>JADMNL010000029.1:149388750-150738125 GCA_016271365.2 Neoceratodus forsteri | reverse complement strand
GTATCTACAGCTTTGCTTAGAGTTGTTGCAAAAAAATACACACTTTGTGTGTGTGTGTGTGTGTGTCCCTCATTAGACACGTAGAAAAAGCAATGTCTTTTATGTATGTTTAAAATATAGATGGTGGGGGTTTTTGGAGCCTGGTGGCTATGTGTGTGTGTGTGTGTATGTGTGGCCGTCCTCATTAGGTACATAGGAAAAGCAATGCCTTTTATGGATGTTTAAAATATAGCTGGACTTTTTGGAGCTCACGGTCCTGTTGGCTGTGTGGTAGGGGTCTTTGTCTGTTAAGACGTGAAAAAACATCTGTTGTTCATTTACACAGCCATGGCTACAAAGGCCTATTGATTCTCTTTGGAAACGTGTGCCTCAAGATTTTTGGATTTCAGGGTCTGTAAAAAGTAGCTTTATGCTTTTGTTGCAAAATAAATGTCTATAGTTACATTATCAAAAATTAAAAGTCATGTAGTACTAAATAGAAAAATAAATGATATGTTACAAAGAAAAGATAGAATGTAAAATGATAATGTTTCTCTTTCAGAATAATTTCAAAGCACGTGAGTCTTCTTAAAATATATCTACAGTTTTGCTTAGAGTCGTGTAAAAGAATACAACTTTGTGTGTGTGTGCTATGTTTTACCGAATTACTAATTTAAAGGATCGAGCTGTTTAAAAAGACAAAATTTCTGTTTTGACTTTTCAAAGTATAACTTAGGCTTGCACTCCACTGCCTCTCTGTGTTTTAAGATTGATAAAAAGCATCTGTTTTAATTAGACTGTGACCAGCCTATTAGCAGAAAGGAATTTCTTAATGCCTTCCAGCTGTCGCAGGAAGTGAGAAACAAAAGCCTACATTGACTAGCATAGGGTCTTATATATCCCACCCTTGGAGAATGGGGGGGTGGTGTTGGTCTGATGGACAGTGCCAGATGTTTTTCACTACTTGCCACGTACTTGGGGGTCTGAGTCATTTTTATATAAGCATTTCAAGATACTGGAAGCTCAAGTAGCAGTTGTTGTAGTCTCGCTCTGTCCTTTTGTCTTGAGCTAAAAAATTAAAAATATTCAACAATTAGCCATGGAACCATGGACTCCTGACGAAGAGCTTATCCAAACATTTAATCGTTTGGCTAATACACAGTTGAACACTACAGCAGGTGTGTATTTTTTAACTAGAAATAGTAGATGCTGCATGTTTTAGAGTTTAAATGTTGTCTTATAAAAGTTTTAAAATACCGAAGTAGTGACAGGGGGCTTATTTTCTGTTTTTTTAATTAGATCCACAGAGAAACCCTGAGAGGTGAGGCTGGCTAATCTAGATTACTGCTACAGAAGGTGTGTATTTTTATCTAGAAATAGTAGAAGCTGCAGGTTTTAGAGTTTAAATGTTGTCTTATAAAAGTTTTAAAATACCGAAGTAGTGACAGGGCTTATTTTCTGTTTTTAAATAGATCCACAGAGAAACCCTGGAGGGGTGAGGCTGCTAATCCCAGATTACTGCTACAGAAGGTGTGTATTTTATCTAGAAATAGTAGAAGCTGCAGGTTTTAGAGTTTAAATGTTGTCTTATAAAAGTTTTAAAATACTGAAGTAGTGACAGGGTTTATTTTCTGTTTTAAACAGCCTCACAGACAAACCCTACAGGTGTGAGAGGGAAAAAGAGATCATTACATGAATGTGATGTTTTTCAAGGGCATGGCAGAATTTCAACTGGTGTCAGTGACCAGAATACATATAGCATAACTGAACAAGATATACAGCCATCTACGAGCAGTGGTTCAAGAGTCTCTGCAGCTGTAAATGAACCAATGTGCCAATAAACATTGTACAGCCATCTACGGGCAGTGGTTCAAGAGTCTCTGCAGCTGTAAATAACCAAATGTGCCAATAAATATTGTACAGCACATCTAGGAGCAGTGGCTCAAGAGTTTCTGCCCAAAGGTTTCAAGAAAGTGACATTGACATAATCAATATTGGGAAAGCCTATATTTTAAAACAATTGATTGTTTGTTTAATGCCTTAGTAATTGAGGGCAGATTATCTAGTGAGGATTACAATCATCAGCTGCTTAAATCTGAGCTTTTAAAAGTTCAGCTACTGTACTGAACAGTGTGCTTGGTTTAGTCCATATTTCAAAATTCTCAATCAGGAAATGAAGATGATGTTTAGTGCCACCACATGTATGAAAAGTACAGGGCTTGGAGGAAAAAGTTGCCAAAACAAAGAACAAAATACAAAGTGAAAGCACAGAAGCTCTCATAAACTGAGTACAAAAGGTTGCATCCTTAGCAAAATGAAAAAAAATAACAAATGGGGTCAAAAAAGAAAAATCTGGGTAAAAAATAAAACAATACGAGAAAAGTTGATCAGAAAAGTAAAACATGCCAGGAAAATATTACAGCATAGGTTGTTACAAAATGCTACAAATGGTCTGCAGTCTGAATTAGAAAACCATGATGATGATGATGATCAGGCTAACAGTGCACCCCCTACAGTGTATTTAGAAGCTGTACAGGAATATGAACGCAGTTTAAAAAAATTTAATGCTACAGAATTTCATCAAAGATATAAGTTTATAAATCTAGATAAAATAAAATCTTTTACAGAGGCTATTGCTGCAATGCACCAGGCTATAGAAGTTTGTTAGACAGTGTGAAGAGAAAACACAATATGGGGATTTTTACAGGTAAGATTAAATGCTGCTTCTTTGAATCACCTTGTTCTCAAGAAAGACAAGTCCAAATGAACTAAATGCTGCAACCTTCTTAGATCAGACAGCTGATATGCTACAGAGCAATACTGAAGTAATTGCTGATTCCTCTATACATCTTGTGATAACGACCATCAGAAACCACCAGGGGTGGGGTGGGGGCGGACACTGAGCTCCATCTTGTATAGCAGGATTTTACAAAAAGAGAGCGATACCTGATTGATTTAAATAACAGAGACAATAGTTTGTGTTTCGGTGGCTCCATTCTCGCACTCTTAAATCCACATATGAGTGACAGTCAGTTGTTGAACAAGGCTAAAAATATTGTACGCTGAGCTAGGTTTGTCAGACCAAAGCCCTGTCACTTTTAGTGATGTGTCTGATTTGAACGCTTTTAGGAGTCAAATTAAGATTTTATATCATAATGAAGGAAACTGGCAAACATTTTCAACAGGTCCAGAAAGATTTCCTAAAACACTGTTTGTATTATTACATGAAAAACATTTTATGGCATCACTAATGTAAAAATTCATAGGCTATACGGTACCTCTGCTAATATTGTGATGTAACCTACAGCCTATGAGAAATCATATCTGTGCACAACAGTGCAAAGTTTGTTTTGACCCATGTTGTCTCGAAAAGGAAATTGGCACAGTATCTTGTCACAAATGTAAGAAGATTTGTAGGTCTTCAGCGTGCCTAGAAAGACATTTAGCTAGAGCTGATGGTGATACAGGGTCTTGTAAATCCATGAAACTGTGTGAACAATGTTTTGTTTTACAAGGGATCTCATACATGTAAATTGATTCAGTGTAGCAGATGTGGTTCTTTCATGACAGCAGACAAGCATCTGTGTTACATGTCACCACTCACAGATGTAAAAGCACTGAGAAATATATAGTGTTTGATTTTGAAGCCACACAAGAAACGAGGTGCATATACCAAATTTGTGTATGCTAAGCAGTTAGATGGGAAGAGGTCCTGGGAATTCGAAGGTGAAGATTGCATAAAAGATTTTGTAGGACATTTATTGATGCCCCATTTAGACACTACACATTTATAGCACACAATGCCAAAGGCTATGACAGTTACTTTATCATTAGCCAGCTAGTCAAGGAAAAGATTGATATTAAATTGCTCACACAAGGAGGAAAAGTACTCTGTGTCACAGTGACATCCCTACATCAGATTTATTGACAGCCATTGTTTCTTCCTTTTAAACTAGCAAAAATCCCTGCAGCCCTTGGATTTGGAGAATAAGATTGCAAAAGGCTACTTCCCACATTTTTTCAACATCAAGGCTAATGAAAATTATGTAGGCCCCTGCCCGATGCTCAGTTTTATGGTTCTGAATATATGTTGCCTGCAGAAAAGCAAGAGTTTTTGCAATGGTACCTAGCTAACAAACATAGAGAATTGAATCTGAAAAGAGCTTAGCTACTATTGTCAGTTAGATGTTGAAATTCTTGAAAAGCCTGTGTCGAATTTAGAAATGAAGTACTGGAGATGACTAGGAAAAGTATTTAAAACAGTCAGGCGATGATACAGTGGAGTATGAAAGAGTATCTAGACCCTTCCAGTGCGTCCCATAGCCTCAATTTCTATGGCGATGTACAGGTTTCTGTTTTTGAAAGAATGCACTGTTGCTGTTTTCCCCCCAGACAACTACCACAGACAATTGACTCCACACCTGCTATTCAGTGGCTTATGTACATATCTGAGAAAGAAAACATTTTTATTCAGCATGCGCTAAGGGGTGGTGAATTTAAGGTGGGTCCGTACTTTTTGGATGGCTATTCAGTCATAAATGGAATACCCACAGCATTTGAATTTAATGGTTGTTTTTTTCATGGCTGCAACATCTGTTACTGTGAGAAGATAGAAACCACATGACAGGGACTAGTTTTGGACAGTTATTCAATAGGACCACGACAAATTTCATTTTCTAAAAAGACAGGGTTTGCAGTTAGAGTATTGTGGGAACATGAATGGAAAGCAATGCTGACCACGGATCAGGGTTTGAATAATTTTTTGAGGGACAGGCAGCTACCAAGCTACTCGAACCTAGGCAGTCACTGTTTGGGGAGAACAAATGCCATTTGTCTGTACTATAAGCCACAGCCTGATGAAAATACACTATTATGATTTTACCAGCCTCTACCCTTTTGTTAACAAAACCAAGCAGTATCCGTCGGTCATCCTGACATCATTTATGACAATTTTGATGACCTCCTCAGTACTTTGGTTTAGCAAAGTAAAGTCTTACCCTAGAGGTCTTTTTCTTTCCCAGTGCTGCCATCCAGGATTGGTAAAAAGTTTGTGTTTACATTATGTCGTATTACGCTGAAAATAGACTTCAAAACAACATCATGCACACATGATGATGAGCAACGGTCACTTACAGGTACCTACTGTACCGTAGAACTAAACCTGGACTGGAAAAAGGCTACAAAATCATGAACATTTATGAAGTTTGGCATTTTAAAGAGTCATGCACAGAGCTTTTGCAGATTAAATCAAGCTGCATCTAAAAAGGCAAGCAAGAGGCATCTGGTTTCCCTTCATGGGTCAAAACTGAAGAGGATAAAGTCAGATACATACAACAGTATTTTGAAAGGAAAATGTACATTTGAACCCTGCAGCCATAACTGTTAACCCTGCAAGAAGACAGATATCTAAACTGTTTTTAAATTCTCTTTGGGGCAAATTTGGGCAGAGAGCTAATTTACTGACAACGAGCATAAGTAACAGACCCACAGAAATTATTTCAATATGTCTTCGTCCCCGACCACGAAATCTCATCGTGCTTTTTCATCGATGATGAAACAGCTTGTTTAGCTGGAAATATACCAGCGATCATTACACAAATTCAATAATATCAACATATTTATAGCTAGTTTTACAATGGCATATGCCAGAGTGAACTCTACAACCTGCTGATAGGTTTACAGGACAGTGCTTTACCACCACACAGACTCTGTCATTTTGTGTCCAGACGGGTGACTGGGCCCCACCTCTGGGCGATTATTTAGGGAGCTGACCAGTGAAGTTCTGCTGATGAACACATTACAGAGTTCGTTTCTGCAGGCCCAAAATGTACGGTTACAGGCTGTCCAGTGGTGAGGTTGTTCTTAAAGTGAAAGGGTTTACCCTTAATGTAGCCAGCAGTAAACATATTAATTTTGAAAGTCTGAAGGACCTGGTCTTTGACTAGTACGGGTCACAGGATCTCTAAAGAAATTACCGTGAGTCAACCCAGCATTGTTAGGGAATAAAAAGCAGTGGTCCCTTGAACAAAAAACGCTGTCCAAGACACAGAGTAGTTTATGACAAGCGAGTTTGTATGACAATTTTAAAACACTTCCTTCGATACTGATTGTGAAAAATGGATATCAGGTTGCAGCATCCTTTGCTTGTCTGTTGGCTGGCCCTCTATTGTGGGAAGAGCCTTTATAAAACAGTTGTTGGAACATGCTGATGCCACTTTATCACACAGCCTGAAAAGTGTCTGGTTCTACAGCTGTTGGCAACCTTTGTATAATGAATTGCTGTTAAGGTTCCCTCAGATTAAATTTGTGGAGGGGCTACTGATGTCACTAGCTGAAAATGATCTTTTACCCCCTGGAAAGGTAAATTTTGTCGTGATTGATGATTTGATGGATTCTGCCTGTCAAAATAGTAAAGTGGAATATGGGTTTACCAAGTACAGTCATCATAAACAATTGACAATATTTTTAATTGTCCAGAATGTGTTCTGTCAAGGTAAAAAAAAAGCAGGACCATCACACTAAATGCCAAATACATGATTCTGTTTAAAACCCCAGAGACAAGCTTCAGATCACAACACTAGCTAGACAAATGTATCCTGGTCAGACAAATTTTTTCTTAGAAGCTTTTTGAAGATGCCACAAGAAGCCTCATGGCTATTTACTGGTTGATTTAAGATCCAATACGCAGGCGAATATAGACTGCATAGTAGGGTGTTTCCCCCTGACTGGCCTGTGGCATATGTCATGAAAAAAACACATTCTGCTTCTAAAAATATTTGATACTGTATTGTCATTATGTCAAAAAGACTGCAGAGAAATCTGTCTGTTTTAAAGTTACTAGTAAAAGGGCCTCCGAGCTTAAGAAAAGCTATTTTATGTTCGGCCTCTGATGATCTGATATCAGCTATAGCTGAGATAGCCTTAAATACTCTCAGAGGAATTATTCCACTGTCAGCAAAGCAGTTAGGTGTACTAAAAAAAAAACGGAGAGTCATTAAAACTTTAAGCGATAAACAAATAACCTTAAAAAGGAAAAAGAAAATAGTTAATCAGACTGGTGGCTTTATAGGAACGCTGCTAGGAATTGCCATCCCTTTGATCACAGGCCTGCTGGCTAACAGATAATGGATTATACACAGAAAATGTATTTGGTACCTCAGCAACAGATGGATCACATTAAAACTAATTACCCTGATCAGGATATGAGAACAGTTGCAACTAACTGCTTTGCTGACAGTGGAATATTTCCTGTGAGAGTGTTTAAGGCTATCTCAGCTATAGCTGATATCAGATCATCAGAGGCTGAACATAAAATAGCTTTTCTTAAGCTCGGAGGTCCTTTTACTAGTAACTTTAAAACAGACAGATTTCTCTGCAGTCTTTTTGACATAATGACAATACAGTATCAAATATTTTTAGAAGCAGAATGTGTTTTTTTCATGACATATGCCACAGGCCAGTCAGGGGGAAACACCCCACTACGCAGTCTATATTCGTCTGGTGTATTGGATCTTAAATCAACCAGTAAATAGCAATGAGGCTTTCTTCTGGCATCTTCAAAAGCTTCTAAGAAAAATTTTGTCTGACCAGGATACATTTGTCTAGCTAGTGTTGTGATCTGAAGCTTGTCTCTGGGGTTTTAAACAGAATCATGTGTTTGCATTTAGTGTGATGGTCCTGCTTTTTTTACCTTGACAGAACACATTCTGGACAATTAAAATATTGTCAATTGTTTATGATGACTGTACTTGGTAAACCCATATTCCACTTCACTATTTTGACAGGCAGAGTCCATCAAATCATCTATAACGACAAAATTTACCTTTCCAGGGGTAAGAGATCATTGTCAGTTAGTGACATCGGTAGCCCCTCCACAAATTTAATCTGAGGGAACTTTAGCACAATTCATTATACAAAGGTTGCCAACAGCTGTAGAACCAGACAATATTTTCAGGCTTGTGTGATAAAGTGGCATCAGCATGTTCCAACAACTGTTTTATAAAGAAGCTCTTCCCACAATTAGAGGGGCCAGCCAACAGGACAAGTAAAGGGATGCTGCAACCTGATATCCATTTTCACAATCAGTATCCGTAAAGTGTTTTAAATTGTCTTGTAAAACTCGCTGTGTCATAAACTACTCTCTGTGTCTTGGACAGCGTTTTGTTTCAAGGGACCACTGCTTTTTATTCCTAACAATGCTGGGTTGACTCACGGTAATTTCTTTGAGATCTGTGACCCACGTTAGTCAAGGACCAGGTCCTTCAGACTTTCAAAATTAATGTGTTTACTGCTTGCAGCATTAAGGTAAACCTTTCACTTTAAGAACAACCTCACCACTGGACAGCCTGTAACCGTGACGCTTTTGGGCCTACAGAAACGAACTTTGTAATGTGTTCATCAGCAGGAACTTCACTGGTCAGCTCCTAAATAATCGCCAGAGGTGGGGCCCAGTCACCCGGTCTGGACACAAAAATGACAGAGTTGTGTCGTGGTAAAGGCACCTGTCCTGTAACCTATCTAGCAGGTTGTAGAGTTCGACTCTGGCATATGCCATTGTAAAACTAGCTATAAATATGTTGATATTATTGGAATTTGTAATGATCAGCTGGTATATTTCAGCTAAACAAGCTGTTTCATCAGGCGATGAAGCACGGTGAGATTTCGTGGTCGGGGACGGAAGACATATTGAAATAATTTCTGTGGTCTGTTACTATGCTCGTTGTCAGCAAATTAGCTCTGCCCAAATTTGCCCCAAAGAGAATTTAAAACAGTTTAGATATCTGTCTTCTTGCAGGGTTAACAGTTATGGCTGCAGGGTTCAAATGTACATTTTCCTTTCAAAATACTGTTGTATGTACTGACTTTATCCTCTTCAGTTTTGACCATGAAGAGAAACCAGATGCCTCTTGCTTTGTTTTTAGATGCAGCTTGATGTAATCTGCAAAAGCTCTGTGCATGACTCTTTAAATGCCAAACTTCATAAATGTTAATGATTTTGTAGCCTTTTTCCAGTGCCAGGTTTAGTTCTACAGTACAGTAGGTACCTGTAAGTGACCGTGCTCATCATCATGTGTGCATGATGTTGTTTAGAATCTATTTTCAGCAGCATGCACGACATAATGTAAACACAAGCTTTTTACCAATCCTGGATGGCAGCACTGGAAAGAAAAGACCTCTAGAGGGGTAAGACTTTTACTTTTGCTAAACCAAAAGTACTGAGTGAGGTCATCAAAATTGTCATAAATGATGTCAGGATGACCGACTGGATACTGTTTGGTTTTGTTAACAAAAGGGTAGAGGCTGGTAAAATCATAATAGTGTATTTTCTCATCAGGCTGTGTCTTATAGTACAGACAAATGGCATTTGTTCTTCCCCAAACAGTGACTGCCTAGGTTAGAGTGGCTGTGTAGCTGCCTGTCCTCAAAAATTATTCAAACCCTGATCCGTGGTCAGCATTGCTTTCCATTCATGTTCCCATAATACCTAACTGCAAAACCCTGTCTTTTTAGAAAATGAAATTTGTGCGTGGTCCTATTGAATAACTGTCCAAAACTAGTCCCTGTCATGTGGTTTCTATCTTTCTCACAGTAACAGATGTTGCAGCCATGAAAAAACAACCATTAAATTCAAATGCTGTGGTATTCCATTTATGACTGAATAGCCATCCAAAATCTGGACCCACCTTAAATTCACCACCCCTTAGCGCATGCTGAATAAAATATTTTTCTTTCTCAGATATGTATAAAGCCACTGAATAGCAGGTGTGGAGTACCTCTTCAATTGTCTGTGGTAGTTGTCTGGGGGAGAACAGCAACAGTGCATTCTTTCAAAAACAGAAACCTGTACATCGCCATAGAAATTGAGGCTATGGTGGCGTACTGGAAGGGTCTAAGGATACTGTTTCATACTCCACTGTATCATCGTCTGACTGTTTTAAAATACTTTTCCTAGTCATCTCCAGTACTTCATTTCTAAATCTGACACAGGCTTTTCGAAGAATGTCAACATCTAACTGACAATATAGCGAAGCTCTCTTTTCAGATTAAATTCTCTATGTCTGTTAGCTAGGTACCATTGCAAAAACTCTTGCTTTTCTGCAGGCAACATATATTCAGAACCATAAAACTGAGCATCGGGCAGGGGGCCTACATAATTTTCATTAGCCTTGGTGTTGAAAAATTGGGGGAAGTAGCCTTAGCAATCTCATTCTCAAATCCAAAGGCTGCAGGATTTTTGCTAGTTTAAAAGGAAGAAAACAATGGCTGTCAATAAATCTGATGTGTAGGGATGTCACTGTGACACAGAGTACTTTTCCTCCTTGTGTGAGCAATTTAATATCAATTCTTTCCTTGACTAGCTGGATAATGATAAAGTAACTGTCATCAAGCCTTTGGCATTGTGTGCTATAAATGTGTAGTGTCTAAATGGGGCATCAATAAAATGTCCTACAAAATCTTTTATGCAATCTTCACCTTCGAATTCCCAGGACCTCTTCCCATCTAACTGCTTAGCATACACAAAATTTGGTATGTGCACCCCCGTTTCTTGTGTGGCTTCAAAATCAAACACTATATATTTCTCAGTGCTTTTTACATCTGTGAGTGGTGACATGTAACACAGATGCTTGTCTGCTGTCATGAAAGAACCACATCTGCTACACTGAATCAATTTACATGTATGAGATCCCTTGTAAAAAACAAAACATTGTTCACACAGTTTCATGGATTTACAAGACCCTGTATCACCATCAGCTCTAGCTAAATGTCTTTCTAGGCACGCTGAAGACCTACAAATCTTCTTACATTTGTGACAAGATACTGTGCCAATTTCCTTTTCGAGACAACATGGGTCAAAACAAACTTTGCACTGTTGTGCACAGATATGATTTCCTTATGGCTGTAGGCTACATCACAATATTAGCAAGGTACCGTGCGCCTATGAATTTTTACATTAGTGATGCCATAAAATGTTTTTCATGTAATATTACAAACAGTGTTTTAGGAAATCTTTCTGGACCTGTTGAAAATGTTTGCCAGTTTCCTTCATTATGATATAAAATCTTAATTTTGACTCTAAAAAGCGTTCAAACTGTGACACATCACTAAAGTGACAGGGCTTTGGTCTGACAAACCTAGCTCAGCGTACAATATTTAGCCTTGTTCAACAACTGCTGTCACTCATATGTGGATTTAAGAGTGCGAGAATGGAGCCACCGAAACACAAACTATTGTCTCTGTTATTTAAATCAATCAGGTATCGTCTCTTTTTGTAAAATCCTGCTATACAAGATGGAGCTCAGTGTCATCTCCCCCCCACCCGACCCCTGGTGGTTTCTGATGAGTCGTTATCACAAGATGTATAGAGAATCAGCAATTACTTCAGTATTGCTCTGTAGCATATCAAGCTATCTGATCTAAGAAGGTTGCAGCATTTAGTTCATTTGGACTTGTCTTTCTTGAGAACAAGGGTGATTCAAGAAGCAGCATTTAATCTTACCTGTATAAAATCCCCATATTGTGTTTTCTCTTCACACTGTCTAACAAACTTTCTATAGCCTGGTGCATTGCAGCAATAGCCTCTGTAAAAGATTTTATTTTATCTAGATTTATAAACTTATATCTTTGATGAAATTCTGTAGCATTAAATTTTTAAACTGCGTTCATATTCCTGTACAGCTTCTCAATACACTGTAGAGGCACTGTTAGCCTGATCATCATCATCATCATGGTTTTCTAATTCAGACTGCAGACCATTTGTAGCATTTTGTAACAACCTATGCTATAATATTTTCCTGGCATGTTTTACTTTTCTGATCAAACTTTTCGTAATTGTTTTATTTTTACCCAGATTTTTCTTTTTGACCCCATTTGTTATTTTTTTTCATTTTGCTAGTGATGCAACCCTTTGTACTCAGTTTATGAGAGCTTCTGTGTTTTCACTTTGTATTTTGTTCTTTGTTTTTGGCAACTTTTTCCTCCAAGCCCCTGTACTTTTCATACATGTGGGTGGCACTAAACATCATCTTCATTTCCCTGATTGAGAATTTTGAAATATGGACTAAACCAAGCACACTGTTCAGTACAGTAGCTGAATTTTTAAAAAGCTCAGATTTAAGCAGCTGATGATCGTAATCCTCACTAGATAATCTGCCCTCAATTACCAAGGCATTAAACAAACAATCAATTGTTTTTAAAATATAGGCTTTCCCAATATTGATCACGTCAATGTCACTTTCTTGAAACCTTTGGGCAGAAATTCTTGAGCCACTGCTCCTAGATGGCTGTACAATATTTATTGGCACATTTGGTTCATTTACAGCTGCAGAGACTCTTGAACCACTGCCCGTAGATGGCTGTACAATGTTTATTGGCACATTTGGTTCATTTACAGCTGCAGAGACTCTTGAACCACTGCTCGTAGATGGCTGTATATCTTGTTCAGTTATGCTATATGTATTCTGGTCACTGACACCAGTTGAAATTCTGCCATGCCCTTGAAAAACATCACATTCATGTAATGATCTCTTTTTCCCTCTCACACCTGTAGGGTTTGTCTGTGAGGCTGTTTAAAAACAGAAAATAAACCCCTGTCACTACTTCAGTATTTTAAAACTTTTATAAGACAACATTTAAACTCTAAAACCTGCAGCTTCTACTATTTCTAGATAAAAATACACACCTTCTGTAGCAGTAATCTGGGGATTAGCCAGCCTCACCCCTCCAGGGTTTCTCTGTGGATATATTTAAAAACAGAAAATAAGCCCCCTGTCACTACTTCAGTATTTTAAAACTTTTATAAGTCAACATTTAAACTCTAAAACCTGCAGCTTCTACTATTTCTAGATAAAAATACACACCTTCTGTAGCAGTAATCTGGGGATTAGCCAGCCTCACCCCTCAGGGTTTCTCTGTGGATCTATTTAAAAACAGAAAATAAGCCCCTGTCACTACTTCGGTATTTTAAAACTTTTATAAGACAACATTTAAACTCTAAAACATGCAGCATCTACTATTTCTAGTTAAAAATACACACCTGCTGTAGTGTTCAACTGTGTATTAGCCAAACGATTAAATGTTTGGATAAGCTCTTAAATCAGAGTCCACGGTTCCATGGCTAATTGTTGAATATTTTAAATTTTTAGCTCAAAACAAAAGGACAGAGCGAGACTACAACAACTGCTACTTGAGCTTCCAGTATCTTGAAATGCTTATATAAAATAGACTCAGACCCCCAAGTACGTGGCAAGTAGTGAAAAACATCTGGCACTGTCCATCAGACCAACACCACCCCCATTATCCAAGGGTGGGATATATAAGAACCCTATGCTAGTCAATGTAGGCTTTTGTTTCTCACTTCCTGCGACAGCTGGAAGGCATTAGAAATTCCTTTCTGCTAATAGGCTGGTCACAGTCTAATTAAAAACAGATGCTTTTTTATCAATCTTAAAACACAGAGAGGCAGTGGAGTGCAAGCCTAAGTTATGCTCTGAAAAGTCAAAACAGAAATTTTGTCTTTTTTAAACAGCTGCGTCCTTTAAATTAGTAATTCAGTAAAACATAGCACACACACACAAAGTGTGTATTCTTTTGCACCGACTCTAAGCAAAACTGTAGATACATTTTAAGAAGACTGTGTGCTTTGAAATTATTCTGAAAGAAACATTATCATTTACATTCTATCTTTTCTTTGTAACATATCATTTATTTTCTATTTAGTACTTCATGACTTTTTAATTTTTGATAATGCAATAGACATTTATTTTGCAACAAAAGCATAAAGCTACTTTTTTACAGACCCCTGAAATCCAAAAATCTTGAGACACACGTTTCCAAAGAGAATCAATAGGCCTTTGTAGCCATGGCTGTGTAAATGAACAACAGATGTTTTGTCACGTCTTAACAGACAAAGACCCCTACCACACAGCCAACAGGACCGTGAGCTCCAAAAAGTCCAGCTATATTTTAAACATCCATAAAAGGCATTGCTTTTCCTATGTACCTAATGAGGGACAGCCACACATCACACACACACACACAGCCACCAAGCTCCAAAAACCCCCACCATCTATATTTTAAACATACAAAAAAGACATTGCTTTTTCTACGTGTCTAATGAGTTACACACACACACACACACAAAGTGTGTATTTTTTACAACAACTCTAAGAAAGCTGTAGATACATTTTAAGACTGTGTGCTTTAAAATTATTTTTGAAAGAGAAACATTATCATTTTACATTCTATCTTTTCTTTGTAACATATCATTTATTTTTCTATTTAGTACTACATGACTTTTTAATTTTTGATAATGTAACTATAGACATTTATTTTGCAACAAAAGCATAAAGCTACTTTTTACAGACACCTGAAATCCAAAAATCTTGAGACACACATGTTTCCAAAAGAATCAATAGGCCTTTGTAGCCATGGCTGTGTAAATGAACAACAGATGTTTTGTCACGTCTTAACAGACAAAGACCCTACCACAGCCAACAGTCCGTGAGCTCAAAAGTCCATCTATATTTTAAACATCCACAAAAGCATTGCATTTTCCTCGTGCCTAATGAGGATGGACACACACACACACACACACACACAGCTACCAGGATCCAACCCCCATCTATATTTTAAACATACATAAAAGACATTGCTTTTCCTACGTGTCTAATGAGGACACACACACACACACACAAAGTGTGTTTTTTACAATGACTCTAAGCAAAGCTGTATATACATTTAAGACTGTGTGCTTTAAAATTATTTTGAAAGAGAAACATTATCATTTTACATTCCGTCTTTTCTTTGTAATATATCATTTTTTCAAAACATTATAAATATCACACACATTTCATTTCAGCCTTCTCCTTGATACTACACAGAGCTGAGGGGGGTGAACTATAGGTATGTGTATTCCTTTTTTCTTATATAGTTTTATTCTTTCTAATTCATGACAAAAGTATAAATAATTAGTTTTTAGTGATTGTTGCAATGCTATCCAGAGAAAACTGCTGAACCATCTTATTTACACAGAGGTCCCCCGTTTTAGCTTATAAATGTTACATGTGTTTACATAAAGCTATCCTTTTGATGCAAGTTTGACAGTCCTACAGATGCATGTTAAATAATTTTGTATACTGTTATAAAAACAGAAAAAAGGGGTACTCACACAGGCATATGAATTTCCCTCGGGGTGGGGGGTCTCCACACAGATCTGTGAAACCTCTGCATGATCAGGTTCCCTCCTAGATACTTCTTTCTCAAAATATCCTAATCAAAAACACACACATGCCCCTGCAGTTATACAATAGGCCTACAGGGGCACACACTACATAAACACTAACTGATTTTTGGGGTGGGAGGAGCAGGTGGTGAAGAGGGAAGGGGTTCGAGCCAGGCTGGTGGGGTGCAGGAGAAAGGAGGGGCAGGAGTTCAACCTAGCATGGTGGGACTCGGGTTTGAGACAGGATGGTCTGGCAGGGGATCGAGGTGTCACGAGAATGAGGGGTGGGGACAGGGGTTGAGCCAGGCTGGTGGGGTGCAGGCGAATGGAGGGATGCAGGATTCAACCTAGCATGGTGGGACTGGGTTCCAGCCAGGATGGTCTGGCAGGAGATTGAGGGTGTATGAGAAGGAGGTGGGGACAGGGTTCGAGCCAGGATGGTGGGGTGCAGGAGAAGGAGGGCATGAGAGTTCAAGCTAGCATGGTGGGACTCGGGTTCCAGCCAGGATGGTCTGGCAGGGATCGAGAGTGCATGAGAAGAGGCGAAGACGCTTACAAATGGTGTTGTTAGGTCATTTCCTGCGCAAGGGGCGGGACACGGGTTCGAATGCATGTCATTTCCTGCGCAAGAGGCAGGGCTAGCGCATTTTAGGGATGGACTTCCGGTTTAACAAGGGGCGATTCTGATTGGTCCATTTTAGGCCACGCCCACCTGTCAAATGACGTGGCACGCGCTGATTGGCTGAAATTTAACATTTGACGAGATATATGAACTTACACTACTTATGCCCTCTAGGGGAATTGTTCTTACCCATTCTGAAGATGCTGTCGACCCTTACCTTGTTCATACCTTTGAAATACTTGAATACCTCCACCATGTCCCCCCCTCCCTCCTCTCCTCCAGTGTGTACAGGCCCAGCTCTTCCAGCCTTTCCTCATAAGACTTCCCCTGCATCCCCTTCACCATCTTATTTGCTTTTCTCTGGACCTTCTCCAGCCTGTCCTTGTCCCCTTGTAGGTATGGTCTTCAAAACTGGACCCCATATTCCATGTGTGGTCTGACCATGGTTTTGTAGAGTGGCAGGATCACCTTCCTCCTCCAGCTTGTGAATTCCCTTCCTATGCATGCCAGAATTCTGTGTGACTTTCCTGCAGCACTGTCACACTGATTCGGGACTTTCAGGTTGTCTGAAATAGTGATCCCCAAGTCTCTTTCCTGTTCTGTTACCTCCAACTCCCCCCCCAAGCTGGTACCTCGCCTTTTGGTTGTTTCTTCCAATGTGCATAATTTTGCACTTTTTGGTATTGAACTGTAGCTGCCACTTTTCTGACCACTCCCAAAGCCTAACCTAGTCTTCCCTCATATCTTCCACCCCCCTTACTCCGTATCAACCCTATTACTGCACCTCTTCATGTCATCAGGAAACAGACACACTTTCCCCCGAAGACCCTCTGTGATGTCCCCGATGTATATGTTGAAAAGTATGGTCCCAACACAGACCCCTGAGGAACCCCACTCATCACCTTCTCTTCCTTAGAGTGCACCCCATTCACCACAACCCTCTGTGTCCTCCCCTCCAGCCGGTGTTCTAACCAGCTTGTGAGCTTGCTCCCCACTTCTATGCTATCTACCTTCCCTATCAGCCTCCTGTGGGGGACAGTGTCAAATGCCTTCCTGAAGTCCAGGTAGGCCACGTCCACCATGCTTCCTTGGTCTCATATCTCCTTCAGTCTGTCAAAGAATTCAGTCAGGTTGGTCTGACATGACCTGCCACCTGTGAATCCATGCTGATTGCTATTTAGGAGGCCCTCCCCCTCTAGTTATTTTATCAGTCTTTCCTTTATTAGCACCTCCATTAGTTTTCCAGCCACAGAGGTTAGGCTAACCAGGCGGTAGTTTTCCGGCTCCTCCTTTCCTCCCCACTTCTGCAGCGGTACTACCTCAGCCCTCTTCCAGCCCCCAAGAAACCTTCCCTTGTGCAGCGACAGGTTAAATAGCCTCATGAGTGGTCCTGCCAATTCCTGTCTTAATTCTTTGAGTACCCGGGGATGAATTCTGTCTGGGCCCATCGCCTAATCCATCCACGGCTTTCCTAATTCTTCCAGTACTCTAGCCTCCGTAAATGGACTTGAGTCTCCACTATGAAGACCGATGCAAAGTATTTATTCAGAACCTCAGCTTTTTTATATCTCCTTCCACCATTACCCCCTCTCCCTTGAGCTTCATAATCCCACTCTTCCCCTTCCTTCTGCCACTCATGTATCTGAAAAACCTCGTCTCCCCTTTTTGCCTCCCTTGCTATATGCTCTTCCATTTCAGTCGTTGCTCATCTGATCACCTTCCCCGCTTCCAATAGTCTTTCCTGATATAGCTCCCTGTCAGCCTCCCTCTGCAATGCCTTATGTACCTTGAACACCCTCCTTTTCTCCCAAACTGCACTCCTCACTTCAGTTATGAACCAAAGTGGTTTCCTCACCCTCCTTTTCTTGCTAACCATCCTAACACACAGTTCTCTCACCTTCAGTGTTCCTCTCTTTATTTCCCCCAGAGCTCCTCCATGTCTTCCAAGTCTTCCTTCCCCCTAGTTCCTCCAAAACCATTGCCCTCATCCTCCTAAAATCTGCCTTTCCAAAGTCTGATACTCTAGTGTTGGAACTGCTCTTATCCTGACCTATTCTGATTCTAAAGTTTACTGTTCTATGGTCACTGTTGCCCAAATTTTCCCCAACCTCCACCCCCTCGACACTGTCCCCATTCGTCATAACCAGGTCGATTATGGCACTCCCCCTAGATGGTTCCATTACCAGCTGGCTGATGAATGCTGCTTGCGAGGCTTCCAGCAACTCCCTACTCCTTTATGTGGATGCTGTCCGGATGTCCCAATCCACTTCCCGTAGGTTTAGATCTCCCACCACCACCATTTCCCCTTTGCTGGCCATCTCCTGTATCTCCTTTGCTATCTGCCTATCTAATTCCTCCCCCTGATTTGGTGGTCTGTAGACCATCCCTGCCTTCACTGTTCTCCCCACCATTTTACTTAAGGTGACCCACAGGGTCTCTGCTGGTCCATCCCCTCCTCCTCACATATCATCACCCTAATCCCATCCTTTACATGAAAGGCACACCCCTCTTTTTCCTGCCCTGTCCCTCCTGTAGAGTACATACCCAGGTATTTCCTCCTCCCAACTGTGGTTTTCCATCCACCAGGTCTCCATAACTGCAATTAGGTCTAGGTCATCCTTTTCCAGCACCGCCAGACTTAGATCTCCCATCTTATTACCCAGACTCCTGGCATTTGTTAGCAAGCCCCTCTATCAGCCCTGTGTTTCTCCCTTCCCCCCTCTTTTGGTTTCTCTCATCCCCATCTGTGGGGGAAAGTGAGTTAGGTCAGGTCCTCCCACCATTACCACCGAGATTCACCTAGCTTCACCCTCCCCTCTCCTAATTTAAAGCAGTCCCTAGTATTCTATCTATGTATCTCTGCAGTTTCCCCCTCAGGATCCTGGGGTCCTCTTCATTTATATGCAGCCTGTCCCTTGCATACAGATGCTGGTCCACCCACGTGTCCCCCAAATCCCTATACATCTGTAGCCCTCCCTCCTGCACCACTGCCTCAGGCAGTGCTTAAAGTCCTTGTTTCTCAGTTGTCTCACTGTACAGGTGCGGTGTACTGGCGAAACCTCTGAAAATGCTATGGAATCCACCATCCCTTTGCACACTCTAGCTACAGTAGTTCCATAAATGTCTTCTGTACCTCTTCCACCCCCTCCCCAGCCAGGTCATTTGTAACTAGATGTAGAACCATGTTAGGTTCCCCCCAATCAGCCTAATGCACTCCTTAATTTTTGGGAGTGCCCTACTCACCAGCATCCCTGGCTCACAAAACAAACTACCTCCCCTTGAAAGCTACTCCCCTTCTTTGCCAGTGGATCCCTTTAATAATAGAGTCTCCATACACTAGCACTGATTTTTCCTGCACTAACCTCAAGGGTACCTCCACCACCCTTACCTGGCTTTCTCCTGCATTCCACTTGCCCCACCCAAGTTACCATCCTCCTCCACCCATACTCTCACTGTTCTTTTGTCACCCTGCCAGACGGTCCCCGGCCTTGCCCTTTCTCCTGTTCCCCCTCCAGTCTCCTCCAGGCTGCAGCTGTGCCTCCAGCCTCCTCCCCTGCACCTGTGGCCACTTCTTCCCCTCAGGGTCCCCTGCTACTTCCTCCCTGCCTTAGTCTCTAATCCCCCTGCACTGGGTCCCTTCTGGCCCCTTTTCCCCTAGGAACCATTCTCCTTCCTTACGTCCCCTCATCCACCATCCCCTGGTACTCCCTGCTCCCAGTTCCCCTTCCTGTGCTAACTCTAGCTCCTCCAAGAGTCTTGGGGTCCTTACCCCACACCCTTTCCTCTCTTTCCACCTCATTAACCATCCTCCCACTGCTGACTGCTAACCCTGCATCCTCTGAGGGCACCTCCTCCTCCTTGATGTCCACCAATGGAAAGTACCTATTTGATATTGAAATCTCCCCAGTTGGCTGCATACCAGAGATCCCTTCCTTTGAGGTGAGATGCCTTGCCATGGTCCTTAGAGGTCCTGTCACATGGTTACCTGTAGCTTCTGCCCTCTGCCCTCCTCCACCCTAGCTCATTCCCCTGGCCCCCAACCCCCATGTCTGCCTCCAGAGTTGGTCAGCCCCAAAAGGAGTTCTGTTGGCCCCCCATCCTTCTACCTCCACATTTGCTGACACCCCAAAGATTCCTGCCTCCCCCTTGCATTCACGCTCCTCACCCATCTGTCCAGGTCACATCTGAGCCTGTGCAACTCAGCCTTCAAGCTCATTAACCTAGCACATATAGGACAGAGCCCTAGTTTCCACAGGACACCCATGCCCACTGCTGCTCTGCAGCCATTGCAACCCACCAATCAGTTTCCCCCAACCCATAACCAGAACCCCCATCATCTGATTATGACCCTGCATAGCCCAACCATCTCTGTCCAGTACCCATAACACACCTCCCCCTCCCTATACCAATTACTTCTTGCTTTATCCCAACTTTAGATAAGTGCTGTAGATGGCATGGTTTGAGTAACATCAGTGGCTCATGCTAGCTGTGTCTGAGAGCAGGAAATTTGCTGCAGTAACCCTTGTGTTTCAAAACTAAACTAGTCCTATGAAAATAGTACAAAACAACAAACAAAATTAAAAAAGAAACACAAAGCCACAGTTTACACATTGCTAATTTATTTGCTGGCACAATCAGGATGCATAATTTAGAGAGTCATGTTTCATGCGACAACGGGTTGGCTGATCTGGACTGATACTGCATATAGTAGTACTGTGATCATACTGGTGCAGAGAAGTGGGCCGGACACCTATGAAGAGGCATGGCACTGTAGGTACGCTTGTGTGGGTCTATGGACAAAGTGTAATTTGGGTACATAGAGGATATCTCTAATAACTGTAGATTTCTGCTTGATCATCCTTGGCTTACGGACCAAGATAATGACATATGCAATGTTTCAAGATTAGCTGCAATACGAAGGGCCAATGTAGTCAGCAGCCAAAAAAGTGAGCTGCTGTCTAGCTTATTAAACTAATTTAAAATTTGGTTACAGGTGTGCTATTTATCCTGTCTTAGTGTTTGATTCATTATATTACGTTATAGGTGAACACATTCTTGTGAAAAAGTGAATTTATTTTTTACTTTATAGATTGTCATTCAAGTGAAAGTCACTGTGGCTCAGTACAATGGCATTAATGGTTTCAAAGACTAACAAAAAAGGGGGATGGTCTAAAAGTGGGCCCACAACTACAACCAATGCTCAGCACTGTAAGTTGGACTTTAATCTGATGAAAGAAATGTTTGCTGAATTAAAACTCCATATTGGGAGGTTGACACATGCAATGAACAATTTACAACAGGATTTTAAATCCACATTTGACAGGATAGATGCGATTGACTCAAAACTATCATTCCTCGAAGACACTGTGCTTTTACTAGAGGAAAAAGCAAATTATCAAGAAAGGCAAATACAATATTTATTACAAAAAAAATGATGATATCAAAAACAGAGAGAGGAGGAATAATATTCATATTGTGGGTATACCAGAGGGCATAGAAGCTAAAGATATGATCCAGTTTCTTCAGCTGGTTCTCCCTGAAATTTTTAATTATTAGTGGCCTTGGCAACTTGAAGTTGACTGAGCTCACAGATCTGTAACCCCTAAATCAGATAAAGGTGCAAGACCTAGACACATTGTGACAAATTCTTTGAGTTATTCGAAGAAGAAGGAAGTTGTCAGTGTTGCAAAAGAAAGAAGACAGTTAATGTGGAGGGAGAGAAGGTACTGATTTTTCAGGAATTTTCTTCAGATGTTTTGGAAAGGAGGAAGGCATTTTGGAATGTTAAAAACATCATTACAAAATGGTGTTTCATATTATATTAAATATCCTGCCACATTGGTAAGCCATATGCAAGGGCAGTTTACTGTTAGCTGCAATTCACTAGAATCAGCTTGGGAAGTCATTAACAAACACTTTAATGCTGGCTCACTATACTTACGTTCAAACACCGATACTGCCAAAATACCTCCCAACTAAACAATCCAGGAGGCATAGCCAGCCTAAGCATACTGAACCCTACAAGATTCCAGTTAAATACTTTTCTAAAGCTGCTAATTATCCCCAGAAAAATTCTGCTTGATCTGACAAGTGCCTTCAAAATGCTTCCTCAAGTTCCTCAATCCTTAGGAAAAACAGACCTCCTACTAAAGCGTTTTCCTCTAATCATGCCTCTTAAATGAAATTAAACCCCAAAAAGAGAGGAGAAAGTTGTAGCCTAGATAACAGGAGCACCTCGACTCTGTTTCCAGATTTTCCCCCAAACCAGGCATTGCTATTGCCATGAAAGTAGCCAAAGACACATGACTGGTCTGTGCTAATCAGATGATTTGCTCTTCATTTATACTTTGAAATCTGGATTACTTCCAGTTATTTTTCATACACAGCACCAAATCACAAATTCATTTATATTTTAGTATGAGTTCTGAACTGATTTATACGGTGTATTTATCTTTTCTGCCTGTTTTGTTTGTTTTCCCTTTGGATGATAGTTACTGCCTGTACGATGCTGCATCAAAGAGACTGTACCATCCTTATTGCCTGGTAAGCTACAGTAAGGCTATTTTGTATTCTTTATTCTTCAAGACAACTTGCTTCATGGACGAACCCGATACTGGCACTGCAGCTTATGTATCCTTTAAGATTTACAGGTATCTGTACAATCCAAAGCCATTGTTGCTGGACATTATTTTGTGGGCATCAACAAACAAATCTCTTTCTACCTTTCATACATTTACAATCCTTTGCCCTGTATTTGGATTTTATTTTATTGGAGATCCTTAGTTGGATAAAGTGTGGATTCTAATCTTGACTCTAAATGAAAACAAATGTTAAAACACTTAAACAGGAGGTGTATATGAAAATATTTCAACCACAGTATTTCTAATTTGCTCATAATCTATTTCCACACTATAATTAATTATCTTCATTTTAACTGCTGGAATGAATACTTTCATCTCCCATTTCATGTGTCCTTACTTGTTGTTTTTAATATTTATATCACGTGTAAATTGCAAGTGTGCTAGTGGCATTCCTAGGTATACCTCACATCAGGCAAATCAGTTTTTTTTGTTTGCTTGCTTCTTGGTTTCAGTGAATACGTTGGATTTCTGCAGACTTTAAATATTCCATGAAAACATGAAAGAGTGAGGTGGCCACCAAACAGACTGACAAACTTCAAACATAGTCATCACTTAGTTTGTGCTAAGGCTGCTGTTGGCAAAATGATCATATGGTTAGTTATCAGATACAATGTACTTTTATTAAGTTACACAGCATGATAAAAACCCGATGGAAATGGTAACCCACTGAAACGTCAAACGTTTTTGAGACCTCTGTCTCTTTCTCAAGGCATAACAGTGAGGCAGTCCCCATGGTTACATCACTAGCGCACAAACTTGAGAGAATAAGAGCACCCGCCAAAATCAGTCACACAGAAAATGGAGTATATGTGAGTTACCGTTTTTTATTTGAAATCGGCCATGTGCATGGTCATGTCACCAAAACTGTAATTATAGGCTCAACATCAGTACAGTGTAGCAGATCACTAGCATGCCCATTTCTACTGTGCTTCTAATCAAGAGGTCTGCCTCATTGGGCCACATTCAAAACACAAACTAAATATAGACATGTCAAATAATAATAGTTCAAACAGTGACGCAAAAATGAAAAAATGGTAGTACAAAACATAATAACAAACACACACTTGCAGGTGGTGGTGGTGGAGGGATGGAAAAAAGAAATGCAAACAACTGAAATGTTGATACCTATTTGTATGTTAGGACACTACTTCATTATTCATACAACCCCTATTTTAGTTGTACGTGTGTTATCAGTATATGTTAAGGGTGGCTTTTATCTATAGGGTATTCACAAAAAATACATCAGATAGCCTACTGTGTAAATCCTAAGTTCAAGCATAGAAGATGTAATGCAGTATAGATGAAAGGTGGGGGGAGGACAGAGAAATTAATAGGAGCAGGTGAACCCCACCTGTCAAATAATTAATACATGTCAGATCTATATCACACATATAAAGCACATCAAAAATTGGAACTTGGACATAGAAACAATACTGAAGATGATAAACATTTAAAAATACATTCCTCAAAAAGATTGCCAAAGATAGGGGGAGGTTATTTTGATTTCACAGAGAGATTTCCCAAATGCAAGCCACCTCCCGCTAGTGCAGCACAAAGACCCGTGGCATGCTACAATGTTAGACACCAAGTCTGATTTAACCAAAATGCGGCATCTTCCCCCCTTTTATTTTTGTTTTAGTTTCTGTATCCCTATATCTGAGTTGTGTAAAACACAGATAACCACTATAAAGTAAGAACTAAACAACAACAAAAAAAACTCATCTCAGATAAAATGAGCTATTTAAATCGGAGAATAAATCATGTAAGGGAACATGCAAAAAATCTATTGCATTGAGAGCTTATGCAGAGCAGGGTATATGTCCCAAAGGTGTGCATATATGCTACACCTCTCACAAATAGGGATTTAGTTGGACTCTATCATCCATATTGCTCCCAATGTATATTGCCAAAAAGTTTCACATTTGAGGAGACCATGCACATCTCCATCCCTTGGTGGACCTGGAATCTTTTCAAGTCCTCGAAACATGAAGATGTGATTGGAACCCTTCTTTTTGACATGTTCAGCCAGTGCATTGGTATTGTCTTGTCTGTTGATGACTTGTAAATGTTCTTCTAAGTGTAGCTTGAGTTTCTGTGTTGTTTTCTCCTCATAAACACTATTACATATACCTGTTGCCTTATATACCACATTTTTGGACTGGTAATTAATGAATTACTTAATCTTGCAGGTATTATTATTGCAATTGTCACACACAGTATTCCCCACCATGATATATTTCCTAGAGATGCAGTTCCCACATTTAAAGTTGTCACATTGAAGAGTACTTGGTACAGGTTTGCTTCCCCTCTGTAATGACTGTATGATTTTGTCCTTGATATTTTGACCTTTTCTAAATGTAAAGTGTGGTAGCCATGTGGTCCATTCATTTAGTTTGAGTTCTGCTTTCAAGACCTCCCAATGTCTATGTACAATTTTAGCTATTGCTTGAGACTGTGGGGCAAAGGTCATGATGAAAAGCAAGCATTTATTTTGTCCATAATCATGTCCATTACATTTGTTTGTGCGCAGCAAGTCTTGTCTATTTCAATTTTGTACCCCAGTCACTACTTTTTCTATACATTTTTCAGGGTATCCCCTAGCATAAAAATGAGTTATCATGTCATCCATGCCTTCGGTAAAATCCTGTGGCACAATGTAGTTTCTTTTGAGCCTTATCAATCGTCCCAAGGGTATATCATCCCTTGTATATTTTGGGTGGCAGCTGGTGTATTTTAGAATTGAGTTTTTATCAGTTAGCTTCTGAAAGAGAGTTGTTCTTGATCCTATTTCTTCAGTGCCATCTTTCATGATTCACAAATCCAGAAAGTTTATTTCTGATCGTCTAGCTGTGACACTAAATTTCACATTTTGTTGACTGATTCCAGATATTTCACAAAGGAGTCAAACTCATCCCGTATGCACTTTCAGATGATAAATGAATCATCTATGTAGCGATGGTACAGGTTCAAATATTCAAGGAAAGGATTTGTTCATGAAGGTAAATAAACATTTTTCCCAATGTGCTAGGTACACATCGGCATATGGGAATGCAAAAGCCTTGCCCATTGCTGTCTCCATGATCTGCAGAAAAAATCTTTTAGTGAACATAAACCAGAGAACAGGCGGCTGCAAAAAATAAAAATGGTACCAAAAACCAAAGGAGTACTCACAGAAAGGCAGAAAGGCTTGGCAACATGTCACTGTTCACAGTAAACATAATTTCAGTCACGATTCATCAGGATATCATGGTAACAAACTTTATTCTCCAACTAGCAGCAAGATCCGATAGCCCCTCCCCATGCTGCAAACAAGCTGGACATTTTCACATGACAAACTGCGCTTTCTCAAGGCTGGAGAGTGAGGCTATGTGCACCAGTTAAAAGCACCTGATTTAAAGTGACAGTATGAAGTGTATATAAAAAATGGCAAACAGATATGCCATTCCACTTCTAACTCAGTCATGCATGGCTATGACAAAAGTACAAGAGAAAGCACAACAAGCCAGCACCGGTGATCGAGTATCAACATTGCTTTAATTACTCTCATGTCAAAAAGACTTACATTAAAAGGCATCCACAAATAAAGAACTTACATTAAAAGGTGTCCACAGATAAAGGACTTTCATTAAAAGGTGTCCACAAATACAGGACTTACATTAAAAGGTGTCCACAAATAAAGGACTTATGTTAAAAGGTGTCCACAAATACAGGACTTACATTAAAAGGCATCCACAAATAAAGGACTTACATTAAAAGGTGTCCACAAAAAAAGAAAGATCTAAAGATAAGGAAGTTAGTGGATTGTACAGCACAGACTTACCTATCAGAAAGAACACTGATAGGAACATGGTCCTCCATGCCACTGGTTGCCACCCTAAGCACCTTATTCAGGTCATTCCGAAAGCCCAGTATCTGAGAGTCAAACGCAATTGCATTGAAGAGAGTGATTTTAGGGAAAAGAGCAAAGAGATGAGAAAGAGGTTTGAGATAAGGGGATACACTCAGCAAATCCAGGACCAGACTGACAGAGATGTAGAAACAGTCAGTCGAGAGAGCCTCTTGGTGGTAAATCAAGGACAAACAGGTGGAGAACAACCACTCAGCTTTATTTCCAGATACGGCAAACATGTGGCACAAGTTAGGGATGTTATCCAAAAAACTGGAACAATATCCATAGTGACCCTGTCCTCTGCAACAGCTGTCCCAGTTCCCTACAGTTCACGTATAAAAGAGCAGCAGACCTAGCAGACACACTGTCACATAACCGTTACACCACAGATACACACACTAGGAACACCTGGTTACCCACACTACCAAAAGGGAACCACACTTGTGGCAAGTGCAAATATTGTTCCATGGTAGAAAAAAACAGACAGTTTTCCAGTGTAAATGCTAGAAAGAATTTTGACATCCGAGCATTTATTAACTATGATACAACTTATATTGTGTATCTGTCTACTTGTGCGTGTGCAGTGTTTTTATGTGGGTAAGACTACCAGACCATATAAACAAAGGGTAGGAGAGCATCAAAAGGCAATCCTTAATCAGGATTTGACTAATGCACTAACCACTCATATAGCCAGACAATCCAACCCCACATCACACACTTTTCAAATACTGTGGTATACAGAAAGTTTGTTTGGGGAAAAGAGGTGGCAACATCAATGATCTGGTATCAGAAAAAGAAATAATGTGGATTGTACAGCTGGGAAGTCATTTTTTTCTGGGTCTTAATGATAGGATGGAAGTATCCAGTGTTGTAAGGAAAATATAAATCTCTGGGGTGTTACAAGTGAAAAGATGTTTTGATTCATGCGTATGTATATTTATACAGTAACAAAAGGGTATGGAAAGAGATTTCTAGGCCCTATATAACTAACTTCCTTATAATTTTGTCTCATTCCCCTAGATACCACATGGTATGGGTATACAAGAAAGTTATAGATTATGCAGGGGGTAATAAGAATCTGCACTTTACAGTGAGACATAATCCTGCCTGACTTGATTTGCACCCACCATTTGGAGACTGGACTTAAGCTTTTAAATGGAGAAGTTGAAATGGACCCATTTGCTGTATTATATGTACACACTCATTATTTCTGCTGGTTTATGTGCAATATTTCCTTTTCAAAACAAGTTATCCAACTATTTCTGTTGTTTTATGTGCAGTTTTTTCCTTTTTGAAACAAGCTATCTATCGTATGCCTACTAGTTGATTACTTTTCTGTATAGGCCCTAGCATGCTTCATTTCATTATCCGGTGGGATAAATAATGTGAATGAAGGAAATAGTTACTGAATTAATTAGTTTCATTGGAAATACTTATTTACCACAGCGAGTGCATTAAGACTAGTGCCCCCTGAAATAGAGAGAATTTAGTGTTATCAATTATTGTATAAAGCTGTATATGTCTACTTAATTTTAGATTTAATAGATGCACTACCACTTTAACAGAATATGGGTACTTAAAAGCAGCACTTAGTGTTGCTGTGGTGACTCTTGAGAAAGCTCTAGAGCAAAACCAGTCGAGTCACTGAGGGTCATGGCTCTGCACTGCACTGTTTGCACTTTATTTGTGGATGCCTTTTAATGTAAGTCTTTTTGACATGAGAGTAATTAAAGCAATTTTTATACTCGATCACTTGGCGCTGGCTTGTTGTGCTTTCTCTCATATATAAAAAAATACCAAATGGCACAAACCTCAGCCCATGGGGCTGGATATTCAAAAGGGTTGTGCCATGCGGAATAGGGTTGCGCCTGCACAAGTCTGAAATTGCACCATTCTGCCATATTCAGCAGGAGGCAGTTGCGCCCCCAAGTCATGCTGAGCAACAGAGCACTGCTAATGAAAGCATGCTCAACCAGAGGGGGAGGAACCATGCATAAACTGCACAGCCCGATATTCAGCCGGGCTGTGCAGAGTTGTGCAGGAGCAACCCCCAACCTGCGCCTGCACAACTTTGAGCCAAAAAGGGTAAGTTGAGGGCCACCCACAGGTGAGCTGCCGCATTGCAGGCGCAACACAGAAGCTGCCACCTGTGGGTGGCCTCCACCTCTTCCTGTGCCCCCTGCAGCCCGATCGTGGGCATAATAGTAACCCCGTAGCCTGATCGCCCGGGCAGAACATACCTGAACAACCCCCTACTTGCCTGATCGCGGGCATAACTTTATTAACCCCGACTGGCCTGATCATGGGCAAACAGAACCCCACCCCACTGACCCGATGCGGGCATAACATCATTAACCCCCGACTGGCCCGATTGTGGGCAAAACAGAACGAACCCCACCCCACTAGCCCGATCACGGGCAGAACAAGTTCAACCCCCAAAGAGCAAAATCCCTGGTGGTCAGTGGACGCGAAGCCCGATCACGGGCATTAGAGTCAACCCCTCCAGGTCCAAGTACCCTGGTGATCTAGTGGCCCCCCACAGGGCCCCACCACCCAGCTCCCCCCTCAGCGGCGGGTGGCAGCACCCCACCCTCACCCCCCACCGACTGACTGCTTGGTAGGGCCTGCACGCCCATTGGTTCAGAGCAAGAGCCAATGGGCATGCATCCCATACTGTACAAGGCAGTCCAGATATGTGAATGAATTCAGTCCCCATCTGGTGGCGCATTCTATGTATCTATGTATCTATATTGGCAAAATGTTTCATGTTGGCATAGCCTCAGATCTAAGCTGCCACCCCTAACCTAGTCATATACGTTTTCAATTGTTTGAAATAAGAAGGTGTGATTGGAACCTTTAGAGTTAACATGTTACGCCAGGTCATTCACATCATCCCGATGTTGAATGTTCCTGATATGTTGGCCAATTTGCACCTTTAGTTTCTGTGTTGTTTTACCTATACAGAAACTCGAACACTGAGTGCAGCTAGCTAAATAAACAACATTTGTGGCATTGCAGATGTAGAAATCTCTAATTTCATATCTAGTGCGAGATACTGGATGTCAAAAGGTGTCCAAGTTTTGATATATTTGCAATAGATGCAGTTGCCACTTCTGAAAGTTCCCCTAGGCAAGTTTTTATTCCTATACCGTGGTTTGCCCCAATAGATGCTGCTAACAAAGAAGTCTTTAAAAGTTGTGCCTCTCCTATAAATGATTTGAGGATTTTTAATGACTTGTTGCAGTCGTTGTTCTGTATTTAAGATGTGCCAATTTTTATGTATGATGTTTTTAACTGACTATGCCTGGGGTCTAAACATGGTAATACATTTTAACATTTGATTTCTGTCACCCGGGTCCTTGCTCCTATTAATCCCAGATTAATTCTGTGTTCCTGGGTTCTGTAGGGCATTCCAGTCCATACCATCAACTTTCTCTTTCACTCTGGCCGCTATTTCCTTATTGTAAACTCTATTTACTGTAAGAAACAGTGCTTAAGAGCTCTTACTCCTTCCTCATAATCTTGATTTAGTGAGCAGTTCCTTTGACAACCCATAAACTGTCCCATCAGAATATTGGAAGTCACATGAAATAGGTAGCAACTCTGAAACTGCAAGATGGAATTCTTGTCTGTGCTTTTAGGGAAAAGTTTGGTTTCTACAGTATGTTTCCTTGTTGTCCTTTGATAATAGATTACAATAATTAATTATCTGTAAGCCATTCTTAATTTTGAACTTGAGACTACTGTTTGTCAATTCTAAGTAGGCCACAAAAGCCTCTAGTTCACATACAGTGCCTTTCCAAATGAACATCAAGTCGTCTATGTATCTTTTGTAAAAGTCGATGCTGTTTAAAAATGGATTTCCACTACTAAAAATATGTTCTTCCTCCCAGCAAACCATATAAATTATGGCATAATTAGGGACCATGGCTGCCCCCATGGCCATTCCTTTACAATATAAATGCAATGTGTTTTTGAACAAGAAAGTATTGCATTTTAGAACCTTTTCTGATAGGCTTAGGAGAAACTTGACATATGGCTGTCAGTAGGATGTTTCTGTGTAAAGTGTCTCTCTGAGTCTTTCTAATCCCTCATCATTGGGGATATTTGTGTACAAGGAAAGGGATGTCCATTGTAATGAAAAAAAATCAGTCCTCATCCATCTCCATGTCACACAGAAGGTTAAGGAGATGTGTATTGACACTTAAGTAGGAACGAGTGTCCTGTGCCAACGGCTTGATGTGATAATCAATAAACTGTGACAACGGATTGGTAAGATATCTGATACTGGCTACAGATGGTTGAGTGGGAGGATTGTTCAGATTTTTGTGAACTTTAGGTAGTCCATATAGAACTGCTTTTACAGGACATTTTACTGTCAGAAAATTGGAAGTATCTTGATCAAGTAACCCATCTTGAAAGGCATCATGTATGATTTAATCAATTTCCTTCTTGTATTTATCAGTAGGATCATGAGACAGAAGAGTATAAAAGGTGGAATATGAAAGTTGTGACAATATTTCTTTTTCATAATCCATCTTGTTGAGAATCACAACTAACCCCCCCCCCAATCCAGTGGTTTTATAATTATTTCTTCATTGTTTTTAACATGATGATTGTCATTTTCTCTTTAGTTGAACAATTGTAGAAATGAGCAGTGGGCATCTGAAAAAGACAAAAGCCATGCTCTTCTTCCCCTCCTTGCATGTGGCAATTCCTGCTGGGGGGGGACTATCCCACAAATTACCACTGTTCTTGGAGAAACACTAGAGTATGTAGCTAAATTCAAATATCTAGGAGTTTGGCTCGATCATAAACTTTCCTTCGCTGACCATCTCAAAGAACTACAGAAGAAACTAAGGTAAAGATTAGGACTATTCTACATAATTAACCACCTGCTCACAAAGGGGGCCAAGATTCAACTGGTTCAAGCTACCTTCCTATCTTCAATAGATTATGCAGACCTGCTCTACAGCCACTGCACTGTCTCTGTACTGGTTAAGTTGGACACCCTCTACCCCAGAGCTATCAGGTTCATTACTGGCCTTCCACTTTCCACACACCACTGCTCCCTGTACTCATTGTTAGACTGGACTTCCCTTCACTATAGAAGGAATAGAAATGCCACCCAATGGGCCTTCAGAGCGGTGACCAACAAGCTCCCCTTATATGTCTCAGATTGTATTCCCCAGAGTGTGTTAGGCACCAACGCTCTAAGGAGCTATTCCCTAATTGCCCTCCAAGTTCCAAGGGTCAACACTCATTTCGGCAAAGCTGTTCTAAGCTTCTCTTTATCCACATTGTGGAATGGTTTACAAAGGAACTTGAAGCTGAGCTGCCCTGTTAGTCTGAATATCTTCAAGGTGCTCTACACTCGCTACATGAAAGTACCTTGCAAATGTTTTCCTCACTGCTAGCCCACTAATTCTGCAACTCCCCCTTTCCATCCTGACGCTCGCCATGTTTCTACCTCTGGCTCTCACTCTTTCCCTATTAACTCTTCCTGCTGCACCCACCCTTCCCTGTCTGCTCCAGCCTGGCTAAAGTCCCACCCCATCCATAGTAGTGTCCCAATTATCTACCACTCCTCTGTCATTATCACAATAAACAAGTACACGACAGCCATCGTCACTTTCTGTGGTTTTAGCCCAATTTTTCCCCCAGTCGTCGGTAATATATCCCTCTTCTTTTTTACCTCTCTAACCTGCCACCCCATACACGGCCTCTTTCCCCTATATGTGTAGTTGCTGGCTGCCTCACCCAAAAGATCTCTGCTTATAACCCCTGTATGCCTATGGTTGATTGTACATCTGCTGACTTCTTCAATTGCAAAATAATGCTGTTGTTTTTTTATTTATTTCAACCTTATACTGTACTGTATACACTATATATACTTTTTCTTCCTTGCATATTATTGCTTTGTATATACCTGCTTCTGTACTGTACTTTGATGTATTCATGACCAGGTCCACCTTGCAAATGAGCCTTGCTTAATGGTGCTCACCTGAATAAATAAAGATTTTGATTGATTGATTGATTGAAAATTCTCCAGATCTTGGATACAAACTTTTTCAAAAATGGATACATTTGGATTAGCATGGGGTATATAGGTGGATTTAGGTTTAAATTTGAAATTGAGTGTACCTTCACCTTCTACTGTAAGATCATCACTGGTATTTTCTAATTCCATTGAACTTTTTGTGGAGCTGTCTGATTCCATATAGAAAATAGTTTAAAGATTAAGCTTTCTAGTACATTATTGCATATCCACCACCGTATCAAATATGTTCAAGTTCCATGTGGGCACAAAAGAGAGTCCCTTCTGCAGGACTCTGGTTTCAGCATCAGTCAAGATATGATCTGAGATGTTAATAACTACATTGTTCACACTGTGAAAAATGCCTAATATCCCCATTCCTGTCTGTGAGGTCGATTGTTCCTCTTGCCCCTCCTGAAGAGTACCTCCTCTTCTGTTGTTCCACGTACCTCCTCCCCTTCCCCCTTGTCCCCCAACGTGTGTGCCTTCTCTGAACCTGGCAATTCTGGGACTGCGTTGGAATGACCTCTCCGGTGATGGGATGATATAATTCTGCATGCTGCTCATTCCTTTCCCCTGTGGGGGGGAACCATATGTTTATGTATGGGTTGCAGGGATCTTTGAATTGCATATTTGTGCTTTCAGGGCTTCCTGATTTGGAGGAATATCCTTCTGACTGCCATTTAAAAAATGATTAGTGGTTTGATCAGATTTTGAGCCACTTCTATAAACATCATTGTAAGAGGCAAAATTTGCATGCAGATCTGTAGTGTACTATGCTCTTTTCAAAATAGATTTACGAGGATTCCAATCTCACCTTCTTGTTTTAGACAATTGAAGAAGTATATGACCAGCTTAGGGGTGACAATTTAGATCAGAGACTATGCCAGTGTGAAACATTTTGGCAAGTCCTCAGAGAAGTCCACTATAAATGTTACACTATTTTGATATAGTATGTATACACACACATGCACACACACACACACACACACACATATATATATATATGTTTGCACTCTTGTACTTTTTAGACCATGTGGTGAGGTTTTGTGCTGTTTGGTATTTTTTATATATATATTGCATACTAGAACTTTAAATCAGATGCTTTTAACTGGTGCACATAGCCTCACCTCTCCAGCCTTGAGACAGTACAGTCTGTCACGTGAAAATGTCCAGCATGTTTGCAACATGGGGAGGGGCTATCGCATATTGCTGCTAGTTGGAGAATAAAGTTTGTTGCCTTGATATTCTAATGCATTGCGGTTGGAATTACTTTTACTGTGAACAGTGATGAATTGCACAGCCTTTCTGCCTTCCTGTATCTGCAAACATAAACATGTTATGTTTTTTAAAAACTTTTAACATTACTACAAGACTGAATTGTATATGGCCAGCCGGTAGCACTGAGGGTTGAGGCGCTAGACACCACCCTTCGCGCCACACTGGCAACCCAGGTTCAGGAAGGAGCCCAGGCTGCCAGGGGTCAGCAGGGGAGAGAGAAGATCGAGCATCTGCAGACTGCTTTCCTCTTTATGGGGAGGGATCCAGGGATTGCCTGATGCAGCAGCAGCGACCTCTGGTGGCACCTGGAGGTAACTGCACATGGTTGAGCACTAAGTAGAGGGATAGAGCTGCGGCAGATGTCAAGGAGGTGTCATTGCACATCTGAGCTTTGGGTGGGTGGGACTAAGGGGAGAAAACAAGAAAATCCCCTATCTCCAGGGAGACGATGGAACCTCCAGTGGCCTGGGCCCACCTGCCCAATGTTGGCTGCGACACTCGACTACCCCCCTCGGGACTCTGGGCCTTGCCATGGGGCTGGAGAGCTGGAGTCCTAAACTTGATGTAGTCATCAGGTGAAGTGGTTCAGATGAGTGTTACAGGACTTACAGTGCCAAGTGAGGATTCCCAAGAGATGCCCCGGTAGGTGGGTGTACAAATAAAATATACAAAAAAAATAATGAATTCTATATGCACAGTAGAATATGCAGTGCTTTCTTACATGGTCTCAATTAATGCATGTATTTCATCCTGGTGGGGAATCTTGGTATAGATTGTTGCAGTGTTCAATGTAACCAACCACCATTCCAGTTCTACATAAAGATCTTGTAATGTTTGTAGAATGTACGGTGTATCTTTTATATAGCTTGTGGCAAGTTGGGCAAGATGTTTTATTTGTTTATCCATGTATAATGCCAAGGGTTCTGTGAATTAACCCAAACTTGAAATTATCAGACATGCAAGCGGGTTCCAAAAATCTTTATGGACTTGTGGCTTCCCATAGATCACCGCCCTAACCAAATGGTCCACTGTCATAAATTTGTGTTTCTTGTTTGCCTACATTACAGTTGGCATGCATGGAGCCATGCAATATTTCCACTAATCAAGCGGGAACTATGACATTGAAGGCAGTGAGGAATGGAACCACACAAGCAAGTCTACATTCAAACATGAACTTTGTAGAATCGTTGTTTTTTTTAATGAGAGAGATGTGAGTCTCCTACTGCATGGGACACCATCACAGCAACATGAACAAAGTGACCAAAACAATCTAAGTGAATCACCGCATGTTATAGACATCAGAACAGCATTTATCCAGTTGGAGAGGATTGCTGTCAAGGCTTGGAGAATTTATTGGCAGCGCCTTACACTGCGTATTTGGAAGTAAATTTGGTTCCAAGAGGCCTTAGATTTTAGCCCACATTTGGCAAGGACAGGAATTAGCTTCTCAAGGGCTGGCAGACTTTTTTATTGGATTCATCTGCAGGCTTGATAAAATATATTTTAAAGGATGCAGAAGTGGACCAGGAAATCAAAAATGAGCAAGTGGAAAAGGAATGACAGTGTGTCTTATTTGCAGCACACATGTAATATCAGAGATACAGCGAACAGTTAGAACAAAAGATTAAAATCACAGACCAATGGATCAGGAAGGTCAAAGAAACAAAATTTTGAACGAGACAGAGTTGACTACATGGAAGGAAGAATCTTTGACTGGTTAAAAAAGGACAAATTACCGAATTCTATCCTGAACCAGACATCTTCACAGAAATGGTATGCATACACAAGTGGATCAGAAATAGAAAATACAGTGTTAAATGCCCAGGATGAAAGTGCTTTTTTAGAACAGAGCGGGGGGAGGACATCCCCCTGAACTGGCAGGCCACTGCACAACTGATATGAGGACAACAAAGGGAAGAAATACAAACACAAGTACATTTCACCAACCAGTGCTCTGCAGGAGCCCAAGGGCAGCAAGGTTTGCAGAAAAAGGGTAAGGAGGGGGACAAGGGCCAGCAAGAGGAAACATCTACAGACAGGAGCAGTATTACAGGACACAACAAGGATGCAGAACCAACAGGGGAATAAATTACAACAACAGGGTCAGGAGCTACAGATGGAGATCACGGAAGGGCAGGAGGTAAGACCCATTCAAACAACATGAAGTCTTGCTGTATTCTGACAATTGCAGTGATTCCCAACCTTTGAACTGCCCCAGAGAACTAAGGGTTAACTTTCCATGCAGGGCATGGAACGCTGAGCTCGAGCTCGGTTGAAGTCTCTGTCTGGAGTGTTTGGAACTCAAACCGTCAGATTCTTTACTCCGCCTCACTGAACGGTCGCTCCGGAGATTTCTCCTTCAGCTCGGTTTGAAGTCGGTTAAAGTTTTCAGTTTTTTGTCTGTTTAAACCAAAAAAAAGTATCTGCATAGTCGGTTCAGTCTCTGTCTGTGGTGCCGTGAATACTAGATAGGAATTGTTCTATATTTTTCTGTGTGGAACTTGTACAAGTGCGGTTGGTTTGGCTGAACCAACCATTTGATTGTGAATTTTGTTATATTTAGTGTGTGGTTACTGATTCTTATTGGTTCTAAAAAAACATGTTTTAACCATTTTTTTCCAATACCCGTGACACAATTAGGAACCGATAAGGGAGTCTTGCCTGGTGGTTGCCGAAAAAAGGGTAAGTTTGGTTAGGTTGGCCATGTCTGAGAAACCCAGAAAAAAAAAAACGGGCCCACTGGGTTTCAACACTGCAGTGAGTGTGGGGAGGTCTTTGCCAAGGCCGATCCCCACACCACCTGTGTTTATTGTCTGGGGTTTGACCACCTCAATTCAGACTGCCAAATATGTAAAAATGTTCAAAAATCTACCCTTGAGAAGAGATTAGGTAGACTGAGGGAAAAGAAGGCAGAGAAGTCTGCTGACCCGGATGGCCAGCCTGGTTCAGTTTCGACCGAACCAGAAGGAGTGCCCTCTGACCAGGGCGATACTTCTTCGGGCAAAAGGAGAGCCGATTCTGAGGGATCGGTTCCGACAAAAGAAAGCACAAAGATAAATCGACTGGTTCAGATCCAGAGGTTCATGTTCTGACTGCCAAAGAGATAGCTAGGGCGATTCAGATTGTGGAATCAAGCCGTCCGGTTCCGACTGATCTGGTTCCTTTTGGCGGGGGTTCAGTTCAGTGGGCTCCCCCGGTTCAAGAGTATACCCTTGAAGATTTTTATGAACCAGAGTTTGAAGAGGAAGGGGAATTTGAGGATTATGATGTAAGTGAAGGTCTGGATGTGCCTGTGGAACTGACATCCCCCCAGACAGACCATCAGGTGTTTCCCCTCCTAGGCTTTCTGAGTCCCCTCCCATTTTATGTTTTACATGAAAGTGGCTGAAACCCTCCAGCTTCCTATGGAGGAGGCTGTGGAAGATCAAGAAGAGCCTGATTATGTAGAGATGATGGATATCCCAGAGTCCAGAAAACTGTCTATTCCCCTCCATAAATCTTTTGGGAAACAGACACAAACATCTTAAAGTCTCCTAACACCATACCTCCTGTGGATAGAAGAATGGACAAGAGATATACACTCTCAGGCCCAGACACGGAGTTCTTATATCAGCAGTGCAGTCATGTTAGGGTAATGCAGGCTGCTGCCTGTGAGAAGGCAAATATTTCCTTGGCTTCACCCCCCCGACAAGGACTCCAGGAAGATTGATGCCATGGCAAAGAAGCAGTACATGGCATTTTCTTTGTGACTCAGGCAGGCAAATTATATGGCCTATACAGCCAGGTACCAGAAGTCCAGGTGGGACACTGTACTGCCACTGGCTATACAGGCCTCCCACCAGCTAGCCAAGGAGCTGGAGGCAGTGGCTGCAGATAGGATTGAAGCATCTAAGGTACAATTTCATGCTGCTGTGGACTCTAATGATGTCTCATCAAGAGTCATGGCTACATCTGCGGCTCTTTGGAGGATGTCTTGGCTCAGATGTAATAGCCTCTCGCAGGACACCCAGGCAAAGGCTATGGATTTTCCTGTAGTGGGTAATTCTCTGTTTGGGGAGCAGACATAGAATTACATGAAGAAAATGGACTAGTATAGGACCAGTTACAGGAGTGCTCAGGCCAAGGAAAGGCAGGCAACTCCTCAAAGGCAGCAGTCTAGGGGCAGGGGCAGACCTTTTCAAAGGCCTTTTTACCAAGTACAGGCCTATTCTTCCTTTTCACAGAGGGGGTTCTTCAGAGGGGAGAGGCAGAAGGGGGATGAGCAGGCCTGCATCCACCCCTCAGCCTAAGGCCCCTGCCAAGCAGACACCCTGATGGGTCTGCCCGGGTCGACTGTCCTATTCAAGTAGGGGGCAGGCTGGCTTACTTTGTCCAGGACTGGATGTCTATTACATCAGACAAGTGGGTCCTGGAAGTAGTAAGCCAGGGACTGGTTCTCAGCTTCAAAAATTTCCAAAGATGAGAGCCAGATCTTTTCCACCTGCAAATCTTTCGGAAACCCTTGCCCTAGAGGCAGAGGTTTCTTCTCTCCTAGCTTTAAGAGCCATAGAGAGAGTACCTACCCTACACTGGGCAAAGGACTGTACTCCAGGTACTCCTGACCCCCAAAAAGACAGGGGAGTGGCAACCCATCCTAGACCTAAGATATCTGAACAAACATCTTTTAAAACCAAAGTTCAACTCTGGGAATAATCCTTCCCTCTCTAAGGCCAGGGGACTGGCTAGCCTCCCTGGACCTCAAAGATGCCTACTTTCACATTCCCATCAGGTGCTCCCACAGAAAGTACCTCAGGCTCGAGTTTCCCTCAGGCCACTATCAGTTCAGAGCAATATCCTTTGGTCTAACCTCAGCTCCAAGGGGTTTCACAAAGTGCCTGTCAGTAGTAGTTGCCTTTCTAAGAAGGCAAAAGAATTCCATATTTCCTTATCTGGACGATTGGCTATTAGTGGGTCAGTCTCCAGACCAAGTCAATTTTCACCTGCAAGTGACCCAGAAAGTGCTCACTTCCCTAGGATTTCTTCTCAGCCTTCCCAAGTCAATTCTCAAACCAGTCCAGCTTCTTACCTTTATAGGGGCGGAAATGGACACACTCAGAGCAAGTGCCTTTCTTCCTCTAGAAAGGGCAAGGGCTCTTATGGAACTAGCTTCTTCCTTCAGCCTTTGGGTATCTCAACCAGCAAGGCATTTCCTCCAGCTCTTGGGCCACATGGCAGCTTCAACAGCAGTGGTTCAAGGGGCAAGATTCCAGATGAGGGATATTCAGTTCCACCTGAGAGCTTACTAGTCTCAGAGAAAGGACTCCCTTACCAAACTGATTCCACTGACTCCAACCTTGATCCAGGCCCTCCAGTGGTGGCAGGATCAGGACAATTTAAGGCAAGGTGTTCCTTTTGTTGCTCAGCCTTGTTCAGTGGTCCTCACCACAGATGCTTCTCTTCTGGGCTGGGGATCCCACCTGGGGTCCCTCACTGCCCAGGGCCTGTGGTCCCCCAAGAATCCCTTCTTCACGTCAATCTTCTAGAGCTCAGGGCAGTTTTTGTAGCTCTAAAAACATTCTCACAGTCAGTTCAGAACAAGGTGGTTCTAGTCAGAACCGACAACACTACCACCATGTGATACATCAACAAGCAGGGAGGCACTTGGTCCACAGCCTTGTGCACAGAAACCAGGAAGTTGTGGTCCCTGGCTTATTCCCTGCAAGTCTCTCTTGGAACAGTTCACCTTCCAGGCAAGGACAATGTGCTAGCAGATGCACTGAGCAGGATTTCTGAGGGCCATCATGAATGGTCCTTGGACCCACAGGTGTTGAAAGTGATTTTTTCAAGGTGGGGCACTCCAAAGGCAGATCTCTTTGCAGCCCTAGACAATTACCAACTCCCTCTCTTTTGTTGCAGACCTCCAGTCTTGGGCTCAGTCCCCCTGGATGCCCTGGTTTTGAATTGAGAAGGGAAGTTTCTGTATGCCTTCACCCTTCCCACTCCTGTTCAAAGTTTTAGTCAAAATAAGGTCTCAACCTTGCAAGGTGATTCTGGTTGCTCCAGATTGGGCCAGACAGCCCTGGTACCCCCTGTTGCTATCCCTAGCAGTCCATCTTTCCCTGTCTCTTCCCAGGAATTACAATCTGTTAACATCCTCTCAGGGGAGGATTTGGTACCCCAATCTTCAGTCTCTCAATCTCAAAGCATGGCTCTTGAAGAGTTAGAGTTTGGAGAACTGCATCTTTCCCAAGGGGTTCTGGACATCCTCAAGGCTTCTCGAAAGCCCTCCACCAGAAAGACTTACAACTCCAAATAGAAAAGATTCAGCATTTGGTGTTCTAAGAAGAATATTTCTCCAGACACTGCTGAATTACCTACGGTTCTGAATTATATGGTCCATCTTAATGGCCTAGGCCTCAGACCAGCTACTCTCAAGGTACACGTGTCAGCTGTTTCTGCATTTTTGTCTGTGGGGAAGCCTTCCTCACTATCTTCCCATCCTGTGTTCTGTAAATTTTTTAAAGGATTGTTTCACACCCATCCCCCTTTTAGAGACCCTGCTCCTGCCTGGGACTTGAATGTTTGCATTGTTCAGCTTATGCAACCCCCTTTAAGCCTATGTCTTCAGCAGATCTTAAGTGCTTGACTTGGAAAACTGTGTTCTTGGTAGCCATTACCTCTGCCAGGCGTATCAGTGAATTGCAAGCAATGTCAGTGGAACCTGAATTTATCTCCTTTCATAGGGATAAAGTGATCCTTAGAACCAATGGAAGGTTGTTGCCCAAAGTGGTTTCAGACTTACATTTAAACCAGTCTATATCTCTCCCTGTTTTCTTCACTGATCATTGTTCCTCAGGAGAGAGGAGGCTACACAGTTTAGATGTCAAAAGATCCCTTAGTTACTATATAGAGCGTACTAAGGGTCACAGGTTTGACTCCCTCCAGTTGTTCCTCACTTATGGAGAAGTGGGAAAGGGCAAATCTGCCACCAAAAGATCTATTGTCAGGTGGATTGTGTCTTGTATACAATTCTGCTATGAAAAACTGGGAAAAACTCCACCCTCAGGCCTGAGGGCTCATTCCACAAGAGGTACAGCTGCTTCCCTGGCTGCGGCCAGGGATATCCCTCTCCTAGAAATTTGCCAAGCATCCACCTGGAAAACAGTCTATACCTTTACCAAGCATTACTCTCTGGATATCCAGACTAGGAGTGATGCTCAGTTTGACACAGCAGTACTTCAGAGCCTATTCCCAAAGTAGGTTCTGTCTCTCCTCCTTGGAGGTACTGCTTGGTAGTCTGCAATTGTCAGAATACAGCAAGACTTCTTGTTGTTTGAAGAAAAAATTACTCACCTTAGTAATTATATTTCTTCTAATGGAGTCTTGCTGCATTCTGACCTCTCTCGCTGCCTTCCCTCTTAGAACATGTTTTTGGGAAGTGGGTGGGCAGATGCAGTGTTGCACCCCAGGGGTGTATTTGCTGGCACCCTCCTCCCTTTTGTTTGGGTGCTTATTTATTATTGTTATTTTCTGAGTACATTGGGTTTAGTTTTTGGGTTTCCAGACTTGAGTCTTCTTTGAGAATCCAAAACTTTTCAGCCAGTTGACTAGGAGAATTTGTACAATTTCCACATAGAATTTTTAGTTTAGTTGGGCTCGTAAGAATCTGACAGTTTGAGTTCAAAACATTCCAGACAGAGACTTCAACCGATCTCGAGCTCAGCGTTCCATGCCCTGCATGGAAATTTAACCCTTAGTTCTCCGGGGCAGTTCAAAGGTTGGGAATCACTGGAATTGTCAGAATACAGCAAGACTCCATTAGAAGAAATATAATTACTAAGGTGAGTAATTTTTTCTTTTGGTAATTAACATTTCCACTTATACTCTAACTTCTGTTGGGGAAAAAGGCTTTAGTAAAATGGGCTGGTCTTGGTCTTTGTCCCCATTAATAGTGCCTCAGAATTTGATTTATTTGTTGATCTCCATAAATTTATACTTAATCTGAACCTAAATGTTTTTTACTCTGTGACAGAAAAACAAACAGAAACAGGAACGATTAGTGACATTTCAACAATCCATGAGGAAATGTGTGACCATTCAAATCAACCAAATCAGCCAAGTAGTGAAGGCACAAATTGTATAAGCCATATGAAGAAAAAATCTAAGTTCATCCCTCCATACAATAGTGCAGTTGCAGTCTTTGACAAACTCTGTTTACAAGATATTAGAAAAACCATGGACACCCTTCCCCCCAACCATGTTTTAACAATTGTATCATGGCTGAGAGGCATGCCCTGCTGGACTTGGCAAACAGAAAGAACTCAATTATCAAGGAGGTAGAGAAGCAAGGGGCAATTATGATAATGGATGCTGAAAAGCATGAATGGGAAATGATTAATCAGCTAAATAATAAAGAGTTTTATTTGTCCCTGGACTTGGGTCTGACTAGGCAATTTAAAAGTGACATTGAAACCTATCGTTATGTGATGTACAACAATGCATATATATCAAAAAATACCTACACATTTTTGACAGTGGAACATCTGGTTAGGGTGGTGATCTATGGGTTGCCAAAAGTCTATAAAGACTTTTAGAACCCGCCTGCTCAATCGATATTTTCAAGTTTGGGTTCACTCACAGATCCCTTGGTGTTATACATGGATGAACAAATAAAACATCTTGCCCAACTTGACCCATGCTATATCAAATATATATCCCACATTCTACACACATTACAAGATCTTTATGTAGAACCAGAGTGGTGGTTGGTTACATTGGACATAGCAGCACTCTATACTAACATTCCTCACCAGGAAGGAATACATGCTTAACGTGAGACCATGTATGAAAGCACCACATATTCTACTGTACATACAGAATTCATTCTTGTACTACTGGAAACATTTTTTAAAACATAATGGGCGGGATATTCAGGAGGGTTACGCATGGCGCAACACAGTTGCACCATGCGCAACCCATGGATGCACCCCGGTGCGATATTCAAAAGGGGAAAGTGCCTGCCACAAATACCGATGCACTGGAACGCATCAGTAATATATGCGGTGCAAGTGGGGGGGTGCCCATACATACTCCGCACATCCCGATATTCAGCTTGGGATGTGCTGAGCCCATGCATGTGCAACCCCTACTTGCGCTGCATACAGGAGAGCCAAAAAAAAAGGAGCAACAGCTGGCCACCCACAGGTGAGCTGCCATATTGCAGTGTGCAACGCGGCAGCTGCCAGCTGTGGGTGGCCACCTGAGCTCTGGCAGCACCTGCATGGTAGCGACCCCCATGCCCGATCGCGGGCATATGTAGTAATAGGGGAATGTCCTAACTCCCTGGTGGTCCAGTGGACCACTCGCAGCCCGATTATGGGCAGAAGTACAGTAATATCAACCCTCCTATATCTCTGGTGGTCCAATGGACCGCTCACAGCCAATCACGGGCATCAGTAATAAAATATGGCAATCCAATCCATCCCTGGTGGTCCAGTGGTATCCCATCCCCACCGCCCACTGGCCCCACTACCCCACTCCCCGGCGGCAGCGGACATCAGCTTCCACCCACAGCTGCCCCTCACCCCTTACTGACTCCTTACAGTAGGGCTGTATGCCGGTGATCCTGAGCGTGGACCAATGGGCATGCAGCTTGTACTACAGACCAGATATATAGAATGGACCCATTCACATTTCCTGGACTGTGTAGTACAGTATGGCTGCATGCCCATTGCTCCACGCTGTGGATCAATGGATGTACAGCCCTCCTATAGAGTCAGTCGGCGGCAGCTGGGCAGCTGGTGGGTGAGAAGCTGCCGCCCACCGCTGCTGGGGGAGCGGGTGGTGGGGCCCAGTGGGCGGTGGAAGGGGCTACTGCTGGACCAGCAGGGATTGATCGGATTGACATATTTTATTACTGACGCCTCCGATCGGGCTGCGAGCAGTCTACTGGACCACCAGGGATATGGGAGGGTGAAGATTACTGTACTTCTGCCCACGATCAGGCTGGGAGAGATTCACTGGACCACCAGGGATACGAGATGGAGTGTATTACTGTACTTCTGCCCGTGATCAGGCTGCGAGCAGTCCACTGGACCACCAGGGATACCAGAGGGTGTATATTACTGTACCTCTGCCCGCGATCAGGTTGCAAGCGGTCCACTGGACCACCAGGGATGTGGGACATTCATTTACAATCCCTATGTCCACGATCGGGCAGTGGGTCACTTTGCCACTTGTGCAAGGGGTGTCGGTCCCTGACAGCTGCAGCCTGGCAGGGCGCCAGGCACAAGTCGCCGGAGATTGGTGCACCTGCATGTAAATGGGGCCATGATGACATACAAATGGCCCCATTTGTACTTCATGCATTATGGCCCCATTTGCATGTGCACTTTTGAATGTCGCGGTTGTTGTGCCTGAGTACAGCGGCACTTTGCCTTCGCCCCGCATCCCCTACTCCCTCTGGCCACTTGCGCTGATGCAGTGTCACTGCACCATGTGCACTGTGGGTGGCCAAGGAGCGATATTCAACGATGCTGTGCCATGGCGCAGCTCTGTTGAATATCACCCAGTCAACGCCCATGTGCATCCCAGTTGTGCTGCTCCCAGGCTAGCCTGGTGCAGTCTGAATATCCTGCCTAATGTGTTTATGTTTGCAACCAGATTTTATCTGCAGATCAAGGGGACAGCGATGGGCATGGCTTTCATGCCCACATTATGCCAATGTGTACCTAGCATATTGGGAAAAACTGCTTGTTTACCCTCATGAACAAAACCCCTTCCATGAACATTTGGACCTGTACCATCGCTACATAGATGATTTATTTATAATCGGAAAGGGCTCAAGGGATGAGTTGGACTCCTTTGTGAAATATCTGGAATCAGCCAACACAAATGTGAAATTCAATGTCATGGCTAGCCAATCAGACAAAAACTTTCTGGATTTGTGAATCATAAAAGATGGCACTGAAAAAAATGGGGGTAAGAACAACTCTCTTTTGGAAGCCAACTAATAAAAACGTAATTCTAAACTACACCAGCTGCGACCCAAAATATACAAGGGATAATACACCCTTGGGAATATTAATAAGGCTAAAAACACTGTGTGGAGCCACAGGATTTTATCGAGGGCTTGGATGACATGGTAGCTCGATTTTGTGATGGGGATACTCTGAAAAATGTATAGAAAAAGCAGTGACTGGGGTACAAAACAGAAACCGACAAGACTTGCTGCGCACAGACAAATATAATGGTCATGATTATGGACAAAACAAATACTTGCGTTTCATCACAATCTTTTCCCCACATTCTCAAGCACTAACTAAAACTGTACATAGACATTGGGAAGTCTTAAAAGTGGAACCCAGACTAAACAAATGGACCACATGGCTACCATGCTTTACGTATAGATGAGGTCAAAATATCAAGGAGAAAATCATACAGAGTCATTACCGAGGGGAAAACAAACCCATACAAAGTATTCTTCCATGCGGCAACTTTAAATGTGGGAACTGCATCTTCTTCAAATATATCATGGTGGTGGATACTGCATGTGATTATCGCAATAACAAGACCTATAAGATTAAATCATTCATTAATTGCCAACCTGAAAATGTGGAAAATAAGACAACATGTACGTGTAATAGTTTTCATGTTGGAAAAACATGGAAATTCAAGCTACACATAGGATAACATTTATGAACCATCGACAAAGAAGACAATGCCAGTGCACTGGCTGAACACGTCAAAAAAAATGGGCCCCAAGCACACCTTCATGTTTCAAGGACTTGAAAAGATTCCAAGTTCACCTGGGGAGGTGGGGAGAGACATGGATGGTCTCTTCCTCAAATGTAAAACATTTTGGCAATATACACTGGAAGCAATATGGAGTCCTGGACTCAATGATAGATTCCAACTAAATCCCTGTTTATGAGAGGTGTAGCATATAGATACACCTTTGAGACATATACCCTGCTGTACATTAACTCTCCCTTAAATTGATTTTGTGTGTGTTCCCTTACGTTATTGAGTCTCTGATTTAAATAGCTCATTTTATCTGAGACGGGGTTGTTTGTTTATTTTTGTTTTGTTTTATTGTTGTTGTTTTGTTCTTTCTTTATAGTTGTCATCTGTGTTTTACACAACTCAAATATAGGGAAAACAAACTATAGCAAAAACTAAAGGGGGAGCACCACCCTGTGGTTAAATCTAACCTGGTGTCTAACCTTGTAGCACGCCATGGGTGTTTGTGTTGCACTAGCAGGAGGTGGCTTGCACTTGGGAAATCTCTCCATGGAATCAACATGATCTTCCCTCTAGTTTTGGCAATCTATTTGTGGAATGTATTTTTAAATGGTTACAGTCTTCAGTGTTGTTTACATGTCCAAGTTCCAACTTTAGATGTGCTTTACTTGTGTGATATAGATCTAACATGTATTAATTATTTGACAGGCAGGGTTCAGCTGCCTCTACTCCTTTCCCTGTTCTTCCCCCTACCCCAACCCCTTCATCTGTACTGCCTTGAGTCTTCCATTCTTGCATTTAGGATTTAAGCAGTAGGTTATCTAGTGTCTTTTTTGGTGAGTAGTCTATAGAGAAATGCCAACTTAACATACAGTGATAATGTGTACAACTAAAATGGGGTGTCATAAAAGATAAAAAGTGGGGTTCTAACATACAAGTAGGTATCAGGATTTCAAATGTTTTCATTCCTTGCTTTTCATCCCCTGCCCCTTCCCCCACCTGCAAGTGTGCATTTTTCATCACATTTTTTCACTTTTGTATCACGGTTTGAATAAGCATTATTTGGCACGTCTGTATTTAGTTTGTGTTTTGAATGTGGCCCAGTGAGGCTTACCTCTTGATTAGAAGCACAGATAATATGTGTATGCTAGCAATGTAACCATGGGGATAAAATGCATATGGGTATGCCTTACTGTTATACCTTGAGAAAGGGACAGAGTTCTCGAAAACATTTAACATTTGTGTGGGTTACTCTTTCCACTGGTGTTTAACATGCTGTGTAACTTAATAAAAGTGCATTGTATCTGACTACTAAGCATATGGTCATTTTGCCCACAGCAGCCTTAGGACGGACTCTGTAATTTCTTTAAATATTCCATCTCTCTCTCTCTCTCGGTATTACTCTTCATGTTAATGTAGAAGGCACTAAGCCCATCATGACTACGTTCCACTCCTAGTGGGTGTATTGGGCTATGTTCCAAATAAGAATTTGTCTAATTCAAACCTGGATTTTGTGAAAACGTGGATATTGACCATTTCCTGGAGTAGGTTATTCCAGTTTGTGAGCCTAGATTGTAAAATAATTGTCCCTTCTGTTAGTTAATACATGACAAACCTGTAATTGTTAAGTGATCTTAAGTTTGTTGATCTTTCTAACAGAGTAATGTTAAACTGCTTGGTTAACTCTTTATCATAAAGGACATTAAACATCATAAGTAAATCCCCCCTCTGTCTTTTTAATTGGAGGTCTTGTAGTTTGAGTGCATTGAGCCTATCTGTGTATGACATCCTCTTTAACCTTGGCACTATGTGAGCGATGCATCTTTGGATACCGTCCAATATTTTTATGTCCTTTACCAAGTATGGTGACAAAAAGGATATCTGTCCCCCTATTGCCAGAAATTATGTAACTGGGGCACAATGACTCAGCGTGTTGTAATCTTGTCAGAAGCATGATCATACCAGAGCTGGTGCAGTTACTTGGTCACAATCTAAGATCACTAGAGAGGGTATGTCCCTGTAATGTATATTTGGATGGTGTTCTCAAGGAGCATCTGTGGAGGGGGCCCTCTGGAACCCATCTATTTTGTATTCTATTGTGGTGCACTATGTAATTCATATGCCTTTCTCTCTAGCAATATGTATGCCTGCACAAGGGATGATTTCAGATGTGTGCTTGTATTGGTTCCATGTGATAACAACAATAGTGGAAAGGTGATCACCGTTTGGGTGAGTGTAGATTGCTGAAAATCAGTTTTGGTGATGTACACTCACAGAGCACAGCAAAAGGGTGCATGACAGTTAGATTTTTGCACCCACCTACTGAAGAATTCTCAGCTCCAGGGGACTGCATGTTGGGTGGGTGCAAAACTAAAAAAAGAAACCCCTCGACCTGGCACAAAAAACAAGAGTGCCCAGAACTGAATCTGACACCCTCCCAGCCCCAGCCTGCCACCAATCCACCATGCCACATGGCCAGCTTCGGCAGCCCACTGCCACTCTACACCCCATAAACTCTCCCTCCCCTTCCACCCACATCACGGAGTGGTCCTTCCCCACCCCCCCCCACATGTGTGTATAAATAGTGATATCCTGTCGCTATATTCACCGAACCCCCTATCTGGATGCCCTCCCTACCCAGTAGCCCTGTGCACAGCTGTCATGATTGAGTCACCCTTTTTGAAAGTGCTCAGTCATGATTGCCATCATCACAGGCTACCTTTTGATTGTCTGGCTGAGGAAAGAGTCCTATACACTGTAACACAAAAGGTATCTTCTTTTTTTCCAGCTCGGTGTGACACTGCCATCCTCATCATGTATACCACTGTTGTGTCTTCTGGCACCATCACACCTCAGGGGTGGGATGCATGACGTGCCAACAATGCTGGATCCAATGAGGATGAGCCATCTATGTCCACCGGCATCAGGACCATGGACCGTCAGTGGCATGGTGGTGTGGGGCTGATGGACATCCTAGGTCTTGGTAACGATGACCCCTGTCAGACCTACTGCTCACCGAGGATGTACCCATACTCATACTGGGTACACAGGTGAGTGGGGCATCTGATGCAGATGATGAACTGACACTGATCCTGAGTGGCATGAGACTGGACACACCTCCCAGGGTACATGCCTGCACACTGGAGGCAGTCAACAACGGCGATGATACAGCACGCATGGAGCTGCTCCCTGTCTATGGCTGCATGGTGGTGAGTGGCAACGTCATCAATGCTGGCCATGGGAGTCAGTACTGTGGACACAGGAGACACAGAGACTGTCCAGCAGGTGGCTGAGCAGCAGAGGCAGGCAGTGGTGGCCACCATGCAGCACACCACAGGGTCCACCAATGGGGCACCCCACATACACTACCCCCTGTGCAGTACCCTGTGCAGCATCCCCTTGCAGGGGATACTGCCAGACATGCTGCCACACCCCCAGCAGGTCAGCATCAGCCCCAGGATGCGCACGGCACTAACAAGCTGGACGAGCACACCAGGCTGCTGCAGGCTGCTGCAGGCCTCCATGAACAACCAGGCAATGCTCGGGGCCCAGCTATGCACCACCAGTCTGAGCATGCAGACATTGGATGTGCACAACTGATAGGTGAGATCTGACAGCTGTGGGAGGCTACGACCACATCACTGGACTGCATTGCCAGTGCCATCACAGCCGGATTTGCATCGCTGACATCCAGTGGGCATGGCAAGGTGTGTAGGACTCTCTGTAGTGCAGCGTTGACACCGTGGATCTGGCATCTGGTGACCCCAGCATGACCGTTGCCAGCCTCTGACATGGCCATCCCAGACACTCCCGGCAGTAATCTGTTTGTCAGCCTGTTCACACCAGCAAGAACCCAGTCACATTTCCATGCCTCTACCCCCGTGAGTGTGTTGAGTACACCTCCAGTGGCCGTTGAGCAGCCTGTGGCTGCCACACAGCCCAGGGCATGGCCACCCATGTGGCTGTGGCAGCCATACATCCGCATGGCAGGTCTTCTGGTTGTGCTGTCCCATCCTGCTGCCAGCTGCTGTTGCCTTGTGCATGCTTGTCTGTGCACGCACATATGTGTGTGGTGGCACGTATGTGTGGTGTGTGGTGTGGCCTCCATATGTGTGTGCTGTGCTGCAGGGCCTTGTGGCTTGGGAGTGATGAGATCAGCACTGTGCTGGCCTTGCCAGTGTGCTGGTGCCTTCAGTCTGATCCATGCCACATGTAGCTGCACGTGTGTGTGCATGGCCATCCACCATGGCCAGCTGCATGGCCCACTGTGCCCAGCTGTGTGCCTCATGATGATGCCATTGCTGCATGTGCAGATCATGTTGCAGCCAGTCCTGTATCCAACACAGTGTCTGCATGTGTGTGTGTGTGCATGCGCACATGCATGTACACTGTGCTGTTGGTGTGTAGCTGTGGGTCTGTGCTGTCCCTGTTCCAGCTGTGTGTATGTGCCAGTGTCCCCGCATGCCTCCCTGTGTGGCCATGCACCTCACTGTGTGTGTGGGTGTCTGTTCCGTGCATGCACTGCTGTCATGGCTATTACTCACCTGCAGTTCCCAAAGTGCTCCTGTATGATTGTTGCCCTGTCCATCCTGCCCTGTACAGCAATTTTGGGGTTCCTCCTCTACATGGGTGGCTGTACACCCCCATCTGGCCTGTCCTCCCCATCCTCATCACTGCTGTCATCCTCATCCACCTAGACATGTACCCCACAGTCATTGGCCATGTTGTGCAGCATGCAGCAGGCCAGGAATAGTCCATAGGTTTTCACAGGACTGTACTGTAGGGCACTACCGGACCTGTCTAGGCAACAGAAATGCATCTTGAGCATGCCAAAGACTCACTTAGTGATGTTGCAAGTCTCAATGTGGGCCTCATTGTACCTGTCCTCTGCAGGGTTAGATGGGCACCAGATAGGGGTGAGCAGCCAGGCTTGCAGGTGGGTTTGTTCTGCCACCTGTGTGGATAAGATGTACAGGTTATCATGTTGCCATGCTTGTCACCCTTCCCTTTCCAGTGCCCCCTTCAGGCACACTGTTGGCTCTTGCTGTGTGTGACCTGGGCCTCTGTCCCCTGCACAGCCTGCCCCACACCCCATCTCGTGCCATACTCACCTACAAGATGACCTTTGGGGATCTCCCCATGCTCAAACCTCTGGCACAGAATGGAGCTGTGTCAGATGTACATGTCATGTGCACTACCAGGGTGGGTGGCACAGACATTAGTGATGTGCCCAATGGCATTGCACACCACCTGGTAGTTGACCGATGGGTACCCCTTTCTGTTCATATAGGCCGCACCCTCTGGGCCAGGTGGGTGTGCTTATGGCCGTGTGTGTGCAGTCTATTGCTCCGATCATGCCTGGAATGTGTGCCACCCTCTGGAAGTCTTGCATGCTTGCTGTATACTCTGCCTGTGTGCTTGGGAATCGAATGAACTCTGAAGCGTGTGGCAGCAGGGAGATGAGGAACTGTGTGAGCAGGTGGGACATGGCCAACTGGGTGATTCCAGTGGTTGCCCCCGTTGGTTTTTGGAAGGTGCCCGTGGTGAGCAGGCACATTGTTGCTGTCTTCTTGGTCTCCACTGTCATAGCATGGCTCCTTTTGGTGGATGCCTGCAAATTCATCATGGCACAGCTTCCAGAGCTGCCTCAGAATTGCCCTGTTCAGCTGGTACTGGCCCATGATCTCTGCATTACCATAGTCCTCAAAAGTGAGGCAGGCACTGTACCATCTGTGTGCAGCATACCACTGATGGGCCCTTCCTTGGCCATGTTGCTGTTCCTCCCTCCTCCTCACACCCCTCATTACTGCCTCCATCATAAATGGCCCAGTATCCATATCTCTCTGTGTCTGTACCTTGCGCATCTGCTGTGTGTGTGTTTGAGCCTCCTTTTATAGGCTCAGTTCTGTGGCGCATTCTGTGTGTTGCTCCTGACTTGTACCATGCCGTTCCGATGAATATGCCATTTCGCAGCTTATTCATGGATATGTCCCCTTGTACTTGTGCTGGATACATTACTGTTATGCTGCTGCACATTGCGTTTTGTGCAGTGCATTCATGTTTGTTGAATGTGGCTCTGGGGCGCATGTCTGTGATTTCGTATCGTGCAACACCTCTGAATATCTGTCCCTAAATGTCAAAATATCTTGTTTCAAGGATAGTCAAACCACAGCACTTCACCCACCTTCCTACCCCCCTGGCTCTGCCCCTTGCCCCTGGACCTCTCCCTACCCTCCTCCCTCCCTGTCTTATGTGCTGTGCTCACCTAGCTCTCCCACTCCCAGTGTATCTTTCCCTGTCCTTGTCTGCTTATCTCCATGACACAGGCATACACTGTACAGTGCCTCAGCATAGCTAGTGCTTTATGTTTGTTTTCTGTAACGTCCAGGAATATTTTTCTCAGTATTTGTATATTTGTGCACAGTATTGTACCTTGTTGTCTAATGTATCTGACGTGGAACCTTTCAACAAGCATCCATTACAGGTATTATCCAAGAATGGTTAGGGACTTGGACCCCTGGTTAAGAACAAAAAAGTTTTAGAATATCTAGTAGGCATAAGATAGATGTGATCATGTTGCAAGAGACCCACCTTGTACCAAATGAGGTACACAAACTCCTCAGGACTTGGGTGGCCTCAGTAGTACATAGTTGTTTTAATAGTAAAATGGGGGTTAGCTATTTAAAGCCCAGTTCAGACTATGGGGTTTAAAATTGTTTAAAGAGCTTAAACCATTTTAAGCCCCTGTAGCTAGGTTTGAATCCGCACCTAACCCTAAGCCCTGCTCACATACATAGACACCTCTATCGCATAGGCTCCACGTCCTCTGGATATAATAGCAAAAGTTGTGTGTACAGATGCATCCATTATACAGCAGTATTGTAAAAAAAATAATGATATTGGTGAGACTGTTAAGAAATGTCTGTAGGAGACTTTTAAAGCTTCTATTACAGGTAGAGTTATTGGATACTTGGCAAAAAAGAGGAAACTAAGACAACAGGAACTTTTGTTTCTTAACTCTATTTTTGCTTCTGGAAAAGGCGGGGGATTTACCACCTCTTAGCACCCAAACCTTGCATCCAGCATCCACCCCAGTCTGCCAGGACTGGGAGGTTCGCATCTTTCCCACTGTGGCAGAGGATCTCTCCAGTGGGGGGGGGGACCAAGTCCTACTAGAGGCCCAAGCCAAGACTCGCACCAGGGGTATCATTCAGGCAGAGGTCCAGAGGCGTAACAGTGTTGCCAGCCAGGGGGTTCCCATGTAAGTTCCCTGGAGGTGTGGACATGCAATGACATCAGCATAGCTTGGGTGCACTCCCACACCTGATTTACAGATGTCTGCTGTCACCTACCCACTGAAGAGTGGCCCCAGCTTTTGCACACCCAGCATCCACGGGGTGTTGCTAATTTGCCAGGGAACCACAACCCCCCCCCGAGGAGGAGAGGTTTGTTACTGTTTTGTGCTTACAGAGTACTGCTGTAATCATCTCTGATTCAGGAGGTGGAAGACTAGGTGTGCTGGGAAAGGCACCTAGCTTCACCTGAGCACTCTTCTTCTAAGTTTTGCTTGTAAGGACAGCACATGGAACATTATCAGATCAAGGAAAAAGATTAAGGCTTCTTTTGGCTAAGCAGATTTATGTATGATATTGTTTTCTTTTGTACGCAGAGTTTGTTACTGTTTTTTGCTTACATTTTACTGCTTTATTGTTCTCTGATTCAAATTGCTGTTGTAGGGTATACTTTCTGCTGTATTATTACAGGGTGTGCCTACAGGTTTGTTACTGTTTTGTGCTTACAGATTACTGCTGTAATCTTCTCTGATTGAAATTGTTTTTTGCAAAGCATATCTTCAGTTACTGCTTTATTTTTCTCTGTAGCAAAGTGTTTCTTACAGGGTATATATCTTCTGTGACATTATTACAAGTGGTGCTTTACAGGTTTTACAGTTTTATCTATCATTAGGATAAGCTTTCAGGGCTACTGCATTTGTTAGTAGATTGATTCTGCACTTACCTCCTTGTTTCCTTCATCTGTGGTTCTTCTTATTCAGCAGAGAAAGGGCCCAGCCACCCATTCCCATCCCCAACCACCCCATGCTACACTCCTTTTATAGGGTAGCACAGTCATGACATTTCCTGTAACGAAGCAGAGAGGGGAGGATCAGAGGGGTATCCACACAGTAACCTCATTTACAGGGGCACAAGTAATTTAACTTGTTATAATAAGTTATACAAAAACAAAGAAAACAAAAAATCAAACTTACTTTCATTTTCCTCCTTCTAATTACTCGGACCAGGTTATAAACCCAGCAATGCATCCGGAATGTACATTATTAACTGCAGGTACTGCAGGACACTTTCCAAAAGGGCAGTTATACAGGATTTAGGACTCTGTCCTACATGCTGGACCATTGGAGATCTAAGGGCTCGGCTCCAGACAGCATGAGTAAAGATTGCACACCTCAAATCACATATTCAGGAGGAAATATATTTTAAGAACTGCCTGCCATTTCCCCAACATCCAACTGAAGCAACTTGACCACAGAGGGTAGTTGGTCTGGGAGAATGGCAGGTGGTTAGGAGGGGAAAATCAGGTGCCCCATCACTCGGTGCTCTCCAACATATCACCTTCACAAACCATATAAAAACTACAAACAGGTATCTGCCTCTATCACCGAAATCAAACAAAAGGGCAGAGGGTACTGCAGAGCTAGACACTGCAGCACAGGAGCTAGCACAACAAAACTCACCCAAAACAGAGACCAAAACAAAAAAAGTAAAAAGGAAATCCAAAACACTTCTGATCTTAGGAGACTCCATGATTCGGGGGAGTTGATACCTACCTCCAGCCAGGGGTAATGGTCAGATGTCTCCCAGGTACATCAGTGTGGAGAGTCACTGACCGCAGTGCTAAAATTGTGCATGAAGCAGGAAAAAACATTGATGTCTTGGTATATATAGGGACTAACAATCCCACCAGCTGGTCAGTTGTGGAGACCAAGGAACACCTAACCAGGCTGGGAGACAAACTGTCATCCATTCATCCTGTGTCTCCTTCTCTGAGATCCTGCCTGTCTGGGATAGGGGGATGTATGGACAGAAGGTCAGAGAAGGGGAGATAGGGGAGCTAAACATGTGGCTCAAGGGCTGGTGTCAGGAAAAAAGGACACAAATTTGTAGGTAACTAGTGTGATGCTCTAAAGTGGTGCTCTGTGGTACTCTGCTCTAAAGGTGTCGAAAAGAGATGAGTGAGGCACCAAGGTCTGAATTATTGTGGATAAGATAACCATTACCCAGACAAGAAGAGGCAGGAGTCATCCTAGAGATTCAGTGCCTGCAGGGCGTTTATTTGTACCAGAGGGTAGCGAGACACAGTCACAAGAGAAAAGAGAAGTCACCCAAAAAATAGGGTGATAAACAAGACAGGTACTCTATCTATGACTGCTAAAATTATTACAACAAGAGTAGAATAGATACTGCCACTCTAACTCTATTATTATTCTACAATTCAATAAGCTTAGGTGAAGATCAAATAACTTACACTACTCAGAACAGTATTTGGTTAAACTATCACTACACACTTCCACCAAAGTCCAGATGTTACAAGAGTCCAGAGATCCGGCGTCTTCGTGTACACCATCAGTCTGCTATGGTAGCTATGAAGGGGAAGCAAACAGAACAATAGATGTAATGCAATTCCCAGCAGGGACCTTGTCAAGGCCACTGGGTGGTGAGAGGTTTGTTAAACAGACCATATGATTCTTCGGCAAAACCTACTCTCCCCAAGGCTGCTGGAATAAGGAACCAGAGCAAATGATTCCTGAAATAACCCACTGATGGGCTGTCGGATTCCTACTGAAAACAAAGGGTTCCTCGGCCAAAACCCAATTCCAGGGTTGCCAAGGACGAAGAGAAATCAGGACCTGTGTGGCGACGAATCCAATGGAGGACTACCATGACCTGAAGGATGTTGCAGCACACCTAGGGCCAACTAAACTCTGAATGATCTCCGACAGGACCAGGAACCAGAAGAATCTGAAGAGATGATGGTTGATTCTGCAATCTTGGCATCTGAAACTAGAACAAAAACAAAGAAATGGTGGGCGTGTCCCTTACTGGGCTTCGACAGACATGACTTTCGGCGAATGACCAGGGACACAGACCAGGTTCTCCAGGATGAGCACACTCTTCTGTTGAGGGCGACCAACTTAGGGACATCTGGAACAGGAACCATACGAAACGACACTGGCATGGCTGTCGCGATGCGCTTCAGCAGACGTACCTTCGAGCTGAGAAAACAAGAAACAGCGGGTACAACTTGTACGGCTGACGACACACTGGACTTCAGCAGACGACACAGGTGGAAGAGATGAGCTGAAGGAGAATCCCACTTGAGTGAAGAATGCTGAGAAGATGTCCTCTTCTGGGTAGAGACTGATTCTGAGAGTGGAGAATTACGGACCACACTATGGGACTGCAGTGTGGTGAAAGATTGAGACTGTCCCCATACAGTAGTAACAATATAGCTGAAGATGCACCTTCCTGCACTGCCAAGGGGACTGCAGAATAATCTGATGATTTGCAGAGGAAAGGCAAACTATAAATTTCTGGGTAATTGCTACAGGTGGGGCAATTGTTCTAGTGCTTGGAGCAATAATTCAAATGCTTTGAACAAAAGTTCGGGTACTTAGAGCAATAGTTCAGATAACCAGGGGCAATAGTTCAGATAACCAGGGGTAATAGTGCAGATAACCAGGGGTAAATAACCACAATCCAGTGCAACACAGTCTTGGTGCTTCTTAACAAGTTCACAGTCTTTCAAGTACTTCAGCAATAACAATTGTGTAAACAGTACAATGGTTACAGTAGCTTCACAATATTTGTGAATTAAGTACCCTTGGATGGATCCCTTTTCCAAAATGTAGGGTCATCATGAATAGGATCTGGCTACCCCTGAACATTTTGCTAAGGATGCCCTAACCCCGATACTGAGGGTACCACTTGCCCTAGGTTGATTGCCCCAAACACTAAAGGCCTGAACACCTTATTCACTAGGGAGCCTATATGCCCTACTAATTGCTAGGCTGGATTGCTCTATTCTGCTAGGCCAGGGCTACCCTTAGCACCCCTAGGCTGGCTTGCCCTACTACACTATGCCAGAGCTGCTCTTAGTACCACTAGGCTGGCTTGCCCTAATCCACTAGGCCGGGGCTGCCCTTAGTACCACTAGGCTGGCTTACCCTAATCCACTAGGCTGGGGCTGCCCTTGAACCCTGCTTTACCTTGGGCCTAATGCCCTACATGTACCTTCGGCCTGATGCCCTACAATTAACTCAGGCATGATGCCCTAAATACAGTGGGCCTAGTGCCCTTCTCTACTGTGGGCCTGGTGCCTTCGAAATACAGGGCCTAGTGCCCTCTTTACTGTGGGCCTGGCAGCCCTGCTTTACAATGGGCCTGAATCTCCCCTTTAAATAATCGGTCATTGCACCCTTTTTACCTGTGGGCCTGATAGCCCTACTTTACTTTTGGCCTGGTAGCCCTTATTTCAGTGGGCCTGGTGCCCTTCTTTATACTGGGCCTAGTAGCCCTGCTTCACACTATGGGCCTGGATTGCACTTTTAACTGAATTGCCCCTTTAAATCTGCAGCTCTCTGAGAGCTGCTGTCACTCAGTCCTGAGTCACCGCCCTTAATCCCACCCCCTTTATTAATATTTAAGAGGCCGCTATGCTGGCCTTGCCTCCTGGCCCCTCCTTTGGGTGTCGCTACCCCGCCCCCCCTCCTGAATATTAATTCAGGGTCCAAATGACCCGATTCCCCTGCAGCGCTCAGCCTTGTGCACTAATGGATAAACAAAAAAAAAGCAGTACTTCCCTCAGAAGCTTAGGCAGACAGCATGAATAAGCGTGCTGCAGCCGACTCACTGCACCACACAATTTGTGAAGCTGCCGGGAAGTGGGCGGTCTTGCAGGCAGAGGGAGGGAGTGTTACAGGCAGCTGGGGGATGATGGGCCCTCGGAAGGCTGACAGGATGAGCTGCGCGATGCAGCTGGCAGGGCTGCTGACGGGAACCAGAATAAACTTAAAAATACTTAGGGGAGGGCTAAAATAATAAAACAATGGGGCTACACAGCCCAAACCACGGCAAATGGCCAATTTACTTTCTTCTGGTGCCCCGATGGCACCGTGGACTGAAACGGAGCTCTAGGGGGATCTTCACTGGCTGGAGCCAGAGCAGGCACACAGACTGGCCCTCGGGGAACAGCTTCAACCACCAGGTAAGCTCTTTACCGGTTCCCCGGTTCTGCATCCTCTCTTCTCCACCACCAGCAGGAACTCCTCAAAAACTGTTAAAACTTTTAAAACTAATAACTCTAGTTCTGGAATGGCTGGATTGGAATGCTATGCATGAGCAGCTCAGCACAGCATTCCATCCAAGCCATTGCTGATGCAGCTGCACTAAATTCTGTCTTTTGACCATTTTTAAGTGCTCAGGGCACCTTTTCTATTATTTACAGTGGTTTATGCTGTACAGGAAGGGGAAACAACTACTTAGGGGCCTCTTTTCACCTAAATGCCCTGCAGACTGTACCTAAGGTAGGTGCCCTGGGCTCCTGCAATCCCCTAATCTTTTTATTGAGGTTAATTTTCTGGGATGCCCCATCTTTGGGACATTACAGATTCAAGCCCGCCTAAAAATACATGTCCCCATGTATTCCATTAACACTTTATAAAAGATACTCTCTGAACACTCTAATATCTCACTTAACACTTTATGAAATCTTATGTTAACAACACTCTCAAATTCTCTAAAATATTCCTAAAGCATCTACTATTACTGTAAATTTTTAAAGTTTTACACTAAAGTGACTGTGACTGGGTAATTACTTTGAATAGATCTACATATAGTACCATGGTACAAATTGGGAAGCTTCTGTGATATACCTTCTAGGAAAGACACCTGCGTTCGATCTTTGGGATCTGCGGGGTTGGAAATCTACAGGTTCTTGAACAATGCATTCTCTTTCTAGAAAATCTGGCATTTCTGGATCTATCACTGGTACACCATGTGGATGGTCATGAGAGTTTACATACGAAGTGCGGATCCATGGTTCTTTACATCAACTGGTTGGCAATTCTAGTTCTCACATTCTGTCTTTTCTGGACTCCTGCCTCTCTTTTGGCGTAGGACTGTCCTGATCCTTAACGAGAACAGCGTCTCTGAAAGTGCAAGCTTTTAGGAGATTCCGATGAACAATCTTGGTACCATTTCCTAATTCCTTTTTTTTTTCCATTCAAAGTTTATTGATGTTTTCAGCATACAACAAATAACACAGCATGATATACATAGATTGCATCCAGAAATAACCGGGAAAAACCAAATGTCCCTCCCCAACCCCTTACCCTCCCCTCACCCCCCTCAACAAAACAACATCCTATTAGAAACAAAAAAAATATATATATTCCCACTTCCTACCCCACCCAACTACCCCCCTCCCATCCTGGGTTTGCATAACTAGAATGTACTCAATCCGCAGCCCAACCACCATAAGCCTATTCCTCTACACAGTTTGAAGTGAATAAAGAGTTAATAATGGAGCCCAAATTTGATTAAATCTCTTCATACTGTTCCTAACACTGGCCACCATTTTCTCTACCCTGAGATTATTCATAAATTCCTGCAGTCACTCCACATATGATATCTCCACAGTATCCTTCCAGTGTCTAAGCGTTAATTTTTTAACTGACATGGATATTAGAGCCATGTGATATTTACGAACAGTTGTTGGGATATCAGAGTCATCACCTAAAAGACATATTTTTACTGTGAGCAGATCATTAAGACCCAGTAAGGGATCTGCTCTCTGCCTAATCTGTGACCATAGGGGAGCTATCTTGGGATAGAACCAGAAAATGTGCAATAAATTACCTTCCCCCTGGGCACACCTTGTACAGGTAGAGGAGGAGACCAGACCAAATTTCGCCATTTTTTTGAGGGGTATAGTATAAATTATGTAGTATCTGAAATAGCATAAGATGGAGCCTGTCTTGTGTAATAAACTGGTGGCACCCTTGCCAGAACTTCACCCAGTTAATGGGTATCTCCGGAAGAAGCTGGGCCCAGTAACTGGAAGGTCTGAAAGGTTGGGGGTAAATCCAATCATAGAGAACATTGAAGATTCTTGACACCGCATGTGGAAGCCCAGCCATTTGGGCCAGCTTCCCCCGGAAGGCCAGACACCTGGATAGCCGGGGTGTCACTCTTATGATTTTCACAAGCAAATGGCGTAACTGGAAAACTTTGAATATATTAGAAGCCAGGATATCCAATTTAACTAAAATCTCAGTGGATGACAACCAGGTCACTCTTGAACATCCCAGAGATATGAGAGGCTGACCTCCCTGGCCTGCGGGAGCCACAAGGGGGAAAGAACCCTCCCATCTATTCTGAGGTTAGGGTTGCCTAGTAATGGTTGCTCCAGATCTAGGCAGTGGTTATATTTAAGAAAATTACAAAACTGGGAGTGTACTTTTACAGATATTGCAATTAGAGATGAGCGCAGCTGCATAGGAAGATATTTAAGCTTAGTATATAACAAAGAAACCAGGGAAAGATTATAATATTGGATTTGCGCCAATTCTCTATTAAGCCATAGAGGTCCATAGTCAGCAGGGTTTCCAGGATCACTGCATTTGACCCACCTTAAATATTTATTTGCGTGACTGGCCCAGAAATAGAGGCCAACATGGGGCAGGTGGAGACCACCCTTAGTTTTAGGAGCCGCTAATTTATGGAAAGCCAAACGGGGTTGCTTTCCAGCCCAGATAAAATTAACAAAAATATTATGTACTTTCTTGAACTATGACAAAGGCAACCATAGATTCATGAGACTAAGTGGATAATAGAGATGGAGAAAAATGTTCATCTTAATTAAATTAATTTTACCCCATAATGTCAATGGGAAGCGGGACCAACTGCTAAGATCTTGTGTAATAATATGCAATAAAGAGTCAAAGTTTTTCTTTTAAAAAAGTGTTGCACTTCTTGAGAGAACAATACCTAATTAGTTCAATGACTCTTTTACCCAGGCCAAGCCTAGAACATTAATCTTGTGTTTTATCTCTCTCTGGTTGAGGGGAAATACCAAAGTCTTCTCCACATTTAACTTGTAATTGGAAAAGGAACTATACTCATTTATAATTTTCAACATATGTGGTATAGACTCTCTAGGGTGAGAAATTTGAAGTAATAAGTTGTCCGCATAAGCTGAGACTTTAATTTCTAAGTCATGTATAACTATACCTCGGATCCTAGGGCAAGCAACCAGCCTCCGTATAAGGGGCTTCAGGTATAAGTTAAAAAGTAAAGATGATAAGGGGCAGCCCTGTTTAGTACCAGAACCCAAGGAAAATAAATCAGATATGTTTCCATTACATGAGACCCGGGCCGCAGGAGCTTTGTAAATTGCCCTGATCCAGGATTGAAATTCCAAGGGAAACCCAAAAGCATGTAGCGTCCGGAAAAGGAAGTTCCAGTCTACTCTGTCGAATGCCTTCATGGTATCCAGGGACACCAAGACAGCCGGAAACTACCATTTGCTAATTCCTGTTGGATCTTGTATACCGGTAGTTCGGGATAAGGTATCTCAATAATACAATATGGTTCTGGTTCCCACTTCGAAGACAATTTGCTGCATTTTTGGGTCCTCTTTAACATTACTCTTTCTCCAACAAGTAAAGGTGTAGCCTTGGCCTTGATATCATAATTTGCCTTTTGCTTTTGCCATACTTTCTCCATGTGTCTGCCAACAATTTGTCCAGCTTCCTGCAAATGTTGGTTATGTTCCTGGACCCAATTTGTAACTGGTTTCTTTACTTTAGTTTCTTCTAGTGGTACTTCCAACACTAAGTCCATCTGAAGTCTTCCATGGTGTCCAAACATTAGATAATGAGGTGTATAACCTGTGGAGCAATGGATGGTATTATTATAAAGATATGTGAGCTTGGGAAGCAAAGCTGGCCAGAAGGGATGTTTATACTGTGGTAGGGCTTGCAGCGTCTCCAGAAGAGTCTGATTCATTCTTTCGCAAAGTTCATTACCTTGGGGATGGCAAGCAGTGGTTTTCAACTTATGGCTTCCATACAGGGTGCAAAGTTCATGAAACAGTTGGGATTCGAAAGAAGTTCCTTGATCTGTGAGGATTTTAGTAGGATATCTGAAAGGTCGTATAAAACATCTCATGAAGGTCTCAGCAGTAGTTCGAGCAGATAGGTCTTTTACTGCGCTTGCAACCACAAACTTGGAAAAGTGATCAACCATAGTGAGGACATAGATGTGTCCATTTGTGCTTGGGTCTAACTTTAAATGATCAACAGCAACTAGTTCCAATGGTGTGTTGATAACTATTGGATGGAGAGGAGCTCTCTGATTCATCTTCTCTCTGCGCTTCAAATTACAGGCTGGACATTCCTCACACCACTTTATTATATTGTTTTGCATTCCTATCCAGTAAAACCTCTTTCTGATAATAGCTTCAATTCTTTTGTGTCCTGAATTATCATGGTACGCTTCTAATACTACGGAAGCACTGGTCTTTGGAACTATGATCTGAGTCAATTCCATGTGTGTAGTAGGATCTCTACTTTTCTTAACTAAACAGCAATCTTCTATGGCCAAACAAGTTCTGTGTCTCCAAAGTTTCATGGCTTCTATGTTCAGTTTCTTTCTTTCTTTTTGGGTCATGTGTTTCTGTGCAGCAACTAGAGCTTTTACTTGGGGAACGATAGGGTCTTGACTTTATAATTTCACCCATAAATTCTTTTGGTTCTCAATAATGTCATCCACTTCTGGTTGAATTTCTACTTCAGGCTCGGGAGCAACTTGACAACATGCTTGCACAATCTCAGCTGGTACCTGCAGAAAAGGTGACATTTCTATGTTTTCCAGCAAGGTGTCATCTATTTCTGCTTCCTCTTGTCCAGGCATCCGGGACAAGGCGTCAGCATTCCCATTTGCTTTATCAGAACAATATTTTAAGGAGAATTGGTAATTTGCAAGTCGAGAGGCCCACCTCTGCTCGAGGGCTTCTAGCTTCGCAGTATTCAAGTGTGCCAAAGGATTATTATCCATGAAAACCATGAAAGGGGTGGCAGCCAAATATTGCCAGAATTTCTCTGTGATAGCCCATACCAGCGCTAAAAATTCAAGTTTGAAAGAGCTATAGTGGGCGTCATACTGCTCAGAGCCTCTTAACCCTCTGCTTGTATAGGCTATTACTCTTTCAATGCCATTTTGTTCTTGTGAAAGTACCGCGCCCAACCCTTTGTTACTGGCATCGGTATATAACAGAAAAGGTTTCGCGTAATCTGGATACGCCAATATAGGAGCCACAGTTAGTACTTTTTTTAATTGATTAAATGTTTCTTGCTGTTCAGTTCCCCATGTAACTAGATGATTCTTTGGGACTCAACCCTCTGCTGATCCTCTTAAAAGTTTGTGTAATGGCACAGCAATAATGGAGAAGTTCTTGATAAATCTCCGATAATATCCCACGAATTCCAAGAACTTTCAGACTTCTTTAATGGTAGTAGGAACAGGCCATTTCTTCACTGCTTCAATCTTCCCTGGGTCTGGCATCACTCCATCCGTGGAGACTATATGTCCTAGATAACTCACTTTAGTTTGCAACAGATGACATTTAGAGGGTTTTATTTTAAGACCATATCGGATCAATCTATGGAACACCTCTTCCAAGTGAAGAAGATGATCTTCGTGAGTCTTTGAATATACAATGATATCATCCAGATATAACAAAAGGATATTGAAATTCTGGCTTCCAAGACAATGTTCAACCAGTCTTTGAAAAGTTCCAGGTGCATTACACAATCCAAACGGCATCCTCGTGAACTCAAAAAGACCCATGTGGGTAAAAAAGGCTGTTTTCTCCTGATTCTTTGGTGCCATAGGAACTTGCCAGTATCCGTTGGTTAAATCCAGAGTGGAGAATACAACCACTGACTGGAGAGCCATGAGAGAATCTTTTATCCGAGGCAAGGGATACGCATCCTTATGGGTGATGGCATTTAATTTGCGGTAATCCACACAGAATCGGATCTTACCATCCTTTTTCTTCACCAGGACAATTGGTGCTGCCCATGGACTGTGGCTTTCCTTGATCACATCAGCCTCTTTCATTTCTTTAATCATCTCTTTTACTTGCTGGTACATTGCTGGTGGGATAGGTCTAAATCGTTCTCTGATAGGAGGATGTCCATGGGTACTGATGTGATGCTGTACCCCACGAGCTAACCTAAAATCTAAAGGGTGTTGGCTAAAAGCTTCCTTCCAGTGTAAGACCACTTTCAAAACATCAGCTCTTTGCTTAACAGTGGTCTTTGGATTGCCTACTTTAATCTCTTCAGCCCATTCTGGTATCTGGTTGCTTTCCATCCCTCCTTCAGGCACTTTCTTTACCTCTTCCTCAGCCTCGATGATGTCTTGCAAGCACACAGTGTGGATCTGGCAACTGGCTGGTTTCTGTATAGCTGCACACCGTGAGTCCCATAATTCAACACTTGGACTGGTATCCAACCTCTGGTTACAGTAGCTACATTCTGAGTCACTATTATCAGTTCTTCCTTGTTCATAGGGTAAGGTTCCACTAGAGCATCATAATCTTGACCCCTCAGGCCCACTTTTGCTTTACACCAAAGGGTGGTTTCAGTGTCTGGCTTCAATGTTACTGGTCTGGCATCTGTCACTCTTACTTTGCCAATCTCACCCTCAGCATTAGCAAACCATTGGTGGCATTGTAGATTATAGATGGTTTGTTGCAGGGCATGTTTCTCCCCTTGGGGTATGTGCTTGGCTTGCTGTTGGAGAATGCGCACTAGTTCATCAAAGCAATTTTGTAAGACATTCATCCCCAAAATTAGTGGTGGCAGTTGATCACTTTCAAGGTCACTAACAATGATGCCTGTGTTGCTTTGGATGTTCTTTCGCAGCTGTACATCAGCTTCTAGATATCCTAGATATGGTACTTCATCACTGTTGATCGCTATTAGCTTCACCCATGATCTAAGAGGTGGCTTAAGATCATCGGGTGTCCAGTATCTTCAGAACTCTTGTCCTTGCAATGTAGTAACCTGTGATCCAGTGTCTAACAATGCCATAAGCTCAATGCCATCAATCTTGACTGGTATCATCGGACTTCTACCAATGAAACATGACTGTTCAAATGGGACTGCTGGACCTGATCGTCTGCTCTTTGAGGGTCGGTCCTCATCCCCGAAGAATTTCTGTTTAAATTCAGGCTGTTATTTGCTGGCTGACCACATCTTCTTTCTATATGGCTGCTAACACCACACCTACAACATATGGGCCTTCCTCGGCCATCAAACTGATCCATGGAGCGCCTCCCTTCACTCCTTCTCGGATGATTCATTTGATCATTCCCCTTTCTTTCTTTTCCTGGCTGATTAAAGCATCTCTCATTTTTCCATCCTGCTTTTAAGTTTTGCATTTCCTTGCACATCTCCACCATCTGGTGGGTCAGGGCAGCAATCTGCTTGGTCAGCTCTGAGTGTTGACTGGCGCTGGCCTGCACAGAACAGATCGGTGTCTGTATCCTCGGTCCACACATCAGTTCATGCTCTGAACACCGGCTCGGGTATGCAGCAGCTTCTCTTCCATGTTCCAATCTTTGTAACAACATTTCCTCTGGCTGGAGTCTCAATTGCCAAGAGTTGTCTTTGTTCCATCCTTTTGTAGTGTATGCAGGCCATTGAGTTCCCATTGAGGCTGCCATTTGGGGATATACCGGATCTTCATCTCTGGAGTGTCCTGAACCAAATACTTGAATGGCTTTCTCCTTTAAGTCCACGAAGTCAACCTCAGGGTTTTGCAAGTGCAGCATGCTTAGCTCTCTCCTCAGGGCTTCACTTTGCACCCCTTCAACAAACTTTTCTACTAGCACTCGGTCTGCATCTTGGACCTCTGCCACATCTACCCACTCTATAGCTCGCAATAGCTCCTACAGACTCAATGTGAACTCCCTCAGGGCCTCTTGGGGTATGGAAGCGAGAAAAGAACTTCATTTTTCTGTCAGACACAGTTCTAGCATCAAAGATTTGCTGTAGCCTCTGTAGTATCTGTTCTGCTGTGGCTTTTGCTCCATTCGGCCAGGATTGGACCTCTCGGTGAGCAGCTCCTTTAAGCTACCCAATTAAAATTTCAACCTTCTGTTGCTTGGGTATCTGATACAGCCTAAACATTGCCTGCATCTTTGAACGGAATTCTCCTAGATTGCTGGTTCCATCCCCCATCCTTTTCTCCAGAAAACTGTGGAAGCCATGGTGCTCCGAAGTAATGCGGTATGGTTAGTGGAGATGGTGGTATATTCCCTCGAGGCCCATCTCGGTCTCCTCCAACCGACTCTCCATCTCCCCAGACAATCCACTACTACACCCGGGCTCCATCTCTGCTTCTTACTAGGCAACTCCAACTTTGGACTCCTCGGATAAATAATTATCTGTATCCTGCCAACTACACCAAGAATTTTTATGTGATGGTCTAAAGCGGTGCTCTGTTGTACTCTACTCTAAAGGTGGTGAAAAGAGATGAGTGAGGCACCAAGGCATGAATTATTGTGGATAAGATAACCGTTACGCAGACAAAGAGAGGCAGGAGTCATTCTAGAGATTCAGTGCCTGCAGGGCATTTATTTTGTACCAGAGGGTGGCGAGACACAGTCACAAGAGAAAAGAGAAATCACCCAAAAAATAGGGTGATAAACAAGACAGGGACTCTATCTGTGACTGCTAAAATTATTACAACAAGAGTAGAATAGATGCGGAGGCCTACTGCCACTCTAACTCTATTATTATTCTACAATTCTATAAGCTTAGGTGAAGATCAGATGACATACACTACTCAGAACAGTATTTGGTTAAGCTATCACTACACACTTCCACCAAAGTCCAGATCTTACAAGAGTCCAGAGATCTGGCATCTTCATGTACACTGTCAGTCTGCGATGGTAGCTACGAAGGGGAAGCAAACGGAACAATAGATGTAACGCAATTCCCAGCAGGGACCTTGTCAAGGCAACTGGGTGGTGAGAGGTTTGTTAAACAGACCATATGATTCTTCGGCAAAACCTACTCTCTCCAAGGCTGCCGGAATAAAGAACCAGAGCAAATGATTCCTGAAATAACCCACTGATGGGCTGTCGGATTCCTACTGAAAACCAAGGGCCAGCTAAACTCTGAATGATCTCCGACAGGACCAGGAACCAGAAGAATCTGAAGAGATGATGGTTGATTCTGCAATCTTGGCATGTGAAACTAGAACAAAAAACAAAGAAATGGTGGACGCGTCCCATACTGGGTTTCAATGGACTCTACTTTCGACGAACAACCAGGGGCACAGACCAGGTTCTCCAGGATGAGCACACTCTTCTGGTGAGGGCGACCAACTTCGGGACATCTGGAACAGGAACCATATGAAATGACACCGGCACAGCTGTCGTGATGCACTTCGGTGGATGTACCTTCGAGCTGAGAAAACAAGAAATGGCGGGTACGACTTGTACGGCTGGTAATGGACTCGACTTTGGTGGATGACAGAGGTGGAAGAGATGAGCTGAAGGATGATCCCACTTGAGTGAAGAATGCTGAGAAGATGTCCTCTTCTTGGTAGAGACTGATTCTGAGAGTGGAGAATTATGGACCACACTATGGGACTGCAGTGTGGTGGAAGATTGAGACTGTCCCCATACAGTAGTAACAATATAGCTGAAGATGCACCTTCCTGCACTGCAAAGGGGACTGCAGAATAATCTGGTGATTTATCGAGGAAAGGCCAACTATAAATTTCTGGGTAATTGCTACAGGTGGGGCAATTGTTCAAGTGCTTGGAGCAATAATTCAAATGCTTTGAACAGTAGTTCAGGTACTTAGAGCAATAATTCGGATAACCAGGGGCAATAGTTCAGATAACCAGGGGTAATAGTTCAGATAAACAGGGGTAAATAACCACAATTTAATACAACACAGTCTTGATGCTTCTTAGAAAGCTCACAGTCTTTCAAGTACTTCAGCAATAACAATTGTGTAAACAGTACAATGGTTACAGTAGCTTCACAATATTTGCAAACTGAGCACCCTTGGATGGATACCTTTTCCTAAAGGTAGGGTCCTCTTGAATAGGATCTGGCTACCACTGAATGTTTTGCTAAGGATGCCCTAACCCCTATACTGAGGGTACCACTTGCCCTAGGTTGATTGCTTGGAACACTAAAGGCCTGAATGCCTTGTTCACTAGGGAGCCTATATGCCCTACTAACTGCTAGGCTGGATTGCCCTAATATGCTAGGCCGGGGCTACCCTTAGTACCACTAGGCTGGCTTGCCCTACTACACTAGGCCGGGGCTGCCATTAGTACCACTAGGCTGGCTTGCCCTAATCCACTAGGCTGGGTCTACCCTTAGTACGACTAGGCTGCCTTACCCATATCCACTAGGCTGGGGCTGCCCTCGAACCCTGCTTTACCTTGGACTTAATGCCCTACATTTATCTCAGGCCTGATGCCCTACAATTAACTCGGGCATAATGCCCTAAATACAGTGGGCCTAGTGCCCTTCTCTACTGTGGGCCTGGTGCCTTCGAAATACAGGGCCTAGTGCCCTCTTTACTGTGGGCCTGGAAGCCCTGCTTTACAATGGGCCTGAATCGCCCCTTAAATAATCGGGCCTGGTGCCCTTTTTACCTGTGGGCCTGATAGCCCTAGTTTACTTTGGGCCTGGTAGCCCTTATTTCAGTGGGCCTGGTGCCCTTCTTTATACTGGGCCTAGTAGCTCTGCTTCACACTATGGGCCTGGCTTGCCCTTTTAACTGAATTGCCCCTTTAAATCTGCAGCTCTCTGAGAGCTGCTGTCACTCAGTCCTGAGTCACCGCCCTTAATCCTGCCCCTTCATGAATATTTAAGAGGCCGCTATGCTGGCCTTGCCTCCTGGCCCCTCCTTTGGGTGTCGCTACCCCTCCCGCCCTCCTGAATATTAATTTGGGGTCCTAATGATCCGATTCCCCTGCGGCGCTCAGCCGCTCCTCCAAGCGCCTTGTGCGCTACCGGATAAACAAAAAAAAACCAGCACTTCCCTCAGAAGCTTAGGCGGACAGCACGAATAAGCGTGCTGCCACCGACTCACTGCACCACACGATTCAGAAAGCTACCGGGAGGCGGGCGGTCTTGCAGGCAGAGGAAGGGAGTGTTACTGGCAGCTGGGGGGATGACAGGATGAGCATCTCGATGCAACTGGCAGGGATGCGGACAGGGGACCAGAATAAACTTAAAAATACTTGGGGGAGGGCTAAAATAATAAAACGACAGGGCTACACAGCCCAAACTGCGGCAAACAGACAATTTACTTTCTTCTGCTGCCCTGATGGCACCGTGGACTGAAACGGAGCTCTAGGGGGATCTTCACTGGCTGGAGCCAGAGCAGGTACACAGACTGGCCCTCGGGGAACAGCTTCAACCACCAGGTAAGCTCTTTACCAGTTCCCCTTAACCATCTGCATCCTCTCTTCTCCACCGCCAGCAGGAACTCCTCAAAAACTGTTAAAACTTTGAAAACTAAAAACTCTAGTTCTGGAGTGGCTGAATTCGAATGCTGTGCATGAGCCACTCAGCACAGCATTCCATCCAAGCCATTGTTGATGCAGCTGCACTAAATTCTGTCTTTTGACCATTTTTAAGTGCCTTAAGGGCACTTTTTCTACTATTTACAGTGGTTTATGCTCTACAGGGAGACGAAACAACTATTCAGGGGCCCCTTTTCACATAAATACCCTGCAGACTGCACTTAAGGAAGGCGCCCTGGGCTCCTGCAATCCCCTAATCTTTTTATTGAGGTTAATTTTCTGGGATGCCCTATCTTTGGGGCTTTACACTAGCAACAGTTTTGGGAGTGAAAGTTCTTTAAATTCGATGGACTCCATCTGACTAAGGAGGAAGTCAGTGCATTGGGGCAGAAGTTTGACATTTTTGCAAAATTTTTTAAATTAGCAAATGAGGAGAGGGTTACAGCACCTGATACAACAAATGGGAAAAAAACCCATCCCCCCTCAGCTAGTGATCAAACAGGAGTTCAGCATGTTTGTAGTTCATTTGCATCACCAGGTAAGGAAAAATGTCTGGCTCCCCATACGATGTGCAGGGGAAACTTCGGACCTCGCCAACAACTAACACACCGAAATCTGGCCAATGGATAATCTTATACACAAATGCCCATAGTCTGGGAAACAAGATCCCAGATCAGCAGGCAACAATGACAGAGGCTAAACTGGCCATAGTAACCATTACCGAGCCATGATTCACCGGTAACCACACTTAGAAGACTTGAATACCTGGCAGTGTACTGTTCAGAAGAGACTGAGGTGCAAAAAGGGTGGGGTGGAGTGGCCCTTTATGTCGATGAAAATATCAAAGCTTCAGAAATTCAGAATACACATAAGGAGCCAGAAGACTATGGGTCACCCTGGAAACAGGAAATGGCACAGCCATACAAACTGGGGTTGTCAATAGACCTCCAGACCAGGGGGAGAACATAGACACATTGTTGTTAGAAGATACAGAAAACATGACAGGTAAAGGGGAGGTTCTGATACTGGGAGACTTCAACATGCCAGATACAGATTGAATAATACCAGCAGGAAAATCTGCCAGAACTAGACACATGGTAGATTCCCTGCAGGGGGAGGGCTTCAAACAACAGATACAACAACCCACAAGAGCCAGGGTTATCCTAGATCTAGTACAGGCTAACAGGGAAAAGATTACAGATCTCCAGGTAGAAGGTCACCTGGGGGCCAGTGACCATCACATGGTATGGTTCCGGGTCGTGCCTGAAAATAGTCCTTTTGGCTAGTACACCTATCTGGTTAACAAAAAACAAATAAATAAAAACTAAATAAAAATTTGGCCACTTGAACTAAATCATCCCATTCGCAGGCAAAAACATGGGACTTTAAAGGAGCTGACTTTGATAAGATGGTCAACAGAGTTAAGCTAGCCCTGGCAAGAAGAAATACAGGTGAGGGAGTACAGGAAAAGTGGGCAAGCATTAAGGGTGCCATATTAGAAGCAACATCCCATTGCGTTTGAGAGAAAAGCAAGAGCAAAAGAAGAAGGAAACCATTTTGGTTCTTAAAAACAGTAACAGAAAAGGACAAAGCCAAAATGCTAGCCTTCGGGAAAATCAAGGGAATGCAGCGGATTGAAGATAGGGAGGCATACCAAACTTCCCTAAGGGAAGCAAGGAAGGAAGTAAGGCAGGCAAAGGCCCAAACTGAGGAAACACTTGCACAAACAGTAAAGGAAGGGGACAAGACTTTCTATAGATACATTAGTGAAAGGAGAAGGTCCAGAGGGGGTATTGTTAAGATCAAAGGGGATAAGGGGAAGTGTGTGGAGGAGGTCCAAGGAAAAGCATCTATCCTAAATAGATACTTTTGCTCAGTATTTACTAAGGAGAAGGTAGGTCAGAGCCCACAGCTCAGCACCATGGGCAAAGAGGGGAAGGGAGGTGTGCGCTAGTCCCTTCACAAAAGAAAGGGTCCTACTAGAGCTCGCTAAGCTCAGGGTGGACAAGGCAATGGAACCGGATGGCATACATCTCAGGGTACTAAAGGAGCTAAGGGTTGAACTAGCAGAACCATTAGCAGAACTGTTTAGTGAGTCTCTGAGCACAGGAGAGGTCCCAAAAGACTGGAGAAGGGCTCATGTGATCCCACTCCACAAGAGCAGTAGCAGGATGGAGGCAGGGAACTACAGACCAGTCAGTCTTACTTCAGTAATGGGCAAGATTATGGAGGCACTCCTTAAGGAAAGGATAGTGCAACACCTGGAAGCCATAGGAGCACAGGATCCAAGACAGCATGGGTTTATAACAGGAAGGTCCTGTGAAACTAATCTCATAGATTTCTTTGATTGGGTAACCAGAGTGGTGGACCAAGGGGGTGCAGCTGATGTCGCCTACCTTGACTTCAGCAAAGCTTTCTATATTAATCCACATAGAAGATTGATTAATTAATGTATTTATTTATTTAGTTTTTGTTAACCGGGTTAGGTGCGCTAGCCAAAGTTGACTATTTTCAGGCACAACCCGGGAGAATACATACATAAAATGAGATGAGATTATACAATACTTAGTATATAGTAAAGGTACATAGCATATAGTACAGGAAGGTTAGAATACAGATCAAGTCAGACAGTACTCGAGATAATACATATAGCTATGCAGAGATGACAAAAGTGACATTAGTACATGCAAATAACTGAAACTGGGTTAAGTGGCAGCTATAAAGACATTTTATAGCAAAGCTTGTTTAGAAGTGCAGCAGTGTCTTGGGCGAAATAGGGTGGTTAGCTGTGAGGCATTAAGTGGGATCAAAGCATGTGCAGGGGTAATAGTACTATTACTAAATAAGTATTACTAAGCTGGGTAGGCTCAGGGTGGGTCAGAAGTTGGTCAACTGGGTGACAAACTGGTTCACGGGCAGAAAACAGAGAGTGGTGGTAAATGGTATACAGTCAGAACAGATGCAAGTCACAAGTGGGGTACCTCAGGGATCAGTCCGGGGGCCAGTCCTCTTCAATATCTTCATCAGTGACATTGCAGATGGACTGGAGGGTAAGGTTTGTCTGTTTGCAGATGACACCAAGATCTGCAACAGAGCAGATGATCCAGATGGGGTGGACAGAATGAGAAGAGATCTGAATAAACTGGCAAAATGGTCGGAAGAGAGGCAACTGGGGTTTAATGTAAAGAAGTGCAAGATCATGCACATATGGAAGAGAAACCCTGAAGCCACCTATAGGTTGGGAGGGGAGCTGCTGACAATCACAAGGGAAGAAAGAGACTTGGGCATCATCATCACAGATGACCTGAAATCATCCAAGCAGACCACTAAAGCAGTAGGTAAGGATAGAGGGTTGTTGGGGTGTATTAGTAGGGGTATCGCAAGTTGTAAGAGGGAAGTAATAATCCCTCTTTACAAGACACTAGTTAGGCCCCATCTGGAGTACTGCGTGCAGTACTGGAGGCTGTACCTGCACAAGGACATTAACAAAATGGAGGCAGTCCAGAGAAGGGCAACCAAAGTGGTGCAGGGATTGCATCAGAAAACATATGAGGACAGATTAATGGAACTCAATATGTATACCCTAGAACAAAGGAGGGAGAGAGGTGATATGATTGAAACATTGAAACACCTTAAGGGCATTAACAAGGTGAAAAGAGTCTAACATGTTTCAGTATAAAAAAAATAGCAGGACAAGAGGACACAGCATGAGATTAGATGGAGGCCAATTAAGGGGTAATGTGAGAAAGTTCTTTTTCACAGAAAGGGTGGTGGATGCATGGAATGGCCTACCTCAGGAAGTGGTGGATATGAATACAGTGCAGGGCTTCAAACAGGCATGGGATAGGCATAAGGGAGCAATACAGGTGAGTATGAATAGATATGCCATTGACAGAGTGAAGGCCTATGGCACATTTATAAGGTAAAATAAAAATGGGCAGGCTGGATGGGCCTTTTGGTCCTTATCTGCCATCAACTTCGATGTTTCTATGTTTCTTTGTCCATGGGATGCTCATCCTACCTTCCCCCAGCCGAACATATTTTATTTATTTAGTTTTTGTTGACCGGGTAAGTGCACTAGACAAATCCTGCCTATTTTCAGGCACGACCCGGGGGAAGGGGATACAGATGAATGCCAACTGACCTTGAACCTGATTAAGCTGTTGGTGGTATTTTTTAGTGAATGAGGGAAATTTTGCCAGGACACCGGGGAAATTCCCCTACTCTTTTTGATAAGTGCCATGGGATCTTTGACGTCCACCTGAACTACCACCAATCCAGGCAGATGGGACCTCGGTTTAATGTCTCATCTGATAGATGGACATATGTCATCAGCGCTGCAGGTGCCAGCACTATTGCTGTGCCAGCTAGCACAACAGGAACGTTTAGAGAAAGAAAATCTCCTGACACAGCTGCAGAATCAACACAAACAAAATCCAAAAGATAGACAGGGCCTGTTCTTACCCAATTATCTTGCTGAAATATGACATTAATAAATTATTATCACAAAGAGATGAAAATGCTCTGTTTCACATCAGACAAAACTACTGGGAGTCTGGGGGAAATGTTGGGAAGTGCCTATCTTATCAGCTTAAAAAACAAACATCATTAAGATTAATTAATAGTATGCATCTTTCTAGTGGGACAGTGTCTTATGATAATACAGAAACAAATAAAAAGTTTTAAAATTACTCTGCATTATATAGCTCCAAAAGAGAGGACACTTGCTTAAAGTTTTCTGATTTTCTTTCTAGAATTAAGTGGCCTAAATTAATAGAAGATAAAATGGCATTAGAATCCCATTACCATTGGTACCACCATCAACTCTTTTGCTTCAGGTAATGCTTTTGGCGCAGATGTCATAACTATTAAAGCCTATAAGCATCCAAGTCCCATAATATTTCATTATCTGCACTCATTCCTTTTAGAAACACTTCATGACAAGTCTCTTCCACCAACAATGAACAATGCTTTCTTATCAGTGTTACTCAAAGAGAACAAGTACCAGAAATAATGCTCCAGCTACTGACCCATATCCTTATTTAAAGTGCACCTTTCTTGATAATTTTCAGTTGTAAAACCATTAAACAGGGAGCCCCCTTACCTCATCAGGAGCTCCTCCAGCCTGTTTTTGCTTTTTGTAATAGAGACCCAAAAGAAAGGGAAGGGATCATAATTTGTTCCTGAGGTGCTGGTCGCACAATCTGTCCACTTCCTGACTATCCAGTCTGCCACTGCGCTCTGACATCTTGTGATATCATTATAGGTCAAGCACAGGGTTGAGCTCCATTCACATGAACGGAGCATCGTTTTCAAATATAATTTCTTGGCTGTAAATCAGGTTTTGGTACCTATTGATGCCAGGGTTACATAGAAACATAGACTTTGATGGCAGATAAGGACCGCTTGGCCCATGTAGTCTGCCCATTTTCCTACCTACAGGATAGGCCGCAGATCCTAGTTAACCAACAGCCTATTTCTTCCTACCCCCGATAAGAATTGCCTTATGTCTGTCCCATGCATTCTTGAATTCTCCCACAGTTTTAGACCCCACAACCTCCTCAGGAAGGCTGTTCCATGCATCCACTACCCTCTCTGTGAAATAATACTTCCTCACATTGCCCCTGAACCACCTTTCTTCTATCTTTAAATTGTGTCCCCTTGTTCTTGCAAGTCTCTTTTTCTGAAAGATGCTACCCTCTTGGACTTTGTTGATTCCACTGAGGTACTTAAAGGTTTCTATCATGTCCCCCCTCTCCCTTCTTTCCTCCAGGGTATACATATTAAGCTCCTTTAGTCTCTCCTCATACGGCTTCTCTTGCAGACCCTGCACCATTTTAGTTGCCCTCCTCTGGACTACCTCTATCCTGTCTATGTCCTTGCAGAGATGGGGTCTCCAGAACTGGACACAGTACTCCAGATGGGGTCTCACCAACTGTCTGTACAGAGGGATAACAACTTCCTGTTTTCTGCTGCTGATGCCTCTCCTATACATCCCAGTATACCCCCAGCCCTCCTACCACTTTCCACATTGCTTGCTAACCTTAAGGTCATCTGATATGATTACCCCAGGTCCCTTTCCTTTTGTTGTTGTTACTACCTCCCACCCATTGTGTATTCTTCCCCTGGGTTCTTGTTTCCCAGGTGCATTATTTGCACTTCTTTGCATTGAATCCTAGCTGCCATACTTCTGACCATTCCTCCAACCTTGCCAAGTCTCTTTTCATCCTTTCCATGCCTCCTTGTGTATCAACCCTGTTGCATATCTTTGTGTCATCTGCAAAAGGCATACTTTCCTTCAGTCCCTCTGCAATGTCACTAATGAAGACATTAAAAGGACTGGACCAATACTGAACCCTGCGGTACCCCACTAGTAACCCCTCTTTTTTCAGAGTGGACTCCATTTACAATTACCTTCTGTGTCCTGTTGTGCAGCCAATGTTTTACCCAGGCTACCACCCTGGGACCCACTCCCAGGCTGGTTAATTTGACTATTAATCTTTTGTGTGGGACTGTGTCAAATGCCTTGCTAAAGTCTAGGTAGGCCATGTCCACAGCCCCTCCCTGGTCTACTACTTTGGTCACCCAGTCAAAGAAATCTATTAGATTCGTCTGACATGACCTTCCGCTGTGAACCCATGCTGCCTTGGGTCCTGTGCTCCACTGGCCTCTAGGTACTCAACTATTCTTTCCTTCAGAAGTGACTCCATCACTTTCCCTACCACAGAGGTCAGACTGACAGGTCTGTAGTTTTCTGCCTCTGTCTTGGTCCCATTTTGTGAAGGGGAATCACATCTGCCTTCCTCCAGTCCTCAGGTACCCACCATCCTCCCATGATTTATTAAAAGAGTAGCCAGTGGTTTCACTAGTTCCTCCCTTAATTCTTTTAGAATTCTGGGGTGAATTCCATCAGACCCATTGCTTTGTCCACCTTCAGTTTAGGAGTTCTTGCAGAACCCTTTCATCTGTGAAAGGACTGGGATCGACCCCCTATCAAAGGTGCTTCTGTTAGTGGATTAGGCACTTCCCCTCCTCTTTTGTGAATACTAAGCAGAAATACTCGTTCAGTATCCTGCTTTTCACTGTCCCCTCCCTGCCCACCACCGTTCATTCTATTCAACCTCACCACCTCCCTTTGTCTTTCTACACTCGCTGATGTACCTATAAAAGGTTTTATCCCCCTTCTTAACTAAGTTGGCTATCTTTTCCTCAGTTTGGGCCTTTGCTATTCTGACTACCCTCCCTGCTTCCTTCTGCCTTAACTGGTACAGCTCTCTGTCCTGCTCCTTCAGTGTTTCCTTATACTTCCGGAATGCTATCTTTTTCTTCCTGACTTTCACAGCCACCTCTTTTGAGAACCATAGTGGCTTTTTCTTTCATTTTGATTTGTTTATTTGCTTCACACAAAGGAAATTTTGAATTAACAAGAGCCTTGTTAGGTGAACTCTAGCATCAATAGGTACCAAAACCCAATTTAAAATTGGAAAATCAAATTTGAAAAAGACATTCCATTCAAGTGAATGAAGCATGCTCCCGCACTCCACCTATAATGACATCACAAAATGTTGGAGCACAGAGGTGGATCAGAGAATCGGGAAGTGGAGAGAGATCAAGCAGCCAGCCCCTTGAGGACAAGTTGCGATCCCTTCCTTCCTCTTGGGGCTATATTAAAAAAAGTGAAAATAGTCTGGAGGAGCTCCCAATGAAGTAAGGTAGGTCCCTGTTTAATGGTTTTACACTGGGGAAAGATGCTCTTTAACACCAACTACAAAATAATTCTGGCTAACGCATTAGTGGGCAGCCTCCACACAGTAATTTATATATGAATAGGAAAAGAGCAGGTTGAGTTTATGAAAGGGAAAAACACCTCAGACAATATAAGAAGGCTCATTTCCATTTTATTGGCCACCATAAATCAAAAAGGACCTTCAGTACTTCACTCTTTGGACATTAACAAAGCATTTGACACATTGGAGTGGAATTTCCTCTCCCAGATTCTTGAATAATACAGTTTTGGCTCCAACATGTGTACTTGGATTATGATCCTATATAATCAGCCCAACTCAGCCAGCATAACGAACAGAAATATTTTTCAGTCATTTAATTAGAGCAGAGGCACTAGACAGAGCTGTCCACTCTTACCCTTTCTTTTTATCCTTTCTATTGAACCGCTTATCAGGAAAATGGTAGATGTGTGTAATATATATGGAATTGTTATAGGTCGCAAACCTCAAAAGGTAATAGCCTATGCAGATATCTTGTTATTAATACTATCTCAGCTGCATTACTCCATGTGTAACCTAAAATCCATATTGGCTGAATCTGTGGAGATCTTAGGCCTGATGGTTAACTGGAACAACTCTGCAGGGCTAATACTTAAGGCATAACACTTTGTAAAAGAAAGACTTTTATTCTGTTTCAGAATTCATTGGGCATCGAGTCACTTAATTTATCTAAGACTCTTTATGATTCAGTAAGCCAAATTGTAGAAGCTGACCTTACCTCTTTATTGATATCAATAAAGGAAGATTTTGGTAAATGGAGTAAACTGAAGTTGTCCCTGTGGGGCAAGATAAATTCAATCAAAATGGTAACTGACCCTAAGATCTTTTACCTTCTTAATAATCTTCTCACCTCCATTAATATAAGGATGTTTAAGAAAATTAATACATTCATATCTGCCTTCCTCTGGAATAACAAACCTCCCAGACTGAGTCTTAAAAACGTATTACTAAATGGACTGATGGAGGATTTGACTTGCCACAGTGACAAGATTATAACTGGTCCTTTTTGATGAAGTAACCCTCTCTCTGATTTCGGTCCAGACACAGTAATGACATCCCATTATGGCTTGAGTTAGAATGAAGCCTAGCAAAACCGTGCTCCATAACAAGACTTTCTTTTTGTCCAAACTCTGTCACACCTAAACAACCATCCCACAATTTCAACTTTCATCTAGCTATGCAAGAAGCTCTCCTCTTTAATGAATCATAAATCTCTGTCTTTCAGTACTGCCCTATCTGGAGATTCCCTGTGCTTAAATATAATTAGCATTGTTTAATAGACTCAGGATGGAGTAAACGTAGCAGAAAAATAACAGGAGACTTGTTAAATCCTGCTAATGCACAGTTTAATCATTTTCTGTACTGTGAGCAAAATTCTACAGTAAGTGCAAAATGTAAAGTCCCACACTTTTCCTTCTGGCTCTGTCTTAAAGCTCAGAGAAGTCTTATCTAAAACCGTATTTGACTCTGACCTCATATTTCAGCAAAATAATGAATGGAGTCAACTGTTAAAAGTTGCACAGATGAGAAAAGGGGCAAGCTTAGTGTACAAAATTATTAAGGATTCTGACAGCTCAGTGACATTTTCAGCCAAACAAAAATGGGAAAATGAATTAACTATAGCTATTTCCCCAGAATCTTGGTGCTCTCTATGAAACAATGCATATTCCTGTGCTAAAGAAATACAAGCCAGATTAATTCGGTTTGAAGTACTTCGTTACTACTGTTACTATACAACTGACATAAAGGGGATATTCAGATATTACAACCTGCCCTAAATGTGATTGGAAGTCTCCAAACCTATCCCATTTGCTGTGGTTCTGCCCTATTACATCTAATGTATGGAAGCAAGTCCATAATACCTGTGAACTTGTGACTAGTTAGAAATTGCTCTTTGTTCCAGAGCTCTGTAGGTGATATAAGTGGTTGGTTCAAATACCCTTTCTTCCCCTGATTGAGTATGCCAACTTCCTATACAGCTATTGTTCCCATTATGCATTCCAAAAGCTGGATACACTCAATCGTCGCACATTGAGATTTGTTCTTGACTTGCCCTTGCAGACTCATCACTGCTCATTGTTCCAAGCATTAGATTGGCCATTCCTCTCCACGAGGAGGCAAATAAAAACCCTCATGTGGCTATTCTGGGCTCTGTCCAACAAACTACCGCCCTATATCTGTGACCTGTTTGAACATTCAAAGGGTGCCTATGTACTAAGGAACTCCTCCTTTGTCCTCCTTAAGCTACCATGAACAAGAACATGTCTTGGCTCAACTGCAATTAGTTCCTTTTTACCAACGCTTTGGAATAACATGCAGAAATTACTTAAACTCTCCCTGCTGCCCAACCATTTTATATTTAGGGGGCTGCTCTATAGAGGCCTGAAAACAGTCTGTGATTGTTTCAGGTAAAGCCTTACCCCTCTCAACTGAGTCCCTTAACCTCTGTAATCTTGGGCTGCCTATTTCCCATGCCAGCCAGCATCCCTTTAGGGCAACCATCCCCCCTCTACCTCCCCCCTCTCATCAATTAACTTCACAGGGGGCCCCATTCTATTAGGCTGCCCTATTTTCCCTCTCTGCTATGTGTCTGACACCCTTTCTTCCCACTGCCCTTCTCTATGTCCCTCCTTCCTCTCCTCACTTGTACTCTATAAGCTACAACCTGCATACACTGCACTTTAAATGCCTGTATTTGCACTTGCTTTACATGTCTGATTCATCCAAGTACTGACTTTGTATATTGTAATTGCCTGTACCGATGTCTACATTTGTATGAAGTGTTGTCTGCTATAAGTAAAAGTGTCCTCTGTGTCCAGGACCATCTTGAAAATGAGCTTGCTCAATGATGTAACTGCCTGGTTAAATAAAGTTTGATTGATTGTTTGTTTGATTGATTGATATAGCTACGCTTTTTTACTTAGATCACATCATAGATGGATTCTGTCCTCAGCCTTGACATTCAAAAGGCTTATTCTTAAGTAGTGGAAGGAAAAGAAGACCCCCTCTCTAAGAGAATGGTTAGCTTGATTTGGCTCACCCCGCTAATAATGAGAGAATAAGTTATATACTGGCTAATCAAACTTACTATTTTCATAAGATATGGGAACCTTTTCTAACAATTAGCAAATAGATATATAGAAAATTATGATTTAAAGCTTTTTTATGTTGGCTCGCTCTTGCGCAGCCAACATATTGCATTAGTAGCAGATTTGGAGGCGCGGTCTCTGTTAGGCGAATGCAGGGCACACATCAGAAGGTGCGTCCCTCATTCCCCAATCAAGCAGTAGGAGGCACTGACCTCATGCATGCCTAATGTGGCCCTCACAACAAAGAAAAGGTCCACTGCAATGAGAGCGAAGCTCTCATGCAGCGTGACCATTACATGCCTCCCGTGGTACAGGCAACATGGTGGCAGTGACTGCCGCCGCTGCTGCCTGTCACAATGCCGATGGGGGAGCCCACTCCCCGTTGGCATAATGTGTCTCCCCTCCATTTTGTTGATTGCTGATGGGGGGGGCCCAATCCCCGTCGGCATCATGCACCCTTCCACCCCATTTGTTATGTGCCGACAGGGGTGCCCAATCCTCCTGTCAGCTAAAGCACCCCCCACCCACAAACACTGAGGTGGCATACTGGGGAAATCCCACCTGAAAAATGAAAACTGTCCTGCAACGTCTTTTTTTTTTAAACCCTGTAAAACAAAAACGGTCCTTTGCTGTCCCCCTGCCCCCGCCCATAATCCACACCCACCCACTGCGCACCATGCCTCCCCACACCCACCCCATACTTACCTCTGGAGTCCAGCGCAATGATCTCTGGTGGACCAAGAATACCTCTGCACTCTTCAAAGCTGACCGCAAACTGAGGAAATGCCAGTAAGCTGTATAATGGAATAAATAGTTTTTTTTCAACTTTGATGCATATCTCGGGCATTTTTTGGAATTTTGGCACCAAATTTTCAACATTGGGTTTTTGGGACCCCTCCTCATGAATTCTTTCACTGTCAAGGCATTAATCGGTCCCGAAAGGTGATTTTGTGGTCACTGTGTGGAATCACCTTTCAGAACCGATTAACACGATGACAGTGCCAGAATTCATGAGGTGGGCTCTCAAAAAGCCTATGTTGCAAATTTAGTGGAAAAATCCCCAAATGATCTATGACGAGGCTGCAGTTGCACAGTTGTTAATACACACTTGCAACTTCATGAATTTGCAATATTTTGATGCCAGATTTTCAACATTGGCATTTTTCCACACCTCCTTGTGAACAGTACAGTTGTCATTTTTCACATCCTGCCCAAAACGTGTTTCCACACCTGTGACCTGCAATGGCGTGGTCGCTGTGGGAAATCAACTTTTGGGACTGATTAACAAAATCACAGCATCACTGTTCATGAGGGGAGGTCCCAAAATGCCTATGTTAAAAATGTGGCTAATAAGCTGCCACAAATAATTGGGTTACAGCCGTGTGTTGTGCAGTTTCTATGCATGCTAATTACTTCACCACTTTTTCATATTTTCACTCCAGATTTTCAACGTTGCCATTTTTTACACTTCCTCATGAACAATACAGTTGCCATTCTCCACATCCTGCCCAAAATGTGTTTTTGTCCTGGTGTCACCAAATGGCATAGCCGCTGTGCAAAACCACCTTTCATCTCACAAACTGATTGTGCCGCTTCTCATGAGGTGGCCTCACAAACAGCCCATGTTGAAAATCTGGAGTGAAAATACCACCACACCCCTATGGTGTTAGTGTTTCCAACTGTAGTACCCTGCCCAGTGCAGACTGACAGGCACCAGGGCTGTGACTTGGGATCACCGGATGTAATGCTCATGCCATTGCACCCCAACCCCCACCCTGCAGCTACTGACAGGCATCGTGGTGTGCCTTGCACTGTTCAGCCACAAAATTCACCCCATTCTCCTATACTGCACCTATGTCAGCGTATTTCCTTATGGAATGGGGTAAGTATAATGCCCAAAGACCCCAAACCACATCACCACACTTGTCAGTGTCTACAGGGTAGGGTGATGTACAATGGCATGAGCATTATAGCTGATGACCCAGAGGCACACCCACCTGCCTGTTGCTCTCTAAAGGGTGAGAGTGGGGTTGGCATCACTTCAGTACTTCACTCTCATTCCTATTATGCATCTCTACCTCTGGCACTACCAATGCCAATGCCAGCGAGACTACATTCAGCATTGACAAATGCTTGTTTATGTACTAACATTAGTCACATAGTAATCCTGTTTAATGTATTGTGAGTTATTTTAAGTTCAGTCTATATTGTTATCTTTTTTCCATTTACTGTTTTTTGATTTTGAATGGATTGTTTCCATGACTGTTATGCTTTAAACCTCAATAATGATTATGTCTAAAAATGTTTAGCTGCACTAGACCATCATAATGCAAATACAATAGAGTAAGAGGTTAAGGCCCTATTTTCAAAAGGTTAGCGTGGCACAAACTGGGTTTGTGCTGTACTAACCAGGAATGATGCCTGGTGTCAGAGGAGTGCCCATATTCAAAGGGCACATATGCACGGCGCACTCCCAACAGCACCACGGTGCACAATATTGTGCTGTGCCTATGCGGTACAGCACAATATAGAAAGTATTCAGAAGTGCTAAATGGCCGCCAGCAGTGGCACTGTTTAATGCTTCTCCCACCCATCTGCCCACTGTCAAGGGCTGGGTACCCTGGCAGTTTAGCAGTCCCTCCCTAAGCCCCAGTCCCCGTGACAGTAAAAAAAAAAAACAGTTCCCCACTAATCTAGTGGCCCCCCCATCCTGAGCCCTGATATTTGTCATAATAAAAAGAGGAATCCCCATTTCCCAGGTAGTCTAGTGGTCCCCCTTCCCTGAGCCCCAGTCTCTGTCATAATAATTAAAAAAGCCTCTCTGATTCCCTGGTAATCTAGTGGTCCTCCCTCCCCGAGCCCCTATTCTTGTAGTAATAAAAAAAGAAGCATTCCTGTTTCCCTGTTAGTCTAGTGGTTCCCTTCCCCTAGCACCAATCTCATTCATAAAAATACCCATAAACCTGGTAATGCAGCAGTCCCCAATCCCTAACCCTGACCTGCCCCTATTGATCTGTCCAGACCATCCCTGATGGGCAAGTGGCCCCGACCCCTCCAAACTGATAGACAGTGACCCATCACCCAGCTCCCACTAACCCAATCTGAGCCAATGACTGGCACAGCCCTCCTCATACTGCCATGGCCAGCTTCCAACTCGACTGTACCAGAGCGTCTGCAGTATACAGTATACACTTATTGGTTTACCAGTCACAACAATGAATTATTTGGGGATTTTTTTTTGTCATTTAAAAAATAAACAGTGCTGCCACAGATGGTCATAACTGCCACACAGGAGTTCTCCCATCTAACACAGTCTGAGTCAGACAGAGAAGCTGGAGCGAGCAGCAGCAGCATCAGAAAAAACAGAAGGTCACTACCAACTAAAAAAAAAAAACACAAAGAAGAATCGATGGGCAACCATATGCTATATAGAACTGTGGCTAGGTGACCATTCACAACTAAGGCTGTGTTTCCATCTTGGGAGTTGATCATAGAGACCTCTTGAGCTTTGCTCTTGAGGTCTGTATGATGTCATCAACTCCCTCTAAACTACAAGGGGCCACTGCTCGGTGCTCTCTAAATTGCACCACCATGTTTGCGTTACTTTACCTGTAAGAGCAAAATTGAGTGAGTCAATCAGGTGGCAGGACAAGGCTGAAAAGTTGCTGTACTGTCAGTGTGACACAGAACGGTAGTACAACAACTTGTTGACCTTTGAACTGTCCTACAACAAGATTTTGAAAGCCTCCGAATTCCACACACAATAACTCTTAACCATATGCTATAATGTTTTTAATAGGCATTGAATGAACTTATGTAATGGAGTTTTTTTTACTTAGTTCTTATTCATCCCTCAGCTTGGCATCCCTCAGTCTGGGTACTATCTAGCCATGTAGAATTACCCAAGAGACAAGTTTTATCTGCCCTGTGGGGTAACCCTCCCACAGTAGGGCTAGTGGGAGTAGGAAACCCCTACTCTGAGTCTGAATCTGGTTGCAGCAGGGCTGCTGGGTGGGAGAGCATGGCACAGATGTTCTGGCATCATCTTGCATGTGGGAGGGGCTTTTCTCTCAGATGTTCTTCCTTCTTAAGCCGCTGTGCCATGAAGACATGGCTAGGCATGCAATGGTCATGCCTACCATGAGGCCACTTGTGTATCTATCTTGTGCCACCTGGACACCCTGGCATACTGCTCAAACACTGAGTACTGAACTGTAACACACCTGGAGGAAGACAGCATCAGGGAGTCCTCCTCCCGGCTGGACCCTGGTGACTCAAGCTTGTTCTTAAATCAGGATCACTAGCCTCATAGGCAGTAATCCTACTACAGTGCCAACGGGTCAGCATGTAATGGAGGGTGTAACATTTTTATTGTACTAGAGGTCCCTTACACAGAGGCAATATTGTTCTGCAGTGTGGTTGAACTACCACTTTGTGGCACAGTTCTGTCTTGCACCCCCCTTTGTACTATGCACAATCGGTTTACAAACCTTTCCCTATGGTAGCACATAGGGCTCTGCACCAGCACAGGGAAATGTGTGGGTTGATGTAATGAGAAACATGGAATCTGATGGCAGATAAGGACCACTTGGCTCACCCAGTCTGCCTATTTTCCCTCCCTACTGTAACACCGAAGTCCTACTTGATCTCGAGCTTTACTTCTCTCCTTCCCCTGCCACAAGCTTCCCTTATGCCTGTCCCATGCCTTCCTGAGTCCTATTATGGTTTTTGCCCCTACTACCTCCTCTGGGAGGCTGTTCCAGGTATCCACCACTCTTTCTTTGAAGAAGTACATTCTGTTTCAAAATAGGTTACCCTGTATTATCCCGTCCTTTCACTCATCTCTTTAACCTGTCCCTTGCCCAGGGCACACTCTCCTCTATCTGGAAAACTGCTCACATCATTCTTCTATTCAAATCAGGTGACTCCAGTGATCTAAACAACTATCTGCCAATATTCCTCCTCTCCACCTTGTCAAAACTGCTTGAGAAGGTTGTCAACACACAACTCAGGCACCATCTGGAGTCCTTCAACCTGCTAAACATAGTGCAGTTGGGTTTCAGACCTCACCTCAGTACCATATCTGTGCTTGCTAAAGTCTCAAATGATTCGCAATTAGAATTGGATGCTAAGAACTATGTTTGTGCCTTGTTCCTCAATTTGAACAAAGCCTGCAATACTGAGGACCATGACCTGCTCCTGACTGGGCTGGGAAACACTGGGGTGGGTGTCTCAGCACTAAAGTGGTTTAATAACTACTTTACAGATCATAAACAACTGTTCAAGGCTAATGGGGTCTTCCCCTCACCAAAATACCTGCTGAGAGGAGTACCCCAAGGGTCTATCTTAGGCCCATTATTATTATTCGCCATCTATATCAATAACATTAACAAGGGCCTAGAGTATGTAAACATCCACCTATTTGCAGATGATACAGTTCTGAACATTGACAAGACCCACTCCAGAACTAGCCTGCAGGGACCTGCAACATAGCTTTGACCAACTACAAGTGAACTTGATGCATTTAAAGTTTCTGCTGAATGCAAAAAAAAAAAAAACTAAAGCTATGCTGCTTCCCCCCTCAGCCAGTACCCATGAGACCTACGTCTCTCGCACTTCTCTCCAAGTAAACACACTCTGGTACAAACCCTTGGAGTTTGTAACTAAATTTAAGTACCTTGGCTTCTGGAAAGACAACAATCTGTCCTCCATTGACCATATTGAAGAGCTATCCAAAAAGTTAAAACAGAGACTTTGTCTTTTCTTTCGCATTAGGAACCTTCTTACTCAGGAAGCAAAAATCAGGTTAGTCCTGACTACCTTCTTGCCCCTATTGGATTACGCTGACTTCATCTATGGACAGGGACCAACCACCGCCTTGGCCAGACTGGACACTCTTTATCACCATGCTCTTAGATTTATTACTGAACTACCAAACTTTACCCACCATTGCACTCTCTATGCCAATGTAGGCTGGAGCTCACTAAGCACCAGAAGACAAAGAAATGCAGTCTACTGGACTTATAGGTCAATCATTAATTTGTTCCCCCAGTACATTGTGGATTACTTGCTTGCCTGCAGGGCCAGCATCTATCCATTGAGAAGCCTCTCGCACTTCTCTCTGCTGGTCCCAAAGGTCAGAACACGTTTTGGTAAATCAGCTATAAGCCACACACTCCCAGCCCTATGGAACTCCATACAGAAAACCCTGAAGCTTACAATCCCTGTGAAGCTGTCCCTCTTCAAAGCCCTGTACTTGCTCACCTTCAATGAGACATGTGACTGTTTCCGTTGATGGTGCTCAAATCCCTATTACTACTATCATATTCTGAGTCCTCGCTGCTTCTCAATGGGTCTGTATTCCTCCACTCTTCTCTACTTCCCACTTCCATCTTGCATAAACTCTTGCAATACCCTCATCAGGAGCGGTGGCTATTCTTGGATAGCGCGCAACCTACCTCGTTCATGAAGCTGTAGAACTGTAATTGTGCTAGGATGATTTTATTGAGTAGTTCTGAGAGCTGTAATATTGTTATTACATTATATGATAGTCCACTTTGTAACCAGGTTTGAAATGTTTACTCTGTATACACTTCTGTACATATTGGCACTGTATTTTTCCTCTACATTGATGTAACGCTCCTATATGTTGTCTACTATGTGCTCAAGTGTGCAATGTTTACCTCTGCTTACATTTTTTGTACACATACTTTCACTGTATTTTCTAGTGTATTGATGTAATTATTTGACATGACCTCCCAGGTCCACCTTGCAAATGACTTCTTCTCAATGGTGTATTGCTTGGTAAAATGAAGAAATTGACTGATTGATTGATTATATCTCCCCTGAGACTACCCCCCAGCTTCATAGCAGGGCCCCTGATTCTTAAATATGTTTTGCTCTGAAAAAGGCTTTCTTCTTAAACCTTATTTATACTCGTGAGGTATTTGAAAGTCGCTATTATATTCCCCTCTCTGTCTCCTTTCTTCTGGGGTGGACATATTGAGGTCCTTTAGTCTCTCCTGATAGGGCTTTTGATGCAGACCCTTCACCATTTTAGTTGCTCTTCTCTGGATCGCCTCTACTCCATCTATGTCCTTCCTGAGATGTTGTCTCTAGAATTGAACACAGTACTCTAGGTGAGGTCTCACCAGTGATTTATACAGCTATATGACCACCTCCCTCTTTCTGCTGGTGATACCCCTCCCTATGTACCCCAGCATCACACCGGCTCTTCCCACTGCCTTATCACACTGTTTGGTCACCTTTAGGTAATCAGATATGATTACTTCTAGGTCTCTTTCCTGTTTGGTGGTCACCAGTACTGCTCCTCCTATAATATAAAATCACACATGCCCCCACAATGCAAAGCATCATGGGCTGCATATGCAAATCACCACAAAATGTTATGCTGGTCTAACTTTAAGCAGAATTGCATGGTGCGGAAAGGCCTCTCACACAGTTTGCAAAGGGTGCTAACAGAAGACATAGACACGTGTTTCGTCCTACAAGGACTCATCAGTACGCCTCGTCTGTTTGACACCCCAGTGGAATGGACCAGCTACCCTTAAGGCAGTGTGCCTTGGATATATTGTGGTGAACCCATTAAATAAAAACTATTTAAAAGACAAAGAACCTCTATGGCAAACACTGAGGCAAGGGTTACCCAAGGGCATTTGGCTGGGAAGCCAAGTTTCAAGAAAATACAAAATCACACATGCCCACAATGCAAAGCATCATGGGCTGCATATGCAAATCACCACAGAATGTTATGCTGGTCCAACTTTAAGCAGAATTGCATGGTGCGAAGGCCTCTCCACACAGTTTGCAAAGGGTGCTAACAGAAGACATAGACCGTGTTGATTTGCCTCAGTGTTTGCGCTGGAGGTTCTTTTGTCTTTAAATAGTTTTTATTTTAATGGGTTCACCACAATATATCCAAGGCACACTGCCTTAAGGGTAGCTGGTCCATTCCACTGGGGTGTCAAACAGACAAGGCATAGTGATGAGTCCTGGTAGGATGAAACATGTGTCTATGTCTTCTGTTAGCACCCTTTGCAAACTGTGTTAGAGGCCTTTCGCACCATGCAATCTGCTGCAAAGCTAGACCAGCATAACATTCTGTGGTGATCTAGGAGTGCAGCCCAGCATGCTTTTGCATAATCGGGATGTATGTGATTTTGTATTTTCTTGAAACTTGGCCTCCCATCCAAATGCCCCTTTAAAATCCTTTGCCTCAGTGTTTAAGCACAGAGGTTCTTTGTCTTTTAAATAGTTTTTTATTTTAATGGGTTCACCACAATATATCCAAGGCACACTGCCTTAAGGGTAGCTGGTCCATTCCACTGGGGTGTCAAACAGATGAGGCATACTGATGAGTCCTGGTAGGATGAAACACATGTCTATGTCTTCTGTTAGCACCCTTTGCAAACTGTGTGAGGGCCTTTCAGCACCATGCAATTCTGCTTAAAGTTGGACCAGCATAACATTCTGTGGTGATTTGCATATGCAGCCCATGATGCTTTGCATTGTGGGGGCATGTGTGATTTTGTATTTTATTGAAACTTGGCTTCCCAGCCAAATGCCCCTTGGGGTAACCCTTGCCTCAGTGTTTGCGCACAGAGGTTCTTTGTCTCCTATAATATACTCCATCTCTTTGTTTCTGCTCCCCCAGTGCATGAGTTTGCACTTTTTCGCATTGAAATTAATTTGCTGCACTCTTCACCACTCCTTAAGTTTTCCTAGATCCCTCTTCATTTTTTCCACCCACTTGGAGTGTCTATTCTATTACAGATCTTAGTTTTGTTTGCAAAAAGACATAACTTTACTTCTAGTCCCTCTGCAATGTCACTAATAAAGACAGTACTGATCCTTGTGGCACCCCACTGGTCACCCTCTCTTCCTAGATGTGACATCCGTTTACCACCACCCTCTGTCTCCTATCCCTCAACCAATTTTTTACCCAGTTTACCACCTTTGGACTCACCACTAGGCTGCTCAGCTTATTTTTAAGTCTCCTATGAGGAACAGTGTTGACGGCCTTACTGAAATCTAGGTAGGCCACATCCATTGCTCCACTCTGATCTACTTCCCTGGTCACTCAGTCAAAGAAATCCATCAGATTTGTTTGACATGACCTCCCTCTTGTTAATCTATGCTGTTTTGGATCTTGTAAGCCACTGAATTCAAGATATTCCACAATCCTTTCATTCAGTAGTGATTCCATTAATTTCCCCACCACTGGAGTCAGGCTGCTTGGCCTGTAATTTCCAGCTTCTTGTTTATTACCACTTTTTGCAACTGGTATCACAGCAACGGGATTTATGTTGACCGCAAGTTGTGGTACACATACATCCTAGATGTCTCCCGGCCCTGTTTTAAACAAGATGCAGCGCATGGAACGGCCTTCTGGAGGAGGTTGTGGAGTCAAAAACAGTGGTGAAATTCAAGCATGCATTAGACAGTCATAAGGCAATTCTAGGGGGTGGGGGTAGGAAGAAGTAGCTGCTGGTAACTAGGATCTGCAGCTTATCCATTAGGTAGGGAAATGGGCAGACTGGGTGGGCCAAGCGGTCCTTATCTGCCGTCAAATTCTATGTTTCTATGTTTGTGAAATTTGACTATGTCAGCCTTCCTCTAGTACTCTGGAACCACTCTTGTTCCCAGTGAGTGGTTTAACTGGACTGTCAGAGGTGCAGCCAGCACCTCTCTGAGCTCCCTTAATATCCTTGGATGTATCCTGTCTGGTCCTATTGCCTTGTCCACTTTCAGATTTGTGAGTTCCTTGGGGGCTCTCTCCTCTGTAAATGGACTAGTATCCACCACCCTACCAATGATGTCCCTGGTTCTTCCCCTTCTTCTGTGAACACTGAACAAAATTGGGTTCATCCATGCTGCAGCGACAAGCATACTGCCGATGGTGATTATGTCACAAGCTAAATGTCACGTGGCATTACAGCCCCAGGCATTTCATTCCCGGGAGGTACAGCACCAAAGTGCACTCCTAGAAACAGTTGGCTCTTGCAGGGGGCTTGGCCCCCCACACCCCCAAAACTAAATATAAGCTCTGCGGGGTGAGCATGCCCCTGAGAGGGTAGAAACTGTGTGGGGGCAAAGGGCAACAGGAGTGAGGTACGATCTAAAATCAAGATCGACCCTTTCACTGTCACCATTGTCATGGCACCAACATTGCCATGAACAAAATCACTCCGCAACTTGACAGGATATGACAAAAGTGTCTGTTCAGAATGCCTGCTTTTTCCTGATCCCCTTCCGCCCCCCCCAGTATGCCCACCCAACATCAACACCAACACAGCAAGCTATGTCGCTGTTGACAAAATCAACAGTTTGCTGACAGGTCACTGTGTTGGTGCACCTGATACAGGGGCACACTGTCTCTCGGTCCTGCACCCCTTCCCTGAATCAACTCTGACTCAGAGTTGAGAACCTTTAGTATGGGGGGTGTGAGGGGCAGAACACCCCACATGGGGGTATCTGGGGTAAAGCCCCTGATAAAAAACAGGACCGGGAGACATTTAGGATGTATGTGTACTGCAACTTGCGGTCAACATAAATCCCGTTGCTGTGATACCAGCTGAAAAAAGTGTTGTCAAACTGGCATCGTAGATCCACTCCCCCTATTTTCCTTAGCCTTACAGTCCCTCCTTTAGTCTTTCTCCTTTTGTTTACATACCTGAAAAAATGTTGTGTCCCCATTCTTTACTGCATGGGCTATTCTCTCCTCTGCTCACACCTTTGTGCTTCTGACTGCTTTCCTTGCCTCTTTCTGCTTCTCTTGATGCTCCTTCCTATACTCCTCATTCTGTGTAACCTTTTACTTTCTGGACACTAAGTTGTTTGCCTTTACCTTCATGGACACCTCCTTTGAGAACCATAGTGGCCTCCTTTTTTCTTGCTTTTATGAGGTTATATGAAGTTGATTGTATATGAGGTTGCTGGTATGCATAGAAGTGCTGCTGTGCTATGCATACAGGTACTGGGCATCTTCTTCTCAGCCCCAAGGTAGTGACCCAGGAGGAGAACTGTGAAAACAGTTTGAGATGGAGTCACAGCCTTGAAAGACAGAACATTCATTCCCACAAGGGGAAGAGTTAGGCAGTGTACATCAACACTGAACATAAGAATACATTTGACTGGGGCAAGGGAGATCCCAGGTACATACTGCAGTAGGCTACAGTGCCACAGCACTGCTTCCCAGTCCCAAAGCATAGTGAGTTAGGAGGAGAACTTCCGGAGCAGTAGACTATACTGCATATGGCCCTCTGAGTCACCAAGGATGACCACCATGGTCTTCCCTAGACAATGAAGCATCCTTTAATGCATGAGACAGGGGTAGAACATCAGTGGTAGAACTAAATGTCTAGGGCACAGGCCATGGCATATCACCTTGCACCTGGTGCCAACCCATGGGCTGACCTCTGCAGCCATTGTAGTCCAGTGGTTGTACAGCCAATGTGTGATCACTAACATCTGGATACGTGATTTGCAGCAGTATGTTTATGCAGTGCCGATTTTGCAGGGGACAATCCACCCCCTCCAGACAGTGGCACCCCTTTGTGTATTGCAGCTTGGTGAGTGGCAGTACAAGGAGCCCTTTGCATCCCCAAGTATCACCCCTCACCACTGTGACTGTGTATGGTGCCCTTGATTTCTTTTTCGATAATTAATCCATGGTTTAAGGGAGATTTCAGACAGGAATGTGGTTCTGTGCTTGACGACAGGTTTAGTTTAAATTTTTTCCCCATATCATATTGCTCAAACTGGCTGCTATGCACTAACATGAGCTGGGTATGTGTAACAGGCATGTGCCCAGGCCATGTACATCCACATCCATGGACAGGAGCACAGGGCATGGCATTCACGAATGCTAGTCAATGCATGGCACCTGTCCATGGCCCCAGCCCTCTAGCATGCTGGTGCATGGGGTGGATTAGCAGACGCAGGTGGGCATCCAAACAGATGCCTGTTCAGGTCCTTGACTGGATCTCCTGCTCTGCATGGAGCAGTGGATTGTTTGGAGCTGTGGTTCTTGGGTTATTAAGTGAAAAGGCCGATGGCCCCAATGGCTGTCCCCAGCCCTATCTGATTACCCAGGGTGCTGTGGCAGCACAATTCTGGAAGATAGGAGGGAGAGGGGGGATAAGTTAGAGATCTTTAAGTACCTCACGGGGTAAATAAGGTACAAGAGGGAGGTATTTTTCAGAACAAATGGAGCTCAAGAACAAGGGGATATGCTATGAAGCTGGAAGTAGATAGATTCAGCAGAGACATGAGGAAGTATTTCTTCACAGAAAGAGCAGTGGATTCCTGGAACAGCCTTCCAGCAGTGGTGGTGAGGGCAAAGGTAGTTGGGGGTAGGGGTTTAGGAATGCAAATGATAGGCATAAGGGCATCTTACTGGAAAGGAAGGGGGAAGGAAGAAAGAGCCAGAGATTGATCAGGGCCTGCTGTGATACTGTAGGTAGGAAAAAATGGGCAGACTGCCTAAACAGTACTTATCTGCTGTCATATTCTGTGTCTATGTTAACCACAGGTGGAATATTTCTCCTCCATGCATTCCCATTTAAATAGCAATGCCATGTCAGCCTTTTAATCATCTGGGTCTCTGTGATTTGCAAACCAGAAATGGTGGTGGTGGTGGGGGGGGGGTTGCACACACCATTATCACCATTATTGACACCTTTTCTTTAGCCCTTTTATGGCCAACTGGTATTTCACTTTTAAATGTTAGGGAGTTATTAGGTGTTGCCAGTTTTTTCAGTGGTGAAAATGTCACAGGTAGCAAATTTGGCAAGGAGAGAGGGCATAACTTTTCATTTCCACTCTTCAGAAGCTGTGACATCATTTTCTCCCCTCTCCATGAATATTATTATGCTATTTCATCTTGACAGTCACTGTGCAGTCAGCTTGAAAGGTACACCTGAGAAGGCAGCAAGATTGTGGGTCTTTTCCATGAAGAGCTTTATAGATAAAGAGATGCTTCAATCTCCGACTGTGATGAATCATCGCAAGTGGGTGTTTTCCATATCTTTTCTTCTTGTTACACCTGCTTCTCCCACTGCTCGTAGATCTTTTCTTTTTGTTTTAAAATGCGGACAACACTTGAAATATCTATTCCAAAATCAGCTGCAACTTTATTCAGGGCATGCTGGGCAGGACAGACTTATCCAGAAGCTCAGCTTTTTTCTTTATTGAGAGCACGGTTCTCTTTATTTCCATGGCAGTAGTACTTGGTATGTAATGCTTCATATCCCCAGTTTTATCAGCTGGTTGCCAACTGCTTCTCAACTCATTTCAGCAAGCCGCACAATTAGCACCAAAGCAGACTAGTCAGCAAGAATTCAAATTATCATAGGACTACCTGCAAAAAAGATGTCATACAACCAGAAATGCACTCGCATACAACCAAAGTGAAAAACATTACAAGAAGAGAAAAGGAATTGGGACCAGAAAAAAATGTATATACAAACAGAAATGGCATACAACCAAAAGGCATACAAATGGAACAGACTGTACATACATACATACATACAGTGGTAGCCATCTTGAACATTCCCTTACCTCAGAACTGGCAGCACCATATCAAGGTGCTGCAAAACAGTATTCCCCCCTCTTTGTCATTCCTGTCACAGATGTCATTGAGGCGCAGGTCAGGAAGCAAAGGAAGACCAGCAGCAGGTGTAGAATTCACAAGTAGCCTTTTATGTTTCCAATAACAGTAAAATAAAACATGACATTTTTCAGTATAACTATTTATAAAGGCAGTACAAACACAGAAAACAAAGTCCTTCATCTGAGGATATCTTTAATTTCAAGTTTCAGTCTTGCTTTCTCTCTCTCTCTCTCTAGTGAAAGCATTGCTCCTTTTTATGCTGATTGAGTGCAGCTGAGAAACAGGCTGTGGAGGTGCGGCACTGATGTGGCCAATGCCCCCACAGCCTGCAAAGACTTGTCCCGCTTCCCCCAATGCCAATGCAGGCTGCTGGAGACACAAGTTTGGAACTTTAGTGCCAACTTGTGACAAATCAGCCACTGCAATCAGGGGCCACCTTGTTATTGCAGCGTAAGCCATCCGCTGCAATGGGGGAGCGACCCGTCATTGCAGGGCAGATCTAGCAAGCATGATATTGTTTGTGAACAGGGCAGCAGGTTGCTGCCTGTTCTAAACACTAACCCACCCACAATGTTTATCTGCCAGCGAGAGTCAACTTCCTGTCGGCATAATGTGCCCCCGTTTCATTGTCTGCTGACAGGGTTTCCAATCCCCATCGGCTAAAAGGAAATTATCCCCTTTGTTACTGCAGCGGCTGGGTGCCTAATCCTGTTGGCAGAAAGGATTCCCTTTGTTATTTGCTGATGGGGTGCACAATCCCCATCAGCAGAAAGAACCCCTTTGTTTGCCGATGGGGTGCCCGATCCCCATCTGCTAAGAGCCCCAAAGTGGGACTCCAAATGCCCCTGTGAAGTTAAAAACCATCCCACATTGTTTTGTTTTTGTTACCTGTAAGGAAAAACAGTCCCTCATGATCTCCCAGACCCCCTCCCACAACCGCACCACCACTGCACTCTGCCTCCCCACCCCCTCACCCCATACCTCTGGAATCCGCACGAAGATCTTCCGTGGACCAGGAACACGTCTGCACTCTTCAAAGCCAACCGTGAACTGAGGAAATGCTTGTAAGCTGTATAATGGAATAAATGGGGGGGGGGTCAACTTTGCTGCATATCACAGGCATTTTTTGGAATTTTTTTCACCAACTTTTCAATATGGTTTTTTTTTGGGACCCCTCCTCATGAATACTTCAACTGTCATGGCGTTAATCGGCACAGAATGGTGATTTCTTGGTCACTGCGTGGAATCACCTTTGGGGGCTGCATAACAAAATAACAGTGTCAGTGTTCACGAAGTGGGCTCTCAAAAAGCCTATGTTGCAAATTTGGTGGGAAAAATCCCAACAATGACTGTTTTTCGAGCGTGTGCTGCGCAGTTGCTACACAGGCTCGTAACTTTGTGAATTTGCAATATTTTGATGCCAGATTTTCAACATTGCCATTTTGTCACACCTCCTTGTGAACAGTACAGCTGTCATTGTTTACATCCTGGCAGAAATGTGTTTTTGCATTTCCAGCACAGAATAGCACGGTCGCTGTAAGAAATCAGTGTTCAGGGCAGATTAAGAAAATTACAGTGACACTGTTCATGAGTAGAGGTTCTGAAATGGCTATGTTGGAAATTTGGTAATAATACTCCATAAAATGACTGTGTTTCAAGCGTGGGTTGCGCAGTTTGCATGCACGCTCATAACTTTGCGAATGTATAATATTTTCACTCCAGAATTTCAACATTGCCATTTTCCCACACTTACTTATGAACAGTGCAGCTGTCATTTTTCCCATCCTGGCCGAAATGTGTTTTTGCAGTTCCAGCACAGAATAGAGCGGTCACTGTGGGAAATCACTGTCCGGAACAGAGTATAAAAAGACAGTAATACTATGTTGAAAATTTGGTGATGATAGCCCATCAAATGACTGTGTTACAAGTGTGCATTGCACACTTTTCACACACTCTTGTAAGTTTGCAGATTAGTAATATTGTCATGCCACATTTTCAACAATGGCAGTTTTTCACACCTCCTTATGAGCAGTACAACTGTCATTTTTCACATCCTGAGTGAAATGTGGTTTCACAGTTGCAGCACAGAATAACACGGTCGCTGTGGGAAATCAGTGTTTGGGACAGATTAAGAAAATGACAGTGGCACTGTTCATGAGCAGAGGTCCTAAAATCTTTATGTCGGAAATTTGGTGTCAAAACTCCATAACGTGACTGTGTTACAAGCGTGCACTCAACTGTTTCCACATACCCTTGTAACTTCGCAAATTTGTAATATTTTCATGCCACATTTTCAACAGTGGCATTCTTTCACACCTCCTTATGAGCAGTACAGCTGTCATTTTTCACAGCCTGGATAAAATATGTTTTTGCACTCCTGACAGAGAATAGCACAGTTACTGTGGGATATCAGTGTTTGGGATAAATTAAGATGAAACGAGTGGGGGGGGTGACCGAGCTCAAATGAGCTCTGTCGTGACTGCTCCAGATTTGTTTGTGGGCAGAAAAAGGCCCCAATGCAAGAGGCCAGTACAAAAGGGCAGCCTGCAGCACTGGGAGAAACAGAACAAGAGAGTGAGTGAGGGAGGGGGAGTAAGCAAACTCACCGGGGTGCTGTCAGGACTGCTGCGGATTTCTTTGTGGGCAGAAAAAGGCGTCAATGCAGGCACGGGCCTAGTATAAAAGGCCAGCCTGCAGCGGTGGGAGAAACAGTACAAGTGAGTGAGACGGGGGACTGAGTGAGCTCAATGGAGCTCTATCAGGACTGCTGCAGATTTCTTTGTTGATAGAAAAAGGCACCAATGCAGGCAGTAGCCCCATACAAAAGGGCTGCTTGCAGCGCCAGGACAAACAGAATGAGTGCATAACAGAGGGAGACTGAGCGACCTCAGTGGAGCTTTGTCAGGACAGCTGTGGATTTATTTGTGGACAGACAAAGGTGCCAACGCAGCCAGCAGCCCCTTACACAAGCACAGCCTGCAGCGCCAAGAGAAACAGAATGAGTGAGTGACAGAGCGGCAGTGAGCGAGCTCAACGGAGCTCTATTGTGATTGCTGTGGATTTCTTTGTGGGCAGAAAATGCGGCAACACAGGCAGAAGCCCAGTACAAAGGGCCAGCTTGCAGCATGGGCAGAAATGGAATGAGTGAGTGAGACAGGGGGAGTGAGCGAGCTCAATGGAGCTGTGTCAGGACTGCTTCAGATTTCTTTCTGGCCAGAACAAGCCACCAGTGCAGGCAGAAGCCCAGTACAAAAGGGCAGCCTGCAGCGGCAGGAGACACAGAATGAGCGAATGAGGGAGGGGGAGTGAGTGAGCTCAATGGAGCTCTGTTGGGACTGCTGCAGATTTGTTTGTGGGCAGAAAAAGGCAGCAATGCATGCAGGGGCCCAGTACAAAATGGCAGCCTGCAGTGGCAGGAAAACCAGAATGAGTGAGTGAGAGAGGGAGAGTGAGCGAGTTCAGTGGAGCTGTTTGTAACTGCTGCAAATGGCAGCAATGCAGGAAGGAGCCCAATAGAAAAGGGCAGCCTGCAACACCACCAGAAATGGAATGAGAGAGTGAGAGAAGGGGACTGAGCGAGCTCAACGGAGCATTGTCGGGACTGCTGCAGATTTCTGTGTGGGCAGAAAAAGGCGCCAACAGAGCCAGGAGCCCAGTACAAAAGGGCAGGCTGCAGCACCAGGAGAAACAGAATGAGTGAGTGACAGAGCAGCAGTGAGCGGGCTCAACGGAGCTCTATTGTGATTGCTGCGGATTTCTTTGTGGGCAGAAAATGCGGCAACACAGGCAGGAGCCCAGTACAAAATGGCAGCCTGCAGTGGCAGGAAAACCAGAATGAGCGAGTGAGAGAGGGAGAGTGAGCGAGTTCAATGGAGCTGTTTGTAACTGCTGCAAATGGCAGCAATGCAGGAAGGAGCCCAATAGAAAAGGGCAGCTTACAATGCCACCAGAAACAGAATGAGTGAGTGAGAGAAGGGGACTGAGCGAGCTCAATGGAGCATTGTCGGGACTGCTGCAGATTTCTGTGTGGACAGACAAAGGTGCCAACACAGCCAGCAGCCCCTTACACAAGCGCAGCCTGCAGCACCAAGAGAAACAGAATGAGTGAGAGACAGAGCGGCAGTGAGCGAGAGAAGGGGACTGAGCGAGCTCAACGGAGCATTGTCGGGACTGCTGCAGATTTCTGTGTGGGCAGAAAAAGGCGCCAACAGAGCCAGGAGCCCAGTACAAAAGGGCAGGCTGCAGCGCCAGGAGAAACAGAATGAGTGATACAGGGGGAGTGAGTACCCTCAATGGAGCTCTGTTGGAACAGCTGTGGATTTCTTTGTGGGCAGAAAAAGGTGCCAACACAGGCAGGAGCGAGTGACAGAGGGGCAGTGAGCAAGCTTAATCAATATTTGGCATTGACAAATACTTATTTTATAAGTCTTTGTCTGTGAGCTTGTTTAGAAGACATTCTGTTTTTCAGAACATTTTCTTGTCGGTTTCATTCCTTGCAGGTGCAACAAAACAGTACATGGTGTGAAAGAACTGACCTCATGTTGACAACTCTGCAAGGAGTTTGCAAACCAGCATCTCAGGTTAATCCCTTGAGCTCCAAACAGCTTTTTGCAATCATTTCAACAATATAACTATATACATTTTCAAACCAAAGGATCCTACTTTCACATAAAGATTTGCACATATTGTATAACTTCAGATACACAAAGAGGAAGAAAAGATAGAAACAGAAAGTGAAGGCAAAGAGATGGGGGGGTAGTGAGACTGTCAGAGTGGCCAGTTCCTAGGTCTCACACAAAAATTTGACTGCACAGTCAGACAGACAAGAGATGGCTAACCATGCATACACAAATACATGCATACATACATACATACATACTGTTTTAGGGAAGGGGGCAGTGCTCAGTTGCAAAAGGTGGCAGTGACAAACCAGGCACAAATGGTTGCCCTTTTGCCCTGCTATACTTTGGAGCTATAGATAAAAGGGGATTTGTTAAATCCAGATTGCAAAAATGACCAGAATCACTAAAAACTGTAACCTTTGTTCTGGCTACAACAGGTGCAAACTGTGCGATTTTAACTGGTTTGAATGGCACAGCCATTCTTGATTTTTCCAGTTTCAGCCATTCCAGTTCAGGCATTCTGGATTTTACCAAATACCAGGAGGCTTCTCAGTACACATCCTATATTGAGGGTAAAATCAAGAACCAGAATGACCAGAACAAACCCCAAAAAATCCAGAATGGAGAAAATAGCTCAAAGTGTGCCTGTTCCAACCATTCTGGTTTTTACGGTTTCTGGACATTCCCTTTTTTGGCATTCTGGCTTTCACTCAAGCCTTATAAATAGACATCTTAGTCTCTGAGGGAGGAGTACCCTACTCTCTGTGAATATTCTGCAGTGCAAATTAATGTTGCCAGATGTCAGTCTATGCAAATGGATTTATGCCTATTAATATGCCAGTAAGCGACCACCAAGGAGGTCATGGCATGTCATAGCACCAGTCGTCATGACTGGACTTGTCTTCCCCAACTTCAGGGTCAAAGACTGTAATGCTACTCCTCCTGTCTGCTGAACCAATTTACTGGTGGTCCAGTGGCATCCACCTGCACCATGGCCTCTAAACTATCCCTGGCATTCAGTGGAAGGCCTCCCACCAGCCCTGTTCTCATTCCCAAGAGACACACCACTGGTCCATTCACAATTTTTGTCCCCTTCCAGCTCCATTCTGCACTGCTGCAGAGTTACAACACTTTTACCATCTGTTTTATACATTGTAAGGTCTGGTGGATATCATAGAACGCTGCAGCTCCTTTAGCAAGAGCCTCTAGTGCATTATATATGACTGTATGGACCATTACAGTGGTGACCCAGTCCCCCTTCCCACACATTTGCAGATGACTTTGTGAATGCACAAGGAAGCCTTGTGTGCACCCTTTGTAATAATGGCCCCTCACACCAGTACAGCTCTCAGGCTGCCACTAATGACCTCCCAACCCTGTCTCAACTACCAACTTTCTTCATCCCCTAAGTTCCCCTCTGTGGTAGGGTCCTCAAACTGTGGGTGTTTCTTCTCCTGGACTTTGGCCAATGGCATGTCTGACCTCTCTAAGCCTCACAGCCAGTGTCACAAGTTGAATTCAAGATAGTGAGAGTTATAAACTAACACCTTACATGGTTTGCAATTAATTGTGTTTTTGACTAGTCGGCAGAGGCAATCATACTAAAATCACACTGTTCCAATGAGATTTCCAGTAGCCTATGGATAACATTAAATGCAGTATTCTCAGCTGGTCTGGTGGCACTGAGGGTTGGTGTGCTGGATGCCACACCTCGCGTCACACCAGAAACCCGGTTTCGGGAACAAGTTCGGGCTGTCGGAGGTTGGCCGGGGGGGGAGAATCAAGCGTCCTACTGACTGCTCTTCTTCTCTGGGAAGGGATGAGGAAGCTGTGGCTTTGCTGGCTCCTGGTAGCAGCTGGGGTTGTTGCAGGCAGGTGGATAAAAAAGTGGTGGGTGTGGACAGCGTGTGACATGCAGTGCATGACAGTATGCACGGCGGCATCATTGGTGCTATTGCAAGCCAGTGCTGGGGAAGGGAACAAGGGATCATGTAAAAATAGTCCTCAACATGCAGGATGAGGGTTGGTCCAACAGCGCCATGTTGCTCTGACTCCGGATGCTCCCTCTGGATCCTGACCCCCCCAGCTTCTGCGGTGATGGGGTACGTACCCACCTTGATGCAGTCAATGTGCAGATCAGAGGAGGAGGTACAGCATGGTATTCGGAGTGGCGCATGAGCTGTGAGACCAGCCTGACTGGGGAGGAACCATAGGTAACTGCCCCCTAGCTGTAGAGGAATCCAAAAAATATATACAAAAAAAAAAGCAGCATTCTCTCCTCTGACAATTAAAGTGCTCTAATATGCAGTGTGGTTCATGACCCCCCCCCCCAGTACTGCTGCTACCCTGAGTGTTAAAAACAGTAAAACCTGTCCCACACCATCTGAGTCCCACCACCCTCTGCACCCAGTCCTTGTAGGTCCCTTTTAACACCCAATACAAAAAAAAGACAGTCCAATACAGCACAAAGTTCCTCCTCTTTTTAACATCTCCACCATGCCCTAATGCTGGTATCTCACCTGATACCATTTCAAAGAGCACTAGTGGGGTGAGATACCATGGGGTGGGACTTTGGGCCCAGTGGTGAGACTGAGAGGAACAGAATCTTTGCACTTTATTTCACTGTTTTATTGCTATGGGAGACAGTGATCCTAGATCATTACAAAGCATTGGAGAGGGAAGGATTTTCTTACAGGAAAATAATTTTTCTCGAGAAACCCCTACCTAGTGCTCTTGTTTTTATTGTATGTACTTCATGTGTTTCGTAACTGCACTTGTCTACCTCACACTGCATTTATCCGTACTTCTGTTTTATGTTGTGTGTACTTCAGATGTTTTGTAAATGCTGGCCGCACTGGAAAAAGGGCAGTATTGTTCAATGTGCTTACCAGGGTAAACAATAAAATGACGATGATGAAATGATGATGAAGATCTGGAAATGTTGTCATGGTTAGACCACTCATACTATTATTATCTTCTGACACCTTAGCAGGCAAGGAAGATTAGGGGTTGAAAGAAAGGACAGTGACATGTGTGCAACATGATCAAGGGTATACAATAAAGGTGAGGAAGCTTAATTGTACAGTTTATCATGAAATGTTCCTAAATGGAAACAAAGTCCAGAATAAATATTAAAAACAGCAGTTCATGATAGAAACAAAAACCCAGGGGAAGAGTACACAGTGGGGGAGGAGTGAGAGGTACTAACAAGAACAAAAATGGAAAGGGACATGGGGGTAGTCAAATCAGACTCTGGGGTTCTTTTGTTGTCATATCAGATGACCTAAAGGTAGGCAGGCAATGCGAGAAGGCAGTAGGGAGGGCTGTGGGTATACTGGGATGTATAGGGAAAGGCATCACCAGTAGAAAACAAGAAGTTGTTATCCCTCTGTACAGACAGTTGGTGAGACCCCATCTGGAGTACTGCATGCAGTTCTGGGGACCCCATCTATGCAAGGACATAGGCAGGATGGAGGCAGTCCAGAGGAGGGCAACTAAAATGGTGCAGGGTCTGCACCAGAAGCCATATGAAGAGAGACTAAAGGAACTTAATATGTATACCCTTGAGGAAGGGAGGGAGAGGGGGGACATGATAGAAACTTTTAAGTACCTCAAGCGAATCAACAAAGTCCAAGAGGGTAGCATCTTTCAGAAAAAGAGATGTGCAAGAACAAGGGGGCACAATCTGAAGATAGAGGGGGATGGCTCAGGGGCTATGTGAGGAAGTATTTTTTCACAGAGAGGGTGGTGGACATATGGAATGGCCTTCCTGAGGAGGTCATGGGGTCAAAAACAGTGGGGGAATTCAAGAATGCATGGGACCGACATAAGGCAATTCTAGTGGGGGTAGGAAGAAGTAGGCTGTTGGTTAACTAAGATCTGCAGTTTATCCAGTAGGTAGGGAAATGGGCAGACTAGATGGGCCAAGCAGTTCGTATCTGCTGTCAGAGTTTGTATTTTTATAGAAGAACTGGGAATACCTGATTCAGCAGTTAGAACAAACAAAAACTTGAGGATACTGATTAAAGGAACATTGTCAACCTTTTTTGCATCATATTATTGTTAGGTAAAAACCCACATTTTATGATTGCTTACCTTCTCTAAAATTCATTGATGTTTCTGGTTGTTTAATCTTCCTCCTTGCTTATTACAACTGAAACGTATGGGAATGTATAGTAATACACAGACTTGTTTTGCTCCAAATTGTTTACCTAAGCTCACTGCATACTTCCTGAACATTAGAAACTCCCTCAAACAGTGCAGTCACTCATGATACAATAGTCTCATCTACTCCCACTGCATAATGAGTAGCTAGATAGTTTTGGAGGTGTTTCTGAGTCCAGGAAAGATGCAGTTGCAGTTGGTCAAGAAATGTAAATGTAACTCCCAACAACAACTTGTTTAACTAGCAAGCACACCTCACATACTTTTTCTGTCTAGGGGAAAAGAGAGGGGTGGGAGGGTACAAAGCAATAAACACAAAAAGTGTGTACAAGAAATAAACAGATCAAAACCAGGTCCTGAGGAAAGAACCTTTGCTAAGGGCTATGCTAGGTTTGCACTTCTGGAGGGTACCCAGTAAATCCACACAGGAAGCAGTAACTGGATTGTCCATACCAGGTTGGGATTCTAGAGTGTGGCTGTATTCCAAAACAGTTGGTACACAAAAGCAAAGATGGACCCCCACGGGTTTACACTTCGTGGCACAAGGCAATACAGAACAACATCTGTAGAAAACAGAACTCAATCCTCCCACATATCTTAGAACTGGACATCTGGAAATGTGGTACTAGCCATGATGCAACACACAACTTCTTCTTCTAGAGGCACTAGGCCATGACTTAGAAGACATTCCTATATGGCAGAGGCTTTTAAAGTAGGAAATGTGGCACACTGGCCATGATGGAGCACACTAGGGTTCAAGACTAGCAAAACCCACATCTAGGGATAAACTTCATATTCAGGCATTGGCCAAATGACCTGAAAAATAGAGGCCCTTACAGAACCCAAAGTGCTGAACTGGTCACTCCAGATGGGGGGTTGCCCACCTTTTGCTTCCTCATCCATACCCTGCCATTCCTTCAGAGTTACACCTCAACAGATAATAAACAGTAGAACTATACTTCTTCAGTATGTTTGGCACATTCAGCATTAGGAAACACTACAAAAGAATGTAAAATTAAAGTTCTGTACAAAGTGTTAAGTCACACCCTGGGACTCCACTATTGTTAGCCAACTTTAGGAAAACTACTAGAGAACAGTCTCAACACAGAACTGGGTGAATAGGTCCCTTTATCAGAGTAACACCCCAAGGAAAACAAAACAGGTACATCTCTCCTGGGAACTCATAGACAGAAGTTACTCACAGATTGTACACAAAGGCTGCTTCAAAGGTCCTGGATCAAACAAGGGATTGCCCCTCAGATCTCTCGGCAGTCCTCCTCATCCCACTGGGGATGAGGACATCAGGAACTCCTGAACACAGTATCCACCACTTCAACAAGGCAGGTAAAAGATTCTCAGACTAGGGTGAGAAAAAGTAGGCTCTCCTCAGAGCCCACACTGCAGCCCTTAACTCCTCCAACTGCTCACACTGAGCTCCTACTGCAGACTAACTGAAAATTCTAAAACTCCCCCACTCACAGCAAGCTATGTGGCTTATGATGCTGTGAGAGTTCTAAATGACATCACCTCTCTGCTCTCAGCTGAGATCAAGTAAACAGAGTGGGAGCAGGTGAAAATCCATTTAATAGGATATTCACCAGTTGCCTTTCCTACCTAACACTGACACTGATGGGATTCTAGTAACCCCCCGGGAACGGGGGGAGGGGGATTACATAAACAAACATATTTTGGTGTTGTAACACTAGTATGATTGATACTCAGTGTTTTACTTTTTAAAAGAAAAAAGGAGTCTGAATCAAACAACCAGCTACATCAGTAGTCTCTGTAGAATGAGAACAATCATAAAATGTGTTTTTTTAAACTAGGGGCATTTTAAGGACAAATGGGGTTGACAGTGTCCATTTAACCTATATCACAAATGTTAAGAATAAAATATATCCTTAAATGCCTGTTTTGGTATTATTGTTTTATTTTCCAGGTCCTCCTTGAAAGTAGGCATTTAATGCCCCTGCAGCTGTTAAGTTTAAATAAAAGTATTCAACCCTTTTATTTAGTTTCCAAGACAAGAGAAGTAATTCTGAAGTTTTTTAAACATCCTATTTCCTTGCCAGGCCCACTTTGATAATGTTGAGTTGGTTTGGGAAATATTATGCTGTCATCATCACAAACATGTTCCTGCTTCACCTAGACATATAAAGGATAATGGATGAGAATCAGTTAATAGCAACACTGTGTTCCCATCAAGAGGTTGTCATGACAAAAATTGTAAATGCTCAAGAGGTTTACAGTTGGCATGATGACCTCAAGATAGGAACTCTGAATTGTTGTCAACTGGTGCCCATCCATTGTTTTTTATCAGTGTATGGGCACCAATTAAATGAAATTTGTCCTTACTTTGCTTTTCTCCTCAATAGCACCGCTCTCCTGCAGGGCCAGCTCTCACCACCATGGTAGTTCATCGTGCGCTGGTTGTTCAAGAGACACACATGTGTAGAGCCATTCACATTGTTATGGTATCATTGTGACAGACTCAAGAGGGTATAACAACCTCTTGACATCACAATAATACCATAACAAGCATAAGAATTCATTGAATTCCATCTGTAACAACCCTCTCTCATACGTTATATATAGAATAATACATGGGGTGGTGTGTTTAATGAGATTTTACACACACACCCGAGGTTTTAGATGCTATATAAACCCTGAAAGTGAAGCTCAATGGGGTTTATTTTAAGCATCCAACACTGAGGATGTGTGTAAAATTTTGTGTTAAACACACCACCCCATGTTTTATTTTATATAATTGCTGGGTAGCATTTTTGCACTACATAAATTATACAAACTAAACACACATCCCTGTGCAGCCAGTCTGGTTGGGTTTCAGTGTGGTCTGGTGGGAAGCAGCTGGTGCCACGAGCTGGTGAAATGCTCATTTCCCTTTTCTATTTTTTATTTCTTAAAAGAAAATTGGCACACTAGATGAAAGAGCTAAATTAACTCTTTTTTTTTTAATTAACTTAATGCCCAGTGCAAGTGACGGAGAACTCCAGCGCTAAGAGTGGGAATGGAAGAAAACTCCAGCACTATAAACAGTACTGACAGAAGGTAGAGAAGTGGCTGGCATATGCGTGGACCCAGAGAAACCTGGTGTGTGTTCACCATTATAATCCACAGATTATAACAGGGAATTATAACCGGGATTCCCTATGGGAAAAAAAACATTAGCCAGTTATTATATCTGAATACAGCTTTCATAGCTGAAGACAGAACCACAGGAAAGTAAGTTTTAAAAACTACTGGGGACTGCCCTCTTTAATACTGATCTGCATTAATTACTTGGTATTACTTGGTATGAAAGAACAGAAGAAGGCCAGAGCCCTTTGAGACTGTTCCCCTCACTATGTGGGACATTATTTATCTATTATCCCTCAACCAAACATCTAATTTGTTTTTAAAGACAGTGGCACTAGTTGCCTCTACCAATTCTTGTGGCAAGGGGTTCCATACAATGGATGCTTTTATTGGAAAAAAGTTTCCCCTTTTGCTGGTTTTATAAGTTTTTACTTCAAGCTGTTTATTATGCAGTCTTGAAACATGTCTCCTTTTGGAGAGTGTCAGACCACATTTTTCCATTAGAACACTAATAATAAATACTACAATTTTAAAAAAGGTTGAATGGACAAAACATATAGCAGTGGAACTATGAGTATGTCTGCAACATATAGCTGCTAAAAAACGATACAGTGAAAAACATTTCCAGCTAATATGAAATGCAACTTTTTAAAATGCTTTTCTTTTGGTCATTTGCTTTTTAATAGCTTTGACATAAAACAACAAAAAGAATCCCATGCACAGGAGAATCAATAGAAGTTAAATGACATACTATTACAAAGTACATTAACTAAGCTCATTGTGTCCCAAGCCATTTGATTCATTGTTGGGGTATAGAAAAAGGGAGTGAGAGATAGAAAGAGATGATAATGCATGAGGATGTGTGCATAATGAGAATTTTATACACACCAAGGTATATGACTCTACATAAACCCCTAAAGCAAAGCTCAAGGGATTTATGCAAGCATCAAGCACTGAGAGTGTGAATGAAATCTGAATTTAGGGCCACCATCCCATGTCTTACTTGATATAATTTCTGTGCAATATTTTTTGGCCTTGAGTAGCTTATCACTCGCAGCATAAGTCATGTGAACAAGTCAACTAATTTATTCAAATATATTTCATAAAGTCATATAAAGAACTCTGTACAATAGGCTAAAAATCTTTCATTTCATTTTTATTTTATACTGGAAGGTCTGTGGGCCAAGCCCATTTTCACAGACATCCAGTAATAACAAAGAAATATAGAACATGACAAACATTTACAAAACAATTAACAATCAATACAATATACATTATGTAAAACATTTACAAATTAAGTTTGCAAGCATATTATTTCTAAGGATTGTCTTAAAGCTTCTTTTGACTGATAAAATTTCTAGGAAGATTATTGTACAACCTAGTGGTAGCAAAATTCAATGAGTTTTGACCAAAGGCAGTGTGAAAAAATGGGATCAAAAACACATCCTTACTCTGCAGTCATGGGTTACCAGATTTACTGATCCTAGGAGATAAACCAAGAATACTTTGTGGCATTATAACCAACTGTATCTTATGTAAGAGCATCAGTGACCTAAAATTAAAATACTCCACCAGTGAAAAACAACTGAAATGTGTATAAAGAAAACAGTGGTGTGTTGACCTAGGATTTCCAGTAGCAAAAGGAATAACAGAGTGATATGTGGCCTGAAGTTTTGTTAAAATCCTGTCAGAAATATATGAATAGACTATAGACCCATAATCAAATAAGGAAAATAATAAACGATGTGTGAGTAGATGCCTAATATCTACTGTAAGATTACCTCTAATTCGATATAGAAACCCTAATCTTTTATGTAATCTATTAATTAAATCCAAAACATGCGACTCAAATGTTAAATGACAATCAATTAATATACCTAAATATTTAAACAATCTAACTTGTTCTATTGAATTACCCAAATTATCAAAAATAGTAAATTTAGATGTTATTGATTTCCTGGGGTGTGAAAATACCATAGTCTTGGTGGTTTTAGTAGAATGTAACACCAGCTTATGTTTATCAAACCAATAATGGAATAAATTAAAATTAGATTACAATGTTTTTTTGAAGAGTGGATAAATTAGTACCAGAACAGAAAAGAACCTAATCATCAGCGTATAATATTAATTCAGTATGTGTAAAATTAACTGATAAAGAATTCACATATAATGAAAAAAGCAAAGGACCAAGTATGGAGTCATGTGGGACTCCACATCTTAACATTGCTGGTCCAGATAATATTCCACTGATTAGTGTTTTCTGATTTCTATTAGACAAATAGTCACCAAACCAGGAGATCACTACATCTTATAAGTGTACACAGTTAAATGTTTCAGGAGATCACCTCATCTGAAAAGTGCATGGCACCACTGTTTCAGGAGATCACCTCATCTGATAAGTGTAAGCCAGCTAACTGTTTCAGGGGATCACCTCATCTGAAAAGTGTATGGCACCACTGTTTCAGGAGATCACCTCATCTGATAAGTGTACACCAGCTAACTGTTTCAGGAGATCACCTCATCTGAAAAGTGTATGGCACCACTGTTTCAGGAGATCACCTCATCTGATAAGTGTAAGCCAGCTAACTGTTTCAGGAGATCACCTCATCTGATAAGTGTATGCCGGCTAACTGTTTCAGGAGATCAGCTGATCTGATAAGTGTACACCAGCTAACTGTTTCAGGAGATCAGCTGATCTGATAAGTGTACACCAGCTAACAGTTTCAGAAGCTCATCATGGTCCTCAAGGTCGAATGCCTTGGTGAGGTCCACAAAAGCTGCAGCAACAAAGTTTCCATCCTCTATTGCTTTGGTAACTTGGCAGGTGAGCCTCGGTTTTATGTGATAAAGGTGAGTCTGAAAGACTGCCTATCACATAAAGCGAACAGATATGAGCCCATAGTCAAAAGGGTGACAGATATTGTACCGACCATTGCAAATAGTGATGGTTGGTACAATACTTTAGAAACACACACAGAAAGCATTTTTTTTATGTGGGGGTGGACCTGAACCCGGGTCTGCTCACATCGCAAGAGATGGTATACACCACTATGCTATGTGAGCAGCTTGGCAGGAGTTGGCAACGCAGGATCCTATATCCTGTAGTAGTGAGTAAAGCTCCTTACTATACTCGCTATACAGGATATAATGATCTATTGCACCACTCACTCTCTTGTAGAGCATTATTATTGAGTCGCTCAAAAGTGCAGCGCCCAATAATCTATGCTCTACATGGGTCTGCTGAGAACCTAACCAAGGCAGTCTCGGTATTGTGTTTGGGCCTGAAACCATGAGGAGACTCTAACCAAAGGTTGTACTTTGAAAGATGTCCAGTTAATTGAGCTGAAACTATTTTTTCTAGAATCTTTGAAAGGGGGCTAACAAGGAAATAAGATGATAGATGTTAAGATTAGAACTTAAGCCAGATTTAAGAATAGGCTTTACAACTGTGCTTTTCCACACATTAGGAAACGCTCCATAACAAAGTGAGTAATTAAACAACTTTGCGGCCAGTATCACTTCTCCTGCTTACCTTCAAGTGACCAGCGGTGAGTGCTCAGCCCCAATGCCAGTATCCCCCCCCCGGCCAGCTCAATCTGCAATGTGGCCAGGCTGTTTAAAAGTGAATGAAATACAGTTGAGAAAGGAACCACAGTGAAAACCTTGGTTTCACAATATAATCTGAAGTTTATTCTATGGACAGAGTAATTTATTGATTTAATGTGGTACGGCTGTGTGTTGTTTAAGTACTACTACATCTATGGATATGAGGGCCATGAAGTCATGTGGTACATAAATGCCATTATAACTGGATGGCTATAATGGAAATTACACACTTTTTAGTATGGTAAAAAAACATTGTCAGTTACAGTGAGACCCGCTTATAATGGACACATTTGCGTTACCTGAATTTGTCCATTATAAGGGTTGTGTTCTTTATCCTAAAGTCATAAAATAATGTACACACACACAACTGATAAACCTGAGGCCAACTTTAATATAATACTGTGCACTTGACTGTTGTCACAATTGTGTTTACTGTGTGATTAAAGTATGGTTATTCATTGCTTATTCACTTATTCTAGTTTTATTTATTATTCATTATTTTATTAAAGACAAAATCACCTTGTAATTCACAAACATCTAAACAAACCTCTCCTGCCTGCTGCTGGACTGGAACAGTCCTCATGTACCTCTTAACAACTGTACCAGTACAGACCAGTCCATGCCAACTACTAGACTTCACACCAGGCTAGACTTGGGAAACCTTTTTCCTCCCTCAGTGACACTTGATATACGCAGAGAGATGATTTGCTCTTCTACAAACCAATCTGTTGTGAGTGGGTATAGTGCAAACTTATTCAGCTCATTCAGTTTTGGTGACAGCGTTTGGATTAAACAAAATATTTTCTTGTTGTTTTTTTTTATTTAAATCCCATCTCCTCCATGATGTCTGCTATACTGTGCTGTTCCTTGTGCATAAGTGAATATATATACCTTTGGAAATGACGTTCAGAAAAAAAAGATTGTTTTTATCCTCTGCTATGAACAGTGCAATCCACTTAAGCCTGACAATTAACACTAATAGCGTAACATTTATCAGCTACTTAAATGCTCACCCAGCATGTTACCATGGACAAAGGGAGGGAGAAGAGGCCAAGTAACACATTTAAAGCTACAGCTGAGGGAAAAGGTTAAGGAAAAAATGTCTATTACAGATAGCGCCTTCAGTTTGTTACAGCTAACAATTTTAACAAACTCTGGCCAGAGCCAATAGGGCTGCGTCTGGGACATTTGGTGTAAAAATTTTGAAAATTACCAACGTTATGAGCATGAGTTCACAGAATGTAACGTAGGTTCATAAATTTGTTGTTTTGTATATCTGTAAAAGAAAATTTAAAAATAGCTTTGTTATGACCCTGCCTCATGAAAAAAGGCAGAGCAAATGTTCAACTCATGCCTGAAAAGGTGATTTCATGCAGGGACGGTGAAACCAACTTTCAGGATGCAAAAACACGTTTTGAGCAAGAGTTGAAAAATGACAGCCATCACAGCAATGAGATGCTGTAATGAAACACCACTGACAAGGATGGTCAGCTGTCAGTTCCAGACAAATCTCTCATTAAAACATAATTTCAAAAGTGTAGCAGCAGTGATCAGACAGCATTAAGAGGAAGATTAAGCCCTCTGTATATAACAGTGTGAAAACAGGACCTGATTTGGTGTCTTAAGTTGATTGTCAGAGTGATTTAAACCTGTAAGCTCTGTGGGGATGTCGGTCGCAAACCAGTGCCCCACAATTTCTACTGTGAGACTTTCGGGGCACAGCACCTTACCACAACCGGGAGTGAACTCTGATTTATCAGAAGTCCAAGAAATGTTTGAAAGGCTATGGCTGGCTATATCTGAGATGAAAATGTCTATGTCACAACTACACCAGGATATGGAGAATTTCAGGCAATGTTTTGAAGCATCAGAAAACAGAGTCAATAAAATGCAAGAGGACATCACTGTTCTTCAGAACAGTTCAGACTATTATGACAAACAGCTGGTTTACATATTGGACAAGTTGGACAATCCAGAGAATAGGGGGATATGGAATAATCTGTGCCTTACTGTTGCGCTAGAGGATGTGGAGGGAAGAAACATGCCACAGTTTCTGCAGAAGGTTTTTGCCTGAGTTGTTCCAAAAGAGCTGGGACTGGACACTGGAGGTAGAAAGAGCTCATTGTTCGCTAGCCCACAAGCCCCAAAAGGGGGCTTATCCTCATCCAATAATTGCTTACTTTCCAAGATGTTCAGTAAAGGGGGATTTGTTATGGCTAGCCAGAGAGAAGCAGAATCTTGTATGTAAAGGGGCCAAAATATTCTTGTTTCAGGATTTCTCCTCAGAGATAATGCAGAGCAGGAAATGGTTCAATGCTGTAAAACAAGAACTCCGGAAGAGAGGTATAGTCTACTTTATGAAGTATCCTGCCACTCTGGTTCTGCAGCCCCAGTCGGGTCTTAATGTATCTAGCACTACAACCGAAATGGTCTGGGATGTTTTAGACAGGTTTGATCAAAACAACCGGCAAGTAGGTACCAAGAGACAGTTGTATGGGAAAGGTACAGAATGAAGCCCTGCCTAAGAAATCTAACAGGAAGTTTTAAGCACTAATGGAAGTGGAATGCAGTCCACATTCCAGGAATGCCAACTGAACTGCATGAGCTCCTTGTCCTACTGTGCAGAATCAAGAGACCAGCCTGTAGTACACCTACAAAAACAATGCCTGCTGCTCCTCCGAGATGGCCGCCCTCTCCTACTTATACCACAAGCCACTTACCTGTGCAGAGGGTCCACACTGCAGTCAACAGGAAGGGTTGATTGGCATCCAGAGGAGGACCAAGCACAGAGATCAGCACCAATACTATAGTTGAGAGGGAGACACAAAGTCATAGCAGAAACCACCAGACATCCACAAGCTCCTTATCATCATGCAGCCAATCACCAAAGCAGTTGCTACTGGACCTGCAACAGGAAGAGGAAATGCTGATTACCTAAATATTGCAGGACTTGCAATTGGCTGGAAGTCTGGGTCTTGCAGTTCAACCACTCAGACAGTAGTGTCTTAGGAATTCACGACTCTGACCTCTACACTCAGGAAACTTTCCAGCAGGGCAAAGGAATCCTTTCTGTGGTGCACGGAAATTTCAATCATCAGGTCTTCAAGTAAGATTACTCTATTTCAGCTTGTCATTTGGAGTATGGTTTTTGCCGAGTTCTGCCCAGCTGCCTACATGCAGTGGATTAAATGCTCCTTTTTTGTAAATCTGATATGAAGGTTTTGCAGTGGGTATCTTTTGGAGCTTACATGAGGGTTTTGATGTAGATGTTATATGGATGTGGTGATCTTTGGGGAATTTGTGTAGTTTACTACCAATGGAGTAATTCACAGGTTGCAGTGAGGCTTGCCACTGAGCCTTCTTGTGGAACTAATTTGTGAACTATGAGGCTCTTAGATCACATGAAGACCGGCAAAAAGATCACAGCTGGAGATGCTGTTATTTATGAGTATGCCATTAGTGACTGTTCCCTCTAATCGAGACTAGACAATTAATGCAGTAGGGACATTTTCATAGTTTTTCTTTCCTTTCTAGGTCTTGTGTAGTAGTTTGTAAATTAATAAGAAGGTGATTCCTTTCTCATTTTATTTTTTGTTTCATGTGTTCTCCAATCTAACCCACCTTAACAATTTACCTTCTTACCAAATCCAGGGTACAGTCCTTTTTGCCTCTCCCTGCAACTCAAAGGTATGACAACTACAGTCTTACAGAATGGGGGGGGTGAAATTGTATCTCTGGACATGAGGAATTCAGTCAAGTCTTGGATCTAAACTCATTGTCCAAGTTCAGAAAGCAGGCTGACCAGCTTGAAGGTTTTACATTTTAAATTGTAGAAATTATTTCTACTTTGTTGGTGGGGTGAAATTTTGTTTACCTCAGACTGGGTCACATTAATTAAAAAGTACCCAGGTGGGACTAGGTGAAAGGTCATATGACTTAACAATGGACTTGGAAGAACAGGGTGTGAACTCACTCTGGAGCCATACACCTGAGAAGAGGCACACCTCTGAAGGAAGGGCAGGTCACAGAGATATCAGCTTCCCCGGACTGGGGTTATCTATGCCAACCTGGATCCAGTTGGAGTTAAGCATGGATCAGATAAATCACCATGTGGGGGGGTTGAAGGAATGTGGGTCTTGTTTTAAACAAACAAGGTGAAAATATATTGTAGGGCTCAGGTCAGGTCCCTTCTTCAGTGTAATTCGTAAAACTGACAGGAAAATGTTTTTGTATTTACATCTTCAAAGTAGGAACACTTAAGTTTGTTTTGAATTAGGGGTCGCTTTCAGCAAAAGCTTAGAATGTCTCAGATTGAAATGTTGGTGTAGATATTGATTGTTTTGATGTATACTGTCAATTCACTAGAGTCATATTATCATATGGTTATCAATCATTTATTGCACTGCTGCTATCACTGATAATCAGTTCTTTGTTTTACTTTGGGAGCAGTAATCACTCCTGCTGGGTTACTGGGAAGTTAAGAAGTACTTCAGTCTGCGGTCACCTTTGAGTTCAGTGCTCCGGTGTTAGCAGTTTTTAGCCTTCAGGTTATTTTTTACTAGGTATAATCTTCTAAACTAGGCATAGCCAGGTTTGTCATACTGAATTTTTTCCTAGTTTTGCTTAACTTTTTCCTCATTTCCTGGCATTTCCTTTAGGGAAGGGGGGAGGTATCTGAATAATCAGTGTTTTTTTAAAGCTGTTAGTTGCCATTAGAGGTAAAGTATGAGAAAAATAGACCTGTCATTCAGCACATGGAAGGTCAAAGGGTTAGGCACCCCTATTAAAAGGAAAATAATACTTAATTATCTGGGAAAAGAGAGGGTGGATATGGCCCTTTAGCATGAAACTCATTTAGTAACAGAGGAAGCAAAAAAGTTGGCCAGGGTGTGAATGGCTCAAATGGAATTCATTGCATTCAATTCCAAAAAGAGGCACTGCTATTTTAATAAGGAAAGGCATAAATAAAAAAAAAAAAGCAGATTATGCTGATCCACAGGGTAGGTTCCAGATGTTGTTGGGGGTAATAGAGAGAAGGGAATTGGTCATCTGCAATGTATATGCCCTTAATTCAAGGTAAGATGACTTTTTAAGGGATATTAATTTCAAGTTAAGGACTCTCAGGATTACAGACATTATTTTAGGAGGAGATTTTAATGAAACTTTGGATTCTGTAGTGGATAGAAGTAGTATACCAACCATTATCAGGATCACAGGTGCACAGAGGGCTTTACATTCACTTATTGAGTACTCTGACTTTTTTTCTAACACTGGGGACATTGTCCTGTCAGATCATGCTCTCTCAGAAACCATCTTATCTGTAGGGGGGGGGAAGAAGTAAATCCTCAAGATGGAGCTTTAACATATCTTTACTACAGGATCCAAAGTTCATAGAGCGGGTACAGCAAGAAGCTGCTGCTTTCTTTGAAATCAGTGACAATGGTGAGGTGAGGTCAAACTGCCTTTGGGACACTATTAAGGCATTTATGAGGGGACAAATTATTAGCTTCCCCTCTGCTAAAAAGAAACAAAAATTAAAAGATCTTACACTTTTTTAAGGGTGGGCCACAGGCTAATAAGCACCTCCTGAACCAGATCACTGCCTTAAAATATGAAATTAACATGATCCATTCTGCCAAGGAAGATTATGCTCTTTTCAGAGTCAGACAGTCTTATTGGGAGTCAGGGGAGAAGGCAGGGAAACATCTACCTGACAGACTTAAAAAAGTCTACTTAAAGCAGCATTGCTGTCCTAAAGGATAGATGGGGTAACCTTTTGGTAACAGACAGCAACATTTTGAAAAAATTTGAAGACTTCTATAACAAAAACTTTATGAGAGTAAGCAAGGGAGAGAGAAGATTAATGCCTTTCTGACTCCAGTCTGCCTTCCAAAGCTGTCTGACTTAGATACAGAGTATCTAGACAGGCCTATTTCATCTGAAGAGTTTTGCAGAGTTATACAAGAACTGCACTGAACAAAACGCCTGGGCTGAATGGTCTGCTGGATGAGTTCCACAAGGCTTTAGGTCAAGACATTCAGAAGTATCTTTTCCAAACCATTAATGTTGCATTGCTCTCAGGGTCTCTGCCAGAATCCAAGAAGCATGCTCACATTTCCCTTCTCCCTAAAAAAGATAAGGGCCCCCAACAGTGTGAAAGTTATAGACCGATCTCACTGTTAAATGTTGACTACAAGGTTTTGGAAAATATACTGGCCAACAAACTAAATGGCCTTTTAACTAACTTAGTGGGTGAAGAACAGGTAGGGTTTGTTCCAAGCCAGAATGGATATGAGAATGTTAGGCGATTACTAGCCTATCAATTCCTAGCAAGTAAGCTTAAAGATTCTGCCATAGCTATAGCATTAGATTTCTTCAAGGCTTTTGATTCCCTGGAGTGGGATTATCTTTTTGCTACTCTGGACAACTTTAACATAGGCACGGAATTCATTCTGAGCATTAGAACCCTGTACATGAATCCAACTGCAAGAGTAATCTCAAATGGTTTCCTGTCCAATCCCTTTATCCTACAGTGGGGGGGGGGGCTAGGTAGGGTTACCCTCTGTCACCTTACTTGTTCATTCTGGACCTTGAACCATTACTGTGCAAACTTTCAGTCAATAAACTTTTAAAAGGAATAAAATCAGGGACAATAAGCAACAAAGTCTTTGCTTTTGTGGATGACATATTGCTAGTCATTTCAAACCCTTTCTTGGCCATCAAGCCTCTATATGTTACACTGGGTCATTTTAGCAATATATCAGGTTTAGAGATAAAATGGAAGAAAACTCAGATTATGCCACTAAACAACAGTTTGAAGTCTGATATAGTGTCTGGGAAATGGGTAAAGAATCTTGGTGCGCAGAATTTTTAACTTATCAAGGCATTAAAGTTCTAAGAGATCCCCAAAAGATTGCAGATCTGAACCTTTTACCCATCTTGAAAGAAATTGAGGATGACTTGAAAACATGGGTCAAATTAAATCTTTCAATATGGGAAAAAATTAATTCTATTAAAATGATGTTGGCACCTAGACTTTTCTGCTTCTTCCAGAATATCCCTTTCGTGAAGAACAGGTGATGTTTTAAAAGGCTGAATACTGTGGTCAGGATGCTTCTATAGGGGAATGCCCCTCCGAAACTATCCCTAAGCAAACTAAGAGTTAGCAAATTTGGGGGGGGTTGGTTTGCCCCTCTTGGAAAAGAATCTGTTGGCTTTCAGGTTCAAACAGGCAGTATGGTACATCCCCCCAGACCCGGGACTGAAATGTCCCTTATGGTCTAAGGCAGTGAAGCAGGCAGCCCACCTGGGTAAATTGTCTGACTATATTTACTAGGATTCCTAAAACTCTGTGGGGGTTTAATTTTATTTTGGAATCCATCTCAAGCATTCGGAAAGCACAAAGGCTTCTGGGTATTAAGGACCCCCCCCTTATAGTTATTCACTCCAGTACACCATCAGTGTGTTAATCCCCTTTCAATCATTTTCCAGTAGGCTCAGGACTGGAGACCAAATGTTAACAAAGATATGAATGGTATTTTAATAAGCTCTGTGAGAGGGCATACAATATTAAAATACAATTCAACCCAAAGTTCATGGTTCTGGGTATTCACTCAGGAGAGCCAACCATCAATAAGCAGCAAAAGATGGGGATTTGGGGTATAGCTCTGAGCTTTAAACAACTGGTATTATCAAACTGGAACTTAAGCTCTGCCCCAACTTTCCAAGAGTGGTATATCAAGTTGGGGGAGCCATTAATAATGAACGTATAGTCCATGCACTGACTGGCAAATCTCATATCTTTGTTAACATTTGGTCTCCAGTCCTGAGCCTACTTGAAAATGGTTGAAAAGGGATTAACACACTGATGGTGTACTGGAAACCACCTTTAGATTGTCTAGCTCATTCAGTCTCCACATACTAGGGTATACTGCAACCCAGGGTGCTGTGGGAAATGGCAGAGGTTCTAGCAGAACCACTGGCAGACCTGTTCAGCACCTCCCTGGAAATGGGGAGTTGCCTCTGGACTGGAGGATGGCCCATGTGGTACCATTACATAACAGCGGTCCAAGGGATGAGCCAGGGAGCTATAGGTCATTTGGTCTGACATCCATAGTGTGATGGAGACAATACTAAAGGACAGACTGGTGGCATATCTGGAGGGCAACAACCTGCAGGACAGGAGATAGCATGGGTTCATTTCAGAAAGATCCTGCCAGACCAATCCTATACAGTACTATGACTGGGTGATGAAGGAGTTGTATGGGGGCCATGCTGTGGATGTGCTGTACTGTCCTTATACAGTACTATGACTGGGTGAGGAGGGAGTTGGATGGGGGCCATGCTGTGGATGTGCTATACTATCCTTATAAAGTACTATGACTGGGTGAGGAGGGAGTTGGATGGGGCCATGCTGTGGATGTGCTATACTGTCCTTATACAGTACTATGATGGGGTGAGGAGGGAGTTGGATGGGGGCCATGCTGTGGATGTGCTATACTGTCTTTATACAGTACTATGACTGGGTGAGGAGGGAGTTGGATGGGGCCATGCTGTGGATGTGCTATACTGTCCTTATACAGTACTATGACTGGGAGAGGAGGGAGTTGGATGGGGCCATGCTGTGGATGTGCTATACTGTCTTTGTACAGTACTATGACTGGGTGATGAGGGAGTTGGATGGGGGCCATGCTGTGGATGTGCTGTACTGTCCTTATACAGTACTATGACTGGGTGATGAGGGAGTTGGATGGGGGCCATGCTGTGGATGTGCTGTACTGTCCTTATACAGTACTATGACTGGATGATATGGGAGTTGGATGGGGGCCATGCTGTGGATGTGCTATACTGTCTTTATACAGTACTATGACTGGGTGATGAGGGAGTTGGATGGGGCCATGCTGTGGATGTGCTATACTGTCCTTATACAGTACTATGACTGGATGATATGGGAGTTGGATGGGGGCCATGCTGTGGATGTGCTATACTGTCCTTATACAGTACTATGACTGGGTGAGGAGGGAGTTGGATGGGGCCATGCTGTGGATGTGCTATACTATCCTTATACAGTACTATGACTGGGTGAGGAGGGAGTTGGATGGGGGCCATGCTGTGGATGTGCTATACAGTCCTTATACAGTACTATGACGGGTGACGAGGAGTTGGATGGGGGCCATGCTGTGGATGTGCTATACTGTCCTTATACAGTACTATGACTGAGTGATGAGGGAGTTGGATGGGGGCCGTGTTGTGGATGTGCTAAACTGTCCTTATACAGTACTATGACTGGGTGAGGAGGGAGTTGGATGGGGGCCATGCTGCGAATGTGCTATACAGTCCTTATACAGTACTATGACTGGGCGATGAGGGAGTTGGATGGGTACTATGACTGGGTGACAAGGGAGCTGGATGTAGCCATGCTGTGGATGTGCTGTACTTGGATTTCAGCAAGGCCTTCAATTCAGTGCCACATGGGAGACTAGGGGTGAAGTTATCCAGGGTGGGAGTGGGGACAAAGATGGTGTGTTGGATCTCAAACTGGTTAAGGGGTAGGCTGCAGAGGGTGGTGATGGGGGGAGTCTCAGAGCCTAGATCTGTGATGAGAAGGGTACTTCAGGGCTCGGTGCTGGGCCCAGTGCTGTATGGGTTATTCATCTCAGACATTGTGAAGGGGGTGGTGAGCAGGATTAGCCTGTTCACCAGTGACACCAAACCGGGTGCAGTATTAGACAATGAAGAGAGATGGGTACAACTACAGAGGGACTTGACAAAGTTGGAGGAATGGTCAGGGAAGTGGCATCTGGGGTTCAATGCAAAAAAATGCAAGGTGGTGCATTTTGGGGCAAGAAACCCAAGGATTGAATACTGGCTAGGGGTGATCAAGCCAGGGAGCATCGAGGAGGAAAAGGACCTGGGGTATTGATAACAGTAAGCATGAACAATACTGCCCAATGCAGGTGGGTGTCAGCAAAAGCAAACAGGATGCTAGGGTGCACAGCATGTGGATTCACATCCAGGCACAGGGAGGTGATTTTTCCCCTCTACAGGGTGCTGGTTAGGTCTCACTTGGAGTACTGTGTGCAGTTCTGGAGGCTGTACCTGAGCTGGGATGTCAAGCTGCTGGAAGGAGTGCAATGAAGGGCAACAAGGATGATTCAGGGGATGGAGGGAATGGATTATAAGATGAGGCTAAAGGAATTGAATATGTACACACTGGAAGACAGGCTGAAGAGGGGACATGATCGAGACATTCAAGTACTTGAAGGGTGTCAACAAAGGGGGCAGAGGGGGTGTTGAAATTAAGGAGTGGGAGGGAGACTAGGGGATATGGGCTAAGAATAGAGAGGGGAGGTGAGGAGGCATTACTTCACAGAGGGAGAGTAGTTGCAAGGTGGAACGCACTACCAGAAGGGGTGATATCATGCAAAATGGCTGGCTTTAAGAGTGCTTGGGACAGGGGTACTGGGGTGGGTAAGGGTGGGCAAGAAGGACAACAACAGGAGGAAAAGGGGGTTGGGATGGGGTAGCTGCTTGCTAGGGAGCTAGCTGCACAATCGAGCAGACTTTGATAGACTGCTAGGTCTGTTCTGCTTGCACCTTCGTATGTTCGTATATTCGTATACTGGTCAGTACTAACCAAACAATAATCAGAGGCCGAGTAAGTCAGGAAAGTTAGGAATTTAAAGGATGTGATTGTAAGACTTGTCGAACTTTGATAGGATTTGATAAGTTTGCTGAGTGTCCTATAGTTAGTATCTAGTCTGTAAAGGATACTTGTTAAATTAGACATTTTTAATCACGGTATATTTTTATGTATGAACAAATGTGTTACAATAAATATATTTTGAATGACTGAGTGTATTTAAGTTATAAAAAATAAATAAAAAATCTTTACTGAAAAAAAGAAATGGCTATGTTGATAATTTTGGGTAAAAATATTGAATATTTTTTGTTTTAATTTTTTTGACTCTGTTTGTAGCCCCCCAGCCTGGAACTCTCTCAGACCACTGCATTCACCAGCTTGCTGTACCACCCACTGTGTTCTCCCTGTCATCTTCAAGTTCGTTAAGGTTCCCCGGGTCAGGGAGGAAAACCCAGGGAGACCATGGGGGCAGTGGTGGGGGAACCATCATTGGGCGTGTGCTAGTGGTACTAGCAGGGCTGTCACCTATCCAGGGCTGGAGGGGTGTTACTTGTAGTGAGCCCAAGATCCCCTCTCCCCCCTGCATGGGCACGTCTGATGCCGATGCATAGCAACCCTGCCTATGTCAGCCACGCTCTTACGTGCAGCCCAGCAGCTCGATGGTGCCCCCAGTCTCCACCAGGGGTTGCCAGAGCACTGGGCATTCCTAACCCTCCCACACAGAGACGAGAGCTGCACAGGGGGTGCTCAATCTGTCTCCTTCCCCTGCCAACCCCTGAATCCCGAGCTCACTCCCAAACTCAGGTCATCAGTGCAGCACAAGGTGTGGCATCCAGCGCTTCAACCCTCAGCACCACTGGGCCGGCCAAAAATATTGAATATTACCAAACTTATGAACCTGTGTTTGCAAAATGCCACATACCTTCATACCATTTTTGTTTTTAAATATTTTCACACCAAATTTAGAACATAGCCATCTTATGACCCCACCTTATGAACAATGTCCGAGAACATTTTCAACTCCTGCCTGATAGGTGATTTCATGCAGAACATGAAATCACCTTTCAGGGTGTTAAAACACTTTTGGCCAGGATCTGAAAAATGTCAGTTGTCATATCCATGAGGTGCTGTAAAGATATGGCTATGCACACAAAAGATTAATATATAAGTTGTCCAGCCTGGGAGTGGGTCCCAGGATGGTAGCCTGGGTAATAAATTGGCTAGAGAACAGGACACAGAGGGTAATAGTAAACAGAGTCCACTCCGAAGAAAGGGGGTTACTAGTGGGGTACCACAGGGTTCAGTACTAGGACTGGTCCTCTTTAATGTCTTTTTAAGTGACATTGCAGAGGGACTGGAAGGAAAAGTATGTCTCTTTGCAGACGACACAAAGATCTGCAACAGAGCTGATACACAAGGTGGGGTGGAAAGGATGAGAAGGGACTTGGACTTGGCAAGGTTAGAGGAATGGTCAAATGTATGGCAGCTTAGACTCAATGCTAAGAAGTGCAAAGTAATGCAACTGGGAAACAATAACCCGTGGGAAGAGTGCACAATGGGGTGAGATATTAACAACAACAAAAATGGAAAGGAACCTGGGGGTAGTCATATCAGATGACCTAAAGGTGAGCAAGCAATGTGAGAGGGCAGTAAGGAGGGCTGGGGGTATACTGGGATGCAGAGGGAGAGGTATCACCAGTGAAAAACAGGAAGTTTGTTATCCCTCTGTACAGACAGCTGGTGAGACCCCATCTGGAGTACTGCGTGCAGTTCTGGAGACCCAATCTCCGCAAAGACATAAACAGGATGGAGGCAGTCCATAGGAGGGCAACTAAAATGGTGCAGGGTCTGCACCAGAAAACATATCAAGAGAGACTTAAAGATCTTAATATGTATAGCCTCAAGGAAAGGAGGAGAGGGAGGACGTGATTGAAACTTTTAAATACCTCAAGGGAATAAACAAAGTCCAAGAGGGTAGCATCTTTCAGAAAAAGAAGTGTGTGAGAACAAGGGGGCACAATCTGAAGTTGGGGGGGGATGTCTCAGAGGTAACGTGAGGAAGTATTTTTTCATGGGGAGGGTTGTGGATGCATGGAACAGCCTTCCTGAGGAGGTTGTGGAGTCAAAAACAGTGGTGGAATTCAAGAATGCATGGGACAGACAGGCAAAACTTGGGGGTGGAGGTTGGAAGAAGTAAACTATTGGTTAGCTAGTATCTGCAACTTATCCATTAGGTAGGGTAATGGGCAGACTGGGTGGGCCAAGCGGTCCTTATCTGCCATCAAATTCTATGTTTCTATGTGTGTTTCTATACTGTAAATTTGGGGTAGAAGTATTGAAAATTACCACAGTTATGAGCCTGCATTCACAAAATTTAATGTAGGCTAATACAGTTGTTGTTTTTTAATGTTTTTATACCAAATTTAGAACATAGCCTTCTTGTGACCCCACCTCATGCACAGTGACAGAGAAAAACTTCAGCTCCTGACCAAAGGGTGATTTCATGTGTGGACTGCAAAATCACCTTTTGGGATGTAAAAAACTATTTTGTTCAGGATTTGAAAAATGACAGTTGTCACATTCATAAGGTGCTGTAAAGATATGGCTATGTTGTAAATTTGGGGTAACAATATTGAAAATTACTACAGTTATGAGCCTGCATTCACAAAAATATAACTTACAGTAGGCTCATAACTTTGCTGTTTTTAATATTTTTACACCAAATTTTCAACATAGCCATCTTATGACCCCACCACATGAACAATGGTGGAAAAATGTTCATCTCCTGCCTGAAAGGTGATTTCATGCAGTGGCCACAAAATCACCTTTCGGGACATATTTACCTAACTTCACTTGCATTGTTCATGAAGTGGTGTCCTGAAAAAGGTATGTTGAACATTTGGGGCAAAAATATTGAAAATGGCCAAGTTATGCTACTAGGTTCAAAACCCCATTGAAATACATTGAAGCACATACCTGATTTCCTCAGTTTGCAGTCTGGCATTGAAGACTGAAGACATGTCTGTGATCCAGAGAGGATTATGGAGTTGGACCTCCAATCAGTAAATAAGGGCTTGGGTGGGGTATGGGGTGGTGGGTGCTCAGTGGGAGGGTTGGGTGGGGAGTCTTGGCCACAAAAGACATCAATGGATTTTTTTCTTTTACAGGTACAAAAATGTAAAAGACTGAGGATTACAGCACTGGGGTTTGGGCATCCCCAGTGCCACTATTACGTTTCTTGGGGGTGGGATGGTGGGTGCTGAGAGGAGGGAGGGTCAAGTGTGGGATTAAAATCCTTATTGTGACACTGGGTGATTGGGCACCCCAGTGCCACTCTCTTATGTTCTGGGGGGGTGCTGAGGGGAGGCTGGGTGGGGAGGACATAGAAAAAACTTGGGGACATCCTGATCATGACACTGAGGGATTGGGCTCCCCCAGTGTTACTTTTATGTTTCTAGGGGAGGGTCCAGAGTGGTGGGTGCTGAGAGAGAGGGTCAGGGAATATCAATAATTTACAAGAAAAAAAAATCAGTGGTCATGGCAGACTCCTGCCATGTCCAAGATGGCCACCCACACACTGCGCATGCGTGTCCATTGGTGCATGCACAGTGGACTATGGGGGAGTGTGCTGTGACCGTCAGTTTGTTTTTCATTTAAATTATAGATATCCCCACAGCCAACCCTCCCTCTCAGCACCCACTACCCTGAACCCCCCAGACATATAAGAATGACACTGGGGGTGTCCATTCCCCTGGTGTTATGATCAGGATGCCACCAAGGTTTACAAGAAAACAAATTGTGCAGTGCAGTGGAGACAATAAGCGGAGTGCCCGAGGGTGGCCAGGGATGTGGAGGTGACTGTACTCTGTGTCCAACAGGTTATTTATTCACAAGGAATGCAAGGAATGTGGAGTACTTTTCTCATAGCAAGAAATCTGCAGGGCTCCACCCACTGCAGCCCTAAAATGGGTTTAGTGGAAAAGGCTTTTGGTTTTCAGTTTTTGTCCAAATTAACTGATTTATATGACTTAAGGGTGTCTGGCTTTAGTGGGTTGTACTGTATTATAACAATAGATCAAAATAGCTAACTCTAAATTTTTATTAAATTAAGAAAAAGATAAGTTACTAGTCCTATTGGTTCCCAAAGTTAGCTCTTTAAAAAAATACTTAGAAAGAAAACATTTTGAACTCTTAAGGCTAGAAATGCATTTTTTTTTAAATGCAAGCTTGGAGTCCAATCTATGGCCCCTATGCACAAAGGGTCAGGTAATAAGTGCCTGAGGTGCATGTCCCACCTGCACAGCTAAGCAACCATGGGAGATCAGTGGATGGCTACATGCATGAACAGTGGCCACCACATGACTCCCGTACATTGCCCTGCCCCCCTGGTGTGCATGGTCATGCAGGCAGTTGGGTGCGGAGCCGCAGACACAGGCAGGCATCCAATCAGATACCTGTACCAGATCCCTAAGTGGATATCTTATGCCCCTACAGAGGGCACGGGGGAAGGAGATGAGATATGTATAATAGCATTGCTGCAATCCAATGGGCAGGTGCCCGCACTGTTGCCCCAGCCCTCCCCTGCAGCATAGTGGGCTGAGGCAGCACGTAGGTCCAGCATGTGATGTCAACGCACCCGGTGGCTGGAGTACACTAGGGGCCATACTGGGTTATGCCTGGTCTCAGCAGGTGTACCCTGTGCCCCCTCCACCAGGCACTACGCAACTTTGTGAATGCCGTGTATTGCAGGTACGCCCCTAACACGCCCCCTGCATGGACATCCCCAAGGAGCATTGGAGGTGAGCACATAAGTGCCTTGTGCTGCACTTACATGCCCTTGGTGAATGATGCCGGGTGTCCGCAGGACCCCTGCTGTGTGGCATTCACCCATGCAGTTGTCTATTCACCTCAGATCCGCGTCCTTTAGGCAATGCATATCTATGCATAGGGCCCATGATGAATAAATTGTGTCACTTCTGTTTTCATCTGATGATATTGAAGATATAATCCTATATGTGTAAGCACTAATACACAACAGGGTGCATAATTATGGATGAATAACCAAGGGCCTCAAGTCTGTTGTTAGGCACTTTAAACATGAAAGGAGAGTGTGATTATTCACCATAATTACACATCCCTGAAGTGTCTTATTGCTCTCATAACGTGACTCCTACCTAAAAATGTAAAAACAAAAAATTGGTTTATAATTTTAAGTTGAAAAATACTGTTTCCTTTTGGAAATATGTAGAGAAGGAAGAAAATAGTTCCTTTGTTTAGTGTGTCTCACCCTGCCCTTCCCCTGGTAAATGTTCAGTGAGAGAAAATGATATATTATTACTAGTTTTACTTGAAAGGTTTCTTACTTGTGTTTTGCATTTCAGTACTATTTTTTAATTGTCAGCACTGGTGGAGTTCTTTTTGGTAGGTGTGGGGAGCAGGACAGTTTTTCTCGGGTGGGTGGTTTCACGGCAGCGTAACACTGATGCTAGGTAGAACAGTTTTACATCTGCATGACACGATGATGCTTGGAAACTGATTTAGTGATGGGAAATCAAACAGGTATGAACAGAGGTGTTAGACTGCTGTTAGTAGGTAGTGGATGAGTGTAAACTGTTAAAAGAAAAAAAACCTGGATCAAGATTCCACAAGTAGGTTGGTGGTCTCTTACTATAAGTAAATGTCAGATTTTCTGACATTCAGTTATGGTGTGAGACCCACTTTGTTAATGTAGTTGAATTGGAGCACAGGCTAAAGAAGGGTTCCATGTGCAAATAAAGCCCACAAAACAGCACGGGTCAATAACAGCACCAGTAAAACAGCAAAACAGAAAACCGCAAGTGGAAAAACAACGCCGAGCAAGAACAGAGAATCTCTGGAGAGGATTCACTGTCCTGGCGGGTGTAGGGGGGATGGAACTCAGGGTGGGGGACACAACTGGGGAGGGGCAGATTTACTATTCCAAACTCCGGGGGGGGGTGCATCTCAGGGAGTGGGGGAAAGCCATTGGGCATCGAAATGACAAGTGCTGTAAATACAAGGTCGCTCAAAGGGCAAGCATTTTTTTACTTGCTGTTTTGCTTCACTGTTTTGACATGACACCCTAAAGATGTGCAGGAGTGTAATTATGGCCAGATAATTGCACTCTGGTACATCTTCTCATTTCAGAATGCTCAGTTGTTTTTACACATGTGCTAAGTCATTATACATCAGTACACCATCAAACACCACTGCAATTGTTTTAACACATATAAGTTGCTATATATCAGTACATCATCAAACATGTAATGTTGACGTATATTGATACATATTAACAGGTAGTGACACATGAAAATTGTATCAGTGATTTTCTACAATTGATCAAATGTCAAGCTTTAATCTGATAAATATTAAATTTCTAACATTAGTGGTTCAAATATTAGCATTTTTAAAAGATAATTTATATGAAAAAGTCTAACTTTGGAAAAGTTAGGGCTAGAAAACTTTTTTACTGAAAGTTTGGAGTCTGGTATATTGATAAATAAAATAATGACATATTTTTACAAACTTATATCAATACATAAAAATAGAAGAGGGAGTTGAAAATGTTTTTATGAAATTCATTTGTAAACTTTTTTCTGAATTTCAGTTCAATTTCAGTCTGTTTCATTGTTAAATGTCTCTTGAAGAGGTGGCTCTGTAGTGTCAAACAGTTAAGGGGGACTTCTCTTATGGTGCTTCCTATGGCCCAGTGTTAGTGCGTAACGTTGCCGTGTAGACAACCTGTTTTTTGTGTTTTTTATATTCTACAATTTTTGACCAGGAAAGACACACTGAGCTGAGGCTGGTTTCCAGGTGTGTCCTGGCAGCACAGGGAAGTTAGGTGACTTACTTAAGGTTACACAGTATGCAAGTGGAGGCTATGGGATTCAGACCCAGTTCTCCAGGTTTGCAGCTCAGTGCTCTTACCCACTATGCTGTACTGCCTATATTTTAGAGTGAACCTGAGTTACTGTGTTAGGACTAGGCAGGCCTGCCCAAGGTTGCTGATATGCAACACTACACCTCAGCCACTGAGAGTTGACAGAGCGCTCCCCGACCACAGCAACCACTGCGGCTTGATCAGGGAGCTTGTTCTTGCTGCAAAGGATGTGCTATGTGCTTGCAAGTTAAAAATAGGCTGCACTGATGTCAGAAAGTGAGGGACCAGAAAAAAAGGAAAAACCCACAGCTATCTAACAGTTCTTGTTTCTGATTTCCTTGGGTCTTGGTGCCTGCCTGCACTGGATCCTATTCCTCATGGTAGACTGCCTTGGGGGGGTGCCCTTGGCTCACAGCACTTGCCGTGGGTGGAAGAATCATGAGGTAGGCAACAGTTTGCTAGGCTGGTGGATTTTGGGGGACACAGGCCTGAACATTGTATATCCCTGGAACGAGGGTATATCACTGCATAATGCACATGACTGGGGGAGAAAAACCCTGTATGGGAAAAAATGGGAGGAACCGCTCTTACATGCTGATAACCAGGGTATGTTCCCCAAGCCTAGGACAGTAGGGGTGGAGGTCAGCAAGGAGGATTTAGAGCAGAAGTTGACAAGGATGCTACGTTTAGTTGCTACTTACCTTGGATTTTCTTGCTGAGTCTATAGGAAAAAAAAATATGAGACAGCTACATGGCAAATGTGTGAGTTTCAATGATCAACTCTGTTGTGTGAGTGCCTTTCTGACTGAACTGTTACTGTTTGCAAGTAAATGAATGGTGCACCACAACTTTCAGAGCAAACTGTGTAAAGGCTTTTCAGGACTTACAACATCTGTGTAGGCACCCTTCTCTCAAAGGGTAGGTGGACCTGAATGATATTTGGGATGGCATGGTAGGTAAAATTAGTAGCATAGGTAAGCATGCACCAGTGAGCACCCTCTAGGGCATGTGGGAGCATGCAAACCAGGGTAGTGAGTTGTTCTTCAGGGGTAAAAAAGTATTGGTATAGAATGATTGTCAGGTATCAGTTGTGTCCTATGCCCTGAAGACAAATGACTATGCCATCTTTTTCTCAATGACCATACTGCCAGGGCCACCCCTTGACCCAGCTGCAGCATATTTTGTTGCCATGCTGGCAAAACAGGTTCAGAAGTAGACTCAGGTCGTTGAACAGGCATTCATGACTGGATGATGGTACTGCTGAATGAGGCACTTCCCAGCCTGCGGAGAGCAACACCTGTGGTGAGCCAAGGAGCTTGCTTCTCCTTAGGACATTGCTGCAATATCCAAAGTTACTCAGAAGCCTGTGACATCTTTTAGTGAGTGGAGGTTGGGGGGGAGGGTACACAAGATGAAAATCAGAGCTGAGCCACAGCAGAATGAAGCCCACACCCCAGGCTCCAGATCATGAACCATAGCTCCTATCTGTCCAGCAGTCCAGATCCTGTAGGAGGAAGGGCAGAAGACCCTGCTGGGAGAAGGGGCACATTGCTGACGCAGAAGGGGTAAGTGCTGGAGAAGACAAGTGATAGGGCTGGGAGAGGCCAGGAGTGAAGGGAGTAGGACAGCTGAGGGGATAAAAATCTTACTAGGAAAAAAATTCACACTGCCACTAAAGCCCACAACCTCCTCATGACTGTATAGACCATGCAAGTGGAAATTCAGCCTCTGAGGGGTAACCTGAGGAAGCTTGGTGGTACAGATGGCACTGACTGTTCAAGTAGCTGCGCCCTGACAAGTAGTCAAGATCCAGGGTGGGAAATCACAGACAGAGGTAGGGGCTTGAAGGCCAGTTTAGAGAGTTGGTGCACAAACAATAAATAAAAAAATTGCTTTGATACATATTGACATATATCAACGAAAATTGTATTGCTAGCACTTATCCAAGTCAGCTTATCTCCCATGTTTTCAGATTTTAATGTTTTTTTCTGTTTTTTAAAGAAAATTTCACACCCTACTGTAATTGTTCCCAAGTTAGCCCTTCCTCAAGATAATTTCTTTGAAGATGGCTAACTCTGGACCCATTAGGCTAGGAAAAGTATGTTATGTACCAGTAACAGAAGATCTTGAAGAGGATCTCAGTAAACCCTTAACACATTGGACTGTACGTCTTCAGTGTCAGGACCTTGTGGGACATATTACATTAGTAAGTCACCCATGTCAACATGCATACAGTACGTGCATGTTAACGGTGTAGATTGTCTGTCATCTCATTCTGTTTGCAGTGACCCCTTTGAATGAGGTTGAATAGGGAATGTATTGACACACATATGGGCTCCAGGAGTGAGTGAATTAAAGAAATGTAGGTGGGTCCCAGCCACTTCAGTTTTTTGCCATCAGTGAACAGAGTTCCAAACATCCACCAGTGGTAGGATTTTGACCACCTCCATCAATCGTGCACAGAGAGGCAGGGGACCAAAGAAAACAAGGCCCACTATATTGCTAGTGGAGGCACTGACATAAGGGACTTAATATGCAGCATTTTTTTTTTTAAAAGCTGAAGAAAAGGTCTGCCACATCGGGGGATGGTGGGTGGGAAAAGTGTATGGTTTTATGGAGAGCCACTCGAAGATCTGCTGTCACTAGAAAGTAATAAACTGAGCTTCAAGCATATTTCCATAAAGCCATAATGCATTGGACAATTACTAAGCAGCACCAACCCTAATTGGTTGGCAAGAGCAGACTGACTCCTAAAGAGAGCAGACCATATTTTTAAAAATGCTACTTTTTTTGCCCTCACTTTCAGCTTGTGTCCCCATCCATTGGCATCCCCAGCCCCGTCACCCCACATTCCTAGGACTTACCTTCTCCAATGCACCATGGTGAGGCCACCTGGATGGGACCAAGTCCTGATGGCAATTGAATCCACATGGAGCAGAGCCTAATCAGTGGGTGTGGGGCCTGCAGACTCATGTGTCATCCTACATCCAGGCTGCGATGTTTCCTTTTTTCTTGACCCTCCCCTGGAACCTGTTGTATGAATGCACATGTCCATGCATGCAACAGGCATGTGCAAGCCAACCATTTCCCCTAGCCTTCTGTTGGCTGTGCAAAACTACACCATGTCATTGTAACCTGTGTCCTTCCCAATTTGTACCTCTGTCGGTATACAGCTCTGTGACTATATCTGCCAGTGCCTCACACACCGTGGTAAGGAATGACAGGCAAGTGACATGATGATGCAAGGTCTGTTTCTGCCTGTCACAGAAGTGTAAAAATGCATCACCCCACCAAAACACATCCCCTGCTCCACTTCTGCCCAACCAAGCTGTCACAGTACAACACCAGCAACATTCCCCTGTTGCTGATACTAAATAATGTCTTTAGAATGGATGGGGAGCCCTTATTACTGTCTGAATTCAGACAGTTTTCCATGTTGTTATGGTACTAATGTGACGTCAAGAGGTTGTTAACCATAACAACACTGTGCAAATAGATTCTGGAGGGCTGCTGCCTCTTACGAACATACGAAATTTGGCAGCAGATAAAGGCCTAGAGGTCTGTCAAGTCTGCTTGAATGTGCAGCTAGCACCCCTTATTCTGCAGCTGCTCCTCTCTTCCACCCTTTCCCTTCATTGACCCTCCCCCTTGTCCTGTCCCATCCCCTTTTGAAGCAGTCCACTGTTCTACTGGATACCACTTCTGCAGGTAACGCATTCCACCCAGCCACCAACCTCTCTGTAAAAAAGTGTCTCCTCATCTCCCTCCTGAACCTTTCTCCCTCCCTCCAGTCTCATATAATGGTCCCTGTTGTCCCTCCTCTCCCTTACTTTGAACAGCCCCTCTGTACCTGTCTTGTTTATTTCTTTCATGTACTTAAAAGTTTCAATCATGTCCCCTCTGTCCCTCCACTCTTCCAGTGAGTACATGTTCAACTCCCTCAGCCTCCTCTAGTATGATAAGTCCCCCAGCCCCTTGATCATCTTTGTTGCCCTGCGCTGCACCCCCTCCAGTAACTTAATGTCCCTCTTCAGATACGGGCGCCAGTACCGCATGCAGTACTCCAGGTGTGGTATAACTAATAACCTATACAGTGTTAGAATCACCTCCTCCCTCCTTGAGGATATACCCCTTGCAATGCAGCCGAGCATTTTGTTGGCCTTTGTAGCTGCCTTCCTACATTGTGCCGAGTTGTTCATTGACCCTGTAATGAGCACCTCCAGATCCTTCTCCTCCTCTGTCTAGGCTAGCTGCACTCCCCCCAACTGGTAACTCCTCCTTGGGTTCTTCATCCCAAAATGCAGCACCTTCCACTTTTTGGCATTAAAGCCCAGTTGCCAGGTGTCTGACCAGGTTTCAAGCTTTGCCAGATCATCCTACAACCTCTGTCATCCCCCTAGGTCATCCACCACTGCTCCTACCTTGGTATCATCAGCAAATGGACTGATCTTGTCCTTGATGTCCAATGATATGTCTGCAATGAATATCCCAAACAACACTGGTCCCAACACTGAGCCCTGTGGAACACCGCTCGTCACTACCCTTCGGTGTGAGAGCTCCCCACCCACCACCACTCCTCTCTGTTTCCTTCCCTGAAGCCAGTTTCCTACCCATCTCACTAGCTTTGCACCTGCCTCTGTGCCTACTAACTTACTTGCCAGCCTTCCATGCGACACTGAGTCGAATGCTTTACTGAAGTCCAGATACAGAGCATCCACTGCATGGTCCCTGTCCAGTTGCCTAGTCACCCAGTCATAGAACTCCACCAGGTTGGTTTGGCAGGATCTGCCCCATATGAAGCCATGCTGTCTGCTGTCCTGTAGTCCTTTGGCCTCTAGGAGGGCCACCAGCCTTTCCTTCAGGATAGTCTCCATTAGTTTACCCACAATGGATGTGAGGTCACTGTTCTGTAGTTTCCCAGTTCATCCTTGGGGCCACTCTTGTGGAAGGACACCACATGAGCCATCCTCCAGTCCTGAGGTACACACCCTGAATGTAGTGAGGCATTAAATAGGTCTGCCAAAGGTCCTGCAAGGACCTCTGCCAGCTCCTTCAGTACCCTGGGGTGGATGCCATCTGGGCCTGGTGCCTTATCCACCCTCAGTGCCTTCAAACCCTCCCGAACTCTGCCTCCATGATTTCCCCATCTGTCACCCCCCCCCTGTTTCTGCCATTTCTCCCCCCTTGGGTGTCACCCCCATCTTCTCTTTAGTAAATACTAAGCAGAAGTACTCATTTAGTGCTTCTGCCTTATCGCACCCTGCTTTCACCCAACCTCCATCATTCCTAATCCTTACTATGTGGTCCTTACAGCTCCTTTTCTCCCTGATATACCTAAAGAAGTCCTTCTCCCCCTTCTTAATGCCTTGTGCAAGCCTGAGTTCAGTAGATGCCTTGGCTCCCCTTACTGCCCTTGTCACCTCCTTCGATTACGTCAAGTACTCCTCCTTGTCCTCGCCCTCCCTGTTTTCTTTTACTTCCTAAAGGCAGCTCTTTTCCTCCTTACCTTTTCCATGACCTCCTTGCTCAACCAGCTCAGTTTCTTAGCCCTAGCCTTCTTATGTGTGGGAGATATACTTTTATTGAGAGTGTGTGTATTTTTTAAAATTACTTGTGCTCACTGAGCAACTGCGTGCATTGAGCCCTACCCCCTGCTGAAACAGGAAGTATAAAGAGAGTGGCTGTAGTTTACTACATTGCTAGCAGAACTACAGACACTATCTGGTGACCTTCTATTTATTTTCCGCCACATATTAGTGCCTGGAGGAACTTGGCAATATCATTTCCAGCTGAAAGAGCTGTTTTGTAGCTCAATATCTGTAGTCTGTGTCACGAGAGCCCTGTGACCGGTAGATCCACTTCCTGGTCACACTCCAACATATAACTCAGCCCTGCTGTGAGCAAGGCGTGCGTCAACACATGAGGAGACAAGCGCAAAGACACGTGCGTCAGCTGTGTCAGCTGGGTCACTGGGTATTGGGCCTACTTGTGGTTCATATAATAAAAGACTATTGATATAGGTACCAATGTGAAGTGCTGCAGTAAGTGCGGTATGTACACTGAGGGGGAAGAACTTCCTGATTATGAATGAGAAAAAATGCTGCTTAATTGTTACTTTAAAAGCTGAAATCATCCAACTACAACAAAGAATCCCGTTACAAATGGACATTAGTATCCTGGAACAGTATATAGACTTAGTGGCAGATACTATAACAACTGAGCCATTTGTAGGACAGACTTCATAGGACTCTGACCATACAGAGAATGGAGGGGAAAATGATTGGTGTCTGGTACCAAAAACTGGTAATAAAAAGGGAGGAGAAATACTGGGGGAAGTTCTAGCATTTTAACTGCCAATAGATATAGTGTTCTGGTGACAGAATCAAGTAGTGTGAATCAAAGTGAAGTTATTCTACCCTCATCAACAGTACAAAGCACCCCCCCCCACTAACACATAATGGTTATAATTCAGCTAGTTCTATACCCAATGATGATAATACCCTTAGAGATGTCCTGGTTATATGTGACTCTATGCTCCGTTATACAGATCATGCAATATATAGAAATTGTAATCTACATACTACAGTAAGTGTCTTGCCTGGGGCTGGTATTGACAATATTAGGCAACTCCTTCCAGGATTGCAAGAGCATACAACAGCTCCTGTTACACTGATACATGCAGGAATTAATGACTTGGCTAGAAGAAATACAGTAGATATCCAAAGAGACTTTGAACCCATAGGGGAAACTATAAAAAATCAAGGAAGTGATCTAACAATATCAGGGCTCCTCCCGGTCCCCAGAGCCAATCCTTCAAAAATTAGAGACATAATTACTTTCAGTGGATGACTAAAGTGCTGGAGTAATAGAGCGGGGTACACATTTTTGGATAGCTGGGACGGCTTCCAGGATCGTAGGCTGTTTGCTAGAGATGGTTTGCATTTAATTAAGTATGGCAAGTGAGTGTTTGCAAAAAAGACTACAACAGCAAATAGATATACATTTAAACTACTTGCCAGGGGGGACGAGAACTACCCTACATATAAGAATGTCAACAGAACCCAGCCAAGTGTAACAGAATAGAAATCCCTCCTTATTAATGCTAGAAGTCTCAATAATAAATTTGATGAACTAGTTCACACTTTATATCACCATAATATTCATATCTGTGCAATAACAGAAACATGGTGGAGGGAGGATGACCCTTGGGATAAAAATATCCTGGGGTACACCATATATCATATGGATAGGAAATGCTCCAGAGGGGTGGGGTAGCACTATATATAACTGAAAACATAAATGCTGAAAATGTAGAGATTACTCAATCACCAACTGTAGAGGCACTGTGGATTAAAATATTCCTGTTACACCAAAATAGCATAAATCTGGGGATAGTTTATAGGCCACCATCTGTCTCGCAGAAGGAAGATTCTCTATTACTAGATTTTGTTAATAAAGTATCATCGATTGACAGTGCTATACTCATGGGGGATTTTAATCTCCCAGTGATAAATTGGAGCACTTTGGGTACAGACACATGTGTTGAAAGATTATACTTGGAGACATTCCTACTGTCAAACATGGAACAGATAGTTATGAATAATACCAGGGGCAACCATATATTGGGCCTGATCCTGAGCAATTTGGGAAATAATATTCTGGATTGTAAGATTATGCCCCCTCTTAGTTCCAGGGACCATTCTATGGTTGGATTTAGTTATATGGGAAACTTAGGTTGTGAAACTGGGAGTACGGTTATACACAACTTTAAAAAGCCAACTTTGAGGGCATGAAAAATGACATGGCTAATTGGGATTGGATAACTGCCTTTAATCACCAGTCCCTACTCAGAATGTGGCATATATTTAATAATAAACTTTCCACAGTAATCAAGGAACATATACCTGTAATTAAGAAATACAACAAGGTAAACAAATATGAAACCCCATGGATGAATGCATCAGTGAGGAAACATATAAATCAAAAAAAATAAAGCCTTTTTAAGGGCATGGCATAGTGGCTCTCAAAAATGCTGGGAAAACTATAAAAGATGCCTAAAACAATCTAAAATGAGCGTCAGGAGAGCAAAGAATAAGTATGGGCTGGATTTAGCAAGCAGGGTTAAGGATAATTACAAATACATTTATGTGCATGTAAATAAGAAAAGAGGGGGGCTGACCACTATTGGCCTTATAAAAGATCAAGGAGGGACTTTAATAACAGACAATGTACAGATGGCTGAAGAATGTAATTAGTACTTTTCTGCTATTTTTAATGCCAAAACATTTGCTAATAAAGATCATGCAGACCAAACTAAAGAATGAGAGTCTATAGTAGAAGCAACAAAGGTGAGGGAATTATTACAAAGACTTGACCCTAACAAAGCACTAGGTCCAGATGGCTTACATCCACATATTCTTAGAGAATTAGGAGAACCTCTGACAGGACTGCATTATTCTCCAAATCCATTAGCCAAGGGCAAGTTCCAGAGGTGTGGAGATAAGCCACTGTAGTACCTATTTTCAAGAAGGGTTCAAGACAAGAAGTTACTAACTGTAGACCAATCAGTTTGACGTCTGTTTTGGGAAAAATTTTGGAGGGCATTGTCAAAGACTATATTGGGGAATTCTTGGTTGGCAACACTGATATAACTCAGCATGAGTTTACAAAGGGAAGATCATGCCTAACTAACCTGTTGTACTTTTATGGTAAAGTTAGCAAAGCCCTGGACAATCATGATGCTGTGGGTGTTATCTTTTTGGATTTCTCCAAGGTCTTTGACAAGGTCCCACATGGGGAACTCATAGATGCCCTAATTGACCAGGAAGTAAGTGGAAAGATTACAAAGTGGGTCGAGTCCTGGCTAACTGGCAGGAAATAACGAGTATGTATAAAAGGCTCATGCTCTGGATGGGAGGAGGTGTCTAGTGGGGTGACCCAGGGATCAGTGCTTTGCCCCTGTCTCTTTAATATTTACATTTCAACGTTAAATACAACATCAGCGGTGTGGTTGCCTACATTTGCAGATGATACCCGCATTGGACATAGTAAACAGACAAGAAGATGGTAATACTATACAAAGTGCATTTAATGAACTGGAATGCTGGGCAAAAACTAAGAAGCTCACTTTTAACACCAACAAATGCACAGTTATACATTTTGGGAAAAACAATTTACAAGCTCACTATGTGTTGGATGGGAGAGTATTAGAAACAATAAAGGATGCGAAAGATCCGGGTGTTGGAGTAAAAAATGACTTGAGCCCTAATCTACACTGTCAACAAGTCATAAAGAAGACAGGTGGTAAAATTGCATTGCATAAGCAAACATATCAAATGTAGGAGCAGGGAGGTGAAGCTGCCCCTCTACACCTCCTTAGTGAGACCCCATATGTAGTACTGCGCACAATTTTGGGCACCAGGTGATAAGGGTGTCATTAGGGCAATTGAGCGAATACAGAGGAGGGCTACCAGAAGGATAAATGAGGTTAGAGGATTAGATTATAATGACAGGGTAAAAAACTAGGCCTGTATCCCCTGGAATATCGAAGGATGAGAGGTGACTTGTGCATGATTTATAGAGCACTTGATGATATGCTATTATGGGAACAATTAAGCCTTGTATTTAGGGAGCAAGGATATAATACCAGGGCACATCCACTTCAACTGATGAATGAACACTGTAGAACAAGAAAAAGAAGGCTATGGTTCTCAGTAAGAGTAACCAAGCTATGGAATGAACTTCCAATCGAAGTAGTTGCCAGTAGTAACATGAATATATTCAAGGCATGATTGGATACTTATTTGAGTCTTAATAATATCTTGGGATATGTGTGAAACTATGTCGAGCAAAATGGACAATAGCCTTCAAAGCTCTGTAATACCTATGATACCTATGATATAGCAGGTTTACGCATGCGCCTCCCCTCTGGACTTATAGAATTCCTCCGAGCAATGCCGGTAGCATCGCTGAATAACCAGGAGAGCTGCACTATGCAGAACCCGAGACACAGCACAGGAATATACAAGTTACATAAGGAGGTGATAGTGGAGAACATCAGACCACAGTACGTATTATTTTTTTTTTGAGAATATGAATCCTGCGATGTAGTTGCATACCATGGTAGCTAACAGCCTACTTACAGCTAGCCTTAGGCTACTCTCTCAGAACTACATTTCGGTTATTTTTTTTGTGTTAGTTTATTTGAGTTGGGGGTCTTTGCCCCCCACACTTCCCTTTAAAAAAAGAAAGGGGGGTGTGTGGAGGCAAAGCCCCCCAACTCAAATAAACTAATACACATTTCACCCAACTCTAAGAATACAAGTGCTACTGAACTCAATAGTTAGAACTAGCACCTAGTTTGATTCAGGTGCCAGTGTGTCAAGCACATCACCTGTTCAACTTATGCATTTTCTTGCACAAGCAGCAGTGGTCCCATGTTCTCCACTATCACCCATAAAGAGGCTCTTCAACGATGGTTGTTTTTCGCTGCATGATGTGTATCGGGGCTTGTTCAGGAGAGAGTGTGTGTGTGTGTGTGCATGTGTGTGTGTGCATGGGGGGGCGAGATTAGAAACTGCTGGACTTGAAAACCATTACCTTTTATAGTGCATTTTACGCCATACACTATAAAAGCTAATAGATTGGCAGCAGACAATAACTGTGCTGAAACCACATCTCCCGGTTTCTATGACAACTAAACCTCTTAAGCTGTGCTCTTGAGGTTTACCAAGTTGTCATGGAAACTGCTTGATGCGATTACAGTGTGGTTATTGTCTGTTGCCCATCCATTATTCTCTATGTTTAAATAAAAGGTTACAGCACATCACCTGTTGATAAATCAGGGGATGTCAGTGGGGAAGGGGATATCTGTTTAACTAGGATATAAGAATGGGGAATAAACAGAAATGAGACAAGGTCTCTGAAAAAAGGAGTATCTCGCAAAGGAAATGACAGTCCTAATTTGGAGAATTCAATCTGTTTTCACACTCTGGAGGTGGGGTACTACAAGCTTAGATAACAATAAAAACATAGAGGAGGCAGTCTGTACATTTAAAACACACCTTCCTTCAATACTGCATATTAGGGTTAAACAATTAACCTGATAACCTGTCTGCCTGTCTGTCTGTCTATCTATCTATCTATCTATCTATCTATCTATCTATCTATCTATCTATCTATCTATCTATCTATCTATCTACAGCATCTGACTAGCTACAGTATCTGTCTACTTACAGTGTCCTTCTGCCTGTCTGTCTGTCTGTCTACCTATCTAGTTAGCTAGCTAGCTAGCCTTCTACCCTTCTACAGTATCTGTCTATCAATGGTAGCTGTCTGTCTAATTATCTATCTGTCTGTCTGGCTTGCTAGCTAGCCACCTATCTAGCTACAGTAACTGTCTATTCTGCTTTTATTGTATAAAAACAAATTACATGTTGACGTTCACACAGCATCGTTATTTAAAATTGTACTAACTTTCTATGTTTTTGCTTGCAAATAGGAAGAGGATGAGGAAGGGGGTGGTGTGGAAGAGGCAGAAAGAGAAATTACTAATAGATCTGTTGCAGACAGACACATCCCCACAAGTTCATACATCACCTGTGGTGAACATCTCAAATTATACCCTGACTGATATAGAAATAAAAGTGTTCAGTAAGGGACTCTCATTTGCACCTTCAGTAGACCTTGATTATTTCTCCACCATGGTGATTTGCACTGCTTTACAAGAAATCTGACTTTTAAATGCTTCAATTCAGATGCTGATATTGAAACAGACTTCCACAAAGACTCTTACACAGCAAGTACTTTTCTATCTCATTCTTTGTATCGTCCAAATTACAATCCAAATGTTCCTTTATTGTTAAAGAAATGTGAATTTGATCTACAGAATGTTAAAGATATTGCATTTGCCTTTCCCTATTTTAACTGTAGTAATCAGGAGAAACAGGCATTGACAAACTTAGCCAATAATAAGGAAATAGTAATCAAACCTGCCGATAAAGGGAGGGCTGTAGTAGTATTACACACTATTAATTACATTGAGGAAATCTGTAGACAACTGCAGGATTGAAAATTCTATGAAAAAACTGACAGGAAATAGGACAGCAGAATACAAGAGGGAACTAGATAACTTGCTCATTGTGTGGTTTGTGAGGGAATACATTTTGGATAACACGTACAGCAGACTGACTGCAGCCCATCCCATAATGCCTGTTATTTATGTATTACCTAAAATACATAAGAATGTTCAGAAACCACCTGGTAGATCTATTATTTCTGGTAATGGGTGGATTACAGAACCTCTTTCCATGTTCATAAATACCTTTTTACAGCCACATGTAAAAGCATTGACGCCATATGTACAAGACTCTGGAGATTATTAATGTTGTAGAGAACAATGACTTTCAGGATGGGTGATTTTTTGCCACTCTTGACATTAACTCCCTGAATACTGTAATTCCCCATGAGGGAGGGATAGCAGCACTTGAATTCTTTTTAGAACAATGTGAGGAGGTGTCACAAGTGAAAACACCAAAATGCTACATGTTATAACTTGTTAGGATGGTGTTAAGCATAGGCAGGTCTGCGATACAGCAATGGGGGTCACAATGGCCCCCAATTATGCAAATCTTTTGGTGGGCCTTTGGGAATACTCACTTCTATATGACCCTGCCACAGATATTTACTTTTCTTGTTTGGATTTGTGGTGGTGTTATATAGAGGAATCCACAGCAAAATCTTGCACTCAAGTTCAAGTTCAAGTTTATTGCAGGAAAGACTCCATTGAGCAAGCTCATTCACAAGGAGGTCCTGAGTCACATACACATACAGTTCGCAATTACATAGATGGGAGATATAAAATGTGGAACAACAAAGAAAAAACATATAATACAAGAGGTATACACAATAGAAGTCCTTATGCTATATATGCAGTACATTCCAGCTTTAACCTTGCCCTAAATTATGCAACACATTTCAGCTAATAAGTAGAGGGTCATTTGGTACCTCGGAAGTTGACTTGGCATTGGGGGCCTAGTAGCACCTGCATATGTCTTTTAATTTAGAGATAGCTAGTGTTTTGTAGGAGTTAACTGATATGATGCTGGTTAGCTTCAGCATGGCTTGTAGTTGGTTCCAAATGTTTGGGAGGGCATATGAGACAGCTCTTTGGCCAGCTGTGGTACGTGTCCTGGGAACATCTAGTAGGATAAGGTCGGATTTCCTTAGGGAGTAGGCGCTATGTGAGATGTGTATGAGAGATGTTAAATAGACAGGCAGTTTGTAGAGTAGTAATTTAAGGGTCCAAATGTCAGCATACAGGAGGCATCTGGTGGCAAGAGAGGTCCACCCAACTGCTGCATAAAGAACACAGTGGTGGGTCCTGTACGCAGAGTTAGTAATGAAGTGAAGAACAGTGATAGAGTACGTCCAGTTTAGATAGGCTCAAGGTTGGGGAGGAGATAAAGATAATGTCTCCGTAGTCAAGCAAGGGAAGGAATGTTGCTTGGACAAGTCTTTTGTGGGTCATGAAAGAAAAGAGGGTCCTATTTCTAAAGAAGAAACCCAAGTGTGCTTTAAGTCTCTTTGATAGATCCTCAATGTGGTCATTGAAAGAAAGCTTGTTATCTATCCACATACCTAGATATTTAAATATAGGTACGACTTCCAAGGGTTCACCAGGGTGCACTCATCACCCATATAAAGAAAGGGACAGCTCACAATCATAGTCAGTGCTTCATTTTGTTGTTTCTGAGTGCATCTGTGCTGTAGCGCTAATACTACACTCAGTGGCAGCTGGCTGTGGAGGTGAGAGGTGGGCTGTGAGTCGCCAGCTGGGGATGGGTGGGGGAGTTGGGGGTCTGGCACAGCTGGTGTGGGGGCCACTAGACTACCAGGGTAACGGGATCATTATGTTTTCTATTATTGTACAGTTCGAGGAGACACTAGACTACCAGGAAATGGGGAGTTTGTTTTATTTATTAATGTACGTGTCAAGGGTGGGGGCCACTAGACTATCGGGGATACGGGAACATTTTTATTGTACCAATGTACAGTTGGGGGGCACTAGACTACCAGGTCAGCTGACTTCCACATTTGTGGTGGGCGACCTGGGGGTCAGGCACGGGTGGGGGGGTGCACTTGTGACCTATGGCAGCAGGTTGCGACATGCTGGCCAGGTACACCCTCTGTGCAGCATACCTTGTCGCATGTCGCAAGTCGCAGGACTTTGCTGCAGAGACCCTGACCCTTCTAGAATAGGGCGCAGGGTCAATGTCACAGTTGCGGGTGGCGCGAGTTGCATTTGGTGGCAACTTGCACCACCCTTCTAGAATTAGGCCCAAAGTGTCTCCTAGCATGCCCCTGAGTATTGCCAAATTCAGACCTACATGGATGTCTCCCCCACCTACTGGTACATTTTGTTGTGGAGGGTGCATTTATTGCACTTAATAAATCCCAGTAAATAATATATATACCCTGTAACTGGAGAAAACATAATTATCAAACATTTCCTCTCGTGTGACACAATGCGAGTGGTGTATTTGCTGATGTGTAATTGTGGCCACTATTATGTGGGCTGCACCACTAGACAGTTTAAAACCTGCATTGGGGAGCATGTATGTGCAGTACAGTGGGCTGATTACTCATATGCAATTGTCAAGCATATAAAAACTTTTCAGAATATAAAACATAAAATGTGTTTTGTTTGCATTGAAAAAGTAAATCTTGGAATGTGGGAAGGGGACCTAGAAAAAGTTACTGGCAAGAGGGGAGTTATTGAATGTATTCATTAGAGGCTATAAGTAATAGAGGTTTAAATGAAAATTTTGATTTGGCAACTTTTTTAAATAAGATTACAAAATAGTTTTAATTGATATTTGATAGGAAATATAATGAGATCCATCACCACTGATGTTGATGAGTAAGTGTAGTGCCTGGTAACCTTGGTGAAAAATTGATTGATTAGGTTACCATGTTTGTTTTTAATTACAGTTTATGTCAATTCAGTATTTATTGATTTCTCTATACGAATGTGATTCTGTGCACTGCTTTGACACTCTGATGAAGACCAAGGCATATATGGGCAAACTGTAAGGTATGGCATCTGTTTCACTGGGTAGTCACTTCTTTCAGCAGTTTTCCCACCACTGGTACAGTATATTTCGGAATGTGAACTGCACTTCTAACTATAATGAAACAGAAAGAGAAGTATCCATTTTTCCTTGTGTGGTCTTACATTTCTGTGGGTGCTTTTGTTTCTGCTGTGCTACTGTGTTTTATTACTCTAGCACCACCGCCATGTCCCAGTGCTGACTTTTTTGCTTGTGATAACAGTGCACTACATTTAGATAATAACGTTTAAAAGACACTAAACTGTTAAGAAGATAGGTTGAAACTGAACTTCTTTGCACCAATGAGCAGTTCATGGTAAGATCTGTAAAAAAAGCAACAACAATCAACGTTAATTTCCAGTGACCACAGGTTCAGAATTATAATACATGTAGTTAGGTTCAAAGGTGTTCTAATTATTTAAACATATCAAAAGCGGTCTTCCTCTGAAGATGAGATTGCTCTCCAGCTTACAGGAAGTGATGATGTTAAGGTAATAGAAACATAGACAATGATGACAGAAAAAGACTAGCAGTCCATCCAGTCTGTCTGAGTTCCCTGTCTAGTCCTGGCACTTGCTGTCCCTCCAGGTGTCTAGCCCTGGCACTTGCTGTCCCTCCAGGTGTCTAGCCCTGGCACTTGCTCTCCCTCCAGGTGTCTAGCCTGGCACTTGCTGTCCCTCCAGATGTCTAGCACTTGCAGTCCCTCCAGATGTCTAGCCTGGCACTTACTGTCCCTCCAGATGTCTAGCCCTGGCACTTACTGTCCCTCCAGGTGTCTAGCCCTGGCACTTGCTGTCCCTCCAGGTGTCTAGCCCTGGCACTTGCTGTCCCTCCAGGTGTCTAGCCCTGGCACTTGCTGTCCCTCCAGGTGTCTAGCCCTGGCACTTGCTGTCCCTCCAGGTGTCTAGTCCTGGCACTTGCTGTCCCTCCAGATGTCTAGCCCTGGCACTTGCTGTCCCTCCAGATGTCTAGCCCTGGCATTTGCTGTCCCTCCAGATGTCTAGCCCTGGCACTTGCTGTTCCTCCAGATGTCTAGTCCTAGCACTTACTGTCCCTCCAGATGTCTAGTCCTGGCACTTGCAGTCCCTCCAGATGTCTAGCCCTGGCACTTACTGTCCCTCCAGATGTCTAGCCCTGGCACTTACTGTCCCTCCAGGTGTCTAGCCCTGGCACTTACTGTCCCTCCAGGTGTCTAGCCCTGGCACTTGCTGTCCCTCCAGATGTCTAGTCCTGGCACTTGCTGTCCCTCCAGATGTCTAGCCCTGGCACTTGCTGTCCCTCCAGATGTCTAGCCCTGGCACTTGCTGTCCCCCCAGATGTCTAGCCCTGGCACTTGCTGTTCCTCCAGATGTCTAGTCCTGGCACTTACTGTCCCTCCAGATGTCTAGTCCTGGCACTTACTGTCCTCCAAATGTCTAGTCCTGGAACTTATTGTCCCTCCAGATGCCTAGCCTTGGCACTTACTGTCCCTCCAGGTGTCTAGTCCTGGCACTTACTGTCCCTTCAGGGTCCTAGCACTCCCCATCCATCTCTGCATTCTCCTTCCAGTGTCTGCTGCACTGAGCCCCCACTATACCTTTCATTCTATCCAACTGTGCTTGAAACCGCCAATGGTTTTAGCACCCATCACTTTAGTTGGAAGACTGTTCCATGGCTCTACCACCCTTTCTGTAAAATAATACTTCCTCAAGTCCCGTCTGAACCTCTGTCCTGTCAGTTTCCACTCATGTCCATGTGACCACAAACTACTGTAGTATTCAAGATAAATAGTTCCTCACACTACACCTCGTTAATTCCCTTCAGGAACTTGAAGGTCTGTATTGGTGTGCCAACCGCACATCAAAACCCCAACAGTGAAATTCCTCACAGTGACATCTCAACAGGTTTCGACATTGTCTCTGTTAGGGACCCAAGGGTGAAAATATGTCCTTTCACTGTGTTTTGCACCACCTCCAAATCAACTTTGAATTCTGGTTGATAATCTTTAGTAGGGGGGCACAGGGGTGTAGCCCCCTGCATGGGGCGTGGGGGGTGCAGCCCCCTGAGTGAAAGACACCAGTGTCAGACAGGTGAAAATTCAGCTTTTGACACTGGGGATGTCACTATGCCAAACCTCGAAACAGTGGTGTTGATTCAGCATAGGTAAACAGTTTCTATCATATCACTCCTCTCCTGTCTGGTCTCCAGCGAGTACATGCTCAGTGCCTTGAAGCACTCTTCATAGGACCTGTCCTGTTGGCCCTGAATTGTTTTTGTTACCCTGTGCTGCACTGTTTTCAGCCTATCCCTATCATTGCTGAGGTGGGGGCTCCAGAACTGGGCGTAGTACTCCGCATGTGGCCTCATGAAGATCTATATAGGGGGAAGTATTATCTCCTCCCTTCTGCTATCAGTACCTCTCCATATACATCCCAGCATCCTACTAGCTTTGCTATGTGCCTCATTGCACTGACTCGACAGTTGAGGGAGTCACTGATGATAACTCCAAGGCCCCACTCCTCAGCTGTAGTGCTAAGTCTCACTTCACCCTTCCAGTACTCTGTTCTGGGGTTCTTTTTCCCTAGGTGTATTGTCTTGGATTCCCCCCTTTTCCCTCACAAAAGGACAGAGACCATTGTTTGTTGTTGTGCTCAGACTGGCAATTAATTTATTTATATATCATAATTCCATGTTCCATTTCACCATCTTTTATTATTATATCTCTCACAATTTCATTTATTTCCATCCATATATCAATCTCTGATCATCCCTCTTTCTTCCTCTTTTCCTCCCCCCAGGTGAAAACCTGGGTGCCTTTTTCTTCTCCTTTTCTGTTAAGTAACGGTGAAAACCGAGACCGCATTTTCCTTCATCTTCTTCCTTGTTTGGTCTTATTCCTTTTTCTTTCCACCCCCTCCTTCCCCCTTCCTTTTCCCCACTAGCCAGTCTCCAGCTTGCGTTGGACAACTGGCTTTCCCCTCACTTAGGGTATTATTCTCCCTTACCTCAGGAAAAAACCTTCATAGTCCTTCTCTCTTCCTTTTTTTTTTTTTATCTTCCATTTTTGCATGCCTCCTCCATGCCTCTATAAAACCCATTGTTTCTGTGTTAAACATGTCTATGGCTAGATCCGACAGGTGCAGCCCATCTGATCTGTAGAAATCTTCTACCCATTCTTCTACACCCCACAGTATTACCTGTCCTCCCATATTCCTTACCAATGTCCCTACCCTTCTGTTCATCTTTCTCCTGGCCCTCTCTATGGCTCTATGGCTGTGCTTCTGCCACCAAACCCTCCTTGGTATCATATCCGACCAGGCAAGGCTTACCTGAGGCCACCACTGCTGTATTGTTTCTAGGTCCCTTTTTACCTGCAAGTATGTGTCCACCGACAGCTTGCCCGCAAGGTCATTACCCCCCAAATGTATAATAATCAAGTCTGGACTATGTCGCTGTTCCTTAAGTTCCCTCAAGGTGGGAAGCACTTGTGCCTATCTCGTCCCCCGGATGCCATGCCAAACCAACCTATATTGTTTCACATCTTGGTACAGCTGCTTTCCCCCAGCCTTTTTCTCTGCTCTCCTTTCTGCCCAATATATATAGGAGTGGCCACAGATCCAGACTTATGTGGTCCTCCTTCTTCCTATGGGGTTTAAGCAAAAATAATTATCCTCTATATGGTCTTAGTTTCCTCACCATAGTATCCCTCTCCCTGTCCTCTCCCAACCCCCTTTGTCTACACATCTGTAACAAAAACATAGGCAATATGTTAATCTTCTCACTTCAGTGCTTGAATGTATCTCTTATAACTGGCAGACCTCCAGCGTTCTTTTTCCAAAATACTATTCACAGTTTCCCCTGCCGCTGCCCACTGTGAGGCAGCCCCAATCCGCAAGGAGTGGGACGAATAATTAACTGGGTCCTCCCCCAGGAATTGCACGCCTTTCTTGAGCAATGCTCTGACTTGATAACTGGTGACTCTTCTTCCATCACCATGAACAAATAATCTCCCTGTCCTGGTTCCATGCTCTGCGGCGAAAGCCCACAAAGCCTGCACTTGGCATACTGTGCCCTCTACTTGTCTCTGCAGCGTCACCATACAACTCTGTACCCTTTGATCCGTCTTTGACCTCTTAATGTTGATCTGTATCTCTCTCATCCCCTAGCTTATATCCTCCTATTCTAATCCCCCTTCCTTGTCTTTTTTGCCATGTCCTACCACCTCACTCACTCTCATGGCCCCTGCAAACATTACAACATAAATCGTGTGAAATAGCTGGGCCTCGGTCTTTGATCTGTATATTGCCAGTAGCACCTCCTTCAGCTTTTCCAGCCACTGTTCCCCTATTGGTCTTCTATTGTCTACTGGCCCTTGTCTCAACCTACCCCATCCCTGCATCATTCTTCTAATAAACAATTATTTTGTCGGGTCCTTCCATCCCATTAGACTGTAGATAACACTAATCCCTGCCAAATAGACCCCCATTGTGGTGTGGGCCGTTCCTCTTTCCCATTGCTCCATGGTGAAACTTCCCAATTGTTCCTCTGTGAGTGGCCTACTTACCTCCATATGGTGTGCTGCTCTGAATGTTTGAAACACTCACCAGGCCCCATCATAGGTCCTCAGCGTCCAAGGTGCCCATGAGCTGCGAAACAACAGTTCTGCTCCTTCTTGCCAATGTCCCAGATGTTCATTGGTATGGGCATTTTTAGCTCCTCCACTGCTGGTGCAAGCCTCCAGAAACGGTTCAGCTGCAGACTGGAAAGGCTGTCAGCCAGAGTGTTGTATACCCCTTCTATGTGTTTTGCTCTGAAAGACATGTTCAGCTGCAAGACCCTTAACACTAAACGTCGCAAGACTTGCATGACCATTTCTGACCTGGCTCCCCTGTTGTTTAGGACTTCCACCACTGCTCTATTGTAGCACCAGAATGTCACTCCCTAATCCCGTAACTCCTCCCCCCAAACCAGGGTGCATGCCCAGATGGGCATGATCTCTAACAATGTTATATCTCTTACCTTGCCTTCCCTCACCCAGTCAGAAGGCCATGGTTCTGCAAACCACCTGCCCCTCAGGTAGCTCCCCCATACCTAGGCCCCCGGTTGCATCTGTGTAAAGCTCGAGGTCTGTGTTATACACCCTCTCCTCTTGCCAGTAAGAGCAGCCATAATACTCCCCTGAGGAATTTCTCCCATATTTTAAAATCCTCCCTGACACCTTTTGTCAAGTCTACCCAATGGTATGGTCTGGTGACCCCGGCTGTAGCTCTTGCTAACTTTTTTGTGAATCCCCTTCCTGGTCCAATAGCCCTGCAGGTGAAGTTCAGGTGCCCCAGTACCTGCTGTACTTGTTTTAGTTGTACCCTTCTCTTGCTGGTGTGTACCTGGATCAGTTCTTTCAGTTTCTTCACCTTTTTGTCCGGCAGCCTGAATATTTCCCTCGGGGCATCTATCTCAATACCCAGGAATTCTAGCACCCTGCTGGGCCCATCTGTTTTTTCCAGTGCCAGCGGAACCCTTAATTCTCTGCACAGCTCTCGAAACTTGTCCAGCATTTGTTATGTCTCCCTTCCCCCCTTACCGATGAAAAGAAAATCATCCAAATAGTGGATGACCATTCTATAACCATTTTTTTCTTGAAATATCCACTCCAAACAGGTGCTGAATGCTTCAAATGTTGCACACTCTATAGAACATCCCATAGGCATGGCTTTGTCAAAATAGCACTGTCCCCCAATCATACCTCTCAACTGTCCCTGATTTTCAGGGACATCCCTGATTTCGCCTCAAAATGTTACTCTGTCCCTCCTAAAAATTGTGTTTCCATGACCAAACAGTGGGGGTTGTAAGCACAGAATAATGCCAAACAATAAAGTTACAGACTTGTTCTTCCTTAGAAAATGTGTTTTGCACTAAGCCCCTTATTCTACCAGCTTCCTGAGTGGATATCACTAATTTTGAAGATGTGTCCCTGATTTTGGTCCTTTGTCCCTGATATTTTTAAGCTTTGTCCCTGATTTATGAGACAGGAGGTTGAGAGGTATGCCCCCAATTTTAAAACCCAGTAGGTCCCAGTCTTCTCTCCTAACTGGCAACATTCTGAATGCGGATTCGACATCTGTCTTTGCCATCCCTGTGTCCTGAGTAGCCCGGATTATTCAGACTGCATCCTCTAAAGTCGCATATGTTACTTTACTATACTCCTCCATCTTATATGCCAGTTTTGGCCCTGCCTGCCCTGAAGCCCTTCACCCAATCAGCTTGGGGGGCGGTCCACCCTTGCATTCCTGGTGGCACTTATACAGTCTTCCTCTGTACAGCTCCTCCCTATGCTCAGCCCTCTAGTCAGTGCTGAATTATGAACACTTTCTACTGACCTGCCTCTCCCCCATGATTATCTCCCCTGACTGCGCTGTTCTACTGGTCATTTGCTTACATTTTTACAACTGCTTGTGTACTGCCAACTTTTTTTTTCTCGTAACATTGTCAATATTGTTCTCTACTGACTGTACTTTGTTGATATTTTTCCAGCCCTGCATGCACATTTGTGGTATCCCCTCGACACTGCTCCCGGGTGTATTGTCTGCCCCCTACAGGATGCTGGCCCCAGCAGGTCCTGACCTAGGGTCCTCCCTGGTCCATGCAGCCCCTTCCCCCCATATCACTTGGGGCACTTTGGGGGTGGTCCCTCCCCAGGGAGTTAATAGATATCTCCCCCCTAATCTTCCCTTGGACCTCGACACCTCATTGCTGTCCCACATGCCGCCCTGTTCTTCAGGGCCCCATGCTCCCGGCCGTGACTCCCCACTCCCGGGCCATAATTTCCCTAGCCGGTATAACTCCCACTAAGTGGCACCTCTCCAATGGCTCCTTCTCTCAACACTGCTTCTGGCGGGTGACATTGAACTGAACCCAGGACCGTACAACCCTCAGAACACCCCATAGCATGGGGCATGGGCAAGGGCTTGAAAGTTGCACACCTTAACATTCGGAGCCTGCTACACAACCGAGATGAACTGGTCGCGTGGATGGCATTCTTCAAGCCCGACATCCTCGGGCTGACCGAGACCTGGCTAAAACCCTCGATCCCTGACTCTGCCTGTAGTCTACCTGGGTACGAGTTTACTCGACTGGACAGAGCGGGGGGTAAAAGGGGGGGAGGCATATTGATTTACCACAAGTGTCACCTCAAAGTCTCCCCGGTCGCCTTCCACCAATCCCTTGAGTCCCAGTGTGAGGTACTCCACGTGCTACTCCTACTTGGGAACACAAAGAAACTGCATCTGGTGTGCACCTACAACCCACCCAAGGGTGGGCTCCTCGGCCTGTCCCACCTCCTCGACTCCGTTGGTCCCAGTGTTGGGGACAATGAACTCCTTATCCTGGGGGACGTCAACCTCAACTGGGTTGGAGGCAGTGTGAAGCAATATGAGGCCCTACTCACAAACTTCTCTCTGACCCAGCTTATCCAGGATACAACCAGGCGGTCCACGAGCGGCTCCTCCGGTACCCTACTGGACTGGATCATGTCCAACCGTCCGGATAGAATCTCCTCAGCAGGTACATTGCCGGATTCTATCTCTGACCACTCTCCAGTCTTCTGTGTCTGGAAAATCGCCCCCCCCAAGATCCCCCACAAAATCCTGCACGTCAGGAACTACTCCAGGTTTAACCCCTGGGAGTTCCTGGTTGACCTTCGGCTTACCAACTGGTCCGCTGTGTATGAGGCCACTGACCCTCAGTGGCCACCTCCTCCTTCATCACCATCTTGGATCCTGCAAGACAAGCACGCCCATGGTCACCCGCAGGGTGAGGGGTCCGCCACCCACTGGCTACACGGAATCTCCTGGCCCAAATGGAGAGAGACAAGTGCTGGGATCACTTCAAATGTTCTAGTGATCCCTCCTCCCTACAAAATACATACAACTGAAACTCCTGCAAAAGGCCATCAGGGCTGCCAAAAGTGATTTCTGCAAGTCCGCTCTTCTCGGCTCTGCCAGCAACCCCAGAAGTTTCTGGAAGAACATAAAATCTCTTGTTAATGGATCCTCCCATCCTGGAGTATCTGACATGCTTATCAACGGGGTCTCCTGCACGAACCCCCATACCATTGCCAACTCCCTTAATACCCACTTCACCGATCTCTCTGTCATCACGGCTCCCCTCTCGTCTCACATTAACTGGCCCCCCTCCCTTCCCCCCTCAGCTTGGTGGGAGGGTCACCCCCTCAGGCATCGTTTTACCTTAGGGAAGTGACTGTACTGGAAACCCAGAGGCTCCTGGCCGGCCTCTCCCAGCACTCCAGTCCTGGCCCAGATTACCTTGAATCAAAGCTCCTCAAGCTTGGTGCTGCTCACCTTGCCCACCCAGTAGCCCACATCTTCAATCTATCCCTTGGAAGTGGTACCTTCCCCAATATCTGGAAAGAGGCCAGGATTGTCCCGGTATTGAAACAAGGCAATCCAAAACTTCCGGATAACTATCGCCCGATTGCCATACTCTCATCCCTCAGTAAGCTCCTGGAAAAGGTGGTGGCTGGACAGATCTTGGAGTACATCCAGTCCAAGGAGCTGCTGTCCCCGGCTCAGCACAGGTTTCGCAAGGGACATAGCACCACCACTGCCCTAATCTCGGTCACATCTAGAATAAGATCAGCCTTGGATCGGGGCAATCTCTCCGGAGCCATATTCATTGACCTGTCCAAAGCCTTTGACCTTGTCGACCACACGTTGCTCTGCTCACAACTGTGGTCACTTGGTTTTTCCCCTCTCGCCATGAACTGGCTCTCGGGCTACCTTCATGGTAGAACTCAGCGGACCAGTTTCAATAAAGTCCTCTCTGAGTCCCGTCCAGTGACCTCCGGTGTCCCTCAGGGCTCGGTATTGGGCCCTCTCCTCTTTTCCCTCTTTATCAACCAGCTTCCAGCGGTGACCTCCACCTGCAGTGCCACCCTCTATGCTGATGACCTGGTGATCCTGGCTCACACCAGAGACGTTGCAACTCTAAACAGGGCTCTGTCCGAAGGCTTCTGCAATGTTCAAACCTGGATCACTAAGAACAAACTGGTCCTGAATCTGAAAAAAACTCAGGCTATGCTCTTTGGCTCCACAGCCAAGCTCAAAACCTCGTCAGCCTTGCTAAAGATTTCCTGTCCTGACGGATCCCTCCTCCCCGTAGTGAACTCTGCCAAATACCTTGGGGTCACCCTTGACTCCCAACTCGACATGGGTAGTCACCTCCTAAACATCTGTAGGGCAGTTAACTGTAAGCTGGGCCTGGCCTACAGGGCCAAGTTCAACCTCACACCTGCGGCTCGACTAGCCCTTGCGAAAGGCATGCTTCTCCCTCCCTTAGCTATGGGCTGCACTGTTAAGCCTCTCCCCAGACTCACCTCGCGGTGGCACCACGACATACAACAACATCTGTCGCTTTGCCCTTGCTGCCCCCACCTCACCCATCGCTGTGAGTTGTCGACAAACTAGGGTGGCTCTCCCTGTAGGTACCTGACTTCAGGGTGGGCTGCCTCATCGACAAAGTTGTCAGAACTGGCACCCGCGGAGCTGGCCCTGCTCCTACTGCCATCCGACACCCCTACCTACCCCCTTAGGTCCAAGGCCCTGGGGTTGCTCAAGGTCCCCCCCTTCCGCACCCTCATGGGAGGTCGGGATGTTACTGTGTATGCACCCAGGCTCTGGAACTCCCTTCCAGAGCTGACCCGGTTGTCGTCCTCCCACCTGTGCTTCCGTAACTCCCTCCGTGGCTTCCTAAGCTCGCATCTGCGTGTGACTGTCCCAAGCCTCCCTAGAGTACTCCCCTTTGTGGATGCTCTTCCGGCTTCAAAGCTTGCCACCCTCTGACACTTCCCGATAACTCCTGCTGCTCTCCTTGTCTCTGCCACTACACCCGGGCACCTGACCCCGGGCATACTGTCCATGCCATGGTTCCCTGGACATTGCCTTTCTCAATTTGTCTCTTACGTGAAATGTGCAATTGCTTTCTGCTGCATACCTGTGTGTGACCTACCCATCCCGGGGGTTCGCTACCTTAGCAGATATAAGTTGTATTATGTCCGTCCATACCCCCTGGACTATGTTACTATCTCACTCATCCTGTCAAGATGTACTTACTCGCTACCGTATACAATTGTCTGTATCTTAATGTTGTACTCTACTATTTGTCTGTATCCTAATGTTGTACTCTCCCGGGTCGTTCCTGAAAATAGGCATATTACTTGTCTAGTGTACTTACCCGGTCAACAAAAGCTAAAATAAAAAAAAATAAAAAATAAAATAAATAAAATCATTCACCGACTCCCCTTCTGGATAGGATAGGTGGTGAATCAGCCTGTACTCTCCTTCCTGCTTCTTGGGTACCAAGCCCAATGGTGAAATCCGCATGTTCTGCAATGGAGGGGTATCAAATGGTCCTTCTACTCTCCCTGCTGCCTTTTCCTTCTCTATCTTTTGTTTTAACATCTCTTCCCTCCCTTTGACTGACCCCAGGTTGCTCGCCTCTCTCGCTTGTCTGGGACCCTCACATTGTAGTGAAAAGCCTGCGCAAAAACCTTTTATGATCATCTCCGCCACTCTTTTGTTTGGATATCTGTCCAGCCAAACTGTCCATGCCTCCAACCTGATGGGGGTTCTGGCCATCCCAAAACGCTCTCTGTCTTCCCTCCCTTTTTCCCTCCCTAGTCCCTGCATCTCGCTCGGTGCCTGTTTTTTTTGGTCAATGATTCTGACATCCTCTACTTGTGTTCCCCCTGCCCCTTCCTCCCCTGTTCCATGCTTGCCCTTTAAACCCCTGTCCCTCCCAAAAAAACCTGTTGACCTGAACTATGACCCCCGGATCCTTGTGCTCCTTGGGCCCATGTCGTTCTGCATCTGCTTGCTGGGTGCGTGCCCTTGCATTTCAAACATGTGTGCCAAAAATGACATTGAGGCCATGAACAAAAGGCCCTATTGTAAGCCCAGCAACACCTCTGGGATGTAACTCCTTTCCTCTCCCACTCCCCTTTGGGTGTGGACTGATCCGTTACATAATCTGTCCATAAGTCTAATTGCTTCCTATCCCATCTTACATCCCTGTATGTTGCCATTCTCTGCCGGAAGAATTCGTCATAGTATATCCACCCCACCCCCCTTTTTGCCTTTGCCCTCCTTATTATCAGGGAATGATGAGCAGGATGCCCAACTCCAGCTTCTTCTCCAGCACAATGGCTGAGAAGGTGGCAAAACCTACAAACCACCAATCCCAAGTCTTCCCTTTCGTGAATTTGTCTTCCTCCTTCTTTCCTAACAACACTACCACTGCTGCCATTTCACTCTTTCCTATGTTCTCCACTTCCTCGTACTTTGCTGCCACTTCCTGGCTCACCAAAGCGAATATATCCACATACTCTCCTTTCCATATTTTTTCCTTTGTGGTCAGTGGAACATGCTCACCTACCCTCATCCCAGGGGCACCTATCTTCCTGGCTCATTTTCCTTCCTTCTCTGTACCCCCTTCATTCCCTTTTGACACCTCTTTCTCCATCCTAATCTCTGCCAGAGCCGATTCCATTTGCCCTAAACCTCCTGTCCCAAGTGCCGACACAGTTTGACTTATATATTCTTTTATACTGTCGCCCACTGCACTGGGTGTGTTACCTGTATCCTTGTCTGAGCCTTGTCACCTGTCGGCTTCCTGGTGTCCCATTCTGGCACCCTGTGGTTGGGGGGTGAGGGAACCACTAGGGGTTGCGGAGCAAACACCATGCTCTGAGGATCTGCTCTGGGTTCCCCGGGGCAATCCCAACTTGGTCCTGGGGAGGTACTGGTGGTGCCGGGTCTATGGGCTGCAGAGGTACTGGATCAGCCACCTTGGTGGGTCCCACTGCTAGTGGTTGTACCCCAGTGGGACTGCATGGCCTTTCTACTGATCGTTTCCCTCTGCCTCCTTTTCCAGTTCCTGCTTTCCTTTTCTCCCTGGGTCTCCCTAGTTCCTCCCTTTCCACCAGTTCCCACATTCTGTTAGCTTTTTCCGCCAACTCGATTATAGCCTTGTAAGGGTCTTCTTTTGAGGGCCTGCTCTTCTTTGGTGCCATGTCCTTCGATCCTTCCAACTGTGAAGACAACTGATGGGAAGAAAACAAGATTCCATTGTTAACTTAGGTTTACAGCCTGCCCTCATGTGGAAGAGGCCCCCACCTTTCATATATATATTTACTTTTATATATATATATATATATATTTTTTTTTTTTTGAAAACTGCTACCTGCACCATCCTCCATTGTGATCGTGCCCCAGGCCCCTTCCCATTGGCTGTCCTCGCTCAGCTGCTCGCCCCTTCCCTACGGCAGCCCTCAGGATGATCACGGCATTCCTGCGTCTCAGGTGACCTTTTCTGTGGCCTGCCTTGCCTAGGCCTCTCCCCCTTTTGATGCCTCCCATACTTCTAGTTGTTACCATTCGGGCATGTCCTACCCCTTTCATGTGCTTTCTCCTTTTTGCATGCCCTTGCCTTCTGACCTTCCAAGCCCCCCTCTCTTTTTTTTTTGTGCATCCCCCCGAGCCCCCATCCACTCATGGCTATCCCAAGTTCTGCGCTTGCTGCCTCCTGCAGTCTTCAGGCTTCCCCTTCTTGTTTTTTTTTTTTTTTTATTCCCTCATTTCCCTCATTTTTTGTGGCAGCTGATCCTCCAACTACCCTCCAATCCCTGATTCTGTTTCTGGCCTGAGGTCCTTCTTTTTTTTTATTCTCTTTTTTTTTTGAGAAGGCTCCATTTTCTGTCCACTCTCCCCCCTGCATTCTCATCACCTCTAGGCCTGTTGGGTCCACTTTCCCTTATATGCCCCTCCTAGCCAGTGACTGCTTGCCTGCGGCCTCCGCTGCCTTTCTTGGCCTTTTCCACTGGTGCTAGGCACTTCCCCACATTTGCCAGACCCTATTTGTCCAGCCATGTGGTTCCCCCCGGGTGTGTGATGTCATGCCCCGTGTTATTCAGCGCTTCCCTGCACACCCAGGCCTCTACTCGCTGTCCCCTCTCCTCACCTAGATTGCCCTCCAATTCTCTCACTTCCCTTGGTGTATGCCTGCCCCCTTAGCTTTCCTTTACTTCCTTGTTCGTTTTCCATCTTTGTTCACCTCGCAGCTGCAGTGCGGCATGTGACGCCATGCCACGTGGCCGCCTGCATGGGCCCATGCTATTCTCACACTCTTGGGCTTCACTATAGCCCTTCTGGGCACTCCCCCCCTCCTAATCCAAAAGCCAATGAACAACCCCAGGTTTCCATACTTTTGATTTTTGCCCTTTTTTTTTTAAAACACCCGACCTTGTCACCCCTTGCTCGCTTCCTTGGGCCTGGTTCCATTCCCCCAGCCCATTCCCTGGCCTAGACTGACTAGTCCCTGCTGGCAGCCATTGAAGCTCCATCTGCAAACCATGACCACACTAGTGTACCATCCCTTCTTAACATCTGTACACTGGGCCAAACCTTTAGCCTACCTCACCCAACTTTAATGGCGTTGCATGAGAAGCCTCCGCTTTACTCCTTAGCGCCTCTGCCCACACATAACAGCCTAGTTAGCATTGTAGATGATACATACCATCGCTGGAAGCTGATATTTCATTAATAGTGCAATTTCCTGAATTAAAGGTGCATAATCCCTGTGACAACCCACCTCTCCCTCTGGGCTGAAACAGCTTTTAGAGAGGTGTGTGTGTCCTCGGGTATTCGCTGCCACCAGCCGGATTTTCCTTCCGGCACCTCTTTCAAGTGTACAAACTTGAATAATCACACGTGCAATTGCACAAGTTAAAGTCTGGTAGTGTGTCTCTTTCAGGTGGCGGATGCTACACAGAGTTTACCTTAGCCAGTGGAAAACCAAATCTCACCTTAGAAAAATGACATCAAGTCACAACTGTTGAGCAAATAAATAGCTTTTACTTAACAGAAAGTGCAATGAGCATTTACAGGAAATGTATTTACAACACAAGAGAATAACACTCATACAGGAAAAGTAAACAAATGTTTTTAAACAACAGATGGCAAAAGAAGAAGGCTATTACTGAAATATACTATCACTAAACTTACCCTTCCCTGTCCTTACAAGAGACACTGGACCCTGTTCTAACTGCCAGCTCCCACGGACATACCAGGTAGGCTCCAAGCTTATGTTTCCCCTCACAGCTTCCAAAGGCAAGAGAGAGTTCTCTGTCTTACAGAAGCTTATATAGTCTATGGAGACTAGGTCATTCCTATTCTCCCCTTAAATGCACCAACCACCTAACATGTATGTATTTAATTGTCCCAATCAGAGTGAACACCTATTGGTGACCAATTATATTCCCTTTTCACCCTAAGTTTATATTCGAATGATCCAATCCATTCAAACTGCCCTGTGTCCGTGTCTGCAAGGTCTGTGTGTGTCTGGAGATGTCCACTCGAGATTTATGACCCAGCTCTTATCTAGCAGCTAGGAATTCCACAAGCTGGTTGCTGCTGGAGGATTTCAGCCTCAGTGTATTTTTCCACACTGCTAAAAAAATAAGGCATCTACAGAATCCAAACCATTAACTCTTTCCTTCCCATTTCTGTCACAATCCCCACTTGGCTCTTCTCTCTAGCTCTTCGCTCCTGCTTACGGCAACCAACCTTACTACTTGCACCTTTCTTAAGTCTTAAGCAATACCATTGCCGCATTCAGTCAATAACATCATTAACCTAGCAATTCCTTAAGTTAAAAGGTGTATACTTCTGTATCAGCTCTTTCTTAGCATTTCACCTCTGCCAGCACATGCATTTCCTTTTATCATATCTTATATATCATGCTGCCCAATCCTATATTTATAAATACATATATATTATTTTTTTTTTTATTTATTTTTTTTTTTTACAAAAGCCAATACCAGTTATCCTCCACCACTTAGTGGCTTGTTTCTTACCTTTCCTCTCCCGGTGAACAAACCTCAAATCCATAAGCCAATCCGACGTGCTGCAGTTAAGTGTAAAATCAAAACTCCAGCAAAAAGTGGCTGAAACCCCTCTGTGCTGTCCATTATGTACCTCCACTTGCCCTTCCCCTTCCTGTTGCTGGGCCATTGTTTTTCCCCTGTTCTCTCCCCTTCCTTCCCCACTCCCTTTCTGAGCACAACCATCCTGATGGAAAGGGAAGGGGTGCACCAGGATAACATGGTCTGCCCCTTAAAGGGCAAACTCCATTATCTTGCACTTTTTTACACCAAATTTCAACTGCCAAACCTTAAACCACCCCTCTGATTTTTGTAAGACACACTGTATTTCCTTGATTCCCTTGTTGCTATCCACCCTCCCACAGAGCATAGTGTCATCTGTGAAGGTACTCCCATTGAAAATGGTTTCACTAAATTAGAATTGTGCAAAGAAGAGCAACACTCATGTTTTATGTTTGTGAAGGGGTAGGGAATGAGGCATGGGTGCTTATTTGTTTATAACAAGAAACAACCATGCAATAAGGTAAAGCATTTTATATCTTGCAACAACATACACAATAACATTATATAAATTAATTAATGGCTATAATATTAATTCAGTATCAGTTTTGCTTTGGAGCTGTACCACAGACCACAAGGTAAATAGAATATTTTGAGGGGGGCTGTATAGTACTTATGGTGTAAGATTTTGACTTTGCATGTGAGTATCACTACAAATACTGTACCACCAGCACTTGTAACTAGTTCAATTTTGGTGGGTTTCTATCCTTACCCCCCCCCCACGGGACAAGGTTGAAAATAATGTAGACAGTGTTGTTTAGCCCTCCTGTTTCAGTCCCCAAAACATTAAAAACACATAAATAAAATCACAGAAAACACTAAAATACTAACTAATAACCTACACATACTGTATGAAAATTACGTGGGTGATGCTAATGATGTTTTGATTATAAAAACTGGAAGGAAGTCCTGGAAACCAAATCCTATCACAGCTGCATTTTATCTGCCTAGCAGGACACAGCAAAACACCAACAGCAGTATAGATCTGCACTTCGTGTTCTTACTTCAGAGAACTGCTTGTTGTTTGGCTGCATATCTCCTCAGAATTCACAATACTGAATACACTGAGGCACAGAGTTGTACATGCAATCATTCTGCGGCTGGATGAGTGGCACTGGTACTATGTATGTAACGTATGACCACTGTGAGTTCCAGTTCCAGTTTATTTGTTCAGCAATTGCCATTACAAAATATAGAAATTCAAAATACAGACGCAATCCACACTAAACATGAAACATTTAATCATTTACGTATAAATACATGTCAAAATATGATTTTTCAAAATATACATGTAAGAAAAATCATGAGAGAATGCTTTACATTCTTTATACATACATGTCATTCTTTACAAATGTTCATTGTAGTACCATAATATTGCACTATAAATTCCTGTATACATTTTTTTCTTATTTTCTTAATTTCTTTTAAATATAAGGCCAGATTAGTTAGAAGTTCAGGATTCTCTGAATTAAATAGGAGCTCTAAGATATACCTTGTAGGAATATATTGTGTTCCAATAAATGTTCCCAATCGTTTTAAGTGTACCTGCTCATACCATGGGCATCTCAGGACCACATGGTTTAAATCATCCTGCTCAGGTAATGAGCAGTAACAATTTTTTGTCAGATTTTGTTCTTTATTATATCTTGCTGCAATGATATTACTGGGGAAAATGTCAAATATGTATTGTGTTATTATATCCCTACAGTCAGGGTTATGTACTGTGTCCAAATATGGTTTTATGGAATGTTCTTTTGTATTATTAGTTAACCATGCAGCTACTTTTAAGGTTGTTATTACCCTTTGGTCAAATTATCTTGCTTAATCCATTATTTTTTTTTGTTATATATTTTGTATAGGCCAAATTCAAATGTATTTTTTGTTTTACCCACACGCAAAGATTGCTTAACTCATTTTCTACCAATAATATTTGTATTGTGTTTAACCAACCTATTTTTATTTAAATGTTTATTTTCTCTTAAACATTCTTCTAAAATGGAATTATGTTTTCTGTTGTTAATTTAACCCAATAGTTTATTAGTCTGCTTTGTTGCATCATATGCTGAAAACTTGGTTGTCCACGTTGTGATCTAATTAATGTACTAGGGGCACCATTAGGACTTTTTAACATATATTTATACATTTTATTTCATATAATATCTATTTTGATAGCACTTTCTGACCCCAGATTTCTGCAGCATATATTGCCTGATGTATTATTTTTGCATTTATTACTTTTATCATGGGTAAAGTTGTGTTGCTTCCATAGAGATGGTTAAATCTTTTTTGTGCTTTTATGGAATTTTGTAAGTTTTTAGCACATATCTGGCAGTATAGGTTAGAGATTAGAGTAAAAAGCTGTGAATGAGCTTGGTACATACAGCAGACTGGGGTATGATTCCCACAACCTCCACTTGCATACTGTGTGACTCTGAGCAAGTCACTTAACCACTCAGTGCTCCCAGGTAGCCTTTGAAAATAAGCATTTGTGCCTAGTGGGCCTTACCTGGTTACCAAAGACTAAAATAAAACATATCTGAATATGTTTATTCCCTTTTTGATTGTTAGAAAAAGTCACTCCCAAATATGGAAATTCTGTTACATAGTCCAAGTTGACACCCAATAAATGTAATTTCATGTATCTCTTTTTATCCCCAAATATCATTATCTTTGTTTTCCTAGTATTTAGTTTTAAGTTATGTTGCAAACACTGTATTTCCATTTTATTTTATTTCAATCAATCAATCAATCAATCAATCAATCAAGTCTTTATTTAACCAGGTGTTCCTCATTGAGCAGAAGCTCATTTGCAAGATGGACCTGGGTGGAGCATGAACAATTGTATATACAGGTCAACACAGGTATTTACAAGGCAATACAGATAATACTCTTTACAGAGAGGAAGAAAAAGAAGTTCATATGTACATAGAATTATACAGATATTGTACAGATTATATGGTATTTACATACATAGAAGTGTCTATAGGAAGATAAAGCAGGTTATCTAAGGTTGCAGGAGGAAGTAACGGAAGAAAAAAAAAATATACACCAGGTAGAGGTGAAGGTAGGGGGGAAGGGAGGGAGGTAGGGGGAGAAAGGCTAGAAGGGCACGGTGCACAGAAAGGAGTTGGTAAAATGGGATGTAGAGAAGGTGGATGGAGAAAAGGAGTATGTGTGAGCCCTGGGATTGAATGCTATAAAGTACAGGGCATGGTAGGATGTCACAACTCAGGGTAGTGAGCTCCTATCCGAGGTTGGGAAAGGAATAATAAGGGGATGGAAGGGCCTAGTGTTGATAAGACAGCGGGATAAGAGAGAGAGAGAACAATTAGGCTGGTGAGGAGCAAGCTGGAGGGTCAGTACTAAAAATTGGGTCTAGGTGTGGCTATATACCAGTGCTGACACTGGTACTGGGTCTGAGTGGGTGAAGCAGTTACATACTTCTCTGATTGTATGGAAATAAAGCATCTTGAAGGCATTTATACTGATTAGAGTGCTTAATTTGAGGTTTTTGTGGGTGTTCCATAAGGTAGGAAGCCGCAGAAGCTTATGGCTGCCCTGCCAAGCGGGATTTTGCTTTGGGTACTTTCAGTGTAATAGCTGAGTAACTTGCAATGCATATTTCCCAATTATACTCAGGGAAGACAGCAGGAGATATAGTAAGTCAGCTTATTAGAGATGGCTCTATAGGTCCAGAGATGGCGTTCTGTGGCGCCTGAACTTTAGTGATGTCCACCCCACTGCCCATATAGGGTGCAGTGATGCGTGTCAAGGGGAGTCCGTTATAAACCTCAGTGCTGGTGGTAGAGTGTGTCCAGTTTAGCCACGTAAGAGTTGGGGCACTGGCTGCAGAGGATCAGCGTAATCAACCAATGATAGGAAAATGGATTGGACCAGTTGTTTCTTGGCATCTCTGGTGAGAAATTGGTTGATTCTAAAAAACAATCCAAGCCTTTGCCAAAGTTGTTTTAGCAAGTCCTCGATATGTATATATATTTAATTTTTTTATTTCATTTTTGTTAACTGGATAGGTGCACTAGCCATGAAATTACTATTTTCAGGCATGACCTGGGAGAGTACAACAATGAAAGACAGGTACATAGCATGAGTACAATGAAATTACAATAGTATAGGTCAAAACAGTCAGTAGTAATGAATACATGTAGTCAGAACAATAACAATCAATGAAATTCACATAGAAATTTTGGCATAAAAAACATACACAGTCTAGGAAGGGATACCACAACATAGCAGCAAAGAAATATTGTTCAAATTAGCTACAACAATGAAGTTTCAAATAGGCAGTGAAACAAGGCAAGGGCAAATTTCTGACTGAGCAGGATGCATTATCAAGGCCTCCAAAACAAGATTCAGATATTGGGGGGGGTGGTGGCATAGATTAGCTCTCATAGAGACAGTAAGGGTAAGAAGTGCTGTGAGGTAGGGAGGTTAAAGTTAGGCCAGGAGGCATCTGGCGGGCGAGAGGATTAAGGAGTATTAAAACAAGTGCAGAGATGAGCAAGGGATAGATGTAGGTGCAGCTGTTTTGATGCTGTCATGGGTTCTGGATATTTGAAATGCTTGTGGGAGAGTTTTCCAAAGCTTTGGAGCAGAGTGATTGAAGGCAACATAGCCTTTTGATGTTTTACATCTAGGTTATTCAGCAGGGATTTATCTTCCGAGCGCAGTCTATAGAAGGAGGTTTGAGGCACCAGTAATGTTGCAAGCACTGAAGGGGTCTGGTTTCTGAGTATAGAGTCAATCAGGGAGCCAACAGCATACTGATGGCAAGCTGAGGGGGATAACCAGCACAGGTCCCCGTACAGTTGGCAGTGGTGCTTAAGCCATGGTGACAAGGAAGCATATTGACAGATATTATTATAACCAATATCCCACTTATGAAGGATGGTTTTGTGTGTGGCAGTAAAAGTTGGCATGCTGTAAGTGAGGGCAGGGAGTAATATGCCTCTGGCAATAAAAAGTTTAGCAGAGGGAGTCAACATGAACCTGGACTTGTAAGTGACCCCAGTTTAGCATTCACTGCCTTGCAGACAGATTGTATATGCAGGCTGAAGTCCAGAAATTGATCCAGAAGAATTCCCAGGTACTTAAAAGGTGTAATGCACTCTATTTGTGTGCCACTGCGATCTTGCACCAGTAGGGGAGTTTGACATGTTCTAAGATTAGGGCAGATCCAAGTAACATTGTTCATTTTTTCAGCATTAAGCACAAGCTTATGTGCAGAAAGCCAATTTTGGACCTTTGTGAAATCTGAAGAAAGAGATGCATTTATGCTGGTGACTTTATCAGAACTTGAATAAAGTATAAGATCATCTGCATAGAGAATAGATGAGCATGAAAGAAAAACCTTATGTTTGTTATTGATAAAAGGTGAGAAAAGAAGAGGTCCCAGAAAAGAGCCTTGGGGAACCCCAATATTGATGGTAGCTCCATCTGATAAAGAGGAGTTAAATTTCACAATTTGAGTTCTATTGGATAGATAGCTTCCATACCAGGCAACAACTAGTGAAGAAAAGTTCAGATTGTAAAAAGTGGAGAGGAGCAGGGGGTGAGCAACAAGATCAAAGGCCTTTGTAAGGTCTATAAAAACTGACCCTGTCAGCTGGCCAACATTTCAAATATCCAGATCCCAAGCACATCAGTTGTGAATTTGAGAAGTGTTGTAGAGGAACTATAACCTTTATGGAAGCCATGTTGGGTGTCAGAGAGAAGGATGTACTTTGTGAGGTAGTCAGTGGTTTGATTTGCAACAAGTTTTTCCAGAATTTTACCAAGGACCAATAGGATGGCTATAGGCCTGTATTTGGTAATCTCCTCGGGATCACTTCTTTTAAAGACAGGTGTTACACAAGCAATCTTCCTATCTAATGCACTTTGAAGGCCTAGCCTATTTGTAGATAGCATTGCTGTAGCAGTCTTTTGCCAGTCTTTTGCCAGTCTTTGGTAGGGTGAAATTCAGATTCATCAAATGCTGTATATATATATATATATATATATATATATATATAGACAAAAAACTCCATTTAATGCATTAGTTAGGGTTGTTCCACAGTGACAAAAGTGAGGAAATTCGGTGTTAGGGTTGAAAGCCCCCCCTTGAACCCCTCCGCCCACACCCCCAACTGGCCTCGGGGTGCATGTTGGAGTTGCCGGCCCTAACTTTCACCCCATCAGATGTGTGAAGAAGCAGAAGTACAGGAGAATGGGGTGAGAGTTAGGACCGACAACCCCAACGTGCACCTCGATGCCAGTTGGGGTTGTGAGTGGTGGGGTTCAAGGGGGGCTTTCAACCCTAACACCAAATTTCCTCACCTTTGTTGCTGTGGAACATCCCTAACTAATGCATTAAATGGAGTTTTTTGCCTCTAATGTCCTTTCTTTTTGAGAAGGATAATGAGAAATAGTGAATGTAATGCGGCGGTGGGAGCGCGGGGCCAGAGTAACACAGTGCCCACAAACGCAAATCGTAATGCGCATGGTGACACAAAGTGAAACAGAAAGATAAACAGTACTGTAGATGGAAATGGTTAAAATAATGCAAACGCAAGCGCAAATGAAAACACGAAGGGTAACGCACATGGTGCCATAGACGGGAACAGTAAGTGAAACGGTTATGGAACCACAAGCAGAAGCGGTAAGGGTAACAGTAATGTAAGAGCACAGGCTGGTTTTACCCAAAAGCTGCATAGAGAAAGACAGTGAGTACAAAGAATGTATGCATAATAATGGGTCTCGGAGCAGAAAATGAGGAGTTGGAATAATAAATTGCTTATATCTCAGCAAACCGTACGGCGTAGAAAAAAATGTAAAAGTCATATGATTTATGACTTTCCTGGCTAGTTTTGTACTTAGCCCTCATCAAGAGGCTAAGCATTTTTCTAACAAAAAGTCCGTATCTTGCACCGTTTCCGAGATACGGGCCCTGAAAGGCGCGGCGAATGCTGTAATGTTATCCTATGGGGAAAAAAGAGAAGTTCGGAGTGACATAACTTTGGCTCCCTGTAATATTTTTCCACAAAACCACTAAAAGGCACATCTATGGGATGCTGACTTTCTTCCCTTCAAATTTCAGCCCAAAAGACCAAATCATTATTTTTCAGCTGGGCGGCAAAGGATTCCTGTAATGCGGTGGATGCCGTAATGTTATCCTATTGGAAAAAGTGTCAACTTTGGAGTGCCATAACTTTACTGCCCTGCAATATTTGTTCACAAAAAGACTGAAAGACACATCTGTCAGATGATGGCTGCATTCCCTCCAAATTTCAGCCCAAAAGACCAAACCGTTCTTTTGCAGTAGAGTGACAAAGACTTGCTGTCATTTTCCCACAGCCTGGAAAAGTACTGTCGAACTTTGCGAAAGGTTTCGCAAAAATTTATGCGACAGTTTCACAAATGTGAAAGTACTTTGTGAAAGTACTTTTTCCAGAAATTTGAAAAACATATTTCTGGGGTGTTTTACCCCAAAATAAAAAGATGCCTAGAATCCTCAGGGTCCGACTAGGTGAATACAAAAGAATTAGGTTGCTAGATGGTCCCAAATTTAAATGCCAAGCATTTTTCTGATGACCAACTGAAAACAAACTGGCAGATTTGCGACGGTAAAAGGGCCATTTACGAAAGTAAAAACTGCATTTGTGACACTGTCAAACTTTTTGTTAACTTTTCCCATTGACTTACAGTATAATGGGAAATTGTTTTTGAATAACTTTTGAACCATTTAATTTTTTTTTATGAAATCTTCAAAAGGCATGTCAGGAAACCCTGGCTGCATGTTCCTGAAGATTTGTTGGTCGACAAGAAACTGCAAGTGACCTGTGGAGACGAGCAAAGAATTCCAAAAAAGTGTAATGTGCACACAGATCACGCTTAATAACTCCGCAGCTGTATATCTGAACAGTAAACAAATTGGCAGATCCCAAGATGTTGGTTCTTGATCGTATTTCAAATTTCAGGGAAATCCATTTAATAGTTACAAAGCTATTAAGGAGTAAAAGTTTAGGTTTAACATGTAGATGGCTCCTCAACCCTAACTATGGTAGCACTATCATGCTACCATAATATATATATATATATATATATATATATATATATACACACATGTATATATAGATAGATACACACACACACACATATATATATACATACACATATATACACACACACACACACACATACTGTATTTATTAAATAGGGTCAGGGCTAGAACACAGCCCTGTCTTACACCTATATCTGTCATAACCTTCTCTGTAAAGGCTCCTGTCATATTATACTTTATTTTGGTCCATGTTCCTCTATATATCCTTTTTATCAAAGTTATTATGTTTGTATCTATTCCTAACTTAATCATTTTTTCCCATACAAAAGGTCTTAATATTGTGTCAAAAGCCAAAGAATAGTCTACAAAGGCAACAAAGACTGGTTGTCTTTTAATTTTACAGTATCTTTCTATTACATGGCTAAGAAGAAAAACATGTGTAATAGTTCCAGTCTGTTTCCAGATACCTGCTTGCAATTCAGATTTCATACTATTTTCTTCTAACCATGCATCAGTCTATTCAGAAGAATTTTCAGATATATTTTTAATATGGTATCCAAAAGGCTGATGGGTCAATAATTTGCTGGGTCAGTAAAATAACCCTTTTTAATGTATAGGGACTATATAACTTCCCAACCATTTGGGGTGAATTCAAACATGACAGACTTACTGTAATAGTTACTGTACTTTGAACGTCTTCCCACCAAGCTATATTTAATCTAATAAATTATATTGGTATAGTATCTGGGCCTGGGGATTTATGTTTTTTTAAACATTCTATAGATAGCCTGATTTCTGTTATTGTAAACCATTCAAAATTTTCACTTATTTCATCTGTCCCTATATCTCTTACTGAGTTATTTCTAAATATCCTTTGAAAATATGTCACTCCAACATCAGGTTCTATACACGAACCATATTGTCTCTTATACATACTGATATCCAAGTTAACCACAGTCCAATATTTTCTACCATCTTTGTCTTCTGTTGCTTTTTGTATAGTGTCCCATAATTCCCTTTGGTGCTGTTGTTTTTGTAGATTTACATAGTCCCTATACTGTCTTCTATGTCTATTAAGTTCCAATATGTTGTCCTTGGTTGGATATCTCTTTACTTTCCTTACTAATGCAGCTAACATTTTCTTCTCCTTTATACACTTCTTATAAAACTAGTTCTCATACCTTGTTTTTTATTATTTTTATTTTCTTTACCTATTCTTGTTTCATACATTTTATGCTGCATTATAATAGATTCATATATATCTTTACAAGATCTATTTCTGCCTCTATCACTGGGGCCAGTTCTTGTATATATTCCTCACTTAATGCTTCTGCTTTCTTGTTTGGCAGTTTATCCCATTTAATAATTTTATTAATTATTTCTACCTCTTGTTGCTCTGATAGTGCTATAAATTTAGATGTTGTTCTGTATAATACCACTGCATAGTAGTCACTTTCAGTTCTATGTATTATTTTGAGATCAAGATATTTATTATAGCCATATAGGGATGATATCATTTTATCCAATATAGTGGAACATCTTGCCGTAACACATGTCATGTTTCCACTACTATCTGATTGAAACCAATCATTAAGATTTATTAGCTGTAAGGTTTCAAGAAAATATTCCAACTGATTGTATGAATCTGTATTTTTTTTTGGTCCAATGTAGTTCTCTTTGGTATGTTTAACGAATTTAATACGTGTTCATTTCCTTCTGCCATTTTCCTTTCCCTCCATAATTAGTATATCAGTATGCTCTGCATTTTTAAATTTATTAACATCCTCCACCAAGTACTCAATCAGATGTTGATTATATAATGGGGATTTGGGGGTTGGATTAAAAATATTTACAAGTATTATCTTTTCATCCCATACAGTAAGTACTATTATTATATGGTTTGATTTTTTTATTGTTTCTTCAACCCTTAAGAATTCAGATAGCTAGACAGACAGACAGACAGATAGATAGATAGATAGATAGATAGATAGATAGATAGATAGATAGATAGATAGATATTACAGTGGTATGGTAGTTAGGGTTGAGTACCCCATTTAAGGTTAAATCTGAAATTTGGCAGCTTAATAACTTTGCAATTGTATGACAGATTTGCCTGAAATTTGGAATGCATGGCCTGACACCATAGATCTCCGGACCTGCTAAGTCTTGTTACAGTCGAATGTACAATTGTGGAGCTACAGAGTGCCAAAAACACATACATTACGGGGTTTTGCGTACTTCTTTGCTCGCACCTACAGGTTGCACGGTTTGCATGGTCAGTCCAAAACCTTCAGGGACCATGCAGCCGGGGTCCCCAACATGCCTTTCGAATATTTCGTGAAAACATATTAAACAGTTTAAAAGTTATTCAAAAAAGACTGTTTCCCATTACAGTCTATAGGAAAAGTTAACAAAATATTCAAAAATGTCGCAAATGCAGTTTCTACTGTCGCAAATGACCCTTTTACTTTCGTGATTCAAACTTTTTTTTTTAAGTTTGTGGTCAGAGAAATGCTTGCCATTTAAATGTGGGACCCTCTAGGAACACAAATCTTGTGGTGTTCACCTAGTCGAGCCCTGAGGATGATAGCCATGTCCTTTTTTTGGGGGCACCCCAGAAATGTGTTTTTTTAATTTTTGTAAAAAGTAGTATCACAAAGTACTTTTGCATATGCAACACTTTCATGATTTTATTTGCGAAAGTGTCATGATTTGCAAAAGTACTTAGTGACACTCTGCCCAAAACAATAGGGAATCTTTGCCACCCTGCTGCAAAAGAATGGTTTGGTCTTTTGGGCTGCAATTTGGAGGGAAGAAAGACAATATCCCACAGATGTGTATTTTTGTGGTTTGGTGACAAAATATTACTGGGCTGCAAAGTTATGCACTCCAAAGTTGATAATTTTTTACCATAGGATAACATTACAGCGTCCATCATGCCTTTTACTTACTTACTTGGTATTAGTTGGTATGAAAGAACAGAAGACTGCCAGAGCCCATCGAGACTGTTCCCCACACTACGTGGGGCATTATTTATCTATTATCCCTCAACCAAACATCTAATTTGTTTTTAAAGACAGTGGCACTAGATGCCTCAACCTATTCTTGTGGCAAGGTGTTCCATACAATGGATGCTGTTATAGGAAAAAAGTTTCCCCTTTTGCTGGTTTTATAAGTTTTTACTTCAATCTGTTTATTATGCAGTCTCGGAACATGTCTCCTTTTGGAGAGTGTTAGACCACATTTTTCCATTAGATCTGGTGAATTTATTAAATTAAAAACCATAAGCATATCACCTCTTAATCTTCTTGTTTGAAGACAGAAGAGACCAGTAGCTTTTAATCTGTTCTGATTATCCAGGTTTGTTAATCTTGGAATCATTCTAGTTACTCTCCTTTGAAACTGTTCAAGAATTGCTATGTCTTTTTTTTGGTTAGGATTCCAGAAAGGGGAGCCATAGTCTAGATGCAGTCTAATGTATGCCCTATACAATGGAATAAGGCATTGTTCAGTGCAATTAACAAAAAAGTGTTTTATTTGCCTCAAAACTCTGTTGGTCATGCAAGCAGTTCTAACACAGTGATCATTTGATATAAGTTTATTATTAATATATATCTCTAAATCTTTTTCACAATTTGATGAGTGAAGTGGTAGTCCGTTTATATGATATATCGTTTTTGGATTATTTACACCGAAATGCACTACTAAACATTTGTCTTGATTAAACTGCATATGATTTTCATTTGTGCAAAGTGTTAATTTTTCCAAATCCTTCTTTGATTATTAACCTTGCCCCCCAATTTAGTATCGGCTGCAAATTTAACTATGAAGTTATTTGGCCCTGTTTGTAGATCACTGATAAAGAGGCTAAACAATGTTGGTCCCAAGACCGACCCCTGTGGTACACCACTTGTCGCACTACCCGAATCAGACAAGATATCATTAATTCTGACTCTCTGAGAACGATTTGTCAACCAGTTTAAAGTCCAGTTGACAATATTAGGTGACAAACCTAGATTGTGCATTTTAGTAATGAGTTTTTCATGTGAGACTTTATCGAAAGCTCTGCTAAAGTCCAAAAGAATTACTTCAGTAGGGATACCCACATCTAGTAGAGTACTTATATTATTGTAAAAAGACATCAGATTGGTGGTGCAGGAATACTTGGGAGTAAACCCATGCTGATTTGAATCATAAATTCCTAATTTTTTACAATCTTGATCTATTAGAGACTTCATTACTCATTCCATTAATTTACCAGCCACTGAGGTCAGGCTAATTGGACGATAATTTTGCACAGAACTGCTATTGCCTTTTTTAAATATGGGAGTAATTATTGCTGAACGCTAATCATTTGGTACAGTGCTTTCTTGTAAGGATTTATTGAAAATAATTGACAAAGATAAGAAATATTTATAGAGGTTTCGATCAGAAACCATGGATGAATACCGTCTAGGCCCGGACTAGTATTTTATTTTTTAGTTTTTTGATAGCCTGTATAATGTCAGTTGGTTAGAACCTATGATAATCTATGTGGTGAACATTAAATGTACTAATAGGTGATTTTTGAGAGAAGACAGAACAAAAGTACTGATTAAAGAGATTTGAGGTTTCTATATCAGATAGAGAAGAGCCATAATGGGACCAATGGTCCTTGATACATCTTTTTTACTATTTATATAGGAGAAAAGAGATTTGTGACAGTCTTTTGTGTGAGCTAGTTTAAATTCTAGCTTATTTTTTGCCAATTTAATAGAATTTTTTAAGTTTTTCACAAATAGTCTGTATTTATGTAATAGAGTAGTTTTAAATGGAACAGAACTATTCTTAAGTTTCCTAAAAAGTTTAATTTTTATTTTAATCTGATTTTTAATTGTTTTGTTGAACCAAGGGGGAATTTTTCCTTTATTATTAAATTTCCTCTTAGATGGAATAAAGGTATTTTCCAAATAATGTCAATGTTTTTAAAAAAGTCCCGAGCTTGTTGTGTTGTACAATTAAGAAGATTAGATTCCCAGTTTATGTTTTGTAAGTATTCATTGATTTTAGAAAAATTTGCTTAGTTATAATTTTTTGTATAGTATAACTTCCTTTGTATAGTTTTAAACTGTTGAATTTCAGAAAGAATAGATGAATGATCACTGGTCCCAAGTGGATCCCAAATTTGTAAATTGCTAATTTGTTGCTCTATGTTAGTAAATAATAGATCCAAAATATTAGGACCTTGAGTGAGTTCAGTAACAAGTTGTTGTAATCCAGTACTAACTACAACATCTATTAGTCCTTTCTTGGCATAGGACTGTCCTGAGAATGAGTCCCAGTTAATATGAGGGAGGTTAAAGTCATCAAATATTACAGTATCTTGAGATTCTGAAAAATGTGTAATTTCTTTAAACATATCAGTTGTGTAATCTGAATTTGCAGATGGAGGTCAATAGATGTTATCAACAGTTATATAGGACTGCTCCTTCAATAAGATTTTAACCCATATACTTTCCAAAGGAAAGGAAGAACACACTTCAAAAGAAGGAATATCATTTTGTATGTACATACAAACTCCACCGCCTTGCTTATCTAATCTGTTTTTATGATATAACTTGTAACCTGGAATTTCTCTGGATCAAATTGAGGATGTGTCCCACCAAGTTTCAATTACTCCCACCACACCTATTTTTAAAGTTTTACATTTGGCTTCGAGTTCTGCTAATTTGAGTTGGTTTAAAGATCTTGCATTCAAAGCTAGGAATTTACATTTAGTTGTAATAATATTTTGGTAAGTATTAAGAGACTTGGGAATAGACCCATCCCCCCCATTGTTTTTAGTTTAAACAACGATTTATGATTTTAGTGATACTTTTCCCCATAAGTGTACTACCCCTATGACTGAGATGTAAACCGTCCCAGCAAAACAGGGAAGAACGATCTGAAAATGATTCCCAGTGGGTAATACAGGGTATATCCTGCTTAAAACACCACTTTCTCAGCCATTCATTTAAGGCTTTGACTTTCTGTGTCATGGTAGATGTTGCTCAAGGGACAGGTAGAATTTCAGATATACATACACAGCATCCCCTATCAAGTAACAGGTTACATAACACCACATAGTCCTGTTGTAACTGATCAAATGGGGTGTTGTTTATATCATTAACACCGGCATGTATGATAATCAGTGGATTGTCCCCCACATTTTGTAAAATTTTAGGCATCATGAAGGTAATGTCAGATACCCTGGCCCCATTTAGGTCCTGTATCTCAAATTCTGTTCGAGATACAGACTTTTCATCAGAAAAATATTTAGTCCCCACTAGGGAGCTCAGTACAAAACTAGCCAGGAAAGCCATAAATGATATGAGATTTTAATTTTTTTCCATGTCGTATGGTTCCTGAGATATAAACAATTTAGTATTCCAAGTGATCATTTTCTGGTACGAGGGCCATTATTATGCCCACATTCTTTCTATTCACTGTGCTTCTGAATGCACCTTTTTGAGACAAAAGCATATGCATTTACGTTACTGTTACTGTTAGCGTTTGGGTTTACGATTCCGCTTACACTTCCATTACCATTTGTGTTACCATTACCATTTGCGTCAATGTGTGTGTTACCATTTGCGTTTGCACTTGCATTTGCATTACCATTTGCATAACTATTTCCTTTTGCTATTACCCTGTTCATTACTGTTTTCATTTGCATTACAGTTACTGTTTGCATTTGCGTAGCTGCAACCGTTTCTGTTTGCGTTACCATTTGTGTCTCGATTACTGTTACCGTTAGCGTTTGCGCTTTCATTTACGTTACTATTTGCATTACCATTTCCTTTTGTGTTACCATTACTGTTTGCATTTGTACCTGCGTTTCCATAGCCATTTGCATTTGCGTTTGCATCACCGTTACCATTATCATCAGCGTTTTTGTTTATGTTACTGTTACCATTTATATTTACTCTTGCTTTTAAGTAACTGTTTGAGTTTGCATTTCCATTTCCATCATTGCTAGTGTTACCATTAATGTTTGTGTTTACATTAACATCACCATTTGCATTTCTGTCACTGTTACTGTTAGCGTTTGCTTTTCTGTTTCCGTTTGCGTTACCATTTCCTTTTGCATCACCGTTACCTTTAGCATTACCGTTTTTGTTTACATTTGTACTTACGTTTCCATTGCCATTTCCATTTCTGTTAATGTTTGCATCACCGTTACTGTTATCATTAGCATTTCTGTTTACGCTAATGTTACCATTTACATTTGCGTTTGTGCTTGCGTTTACGTAACTGTTTGTGTTTTTGTTTGCATTACTGTTAGCGTTACCATTAGCATTTGCATTTGCTATTGCACGTGCGTTTACATCAATGTTAACGTTTGTTTTACTGTTTATGCTTGTGTCACCATTACTGTTAGCATTTGACTTTCTGCTTATGTTACCGTTTGCGTTTGAGCTTCCATTATCATTAATGTTTGCTTTTTTGTTACCATTTGTGTTTATGTTTCTGCTTGTGTTTCTCTTACTGTTTGAGTCACCGTTGGCGTTACTGTTTGTGTTTGCACTTAAACATCACAGTCTTTGTGTGATTATAACTTTACAACTGTTGAACGTATTTGTGTGACATTTGCAATACTTGGCTTACTATGGTACTTCAGTGCATTTAACAATTTTCATTTGACATCTGCATAAGTGTTTTGCACAATGAAGCACCAAAAATATATTTTTCAGCACTCATATGCAGTTTTACGCTCATGCTTCTCTGCAACCATTGAAGAGATTTGGATAAGATTCGGCATACATGGAGTGGAAAGGTACATCTATTTATTAACCAATTTCTATTTCACTGGTACATACGGTTTTTGCACAATGAAGTGCAAAATATATGGTTTTTGCTATTTTTTGCACTCACTTGCACGACACATAGCGCAGCCACTCTGGTTTATTGGTCTGTATCTTGGCAAGTAGAAAGCACCTTGTTCAAAGAACATGCCAGTTTTTATTTGGTGAAGAATGTTGTTCTGTTCCTGAGTTTTTGCCATTTGAAGTTGGCACCCTTCGCAGTTAAAGATGTTTTGGCCGCCAGGTCTGCCATTTTAGTGCATTTGCAGCTGTGAGTTCCGCCATTTTGTGGTGGAAAACTTCTTAAAGGTGCACACACTTTAAAATGTAATATCTCTTGAACGGTTTGGTCTTTTAACGTGAAATCTGGAGGGTATTGAGTGGATGTCTTGGAGATGTGGATTATGCTGTGTACATGTTGGGAAAATAATTTTCTGCAGAGATACTGTGTGACACAGGTAACATTTTGTGAATAGCGTTATGCATGGTGCTAGTGGCTTGAACTTTATTGTGTAGATAGCCTTAGTGATACGTAGATGTCTTTAAGTAATTTGGTTCACATCCGCCTTTGTGCCATTATCTCAGAAACAAAGCGAGATACAGCAATTTTGCTACTGTTGGATCACATCACCTTTTTGCCATTATCTCGTAAACTAAGCGAGATAGGGACTTTTCACTACTGTTGGCTCAGATCACCTTTGTGTCGTTATCTTGAAAACGAAGCAAGATGCAGACTTTTCATTACTGTTGACTCGCATCACCTTTGTGCTGTTACTCGGAAATGAAGTGAGATACAGACTTTTCGCTACTATTGGATCACATCGCCTTTGTGCCGTTATCTTGGAAACTAAGTGAGATACAGAGTTTTCACTACTGTTAGATCACATCACATCAGCTTGCTGTTACCATTTCCGTTTCCCTCACTGTTTGTGTTATGGTTTGCACTTGCATTTCTGTTACCATTTGTGTTTCTATTTACATTTGCTTCACTGTTACTATGACTGTTAGTGTTTGCAGTTACATTACCATTACCATTACCGTTGAGTTTTGCATTTTCATTTGTGTCACTGTCACCATTACCATTTGCATTTGTGATAACAGTTGCATTACTACTTGCATTTACATTTCCATTTGTGTTAATGCAGCAACATTTACACATGGATTGGGGTGAGAGTTAGGGCTGACACCTCCAACACACACCCCGATGCCTGTCGGTGGGGGCAGTATAGATGTGGGGTGCAAGGGGTGGTAACCTTAACACTGAATTTACTCATCTTTGTCACTGTGGAACAACCCTAACTGACGCATTAAATGGAGTTTTGTGCTATCTATCTATCTATGTATATATATGTATATATATATATATATATATATATAGATATATAACTAGGCCTCCCATTCTCCTACCTGCCCTAATTATTTTCTTTGCAGGTGACTGTACTACCATATAGCCATTCATATTAATATTTTCAATTTGTCCTTCTGTATACCATGTTTCTTGTATACCAAGTTTCTCCATCCCATTCAGAAAATCACAAAACTCTTGATCCACAAATTTTGAGGGAAAGACCAGCTATATTCCATGTCATAATACTCAGTTTCTCAGCATATTTCTCCAAAAATAATAATCCACTATCATTTAAGTTAACACTTTTTAGGTTTTCAATCTCCTGAGCATTTAACATCTTATTGTTAGTAAGTCAGCTACTGATTTCATCTGCCAGTACTTGAAACCTGTTATTAGTTTCAACATTATAAAAAAGCATCTGCTGGTTTATCCCTTGATTTTGAGTCTCATTTTGTCTGTAATTATTTTCTTTGTCCTCTTTAGAATTTATAATTAATATGTTCATTTGATTTAATTTAGTACTGGCTTCCAGAATGTTTTGTGCAAGTATAGTGTCTTGTAATGTTAAGTCAATTTGATTCACCAACATCCAATTTCTATATGTTCTTTGCATTGTAACTATGTCATCTTCATAACATTCAATGCCCAGGAGATTGTCAAACAGTCCTGTACCATCATTGCTTTCAGCTTTGCCTGTGTTTCTGCTTTAATAGGTGAAATATCAAAAACGGACAGTGTAATATTAAATACACAACTCTCATCTTGTATGCATTAATCCTGTAGTGAGTTAGGGAAGGGAAAAGGAACATTGTTTAACCAGGAGTAGCACACTAAGCTGAAGCTTATTTTCAGATGCAATCTGGGAGCACAAGGAAGTTAAGTGACTTGCTCAGGATGACATAGTATGCACATAGACAGCTGTGGGATTCAAACCCAGGTCTCCAGATCTGCAATTCAGAACCTTTACCCACTTCACTATACTACCTCCAGGGAATGGGAAAGGGAAAGTAAGGCTTAGCCAGTTGTATAATAAGCTAAGTTTTTGTTTGAATTCTGTTATGTTTTAGTGGCTAAGTTGCTATTGGACAGTCCATACTTAAATTAACTTTTTGTAAATAATTTGAATTTCACCATATATAATGTGCAACTCTCTCACGTTTTAAAAATAGTAGTATTACATCTCTAGATGACATGTCATTCACCCTTATGGCATTAACTATATCATTTTCTAAAATTTCAAAGTCCAGTAGATCAGTACAGAGCAACTGTCCTAGTGTAATCAGTACCTGGGTATTTTCCAATTTATCTTTCTCTGTTCCTCTCAGTGCTATTATAGCTTGGGCAGTGCTAAGTAAAGGAATCTTTTAAGAGCCCTCTTTAATATTCCCATTATCATGTGACCTATGTTACTGCTCTGTTGTAATTTTCATGTCATTGACATTTTCTAGATTTATATCCATTTTATTTTTCATCATTATTTCTGATATATTCATTTTTTCCTATTTCCTTTGTACTTGTTTTTTTTGTCTTACTATGCTTTTTCCCATTTATTTTTTCCTTTTTCAAATTTGCCATTATTTCCCTGTTCCTTTCCATTCTCTTGTTTATTTCTTTTGTATCAAGAGAGACTATGCCTATCTTTGCACTGACTTCAATGTGTTGCTCTGAGGTTTGTTTACTAGGGGTCTCTGTGTTAGTTAGATTTTCTACTGCTGTGTTATTAAATTTCTTTTGATTTTTTCCCTTTGTTTTTATTTACTATTAGCGTGTCCAAATGCTTCATGTTCAGAGCCACTTCTGTCCTTAGCACCATAAATTCACTTCTAGTTGTTATCAATTGCTCCATCAGTGCAATACTAGCAATATGTGGATTTTTTAAGACCTCAGCAAGCTCTTTCTCTAAACCAATGTATTCCCATCATTCACAAATGTGATTTGTTCCTTCTGCACAAGGTCCCTTAAGCACACAATGGTAGCGCTTCTCTTATTTGCTTAATTTCATGTTCCCACTAATCACTGATCACCACCGTCTTTGTCTGGTTACAAGATAATTGTGGATAGCTACCATTAACATGATTTCTAAGTTTAGAGTGTCCTTTTCTTGTGTATCAGCTATTACTACAGGATTTTCCAGGTTATCTGTACATATCCTATCAAATTCTACACTCCTACCAGCTTGACTAGAATCCTACGATAAGTTTGGGGATCTTTCATATGAGCTTGTGTTTATTTTGCCTTTAGCTTTTGCTCCTTTAGTTAAGTCAATTATTGGGGTCGATGTAGTCCCCTGTACAGGGAATTGTCTAGTTATTAGGGTTTGCCTTCTGGTTTAAAATCCTTTCAATGATTCCCTTTCTTTTCTACCCCTTTTTCACCTTTATTACTTTTGCTGTTACTATTTTTTCCTTTTTTGCCATTTGAAGCAGATTCATTAGGTAACTAATTCCTAGCTGTTTTCCACCCTTTTTTCCTTAATTTCCTTCCTGTTTCTTTCTTGAGGAAGGGGTTACCTGCTTGATATTTTCCCCCTCTGCTGATCTAATTACTTCTATGGCTCTCCTACTTCTAGTTTTCCTTTTGAGTGAAACAGTTAACTGGTTAATAATGTGCCAATAATGTACCAATAGTGTGCCAATAAATCTAAGTACAATAGCAGATTAATATAGAAAGTAGAAAAAGCATATGCTATAAATACCAAGTACAAGATAAAAGAAGGCAAATATTCAATTGTCTAAGTCAATTTAAATAATACTTCACAGTCTCTCCAATATTCAGTTACAGCTGGGTACTTGGAACAAGATACACAGTCCCTTTACTCTTGAGAGCAATTCGTTCAGTTCAGGTTCTTCAAGTACTGTAGAAAATAGAAGTTCTGGCCTTTATTTAATGCAGCATAAGTATTTCTTTTCTGCAGTGTTCTTAAATAACACTTCATCTGGAGTATCACATAAGTGCTGGCATATATCATTAGATCCATCCCTTACACTTCCTCTTGGGAAAATGGATGCCTGTTTTAAAATAAATAATATGGGACCATAACGTCTGAGATAAAAAGTACAATATTTAATATTTAACTCAGAAGGGCCCTAGGCCCAGACATTCAAAATGTAGCTCAGCGCGCAAACCAGTAGTGTAGGAATAGCGCATGCTTAGTGCGGAGCTGTAATATTCAAAGGACCGGATACTGCACACTAACCGCAATAGCATGAGGCAAACATATAATGTATGCAAGGGGCAAAGTGAGGGGGCAGGAACCAGCATACACGAGCTACGGGATATTCAGAGTGATAGCATTGCTCAAAGCCACATAGCGCGACACATAGCATGGTTCTAGTTACCACCTATAAATGGTTGATCTTATCCCAGGGCAAAACACAGAGGGGGAGGGACCAGAACAGGAAGTGACCATGGCAACAATGCCAAATGCAGTGTTGCTGCACCTGATGGCAACAGTAGTGGGGAGGATGAGAGGGAGCAGGGCCAACATGGCCCGCAACACAGGCCAGGGAGATAATATGCTACACACAGGTGGTACCAGCGCAGATTCATCTTTGAGACCCTGGCAGATGAGCACATCACTGGCCAGTACAGGATGAACAGGGGAATGTTGAGGCAGCTATGTGAAGTCCTGCGTAAGCAGCTGAAACCCAACACCAGACACAGCCATGCCATGACAGTCGAGGAGAAGGTGACAGCAGCAATGTGCTTCCTAGCCATAGGGATGTTTCAATGACCAATGGGGACACCATAGGGGTATCGCAGTCTGCCACCTCATGCCTCCTGACCCAGTTCCTTGATGCTTACATGCTGGTGAATTCATAGTATTCCCCAACACAGCAGTAGAGAGCAGAGAAACCATGCAGCAATTCCATCGAGTTGCACACCTACCAGCGGTACTTGGTGCCATTGACTGAACCCATGTCCCCATCCGTGCATCATCTGGTGATGGCAGTGAGGTGTACATGAACAGGAAGGGGTACCACTCCATCAATTGTCAGGTGGTGTGCGATGTGACAGGGAGCATCAGCAATGTTTATGCACAGTACCCCATCAGTGCCCACGATGACTTTATCTGGCACCAGTCCTGGCTGTGTCAGGCCTTTGAGGAGGGCAGGATACCCAGTGGGCACCTAGTCAGTGAGTATCAGCATGCAAAGCATGCACACACTACAGTATGGGTGGGGATAGGCAGGGGTATGCACGAGGGGGTCGGGACAGCAACACAGGTGGTGCACCACAGCAAGGGGCAGACAGCAGAACAGCAACACTAACAGGTGCACATTTCTTAACAGGGGACAGCGCCTATCTCCTGTGACCTTGGCTGCTGACACCAGTACCCTGCCCGGCCACAGTGGCTGAGAATCAGTACAGTGAGGCACACACCGCCACTAGGAACATCATAGAGAGGGTCTTTAGCATGCTAAAGATGCACATCCACTGCCTAGACATGTCAGGCAGTGCCCTACAGTATTGGCCTCAGAATGTATTCCGTATCATCATTGCCTGTTTTATGTGCTGTACCTGAGTCATCCCACATGACAAGAAGCTTGTACTGACCTACAAAAAGATTTCAACCTCCTGCAACTCCAACTAATCAATAAAAAAACTGCTATTAAATGCTAAGAAAACTAAAGACATGTTATTTTCCCCTGCAAACTACACAATCGCAACTGACTCCTTCCCCCAATAACCACCATGCTGGGAGAGTGCTTAGAGTACGTTCCAAAATTCAGATATCTTGGGGTCTGGATTGACTGTAAACTGTTCTTCACTGACCACCTGGAAGACTTGCTGAAAAAAATTAAGGCAAAGACTTGGCCTTTTTTACAGGATAAGAAGACTTCTTACAGCAGACGCAAAGAAATGACTAGTCCAAGCCATGTTCCTTTCCTTAATTGACTATGCAGACTTCATATACAGTAGCTGTGCAGCTTTCTATCCTGGAAAATTGGATACGCTCTACCACAGAGCTATACGCTTCATCACTGACCTCCCCCTTCCATGTCATGATGAAGCAGGTGATGCTTCAGGTGCCTGATACAAGGCAGCAGGGTGGGAAGGGCTACCATGACTGTGTATGTGTGACTGTACCAGTGACTGTGTGTCTGTGTGTGTGTGTGACTGTGTGTGCGTATGTGTGTGTGTGTGTGTGTGTGTGTGCGTGTGCGTGCATGTGTGCACATGTGGGTGTTGTCTGTGTGCCTGTGCCTGGCAGCTGTGCCTATCTGAGATGACTACCGCTATGCACGTGGTGCACACCATGTGTATGGGACACTGAGCAAGGGGTGCTCTGTGCTGAGGATATATTTGGAGAGGACCGTGGTGAGGCTGGGAAGGCAGTGTGCCTGTGCCCTGGCTAACCAGCAGATCCAGACAGGGGGGCCAGCCACAGTGCCACTGGATGCCAGCTGATGCACCTGATGCAGTGGTGCTGGAGCCCATGCCTGCCCTGCAGCTGTGTGAGGCCTGCCTGTGGGCCTGCATGCCACGGGCATGCTGTCCTCCTTGCACAGTCCGCTGACCTCCATGTACCCCACGCAGCACTGTGGCAAGATCAACCACAGTGACCATGAGACCCACAAAGTCATGGTCAAGCTTGGCTACCATGTGCCCCATCCTGTCCTCCGCCTGCTGTTTGGCACGAGCAAAGCCCAAGGCCATAGTCTCTTGCAGCTGGGAGAGCTCATGTTGCAGCTCACACCGAAAGTCATGCCAGTCTACCTGGGCCTCCTGATGGGATGTAAGGGTGGCATGGAGCAGAGGGTGGGATCCCTGGCCATCCAGCACCATGGACATGGCAATGCCGGTGCCAGCCAGGGGGTTGTGTCTGCTGGTGGATATGGTGGGGACGCTGTAGGCAGCTGCTATAGTTCCTACTGCTGCATGGTCCCTGTGGTGTGATGTGTCCCCTGCAGCCCTGCACCCCTCCCTGTTGATGGCACCACATGTCCAGAGGTGCATACTTGGCACCCACATGGCCCACCACCTGCTGTACTGGACTGCCTATGATGGCATGGCAGTCCACCCCCATGGCAACAGTTTTGCAGACCACAGCATGCCCCACTCCTGTGCCACCTACCACAGTCTTCTTCACAGGTAGTTAGTAACCCTGGTCTGAGCCATCTGATCCAAGGTCACTAGTGACTGTCAGGGGGACCACTTGGCCACCACTCAGATCCTTCACCTGGGCATCCTCTAGGACATCACCAGTGTCCAAGTCCCCACCAGCACTGGAGTCTCCCCCCACACAGGCAGGTGTAACCCAAGTCCTTCGACCTGCCACACGTGCTGCTGCTGAGGGTCCATGCCTGGCACCCAGTCCTGAGGTTGATGGCCTATTGTCAACATCCACTGCCTCCTGCTCCACGTCAGCCATCCCAGCTATGTTCTGCTACACTGCATGGTGTGCACCCACTGCTGTGAAACAAGAAAGGACAGTGTCACTGGCCGGTACTTGCACAGTGTGCCGCAACCACTGCCGGTACATCCACAATCTAGGATGCATGCTACACTCCATGGACATGCACACCACACATTGTAGTCCCATCGAGGCAGACCATGGCCGCATGTACACACTCCCAACCACGCTGCATGTGCCTCGTACTGATGGCTGTGGTGTCAGCCCTGTACAGGTAGTGGATGCATGCAATGCTTCCCCATGTGTACATGCACAGCATAGCACACCCATAGTGCACATCATGCATTGGGCCAACACTGACCCCCCAGCACCATTGCAGGCATGCCATGTAGGGTGCATACACATGGATATTGACCTGTTTTAGGTGGTGTTAGTGGCGTCGCACATACCCCCACCAATGACACCACCAACAGACATGGGACACAGTGTGGAGGCCACTAGGGTCATCAGTGCCACTGTTGCATGGTCTGTGGCCCTCCTCTGGTGCATAGCCAATCACAGAGCCATTGTGCCTCCTACTCCTTGGTCAGTCACACAAGGTCACTCCACCTCTTCTTCACAGCATCGGTGGTACATTTCTGGCCTCCAATGGCATTGACCCTTGCTGTGACCTTATCCCACATCTGTCTCATGTAAGCATCAGTGGCCTTGTTGTGATGTAACACCTGCTCCCACTCCTTGAAGCTGTGGACCAGAGCCATCAGTTCATCCTGGGAGAACTTATGGGCATGTATCCTGTCCTGATGTACTGTAGAATCTATGGGAGACATGTAGAGGGACACAGGTCACATGCTGTGGTATGACTGCATTATATGACAGAGTTAGAACACTATGTGCATGCCACCCTTGATGCCTGCAATGAATGTCTTGTAGCGGCATAGTGCAGGCACTGTTCAGCATGTGAAGGTACAGCACACACTGCAACTGGGTGACATGGCCACCCCTGTGTGCACAGTGCATGTGCATGTGTCACAATGGATACTGTGTCCATACTGCATGCACCAGTCCCCTCATGGGCACCACACAACCTGGGTCACCTGCAGGCCACTGTGTACCCCCTCTTCCCCAGCCCAGTGCCTGACAACAACATTGTGCAGGCAGGCCACTCACAGTGGTGACTGCTGCCATTGACACAGGTGTGACACATGCCCTGGTCAGCTGGCTGACAGGCACAGTGGCCATGTACACCACTACACAGCACCAGGCTGACATGTGGGCCTGCAGGCGTATGCCCTGTCCCATGCATTTTCTGTGGCCATAAGCATGTGTGCACTGTGTAAACCAGGGCCTATTCATGTCCCACTGCCATACAGCCAAGCCTCAGGCTGCTATATAGATCTGCCTGTTACAGCTCTTTCTCCTGAGACATTCTCCTCTGTGTTGGGCCTATTCAGTTGTTGCACCTGCTGAATCTTGCAGTCCCTCAACACAACACCAGTGGAGCACTGTTTACCCTTAAATAGCCCAGCTGGGCAATCCTGCCTGTTAGGCATGCAAATAAGCTGATAATGATATGCTAATCACACTGTTTGCCCCTTGCTTACACAAGTGCCCTCATTTGCATAGGCTGTTTGAATATGGGCCTTGATTGTGCTGGACAATCAGCTTAGCACTGTGCTAATGGTAGCGCCAGGATAAATGGTGTCCAGCACTGTGTTATCCCATTAGCACAGCACTAAGTAACATAGCGTGACGTCCACGCATGTGTGTGTGACCCTTGTGCTGCGCTAGCATCTCAGCATAGTGTGCCTTTGCGCCATGCTACATCACACAGCGCAGCGCTATGCACATGCATGGCCATGACACTCCAGGATCACGGAGGGGTCAGGCATGCACACCACGACCACTTCCGGGTAGCGCCATGCTATACCATGTGACAGCGTGGTGCTAATGAACATGTTGCTGGAGGGCCCAGAGTGTGACACAGGCTGTGTAGTTGTTCATATGACAGGGTACCAGCTGTTTCAAATAATGTCTGGGACGTGTAGGCAGTGTGCAGTGGTGCACAGGGACAGGCACTGGGGGGATAATGAGTCAGCTAATTTGGTGCAGCTTGTGCAACAATGGCACAGACGCTTGTTTGGGGAGATCAGGGAGGGTGACCTCCCATGATGCCAGGTGTGGGCATCCATTGCACACCACCTCGTGGAACAAACAGGTATCTCGAGGGACACCGAGAAGTGTCAGCACCATTACACAGACCTGCTTCACCAGCAGTGCCAACAGCTGGAGAGGTTCAAACAAATGGTGTGGGATGGCACTGTGCCAGTGCCAGGTAGGTGCCGTCACACATTGCACACATACGTCATGCCTCTCTCTGTCTGCCAGTGTGTGCATGCTTGTGTGTGTGTGTGTGTTCCTGTCTGTGCAGAGGTATGCTGGCATGCCAGGTGATTGGACACATGTGGCACTGGTTCTGGGGTATACAGAATGGGCTTCTTGGGTGGCACTATTGTACAGGCTGTCTGTGGGCACAGTTGCCACTGTTGTCAGGTGCCACCCACGATAATAGCAGTGCTTGTGCGGTACATGCTGTGTCCATAGGGGATACACTGCAGTAGTGCCATATGCAGCAGTGACACTTGGCCATGGCATGGGTAGTGGGTCTGGATATTTTAGGTGGGGCAACCTGCTACAGGACTGTCCTGCAGCCAACACCAGTGTAGTGTGGGGGTGCTGTATCCTGGGGCTCTGTCTGCCTACGCAGCTGTGTGTGCATCCAGTCACCTTGCATCTGCATCTGGCACTGTTGCACTACAGTGCCACAATGCCTACATGCCCTGTGTGACTGGTGCACCTTCGTTGGGCCATGGGGGCCTCTATGTGGGTGTATCCTGTGTTCAGACATTGTCCTTGGGCTGCCCTGTGTGTACCATGTTTTAGTGGTGGGGGTGCAGCTTGCTGTTGCAATCGCGGTACATGCTGTGCATTGCACTAATGCTGTTGCTACCTCTGTCCACTGTAGAGCGGATCAAGCAGCACAGACAAGGGAGATGGAACCAGGAGGTTTCTCGGGAAATGTTGCAGAGCAGCCCGAGGGTGCCATCCATGCCATAGCAGGCACAGGAAAGCAGCTCTGAGGCCACGGGCCTACTGCATGAGTAGATGTCTGTTTTCATTTATGCTGTACCTCTGTCTTGTGTGGTTCCTTCACTGGTCTGCCACTAACTGTGATGGTGGGTTGGCAGCCATGGGCATTATTCCATTGCTGGTATGGCTTTGTGCTGGGTTGTGCACCAGTGTTGCATAAAGCTGCCAGTGTCTGTCTGTCTGGCTGCTGTACCCTGTGGCTGGGGGGGCAGTATGGGCCAGTGTTGGCATGCATGGCTGGCATTGCCGTGCTGTCCACAATCACCGCTGTCCATGTTTGGATGTTCTCCTAGTGTGTGTGGGTTCTAGCTGCAGGGCACAGTACACATTGCAGTACATGGCCCATGTGTGGTGGCATCTGTCAGCCCACCCCAGCTGGTGTATGCTGCCTGTGGGCTTGCATCTGCTGTGGGTCGGTTTGGCCCTGGCATGGGATGCCCATTGGCCGGACACCATGCCTGCATTGTGATGCTCCTCCTCCCCTATAGGTTGTTGTTGTGCTCTGCTTTCTGGTACATTGCTATCTGACTATGGGCAGCTTGTCCCGATATGTGTTCTCCCACATGCATGTTGTTGTGTGGCCCACACCCTCAGCCATCCTGGGGACCGCCTGTGTGTCTGCACTATCTCACAGTGTGCAGTGCTGGGTTGCGTGGTGTCGACTGTGCCTTGGTGTTGTCAAAGCCTGATGTATTCATGTCTATTGGGTACTGGGTTGTTGCCTGTGTCTTCCAGGCCTGCCCTGTGGGCACCTGTCAGTTGTGCCTACCATTGCGTACCTCAGCACCACATAGGCATGGCTGTTTGGATATGCTGTCAATCCCTGTATAGCCTCCTGTGTCTACAGTATGCCACCTAACTGGTTTCCCATCCTCACATGCTCCCCCTTTCTCTTTTAGGTCCACTCTGATTCTCTTTGTGGGCAACGTGGCTGGAGGAGTCAGAAGGCAGTGAGGACCTCCTGAGGTGGATCATGTTCCAGCAGCGCACCATCATTGAGCAGCAGGCAGTGCTCATATCAGAAACCCAGAGGGTGGCCACCATACTGAAGGCACATCTGCCAGAACCTGCAAGCTCCCAGCCATGATAGCCTTCATCACATCTTTGTTTGCCTTGCCCCCCCTTACTGGACTGAGGTTTCTGTTGCTGCAACCTTTCCCTCATTGTTTGTGTCCACATCCCTGTCCCCTCCTGTTACATTGCTCTTCAGTTTGTTTTCTGCCTCTCTACATGTGTTTTGTAATATTTCATACCTTAGTTGATGTAGGTATTCCAGTCATAGTTAGTTGTAGTCTAGTGACATTTGTAGCATAGTTTGTAGTGGTAGTTTTAACATTAGTAGTTGTAGTAATAGTAGTAGTAGTGGTAGTTCCTGTTCTAGTGTCTATAGTGGTTGTACTTGTAGTGGTGTTTGCTGTAGGTTTTCTTTTGTTTTTACATTTTGTAGTTTCATTACATTGCTGTTTGTTATGTTTTGTGTTATTGTTCACTTATTGTTTACCTGTTTCCTTTCCTTTGCGTTTGTCACATTATACATGCCTTTTTTATATTTGCACTGTGTCTTGTGTCATTAGTGGGTGATTGGCTTTTACAACAGGGTTGTTCTGTTCTTTGGTTCTCCTCATGGGTCCTGGTGCCCTCTGGCCATTCCCCTGGCTGGGTGTGTATCAGTGTCTGGGTTCTGCACCACTGTCTGCTCTTGGGGTCCCTTTCCAGTCTGTGCTCCTTTGCCTGTGGCCCAGGGCCTGGCAGCTCCATCTGCACTGTGTTCCTGTGGGTGTTTGCACTGCCTGCGTGCTATATTCAGTGCTGTCTTATTTGTTATATTCAGTGCTGTCTTAGTCCCGGGCTATTTTTGCACTGCACTCCCAGCCCAGTTTGCCCGGATTCCTTAGCTTGCTATATTCAGCAAGTTTAGCACTGGGCTATTCCTTTTGAATATGGAGGGCAATTTGGTCCGGGGTATTTTTGCACGCCAGGCAGGGCCAATTTAGCCCCAGGGCAAAGTTTTGAATATCTAGCCCCTAGGGGCTTTCTATTAATTGTTCTGACTACAATATCTTCTATCAGCGGCATTCAAATTTTTCTATACACCCCAATATAATCTCATAACTGTACATAGACTGAAATATAAGAATGTGCATGCAAAAACTAGATTCTAGTTAAATTGACTTAGTGGTTTTACCTTGCTTGTCTTCAGAAGATAAAAAACAAAGTTAAATATGATCCATGCCACCTCAATAAAAAAATACTTTAACATGAAATTATCAACGGACTGACTCCTAAATGGCACCTGTTAAAAGTAAGAAATAAAAGAAAAACCTAATAAGGGCTTATTTTCGATCAAAGGAAAAATAAATAAAATGATCTGATTTTTAAACTCAGAGCCAGAAAGGAAAAATAAAAACTCTTACCATCTCCGAATTTTAATATAAGAAAAAGCTGACTGCAGTGTCATAGTCAATCATTTCAGGTTGCTCAATCATAGTATTCGAGTGAAAAAGAAACTACTCGGTACACAGCAGCTGCAAGATCAAAACTTGGAAAGGAGTTTCAAGGAAGAATAGTGCACAATGCAAAACCACAGAACACTGGTATAACAGCTTACTGCCCACACAGCCTTCAGCCTATACCGCTAGTTACGCCTCTGTTCAGGAGTTTAATAATCAATTAATTATTAGGTACAAGAGCTTGTGGACATGTATGCCTTCCAATTAGTATAGAGCTAAAAACAGGGGGTAAGTAATTATCACAATAGCTCGACCAATTATCAATTAATGAAAAGCTCTTCTTACCCAGCTGTTACCCTTTTACGTAATTAGGGACTAATTAAGGGCTAAAGTAAGCACATGGATATAAATAAGGCACAATTTCCACTAGCATTTGCTTTCAATCTGTTAATCTTTTTTAAAATATATTATATAAAAGCATTGAGTATCACAAGGTAGTGCTTTTGGATACAGATATATTTTTAGCGATGATTAAAGTTTGTTCTAAAGCCAAAAGCACTAAACAAGTACTATATACTTGTTGTACTCTACCGGGTTGTGCATGAAAATAGTCAAATTTGGCTAGTGCACTCACCCGGTTAACAAATACTAAATAAATAAATATATCCCCCTCAAGTGAGAATCCGCCTAGATGAGCAATATAATGAAAATATTTTTAAAATCAAATAGAATTGAAATTCTAAAGGCTCCAACACGTAAGCAAAAAAAAAACACAAAACAAGCATTTGTCAAAGCCGAATGTTTGCTTGCTGGCATTGGCAGTGGTAGTGTAGAAGTTACAGAGCTGCGTAATAGGAATGACAGTGAAGTACTGAACTGAAGCCAACCCCACCACCACTCTGCAGAGAGTGACAGGCATTGGGGTGTGCCTTTGGGTCATCAGGCATAACAGCCATGCCATTTCACCACACCCCACCCTGCAGACACTGACAAGTGTCACGGTGTTCCTTGGAGTCTTTGGCCCTTATGCACACCCCATTCCATTAGGAAATATGGTGAGAAGGGTGCGATATAGGAGAATGGGGTGAACTTTGGGGCCGAAGAGTCCAAGGCATATCTCGATGCCTCTCACTGGCTGCAGGGTGTGGAATGGTATGAGCATTACAGGCAAGAATCTCAAGTCACACCCCTGATGCCTGTCATTCTCTACAGGGTTGGGCGTTATGGTTGGAAACCCTAGTACCTCATGCATTCTTTGGTATTTTCACTCCAAATTTTCAACATGGTTATTTTGTGACCCCACCTCATGAACAGTGGCAATATCAGTTTGTTAGCCAAAAGCTGCTTATGCACGGCGACTACAGCATTTAGCACCACAAGTGCAAAAACATTCCAAACAGGATATAAAAAATGACTGCTGTACTGTTCATGGGGAGGTGTAAAATAGCATGTTGCAAATCTACAGTAAAATATTAAAAACTGGTGAAGTCATGGCGCACATAGAAACTGTGCAACGACACACCGTAATATAATTAGGTTAGGATTTTACAGCAGATTGTCAACTCAGGCATTTTGGTGCCTCTGATCATGAACAGTGTCACTGTAATTTTCTTTATCTGTCCTGAACAATGATTTCCCACAGCGACCCGCGCATCTCTCGCTGAAAGTGTGAAACACCGCCGACCATGTTGTGAAAAATGACAGCTGTACTTTGTTCATAAGGAAGTGTGGAAAAATGCCACTGGTGAAAATCTGGACTGAAAATATTATGAAGTCATGAACTTACGAGGTTGCGTGGAAACTGCACAATGCTGACTCGTAACACAGTCATTTTTATGGACTTTTGTCACCAAATTTTCAACATAGCCATTTTAAGACCTCTGCTCATGAACAGTGTCACTGTAATTTTCTTAATTTGTCCCATACATTGATTTTGCACACCGACTGTGCCATCGTGCGCTACATGGGTGGAAACACGTTTTGGGTGAAATGTGAAAAATGACAGCTCTACTACTCATAAGATGGTGTGGTAAAATGGCAATGTTGAAAATCTGGAGTGAAAATATTGAAAATTCATGAGCTTACCAGTGTGCATAGGAACTGCGCTATGCATACTCATAAAACAGTAATTTTTTTGAATTTTTCCCACCAAATTTTCAAAATAAGCTTCTTGAGACCCCATCTTATGAACATTGGCAGTGTCATTTCGTTAATCGGTCCCAAAAGGTGATTTTACGCAGTGACTGCAAAATCACCCTTCGGGCCCAGATAATGCCATGACAGTGACAGCATTCACGAAAAGGGGTCCCAAAAACCTCATGTTGAAAATTTGGTGCAAAAATTCCAAAAAATGCCTGAGATATGCAACAAAGTTAAAAAAACCCTATCTATCCCATTATACAGCTTACCGGCATTTCATCAGTTTGCGGTCGGCTTTGAAGAGTGCAGACGTGTTCCCGGTCCACCAAAGATCATCGCGCCAGACTCCGGAGGTAAGTATGGGGTGAGGGGATGTGTGGGGAGGCAGGGTGCGCAGTGGGTGGGTGACGGTTGTGGGGGGGCAGGGAGACTGCATGGGACCGTTTTCTTTACAGGTTTTTTTTAAATGATGACGGGGAACATTTGCCACACTGGGGTGGGCTCCCAGTGTGGCACAAGGATAACTGGTTGGGGGCGTGGAGCCAGCGGGATTGGGCACCCCGGTCGGCCATAGCATCTATTGCCATGCTGGCGTGGACTCACAGTGTGGCACCTGTACTCTGGGGGACAGTGGAGCCAGCGGTTGGGCACCCGTCGGCTATGCATGAGTTGCCACGCTGGGGTGGGCACCCAGCGTGGCATATGGAGCTTTGAGGGTGCCAGCACAGCCAATGGGGATTAGGCACCCCGTCGGCTATACAGTGTGTTGCGTGGGGAGCAGCACGCAGTATGCGTGCATGTGTTTGTGTGTGTGTGTGTGTGTGTGTGTGTGTGTGTGTGGGGGAGCTGCGCGGGCAGGTGATATCTGATCGCTGCTCACTGAAGCATAGCTCCCACTTTCAACTGTACGCCACTGCATTTTGGAGCTGTCATAGGCAGCTCCAGCATGCATTGGAGGACCGGGGCCGCGCCTGCCAACACACTCACTGAATTGGAAGAGGGGGCGACACACCTCTGAAAACTCGGATGATGGCACTATGTTTCTTGCACATGCGTGTAAGCAAACATAAAAATGAAATGCAGAATGCTTACTCAAACTCATACAGGGTTCTCTCTGAGTGAGCATGAGAAAAGGATATAGAAATCCCAGTGTCAAAGCAGATGGCGCAGAAGTAAAATAACACAATAACACAATATATCAGCAAAGTCCTTATAGCTCATTCAACAAATAAGAGGTTTGGGAGTAACCGAGAGCTTGAAAATGACGTGTCCTAATTGAAGGGCAAACATCAGAAACTGTCACAGACTCCGGCGTTCAACCCCCACAGGGTTCACCACTATTACAGGGTTGGGGGGCTGCTACCACCACTTGATTCCACACCCAACTCTCGGAGAAAACAGAGCTTCATGGTCACAGACAGTAAACAGGAGGCACAAGAAAGCCTGAGAAATATTTAATCAGAAATGTTCCTATATTCAGGCAACTGGTGGCATACCTGTTATAAGAATTTAAATCGCCTTGACAAAAATCTGCTTCCTGAGCTACTCCTCAGCTCAGTAGTTTGCAGCCTCCACATTCAAGTAAAACTCCCAGAATCCTCCTCTGCCCATGACCACTGTAAGATTCTTCATGGTCCCGTTCCTCCTCTCCCCCAGGTTGCAACTGGAAATGAGGATTTTTTGTGCTTAACTGGTAGAACATGTTTAAATAAATAAACTATATCCAACATACAGACCATGTACTGTGGTCATTGTGATTCTGAGTGTAGGACTGACATACCACTGAGCCACTTTACTTGTATAATATTAGATGGACAGTGGTAACCCTCTTCTCATCATGTTACTTTCATTTTATTTTACAACGTTTGGGCAGGAAAGGCACACTAAGACTCAAGGCTTATTTCCAGGTGCATCCTGGGAGCACGGGGAAGTTAAGTGACTTGCTTATGGTCACACCATATGCAAGTGGGGGCTGGTGGATTCAAACCCAGTTCTCCAGGTTTACAGCTCAGTGCTCTTAACCACTATGCTATACTGCCTCCCATAATGAGTCTTGGAATGGAGGAAACCTCTGGCAGATGAGCAGCTAGTAGAGGGAAGGGGGCCCTAATAATAATTTACTAATTTTAGCAGGGCAGACTTTGGGAAAATGGGGAGATACGTGAAAGAGGCTTTAAGGGGAATGGGGCAGGAATTGTGGGTTGAGGAACAGTGGGCAGTGTTTAAAATGGGGATTACAAAAGCAACAGAATTATGTATTAAGCAGGTTAGCAAGAAGAAAAGGAAGAAGAGACCATTATGGTTTTCCAAAGAGGTAGCAAAGAAAGTGAAAGCCAAAAAGATTGCATTCAGGCAATACGAAAAGACACAGACAGAAGGGGATAGGGAGAAGTACCAGGAGATGCAAAGGGAGGAAGGGGGGTCAATAAGGGAAGGCAAAGCTCAGACAGAAGAACACATTGCAAAATCAGTGGGTCGAGGGGACAAAACCTGTTACAAGTACATAAGTGAAAAAAGAAAGGCAAAGGGAGGGATAGTGAGACTGAAGGGGGAGGATGGGGGCCGCATGGAGGATGACAACAGTAAAGCTGACATATTGAACAGGTATTTCTGCTCAGTCTTTACTGAGGAAGAGGAGGGTAATGGGTCTGAAGGGAGTACAAGGGGTGAGAATGGTGCAGAAATGGACACAAGTCCCTTTACATGAGAAAGTGTCCTGAAGGAACTGGAAGTAATAAGAGTTGATAAAGCAATGGGGCCAGATGGGGAGCACCCCAGGGTCCTTAAAGAACTAAGAGAGGTGGTGGCTGAACCTCTGGCTTTCCTGTTTAGCCAATCGCTGGAAACAGGGGAGGTACTCAAAGATGAGGACAGCAAATGTAGTCCCCTTATACAAAAGTGGGAACAAAGAGGAAGCTGGGAACTACAGACCAGTCAGCCTCACCTCAGTTATGGGGAAAATCATGGAAGCACTACAAAAGGAGAGATTGGTGGAACATCTGGTTGTCAGTGGACTACAGGACCCAAGGCAGCATGATTTCATCAGGGGGAGGTTGTCAGACCAACCTCATTGAATTTTTGACTGGGTGACTAGGGAGGTGGATCAGGGAGGGCAGTGGACATGGCCTATCTGGACTTCAGCAAGGCCTTTGACACTGTGCCACATAGAAGACTATTACACAAACTGGGGACTATGGGTGTGGGCAAGACAGTAGTGGGGTGGCTAGGTAACTGGCTGGGTGGCAGGACACAAAGGGTGGTGGTAAATAGCTATCACTCCATGGAGAGAAGAATGACCAGTGGGGTACCACAGGAGTCAGTGCTGGGACTGGTCCTATTCAACATCTTCATCAGCGACATTACGCAGGACCTGGAAGGCAGAATTTCACTGTTAGCTGACAACACAAAGCTCTGTGACAGAGTAGACACACTAGAGGGTATAGACAGAATGAGAAGGGACCTGCAGAAACTTGAAGAATGGTCAGGCGTTTTGCAGTTGAAATTCAGTGCAAAGATGAACAAGATAATGCATATGGAGCACAAAAACCCTGGCACAATATATCAGATGGGGGGTGATGATATAGCATGCACCAAGCAGGAAAGAGATCTTGGGGTTATCATCTCTGATGACCTCAAGGTAGAGAAACAGTGTGACAAGGCAGCAGGAAAAGCAAATAGGATGCTGGGATGCATAGGCAGGGGCATCACCAGCAGGAAAAGGGAGGTCATAATTCCACTATACAAGACACTAGTGAGGCCCCACCTGGAGTACAGTATACAGTTCTGGAGACCTTACCTACGTAAGGACATAGACAGGGTAGAGAAGGTTCAGAGGAGGGCAACAAAGATGACACATGGATTGCATCACAAGTTCTACTTGCTCCTCCACCTCCCATTCCTGTTTTAAGGCTTTCCTCTGGGGCTTCCACAGATCTGCCCTTCCCTGCCTCTGCACTTAAGTTACTCCTGCCGCTTGCCCCACTGTTCCTTCGGCTCTATGGTGTAGGGTATCCTGACCTTCCCCTCCAGTGAAACATATAGGGGTTCAGTGTATAAGATAATGAGCCTTCCTTGCTCATCTGGATCAAGCTGTACTAGGCCATCTAATTGTTCCTTTTGCCTCTCCTATCCCCCTCTCGTAAACTTCTTGATGTACGCCTCAGTCCCTAGCCTCCAGATGTCATGTTGGCTGATATCCCCAGTCGACGGCTGGCCTCCTATATATGAAGCAATTATCTTCCTACCACTGGGTAGTTAAGGTCCCCTGGTTTTGTTTCATTTACCTTGTTTATGTCTGATGCTCTTACTTGTACCTGCTCTTAGTGTTTTCCTTGCTGTACCTGATTGTATCCTCTTAATCATGTATGTATCTCTGTAAAAATCATGTATATATCTCTGTAATAACCATGTATGTATATCTGTAATCTCCCGGGTCACACCTGAAAATAGGCATCTGGTTGTCTAGTGTGCTTACCTAGTAAACAAAAACAAATAATTAAAATTGAATATGTACTCCCTGGAGGAGAGGAGGGAGAGAGGGGACATGATAGAGACATACAAGTATCTTACAGGGAGGAACAGGGTGCAGGAATACACTATTTTTAAGCGAAAAAGATGTTCCAGGACTGGAGGGCATGGGATGAAGTTGGAGGGAGGGAGGATGATTCAGAGGAAACGTGAGGAAGAATTTCTTCACAGAACAGGTGGTGGGCAAGTGGAACACCCTGCCAGAGGAAGTGGTGGGGGCTGAAACAATCACAGGATTTAGGAATGTATGGGATAGACATAAAGGAATTCTGGAGGTTGGGGTAAGGGGCAACAGACTTCTAGGAAAAATAAACTGAACTTACAAGCTCAAATGGCCAGACTGGGTGGCCCATAGGCCCTTCTCTGCCGACACTGTCTATGTATCTATGTAATTCACTTGTTTGTAATTGAAACCCCACATTCTATGATTGCTTACATTCTCCAAACTCCAACAATGTTGCTGGTTGTTGTATATGATTCTTTTGCTTTGTAGAACTGCAGTGCATACTCAGTGTTGGAAATGGGATAAACGTACTGGCAGAACCCATCACCTTTCATGTGGGGTCAAAAAGACCTGACAGGGGTCTGGGGACACACTTCCTCATTATGTGTTGCAATTTTGCTCTTAATTTAGCCAGTTTATAAACCTATTTGTGGGGGTGCATTTAAAACAGTAGTTCATCTCCATTTTGCATCTGGAACTGAATCAAACTTTTACTTTCGCTCCTGGAACTGCAGTTCCAGGTCCACCCCCCCACCACCATTTCCACCCTGTGCATATTAATGATGTCATTACATACAGCCTAATTTTGTTTCAAATCCTTTATCTCCTGTTATTGCATACTACCTGGACATAAGAAACACCCCAAAACAGTGCAGACACTTATGATGCAATAGTCTCCTCTACTTCTGCTGCATCATGAGTGGCTAGACTATGTTAGGAGTTGTTCCAAAGTCCAGGAAAGATGCAGTGGGAGTTGACCAGGGACTAAAAACAAACACATTTTTAACACCAGTATGGTGAGCAAACTGTTTTTCATTTTAACGTAAAAAGCAGTCAGGATCAAATTAGCAGCTTCATCAGCAATCTGTACAAAATTTAACCAATAATAACATATGCTTCAAACTTTAAGCACTTTGAGGACTAGGGCAGTTTATAGTGTCACATAGAATCATAGACGTTTGACGGCAGAAAAGGACCATACCGGCCCATCTAGTCTGCCCGTTTTTACCTCTACACCTCCCCCTCCATGCCAGCCGTCGCCCTCCCCCAATACTCAGCCCCATATGCTTGTCCCATGCTCTCTTGAATTCTCCCACCTATTTAGCCCCCACCACTCCATCTGGTAGACTGTTCCAGGGCTCCACCACCCCCTCTATGAAGAAACACCCTCTCACATTTCCCCTGTATCTTTTTCCTTGAAGTCTGAGGCTGTGCCCTCTAGCTTTGGCCCAATCTTTCCTCTTAAGTAAACCCTCTTCTCCCACTTTATTGAGCACCTTTACCTATTTAAAAGTGCCAATCATGTTTTCCCTTTCCCTCCTTGTCTCCAGCATGTACAGATCCAGCTCCTTACACCTCTGCTCGTATGACTTTCCTTGCATACCTTGCACCATCTGTGTTGCCCATCTCTGAACCCTCTCCAACACATTTATATGCTTGTGGAGATGTGGCCTCCAGAACTGAACCCCACACTCCAGGTGCAGTCTCACCATGGCTTTGTAAAGAGGCATTATTACCTCCCCTTTCTGCTAGTAATGCCCCTGCCTATGCATGCCAACATTCCACTGGCCTTTCCTGCTGCCCTGCTACATTGGATTCCTACCTTAAGGTTCAAGGAGACTATGATCCCCAGGTCCCTCTCCTGTTCTGTTACTTTAATTTCCTCCCCTCCTAGGGTGTACCCTGCTCTTCTGTTCCTACTCCCCACATACATCACAGCGCACTTCTTGGCATTAAATTTCAGCTGCCACATCCCAGACAATTTTTCAAGTGTTTTTAAATCCTCCTTCATGTCCTCCACCCCCCCCCAGGGTGTCCAACCTATTGCCTGTTTTCATAACATCAGCAAATAAGCACACTCTCCCCCTCAAACCCTCAGCAATATCACTGATGTAGATGATGAAGAGAAGTAGACTCAGAACTGACCCCTGTGGTACTCCACTCTTCACTCTCGCTGTCCTGGAGTGCACTCTGTTTAGCACTATCCTCCGAGTTCTTCCTGACAGCCAGACCTAGCTTGTTATTTTCCCACCCAACCCTAGGCTTTCCATCTTGCTCACCAGCCTCCTATGAGGTCGATGTCAAAGGCATTACTGAAGTCCAGATAGGCCATGTTCACCACCCGGGGTCAATCACCTGAGTCTATTTTGTGGGATGTGGATGTCCCGAAACATAGTAAAACTAACCTCTGTGCAAATATAACATGTACAGGTTAGACCATCTGTTAGGTACTATTTTATCAATTGTCAGTCACATCTGGAATCTGCCACAGATTGGGTACTTCAGCCATACATACTACTGACTTCTTGCACAGTAGCATTGGACAAATTTGAGCTGCTGCAGGTGGGGGCAGATCACACATATGCACCTCTGGCGTGCCCCCTGGAAATCCCAGACAGTAAAGGCAATAGTTTACTGAAAGCCCTGGGTGTGCCAAAGATATGACACCTTGGTCTTGTGGCAATCTAAGTGGAATTTTTGATCCTGTGTGGCAACTGCTATAAATTAGACCAACTATTTGTAACTGCTTGTGTCAATCTTGGGGACCCTTTTTATAGTGCTTGCACCACCAATGTGGTTCAAGCTGCTGTAAGTCGGTTAAACTCTCACAACTGCGTCCAACCTACTAAAATCAAATGCAGTTGCAGCAAAAAACGTTTGACTTGATGTAAGCCCTGTGCCACCCTTTGAAAATATAGCCCAGGAAAAGAAACACAGGCTGCTACAATAAAATCAGTTCTCATAAAATATGCTTCCCATACCACATTTTGCATCACCAAAGTGTGAAGAAAACTTAAGAAATCAAAAAAAACTAAATTAAAGCTCCAGAAGGGATATGTTGCATGTATTTATTTGCTAACAAATAGAGAAAGGGGTTTGGAAAATCCAAACAGTGTAACAAGCTAGTCAGTGGCTAAAATATGTTATTATACGACATACTGTACATGAAGTTGTTTCAAATGACCATTAAATGGCTGTAGAGTAGAACGTTCCCAAAGTTTAGGCACCCGGAGTTGACACGTCAATGTCCCAACAAATAAACAGTCTTCAGATAACTAAAAATAGTTTTTCAAGAGTAACCCTTCCAAAACTCAGACAATACTCATTCTCATGTGAAAAAAAAAAACCTAGGCTGTGGAGGAAGCATGCTAAACCCCCAGGTCAGCTGGGCCATGTGGAGTGTCACAGCCTATGAGATCTTTGCAGAACAGTCATTCCTCCAAATAGGGTAGATGTGGCAGCCTCTCCCACAAAGCAGCGCTAGTGCAGAAGAAACAGTCCAGATGGATCAGCTTGGGGTGTCACTGCTCTGAAGTGAGTCCAGTGCACAGTGAAGCAGACAGTTTATTCCCTCAACTTGAAGGTCTTGAAGAGTCAATCAACAATTATAGAAAGAAATCAACACAGACCCCAAATTGAACTCAAATCAGAAATGTTTGTTGTTGGAAAAACAGTGATACCCAAAAACTCAGACAGTTATCAGGCAGTTCTTATTTCAGAAGCAGGCACAGCCTGTGTGGTCAAGCAAACCATAACTCTAAGATATAAGTAGGCTTGGGTGAGATTTATCTTCCACTGGCAAAATTCTGATTTTACTTCCATGAAAGTTTGTGAAATTTCCACAAAAAGTTTGTGAAATTTCACCAAAATTGTGATTTCAGTTATTTCCATTTGTAGTCTTCATGCCATTGTATTGACCAAACATGATATGTGTTGTATTTATTTTGTTTAATTTACATTGATTTATTGTCAATGTATAGTTTGTTAAATGTTTAATTTGTTCTATTCGATAGTGAAAACAGGCATTTTTGCCTACTATGCTTACCAGTATAATCAATTAACCCCAAATATTAGGCTTTGAGGCCACCCCTGTGGCCCAGCAGCAGAACATCACACCGCTGTGCTGATGACCCAGGTTTGGATGTGAGGCCAGGAACTCATGTCAGGATGCAGGCAATGGCCAAAACAGCTACTACTCAGCAGCTCATCTCTGTCAGGGAGACGTGACAGTGGGTTTCACCAACACAGCAATCCCTTCAGTTGGGCCAGTGAGCTTGCTCCTGCCACAGGGGAAGCTGTGGCTGTGTACTGCTGACAGAAGTACCCCCACATACCAGGAGAGGAGGTAGGGGAAAACAAATGTTGAAGAAACATCTGGTAGCCAACTGAAAGACAGCTAGCTTCAGCCTGATGAGGGTATAGCACTGGAACAGGGAATATCACTGAGAGATGAGCTGCTAGCTGGTAGAAAAAACAATTTGGCTGTGTGTGTCAACATTCTAATCTCTTGCTCAAAGGCTGCCCAAGTTATAAGTAGTTAAAGATTCCAAAATAACATCACTAAATAAAGTTGAATTTCATGAGATTTTGTGAGATTGGGGAATGTTGTGGTAATTTTATTGATGTCATGTCCATACATTTTTTCTAGTCATACACTTGAGATACCATTGAAGAGGAAGGTGCAGGCTGGGTAAAATGGCAATAAAGTAGCATTCATATGAAGCGCCATAGTAAAACCATGGTGGTGCCAAGAGTCAGGACACTATCTTCAGTGATGAACCATGAAGAATAGTCATTGCCATCGCTGTGCACTACCCTGAATTCTTGCAATATGCCAGATAACCACTAGAGCTCACTGACTTAATGACTTGCTGAAGCACATGCACGTGCAGCATTGTTTCTGCACATTCCAACCTACTGACTCATTAACAGCCCTGTAGATAACAATGTATAGTTTTTCTATTTGGAAACAGTGGCACCAAGTGATGTCATGCCTTACAACTAGTTGTGACTTTGGCCATTGTAACAGTAGTATCTGGACATCTTTAGTCATGATGGAGCACGATGCTGGGAATCACTGTCACAGGAATGTTGGAGGGACACTACAGGGACATGATGCTAGTGCAAATGATAATTGTTTACAGAAATGTAAATTCCACAAGTAGAATTCTGGAGGAATTATCTTTTATTTGTCTTTAAATAGTTGAGGAAAGTTTGCCAATTAGCAATTTCTTGAGTATCCACAGTAATATTTAACCTATTAAGCCACATTTATCCAGTTTAACTTGATTCCAGGGCGTATTTACATTGGGTTTGCATGCCAGCTCTTGTGTTTTTTTTCCCTGGTTTTTCAGTCCCTGCCTGTTATGTGACAGATCAGAAAAAAGCTGGTGAATTGGTGACTCAGATACTTCGCATGCACAAACTGCAGTATAGCCAGATGCAGAGCTCTCCTCTGTGCCATTTGAGTTGAGTTATAGAGGAGAGAGGAGCGTCCAGTGCACAGTCCTTCAGTGAGCGAGCGATTAGGCTGGGAGGGCAAGATCTTAATAACTGGACTTTGAGCAAGTAGAGGCCGATGACCTGGCACCCAAAAACAAACAAACGCAAAAAAAAGCATTAAAAAAGAACTGAGAGGGTCAGGTGGGGACACGGGAGGGATGTGAGGCAGAGACTGGGGATCGAGCAGCTGGGTGAGAAGGAAGGGAAACAATGGATGTCTGTGCATGGGGCAGTAATGAAAATGAAACAAAACCTGAGAGGGTTGGAACTCAGGAGGGACATGGGCCAGGGACTGACTGTGTGTGTGGGGGGGCAGTAAGAGTGCATTAAAGCACTGTATTGGCAAGCACAGTGCAAGTGCAGCACCAGACAGAAACAAAAACACAAGTGCTGCAGTATAAGAACCTGGTCAAGTCAAGTTCACTTCCACTGCACTGACACTTAATTGTCTTGGCTGCCTATAGCCTTTGGAGTAATGTGCTGTGAGCAAGCTTTGTAGGACACCCAGCAGACAGACCTGGGTTTGATTCCAATTTCCCACAACTTCCACTTGCATACTGTATGACTCTGAGCATGTGACTTGACCTCCCTAGTATTCCTGGGTCACTCCTGAAAACGAACCTGTGCCTAGTGGGCCTAAGCTGAGAGTGGAGCAGTGTCTGAGCTTATTCAGTTCAGCAAGGATACTGGCATGCTGTGAGATGCTGAGGAAGTCACTTGAGTAATCACTGGAAAGCTCTATCAGAGCAGTATCACCAGTAGTGTTGTGTGAAATTGAAAAATTTTGCCCCGTAAAATATTTTGCAGAATTCATGCATTTCGTGAAACATTTTGCAGGGCGAAATGTGAAATTTCGCCTGTGGAGTGAGCAATATTTTGCCATTGAACTGGCAAAATACCACTTGTGGGTGAAATTTTACAACCCTCGGGAAAAATTCTGCAATTTCACCACTAACTTCGTCCCTGGTGTCTAGTGGTCAACCCAGGCTGCTCACTGGCCTGAATTTACCATATAAATTATCCCTGGTGTCTAGTGGCTCCCTGACTGATCACCAGCAAAAATTTAATAAAGTCCCCCCGTTACCCTCATGCCCCGAGTCCTCCTGACTCCTTGTGCTAAAAAAAATAAATAAATCAAATGCCCAACTCCCTGGTGTCTAGTGGACCCCCCACCTGGCAGAAGATAGCATCTATCCTACTCCCCCCCACTACTCCGATTGGGCCACGACCTGATCCTCCACTCACCACCATGGCCAGCCTGACTGAGCACTTCAATGAATGAGCATGTACTTGTACAAGCACATGCTCATTCATTGAGTTCAGATAGCCAGTGCTCTCACTACTACTGGAATGTAGTGAGAGTGCTGGCTGTCTGAATCTGTCAATGAATGAGCGTGTGCTTGTACAAGCATGCACTTATTCACTGAAGTACTCAGTCAGGTTGCTGGCCATAGAGGTGAGTGGAGAGCTGTGATGGTGGCATGATCAGGGTACTTGTAGGAGAGCAAGATGGGCACTATTTACTGACAGGGTGAGGGGGCCACTAGACACCAGGGGGTTGGGCATTTTATTTATTTTTTTTAGCACAAGGAGTCAGGAAGACCCAGGACATGAGGGTAACTTGGGAAGGGGCTTATTCAATTTCAGCCTGTGACTGGCCATGGGGAGGACCACTGGACACCAGGGAGTTTAGCATTTGATTTATTTTTTATATTTTAGCACTAGGAGTCAGGAGGACTCAAGACATGAGGGTAACTCAGGGGGGCTTCATTCAGTTTTAGATAGTGATTGGCCGGGGGGGACCACTAGACACCAAGGAGAATTGTTTTTTTTTCTAAATTTGGCCCAGTGAGTGACCAGGGGGAACCCCTAGACACCAGGAAGATGCCCATTTGCGGGGGTGAAATTGCAGGTGAAATTTCACAATTTCACCACAATTTTGTGAACAATTTCATGCTGCAAAATTGCCAATCTCACGGCATTTTTTTTTTATACTTCTTCTATTTCCTCTTAATTCTTGAACATCATGTTCTTTACAATTCAGTTTGTCAGATGTACATTACATTCAGCTCTTATTAAAACACATGAGATTACATTTGATCACAGCTTAGTTTTAAAAGAAGAAAACCAAATACAACCTGGCGCAGGGGCAACTTTCGTAGGCTCTTACTCTTTTCTCTTTTCTGTATAACTTTCTTAGCAGTTGGGGGTTATTACTTCCCCTTCCAGTTACAGCATAGGTTCTTAAGGTAGACATGATTATTAGAGTCCCCGCCCCACTATTGCCTATCCCTTCCATTGTTTTAATAAGCTTTAAGGTATTTTTTCTTGATACAATTCCCACCTCGTCCACCTTGCTATATAGACCTCTGTTCGATCTTGTAGGCCCATAGATAACTGCTCATTTTGCTGGATTTGGAGGATTAATGCCTTCCATTCCTTAATCGAGGGAGAGTCAATCTGGTGCCTTTTTTTGGTTATTGATTTGTAGGCTGCACTTAATAATATTGCCCATAGATATTTTTGAGTTTTGTCTGTTACCCGTAGCGGCGGGATTCCCAGGATCAAGCTTGGAAGGCCAATCCTGTCTTGTATGTTTAAAATACCTTTTATATGCTCTTTTATGCTGCTCCAAAATCCCTCTAGTATAGGGCAATCTAAGAATATATGTTTGTGCGAGGCACAATTCTCTCTGCACTTTCTCCAGCACTGGGATGAGACTCCCAGACCTCCCAATACTGTAGCTGAGGGTACCAGGAAGTACCTCACCCTCACCTTCCAAACAAATTCCACCCATATCGGGGAGGAGGTAGTCGCCCAAGTTGCCCTCCAGATCCTCTCCCATTCTCTATCTGTTATTGGGTGATTGAGCTCCCGCTCTCATTTTGTTTGTACTGGGGCCATAGCATGCATAACACGGTTTATTAATGACTTGTAAATGTTTGTTATTGCTCTTTCGCCCTACTGTGAAGCCCATATTTGCACCCATGGGGCATCCTCCTCACATATTACGGCACTCTTTTCTTGTTGTCTTAACTGTTTTATAATGTAGTCCCTTGCCTGGTAGTAAAATAGCCTGTCCTTCTCTGTCCACCCAAACTTGCTCTGGGCCTCCTCAAAGGTCAGGACATTCGTCCCTCTCTGAAGTTGCCATGGGGCCTCTAGACCTTTTTTAATTTGTCTTTTATACCATTGATTGTTAAATGCTTGGTTCGATATAAACCATTTATACTTCCAGCTATACTGCTGACAAGCTTTGTGTTTTATGCCCATCTGCCAAGCTCTGAGAATGCTTGCTGTTGCAGGGGGAACCCGCAGTGCCATTTCTTTAAGATGCTGCCGGGAAAATAGGAAAGCTGGGAGAGGGTCCAGCACGTCTCTCTCCAAGTCTATTAACTTCCACCATGCTTGATAGGTTTTGTTTCCCCACAGTACTGCTAATCGCATTTGCGAGGCTAACCAGTATTCTCGGAGGAAAGGGAGAGCAAGCCCTCCTCGACTTTTTGGGAGAGTTAGTTTCAGGAAGCCCACTCTAGGTCTCTTATAATTCCATAGGTAGCTATTTAATCATTTTTGCCAGGATAAGAGTTCCTTAGAAGTAAGGGTACAGGGGACACACTGAAATAGATTCACGAATTTTGGGAGTATATTGATTTTTAGGGTTAGGTTCCTTGCATAAAGTGCTGTGGGGAGCATAGACCACCTTCTCAAGTCGTGTTTTATGTTTTGGACTAATGGATCATAGTTATGAGCCGACAATTCCCTTAGGTTCTTGGGTATATGGATCCCCAGGTATCTTATGCTTTGTTTATCCCATTTAATTGGAAATTTCTTTTTTTGTGAAAGAGTCAGAGTGTAATTAAGAGCTAGGGCTTCAGATTTATTTACATTAAGAGTGAATCCCGATAAATTAGCAAAGCGCTTAATTAACTTAAATAGAACCCCCAGAGACACATCTGGGTTAGTGATATAAACTAGGATGTCATCTGCGAAAAGAACCAGTTTTTGGTCACTTCCTCCCATCCGGACACCATGCAAGTCCGGGGCCTGCCTCAGACTTTGGGCTAATGGCTCTATGTAATAAGCAAAAAGGAGGGGGGGAGAGGGGGCACCCCTGTCTAGTCCCTCTTTGTAAGTGGAATTTTTTTGAGATGTGGCCATTTACTCGTATGTATCCAGTGGGACATCTGCAAAATTTGAAGATGGTGTCTACCAGTGGGGTGGGAAAATTATACTCGAGCAGTACTTCTTTTAAGTATTTCCATGACACCTTGTCAAAAGCTTTCTCTGCATCGAGACTTAGTAAAATTGCTGGGATATGTTGTTCTGTAATCCATTCCATGATATAGACTGTGCATCTCACATTATCTTGAGCTTGGCGTCCCGGGATAAAGCCACATTGATCCATGTTTATTAGGGTTGAGGCATATTTAGTCAGTCTTTTGGACAATATCGTGGCCAGGATCTTGTAGTCTGTATTTGAAATAGATATGGGATGGTATGAGGGACATTGCGTGGGGTCTGTACCTTCTTTGTGGATAACCGAAATTATCGCCTCGTTCCAGGATGGGGGGATCTCCCCATTTCAGGAAGTTACTGTGGTGAATACCCTTGTAAGTAGAGGAGTTAACGTTATGGTGAAAGTTTTGTAAAACTCTCCTGGGAGCCCATCGGTTCCCGGGCACTTGCCTGTTTTTAATCCCCCTGTCGTTGTTTTGATTTCATTGGCTAGGATTGGGGCCATTAGGCTTTCCCCTTGCTCTCGCGTTAGGGTCGGAAGTTTAAGGGCTGATAGAAATTCCCTAATTTCTCCTTTAAAGGGGTCTAATTTCTCTGAGTACAGTTCTGAGTAGTATTCCCGGAAGGCCTCAGAAATGTCTTGGGTCGTGGTTCTAAGAGTTTTTTGGGTCGGGTGTTCGACTTTTACAATTGTGGATTTTGCCTTACGGGCTCTTAACTGACCTGTTATCATCCTCGTGAACCCCGGACCCCTATCGTAGTATCTGTGCCAAAGGTATATCAGTTTTTGCTCTACCGCATAGTCTAATATACTATTGAGCTGTTTCTTGAGTGTACTTAGTTCCTTGGTTCGTTTTTTGCTTTGCCTTATCTTCTGTTCCTCCTCCATTGTTTTTATTTTATTTTCTAGAGTAATCCTCCTATCTTCCCTTTGTTTTTTTTTGTGCGAGGAGATCGAAATAATCTTCCCCCTCACTATCGCTTTTACTGTGTCCAATAGAATTGAATCTGTTACTTCCTGGTTATCATTATCTTGGACTGCTTGGGTTATAGTGTTATTTATTGATTCCTGCGTCTCCTTGTCTCTGATTAATGACAAATTGAGCCTCCAGAACGGTCTTTTTTTTGGTGTTTGAGACTGTACTTTACAAAAAATAGGCTTATGATCTGAGAGTACAAAATCTCCCTGCCAGATTTGCAGGATGCTACTTAACTGCTCTTTCTGTGTTACTAGGTAATCTAAACAGGAGTACGAATCGTGTGCCTGCGAGTAAAAAGTATGCCTTCGTCCTTGCCCCAGAATGTGTCTCCAGGAGTCTTCAAAGCCCAACTCCTGCATCAGCTTTTGCACTTTCCTACCCATCTTATTTGCTCTGCCTTGAGTGAATCCACTGTTTCCCCCAGTTATATCGAGGTTGAAGCCCCCCCGCATATCAGCCTACCCTCTACCCAGCCTGCCAGTTTGGTTAAAAAATTTTGGTAAGTTGCGAATTCTGCTACTGGGGGCATGTAGACTGAGGCTAGAGTGAGCTGTTGACCCTCCAGTATACCCTTGACTAGCACGTACCTACCCTCCTTGTCGATCACTCTGTCTGTGATTTCGAAGGGGGTACCTTTTCTTATTAACACTGCTGTTCCCCTTCGCCTACCTCCTTTGTATGATGAGGCCACCACATGGGAGAAACCCAAGTTCTTGAATTTTTTGTGCTCTGCGTTTGAAAGGTGGGTCTCCTGCAGCAATAGAATATTTACTCCTTGCCGTTTCATTAATTGAAGTATCTTTGCCCTCTTAATGGGGTTTGTGACACCGTGCACATTATAGGTGCACACGGTCCAGTTCTGCATCGTATCATCCATTTGGATAGCACTGTTTTGTTCTATTTGTATTTTGCAGGTTTCTCCCCTGGTGGCTACCCCATTTCTTCCCATATACTGCTACTTTCTTATAAATATCCGCAACGCCTACTAAATCCAAACGCCCTGCTTTGCCTAACTCAAACAAGTATTTACAGTCAGTATTAAACTTCTGAAACATTTCAACAGTAACTTTCAACAAGTATTCTTCCAAGGTTGGGGGCTACGTATTGTTACTGGCCCCTATTCACTCCTATTTTCTAGGAGAGAGAGGGGGTTACTTACCCTTCCATGTCTGGAGGACCCCCCCCAGAGCCTTGCTGTCGTTGGGCTCCTGTGCGAGGTGCCTTAAACCTGGAAGCCTCGCTTGCTCCATGCCCCGCCTATGTATGACCTGCTATAGGCCATGTTGTTTTATAGCAGAGCTACCGGCCTTAAGTATGTAGTCATGACCCTTCTCGTACACCCGCTCTAAGCCAGCCTTTGGATTTTTCCCCTTATCATATTGGTTGGTGATACCACTATTGGGGGGTAGGAAAAAAAATATATAAAAAGGGGGGAGACAGGGAGGAACGGGGAGCCCCTAGGCCTTGGCATTATGCTCACAGTTAAATGCCTTATGATTCTCTGGGGGAGGGAGGAATGGGTGGGGAAGGGGGGTCAGGGTGTCCCCCAGTCAATTGTTCTCGGTACTCGCAGGTCAGTACCCTAAATTTCCCCAGTCACTCAGCTCCAAGAGACCCGAGAGCACCACTTCAGGTTTCCGCTCCCCCCCACTCCACCCAGCATCCAAAAGCCTTTAGTTTTGATGTTTACGGTTATACTGGGGAGAGGGAGAGCAAAGAAAAAAAGGGAAATAGACAGTAAATTGAGTACTATATATTTATAAGAGCACTCTCTTAATGTTCAGTTCTGTTCATTATGTTCAAATAGGTCTGGCATTTCAGTTCCCCAGTTTTAAACCGTATTTAGGTTAGATATTGTACTCATCCTGGAGTCTGGAAGTACAGCCGAATCTGCGTCCAGATCGGGAACAAATATGCTCCCGGTAAAGAATGGTGTCCTCTCTGCACTCATCTCAAGTTGGAGTCTCTCGATGGGTGAGCTTTCTCTTGAGAAGCTTCTGGATACTGCACAACAGCTCCATGTGCGCCTCCTTACTGGTACCCCCGTCTTCCTGTTAGCTGCACGTCATTTTCCAAGTTCCCAGGTTCCTGAATCTTGGTTCCTCCTCTCCTTAACTGCAATGTTGCATTTTCCGAGAGCTTCAAGCGCCTCTTCTGCCGAAACATAGATCTTCATTCCATCCTCCCAGAAGACCCTCAACCTCGCAGGATATGGGGTATGGAAACATATTGACTTTTCTCTGAGCGCTGGGAGGATGGGCCCATACTTAACTCTTTCCATCTGCACTTCGGTAGGATAGTCATGATCTAAGTAAAGCCTATGTGTTAAGTATCGTATGTCCTTTTTTGCCCACGCTCGCTGCAGTATTTCTTCTTTAACTGAGTATGAGTTCAGTTTGAAAACAATAGATCTTGGGTGTGCCGCCGGGTCAGATGGTTTTGCCAGGAGCGCACGGTGTGCTTTCTCTATGTGGAATACCATAGTAGGAGGCAGGTCAATTACGTCCTTCAGAAGGTTTTCTAGGAACGCTGACATGGGGACTACTTCAGCATTCTCCACGAGGCCGTAGAATCTTAAATTGTCTCTTCGGGAGCGGCCTTCTAGGTTTAGGCATTTAGCTTTTAGGCTTTTGGTTTGTTGTGTTAGTGTCTGAATTATCTCAGACATTTGTATGGCTGTGTCTTCTGCTTCTGAGAGTCTCTCCTCTATTTGGCTTACTCTGGTCTCAAATGTTGACAATTGTAGCTATACTGCACAGAATTCTTGTTTGTTCTCCTTTCTAGATTTGGTTATTTCATGCAGCAGTCGCTCAAATCGGGAGCGAGATAACTGTTCGTTCTCCCCATCTATATTGTACTCAGGAGTTCTTTGGCCTTGGGGTGAGGACGACCTGCTGGAAGGGCCTGACTTCAATCTAGCTGCATCCTTGTTGTTTGCTTTGATTTCTTGCCGGGTTCTACCTCTATTCAGGCTCTGTAATTGACCCCCTGTATTTTTTGACATTTTCACTTTATATTTCTTAGATTCTGGATTTTTTTTAGGCTTGCCTGGGCTGGATCTTCATGGATTAGACTTGCATCGGTCTGTGACGTCACTGGAAGTTCCTCACGGCAATTTTGATGGCAAAATGTTGTTTTGCAAAATCCCTAGGCACCAGCCATTTCTCACACAAGCAGGAATCAGGACAGGAGAACCATAAATATATATTTATATTTTTTTTTGTGTAGTCCTGTAAAACAAAGGCTTGTATCATATGTGAAAAATTTTGTGGAGGGGGCAGCCTGGCAGTTGAGTAGCCTCTGTCTGCACAGTGTCACCAGCCATTTCCCACAGAAGCAGGAGTCAGGACATTAGAACCATATTTATTTGCATAGTACTGTCAAATAAAGGGTTGCATCATGTGTGAAACATTTTGGAAGAAGGGGGAAGCTCAGAAGTTTAGTAGCCTTTGTCTGTACAGTGTCAGCAGCCATTTTCCACGCATGCGGGAGTTGGGACAGGAGGACTATATTTTTTTTTGTAGTCCTGTCAAATAAAGGCTTGCAGCCTTGCATAACATTTGAAACATTTTGAACAGATGGGGAAGAATGACAATTAAGTAGCCTCTGATTGCACAGTGTCACCATCTATTTCCCAAACAAGCAGGAGCCGGGACAGGAGGATCATATTATTTTTGTGTAGTCCTGTCAAATAAAGGCTTGTATCATGTGTGAAAAATTTGGGATGGAGGGGGCAGCTCTTGACAGTTGCATAGTAGCCCCAACTTGTAGTCTTGCTAGTTAACCAATTCATATTCCTTGGCATATGCAGCACCATGCATTTCTGCTTAAAGTTGAACCAGCATAATATTCTGTGGTGATTTGCATATACTGCCCATGATGCCTTGCATTATGGGGGTATGTGTGATTTTGCATTTCTTTGAAACTTGGCTTCCTGGCCAATGCCCTTTGGGGTAATCATTGCCTCAGTGCTTGTGCACCGAGGTTCTTTGTCTTTTAGCTTGTTTTTTGTTTTTATTGGGTTCACCACAACATAACCCAGATAGACTATCTTAGGGTAGTTGGTTTATTCCACTGGGGTGTCATACAGATGAGGCACACTGATGAGTCCTGGTAGGACAAAACATGTGTCTGTGTCTTCTGTTGGCACCCTTTGCAGACTGTGTGAGAGACCTTTCGGCACCATGTATTTCTGCTTAAAGTTGAAGCAGCATAATATTCTGTGGTGATTTGCATATACAGCCCATGATACTTTGCATTATGGGGCTATGTGTGATTTTGTATTTCATATTCCTTGCCTTGAGACGTGCATTAACTACTTGTTATCATTGCCACTTATTTCTCCAAGGTGACCGAGGAAGGTAGTACGGTTAGGTACTGTCATTTTTCCTTGGAAGGGAGTTGACTTTATTAGTGATCAGCAACTGTTATTAAATAATGATGGAAGGGAGTGGGCCTGTGAAGCAAGTTCCCAAGCCAAAGACAGCAATTCAGAAGAAAAGAAAACAAAAACAGTCACAAAACCAAAAAGTGCTTCTTTTACTGCAGTAGGTACATCCTCTTCTTTGTCAACTAAAGCTTCCTCATGCTCCAACTCCTTGTCTTCTGAGATCCCACCATGTTTGTCTGCTGCTGCAGGTGAAACCCAGTTAACAAATGCAGGCCAAGTAAACAGCAGCAAGAAAAGTTCAGATGCTGAACTAGAAACTAAAAAAAGTAGATTTGAGAAAGAAGAAGGTACAGTTATTAAAAAAAATAGAGGCAGTTGCAGGCACAACACAGTGTAAAGGAACGAATAAGCACACATGCATACATTGTACCACCTTCTCAAGATCCTGCCATTTCTCATTCCTCTAAGTCAGACCATTTGGGATATCAGTGGGAGCGAGTGCATTCCTGAAAGACAGAGAATGCATGATGAGGGCTCTAATGATGACAGTTCAGAGCCAGAGGAACCAGTGAGGTGCCAGATCAAAAAACCTGGGGGGAAGGTCATCAGAGAAAATATCACTAGGGGCCATTGAAACTGAAAAAGAAGTTATGCTGGCTTATTTCTTTTATTTAAAATTTGTTAACTGGAAAAGGCACACTGAGCAGAGGCTCATTTCCAGGTGAAACCCAGGGACATGGGGTGTGTATGTGTATGTGTGTGTGTGTGTGTGTATATATATATATATATATATATATTCATGGCAAAAACTGCATTTAATACATCAGTTAGGGGTTAGAGCAACAAAAGTCAGGAAATGGAAATGTTAGGGTTAGGCCCCTAACCCCCATACAACCCACACACACACATCCTCCACAGAGTGACAGACACAAGGGTATGCCATGGAGTCATCAGGCCCAACTCTCACCCCATTCCATGCATAAGCAGGTTGACATGCTACAGTAAAGGAGAATGGGTAACAGTTAGGCCTCATGACCCCATGGCAGACCCTGGCATTTGTCACTCTGTGGAGGATGTGTGTGTAGGTTGTGTGGAGGGGGAGTTAGGGACTCAACCCTAACATTTAATTTCCTGACTTTTGTCAGTTTAACCCTAACTGATGCATTAAATGCATTTTTTTTTGCCATGAATTTCCTTACTTTTTGAAAAAGTGTAACATAACTAGTAAAAAAACATGTATTGGTGGGGGTCCCACACTCCCACCAAATTGCCAATTTCTGCATAACAATATGCATCTGTGGGAGCATGAGCCCAGAGGGCCCGTGCTCCAACTTATGCATAGCTAAAGAGCAATATAGCATCCCAATTGGGCAAGGAACCCTTGCAACACAAATTTGACAATATCTCATTAACCATGCAACCCACAGAAAACATTCCACTGCATGATTACTCTATGGTTTAAAATCTTGTTCCAGCAGCATAGATCACTTAAAGGTCGTCTATGCTGCCAGTAGCAAAAACTCTGTATCTCACTTCGTTTTCGAGATAACGGCTCCAAACACGTAACAGACACCACAATGTAATCCTATGGGGAAAAAGTCAACTTCATCACAGCATATCTATGCAACCACTTAATTACCCAAGACCTAAGCAGCACAATTCACACCTGTAGGGCATCCCCTCAACATCCTGTAAATTACAAGTAAAAAGACCACTTGGGAACATAAGGAGGAGGCTGGTAAGGACAGAGGTCTGGGGTTATATTCTGTTTTAATTGAAATATTTGAATAGTTTTGTATGTGAAATTAGTTCTATGTGTTAAAAATTATTACCTTGAGTTAGAACTGTTACTTGGGCTGAGATATTGTAACTTTTGAGGCTTGGGAACACTTGTTTGGCAGTGATAATTAGAGTGAAATTTAAAATGTGTTGTTTGCCTGGTGTTGGTAAGAGCCCTCCCACCCACCCTGTTTTGTAGGCTTTCTTAAATACTGAAAAGCCACTGGGGGTTGGGATTGAAGGGCTGAGTATTTCTGTTTGGGACTGAAATTCAAAGCAACAGGAGCTGGTGGGCCTGTGGCATCATACGGTACCTGATGTCTGCATACACACACTGTTAGTGGGATGGGACACACACTGGACTGTATGTGTTTGTGAGACTTGGGAACTTTATTGGTGGGGTTGAAATTGGGTTTGTAAATAACTGCAGTCAGTATAGACAGAAACTGTATTCCAGGGAAAGGGACTGAGAAAAGGGGGTGTGCCATTATAAACAGAGGGGGATAAACAGGGTGGCCATATTCCACCATGGCAGGCATCTTCAGAAGGGTTGTAGGCTGCACAGGCTGTGGGATAGCAATAATTCTCAATTGGGCCTGGAGAGAGGGAGGCTGCCCACTCTGTAGACAGCTATCTTGTATCAGGAGTGAGGTATATTGGTTAAGGAGTAAGCTGGGGAGCTGGGGGGGTGTCCAAGGATAAGGGGTGTGGATATGGGCAGCAGAAGGGTGGGGCTGAGGGGAGGCTGGGGCAACACTCTGAAATCACAGGATGTTATGTTACAGCAAGCAGGAGGGGGGATATTAGGGGCAGAGGACCCTTAGATAGGGATGTTGACACTAAGGGGAAAGTGTACGGGGTGAACATTCTGAACACAAAGAGAGTGGAGGGGGAAGAGTCAGGAGGGGCTGTTGTGGGGAAGCCTAAAACAGCAGACTGTGGGAAGGGAGCTCCTAAGGTGAACAAAGCAAGAGGGGAAGAAGAGGGGCAGTTTAGAGGTGCAGTCAAGGGAAACTTGGGTTACTTGATGGAGGCTGACATAGAGTGTCACAATAAATTTGAGCTACTAAGCAACCTAGAGGGGAGGAAGGGTTGGTGGAAATGAGGAAACTTATACAGAGGCTGGGGGGAGGGAGTTGGATACCCATAGGGCATCACAGACCGGCAATGGAAAGGATAGAAATAGTCCCAGAGGGAGAAGGGGAAACATAAATGTTAAGCAAATGGGGGAGATGCAACATATTGCAGACATGAGGGAGGAGAGCATGACTGGAGAGAAACTGGGAGACAAGGAGGTGGGAGAGGCCCCCTTCAGCAGGGGGGTCAGTACCAAGGATGGAGCCCTAGCTAAAGGGGACCCACAGAGAGCCTCTGGAGGCAGGGGTACTATTACAAGGGGGGAGGATGGCAGTGTGGGGGAAGGGGAAACCATCAGGGCCAGGATAAATGGTTCGGATAAGAGAGGGTTAAAGTGGACACCTATTCAGTGGGGATCTGAGTTAAGTGGGCAAAATAATGAGGGAGGCAGAAAGGGGAGGGTGACAAGGGGGTCTCTAATAAGGCAGGAAGACTCCCATGGAATTGAGATCATGAATAAAGGGGATGGGGGGCTGAGAGGGCATAGTGGAGGTAACCATAAGGATGATGGCGGTGTTAAGGTTCTGTTATTGGGAGACTCGATGATTAGGAGTATCCAGTGGGAGGGACAGGGGGGTGGACACCATAGCCAGGTGAAGGTAATGAGTATCTCTGGGCTGACAGTGCAGAGAGAAAAGTTCATGGTGTATGAAATGGTTAGGGATTACGGAGGGAAACCAGATTTCCTGGTGCATTTGGGAACTAATGATCTAGAGGGAAATAGCATTTTGGAAATCCAAGCAAGGTTCCAAGAACTTGCCAGAGTCTGTCGGGATAATGGATGCAACATTTCCTTTTCAGAGATATTGCCAGTACCAAAGGCCTCAGTGGAGAAAAATTGAAGCTCACAGAGGTTAATGACTGGCTCAGGAAGTGGGGTGAAGAGAGTGGGTTGGGGGTGTTAGGGAACTGGAAATGAGTTTGGGAGGATAAGGGACTATATGCCATGGACAGGCTTCATCTTGCCCCATTAGGGAAGGAAGTCCTTAAACAGGGGATGGCTGACTACATTCAAGAAAGGTGGGGTTTAAACTTGTGAGGGGGGAAGGGATAAGGGAGGGGCTGACCAGAAGCCCTCCTCCAGATGAGAGTAGCCTTCAAGCCCAAGGGGAGGGGAAACAGACTGGGGTGGAGGTTTCAGGAGGAGCAGAGGAGGATGGAAGTATAAGGAATCTGGTTGGGGTTTGACAAAGAGGATCAGGGATATGGGGTGGGGTTGGTGTTAGTAAATGCCAGGAGCTTGGGAAACAAGTTGCCAGAGTTCCAGGCCATGCTGTTCGGGGGGGGGTTGGATGTGCCGGCGGTCATGGAGACTTGGGCCAACAACCATGACTGGGACCTAAACGTACGGGAGTACACAATGCTTAGGAAGGCTAGAAAGGAGGGCAGGGGGGTGGAGTGGCTATGTTCATTAGAGATGACATAGAAATTGCTAGGGTAGAAGAGGCAGTGGGAAATGTGGAGGCCTTATGGGTCACCTTACGATCCCCAGCAGGAGATAAGGTCAAGCTGGGTGTAGTATATAGACCCCCGGATGAGTGATGTTCTAGAGGATGGTTTGCTGGACAACATCATTGCCCAGTGTGGACCAAAAGGGAAGGAGTGGTGTTGATGGGGACCTTAATATGCCAGGTGCAAACTGGGAACCATGTCCTCTAAGGTGGCCAGGAGCAGAGGCTGCTGGATCGGCTTCCAGGATGTGTTCTTAACACAGCATGTGATGGAGCCCAAAGGGAGGGGCATGTCCTGATGTGGTTCTGGCAGATGGGGATCTGGTAAGGGACCTGGTTGTACAGGACCCCCTGACTGGGAGCGACCACAATACTGTCTGGTTTCAAATAAGCATGGGGGGGGGGTGAGATCTAGGACACTGGCAGTGGACTTCAGGGGGCAGACTTTGTGGGCATGGGAAATATTCTCAATGATCACTTGAAGGGGATTACATCAATGACAAGTGTGGAAAGGAGATGGGAGGTCATAAAACGGGGACTTCATGAGGCAGTCAGGATCTGTGCTAAGTTGAAACGTAAGGGAGCAAGGTCACATAAACCATGCTGGTGGTCCAGTGAGGTACAGGTAGCAGTCAGAGAAAAGAGGTGGCCTACAAAAATATAAAACAACAAGAGGGATAGGGATTAGAAATGTACCATCTTGCATCTAGAAAAGTCACCCGGATGGTGAGGGGAGCAAAGTCCAGTAAAGAGCAGCGGCTGGCACAGGGGATACATGGAGGGGAAAAGGGGTTCTTCCGGTACATTGGGGAGTGGAGAAAAACTAAGGGCCATCTCAGTAGACTGAGATCAGAAGGACAGTGGGTGGAAGAGGCGAGGGACCAGGCAGAGGTATTTAACGAGTACTTTGCCTCTATGTTCACTAGGGAGGGGGATGGGATATCTACAAAGCAAGGCACGAAGGAGATAGAAACAGCAGTGAGTGGGATCAGGGGAGCAACAGAAATGGAGCAAGAGGGAGGGAGAGGTACCCCAGGGGTGTCACATCTGGATAAGGATAAAAAGGCCAATAAGGTGGAGGGGACGGATGATGCTATCTCTGCCAAAAGGGTGTGGTTAGCCCTCAAGGCCCTAAAGAAAGACAAATCTCCTGGGCCGGACGGCATTCATCAAAGAGTACTATGGGAATTGGTGGACATACTGGCTGCACCCCTGGCGGAGCTCTTCAACAGGTCACTTGAGACAGGAAAGGTACCTAGGGATTGGAGAGAGGCACATGTGGTGCCAATCCATAAAGGGGGGTCGAGGGAAGTACCAGGTAACTATAGACCCATCAGTTTGACCTCGGTGGTGGGAAAATTAATGGAGAGTATACTAAAGGAACGATTGAGGGTGTACTTGGAGGAGGTGGGAGGACTTGATAGTCGACAACATGGGTTTGTGCCAGGTAAATCATGTCAAACCAATCTTGTGGAGTTCTACGACTGGGTAACATCAGAACTGGACAGGGGAAAGCCTGTGGATGTATTATACTTGGACTTCAGCAAGACATTTGACTCTGTCCCCCACAATGGGCTGGTGGAGAAACTGATGGGGTTAGGAGTAAGCCCTTTGATGGTCAGATGGATTGAAAACTGGCTAGCTGGATGCACCTAGAGAGTAGTGGTCTGTGGGGAGCTCTTGAACCCTAGAGAGGTTGGTAGTGGGGTACCGCAGGGCTCGGTCCTGGGTCCGATCCTGTTTAATGCATACATATCGGACATCAGGGAGGGTATAGGGTGTGAAATGAGTCTCTTCACGGATGACTCCAAGATGGGAGCAGTAGTTGAGGGAGAAGAGGGGAGGTTGGCCCTGCAAGGGGACCTGGACACCCTGGAAAGCTGGGCTCACACATGGAAATTAAATTTCAATATCACCAAGTGCAAGGTGTTGCATCTTGGTGGGAAACCTAAACACAGGTACACCCTGGGAGGAGGTGCTGGAGTCCTCAATAGGGAAAAAGACCTAGGGGTCATGGTGGATGCATGTATGAATAACTCTGAGCAGTGCAGGAGAGTGGCTAGCAAGGCAAACAGGATGTTGGGATGCATTGTAAGGGGGATCACCTCTAGGAGCAAGGAAGTGATTCTGCCACTGTACAATGGACTGGTTAGACCACACCTTGAGTACTGTGTTCAGTACTGGAGACCACACTTGAAGAGGGACATACAGCTCCTGGAGAGGGTACAGAGGAGGGCAACTAAGATGATATGAGGGCTAGGGATTTGACATATGAGGACAGACTTGAGGAGCTCTGCCTGTTTTCATTGGAGGAGAGGAGAGCAGGGGACATGATTGAGGTCTTCAAGTACCTCAAGGGAATAAATAGGGTAAACATGGAGGGGATCTTTAGACTAAAGCAGGGAGGTATCACCAGAGGGCATGGTTTGAAGTTGGAAGGTGGAAGGGTGAGGGGGGAAAAAGAGGAGGAGGTTTTTCACTGAGAGGGTGGTGGACCCTTGGAATGCACTGCCTGGTGAGCTGGTTCAGAGATCCACAGTGAAGGGCTTCAAGAGAGGGTGGGACAGACATAGAAAGTGGATGTATCAGATGATGGCCTGTCCCGGGGGGTGGGGATGAATGATAAGGGTTTCTGGAGCACAAGGGATGGGAGGGCCTCAGCACCCAACTAAGGATCTAAGGTCCGAGCAGACTTGATAGACCGTAAGGCCTAATCTGCTGGCAAATAGTATGTTAGTATGTTAGTATGAGCTATGCAATTCTAAAGTTTTTACACCTTCAAAAATCTTTCAGTCGTGAGATAGCAAAATCTTAGGCCGTGAGATAAATCCTAGTCTGCAGCCTAAGAAAATCCTATTCCACAAGGGGACATCTGGTCATGCCAGTCTGGGCCATCTGGTTACCCCAGGGGCATCTGGTAGTGAAATTCCTGCTATCTGGTCATCCCCTCATGAACAAAGCTCATGGACTAGGATCGTCTTGCAGACCAGGATTTTGCAGGCTCATGAAAGAAAATCATTAGTGAGTCATAAAAAAATAATTTTATTTTTCAAAAACCTATTTTTTGACAGAAATGAAGACAACCAAAGGCATGGCTTTGCAGAGGGGGTCATCCTGAATAAACCAATGCCTCATTTGGCCCCAAAGTCACCTGTGAAGAAAGCTACAACATTTTATTTGACTGGAAAATTAAAAACAAAATCGCGGCTCAAGAAATAAGAATTTTTCTGATGGACTAGGATTTTCCTTCATGAGGTAGCAAAATCCTTGACTGTGAGGCAATTCTTAGGTTGCAAAATATGCATATAAATTTTGGGCTGAACTAAACATGCTCAGAACTTAAAAATTAAAAATTTAATAACTTTTGAATGGATTAATATTTTAACCAAACCAATGCTGAATTGTTCCTTGACCCAAACTCTTTCTACATTCCAAATTTCAGACCAAAAGACCACACAGTGTGGTCTCAGCACCACGGCCAAAAAATATATCAAAACTGATGAAAAGTGCATTTTTTGGTGTTTCACTGTGCAGAAACTGTAAGTCTGACTGAAACGCAACATGGTAAATCAAGAGACCTTCCACACCAGACTGAGTATTCCAAATTTCGTGCAAATTCGTTGAACGGTTGCAAAATTATTAATACGCAAAATTTGAGGGTTTTTTTTTTTACTTTCTATTTTTCTGCACCTCTACTGTCTCCTAACTGCCACTCCTTCAAGCCTCCAAGGTGCTCTGCTCCCCGACCATACTGACTGCCCCGGAGTCTGCTCCTAGAGTGCCACACTCGTTAATCCTCAGGGTCCTTGATGGCCAGGATTACCCCCCCCATGGGGTGAGGAGGAAACCCCCTTACCCTCCTCTATCCCCTGAGTGATCAAGCTGCACAGCGGATTCTGCCCTTCCCAGTCAGCGGTGGTGAAGCAGGCAATGGCGGTCATCATCTAGGAGGATCTGGAATTTCTTTTCCTCCTTTCCTCTGGAGAGCCCGACGCGAATGACATCAATGCACTGACGCTGGGACATCTGCCGCTCCCCCCATGTAGATCTGCACTCTGTCAACACCCAGCCTGCTGGGTGTCACGCAGTGCGGTGCATATCTCTAACTCCACCCTGATGGAAGGACAGCTGTCACAGGATGCTCAGTCCTTCCTTCCTCTGCCAGCCCCCGTGACCTAAGTCCGTTCTCGAACCCCCGTCACTGGCACGGTGCAAGATGAAAAAAATTGAGGTTTAACATTAAAGTGCCTGCTTAATCCCTAACTATAGGGGAGCAACTGTGCCCCTAAAATATATATATATATATATATATATATATATATATATATATATATATATATACACACACACACACACACACACACACACACAAAAAAGCTGGATTATAGTTAATGCAGGTTATTTACATAGTATGGTTACATATGAATAGCCAAAGTAAATTACATATGTTACATAAGGTAGTATGGTTAGATATCAAAAGAACTGCTCTGGGTAAGGAAAATATAAATAGTTAGTGGAATAGTAAGTGGAAAGACAGAGTAACTAATAAGCAGGGTGCTTCAAGGGAAGGAAGGGGTATGGGGGGGAACAGAGTGAGGTGAGGTGGGGGCAGGGAGGTGGGTAAGGGGAAAGTTGTAAGGGGGAGGAAAGAGATATATGTAAGTTGGCATTTGAAGGCTGGGAGGAATTGGAAATCACAAAGAGAAGCCAGCAGTTGATTTCAGAGGTGAAGGAGGAGGTAAAAGAAGGCGGGAACACCGGCTGATGATCACCAGCTGGGGATGAAGAAGGATGCCAGGATATAAGGGGAAAGGAAGGACTGGGCAGAGGAGAGATATGAAGGGAGACGGTTGAGTCAGAATTTCACCATGACCGTAAGTGAACGAATGTGCCACCTATGGGAGAGGGGTGAGAAATTTAGAGAGGATAGAAGTGTGCAGTGATGGGTACGTGGTGGAGCGTGTGTAATGAATCTGCAAATAGAGTTGAGTAACATGTTGAGCTTAGAATGAGGAGGTAGAGGCTGAGGCATAGATAATGTCCCTGTATTTGAAGATAGGGAGGATAGCCTTGTGGAACTAAGTTGTGGTGAATGTGTAGGGGGATGGTGAGTTTGTTTTGAAAGAGCACGCCTACCATAGGGTGCAGTTTTGAGCAAAGGGAGTCAATATGGACAGCTTAGTTATCGGTCTAGCCAAAAGCCAAGGTATTTTTTTTTCAATTTAAAGTTTATTACAGCTTTTTAACTCTTATGTGAGACAGAGCCATGAGTGATGAATCTGTACATCAGTTCAAAAAGTTGGTTACCTTGGATCTGTTCCCCCCCCCCTCTCACTTCCCCCTCTCCCACACAGTCCATATAGTCTAAGTCATTTATCATAATTTTACCATCGAGATGCACTCTTTAAAGGGAATACAAAGTATGTAAGGTGTCCCATATCTTTTTATATTTAGGCAGATTATTATGAAGGCTTGCTATAGCCTTTTCAGTTCTGAGGTTAGCTAATAATTCGTTGAGCCAGTCAGCATAGGAGATAGTATCATTATCATTATCCTTCCAGTGTTTAAGAATCAGTCTTTAACAGACATTGAAATCAAGGATATGAGATATTTACGATTACCCACTGAAATTTGTGAGTAGTTACCCAGTAAACATATTTCAGGTGTAAAATATTCTGATAGTCCTAATAACAGATCTGCTCTGGCTTGAATGCAGTTCCATAGAGGGGCTACTTTGGAGCAGTTCCAAAAGATATGAAGAAGGGTACCCTCTTCCTGGGAACAACAGGAACATAAACAAGAGGATATTAAGCCCCATGTAGCTAATTTTTGTGGGGAATAATACAAATTGTGTAAGATATGAAATTGCATAAGGCATAATCGATTTTATATCACAAAAGGGTGGCAGTTACACCAAAGGGTGAGTCAATCTATATTCCAGTGGGAAAGAAGGGATGACCAGTATGCTGTGGGATCAAATCATTCATTAAAATGCCCTTCATATAAGGATGCATATAAGTTAGAGACTGCTTTAGGGAAATTTATCAGGGGGCTTAGATCCAGCTGGAAAGAGAATTTGGGTGGTGGGGAGGTATCTTACCTATCAGTTTGATAAAGAGATGCCTCAATTGAAAAACCTTAAAGAAACAGGGCAAGGGTATTTTAAATGTATGTAATTTCAGCAATCGAGGGCCAAGAACCATTTTTTCCCACGAAAAGGGATAACTTTCCATCCCCCAGTTGAGGTAACCGATTAAATGTAAGCCTCTTGTTATCAACTTGGAAAGCTGTGGAATTCCAAATAGATTGGAACAAATCGGTGTGGTGTTTATATTGTAAAAAAGCACACAGTTGGGAGTCAGCTCTCACTGAGACTTCGATTGTGGATGATTTTAGGTTTATTGGTAATGAGGATGGCTTTAAACATAACAACGTAGAGGAATCCATGTTACAGGAGTGAATCAAATCCAATTACATTTTGAGCCAAGGTGGGAGAGAAGAAGAAGGGGCTGGTGCGAACCATCTGAGGTATTTGGACGCATGACAGGCCCAATAATATAGATTAAGGTGAGGGAGACATAAGCCTCCTTTAAGTTTGGAAGTAGCTAGTTTGTGGTATGTTATTCTTGGTTGTTTCTTCGACCAAATGAATTTTGTAAGAAGCCTGTGGACTTTCTTAAACCAAGTACCTGGTAACCATACATTGAATAAATTGAGGGGGTAAAATAAATGAGGGAAAATGTTCATTTTAATTAAATTAATCCACCTCCATAACGATATAGGATGAGTCGCCCACTGATCTAAGTCCTGGGTGATAGTTTGTACCAAGGAGTCTACATTTTTCTTAATGTTAAGTAGAGGGTTTCTGTTAAATTCGATACTGAGGCATCTAAGGGAATCCTGGGACCATGAGAGACCTAGAGATGTAATAGTGTTTTTGAGTACTCTATTATTTAGGGGAAAAACAATTAACTTGTTAACATTTAATTTGTAGTTCAATAATCTATTATACTCTGCAATAATCTCTAGCATTGATGGGATGGATGTCTCTGGGTAGCACAGATGTAGAAGAAGGTTGTCCGCATATGCGGAAACTTTTACATCTGTGCCTTGTATTGTTAGACATTGCACCATCCAGCTTGCAATGAGTTTATGGATAAGGGGTTCAAGATATATATTTAATAGCAAGGGAGAGAGAGGGCATCCTTGCCTCATTCCAGAGTGTAAAAGAAATGATTCTGAGATCACTCCATTCCCTGAAATTCTAGCAAATGGGGACTGATAGAGAGCTTTTATCCACCCCTGAAATTCTAGGGGAAAACCAAAGGTGTTCAAAGTTTGAAACAAAAAATTTCAATTAACTCAATCGAACACCTTCTCAGCATCCAGAGACACCAGGAGAGCTGGAAAAGTGGCATCTCTGGATGCCGAGAAGACATGCTAGAGAGTGCAGAGATGGTTCACTGAGGATTTCCCCTTCATGAATCCCACCTGCTGTGAACCTATTAAGTCTGGAAGTACTAAACTAAGTCTGTCTGCTAATAATTTTGTTTAAATTGTTATATCTTGATTAAGAAGAGAAATGTGCCTGTAATTCTTTACCAAATCTGGATTCTTATCTGGTTTAGGTAAGAAAACAATGACAGCTTCAAATAATGTGGGGTTGACTTGTGCGCCTGATAAAATATATTGGTATAGTGGTAAAAGGAATGGGGTAATTTGGTCTTTGAATTTCTTGCAAAAATTGGATGAAAATCCATCTGGTCCCGAGGTTTTGTCAGTAGGAAGATTTTGTATCACCTCAGCAATTTCTAGGGTAGAGATGGGTGCAATAATTGCCAGTTTGTGGGCATCAGAATGGTAGGGCAGTTGGGCTTCTTTTAGATAGCAGAGAAACAAAACCACTCCAAGGGTTCAGTGTGTGCGGAATATATCAAGAACATATAGCAAACAAATATCCACACCACACAGCACTGGACCAATATGCAGCATTTATTAGAAAAAGATTATGGAAAACGCCAACGCCAAACACCACAGACAACACCTGATTCACTGAATCTCTACCGCTTTTGCAACATATGCATCATCAGGAGGCTAATTTTGCATCCAATGAAAGACCCTTAAATACACAAAACACACATTAGATTTAAAGTGACAGTATTAACTTAATATTGGAAACAATAATATGAATCTACCATAAACATACACCATAAAAATCACCTATCAAATATAACAAACCTAACTATGCAAATTTAATATGAAATTATAATTACTATGTGAAATTGTAATATTTTTAAACATATCTTAAAAAATCCTTTTTAACAGAAGGTCTTTAAATAAACTGATTTCAAACCACTTAATCATAACATAGGGTAACAGAACAAAAAAGCACATGGGTAATTAACATAAAAACCTGATAATGATTCATTTATCATCACATAGGCATGGAATGTGCATCCAAATTCCAAAATGTAAGTATATCCATTACATAGACCAGTAATCCATCAGGTAACATAAAACAACCCTAAAAAGAAAAAACAAATGACAAGTTAGAAAAACAAGAGAACACTATATTATTTCCCCAAATCAATAGCATTATGTTGTATCTATTGTTTATGTATACATGGCATGAGTTCTATGCAGTCATTCAATCCTGGTGGCTCCAAAGCTCCCAGGGTAAAAATCCAAAAAGATTCCCTCCGTAGCAATTTTTCATTCAGATTGCCACCCCTTGGGCCCATTTTAACTTTTTCAATTGCACAAAATTGAAAATTATGTGGTCTATTAATATTGCCTTTAGTTTGTACATGGCTAGCCAAAGCATTTCTTACATCCCCCTCTTTTATGCATCTCAGATGTTCACCTATACATATTTTCATAGGTCTAATAGTTTTGCCAACATAAAAGGCATTATAATCACATGTTGCCAGATACACTATTTGTTCACTACTGCAATTAAAAAATTACTTCATCTTGAACAATTTGTCATCATTGCATGTAGTGAAAGTGTCCGTGCACTTAATATATGGGCAGAATTTGCAATTCCCCACATCTGAAATTGCCCATGGGGGGGGGTACCCATGTTGTAACACCTTCCACATTCTCAGCATTGGACCCCTGGAAGCTATGGACCAACTTATCTTTTAAGTTTGGGCCCCTGTGATTCACCATTCTCGGTTTTGATTGTGTTATTTCAGAAAGGGCAGGTTCACTTTCCAATATATGCCAGTTAGTTTTAACTATTTACTGTATCATACTGGCACGTATGGTATAATTAGTTACAAAATTTGTCCTAAGTGGATCATTCACATGTTTTTTTATTAACAAATAAACTCGCCCTGGGAGTCTCCAGAGTTTCCAGGTATGCCTGCTCCACCAATGTGGAATTATAACCACGTGCAATGAATCTTGCATACATATCCATGCCATTAACTACAAAATCAACATCTTCTGAGCAATTTCTACATGCTCTCATCATCTGGGCCTTGGGTATATTATCGACCATATGGCATGGATGACAATTTGAGGCATGCAATAGTGAATTTCTGTCTGTATTTTTCCTAAACAGATTTGGTCTAAATGTCCCATCCTTGTTCATGGTTATTTTCAGATCCAAAAAAGACACAGAATTTAAATCACTTTGCACTGAAAATTTAAGGTTTGGGTTACCATTTTGTAGATAACTAACAAATGCACCCAATTCTGCCAAACTGACCTTCCACACCATAAATATATTGTCAATAAAATGACACCAAATGTCAATCCTATTGTAAAAAGGATTGGCATCAGCATCATAGATTATTACTTTTTCCCAAAGGCCCAAATAGAGGTTAGCATAATTAGGGGCAAAAGTTGCCCCCATAGCCGTCCCCTTAAGTTGTAGATATATTTCATCCTGAAAGAAAAAACAATTCTTACTCAGATTATGTTCAGCACAAGTCAATAGAAATTGCTTTTCTTGCTCACTGATAGCACCATCTAGTCCAAACCAATAATCCAGTGCCTCTAGGCCCCCTACATGTGGTATACTAGTGTAAAGGGAATTAATATCCTTAGACACCAGGAGCCACCTTGGTTCGGCCTGCATATTGTCCAGAACTTCCAGCATTTGAGTAGTATCTCTAATAAATGAGGGTAATCTTGAAACATAACCCTGTATATATGCATCCACAAATTGAGAGCGTGGTTCAGTCAAACTGCCATTCCCAGATACAATAGGTCTACCTGGTGGAGCACACAGATCTTTACATATTGTATATATCTAAACTCAATATATCTAAACTTGTGCAACAAAGGGGGTAAGGGAAATAAAGAAAATGTTTTGCACTGATAGAGGGGGGAGAGGGGAGACTTGGGGCAGTGTTTGGTATCCTGCATCTGGAAGGGTGGGGGGTCACTGGTGGGCAACGACAGCAATGGGTAGGGTGGTAGGCTGCAACAACTGTGGTGCACCAATCTTTCTAAAAATTGCCTGGAGTGTGGGAGGATGTTTAGTGTGCAACGACATAGAGAAACTTAGAAAGGAGATTGAGGGTCTGCAGGAGGGACTAAGACAGGCAAGGCAGATTGGGGGTGGGTTTAGCCCAATACTGGAGGGAGGGAGCAGGGGAGATGAGGGAGGGCGATTTAAGCCAACAGTGGTGAGGAGAGGGTCAGAAGAAGGGAAGCAGAGACAAAGGGGCCCAGGACAGGAAGAATGATTGCCAGGGAAACCAGGTCAGGAAACAAAAGACAAATGGAAGGAGGAGATAGGGACTTATGAGGGGAGGTGAAGAAGTGGCAAAAGTCATGGAGTGGAAAGGATAGAACAGGTTACTATGAAGAGAGAGGGAGCGGGCATTTGTGAAGGGCCTTCAGAAAATAGTTGTGCACTGTTAGAGAGGAAGAAGGTGGAGGAGGGAAATTATGAAATTAGAGGAGTAATTGATAAGTGCCTGCACCAAACTGGAGTGGGGGGAAGTTCTGCTGGGAGAATTGCAACAGGGGTAAAAGGGGGAAATAATGTGCAGGAGGAAGAAGAGGAGCTGGAACTGAGAGAGGGAGATGAATGGAAGCAATCAGGGAGTAAGAGGGGTGGAATCTTAGTGCTGGGGGACTCAATACTAAGAGGAGTTAGGTGGGGTAGCAAGGGGGAGAGGCATAGTCGCATTTGGGTGGAGGCCATGCCAGGAATGACAGTGGAAAGGGTGGGACAGTCTGTTCTGAAATATACTAGAAGGGGTAGGGATAAGCCTCATTTAATTATACATCTTGGGACAAACGACCTGGCTGACAAGACAGTAGATACAGTCCAGAGGAGGTTTGAGGAACTAGCACAATTATGTGAGGGGCAGGAAGATCAGTAACTTTTTCAGAGATACTTCCTGTGCCAAAGGCAAGCACAACAAGAAAGCTGAGAATAGAGGAATTTAACAGATGGCTAAGAACCTGGTGTTGTGCTAAAGGGTATGGGCTGTTGGGGGGTGGGAGGGACCTGGGAGGACAGTAGTCTCTATGCCAAGGACAGACTACACTTGAGTGAGGAGGGAAAGAAAGTGTTGAAACAGAGGATGGAGGAGTACATAGACAAAGTTGGGAATTTAAACTAGGAGTGGGGGATGGCAGTTGGGGAAGAGATATGCAGAGACCACAGGTTGGGAAACCATATGAGCTTACCCCCATAACAGTGACAAAGGACAAATGGCAAGTACTGTTGGTGATGCTAGGAAAGGAGGGCAGGGGAGAGGTGGACATTGCAGTCATCATGGAAACATGGGCCACCCAATACAATGACTGGGACCTGTCTGTACCAGGGTACAGATTATTTCGTAGGGACAGAGTGATTGGGAAAGGAGGGGGGGTGGCACTATATGTGAAGGAAAAACTGAAGTGTGTAAGGGAGGAAGGGGAGGAGGGTAGTACGGAGTCACTTTGGATGCAAATCCAGGATTCCAAGAATAGGATTCTTAGAATGGGAGTGGTGTACAGGCCACCATCTCAGATGGAGGAGTTAGACAGGGAACTAGCAGGACAGATCAGGAGGACCTGCGAGAAGGGTAGTGTTGTGATTGTGGGGGACTTCAACATGCCAGGAGTGGACTGGAGCACCCCAACAACCAGGAACAGAAGGGAGCAGGTACTGCTGGATGCCTTCCAGGACAGCTTCCTGCTGCAAATGGTCAGTGAACCAACCAGGTTAGAAATACCCTTGACCTTGTGCTGGCAAATGGGGACTTTGTGGAGAGAACTTACAGTGGAGGAACCGCTGTCAGGGAGTGACCACCGCTCAGTATGGCTCACATTGGATATGGGCAAGGAAGGAGTGGAATCTGGCACAATAGTGCTGGACTTCAGGAGGGCCGAATTTGGGAGGATGGGGGAAGTAGTAAAAGGGCACCTCGCCAGAATTCAATCTAGTATGGACACTAACCGGAGGTGGGAGCTCATAAAGCTGGGGATAGTGGGGGCAACCAAAACCTGCTGCAAAGCCCAGAGCAAGAAGGCTAGGGCTAAGAAACCAATCTGGTTGAGCAAGGAGGTCATGGAAAAGGTAAGGAGGAAAGATCTGCCTTTAGGAAGTACAAAAAACAGGGAGGGGGAGGACAGGGAGGAGTACTGACAGAATCAAAGGAGGTGACAAGGGCAGTAAGGGAGCCAAAGCATCCTAGGAACTCAGGCTGGCACAAGGCATTAAGAAGGGAGAGAAGGACTTCTTTAAGTACATCAGGGAGAAAAGGAGCTGTAAGGACCACGTAGTAAGGATTAGGAAGGAGGGGGTTGGGTGGAAGCAGGGTGCGATAAGGTGGAAGCACTAAATGAGTACTTCTGCTCAGTATTTACTAAAGAGAAGAGAAGAGGGGGGTGACACCCAAGGTGAGAGAAATGGCAGAAGCAGGGGGAGAAGTGGTGACAGATGGGGAAATCATGGAGAACAGAGTTCGAGAGGGTTTGAAGGCACTGAGGGTAGACAAGGCGCCAGGCCCAGATGGCATCCACCACAGGGTACTGAAGGAGCTGGTAGAGGTCCTTGCAGGACCTTGGCAGACCTATTTAATGCCTCACTACATTCAGGGTATGTACCTCAGGACTGGAGGATGGCTCATGTGGTGCCCCTTCACAAGAGTGGTCCCAAGGATGAACCGGGAAACTACAGACCAGTGAGCCTCACATCCATCGTGGGTAAGCTAATGGAGACTATCCTGAAGGAGGCTGGTGGCCCTCCTGAGGCCAAAGAACTACAGGACAGCAGACAGCATGGCTTCATGCGTGCAGATCCTGCCAAACCAACCTGGTCGAGTTCTATGACTGGGTAACTAGGCAACTGGACAGGGGCCATGCAGTGGATGTCCTGTATCTGGGCTTCAGTAAGGCATTCGACTCAGTGCCACATGGAAGGCTGGGAAGGAAGTTAGTAGGCACAGGGGCGGGTGCAAATCTGGTGAGATGGGTAAGAAACTGGCTGCAGGGAAGGCAACAGAGGGTGGTGGTGGGTGGGGAGCTCTCACACCCAAGGGCAGTGACAAGTGGTGTTCCACAGGGTTCAGTGTTGGGACCAGTGTTGTTTGGGATATTCATTGCAGACATATCATGGGACATCAAGAGCAAGATCAGTCTGTTTGCTGATGATACCAAGGTAGGCACGGTGGTGGATGACCTAGGGGGATGGCAGGGGTTGCAGGATGATCTGGCAAAGCTTGAAACCTGGTCAGACACCTGGCAACAGGGCTTTAATGCCAAAAAGTGCAAGGTGCTGCATTTTGGGATGAAGAACCCAAGGAGGAGTTACCAGCTAGGGGGAGTGCAGCTAGCCCAGACAGAGGAGGAGAAGGATCTGGGTGTGCTCATTACAGGGTCAATGAACAACTCGGCACAATGTAGGAAGGCAGCTGCAAAGGCCAACAAAATGCTGGGTTGTATTGCAAGGGGTATATCCTCGAGGAGGGAGGAGGTGATTCTGCCACTGTATAGGTCATTAGTTAGACCACACCTGGAGTACTGCGTGCAGTACTGGCGTCCGTATCTGAAGAGGGACATTAAGTTACTGGAGGGGGTGCAGCGCAGAGCGACAAAGATGATCAAGGGGCTGGGGGACTTATCATACGAGAGGAGGTTGAAGGAGTTGAACATGTACTCACTGGAGGAGAGGAGACACAGGGGTGACATGATTGAAACCTTTAAATACATGAAAGGAATAAACAAGACGGGTACAGAGGGGCTGTTCAAAGTAAGGGAGGGGAGGGCCACCAGGGGCCATGATATGAGACTGGAGCGAGGAAGGTTCAGGAGGGAGATGAGGAGACACTTTTTTACAGAGAGGGTGGTGGCTGGGTGGAATCGTTACCTGCTGAAGTGGTATGCAGTAGAACAGTGGACTGCTTCAAATGAGGATGGGACAGGACAAGGGGAGGGTTAATGAAGGGGAAGGGTGGAAGGAAGGGGCAGCTGCAGAATAAGGGATGCTAGCTGCACATTCGAGCAGACTTGATAGACCTCTAGGCCTTTATCTGCTGGCAAATTTCATATGTTCGTATTTTAGGGAGACTATACAGGCAAGCTCATATAGGGTGATTCACAATTAGAAAACCCCATTCCTCCTTAGAAATAATCCCAGACAACTGTGCTTCATGGAGAAATATATCTATTTTGCCTTTACATTTTTTTAGATAGGAAGGTAGGGTTAGGTTGGAAGAAGGATTAGTCATAGCTCCATATAATTGTTTGTAATACATAGTGAATTCATTTACAATTTCTTTAGGAGAAGATTTCAAGGAACCATCCTTCTGAGAATGAATGGGGGGAATGAATTGAGACAATTCCTGTTGCTTAATTCTAAGAGCTAATAACTTTCCCGCCTTCTCCCCTTGATCTGTATAAGAAGCCTTAGTGCAGAGAATTGTGAATTTGGCTTTTTCCCTAAGTAAATTTATTTTATTTATTTATTTAGTTTTTGTTGACCGGGTAAGTGCACTAGACAAATCCTGCCTATTTTCAGGCACGATCCGGGGAAGGGGAATACAGATGAATGACAACTGACCTTGAACCAGATTAAGCTGTTGGTGGTATTTTTAGTGAATGAGGGAAATTTGGCCAGGACACGGGGAAATTCCCTACCGGCTGACTGCTACATGAGCGTTAGAGGCTTGCTGAAGTCAGTTAAGCGTTATGGCAGACAAGGTGGAACGCTGCCATGGCATGGAAGTCGGAGAGAGGGTGGTATCTGAGGAGCTGAAAATTTCTTGCATGGAGGATGTTTTTGTGATACAGGAAAGCGTTGTAATGCTGTAAACAGCACCGGAAACCAGTATAGACTTACCAGAGTTGGCTGGTGATATTCCAGCATTGGAGAGAGCGCATTCGGTGGATATTTTTACTGAGAATGTTCCTGGCAATTCTGTTTTGTCTACTACCTCGTCTACTTCTGATTGCGTCATGTCTCTTGCAAAGGTTGCACCGGAGGTTCATTCGGATCTGCCTGAACTAGGGCGTGTTTCTGCTGGACGTGTTTCTGCTGGGAAGACTATTGCAGGTGCACCTACGACGTCACAGTCTGTGCGACAGCAGTTTGGTGTTCGAACTAAACTAAGGAGGGTTTCCTGACGGATTGGTCGGAGTCTAAAACCTTAACTGACTCTGGGTGGAAAAAGACTGCCTCGGGTAAATGGATCCCGGATTTTTTGTGGACTTCTTCGTCTCCTGCATTTTCGTCGTCGACAATGCATGCCACCGAGAATATAGTCCTGAGCTCAGGTACAGACTTTGTGCATACAGATCCTAATGTCTCTTGTAAACAGGTTGTTATGGGAGGGGAGAGTGATTTGGCTTTTTTCTAAGCCAAGCACCTCCAAGCTTGGAGTTTTGAGCATTGAACAGGCACAGGAAGGTGTTTTATTTCATAATAAAAAGAGTCTGTTTCACAACAACAAGCTAGAAAGTTGCCCATGTCGGAGTTGTTTAAGAACAAAGTGGAACAAGCACCACGTCGCAATGCAGTTTGACCGTTATAAAGGCAGGTCTCTCAGAGCATCCTGATAGATATTATGTTTTAAACAACTCTTGAAAACTCTATGGTTTTCTCTCCACCGATGTATGCCTTAATACATATCTCAGGGAAGACTCATTTGATGTTAGTTTTCAAGCTAATTTGCATTTAGAAAAGTTTTGGGGAAAAATATGCTTTACTTAAAAATACCCCCTTATGGTCTCCCTTTTTTGCCATTCCTCTTACTAGGCCTCAGATTCGTTTTGTCACCATCATGTTTCGTAATGAAGGTGTGAATGTGAGTGATATTTATCACTGGCTTCAATCTAAGTGTGATATCTTAGGACCCCCTGAGGCATTACTTGATACTGAGGGTATTTGGACGGGTGGCTGGAAATTTAAGGTGAAACTTTTCCAGGTTAACGCTGAAATTGTTCACCTTCCTAATAGCTTCTTCTTAGGGAAGGATAGGGGAGTTTGTTTTTATGGTGGTCAGCCTAGAGCCTGCTATAAATGTGGAGCATTACTCACATTAGTAGTGTATGTGATATGATGAAATGTCCCTTATGTGGGGGTTTGGACACTCGATAGATATGTGTGATAACATATTTCAATGTAATTTATGTGACGAAAAAGGTCATGCCTTTCATCAGTGTCCCTGGGCTAGAAAAAATTGCACCGAAGGATGGGATCAAGATGATTTGTTGCGTAAAGCTCAGACTAAAAGAAGGGATTCTATGGGGACTATTCCCCTCAGTACGCCCATTGTTCCTGTTCAGCAAGTACCCAGTGGACTGGCTGATTCTCGGAAGTTGGAGGCCGTGACTGTCGGAGTTACTGAGTCTAAGGTTTCAGTTGAAATACCTGTCCCTAGGCCTTTAGTGTCTGGGAGGCAGAGTTCTGCAACATCCATGCCTCCCCCTTTTGAGACTGTTAAGAGTAGACGATTCACTAGGACCTCACTCAAACAGCCTGTTGTAAGTCCGCTTCCCACTGATAATTTTTTTTTACCTTTACAAGATGAATTAGGGGATTCTGACTTAGAATCTGACACATCTCATAGGTCTGAATTAGTTACTGAAGATGAGGATAGTAAGGCTACGGAGTTAGCAAAGGAAAAGAAAGGAAGGAAAGAAAGGAAAGAAAAGGAAGGTTAGCCAGAAGCATGGTCCTTGATTTCATTGGTTTTTTGTATGGCTTCACTACAACTGGCTTATTATAATGTTTGCAGTTTGAAAGCATTTCAAAAACAGATTTCCATACTGACATACCTAGATTCTTTGAAATTAGACATAATATTCTTACGAGAAACCAGGGTTACTTCTCTCTTTGAAGTTGAACAACTTAAAAGACGTTGGATCTGGGGGCCATCTTTTTGGACTTTTGGGCCAGACGCTGCAGATGGAATTGGAATATTATTTAAAAATTCTAACTTTGAAATTTCTAAATTGATAGATGTTAGGCCAGGATGAGCCTTGATTTTGGATTACTCTTTAGGGGATTATTATTTTCGTTTTATTACTTTGTATGCTCCCCAAACAAAGTTGGGCCGCATTGAATTGTTTGAGGAGATTAAACCTTTTCTCTACACCAAAAAACATGTTGTGTGGGGAGGTGATTTTAATTGCTCACTAGATGCAAACGTTTGTGGGGTTTCAGGAAAAAAATATATTGTGATACAAATGATCTCAAAAGCATTGTTAAAGATGCTGGGCTTCAGGATGTGTATAGAAGCATTCATTTGCAGGCTGGAGCAACTTATTATAGACACACCTTTGCCACACGAATTGACATGTTTTTTATTTTTCACTATATTACACCTATGTTTTGTACTGTCACACCCACTGAATTTTCAGATCACCATATTTTGGTTTGTGACCTTAATTTGACTAATATGCCACCTAAATTGTTATCCACTGTTCAACGTTGGAGATTGAATACCTCCTTTCTAGAGAGTCCAGTTTTTTTTCTTAAATTGGAATTTTTTTTGCAGCTAAATTTTCCACCATGGATTTGTTTGATTCAATCTATGATTGGTGGTTGCATATGAAACGGGAAATTAAAAACTTATTTCTTAGTTGGGGTAAATTTAAAGCCAACTCAGATTATATGCAATATTTAATACATAGAAACCAATTGTATAAATTGATGTCTTTTCCTTTCTCAAATCCTAGAAATTAAAAAACAGATGAAGTCATTTCAGTATGACAGGGCCAAGTCTTTAGACATGGAATTTAGATTTGGAACTAAACATAATCCTATGTCTGATCCTTATCAGGCTTGTAAATCACGTTTGGAACACACACTTATGTCAGGACTTTATAATTCAACTGGGGAAGTGATTAATACAGATATAGGCATGCTATTAATTGTACAACAACATGTTCAGGATTATTTTGCAGTCCATACTAACTTCTCTACTGATACTTTCCCTATACAGACTTTAGGTCACTTACCACAGGTACAGGAAAGTATGCAAACACTTTTGACTCAACCTATTTCTACACAGGAAGCCATAGAAGTAATTAAGCAGTTAAATAACGGATCTTCTCCGGGTTTGTATGGGATACCTAATGAATTTTATAAAATTTGTATGCAGTATATGGGGTATTTCTTGCCTTTGGTATTTAATTATATGTTGTCCTCAAATGTATCTTGCAAGGACTTTACCATTTCCCTTATGTCCTTTATTTATAAAAAGGGTGACAAAAACCTTTTGACCAACTGGAGACCGATCAGTCTTTTAAATAGTGATTATAAGATTTTGACCAAAATTTTGAATAAACGATTGATGAAGGTAGCGGACCTTATACATCCTGCCTACATGCGCTATCCCTAATAGGAAGATTCAGCATAATCTTTTTTTAGGGAGGGACCTTTTTGCAAGTAGTAAATTTGCTGCCCAAACAGGATTGGTGGCGGCTTTGGATCAAGCTAAAGCTTTTGATGCTGTTTGTCATTCCTTTCTTTATTATATTTTACTACAATATGGTATTCCAAAACAATTTGTTCAGTGGATAGTTATGCTCTATAGTCAGGCAGTTACTATTCCGATAGTTAATGGGATTATTGGTACAGAAATTGGTATAGGCAGGGGTGTTCAGCAAGGATGTCCCCTGAGCCCCCTTTTATATACCTTTGTATTGGATCCTGTTATTAGGAGAATTATTTGGGACCATGAAATCATAGGTATTTCGCCCTCATCGCATTTAGACACAGTCAAAATCACTGCTTATGCAGATGATGTAACTCTTTTAGTTGCAGAAACTTCATCCTTAAGGAAAGCATTGGATGTTTTTATCTCTTCTGGACGCTTTTCAGGGGCTATACTTAATATGGAGAAAAGTTTTGTTTTGTCATTAGATACTGTGTCCCCCTATTTAACTGATTGTTTAGGTATATCCTTTGCAGTATTACCACAAAATATTTTAGGGATCTGGTTTGGGACTGATGATATGGCAGTCTATAATTGGGAAAAACAATTACTGGTTGGGGAATCTAAGGTTCATCAATGGAGGAAATGGAAATTTGGTAAAAAGAAGAGAATTTTGATTATTAAAAAATTCTTATTGCCAGTATTTGTATATCTGAGCCATCTTTTTCCACCACCATTTTCTGTGGAAACCAGGTTGTACAGTGTTTTCTTTCAAATGCTTTGGGGTAACAGGCTTAACCTGGTTAAAAGAGATTTTACTTATCTTCCACTAAAAAAAGGAGGTTTACAGATGGTGAATCCTGTTAGTTTCTTCCACTCTGTATTTTTATTTTCTTCCTTTCATTTTATATGGCATAAAGCTTGTTTACCATGGCAGTACTGGGTACAATCTATTTGGCACAAGTATTTTTTTAAATGGTCCATGTTTCCTCCTAAAATATTGGTTTCTGATGAGCTACCGGGATACGGAATTTCATGCTTAAAAAAACTATATCAATGGAAGGTACCCTTACAGAAATTACGTTCCCTGACTAGAAAATCATTTTATGCATATGTTGTATATGAAGTTCAGAAGGTGACTCTTCTCTTTCCTACTTGTACCCTGATGAAAATGACTTTTGCTTTGTATAAATTGACTGATTTTAGAATTCCTGAGAAAACATGGGATATAGTTTGGGTTTCGGCACATGGGAGGTTGGGTGTTAGGGGCAATCTGAAATATAAGCCTCAAAGTGATAGATACTGTTTGAGGCCTATGTGTGTTAACATAGAAGAAAGTCAATCCCATTTTTTCTTAGAATGTATGGAGAGTAAGGCATTCTGGGATGCAGCCGCCTTACATTGGCATATGCCACACTTAGCTTCACTATCATATGGTACTTTAGTTTTGGGTGATTATACTGGAATCTGGGGTAAATATAATAGAAGTACCTTGAATGTTTTTTTTGCATTATTACAATATTTTCTCTGGCAGGCCCGATGTCAGTTTGTATTGCAACAACAGCAGGTGTTACATTCTGTTATCATCACACATGTTGAGACTGACTTGTCTGCACTTTGAACACTGGATATTAGCAAATATCCTAGAGATAAAGTTGTTGATTTATGGAAATGTTTTCCTGTTTTTTGATGTTAAAGAATTTCAATATGTATTTGAGTTTTCTGTGATATTTCTGTATTTATTTTTCATGTTCGCTGATTGTTTTTGAGCTTTTCTGATTTGTCATTTGTGATGTTTTGTTTTTCTTGTTCAATAAACTTCCCCTACTCTTTTCAATAAGTGCCATGAGATCTTGAACATCCACCTGAACTACCACCAATCCAGGCAGATGGGACCTCGGTTTAACGTCTCATCCAAAAGACAGCACCTCAGAAGTGCAGCACCCCTCTCATGCTGCACTACAGTGTCAGTACTTGGATATTAACCCAAGCGCCAGATGTGGGAACTGAACCCACAACTCTCTGATCTCCTGGCCTCAGAGATGAGTGTGCTACCTACTGAGCCACTGACACTGACAGGATCCAGACAGGAATCTTTAATCTTGACTAACTTTTGTTTGATGTTGTCAGAAGAATGAGGAGTTATATTTGCTTCTATGGCCTGAATTTGGGACAAAAGGGTTCTTAATTTTGAGTTTGGGGATTTCTTTCACTTAGAGGCTAACCCAATTAGTATACCTCTAAGGTGTGCTTTAGAGGCACACCAAATAATATCAGGCTTAGTATTATGGGTTGAATTAATATCAAAAAATTGTTCAATGTGTTTTTTAACAAGGTCAGAAATCTTTGAGTCTTTGGCAACTGGTCATTTGATTTCCAACATGGATTCTGTTTGGGTAGGGAAGTAAGGAAAAGCCAGCACATTACAAGGGAATGGTCGGAGGGAGGTCCAGGCTGAACTGAAGAGGACAAAACATCATGGAGAAGTGCTTGGGATATCAAAATATAATCGATATGGGAAGAGGATCCATGGACTGGGGATGTAAATGTATATTCCCTGTCCTTGGGATTCAAAACTCTCCAAATGTCACACAGACCCATCCGATTTACTGGATCACAAAGTGCATGTTGAGCTGGAGAAAGTCCTCTGGGAGTGGAACCTGTACGGTCCATATTGGGGTCGAATACCACATTCAAATCGCCTCCTGAATTATTGAGATGGGTAGAAAAGGCAGCATGGTGTTAATAAGGAGCATAAACACTGCCAATCAGAAGTTCTATTGAGTATATAGTACCCCATATTAAAATAAACCTGCCCTGTGGGTCTTTAATGATCTGCATGGGGCTAAATAGAACATTTTTATGAATTAAAATCATAACACTGCAGCTACTTGAAGTACCTTGGGCAGAGAACACCTGTCCCACTTGCTGTCTACTCATTTGTAAGGCTTCAGCATCTAATAAGTGGGATTCCCGAAGAAACATAAGCTGTGATTGTAGAACATATAAATGCTTTAGGACTTTGTATTGTTTCAGTTTTTGTCTAACCCTTTTAACATTCCATGAAGAAAATCTCAGATCATAAGCCATTTTTCTTGTAAACATAAAAAAATCATAGATTAACATTGAAGGAGTGTGAACAGCATTTCTTGGTATCCCTCAAGATCCGTGGACTATGGACTGTCCCTCCCTTCCCACCCTCCTCAAACCTCTGTCACAAACCCTTAATTCCAACAATAAGCCCCAAAAAATCCCCCACAAAATCCCCATACCAGTTACAATCTCTGGCCTCCCCTCCCCCCTTGCTGTTATGAATATTGTTTTGCAGTACCCCATACTTTCGCTTCTCCCCTCCAGCCATCCCCACCTATATTTATCAAGTACAAATAACCCATCCTACAAGGAGTCACCTCTCCTTCTAACAACCTGAAATTACAATTCTAAACATTGCTGTGTCTGCTCTGGTTCTAAGGTATAATATTGAAATACTTGCATAGTACTCCCCTCTTTGGGGACATTAGAAGGAACTATACCTTCCCTTGGCCCTGGTAAGTGAAGCTGCTAAAAATGCCTCAATTTTATAAATATTATTTGTCCTGTAGCCCTATAAACAAGCAATGGCAACATAAAACTTTGTGGAATAAACTAAATCCTTGTGTTTTTATCTGGTAATACCATGGAACTACAAAACGAGAAACCCCTCTGTTGAAACCTTATTCCTGGTACTAAGAGGGAAAATATCTTTCTCTTTGCCTTTAGTCCTGTAATTCATCTATAGCTTCCTAGGTAGAAGGTACTGAAATCAGGTCTAACCCAGAGTTCTCTCCATTGTTTGCAAAGTAAAATGATCCTTCCTTCCTTCAGGATTATTAAGTGTCGAAATCAGTTTGAAAATATGGGAAAACGTTTGATCTTACAATTTCCAGTCTCTGGACAAAGGAAACAGTCTATTAGAATGTTCCTGTTATGTTTTCAGTCACAGAAACAGCTCCCATAACACAAAATTGCTGATTTGTTAATCCATGCTCTTGTAGCTCAGCCCTTGATTAGAAATGACCTTGCACACTCTCACTGAGTAGCCAAACCCTTAAATTCAGGTACCTCGAGAAAGATTGGGTAAAGCAGCTTTAAGGCCTATGTTTGCAGCCTCTGAATCTTCGTTGTACTGCCAGGATCCTGAGAGGAGCACCTTTAATTTTGCCTGATAAATCATTTTAATCTTTAAGCCTGCTGTGATTATTTTTGTGATCAGAAGATGGAAAGCAGATCTCTGTTGCCTGACCATGAGAAGTAAATCCTGGGCCACACCAATTTTTTTCCCTTCTCATTGCACTTCTTGGAATTCCTTTATTTTAGTAAGGAAATGTTGTCTCTCTAGATAGTTTAAAAAGTGGAATATGAGAGGTCAGGGAGTTGCCCCGGGTGGAGGAGTAGGTTGGAGAGCCCTGTGAGCCTTCTCAATTACATATCAAGGCTCAAAAGGAGAAGGCCCTACTACTTTTTCAATAAACTTCTGGACAAAAATAATGGTATTCTGTCCTTCCTTCATCTCTGGAAGTCCAGTGATAACCGCGTTATTTCGGTGGCTATGCCCTTCCAAATCCTCTACTTTCTGCTCTATCTTTGTAAGCTTTTGTTTCACTGCAACCAGCTCTGGGTCAAGCCTATCAGCCCATCTCTCCAGAGAAATAATATGGGCTTTGCTATCTGATGTTCTTGTTGCAATGTCCTCAATTGCCTGGGATAAAGATTAGATTTCCATGGCCATTTCTCTAAGCTCCTCTTGAAAGGGTAGAAATTCAGCTATGAAGCCTGAGAGCGTTTAGTAGTTCTTGATCCAGTTTCTGTAGAGTCAAACTCTGTGAACTGGCGGCACTGCTAGCTCGCGTTTATTTGGGGGCCTTCCCTGGTGTTACTAGAGGAGGGTGCCTTGGTTGTGGCTTCTTCATTTCTACTTCCATCACCACTGAGATGGTACAATAGTTCACCTAAATATTTAGGGAGTTTCCTTATTGAGTTTGACAAGTTTTAGTAGTCTCCCAAGGGTAGAAAATGAGATTTGTTGGAGCGGGTAGCTGGAGAGGATTAGAGAAGCTTCCGTCAGGTGTGCTGCATCACGTGCTCTCTAGGCCAAGGTATTTGTAAGAGGTGATGGTGTTGAGAGTGGAGGCATCCGAGATGGCAAACATGGCGGGGGGGGGACTTCGGCCAGTTTTTAGGGTGAGCTGAAAATCATGGAGACAGTATTTTAGCATTTAGTTTTAGGAGTTGTCTTAGAACCATGTTAGCACATGGTTGAAGTCGGACTGGAGAGGTAACTGGATTGAGTCAGTGGTGGGGCCAGAGACACAGAAGATGGTGTCATCCACATAGAGGTGAATGTTAGATTGAGAGCAGACTGAGGGGAGGTTATTAATAAATATTGAAAAAAGGATGGGGCCTGGGATGGAGCCTTGGGGGACACCTGACAGAATGGGGAGGGGGGGATGCAGAGTTGTCTACTATGATAGACTGGTGCCAGTCACAGAGGTAGGATTTGAACCAGAGGACAGTGGAGGAAACAAGGCTCCCAGAGAGCAATTTCTGGAGAAGTGGATGGGAGATGGAATCAAAGGCCATGGTGGGGTCAATAAATATTGCTGATGTGAGATGGCCTTTGTCCATTGCCATGATGATTTAGTCTGTGACACAGAGAAGGGAGGAAACTGTGGAATGGTTTTGCCAGGGAGGGGAGCGGGGAAATTGGGCGGTAATTTCCAGGGTATGAGGGGTAATCTCCTTTATGCAGCAGGATAACGTTGGCCAGTTTCCATTGTTTTGGGACTGAGTTGGCGCGGAAGGAGAGGTTACTTATGTGAGACAGAGGAGAGGCTATGGTGGGGCAGAGAGGTGCAGGAGCTTGGGTGAAAGCCATCTGGACTAGACTTGTCCAGGTTTAGAGTACAGAGGGCTTGAAAGACTTCCTGTGGAGTGGTGGAGTGTAGGCTAAATCCATTGGGGGGAGTAGGGAGGGATCGTGCTGTCAGGTAGTGCACAAGATGTGAAGAAATTGTTAAAGGTGTCAGCGACTGAGGCAGGGTCAGAAACAGAGGACCCATTTAGCATAAATGTGGGAGTAGTTACCAGGCTGGTGGGATTGATGAAGGGATTTGACTGTTCTCCAAAAAGGTAAGCAGTCGGGGAAGGATGAAAGGTTTGATCTGAAATACTCTGATTTAGCTTTGTGTATTGCCTTGGTGCAGATGTTTCTGAGCTTGCGATAGTGGCAGGGGTCAGAGATGGCTTTGGAGGATTTAAATTTTGACCAAACTTTGCCACGAGCTTTGCAAAGGGATAGGATATGGGGGGAGATCTAAGGAAGGTGGTGACATCTGACCCTAGTGGTGCGGAGAGGGGTTTGAAGGTTCCAGATACCAGTAAGGATAGAGGAGAAGTGCATGAAGGCCTGGTTAATGTCTGAGGCTGAGAAGACAGAGGACCAATCTGCTGAGAACAGGTCAGCCTGGAGAAGTTGGGAGGATAGTTTGTGGGTAGAGCGGTAGTTGAGATATTTCAGGGAAGATTCGGGAAGGTGAACTTTCCGTTTGCAATATATGAAACAGTGGTACCTGACAGCATTGTTTAGAACTCCAGAAGCAGTTATACAGTGGGGGTGAGAGGAAAGGATCCAGTGGACGAGGGTATCATTGGTGGAGTGTGGGTTGTAATGGGTTGGTTCATTCAACAGTTAAGAGAGATTTAGCAACTCAACAGAGGTTCTGGTTTGAGAGAAGGTTGGGGAGAGCCAATCAATGTTAAAATCCCACATCATGAGTAGCTCTCAATTAGAGGAAAGGGAGACAATTGAGCTGAAGCATGAGAGGAGGGATTCAGAGGCTAGTCTTCGGGCAGCATACAGGGTGCCAATGTAGACAGAAACTGTGGATGGGAGGGAGAGCTGAATAAGGAGGATTTTGTAGGATTTGGTGACTGTTTTTTGGAGATTAATGGTGCTGGGGAGAGAGCTACAGAAATACATGGTGACACCGCTACCCCACTTACCATGGTCCTGGCGGTAAAGTGTGAAATTCAGAAGGGCAAATTGAGTTTCAGGGGTGCGAGAGGAAAGCCATGACTCCAAGATGCAGAGAACATCTAATGGGTGTTAGGTAAGCCAGACTTTTAGGGCATCCATTTTGGGTAGGAGACTACAGGCATTTATGTGGAAAATTTGAAGACCTTTTGGGGATGAGGGTGGGGGGGTGGACTGGGGTTAAGTTCGACATTGCCTAACATCAACAGGAGAAGGAGGACAAAAGAGTACAGTAGATGTTTCTTGGAAGAGAACAATAGAGAGAGGGGGTAGGGGGCTCTGGGGGAGTGATGAAGGGAAAGAAGGAGGGATATATGTTTTTTTAAGGTGACTAACAATAGCAGGTTGCTCCGTCCATTTGAGTCTTGGCTGCTGTGCTGAGTAGGGTGCATACCTGAGCTGCCGTGATTGTTGGTGAGTCTGTGGGTGGCTACAGCCACTTTATGGTATGCCTGAGGGGGGCTCGAGGAGCATCTGAGGAGAGAAGAAAGGGGGCAGGGTTTAAGTATTAGCAGGCAGGGGGAGGGAACTCTACTCAGGTCACAGGAAAATGGAGAATGATAGGCAAAACATTAACTTTAAATTATACAAGTACCTGCCTGTCTCCTCTGTTGAGGGCAGGCCTCACACCGAATCATACAGTGAGGAAATTGAGGAAAATAATCAAAATATAGAAATTAACATAGAAATGCCAGATGATGATTCAGAAGTTGCAATGCCAGGGACAAAAACAAAAAAGACGTCCTCTTCCATTTGGAGTTTTTTTCACCTTGACCCAAAAACCAGTATGCCTACAATATGCTGCTTATGTAAGGCCTCTTACAGTGGAGGAAGCCAGGCAAGCAACCTTGGCACATAAGCCTTACTAAGACAGTTACAGTGGATACATCCACTTCAGTGGGCCAGGAATAAGTCACACGGTGACATGGCAGAGGATGTGCAGGTTAGCACTGGTACTCACACTGGTGGAATAGCTACAGTACATATACAACTAATCCCTCAGACACATAGTAGGACATTTACTGCATCACACTCCTGTATCTGCTAGGTCTTTATCAGAATCAGAGCACTCCCCAATTGATAGAATGCATTCTCTGTCTCCTCTAGCATGTTCTACTGTGCCAGTCACACCTCAGAAACAGTTGATGATACAGAAGGCTTTTGAACAGAGAACTAAATATGACCAAAGCCATCCAGCGGCTCAGCAGGTAATTAATGCAGTATCTGCAGTGATTGCACTGGACACGCCCATTTTCTGTTGCTGACTCTCCTGGGTTTTGGGAGGTGATGGCACTTGCTTCCCCTCGACATCAGTTGCCATCATGAACATATTTCTCCAGAAAGGCTGTGCCAGCTCTTTACAGGGAACTGCGCCAGAGGATAAGCAGTGCCTTGCAGTCATCGGCTGTCGAAGAAGTACATATTTCTATTTATTTATTTGTATATTAGAAAACAACCTTTGCATATACACTCTTTTACAAAGGTTCCACGTCAGGATGTAAAACAGCAGAGACGTAACAAAAACTTGACAGTTACCTCAAAACATAAGATTGCTATGCAATACAGAAAATAGGTAAGTAATACATTTGAGTAACCTAGATAACTGAAATTAAACAGCGGGAGAAGATTCCCAATTAGCAACGTATGGCATAGCTGCCTCGGGGGGCCTGTCAAGGTAGAGTATCAGAAAGGGTAGGAGAAAGAAAGGGGGGAGAGTGCAAACAAGAGGTAGATTAGAGAGAGAAGGGGGGGAGATAGAGAAAGAGTGAGAGAGAGAGCGAGAGAGAGAGAAAGGGATTTGGAGAAGGGGAGAGTGGGTGGAAAAGGGAGCTCTTACTTCGAGAGTGTTCCTTCAGTAGATCATCATATATAGGACTGGCACCACCTGTCATTGGGTCACATGGCAGACTTTTCTAGCAATACGTGATGGGGGAATGCCATCCCAACATCAAATGACTGACGTCAGCGTGACTATATAGTGGGCAATCCCCACGCCTACCTTCCAGTTCTTTCCCACTGTCGCCTCATGTCAGTCGCATTGCAGACTTCCAGTTAGCGATTGTCATGAAAGCTCATTGCGTTGGTTTATCCCTCGCTGCTATTTTTCTCAAAATTTTGTGTTCTTCCTTATGTCTTCACCCAAGAAGAAGTGCTCATCCTGTGGCACGCAGATCTCATCACAAAGACGGTCACTCCAAGTGTGTTCTCTGTCTAGGCCCGGACCATCCAGTCTCCTCCTGCCCTGATTGTCAGTCCTTTAAGCAGGGCACAAAAAAGAGGAGACAGCATGCTTTAGAGGCCCATTTACTAAAAGCCCACCTGGCTTCCTCAGAGAAGAAAATGGATTGTTTCCGGGATTCATCTGAAAAATCTTCTCCTTCAAAAAAGCACAAGGAGAAGTCTAGGGAGCGGGCTCGCTCCGCATATGATGCCAGGCCCTCAACGAGCAAGGCCCAGCTGCTTCCCAGAAAACTGGATGGTAAGTCAGACAAAACTTCAGCGGATAGGTCGGCCATCGGCTCCTCCAGCAACAGCGCTGCCTCGTCCAATAAGTCAGCCCCCAGCTCCGGGGACCACGAGGCTGCCGGTAAGTTGGCTCCCCTGGCTGGAGGTAGTCGCCCGGCTCCGGTCGATAAGTTGGCTGGGTGCTCCTCCCCTGACCGCCCTACCCCACCCGCTAAGTTGGCCATCCCTGATGACTGCACAGGCTCACTTCCCCTGTCATGACCTCACGGTGCCTCACCCGATGTCCGGCGGGACCAGAGGGAGAAAGCCTCTCTCCCTCCTCCTCCTTCGCCTGTGCCCTCCAATTCACGGTGGGTACATCCAGTGATACCAGCGGAGAACCCATCTACCCTGTCAAGACTTTGGGGTCCTCTACACTCTCCCCTTCTGGGGTCAAGAAGAAGGAGGCTCCTCCTTGGCCTACAGGCCTTTCTGTGGGGACCCCTCCTCCACCTTCTGGTGGGCTTCCGGTGCTTCCTTCGACACCGGTTATCTTGATGACAATCCCTCAGCCAGGACCGGCTGACTGGCCTTTGTCTTTGGCCCCAACACCAGATCAGGTCCTAATGCCAGGGCCTTTTCATCCAGTTCTGATGCCGGCCCCTCCCTTTCCAGCGCTATATCGGGTGGTGCCAGTTCAGACGCTGGTTCCCCTGACTCAGGCTGTCCCAACCCCAGACCCTGAACCTATATACACAATGGTGGGTCCAACATGGGTTCCCCAGACTTCTGATCTGACGACAGGGATTTATACCCGACCCTGAACTGTCCCGCCTTACCCGTTAGGGTATCCTGGGGACCACTACCCAGGGGGTCCCACTCTGGACTGCAGTCATCTCGGGCAGTTCTTCCCTGGATTTAATCCATACTCCCATTATACAGGATTCCAGGACTATTATCCACCTCCAGTTATCCCTCCTTCTCCTCCTCCTCCTCCTCCTCTCCCCCCAGCCTCTGTCTACTCCACCTGCCCCTCCTCCTCCGGTTACCTGGGATTTCAAGTCCTTAATACAGTCTTGGTGGCAGGGGGCTAGGTCGGAGTTGGTTTTGGACCTGGAGACTAGGCTCCCACAACTGCAGTCTCCTAGGTCCCCTTCCCCTAGCAGTTCATAGATATGCACTGTCCACATCTCAGGGAAGATTCAACAGGATGTTTCTCTTCCGGACAGATGCCGTCCTGTCGAGGAGGCAGACAATGATGATGGTGACAGTTCAGATGGGGGGGATTCCCCGGAGGAGATCCTGGAGGACCCTGAGGACACGAGAGGCAAGGTCTCACCAAAGTCTCCACCTGAAGACCCCACCTTCTCAGACCTGTTGAGGGCCATGGAAGACTATTTTGACTGGGAGTCGGAGAAATAAGATCCCATTCGACAGAGGCTACCTGAACACCTAGACTTAGAGTCTCTGTCCCACATCCCCATTCCTCCATGGATGGCCCCTCACCAAGACCTCACCATTACCGTCTGGCAGATGCCTCATTCTATCCCTGCTGTCCCCAAGCAGGCATATAGGCTCTACCAGATGCTGAAGGATGCTCTTTTCCTAAAGGCCCATCCCAAGGCTGACTCTGCGGCCATCTTGGCAGCTCATGATCACTCTTCCGCACCCAAGCACATGAGCACTACACCTCCGGACAAAGAGTCGAGGCAGATGGACCAGTTCAGAAAAAAAATTTATTCCTCAGCCACATGTGCCCTCCAGTCCCTCAGTTACGTGGCCCACATGGTGTCCCATCAGAAAGTGACCCTGGCCAGACTGGAAGCACTAGTCCAGTTCATGGAGCCCTCACCTTTAAAGGAGGACCTTGCTAAGGATCTCCGCCTTGCCAAGGTTTCTTGTAGGCTTGCTTTACATGCCACTTACGCCTCTGTCGACTCAGTGGTCTGTACCTCGGCAACTGCCATTGCCCTTAAATGTCATTCTTGGCTTGGCCTTTCTGGCCTCACCAATGAGGTCTAGTCAGTGATTCAGGATGACCCTCTCAGGGGCTTGGTCCTTTTTGGTGGGGACACCAAGGATATTATCACAGGCCTACAGGACAAGGGAGTTGCACTTAGGTCTGCCAAGTCAATGTACTGATCGGGCTCTCAACAACAGCAGCAACAGCAGCCCTTTCAGAAAAGGACCTGGAGGCAGAGAAAGAATGCTCAGGCATGCCGCCAAGGGAAGTGAAAGGCCACGGCTACAGCCACCCCTCCTGCCTCCAAAAATCAGGGCCCTCCCCCTGAACGTCCCACCACTTCTTGACTCCCTAGCCCCACTGCCTCCTCAGTCTCGTGAGGGGGAGCAGGTGGGGGGGAGGTTCACCCGCCACACGCAGGAGTGGAGAGCAATCACCTCCAATGAATGGGTCCTGCAACTAGTGTCCATTGGACACACTATAGAATTTCTGGAGATTCCTCCAGAAACTCTGCCCACAAAGTCCTCTTATTCTTGGGATCAGGCTGTTCTTATCTGCGAGGAGGTAAACTCGCCCTTGCTCAAAGAATCAATCGAGCGCGTCCCCTTCGGGCAAAGGGGAAAGGGATTTTATTACCTTTTTTCCTGGTTCCAAAAAAGACTGGGGACTTCAGACCCATACTCTTCCTAAGTCAGTTAAATCGGTTTGTTGAGTACAAAAAATGTCATATGCTGACGGTCCAGAGCCTTCTCCCTCTTCTCATGGAGAACCTCTGTCTCTGTGCCCTGGATAGGCAGGATGCTTACGTGCACATTCCTATTTTCCCCATCCACCACCTATTCCTGTGTTTTCATTTCCAAGGGGAACACTTCCAGTTCCAGGCGCTCCCCTTTGGTCTGTCTTCAACACCACTGGTTTCTACTAAGTGCCTGGCTGTGGTCACGGCATTCCTACTCCGCAGGGGTATTACAGTCTTCCCTTACCTGGATGACTGGTTGATTTCAGCCCCATCCAGGGATTCTTTGCTGGAGGCTCTGTCCTTTACCCTGGACCTTTTCAGCAGACTAGGAATCACGGTCAGTGTTCCCAAGTCATTCCTTATCCCTGCCCAGAGACTTAAGTTTATTGGGGCAGTCCTGGATACGGTCCAGTGCTGATCCTTCCTTCCTCCAGACAGGATGGAGACCCTTATCTATCAGGCCTCCAAAGTGGCTTCCCTCAGGACCATCCCTGCCTGGGAAGTCCTTCACCTTCTGGGCCTGATGGCAGCCTCCATCACTACCATTCCCCTAGCAAGGCTCCACATGAGGATTACTCAGTGGTCCTTGAGGGTGCAGTGGGATCAGCTCCTGGACGACCTGAACCATCCAGTTCTAGTCTCCTCAGCAGTTCAGGAAGACTTACAGTGGTGGAAGGATTCTCGCAATCTTTCTCTGGGGCTTCCCTTTTGGAATCCTGCACCAGTAGCCACCCTCACCACAGATGCCTCGAATATGGGGTGGGGATCTCATCTTGGGGATCACCAAGCACAGGAACTATGGTCTGGCTTGGAGACATCTCTCCACATCAATGTTCTGGAGTTGAGGGTGGTCCTGTATGCAATACAGACCTTTCAGACCCTCCTTCCAAAGGGATCACTGGTAATCCAAATGGACAATATGTCAGTAGTTTGGTATATCAACATGCAAGGAGGAACCTGGTCGCACCCCCCTTTGCAGGGAGGCAATGCGGGTGTGGAACTGGGCAGTCCAGCACCATCTGGTCCTAGTGGCCATGCATGTTCCAGGCATTCTAAATGTTCTGGCGGACCATTTCAGCAGGTCTTCCAAAAATGGGGCCATCCAGAAATTGACCTCTTCGCCTCCTAATAGAACGCAAAACTTCCCAAGTTTTGCTTGCTCATTCCACAGCAAGCTGCTTTTTGGAGTGATACGTTGTCTCTATCTTGGACAGGAAAATTTGTGTACACTTTCCCTCCATTTCACATTCTGCAGATGGTTCTCCTCAAGTTCCAGGTGGAGAGGGCAAAGATGATCCTCATCGCCCCTCTCTGGCCGAGACAGATCTGGTTTCTGCTGCTACAACAGCTTTATGAGGAACCACCAGTTCCACTTCCAATGACTCATGATCTCCTGACCCTGGATCAAGGTCAACTGGTACACCTGGGGCTCAGGACCCTGCATCTCCATGGCAGGCTTCTGCAGACATAGTGATATCCCATTTTGGGGTTTCCTCCGGGGTTGCTCAAGTCCTTATCAAGACCAGAAAACCATCTACCCATTCCACTTACGCCATGAAGTGGAAGCAGTTTTCCATTTGGGTGACCGCTAAGGGCTGGAACCCCTTCTCTTGCTCGACCCCACAAGTCATGGAATACCTTTTTCACTTGTCAGACTCCGGTCTGTCCTACTCTTCCTTAAAGGTCTATATCTCAGCTATCTCAGTGTACCATGAGCTGGTGGATGGTAAACCCATGGCTCAGTGGGAAGTCTCCAAAACCTTTCCAAAAGGGATTGTCCATCTGAAACCCCCCATCCACAGTCCAACTCCACCTTGGGACTTGAACTTCGTACTAGAAAAGCTCACCCTTTCTCCTTTTGAGCCGGCTATGAGCTGTGATTTGCGCTTCCTTTCCTGGAAGGCACTTTTTCTTGTGGCTATCACGTCAGCCTGAAGGATTTTGGAGCTTCACGCTCTAGTCTGCAAGGAGCCATATTTGATTTTCCATAGGGACCGGGCGGTCCTCAGAACTGATCTGAGGTTTCTCCCCAAAGTGGTATCAGAAGCCACTCTGAATCAGTCAGTAGATCTTCTGGTGTTTTATCTGTCCCCCTCTAACAGAAATGAGGCACTCCTTCATAAGATGGATGTCCATTGGATTCGCTGGTGTTACACCCATCGGACCAAAGAATTTTGCTCTTGCGACCAGTTGTGTGTCTCCTTTGCCCCGAGATCGAAGGGCAAACTGGTTTCTAAGCAGGGCCTTTCCAAATGGTTAGGCAACTGCATTCGATACTGTTACCAGAGGTATGATAAATGTCTGCCGGGTACCATCAGAGGTCATTCTACTAGGGGCATGGCTGCCTCTGCAGCTTTCCTACATAACGTTTCTGTGGCTGACATTCATGCTGTCGCTACTTGGAGTTCTGTCCATACCTTTACCAAACATTATAGTCTGGATATTGCTTGTAGGCGGAGGGCTGCCTTTGGCCTAGCTATCTTGCAGGACCTTCTGTCCTAGACTGGGTCCTTGCTAGACTTCACTTCTTTCCATTGGAGTTAGTTTTCCTCCTTCCTAGTTTCTCTCAGTCTCTCCTTGGAGGGACTGCTTGGGACTCTGTCCTATATGTAATGACCTACTGAAAGAACCCTCTCTAAGTAAGATAGTACAGTTACGTAGGAACTTACCATAACAATGGATCTTCAAGAGAGGTTCCTTCATTAGGTCATATTTTTCCCTCCCTCCTTCCCCTTATTTTATGTTTTTCAGGGTCTCCAAATCCTGTTCACTCCTGCTGTCAGGCATCTTCCTGCCTCTGGCAAGAGAACTGGAGGGTGGGCATGGGGACCGCCCACTATATACAGTCATGCTGACATCAGTCACGTGATGTCGGGTGTGGTGTCCCCCATCAGGTATTGCTAGAAAAGTCTGCCATGCAGCCTGATGCCAGGTGTTGCCAGTCCTATATGTGATGATCTACTGAAGGAACCTCTCTTGAAGATCTACTGTTATGGTAAATTCCTACAAAACTGTTCTGTGTTGGGGAAATATGGAGGGAAGGGAGTGGGAGGGAGCTAGAGGGGGGTTGGCAAGGGATGGCAGGTGGGGTCCAGGGTAGGTAAAACAGGAGGAGAGCTCAGACAGATGAGGGGAGTATCCGGGTTGAGGATATGGACTCAGGTAAGGGAGTCACAGGCATTTGAGTTCAGAAGGTATTGCTTCAGTTCTCTTTTAAAGGACTGAACATTTGTTGTATTAAGAGCTGCAGCAGGGATCTCATTTATCCATAGTGGAGCTCGGTACATGAAGGATCTTTGTCCTAGGGAAGTTCTACAAATTGGGACATCAAGCTGTGTTGTCACTGTTCTTTGTGTGTTGTGTTTGGAGCTTGTTTCTTTTACCAGGTCTGCAATGCAGGTAGGGGTTAGGGAGAGCATGGCTTTTCTCCCTAGCAGTCAAGTCTGGCATCTAATTCTGGATTGAAGCGGTAGTATGTGGGCCAGACCATACAGGGTACAAGTGTGCGTGAAGCAGTCAGCATTTAGCAATAGTCTGCAAGCCTTGTTAACTCACTGCCTCCACAGAAGCTCTCTGAAGTTGCAGCACTTGTCTCCTGTATACTGTTAACAGTGAATCCTGAGCCTTTATAAGCAAAATCAAGCCATAATCAGCATGCTGCAAACAAATGCTAATAGCACAAAAAACATAAGTGCTAGACACAAAGTATGAGTAGCAAACTTGCTCAGCATAAAATTACCTTTCCAATGGTGGTATGCAAGTAATAATAGATAATTTCATTTTTTTTCTATGCTGGTCGAAACAGCAAAAAAAAAAAATGTGTCCACTAAAAAATGCACCATAAGCCTTTTTTTGTTGGGAAATATGTAACAAATCAACACCAAATTAAATATCCAGACTTTAGAAGTAGTTTTAATAATTTGTTTGTAAAAAAAAATAGCTATTTCTGTAGTATTAAACATAATTTTTCCCCATTTTAGTCAAGGTATGTGGTGAGGTTTGAGGGACGAATCTGAACCATACACACTATACCATAAACAAATTCATATAACTCCTAAAGTATACATGATACACGTAATGGCCCAGATAGTCAAACTGCGCCCAAAATGTGTGCAATAGCAGGAGCAAGCACAAGTCCATTGCGCACATGCGCAATAGACGTGATATTCAAACATGGAGCAAGGCAAATTGCGCAACCAGCCAACGTCTGAATATTGCACAACCTGCGCCATAGCGCAACCAGGAAGGGGAAGCTGAGCAGATACGATGTGCTATAGCGCAACAAGGGCAGCCAGCTGAGCAGTCCAGAGGCACCATAGCGCAAGCAGGGAGCCACCCCAGCAGCAGAGCAATGGAACTGCACCACCAGGGAGGTAGGCAGGGGCCCACCACCCATGCCACAGATGGGCACAGGAACACACTGCAGAACTAACAATGCACCCCCACACCCCAAGCACAGCATAATTGGGGGAGGGACGGAATATCCACCGGCCCATGGGGACAAGCAAACAAAGCACAGCCAGGCCATGTTGCCCCAGCACACCCACTGGCAAGCTGAGACTGCCACACAAAGGGGGCAGACCACCACAGTGTACATCAGCCCCCCCTTGTGCACAGCACATCCTGCACTGTGACCCCAAGACACCCCCCATGATCAGTGACCATCACTGCAGGAATCCCCATGCATCCCCCCGTCACACTGCAACTTCGTGTACCACAGAACCATACAAGCCAGACCCACCATGAGCATGCAGCAGTGGGTGGCAGCACACGGCAATACCGACTGAAAGCCACTCCCACACCAGAGACACCTCCCCATGCACACACACACATACCCATGACTATACCACCCCAGATGCCATGCACATCACTGCAACTGAGCACCTATAGCCAGCTGCGAATCAGAGACCACCACGGTATTCATATCAAAATACATATTTCAAAAATAACAAGAATAAGAAGAACAACAACTATAACTATGTACAAATATACAAAACAGGTGGTGGTACAGGTACAAGGTAGGGGTGGGGAAGGGGCAGGGGTGAACAACTGGGAGAGGGAAGGCAGGGTGTGAGGGATAGGTAAAGAGGGGAGGTGATGGGCAGCTACTGCCTGCTAGCCTGCTCTCCTGCCACCTAGTGCTGGTCCCGGGGCCTCCTCCTGCATCTCAGACCATGTTGCTGTAGGTCCTGCAGGATGACGAGTGAGTCCATCGCCACCTGTATCAGCTGCTGCATCGAACGTTCAATGCGGTACAGGATCCGGACACCTAGGACAAGGGATCAGAGTCAATGGCTGTGACTGTCCATATCCCTGAAGCCCACCCATCATGCATGGCATACAGCCAAGTGCCCCGCACCTGTGATGGACTGCACCCACCCACAGTGACCGTGCACAAGACATGCCCAACCAGGCAGCAACAGCCATGTGTACCACTGCACACACACACAGCCCATGTTCAGCACAGCACAACCAGGCAGCAACAGCCATGTGTACCACTGCACACACACACCGCCCATGTTCAGCACAGCACAACCAAGGCTGTACAGTAACGTGGCTACGCAGTGGGTAGGCAGTGCCCCAGCCATGTGCCCAGTGCATGCATGGACCACCATTGACGCACTCCCAGACATGCAGTGCCACTGGACAGTGCTGACTGTCACATGTCGCGTGCATGGCAGTGGTGTCCATGGATGGTGGCCATGCCCTGCCCCCCCCACACAGCACGCTATAGCATTCATGACATCATGGCACTCACCCTCATCATGCTGCTGCTGCTTCTGCTGCTGCTGCTGTCGTGGTTCACCACCACCACCACCACCACGCTCAGCCACCGCTGCCACCACTCCCTGCACCTCAGCCCTGGCCCTCCTCCGCTCCGCCATGCCTGTGGGAAACAAAAGGTGAGAAACACATCAGTGAAATCCCAAAGCAGATTTTCCCCTGCCCCAATGAGTGTGCCCGCCCACCCAGCCAGACCCATACATCACATATCCTGTAAACACCGCCACAACCAACCCTAGACCAACCCTCCCCCATGTGCTGGACACAATAGATAGTGTAACCCATATGGACCATACAGGTGCATAGATGGACCACCCACCTGGCTGAGGCACCACGTCCCTCTTGGCATGTGACCGAAGATGTGCCAGTAGTGCTGGCTCCCTCCTCCGCAGGTCCCCGTACTGGTGCCTGCACTGCTCTGCGGACCTCCACCGGCAAGTGGCCTCCTCAAGCTCAGTGGCCACCTGCTATCACACATGGGTCCTGGCCATGTTAAGGGGTTCATCCCCAAATAGTGGGCCATAGTGAGGCTCCACTATGGCCACCAGGTTGGCGAGCTTGAGTGAACTCCACTGGGGGGCTCTTCTGCGTGCCATCCCTGGATGTATAGTAGGCAATATGGCGCTCTGCAGCGCGGCAACCCCACTTGGAATTGTTGCGCAATACAATGCCGCTATTCCCTATCGCGCTGTTGGTACAGCACCGCCAGTCCCTATTGCGCTGTTACCGAACAGCGCGATAGAGCTGCAGACATGCCACACGTACAGCGCCAAGGGGGCAAAGGTTGGGCACAGGGTCATGGGTCTCTGGCGCATGGCCACGCACAGCGCCATCGGACATCTATGCGTCCAGTGCAATTGTTCACCTGTGTGCCATTGCCGCAGCGGACTATTGCGCAGTTGTGCCACAGCACCATGTAGTGACCGTCGCCGTAGCGCCACTGGCACAATTGTGGCTGTGCCCTGAATTGCCTACCACGCACAGCACATCTTCAGCATGGCAGATGCCTGCGTAATCTACCTGGGCATGCGCAGTGCGGTGTACTACGTAGTCAGAGAACTGCGCCATCGGCTCAGCCGGTTCAACCATATTGCGCAAAGCTCAACAGTGCGATATTCAGCCATCATATGCAAATCATCTGATCAGCCATTCAATGGCGCAGCAGCACGATTTGCATCTCATTAAAGTTGCTCCAGTCCTAATTTGTATGGATTGCGCTATAAATATGTGACACTGTTCTGCATTGGCCATATTCGGTTACTGCAGTTGATAGGTGAGTTGCATGCATTGTGATGTTCTGGACCATGGCCTCAGAGAATTGCTGTGTACTGCACAGTCACAGGTGACCACTCTCACCCATACAGGCTGTGAAATGACCGAACAAGGACTGGGTGAGGAGGCCAATGGTGGGCAGAAGAGAAGGTCTAACTTTACAAAGGCTGAGATGGAGGCACTGTTCGAGGCCTACCTGGATGAGGAGCCACTTCTCAGTGGACAGCAGGGCACCCCTCAGGCCCATGCTGCTGCATGGGAGGGGGTGGCACATGCCGTCAACCTGCACGGCAGCCACCAGCGCTCTGTGCAGGAGTGTAAAAAGAAGATGGGGACCGACAGGAGGAGGGTGAAGGAGAAGGTTGCAGTCATCAGGGCGCAGTGCCATTGAGGGTGTTCCTGGAGGTGGCTTCCAGACAGGTGGTAGCCCATCACTGCATGGTATGTCATGGTCGGGGGGAAGGTAGATCACATGCACTAACATGTCCTTCCTTTCTGTTACAGATCCTGTGCATCTGCAGGGGTCAGCGGTGGAGGCCCTATCCACCGCGGACAGCCATCTGGAGTTGGAGGAGGGACCATCCACCTCGCAGGTTGCCGGCGTGCACTGTGCCAGTGTGCATGCCTGGCTACCATCACTGATGTTGTTGAGACAGGTGTGGGGGTGCCCTTCCTGTGTCTCAGCGGTCTTGCCAGCACTCTGCAGCTGTGGTTGTGGCACAGACCTGCACCATTGATGATGCACTGACCACTATGGGCATTGACATGTGTGTTTCACAGAATGGACACACAGCAGGACAGCTCACACCCATGGACCTAGCTGGTTCTGACATGTGTGCCAGCATGTCAGCACAGTCCCAGGCTGTGCCTGTCAGCACCGGTGGAGCAGCACCAGTGGCTGTGCAGGTCACTGGCACTGTTGCAGCCACAGCAGCGGAACAACTGATCCCTTGGGCACAGCAGGCGGAGGGGCAGCAGCAGCAGTCACCCACCAGGACTGGGGGTACAGGGCTCAGCGGTGATGTAGGTGCACCGCCTGTGGACATGCCCATATCTGGTCCTGGTGAGTGGCGCCCACCCTCAAGGGGTGCTGTACATCAGGCCCTTCCATACCCTTAGGGACAGGTTACCGATGTGACAGACGACCTCTTTGATGAGCACACCTGCCTGCTGCAGGCATCAGTACAGCAGCAGGTGTGGGTTGCAACGTCCATGGAGGCACTGTGTGTGGTTCTGCAGTGGCACAGCAGGGACAACGAGAGGATCCTGTCCCAGATTGACCATTTGAGGGTGGATGTGACCGCCGCCATCGACAGGCAGACACAGGCATTGGGCGCTGTCGTGGCCACATTGGGCACACAGTCAGGTTCCCCTGTGCCACTTACACCATGCAGTACGCTATCCACTCCCCATTCCCCGCATCGTGCGACACCCACCCTGTTGATGCCGGGTTCAGCTGTGGGCATCCCGAGCACCCCTGGTGCAGGTATGTTCGGTATGCTGCAGACCCCATGCGGGCAAGGTCACGTTCGTGAAGTGGGACCCCTGGTGGTCCATCTGTGCCACCCCATGAGGCCCGTGCTCAGCCTGCCAGTGCTGCTGGGTCTCGGCTGGGCCGCCCATGCATCCGAGGTGGCCATGGCACTATGCTGCACGACTGAGCTGTCTCACAGTGCGGGCCCTGTCTGGTGCTGCCCTGTGTGCAATGTGTGTTTCGGTGGGCAGTGCACCAGTGGGTGCCCTGCCCTACACGCAGACACATGGACCACCTGCACACCCTCCCGACTGCTGTCCACAGGTGCATGTGCATGATGATGCCTGCATTGCGCTGTACACCAAAGTGTGAAGGTGCCCAACATCTGACACACACACACGGACAGTAAAAGTGGAGGTGGTGGCCTGTGGACGGTGTGTTTTAGTGTCTGTGTTCCTGCTCTGTTGTGCACCTGACCCCTGTGCACTTTGTGCTTGTTGTGTGTGTGTGTGTGTCTGTCCATGTGGTGTGTTACTGTTCACCCCTCCCTGGTTGTATGTGTGTGCTTCTGTGCCCTGCCACTTCCTTGCCATCATGCACCCCTGGTGTGTTTCCTGTGTATGTGGGTTGTGCCCTAGCCACTGTTGGTTGCACATGGCCCCATGACTTACCTGTGTTGGGTGAAGTGCTTCTCTGTGATGGTGTCCCGGTGCAGCTGGGCCAGCCAGATCAGTTGGGGGTCACGTCATCCAGGGGGGGCTGCTCATCCCCATCATCACCGACATCACCATCATCCCCATCGCTGTCCCCCTCTTTGACCTGTACAGCTATCCCACAGTCTTTGGCCATGTTATGCAGGATACAACAGGCCAGGAATATCCCACAGGCCTTTGAGGGGCTATACTGTAGGGCACCGCTGGAGGTGTCTAGGCATCAGAAGCGTGCCTTCAGCATCCCAAACACCCGCTCAATGATGTTGCGTGTGGTGGCATGTACCTCATTGAAGCATTGCTGTGATGGGGTCGTGGGCCTCCGGTAGGGTGTGAACAGCCAGGGACGGAGTGGGTATCCACTGCCACCTGTGTGGAGATAGTGGAGGTTAGTGTCTTGTTCAGGCTCATATTGCCCCTAACCCTGTGTGCCACACCCATGGCACCTGTGGCTTACCCACCCTTGCCCCCGATTTGCCAATCCTACATGCATACTCACACACTAGATGTCCTGTGTGGATGTCCCCACTCTTGAATCAATGGCACAGTGCCGACTGGTACCATATGAATGAATCGTGTGCTCCACCAGGGTGCGTGGCACAGACATTGATGATGCGCCCACTGGCATCACACACCACCTGGCAGTTTACACTAGCATATCCCTTTCAATTCTGATAGGCAGCCCCATCATGGCCAGGTGGCATGTGAATGGCCACATGGGTGCAGTCTATCACCCCTAGCATGCCAGGCATACGTGCTACCCTGTGGAACTCCTGTATGTTTGCTGTACGCTCTGCTGTGGTGCTGGGGAAATGGATGTACTCCGCAGCATGTGGCAGCAGTGCGCTGAGGAATTGGGTGAGGATGCGTGACGTGGCCGACTGTGTTATGCCTGTGGTGTCCCCTGTTGGTCTCTGGAAGGTACCCGTGGTGAGCAAGCACATGCAGGCTGTTACCTTTGTCTCCACTGACAGAGCGTGACTCTGTTGTGAGGGTGCCTGCATCACATCACTGCACAGCTCACAGAGCCACCTCAGTATTGCCCTGTTCAGGTTGTACCAGCCCACAATCTTGACATCTGAGTAGAGCTCAAAGCTGATGAGGGCTCGGTACTGCCTGTTGGGGGCGAACCGCCGATGGGCCCTTCCACGGCCACGTCCCCCTGCAGCATGCCTTCTCACCCCCCTCATTACAGCTTCCATGCAGAAACTGGCACTGTACATGTCCCTGGCTTGTGTTCTGCCCCTGGCTGTTGTTGCTCTGTTACCCCCGCTGTCCTGACTGCTACCTCCACTGCACCGGGTACACCTACTGGCCTCTGCACTCTGTGGCCCCACACACCTTCCCTTGCCTTTCTTCTGTCCTGTGCTCTCCCTGGCCTGCACTGTTTCTCCCTATGGCCTTGTCTGTCTCCCTGCCTCGTGTGGCTTCCCTGTAGCATTTTTGCACCTCTTCCTTGAGCCTTTTTATTTTGGCTCATTTCCACTATGGCGCAACTTCTGCCTGATCCACTGTTGCGCATTGCGCAAGCCTTTGAATATCGCATTGCGCACTTTATGCATGGTTCCACCCCCTTCAGTTGCACATGCCTTAATTAGCATTGCGCTGTTGCTCAGCATGTTTTCAGTGGCGCAACTGCTTCCTGCTGAATATCGCAGAATGGCTCAATTTTGGACTTGCACTGGCGCAACCCTATTGCGCATGGCGCAACCCTTTTGAATATCCCACCCAATGTATCAGTGGCAAACTTGTTCCACACAAATTACCTTTCTAATGGTGCTATGCAGTCAACTATGCTCAGTTTGGTTTTTGTTTTATACTGGTTGAGCTAACCAGAATGTGTGTTTTCTTCAGAGTGCTTAGGTGGTTCGTGATGGAGAAAATGTCTGCCATACACACCATGTCATAAACAAATGTGACTAACTCCTGAAATGAACATGATACACACAAAGTGTCAGTGGCAAAGTTGTTCAGCACAACATTATCTTTCTAACGGTGCTATGCAGTCAATTCTAATCAATTATGGCTGGCAGGTAAAATTAAAACATGTGAGTGACTTCTCCAGACGTTACTAGGACACACAGGAAGTCTGCAGGTGACTTCTGTAGTCATTCTAGGACACACTGCAGTATATTTGCTGCTGCCTCCTACAGGCGTATTCTAGGAGGCAATGAGTTAAGGACAGCAGCAATCCTTTTGAGAGCTATATCAGTGGCAGTGCTATACACCACCAGCCCATAGTCAACCAGGGAGAGGACAGAGCTCAAGACTGAGAGCTGGAGGGTTTCAGAAGTTAGACTTTTCTTGTGCCTAAACAGGATCCCTAATTTAGTGTTTACAGCTTTCACCACCATGTCAATGTGCTGAACATACGAGAGGGTATCATCCACAATGACACCCAGGTACTTGAAGGAGTGAACCTGTTCCAGTGGGGCAGTCAGGTGATTTGTAATTGCTCGTTCTGGGCATCTTCTTTTTAGTTGGGGGCTAGAGAGGAGCATCGTCTTGTTTTTCTTTTGTAGTTTAGTAGCAACCATTGGGAGTAGAACCAGGTCTCCAGTTGCTGGAAGGATGATTGTAGCTCAGCCTGTAGGTGCTCTGTGTGAGAGTGACAGCTAAGTAGGACAACATCATCAGCATATAGAATGACTTTGCTAGTGCAGGCATCGGGTAGGTCATTCAGGAACATGCTGAACAGCAGTGGACCCAGGATTGACCCTTGAGGCACCCCTAATGAGACTTCCTTGGATGCAGATAGGGAGTGACCTATCTTGATCCTTTGAGACCAGGAAGTTAGGTAGTCCTGGAACCATAGAGAGGCATTTGGGGAAACACCAAGGGCATGCAGTTGAGACAAGAGGAGTGGGTGGCAGACTGTGTCAAATGCCTTTGCTAGGTCAATGAAGAGGGACCCAACCAGTTTTCTCTCATCCAATGCCTTATGGAAATACTCAGTGAAATCCACCAGTGCAGTGTCTGTGCTGTGGAGTTTCCTAAAGCCATGCTGCTGGTGACATTGCAGCTAGTATTTGTGAATATAGTCCGTAAATTGGTCTGCCACAATCCTTTCCAGTGCTTTAGAGAGGGGGAAGAGGATAGAAATGGGCCTGTAGTTTGTGGTCAGTGAAGTATCACCTCCCTTATGCACCGGGGTCACCAGTGCTTGCTTCCAAGGAGAAGGGAATTTGGTGAGCTGGAGGAAGTTATTGAAAATTGTAGTGATGGGAATGATGACTTCGTTCATTGCCAGTGCCAGCAGTTTCATGTCAATGTTGTCAGATCCCATTCTGTTTTTTTCCAGGACCTCTTTAACATAACCTAGTACTTGTTTGGCAGTGACTCTCTTGAAGTAAAAATGAGGGTGCAAGTTGATGTCTGGTGGGCGTCTATTATCAGCTTTGATAAGCTTGAGGTATTCAGCCGGTAGAACAGAGCTAAGATCCATGAAGGTGGAGCTGAACTCTTCGGCAGTGGTGTGGGGGTCCATGGTATTTGTGCCATTAATGTTTAGCACTGATGGCTGTGTTTTGTCATCTTTCTCTGTGAGTGCCTTTATATTGTCCCAAAATCACCTCCCATTGCCCCAGATTCTTTCCAATTGGTCCTTGTAGAAATTAGCCTTAGCACTCCTGATGAGATGTGGGCATTTATTTCTGGCTGCCCTGTATCTTTGAAGGTCACTGGGCTTAGCGGAGACCCCTGGCTTGATACCAAAGGTTGTCCCTTGTCCTCATGTGATCTAAAAAGTCACTAGTAATCCACCCATTTTTATGGCCCGTGTTTTCCTTTTTTTGAATGGAGCAAATCTGTCACAAACACTATTAAAGTTATCAATAAAGTACTGGAGTGTTATGTCAAGGTCATGCAGTACCTTAAGGGGAGACCAATCAATCTGAGAAAGTACCTCCTTGAAAGCTGAGAGCTGCCCTTTCCTGAGAATTCTGCAGTTCACAAAGACAGGTGGCGCTTTCTTGAATTTATTGGACCACAGACAAGTGATAGGGGAGTGGTCGCTTAGTGAATCCGGTATTACCAAGATATCGGTAATCCTGTCAGGTGAGCTTGCAAGGAGCCAGTCCAGGAGCATGTGCTTACCGGTCTTATGGTTCATTCTAGTGGGCTCCATGACTAATTGAGTGAGGAGGGAGCTGGCTATGGTATCCTTCTGGTTGATTGATTCATTACTGAGCCAATTGATGTTGATATGTGGACTAGTGGTCGAACAGTAGACTGCATAACTGTCACTGCCCACTGTGTATCATTTTTCTCATCCTCTGGCACCACCAGTGATCAACAAAATCATCACAAACAGGCTGCTGTGTTTTGTAAGCTTTGACAAAGAAAATCACACTGATGTGGACATCTTACAGGAGCTAAAGAAACAGTTCTCAAAATGGCTTTCCCCTAATGGCCTTTTCCCAGGATTTGTGCTTGCAGACAATGGAGCTAACATTGTTAAATCATTAAAGTATAGTGGGTTTCTGCATTTAACATGTTTTTCACATACTCTCCATCTCGTGGTACAGGACTACCTTAATGAAGACAGGAATGTGCAGAATATGCTGGGTGGAGCATGTAAGATACGCTGTCACTTTAGGCACTCTGCAAAAGCTTGAAAAATGTTGTGGGACATGCAAAAATAGAGTAACTTACCAATTCTCCAGCTAAAGCAAGAAGTTGTAACTAGGTGGAACTCCACCTTTTACATGTTACAGAGGCTCCAAGAACAACTCAAAGCAGTGTACCAGTACACCACGGACCACGTAGTAGGGAGAGGGGATGTTACACTCACCTCTGAGTAATGGAATCTTATACCATATTTATGTCAGTTTCTACAGTCATTTGAAGAAGCCACACATGAAGCAAGTGCTGACAGCACAACCGTAAGTCGAGTCATTTTTTTGATACATTTTCTTATGCAGAGACTAGAAAGATTCTGAGAAACATTTAAAGAGCAAGGTGCAAGCACAGATGTCACTCTTGCTGAAAAGCTGTCTTTGTGTTTGGAAACAGACCACGGGATTGCAATGGTTTTGGAATCTAAACATTATTTGATAGCAACAATGTTGGATCCACGTTTCAAAACCAGTTTGCCAGATCTTCTCCAATCCTGTAGCATAGACCTCAACATTTATAAAGAACTGTACATTAATAAACCAGAAACTCCTACTAGAAGTGTTGCAGCTGCTGATCATGAAAATAGACATGCTCCCTTCCAAGAAACAGATCCCAGTGAAGGCAGAAGAATGAGAAACGTCTAGCATTATAAGTCAAACCCAGAGGCAGTTTGTATGGCGCCTCCACGGACAACATTCATGCCGGACTGGATGACAGAGAAAGACAGTTCTGTTACTTCTCCCATCACAAGCTACTCTGCAAGCAGTATGATGGATGACTTCTTAAAGGATCCCATAAAGATAAATGTTTGAGATGACCCACTTCAGTATTGTCATGAAAATGGTGCAATCTGGCCAGCATTACAAAGAGAGGGCCTTTACTATTTAAGTTGCCCAGCAACAAGTGTCTATTCAGAAAGAATATTTAGCCCTGCTAGTTATGTTACTAATACTAGGAGGAGAAAACGCCTTCCAGAAAACATTGAAATTCTAACTTTTATTAAAATAAACTATGGTGTATTTGCAGGATACTCAGGGGCACTTCCAAAATGATGAGCTTATTGACAGTGATATTGAGGAAGAATAGTAGTGCTATTGGCTCAGTACTGGGCAAAGGGAACGTTGCATCAGCCTGTTTCTCATGTCATTCGTGTCCTGTCTCATGCCAGTCACCATTTTATTTCTTCCACTAAACTGCTATCTAGCAAGACAACAAAAGTTAGGGCCTACTGTCTGACTCTGTGAAATATATGAAAGAATTTTACACTCACACATTTTTTCTTCAATCCTTTATTTGTAAGGCTAACTGAAATTTGTAAATGACAGTATTGATTTCTGGTAGATGTCTCCCAGGTATGTAACCTATGTGCCAAGTGTCTGTCTTGGACGACATCTAACGGCATTCTGACTTCTGATTGATCTGCTGCTCTTGAATCGATACTCATCTATAAAAAACAAATTACAAACACTACATAAGAGTGAGTAGTCTCTTTTATAAATCACAATGCCACCTCAGTCTCACTTTCCATGGCATTGTACTACAAAAGGAAATGCAGCATGCACACAGATCCTCATTGAGTGAAAACATTGTTGAAACTGTGGGGCCCGTCACCGGCAACACAAACAACAAAAAAAGTCAGTTCAAAAGGGTGCTTAGGAGGGTGCAATATATTCTGTGTGTGTGCACGCTGCTTCCTTTTTTTTTTAAAGATAAAAATCTCCTCTCAGACCCATTGCCTGTAATTTACTGTGTCCTCCTGTCCTGTTACCCTCCTTCAGTCACCAAGTCACTTTGGTTAGCAGTGCACACCTTGCTTAGCAGATTAAACAAGGAAGCCATGGGTTATGTGTGTGTGTGTGTTCTATTCTTTGATAACCAGGTAAGGCCCACTAGGCACAAGTGCCTGTTTTCAAGGGTGACCCGGGAGCTTAAGTGACTTGCTTAAAGTCACACAGTATACAAGTGGAGGTTGTGGGAATCAAACCCAGGCCTGTTGGACCAAGCTCAGTCACAGCTGATTACTCTAACCTCTAGGCTACAATGCTAGGCTATACTGCTATACTCAACTGTTACATTGTCTCAGCCTATGTCCCTGTATTCAACATGTCTGGTCTCCTTTTATTTATTGCTAGGAGTTTATATTGCAAGTAAATAAAACTTATCTTGTTCAACCTTAGCACTTGCTCAAAACAATACATAATTTCCTGTGAACTTACTAACAGCTGAGCCTTGCTAGATGCCGTGCCATTAAACTGTTTTTCTACAGAATTTAGCCTGTTTTCCTTTATATTATACTTTAAAATGAATGTACAAGCCATGTTTTATATTGAATGAATATTGGCCCTGAATCCAAACCCCAAACAAGAACCAAAACTAGGGGTGATCTGGCAAAACCAAAACCTCCCTGGTTTTGCACACCTCTAATACATTGCCAGATTTTAAGCCCCTATAACTTTCCTGCCCATTATCCAGCTGTCACGAAACTTGCCATCCATTTTCTCCTTCCTAACAGTACACATGCGTAACATCTAATCTCTAGCTGAATGACTGAGTTATGAACAATTCAAGAATCTGGAAAAATGCAGCCGAATTTCATGAAACTTCTGCAAAATCAGAATTTGCTAATTTTGGGCAGCTCAGCCAAAGAATATCCTAAACAGCCATAGTTCCTCATGCTGCACAGTACATTCACTTTCTTCTCACAAAAGTACTGCTATTCTTAGTACAGGGCTTTACAATAGCTTCTCAGCTTCCAGGTAGAACTGCTGACAGACCACAGCTAAACAAGGACAGCCACACAGGCATCACCCCCATCACCCAGAGAACCCAGCTACCATTAGAGCCAGTGTGCAATACCAAGTGAAGGAATTCGATTACAGCAGGACCTACAGTGCACCAGCATTACTGAATTCCAGAGCAGTTAAAACTCAAGAAATTCAGTTGGCAGCAGAAGCAAACCTGCACCACTGTGCTGGCAAGGATTGTAAAGTATGGACTGGGGAGGAGTAGTGATGATGTCACACTCAGTTCTGTGTTTTATACCATTGATCCTGTGGCAGGGGTCTCAGTCAAAGTCACTGAGCAAGCATGCGGGGAGCAGTGGAAGAGAGGGTGATAGTGTGCTTGACCCATCAAACCTGCATCTGGCACTTGTCACCACATGAGTCATTGAGTGGAGGATTCAAGATTGAAAAGCTATATAAAGGAAAATGTAAGCCATCCCTCTTGAGGCTGGCTTACTAATCGGTGCTTTTCCCTGTTGGTTAGGAGCCTAGCTTATTTTTTATTTTAGTGTTTGGTAACTGGATAAGGCCCACTAGGCACAAGTGCCTGTTTTCAGGGGTGACCTGGGAGCACTGGGGAGGTTAAGTGACTTGCTCAAAGTCACACAGTATGCAAGTGGAGGTTGTGGGAATCAAACCCTGGTCTGGCCTTGGGGCATCTTGTGTCTCACCCCTGGAAGGGGGCATTGCTCCGGACTCAGGTATAAAGGAGGGGAGGAGCTTTTTGGCAGGGGAGCCGACAGGCAATATGTAGAGCAAGAAGGATTTGGGCCTAACACTGCCTGGCCCGGGAGGTATCAGCCTTGTGAGCGTTGAGGCTACGTGCTATAAATTAATTTCTGAATGGAGGGATGGCAGGAGTGTGGCAACCATGGGGACTGCATATCCAGGAGCTCAGCAGAGGGATGTACAGCAGTTGGAGGAAGGCAGGAATGTGGTTGGGTTTTGGATGGCCTGGTGCTCCAACAGATAAGGTATGGTGGTAGGGCTGCCATGGTGGTGGCAGGGCATGGCAGGGCTTTTCTGGAGGCGGCAGCTCCAGGAGGCCAGTACCTGATGTGACACATTGCCGTAGGTTGGCTGGTGAGTGCATGTCAGGGATTCACCTGTATCAGGCCTGCCGTGCCACTGTCTGGGGCAGGACCTGTGTTAGACCCATTAATGGAATGCACAGTTGGTAGTAACTTGGAAGGAGGGAGCCGTGTTGTCCATTTTGTGTTTAATCTGGCATCTTTTCTCTGCAGGAAAGAGGGTGGTGAACTGGTTGGGCTACAGGAATGGCTTCAGGGCAGCTGCAGTAAGGCATAAAGCCAGCATTCCCTGGTGCTCAATTAATTTAGAATGAGGGGGTAAGGTACTACCCCAGGAAAAGGTTGGTTTGTGTATTCGCACACTTTAAGGTCCTAAGCTTTGAAATGGCTTTGGGTATCTGCATGGAGTCTGCACCTGCTTTAATTATTTTTAGTCCTGTTCAAGCATTGGTATCATCTGGTACTGCTTAATGCCTCTCAAGTACTGCCCTGTGTATGTCTTTGCCTCCCAGCTTCATGGAGCTGAGCAATTTTTTTCATTTATTAATTTTATAATGGGAATCAGAATTCATTTTCTTCTCTTTTCTACTCCATGTGTGTTGAGGTTATTAAATGAACTAACTGATTCATCCTTTGGATGAGGCATGCTGTTCAGTCCTTTACTCCCATGGCCCAGTCTGATGTTGCAGCGAGTTGTAAGAGGTGGTTTGGTGGAGGAGGTAAAATTTGCACTATGTGGTCAGGACCAATTTCAAGGTAAGACCTTGTTTTTGTTATATCAGCTGACTTTATCTCCCTGGAAAGTTTTGATTTGTACCCCCCCTTAGCTACCACCTGGACCCCTAGAAGCAGAAAGAAGAAAGGGGGCGTTACAGATGTGGCAGCTCGTCTGGGATGTAATTTGGCATTAGGACTGAGTGCTTGGGGGTGGTCTTGTCAAGGTTGGGTCCCCACTGCCTGTGGGCCTGGATTTGGTGGTGTGTCACTGAAGACTGCCATTGTGGGATGTTTGGCATTGTTTCCATTTGTTACGAGAGAGAAGGTGCCTGGCAGAAACAGGAAAAGGTCAGCTGGTTCCAGACAACGCTGCTGATTGGTGCAGGCGTTGGCAGAGCGAGGAATGTGCAGTTCAGTTCATAGAATTTGACTGCAGATAAGGACTGCTTGGCCCATCTAGTCTGCCCATTTTCCTACCTGATGGATAGGCTGCAGATTCTAGTTAATTAACAGCTTACTTCCTCCTAACTCCCACTAGAATTGCCTTATGCCTGTCCCATGCATTCTTGAATTCTCCCATTGTTCCTGACTTCACAACCTCCTCAGGAAGACTGTTCCTTGCATCCACAACCCTCTCTGTCAAAAAATACTTTCTAACATTACCTCTGAGCCATCCCCCCTCTATCTTCAAATTGTGCCCCCTTGTTCTTGCACATCTCTTCTTCTGAAAGATGCTACCATCTTGGACTTTGTTAATCCCCTTGAGATACTTGAAAGTTTCTATCATGTCCCACCTCTCCCTCCTTTCCTCAAGGGTATACATATTAAGCTGATTTAGTCTCTCCTCGTATGTCTTCTGGTGCAGACCCTGCACCATTTTGGTTGCCCTCCTCTGAACAGCCTCCACTTTGTCATTCTGGGGTTGTTTTTTCCACAAGAGATTTGAAAGCATTTAAGGCTATCGTATTTTTTAACTTAAGCATGCTTTGAAGTTTGTTCCAGGCCAAAGGGAGGATGTAACTCATGGCTGACTTACCAGCTTGAGTACGGGTTTTAAGAACATCCAGTGAGAGATCACGTGATGCAGCGACCGGAGTAGCAGCTGCTTGAGATTGCTCTGGCCACCGGACTACCTAATACGCTTTTAAAATACTAATATCAAACGTATCCAAGCTCATTTGACCATTATCAGCTACCTAAATATCAGTGCTGACTGGATACCAAAGTACGAAGTGTTGGAGGACAGACGGAATGAAAAAATCAGCTCTCAAACACACACCGCCCTCCACCCCAGAAAAGGCTGCTAAAAAGTCTAGGGCTACTGGAATGGCCAGTTCAGCGAGTGAAATGCAAGCAGAGCCAGAAACAGAACCGCTTACCTTATCACGATTTTTGGAAGAGTTTCAACCTTTTAGATCTGAGCTCCGGATGATCTCAGAAGAAATTAAAACTATCGCCCAAGCATTGGAAGATGTGACCACCCGAATAACGGACAATGAAGCCAGAGTGACTTCCACCGAACGAAAACAACAAAAGATGGATACAGAATTAATAGCTACTAAACAGAGAATTAAAAGTCTTGAGAACAAGGTGGAGGATTTAGAGGGCAGAAGCCGATGCAACAATGTTGTTTTAATAGGACTGCCTGAGAAGGAGGAAGGTCCCGATGCCATTGGCTTTGCACAGAAATTCATAGAGACAATTGCTGGACCATCTCCCTTCGGGGATAAATATATCATCGAAGGAGCCCATAGAGCTCTGCGCCCCCCACCACCTATGGAAGCCCCTCCTCCTATATTTATACTTCATTTTCTCAATTATCAGGAACGGTAGCATTTCATTGTGAAGGTTAAAGAACTTCATGAGATCGGATGGGCAGATGCAAAAGTGCGAGTGGCTCAGGATTTACCTCTTTCAGTAAGACAAAGAAGAGCATCATTCCATCATATTGTGGTTAAACTGATCGCTGTGGGTATAAAATTCCGGATTGGATACCCAGTGAGATTCCAGGTACTAGTAGCAGGGAGCTGGTCTACATTTGAGGATGAGGAGGCTGCGTCTGTTGATCTTAAAATCTCTTTCCTAGTTTTATTTTGAGACCGCTGATCTGCTTAGAGAATACCTAAGAGATGGACTATCTTAGGGAAATGGGAAGGCAAATGATAAGTATGGACTGCAGAATAATATGGGGGTTGGTGCTTGCTGATTTTAAATACTATTATCATGATCGGAAAAAGAATAGTATACAATAATCCTAAAGTGTAACATAATTGAAAGACTGGTCATGTTTTGCCTTTCCCTCTCCTTTTATCACGCTCTTTGTAAAGTCAGTGAACTGTACCCCATGATATCGGATTTACTTTAAAGTTGGTAATGGTGACTATAGTCTGGGACATGGCCAACGCCCTTATTATGATGACCTGTAACAAAGAGCTCGCCTTCACGATCTAGGAAACCGAAAAGGAACAGAAACAGCTGCTCATCCTGCTTTTAGAGCTAGAGGAAGCCAAAGACTACTTTATGAAAACAAGCCATGATCACCCTCTGCCATATGTTTAGGATTAAAATATTGGTTGTGCAGTCATTATTCTAGGTTTTATAGTCGTATCAAATATCGCTAGGGCTTTTTGACTTTAAGTTACATAAAACAGAGTACAAAGGGGTCAGGATTAGATGAAATAAGGTTAAGACAAGACCAATTAAGATTTAACAGGACATATTTTGTATGATTAACACAACTTCTTGTAATAATAGCCGGGATTGGCAAGAACAGATTTTCCGATAATTAAGCATGAGGAGGCCGTATTTACGTACGCCCTAGTGTTTTTATTAGGTTATTTTAGAGTTCAAGGTAACTAGTAGCAGGACATTGTATATATAGTGGTGTGGCTGGTTTGGCTGGGGGATCAGTCGCTGCTTAGTTCGCTGTTAGGTGGGGCTGTAAGAATAAGGGAGGAAGGGAGTTGGGTATACAGAAATTTAAGAGTACAATTTAATGTACATTTTTCAAATGGTTTGAATAGGATGGGGGAAGGGGGATGAGAAAGGGAGGGAGTCAATGCAACACAGCAAACTGGAGAATTTTTTTTTTTCATTTATAAACTGTGGATTACCAAGAGTTGCCTCTATCTTATTAGTTATTAAGCAGGCATATGGCTACAATTAAAATTGCCTCTTGGAATGTTAAAGGACTGAGGCAACAACTAAAACAGTATAAGATTCTTAAACATTTGGCTTTATTAGCCGCAGATATCATGTTTATACAAGAATCTCATTTGCTGAATTCGGAGGCTCTCCGGATGAGGAGACAACAAATAAACCATGTTTTCTCCTCTGGAGGCACGACCCAAAGTTGCGGAGTCCTAATATTAATATCTAGAAAGATACCTTTTACTCTTATCCAAACGCTTAATGACCAACAGGGTAGGTATGTTTTTGTACATTGTCAGTTATACTCCACTGAACTATTGTTGGGAAGTATGTATGGACCTAATAGTGAATCCCCAGCCTTTTTTATGTAGCTGGTCAACGTTTTATCTCCTTTCTTATCTATACCCATGATTTTGGGATGGGATATGAATGTTGTGTTTGATTCCATGATGGACCGTACATCAGGACACAAAAGGGGATTATCACCAGCGCAAAGGGCGTTCAGAGAATTTATTGATAGTTTAGAGCTGTGTGATGTATGGTGAGTCCTTAGTCCTGCTGTCAAGGACTATACTTTTACATCTTTGGTCCACAAGACATCCTCTCGTATAGATTACATATTTATTTCCAAAACTCTCCTGAGTGGAGTGTTACAGACATCTATTCAACCGGGACCTCCGTCTGATCATTCAGTAGTTATATGTAATTTGTCTATATCTGTTACTCAAGGTAGAACTACAAGATGGAAATTTAACAATCAGTTGTTGAAAGATAGAACAATGATCTCCATGATTACTAAACATATTGAACAGTTTATAGAAATTAATGATGGATCTATAAATAGGGTGGATTTGGTATGGAGTGCATTTAAAGTGTATATGACCAGGGATTTTGATTAGCCTCTCCTCCCAAAGGAAAAAAAAATGCTCAGGAGACAAATACCCTGCTTGCACAAATACGTCTTACACCCGATTAACTTCTTCCTCATCGGAAGAGGACAGAGTGGAGTTATCTAAATTAAAGGACAGGTATCTAGAAATTCTAAGGGAAAAAGTGGAGTTTGCTATTTTGAAAACTAAAGCTTCCTATGTAGAACAAGGGGAAAAAGCAGGACGTCTGTTAGCACTTAGAATTAAGCAACAGGAGTCTGCTACATACATCCCAGTTATAAGATCTATTACAGATGGTGGATTAAAAACATCACCGTCTGACATAGTAGCTGAATTCAAGAGCTTTTATTCTGAGCTATACCATGCTAGGTCGAACCCACCCCCTCCCCAAGATGTGGAGTCCTTTTTTACTTTCAGCAAAACTACCAACCCTGTCCAATATCCAACAACAAATGCTTATTAACCCAATATCTACTGAAGAGGTTATGGGGCTATGGATAGTCTCTCCCCTGATAGGTCACCTGGCCCAGATGGTTTTTCAACTAATTTCTATAAACAATTCCAGAAACAATTAGCACCTTTATTACTGTCACTGTTCCAATATGTTCTAAAGGGGGCCAAGGTCGATCCTACACTATTTGAAGCCTCAATTGTGGTACTACCCAAACCCGGTCGTAATCCCAAATTAGTTTCCAGTTACAGCCCCATTTCCCTACTGAACCAAGATATTAAAATTTTGACTACATTAATTGCTACACGTCTTAATATGGTGTTGTTGTCTCTTATTGGACCAGAGCAAGTAGGGTTCATGAAAGGGCGCTCGTCTGTAGATCATCTCCAATCGCTCTCACATGTCCTATCGGTCTCAAGGGATGCTTCCTATCCAGCTGTTTTACTTTCTCTTGATGCAGAGAAGGCTTTCGATAGAGTGGAGTGGAACTTTCTGTTTAGTACTCTTAAGGTTTATAATTTTCCTCTTAGGTTCCAGAATTGGATAAAAGCCCTATATCATGACCCCTCAGCACGAATCATGGCCAACGGAGTGTTTTCATCTCTTTTTCCATTAGAATCTGGTACCAGGCAAGGGTGCCCTCTTTCTCCCTTACTCTTTAACCTATACCTGGAACCTCTGATTCATTCCCTAGTAGGATGTGCTCAGATCAAAGGCATTCCTGTACACGACCATAAGATCAAAGTATTGGCATTCGCTGATGATCTGTTACTACAGTTATCTGATCCTGAGAACTCAATCCCTCCTATGTTTACCATGGTTGAAGAGTATAGTCATCTCTCCAACTATAAATTAAATATAGAGAAGAGTGTTATATTTCCTCTTAATCATAAAGTCCTCAAAAGTGCAGTTAGAGTATTCGGCCTATCTTGGGAACAAGATACTTTAAAATATTTAGGTATTAACATTTCGAGAGATCCCGAGTCATTGCAGAAGTTGAATTTGGATTCATTAGTTAGAATTTTTGAGACAGATCTCGACAGATGGTCTAAGCTCCCTATTTCCTTATGGGGGAGAATTAATTTAATTAAGATGAATGTTTTCCCAAGGCTATTCTATCCCCTTAATCTACTTAATATTTGGTTACCCTTTTCTTGGTTTCGTAAAATACATGCAATTATCACAAAATTCATCTGGGCCAATAAACAACCCAGGCTGGCTTATAATAAACTGACAGCTCCTAAAGACAAGGGCAGTTTACGTCTTCCACATCTTCTTTTCTATTACTGGGCCGGACATGTTTCTAAATATCTACGTTGGCTTTCACCTAAGGAAGAAGTCTTCTTGTCTGTTACCGCACCTCTTTGGTTTAAAATTGAATTATCCCTGGTGGCGGATCATGGAATCTCACCTGAAGCACTTTTGCATCTCAAGGGTAGTTCGTTACCAGCCCAGTTGAAAACAACGCCCATTGCAACATCTATTAAAGTTCATTCACAATTATGTAATTTTCTGAAATACAATTATAAATTGGATTTAACTCAACCGATAGTGGGTAACGCCAATCTGAAAATGAATAATAATTTAATTTCTACTAAATGGCTGGCTCCGATTAATAAATTATACCCCGCTTTATTGATATCAAAGGAACATAGCTGGCTTTCTTCAACTGAGCTGAAATTATCCACAAAGGATATCTTTAAAATATACCAATTAAGACATCTGATGATAAAGGTATTGGGAAGCCCACCTCCTCAATTACATATGATAGCTTTTAAGAGTGAACTGGTCAACTTAATTGGTTCCCAGCAGGTGGTTTCTAAATGTTATAGAACTTTATACAATTGGGCTTATCCGGACTGTCTATCTCCTTTGGACTACTGGGCTTCCTTTTTTCCCATCCAAGATATACAATGGGAACTGATATGGAAGCATTCTTTCAAGTATATTTCACAAGATAGATTACGGTTGACTCAATTTTACAAATTACATAATTTATACTATACACCGCAAAAGTTAGTTAAATTTGGCCTCCTGTCATCTTCTACCTGCAACAGATGTGGAAACAAAGAAGGGTCCTTATATCATATATTCTAGACCTGTCCAAAAGCAGCAGACTTATGGACTAGTATTAAGCAAAAGATGGATCCTTTATTGGGTCTGCAAGATGTATTTACTCCTGAAATATGTGAATTAGGAGACTACAGTATGATTACTGTACCTAATAGAAGGTATCACATTGCCCTTATATCTATGACGGTTAAGAAAGTTATTTTACGGCATTGGAAAGAGGCCGAGGGTATATCTTATTCTGAATGGCTCAAGGAATTTCTTTCCAATATGAGGATGGAGAAAACAATTGCTAGTCTTAATAATAAGATTGAGAGATACAAGGAAAGATGGGAATCAATTCATACGTTGGTTGCATTTTAATATATATAAGGTGTACTTATAGGATAGTGGTGTGTTGCATAAGGGAAGAGGGGATTTTGTGTGTGTTTGGGAGGGGGTTGGGGGTAGGGAGATGAGAAGGGCTCATACTTAAAGAACCTGTTTTATTGTCACATTAACAATGTTCTGGTGGATCCCTTTTCATATTGCTTCACGTCAATTCTATGTGTGTATTTCATTTTCTGTATGGTTTGGTTTGGAATGGATGTACTATAAAAGGAAAAATCAATAAACTTTAAATGGGAAGAACATCCAGTGAAAGATATGCTCATCTCCTTAATACATAGGTGCTTTGTGTGCAATGCAGGGTGATAGACATATAGGGGCAGTTTATACAGGAGTGCTTTATATAACCAGTTGTAAATGTGAAAGAGTCTCCTGGTTGATAGAGAGGTCCAATTCATCTCCTTGTACAATGTGCAGTGGTGTGTTCTAGCCGGGGCATTAGTAATAAAGAGTAAGGCCTGATGATAAAGAGTGTCTAGGTTGTGGAGACTAGTGACTGAACAATTATTTTATGCAATATCCGCATAGTCAAGTAGGGGCATAAAGGTGGTCTGAACTGGTCTGGTTCTTAAATCCCAAGAGAAAAGAGACTTGTTCCTGTGAAAGAACCCTAATCTTGACTTCATTTTTTTAACAGTGATTCAATGTGGGGGACAAATGTCAAGTCGGAATCCAGTAAGAAGCCTAAGTATTTGAAGTTAATCACAACCTCAAGCTTGTCTCCTAAGAGGATGGTGATGGGGGAAGTATTACTGTAGTCCAGTCTAGGCTTGCTGCAGCTGAATTTGACAGATGGAAACATATAACCTTGTTTGTTTTTTTTTTGCATATAATAGTAATTTTGCTGAAATTAGGTTATGCTGAAGTTGATTAAAATGTGATTAAAGTACTGAACTGGCTAGTTTCTTTTGTATACTGCATATATTAACAAACATTATTTTTAAACCTTTAGCAGAGATAAAATCTGTGGTCGATTGTAATAGGGGAGTGGGGCCAGGGTTAAGCTCAATGTTCCCTGAACATAGAAAGAGTAATACTATCATGTGCCTAAGATAGGTTTCCTTAGTTATTTTAAGTAGTTTGTTGTTTTGATATTTCTGGTCATACATTGCGGAAAACCATTGTTTAGTTGAAAGGGAATGGTAATTCACTGACATACATAGAAAAATTAGTGTTCTAACAGAGGTGGAATAAGTAAGGGTAATTGATAATGCTAAGGCAGTACTAGCAAGGTTCCACTGTGGGTGAGGGTTTGGTTGATAGAAGAAAGTAAAATGAGGATAAATAGTCTGTACAGCTTCAGTGTGATTTGTTACAGTAATAGTTTGTGAGTGCAGCAGAAGTATAAGTAAGGCAAACATTTTGGCTATGTTTAATAGCAGAATAAAAGGATGCCTTGTATTAGTAAGATTATGTATAAATTTAATAAGATATTATTTTTACAATGTTACTGTGTTGGGAAAAGAGATAAAAGTAAACTGAGCGTGGAGAGGTAGAAGGAGTCTGTATAACTATTGACATTTGGAAATAAGGTTGTTGTGAATCAGTCAGTAACACAGACAGTTCACAGTGGGAGTGTTGTTACAACAGAGATAATTAAAAGCAACCACCTCTAGTGGGTGAGAATATAAGGGGCTAATAAGAAACTCGACTGATTGTTCTTTTTGCATGAATCATGTGACCTCTGCAGCTACTTAAGGCAGTGACCGGATAGAGCGGGTGGGTGGGGGAAGGCAGACTAGCTGGACTGCGGACTGGAAGCAGCACAGCAAAGGTGTCCAGTGAAAAGGGGGGGTCAAACAGAGCAAGACAACTAGGCACCAACAGTTCAAAATGGAGAGGCTTCTTGCTGAATTTCAGCGTACCTGGTTCAGTTCAGCTGGCAAGCAGAGGGTGAGCTTTCAAGCGGTTGGTGGCTTCTGAATAAACAAGCTGCACCACTGTGAGCAGAACCTGATTGAGGACTGGTGCACTTGAACCTGGTTCAGGGGCTAATCTGCTAAAAAAGGGAGAAAAGGAGAAATATTTAATTAGGAGCAACTCTGAAGGGTGCAGTGAGGACACCATTTTCTCCTCGACCACATAGCATCAAGACACACTCTGTGGAAGGAAGGAGAGAAAAAGAAGAAGTAGTTATGAGGGAAAAAGCACCTGGCAGGAAGAGGAGTGGCAGAGGATAACTGTTTAAAGTGTGGATTTCGAGGAGAGGGGGTGATCGATTTACTTTTGTTCACTAACTGTTCCAGAGGGCCATCTTCAGGATTATCCATGGGTACTTCATTTAGCTATGCTTGGCCTTTTCCTGCACTGGCATCAGTGGGTGCTGCCTCCTTAGTATCCCAGGGGAGCCTGGATGCTCTTGAAGAATCTAAGCAGTCTGAGTCCTTGAAGGACATGAAGCCACCTGTCCCTCAAGAGAAACCAAGTGGGGGGGTGCCTGATGTAGTCATGGAGACTATGGAGGAGGACACTTGAGAGGGTGCTGTGGGGCACAGCTGCCTGCCCAGCCCTACAGTACCCTCCACCACCAACTATCTCCATGGCACAGGGAGAAGTAGCGGATGGGGAATTAGAGCTGGTGACTCCCCCAGGCCCAGGGGATCAGCTGTAAGTCCCCTGCCTGGTGACAGTGGTGCTGAGGATGCTCCAGGTGGAGAGGTCCCCTAATTGAATACTACAGCTGTGTGAAATGGGAAAATTCAGAATCTGCAGAATTTCAACACAATTTCACAAAATTCCTTGAAATTTCAGAGAATCTCATTGTTATTTTGCAGCATTTTTAAAATGTAATAATTAGGTTATTACTTAGCTGCCATTCAAGCTGGAGCTCTGAAATGTGGCACATATACTCTTGGAATCAATCACCACTAACATACCAATTACCGTGAAATGTGGATGGACTGTTTTAAAATGATAGGTGCTCAAATGTTGTCATTTTATTGTTTGTGTGAAATTTAATGAACATTTTTATCTGCATATACCTTAACTGACTATTGGCTAAGGGATCTTAAATTTGGCATGATTTCTTGATGATCGGTGTTCTAACAATGTGCCTGATTTCATGACAATATGATGCATTGTCTCAAAATTATATGTGCTCAAAATCTGTCATTTTATTTTGTTCAGGGTTCTGGTCAGTAACATCATGGAACAAAATAAAGCGGACAAAAATAAAGTGGCAAAAACAGTGTCACCATCAATACTGGCAGCACAAAATGAAGCCTGCCAGAATAATGCAGACCACATGACACACAGGTAGCAAACAACGTCCACCGCATGAAGACACTGCACTAGAACACACAGCAGCAGGCACCCATGCACAGAAACAACACAGGGGTGCAGGGAGATGGAACAGGGCAGGGTACAACCACCACTGGCGGAAGCAGGCCACTGGACACTTACCATGGTATTCTAATGGCACAGGTACCCACCCAGAATGCTGAGTGATGGAGAACGTGCACCGAGGTAACCACTGGAGGACAGGTGGACCATGGCCACAATATGGATGGTCATGTATAATGCAAGTGGCCAGAAGCACAAGCCAGCATGTCCCCAGCACCACACACAACACACAAGACATGGGAGATGGCATGCCGGCTTGTGTTCCTGGCCACCGGGGTTCAAGTGCAGTGTCTCCATGAGGTGGACATTGTTTGCTACCTGCATGTTGTGTGGCCTGCATTGTTCTGGCAAGCTTCATTCTGTGCTGCCAATATTGATGGTGACACTGTTTTTGCCACTTTATTTTGTTTCTCGATGTTACTGACCAGAACCACTGCAAAACTTTGTGAAAACTATAAAAATGTGGATGTTTGTAACTTTTCTGCTCTTGCATGCATACAGTTAATATTTGACAGGTATATCCATAATCAATGTATCTGGATGTCTAACATAACTGGATAAATTGGTTAAGCAATTTTAATTTTGTAGAAGAAAAAAATGATTAGTAACATTTTCTCACATATTTATGATAGCATATGCTGTAGATAAACCATCCAGAATTTTTTTTGTGGAAACAATGCATGCATCACTACTTCATTCAATAAGCTGGGCTGAGCTTTTTGCAGTGCTGCTGTTCCTCTCTGGGTGACTATTCCCATCCCCCTTCTCTTCTGTCATAGTCAGATTGACTCAGTAGAACTACTGATCCCACTGATATCCTGTTTGTTCTTTACAGTGACAAACTCCTTTAAAATGTGAGTCACCTACTCCTTTTCCTATCGACCTACCTTGTCAGAATAGCCATAATTCTTCCTGCTGCCCAAGACATTGTCTTCCCCACTACATCTTTTTGAGCACCTTTAAGTTCTAGACTTGCATGTACACCAGGCTCCCCAGATCATACATTTACCGGATGTGATCATTAAATATCGTGCATTCAGGTTGGAATTCTTGATGCTCTGTGCTTTCTCGCTCCAACCTGGTAGTCTACCCCTGTTGTGCTACCCAGTTCAGCTGTCCATTTCTTGGTGAAACTGTGCATCTAACTCCAGAAACCAGTGACCCCCTGTGCTACCTGCCTCTCATAACCTTATCCTTTAATTAGAATCCCCAGATAAGGTTGAGTGAAATTAGAAAATTCCAGTTGTATGGCATTTTTCATAAAATGCTACCATTTTCACAAAGACTCATGGAATTTGACTTTAAGTACAGGTGTTATTTTGCAATTGATCGCAACAATCAATTCATGAAATTGGCACACACAGTCTCCTTTAGGTTTAAGAACCTGCTAAATTTAATGATACTGCATTCTCTAGTTTTAAAGTTTCAAGGGTTTATAAATTTGTAGTTTACATTCTTGCAAAATTAAATTTTTAATGTTGTGAAAGTTTGACTACTTTTAATTCAATCCCATTTAAAGCTGCAAATATGAACTTTTTCAGAAATGACCTTGTGGTATAGCAGTTTAAATGTTTCAACTCTGATTAAATCTGAATATACTCTATGGCTGGGATATTCAGAAGGGTTGCTCATGGTACAACACAATTGCACCATGCGCAACCCACTGATGTGCCCTGGCGTGATATTTAAAAGGGGATTGCACCTGGCACAAATCCCGATGCATCGGAGCACATCAGTAATGTATGCAGCACATGTGGGGGAGGTGTGCCCTTGCATACTCCGGACATCCCCATATTCAGCCCAGGATGTGCTGAGCCAATGCATGTGCAATCCCTACTTGTGCTGCACACACGTGAGCCAAAAAAAAAAGGAGCAACAGCTGGCCACCCACAGGTGAGCTGCCATATTGCAGGGCACACTACGGCAGCTGCCACCTGTGGGTGGCCACCCGATCTCAGCCTGCACCATCGTGGTCCAATATCCCTGGTGGTCCAGTGGACCACTTGCAGCCTGGTCGCAGGCATATGTTGTAATAAAATGTGTCCAATATCCCTAGTGGACCAGTGGACCTCTCGCAGCCCAATCGAGGGCGTCAGTAAAAAACTAATGCCACACCAATCCAACCCTGGTGGTCTAGCGGTACCCCCCTCCCCACCTGTCCACTGAGTCCAACCGCCCTTCTCCCCCCTGGTCAGCGGTGGGTGGAAGCTCCCCACCCACTTGCTGCACCACCGCCCACCGACTGACACTATACGGTAGGGCTGTACGCCCATTGGTCCACAGTGTGAGCCAATGGGTGTGCAGCCTATCAATATTATACTAAAATTACAGAAATCCAAAGCTTGGCAAAATATTTAGCTACCTATAACTCTACTCCCTTTGAAGTCTGAAACTTATAACATTGTGCATATATGCATTCTAGATGTGTCTCTAAATCCTGATATTCTGGAGAAATTTGGATAAGAAATGTTAAAATTAATCTCAAAATAATTGAACATTTAATTTTGATTAAATGTTTGGCCACCCATACCTCTGCCCCCTTTCAATTTAGAACTCTAAAATTTGGTACACTCTTGTAAAGCATAGATTGCTGTTTACTTTACAAACTTGGTGTTATTTGGACACATACTTTTAAAATTATAGTGAAATAACTGAAATTCAAAATGTTGCTAAATTCCATGGAATGTTCATGAAAATTCTGCAGAATTACACAGAATCAGACTGATCATTCCATGGTCATTCTGTGGGCAGAATTTTATACTCTATGCATGTAACCCCTAGTAGGCATACCATGATGTTTCACCCTGCCTACTAGCCTGGACATAGGCTAAGGGTTGGGTACGCTAACTAATAACATTTTTTAAAACCTTTGCGGAGTGCCTCCACTCAGGGTGCTTTATGTGGGTGAGATGGTGCTGGGTGTAGCCCCCTGAGCTGCTACACCACCCAGGGTGACCAGTTACCTTTCCCAGACATGCGCCAATACACAGTTCCCCACATTTCCACATTTTGAATTAAAGGCTCCCTCTAATAATATGCTCACACAGGATTTCAAACAACAACAAGATATTTATTTCAGGGGGGAATAAAGGAGCTAGGAAAGGGAAACAGGAGGAGTAGAGGTTATCTTACTGTATTTACACATGTACAGAGATCATTTTGGATTTTGCTGATGAACCCTCCAGCTGGGTGACTACATATTAACAGGCAGACATAAATCACATTTTACCATTTGACTTAAGACATCCAGAGCCCTGGCTATCTAGCTGCTGATAAATCAGATGTTAAACCTACTTATTAATAATATCCACACTGGTACCAGTCCCAGATACAGCAGAAACCCGTCAATCTCATACCATACTGGTTAAACAGATACCACAGTCCAAGATGTTGCAGGCCTGACAGAGTTGCAGCTGGTCGACATGGCCAGCTATTAATTTGAGGGTGGGGGCAACTTGGAAACAGATTTTTGTAAAGCAGCAAATTACTATTTACAACCACAGCAGGGATTGCCGTGCACTTGCAGACAAATCAGAGATTGCCCTGCACTTGCAGACTTCTGAATATTCCAGAATAAACTATGCGGATCTTACATCCAGAACATTCAGCACAATATTTGAAAGTCCCATCCAATGCAATGAGAGTGATGCTTCTGTCAAGCATCCTAAATGCAGTTTAAACACGGTCTCATCCTGTACTTTATATACCAAAAGACATCCATCAAGAGTAAGTTGGCAACGACACTGTTATCAAGCATCCCATACTTTCGTCACAGGCAGTCACATCCAGTACATTCTATATACCAAGAACATTATCCACAAGCGGAGTCCTATCCAGCATGTCTAGCCATTTAACACTTATACCAGGTGCTCTTAGACGAAATTCTGTGCAGATACAGGTACATTCTCTTTAAGGTATCTTAGACATTAATATGCTCTAGGGCCTCCTGTCTCATGAAGTGGGAAGTGCGTCTTGGCAGACAGCTCCACGATGACAGGACTCTAACCCATAGCTACACATTTATATGATTCACTAAGCCCAGCATCTTGCTGCACCTGCAACTTAGCCATCTGGGCCACAGACAAGATGCATCCTTTACTTGAACTAGACAGTCTCTTATGGGGTTAGTGGCCCAGACTGATGACTTCAATACTTCACACTTAACAGCACACATTTCTTACTGGGGCATGGGGCCCCCAAGATTTCTTGCTTAGCTTCTCCCTCGCACCTGGGGGTACGAGGGTACTCACTCTGGTCCTCCACGAGTCTAATTCGCAATCGAAGGCATCCCGAAGACTTCTTCAGCTTTCTCACTGCTGAGGTACTTGGTCAGCGCTCTCACCACTGCATGATGTCATCTGGTCTAGTCAGCTCTCTCACCACTGCTGGACATCTGATTCTTCGGTCCACATCTTTCCCAGATGTGGGAGGGAAGGCTAGCCTCTGGAGGACTGTACTGGCAACCTCCAGACTAGCTGTTGCAGAAAGCACAATTACTGCAACTAGTTAGCTGTTAACTGAAGAAAATAAATGCCCTCAGAAGACTGAAAGGGCTTGAATTAAGTGGCCCAGGCCTGATGGCATGGCTGCAGCCTGAGCCCCTCCCCCATGGGGGGCTCCCAGCAGGCTGGAGCCTGCTCTGCTGCTCTCTCTCCAAATCTCTCTCTGAATCTCCAGACAAACTGGCAACATTGTCTCTTTATAGAGCTCCTAGCTCGACTCCTGATTGGTAGCAGGAATGGAGTGACATGTCTCCAAGTTGTTGAAGGACCTGTCAATCAGAACACTCGAGGCACAATTGGGTTGTGGAATTTGTGCCTAAAATAATGTCCCTGTAAGCCCCAATAAGCACTTGGGTGCTTACCCATAAGATGCAGTGAATGTCCCACAAGTCCTGGCTTTCTAGTGCTGCAATTCCAATTGGCTGTACTGCTGGCAATGGCTGCTTAACCCACTGTCCCTTATAGCAGATTAGATACAGTCCTGAATAATGTCCTGGTGCAGCCAGAAATAAGTAATTACTTGCCTCAAATGCCCCACAGTTCTATAGCTTAAAGGCTGTACTTGCAGTCACTACACAGATGAAAAACATGGCTATTTTACTTCTCCTGTCGCTACTGCACTTATGCAAGCTCCCCTTGCAGCAGCTGACAGGTTGACACACAGAGTCCCAGATACTGAAATTGCCAGGGAAACAGTACTCATTTTAACTTTAAGCACTTTTCCCCACATGCACAGTATATTCCAAACAAGCAGCAACAGTTCCATTATTTAAAATATTTTAATTCTTTACTCTTTGGCTGGAGCTGAACATAGCTACCCTGGAGGCAGCCAGACACACTGTTATGCATTATTCAGATGACCGGGGCCCTGCACAGGCATACTTAAATGAGCCCCGGTCAGAACTCCTTTAATTCCCATCTGAGCGGCCCCCCAGCAGGCTGTCCTTGGTCACCGGGTCCCAAATAGGTGGAAGGGATCCTGGGACCCATGGCACAGTCCCTGAGGTGACCGCAAAACAAGCAGCTCCACATCAAAGGCGCTTTGCATGCCAACGTGACTCCCGCTGCCCTGGAGGCAACGCTTTTGCAGCGGGAGCCTGTGGTCAGCAGATTAAGCCCCGAGGGGCTGGATTTTTATTTGACTGCAAGCTGGGGCACACACAAGGGCAAACAGGACCTGGGAAGCCAGAAAAATTAGAAGCCAAGTCAGGAGTAGCCTGAGAGACAGCAGGAGAAGGACAGAACAAACCGGGCTAAGGTAAACCCAGCAAGCATTTCTTGGAACCCCCATTTGCAAGGGGGTTACACACAACTCTGCTGAATACCATTGTAAAGGTAAAAGTGGAAGAACCTGAGGAGGAGGTTGTGTGGGAGGTGCCAGCTGCACTACAGCCTGGACAGGCCCGAAATATCTAGATATCCACTGATCAAGAGGTGTACAGAGCCATTCTTTATCCTTATCAGAAGCATGTGTTTAGGCTGCCAGACAACACTTTATGCCTTCCGGCACTATGCAAGGCCACCCGTATTCAGTTGGATGGACTTTTGAGCAATGACCCCATAAATATGACATACTGGACTCAGGTGTGGCTGGAGCCAGGAACTGCCCATCAGACCAATGTTAGAGAGCTGCCCCAGTGGTCACAAGCTGAGAGGTGGGTGAGTCATAGGATACAGATTCATACACAACAGCGAAGTATCCTTACATCCCAGAGAGGTTGTGAGACATCATAGAAGAAAAGCAGCCTGACTGGGTGTTTTGGGGAATGGTTCAAAAGCTACAGCAGCGGTCTGAGTCATCTGGCCCACTGTAAGATTCTGCAGGAGAGATCCTGACAATAAAACACCACCAACGAAGATGTGCAGAAAATCAGTTTTATTTCTCCCTAGAAATAGTACAAAGACAGACGCATAAGGTAAATCTTTCCAACTGGAACACAGAGACAGTCATATACCAGGTGTGGAAGCTGCATGCATCTGGGGATCCCAAAGGGGTTTGGCTGTCTACTAGGATTCTATACTGAAGATGACAATGTCTGCTGTGTTTCTGTACTTGGTGCTCCATTGGACAATATATGGGCGTCCTGCACCCAGGATGCTACTTTTTGTAGCAGCTTCAGCACTGTGCTGACTAACTAGTTATGGGAATAATAGATTACCTCTCATATAATCTGCAAAATAAGCATGCTGACTTCAGAACACAGGTGGTGCTGCAGACCACAGAATATATTGTATTGTTACATAATTATGTCATGTTAGGTTGCTAATATAGCAATTGTTAGCAGAATGCATTAGAGACCACAAATGTATTTCTACAGTAAATGTTTGGCAAAACAGGAGATTCCTGAATAGGCCCTGATACAGCAAAACTGTCAGGTCAATAGTAAGCCATAGTATACAGTATTATAGGATTATCCCTTGTCTGCTAGGATAGCAATAATGGTCATTATATGGGATGGCAGAGCAGGTTGGTACAACATAACAAATCTCTCAGAAGGAGCTGTTCACTTGGGGAGGAGTGGTGAGTGACCACAGCAGAGGACTTGGACCAAGGGCTCACAGTCGGTGGCCCTGAGAGGAGCAGTGAGTAGCCGCAGAGGAGGTCCTTTGGTTGAGGGGGTGGTGTGCTTCGGGAGTGGAGGGGATGACCAGTCAGCTAACCAGGACTGCTGTGGAGGAAGAGGAGGAATAAGGGTTTTTGGCCAATCGGGCACAGTGGTACAAGATAGGAGTTTGCGGCCAGGCCTTAAAAGCCATACTGCCAGGCCGCTACTCCAGATCTCACAAAAGCAGCTGTTCACTTGGGGAGGAGCAGTGAGCAACTGCAGCAGAGGACTTGGATGGGGGCTCACAGTTAGAGGCCCAGATGAGGAGCGGCGAGTAGGCACAGCAGAGGATTTGGACTGGGAGCTCACAGTCGGTGGCCCTGAGAGGATCAGTGAGTGGCTGCAGAGGAGGTCCTTTTGCCAAGGGGGTGGTGCACTTCAGGAGCAGAGGGGATGACCAGCCAGCCATTTGGGACTGCTGTGGAGGAGGAGGAAGAAGGGTTTTTATCCCACCCACTAACCCCAACCCTGACTGCTATTAAATGTGGAAGGTGGGAGGAGCTTACAGTCTGGCATCCTGTGGTTGGCCAGAGGGATCTGTACCAAAATTCTCACAAAAGGAGCAATCACTGGGGTGAGAGAGGCTTGAACTACAGGATACACAGAAGGGCAGCACTCCTAGTAAAGATAAATGGCTTTTTCTCCTAAAACTTTTAAGATCTTGGGCTCCTTCAATTATTAACTTTTAAAAATTGCATTACTTAAATTAATCTGCAGGCTGCCTTTGACTTTCAAAACATTGTGAATCTTCAATTATTAACTTCTAAAAATTGCAATCCCTAAAAAAACTATCTGCTGCAGATTGCCGTTGTTGGGAGGGCTGGCTTTGTGCTTTTTATGCTTTGCTGCAAATTGTGTTTGAACCTGTCATGGTTAATTAGCAATGTTTGTATATTAAAGGGTTGGGGGCTTGTTGCTTCTAGGTGCAGACGCTGGGTTTGGGCATAACCTGTCAAGGCTAATTGGCCTCACTGTTTGTTTATTGAAGAGTTTGGGACTTGTGCTGCTAATGCTACAGGCACTGTGTTTGGGCACCTTATTAGCACATGGATGGGGATTGTTGATACCAAGGCTAGAGTCATTGCATTGTCTTCTCTTTGCAGGGTGGGGGGACTTGAAAATTACTGAGTAGAGGTTCTGGTTAGGGGCAGGGTGACACTTTGGGTTCTGAGGGGGCATCTGTATAGCCAGACAAGCAGCACATTTACACTCCTTGGCTGTCCCTGATTGATCACATATCATAGCAGTGCAGTGGGAAGTGAGGTTGGCAAAATCACCAGGGAAAGCAGGGACAGGATGGCTGGAAGCAGTTGGGGTAGAGCTGGTAGAAATTGTTATAGGGTGTTGGGGGAGTGGTATGGGGTGCCTGGCAGAGGAGGCTGGGCTGAGATGGGTCATGATCGGATGGGGGGGTCAGCCGGGTACAGGTTGGGGGAAGACCAGGTTGGTGGGTTGCAGTGGCTATAGAGCTGCAATTGCCATGAGTGCCCTTTGGAGACTAGGACTCCATTCTATTTGTGCTAGGTTAGTGGGCTTTGGAGGCTGAGCTGCACAGACTCTGGTGTGCCCTGGAAAGTTGGGTGAAGGGTATAGATATAAAGATAGGGAGACATGAACCTTGGGGTGGAAGTGAGTCCCACAGTTGGGTGGAGGGTAGGGACACAAAGACAGGAGAACAGAGGAGCTTGAATCTGGGGTTGGGAGATTGTCGACGAATGTGGGGGTAAAGAGAGAGAGAGAGAGAGAGAAAGAAGAATGGGGGGCCAACAGAACTCATGCTAGAGTGGATCAATCCTGGGGGCAGACACGGGGATAGGAGGCCAGCAGACTTTGTGGGGGACAGAGCAGTGGAGGGCAGAGGGAGGGAGCTACAGGCAGTGGGAGGGGGGCTGCAAATATGGGTATTTTAGGAAGGGGAGCCAACACAACCTATGCTACGGATGACTGGTGCTGGGGAAAGATAAGGGGGAAGGGATTGGGGGACTGCAGTGGGGTCAGGACTGGGAAGGGAAATGGGCGGGAGCTACAGGCAGCATGGCAGCAGGAACACATAGGTCCATGGCAAGGGCACATTCCTCACAGGAGGGGAGTTCTGGTCTGCAGAAAATTTAAGGCATTCCAGTCTCAAACAGGTACTCAACACTGGGGGACTCCAGGGTGGAGAGACCCTTAGAGGATGGGGGAGAAACAGTCAGCAATCGAAGGAAGGGTGATGCAGTTGGCAGTGAAGGAGGGTTAATGATAAGTGAAGGGAGGATGGGGTAGAGAGGGATGGCTCAAGGGCTAAAGAAGGAGCAGGAGTTAACTCCTGTGGCAGATCTTGGGGCTGGGAGTACCAGGCAAGGGGTGATGAGGAGGTGGTAAGGAGGGAGCAAGGTGCCCTGGGGGAAATATTGAACAGGGCAAGGTAAGGGTAGCACCAGGGGCACCTGTGGTGATGGAGGGCCATAGGTGCAGGGTGGAGCCAAGGGGGTAGACCTGAATGGAGCCATGGAGGGTGGTGACTTAGGCAGGGACAGGGTGGATGGGGAAGAACTGAAAAAGGGGAGTATGGCAGTGGGGAAGAAAATAGTTGGAGGGACCAGAAGAAAGGAAGTGGCAGTGAGGGGGTGGGCACCTGATGTAGGGGAGGGATCAAAGGATAAGAAGGATGTCAGGGTGCTCCTGCTGGGGATTCTATGATAAGGGGTATTGGGTGGGAAGGAGGGGGGAGGGAAGAGGCTGCACCATCAGGGTCAAGAGTATATCTGGCCTGGCTGCGCACAAGGCAAAGCACCTAGTTTACACTCTAGTGAAGGACTGTTGGGGGGGGTCCCCTAACATCTTAGTGCACCTGGGCACTAACGACATTGATGGGAACAGTGTGCTTGAGATCCAGGCAAGGTTCCAGGAGCTTGCCCGGGTGTGTCAAGCTGTGGGGTGCTCAGTCACCTTTTCTGAGTTCCTACCAGTGCCTAGAGCCAGTGTGAGTAACAAACAGAAAATCAGAGATGTTAATGAATGGCTGAGATCATGGTGTGAGGCAAGCGGGTATGGATTAGTCGGGGACTGGGGTGCAACTTGCGAAGACAAGGGGCTATATGCTAGGGACAGGCTGTATCTGAATTTTGGAGGGAAAGAGGTTCTAAAGCTGAAATTGTCTGAATTTATTCAGTCTAGGTGGGGTTTAAACTTGTGAGAGGGGGGGTAGGGATGAAGGCCAAGGTGTGCCCTCCCTCCCAGAGGTAGACAGGGGGTGCCCAGCGGGGACATCCGACTGTGTGATGGGGGCGGGGCAGGCAAGCATCTGGGGAGTCAGGGGCTGAGGGGGAAGGTCAGAGCAGGGGAAAGGGATGGAGAGTGGTCCTGATGAATGGGCAACAAGATGCCAGAGCTGCAGGCTTTGCTAACTGAAGGGGAGGTGGATGTTGCAGCAGTTACAGAAACGTGGGCCATGCCGAGGCATGACTGGGACCTCAACCTGGAGGGGTACTCAGTGTACAGGAAGAACAGAACTGTGGGTAGGTCAGGGAGGGATGCATTCATCAATAGAAATGACATTGATGTATGCAGGGTGGAAGGGGCTGAGGGGCAAGTTGAGGCAATATGGGTTAACCTTCAAGCATCTGGGGGTACTAGGATGAAGTTGGGGGTGGTATATAGGCCGCCCTTGCAGGCAGATGATCTGGAGGAAGGCCTTGTGGAGAATCTCAGGGAGCACTGTGGTCAGGGGAGGGAAGAACGGTGGCACTGGGAGACCTTAAATTACAGGGGGAAGATTGAGGAACTATGTCATCCATGTCAACCAGGGAGCAGTGCCTGTTAGACATCTTCCAGGATGCACTCTTGTCCCAACTGGTGGTGGATCCAACAAGGGAAGGTCGTATCCTGGATGTGGTCCTATCAGACTGCGACCTGGTTAGGAACCTCGAGATTAGGGACCCTCTGGCAGGGAGTGATCATGCCTCAGTCTGGTTTTCCCTGAACCTGGGGGAGAAGAAAATTGTACTAAAACAGCAGTAATCAACTTCAAAGGTGCAGATTTCAAGGATATGGAAGGGAACCTCAGGGAGCATTTACAGGGGATCAGTCTGAGCATAGACACAGACAGCAGATGGGAAGTTATTAAACAAGCATTTGTCAATTCCAAATGTTGATTGTGTTGGTCCATTGAGCTCGCTCAGTTCCCCTCTGTCACTCACTTGTTTTGTTTCTCCCTGTTCTGCAGGCTGCTCTTTTTGTACTGGGCTCCTGCCTGCATTGGCACCTTTTGTGTCCGCAAAGAAATCTGCACCTGTCCCGACAGAGCTCTGTTGAGGTGGCTCACTTCCCCCTCTCTCACTCTTTCATTGTGTTTCTCCTGGCACTGCAGGCTACCCTTTTGCACTGCTGCCCACAAAAGAATCTGCAGCAGTCCTGACACAGGACTGTTGAGCTTGCTCAATCCCCCTCTCTCACTCTCTCATTCCGTTTCTGCCAGGGCTGCAGGCTGGCCTTTTGTACTGGGCTCCTGCCTGTGTTGCCGCCTTTTTCTGCCTACAAAGAAACTGCAGCAGTCACAATAGAGCACCGTTGAAGTCGCTCACTCCCCCTCTCTCACTCACTCATTGTGTTTCTCCCAGTGCTGCAGGCTGCCCTTTTGTACTGGGCTTATGTCTGAGTTGGCACCTTTTTCTGCCCACAAAGAAATCCACAGCTGTTCCGACAGAGCTCTGTTGAGGTCTCTCACTCCCCCTGTCTCACGCACTCATTCTGTTTCTCCTGGCACTGCAGGCTGCCCTTTTGTAGTGGGCTCCTGCCTCTGGTGGTGTCTTTTTCTGCCCACAAAGAAATCTGCAGGAGTTCTGACAGAGCTCCGTTGACCTCACTCACTCCCCCTCTCTCACTTGCTCGTTCCATTTCTGCTGGCGCTGCAGGCTGCCCTTTTGTGCTGGGCTCCTGCCTGCGTTGCTGCCTTCTTCTGCCCACAAAGAAATCAGCAGCAGTCATGATAGAGCTCCATTGAGCTTGGTCACTCCCCCTCCCTCACTCGATCATTTGGTTTCTCCCGCTGCTGAAGGCTGCACTTTTCTTCTGGGCCCCTGCATGCATTGCTGCCTTTTTCTGCCCTCAAAGAAATCTGCAGCAGTCACGATAGAGCTCCGTTGAGCTCACTCACTCGGTCCCCCTCCCTCACTCGCTCATTCTGAGTCTCCCGCTGCTGCAGGCTGCCATTTTGTACTGGGCTCCTGCCTGCATTGGTGGCTTTTTTTGGCCACAAAGAAATCTGCAGCAGTCCTGACACAGCTCCGTTGAGCTCGCTTACTCTCCCTCTGTCACTCACTCATCCCGTTTCTGCCCGCACTGCAGGCTGGCCTTTTGTACTGGGCTCTTGCCTAAGTTACCACCTTTTCCTGCCCACAAACAAATCTGTAGCAGTCATGAAAGACCCCCATTGAACTTGCTCGCTCCTCCCTCTCACTCGCTCATTGTATTTCTCTTGCTGCTTCAGGCTGCCCTTTTGTACTGGGCCCCTGCATGCATTGCTGCCTTTTTCTGCCCACAAAGAAATCTGCAGCACTCCCAACAGAGCTCCATTGAGCTCACTCTCTCCCCCCCTCCCACTCGCTCATTCTGTGTCTCCCGCTGCTGCAGGCTGCCTGCCCTTTTGTACTGGGCTCTTGCCTGCACTGGTGGCTTTTTCTGCCCACAAATAAATCTGCAGCACTCCTGACACAGCTCCGTACAGCTCGCTCACTCCCCCCTCTCACTCGCTCATTCCATTTCTGCCAGCACTGCAGGCTGGCCTTTTGTACTGGGCTCCTGCCTGCGTTCCCGCCTTTTCCTACCCACAAAGAAATCTGCAGTAGTCACGATTGACCTCCGTTGAGCTTGCTCACTTCCCCCTCTTTCATTTGCTCGTTGTGTTTCTCCCAGCACTGCAGGCTGCCCTTTTGTACTGGCTTCTGACTGCGTTGGCACCTTTTCCTTTTTTTTTTTAATTCAATAAACTTTATTATTTTCAGATAACATTACATAACACACAATCCCCCGGGGGGAGATGGCATTAAAAAAGTGAATAACATACAGCAGGTATTTCCGAAGCAAACCATCAACCCCCCTACCTGCCATACACTTTCCTCCCTCCCCTCCCGCTTACATCTAATCTTCCCTATACCCACCCCCTGTGCCAAGTGCTACTCGTACACCACTCAAGTAGGTGATCATTCAATGGTCTGTAACCTAGCCTGATTGGGTCTTCCAAATGGCTAACAGAGCCTGTGATGCACCCCATCTGCTCTGGAATGTTACGTACCTATTATGCATTAGACAAATGTGTTTTTCAAACTGCAATGCCAACAAAACTTCTTTATGCCATTCCAGGACAGGTGGGGATACATTATCCTTCCAGTGCTGCAATATGACCAAATTTGCAATTATGGCAACCAGTACCATATGGCCTTGCCTGACCTTGGATGTACCCGGAGGAAAGAAATTCAGTAGATAGGCTTCTGGGGTAAATAATGGGTCCAACCCCAAAAATGAATCCAACGAGTGCCTAATTGCCTGCCAGATGATTTGCACTTTCAGGCATGCCCACAACATATGAAACAAAGTACCCGGCTCCCCTCTGCATCTAGTACAGGCTGGGGAAGAGAGTCGCCCCAATTTGTGAAGTTTAAGAGGAGTAAAATAAAAATTATGCATGATATTAAACTGAATAAGGTGTAGTCTGTCCTATTTAATGAAAATATAGGATTTATGCCACAGTTTCTTCCAGAAATCTGCTTCTGTGTCCAGTGGCAAGTCCTGAATCCAATAATAGCAAATGCCCTGAGGCAGGTTGCTCTGTAATACTTGTAATTTTTTATAAACCAAAGAGATTGTGTGGTATTGCCTGGCCAATATCAAAATAGAGGGCAGATCCACTTTCTCCACCTCGAGACCCCGGATTTTATCTATGTGGGAGATTACAGCCTCCTTGAGCTGTCTATATTGGAAAATACTACTAACCTGCACATTGAATCTGTCTTGGGAAGGAGATTATTTCTCCATTATCATACATGTCTGCAGCTTTCTTCCCCCTCAGGCTAGGCCAGTAAGACAATGGGATGGGCAGATGCCCAATTCTAAAATGCGGGTTACCCAATATGGGCTGTTCTACTGAAGTATGCCAATTAGTGGCCATATCCACTTGTAGTTGGTGTAATACTTTGATAGACCATCCCAACGGGGTGGACCTAAGGGGTCTAGGAACTGCCCGAGGGGTAGTATATAAGAAAGCCTGGAGAGTACACTTGTACTTGGTTGCAAGGTACTGCTCTATTTCCAACCACTCTGGCGAGTAGTCTTGTGGGTTTATGACATGCGGTTCCTGCGCCCAGTGGGCTAGCTTATTCAGATGGTGGGCACAGTAGTACAAGAAAAAGGAAGGAACTGCAAGACCACCCTGCTCCTTTGGAGCAGTTAATTTGAAGTAGGACCTCCAAACACTCTTGCCCTGCCAAATAAAGGTATTCAACATTGATTATAGCTTGATGAACCATTTTTTAGGGAGGAAGCAGCCCAGCATACCCATTGGGTATAAAATACGGGGCAGCACATTCATCTTCATTGTAGAGATCCTTCCCCAAAGCGACAAGGGGAGGGCACCCCATCTGTCCAAATCCATTTTAATTTTAGTCAATTAATCTGAAAGGTTGGCTTTCACCATAGATGCCATATCCCTTGTCACTTGGATTCCCAAATATAAGAGGGATTTCGATTCCCACGAAAAAACAAAATCAGTTACCTCTCCTCAGGAAGCCCTATTGTTCAGAGGGAATACCTTAGTTTTGGTAAGGTTAAGCTTGTAGTAGGAAACCTTGGAAAAGGCCTCAACCTGCTCCAAAAGAGCTGGTAGACTATCCTGTGGGTCTTCCAGATGCAACAATAAATCGTCCGCGTATGCTGAAAGAGTATATCTTTGGCCCCCCACTTGGATCCCCCGAATGTTTGGGGTGGCTACCAAATGCCGAATAAGGGGTTCTAAATATATATTAAATAAAAGAGGGGAAAGGGGACACCCCTGTCTAGTACTTCTGTGAAGCAGGAAAACCTGAAAGTGAATCCCATTACATCGAATTTGGGCTGACGGGGAAGGCACCTTTTTCTGCCCACAAAGAAATCCACAGCTGTCCGGACACAGCTCTGTTGAGGTTGCTCACTCCACCTGTCTCATTCGCTCATTCCCTTTCTGCAGGTGCTGCAGGCTGGCCTTTTGTACTAGGCTCTTGCCTGCAGTGCTGCCCTTTTCTGCCCACAAAAAAATCCACCACAGTCACGATAGAGCTCCGTTGAGCTCGCTCACTCCTCCTATTTCACTCGCTCATTCTGTTTCTCCCACCGCTGCAGGCTGCCCTTTTGTACTGGGACCCTGCATGCATTGCTGCCTTTTTCTGCCACAAAGAAATCCTCAGCAGTCTTAACAGAGCCCCGTTGAGCTCATTCAGTCCCCCTCCCTCACTCGCTCGTTCTGTGTCTCCCGGCGCTGCAGGTTGCCCTTTTGTACTGGGCTTCTGCCTGCATTGGTGGCTTATACTGCCATAAAGAAATCTGCAGCAGTCTCGACAGAGCTCAGTTGAGCTCGGTCACTCCCCCCCCACTTGCTCAATCCTAATCTGTCCCAAACACTGATTTCCGACAGCGACTGAGGTATTGTGTGCCAGAATCATGAAAACACATTTCGGTCAGGATGTGAAAAATGACAGCTCTACTGTTCATAAGGAGGTGTGAATAAATGCCAGTGTTGAAAATCTGGCATGAAAATATTACTAATTTGCGAACTTACAAGGATGCGGGGAAACTGTACAATACACACTTGTAACATAGTCATTTTATAGAGTTTCATCACAAAATTTTCAACATAGGCTTTTAGGACCTCTGCTCCTGATCAGTGTCAGTGTGTTTTTTTTTAAATGTGTCCCAAACACTGATTTCCCACAGCGACCGCTCTATTGTGCTCAATTGTGGAAAACACATTTCAACCAGGATGTGAAAAATGACAGCTGTACTGTTCACAAGGAGGTGTGAAAAAATGGCAGTGTTGAAAATCTGGCCTGAAAATATTGCAAATTCGCGAAGTTACAACAGTACGTAGCAACTGCACAATGCACGCTCATAAAACAGTCATTTTTTGGATTTTTTCCACCAAATTTGCAACATAGGCTTTTTGAGAGCCCACCTCATGAACACTGACACTGTCGTTTTGTTAATCGGTCCCATAAGGGGTTCCACACAGCGACCCCAAGATCACCTTTTGGGGCTGAATAATGCCATGACAGTGGCAGAATTCATGAGTAGGGTTCCCAAAAACCCCATGTTGAAAATTTGGTGCCAAAATTCCAAAAAATGCCTGAGATATGCATCAAAGTTGGAAAAACCCTATTTATTCCATTATACAGCTTATCGGCATTTCCTCAGTTCGCGGTCAGCTTTGAAGAGTGCAGACATGTTCCCGGTCCACCAAAGATCGTCTGCACCGGACTTCAGAGGTAGCATGGGGTGAGGGGGTGGGGAGGCAGGTGCAGTGGGTGGGTGCCAGTTGTGGAGGGGCAGGAGACCACGAGGGACCGCTTTTTTTCCACAGATTAAAAAAAAAAAACATTGCGGGACATTTTATTTTTACAGGGGCATGTTGCGTGCTGGCGTGGGCTTCCAGTGTGCCAATGGAATGGGTTTTTTGGGGGGCAGCTGTAGCCGACAGGGATTGGGCACCCCCATTGGCACAAAAGGGGGGCGCAAAAGCCGAGAGGGATGGGTGTTTGTCGGGGGCATTATGCCGACGGGGAGTGGGCTCCCCTGTCAGCACATGAAACTGGGGAGTGGTCTCCCCTGTCGGCAACATCAAAGTACAGGGCAGGGGCACTGAAACCGATGGGGATTGGGGCCCCCATCAGGAAACACATACTGTTGTGGGGGGCACATGCTGCTGAGTGGGATTGGGCAACCCCTCAGCACTGGGGGTTCATGATATTGTTTGTGAATACAGCGGCAAGCCACCACCATGTTCACAAACAATATTACACTTACCAGCTTTCCACCTAGCACTGATGGGTCACTTCCTCATTGCAGCAAATGGCTGACACTGCAATGACGAGACGGCCCCTGATTGCAGTGGCTGAAACATTGCAAGGTGGTGGCACGCTGACTGAATTAGTGTCATCAGCAGCATGCCACTGCATTGGGGAAAGCGGGCCAAGCCTTTAAATGCTGTGGGGGCATTGGTCACAACAGTGCAGTGCCTCAACAACCTGCTTCTGGAAAGTTGCCTCAATATGTTTCCTGTGCATGCATGCAATCAACATAAAAAGGGCTTCTTGAAGCTACTAGGGCCTGCACAAAGGTCAGATGGAAGGCTGGGGTGCCAGGAAACTGTGCTGGTGGACCAGGGAAGTACAGGTAGTGAAAAGGGAGGGGGGGCTTACAGATGATACAAGTGATCAAGAGGGGTTAGGAACAAGGAGGAGTATGATAACATAGCCAAAAGGGTGATCAGGGAGGTGAGATTGGCCAAGGTTAGGGTGGCGCAGAAGTTGGCTCAGGGGATCAGGCGAAGCAATGAAAGGTTCTTTAGGTATATCAGGGAAAGGAGGAAAGTGAAGAGGCAGATTAGCAGGCTGAGGACAGGGAGAGGGTGGGCTGAGGAGGCCGAGGAGAAGGCTGAGGTACTAAATGATTACTTTGCCTCAGTCTACACTAGAGATGATGGTGGGACAGCACCTTACAGGAGGAGTGTGTTCAGAGTCGAGGAAGGGGGGCACTTCTTGGGGGTAGGGGGAGTCAGTTTTGAAGAAGGGGAGGTAACAGATGGGGAAATTCTTGATGGCAGGGTATGGGATGCCCTCAGATCCCTAAAAACAGATATGGCACTGGGTCTGGATGATCTGCATCCCAAAGTGCTAAAAGAAATGGCGGATGTACTGGCTGCTCCTCTGGCAGAACTCTTTAACTCCTCCAACAGATGGGTTGTGTGCCTCAGGATTAGAGGATGGCTGACATCATGCCCATCCACAAAGGTTGGCTATGGTAGGAGCCAGGCAATTATAGGCCCATCAGCCTGACCTTCGTGGTGGGAAAAATAATGGAAGCCATATTGAAGGAAAGGCTGGAGGAGTTCCTGGGGGCAGGGGACCATTGGGATGATCACCAGCATGGCTTTGTGCAGGGCAGGTTGTGTCAGACTAACCTTGTGGAGTTCTATGATTGGGTGACTAGGACACTGGACCAGGGTAGGCTGGTGGATGTCCTCTTAAATCTCTGACATCAGAAGAGGTATCAGGAGTGAGATGAGCCTCTCTGCCAATGACTCCAAGCTGAGGGCAGTGGTGGATGAGGTGGAAGGTAGAAGGGCTCCTTCAAGAGGACCTGGAGACCCTTGCGGGGTGGTCTTGTAACTGGGGACTAAAGTTTAATGCTAAGAAGTGTAGGGTACTCCACTTGGGCTTTGAAACTCATCTCAAGAATACCTTCCGGGAGGGAAGAAACTGCAGGTTACAGATAGAGATAAGGACCTTGGGGTGGTGGTGAATGCCAATATGAATAACTTTGAACAGTTCAGGAGGGTGGCAGCCAAAGCAAAAAAAGTGCTGGGGTGCATTGCTAGAAGGATAACTTCCAGGAAGCAGGAGGTGATTATCTCTCTGTATAACTGCCTGGTTAGACCACACCTTGAGTACTGTGTACAGTTTTGGTGACTGCACTTGGTCAAGGACATTACACTTCTTGAAAAGATCCAGAGGAGGGTGATCAGGATGATACAGAGGCTGGGGAAAAGACTATGAGGAGAGACTCAGGGAGCTCAACTTTTACTCCTTGGAAGAAAGGAGGGACAGAGGGGATATAATTGAGGTCTTTAAATACCTTAAGAGGGTAAATAGGGCTTACCCTGATAAGATTTTCCTGCTGCGGGAGGCAGAGGCCACCAGGGGGCATCACCTACGGCTGGTAGGAGGAAGGCTCAAGGCTGAGACTAGGAAATGTTACTTTACTGAGAAGGTGGTGGAGCTGTGGAATGCATTGCCAGGGGAACTGGTAGAACTGAAAATGGTGGTGGGCTTCAAAAGGGTGTGGGATAGGTATAGAGGGAAGATTAAACTGAGTAATGCTGGACTAGGAGATGCATACCCAATGGGGCAGGAGTTGAGGGAGTGGGAGGACAGTAAAGGCTGCATCTACCAGGTGCTGATCTTCAAGCAGACTAGGCAGACCTGTGGGCCTACTCTGCTGGCATCTTAGTATGTTAGTGTATCCCCCCCCCTTGTTTCCTGGATACAAAGACAACACTAACTAGATGGGAAGGTAGGTTATTTCATTACAGAATAAGAGTCATAGAGAAAATTTAATTGACTTCTATGTTGTGTTAGAGTTTTATGTAAACAGAGCAGGATAATAATAAGAAAAATAATGAAAAACACTTGAATAACAATAAAACCTTTGAATGTGAGCTCCAGCCACGTGTTGTATAATGCTGTGCTGAGATCACCATTATGAAATAGAGCATTTAATGAGTTTTCTGCCTTAGTGACATTGTTACTTATGTGAATTAAATGTGTATCCTTTCTCTCTAGTAAAGACTTGAGATTCAGAGTAAGTGGATCAGTATGCACATTAAACACTGGTAAACACTGGGCTAGAGCATACAGATAGTCAGGGTCACTATAGCTATAATCACATTCCAGGTTGGAAACTGGGGTAATAACCATATGACCTATGATAGAGAGTTCCTGGGGCATGAAACAGAAGTTTGGAAAGGGTATGTCACAAGTTAAAGTTTCATAGGAAAAAAGTCTGATGACTGGTAACACAGTATTGTCCAACAGAGTTGTAGGTCTCATGAACTTGAGGAAGGCGCCACTTTGTGAGCTGGACAGGACAGATGGTGGAAGCATTTGTGATGCTGCTGGTGTGGATGTCATCTTAATATGTGTAACCCCTAGGTGGCGCTATCCTATGGGCTGCTACCTCTGCCTGCATGACTAGGCACAGATTGAGAGGCCTGATCTCATTGAACAGGTGCCTCTACCCGGAGGAATGGTTTTGGGATAGCATAGCTGCTGTTGGTATAATCCTCCAGGATGCTATAACCACCCACCAACCCTTCTAGTGACCTAAACAGATCAGTAACAGTACATTCACATTTACTATATGACCGTAATGATATCCTCACACTTCTTGCACTTATCACCAGGGCAGGATGGTTGGCAAGTGCCCAAGAGACCCCCTGGAAAATAAGACCAGTAATACAGTGGTACAGCAGTAACCCAACCAATAAAGTACACACTAGCTAGGTTAAAATGGAAAACCCACAGTTAGAGTTATTCAGCGGACGTGAACAAGGGTGGGGCGTAAATCTAACAGGTGATTTGCAGACCTGATTAAATTACATAGAAACATAGAAACATAGACTTTGACAGCAGATAAGGACCGCTTGGCCCCTCTAGTCTGCCCATTTCCTTACCTACAGGATAGGCCACATATCCTAGTTAACCAACAGCCTATTTCTTCCTACCCCCCACAAGAATTGCCTTATGTCTGTCCCATGCATTCTTTAATTCTCCCACAGTTTTAGACCCCACAACCTCCTCAGGAAGGCTGTTCCATGCATCCACTACCCTCTCTGTGAAAAAATACTTCCTCACATTGCCCCTGAACCACCCTCCTTCTATCTTTAAATTGTGTCCCCTTGTTCTTGCATGTCTCTTTTTCTGAAAGATGCTACCTTCTTGGGCTTTGTTGATTCCACTGAGGTACTTAAAAGTTTCTATCATGTCCCCCCTCTCCCTTCTTTCCTCAAGGGTATACATATTAAGCTCCTTTAGTCTCTCCTCATACGGCTTCTCTTGCAGACCCTGCACCATTTTAGTTGCCTTCCTCTGGACTACTTCTACCCTGTCTATGTCCTTGCAGAGATGGGGTCTCCAGAACTGGACACAGTACTCCAGATGGGGTCTCACTAACTGTCTGTACAGAGGGATAACAACTTCCTGTTTTCTGCTGCTGATGCCTCTCCCTATACATCCCAGTATACCCCCAACCCTCCCTACCACCTTCTCACATTACTACTAACCTTAAGGTCATCTGATATGATTACCCTCAGGTCCCTTTCCTTTTTTGTTGTTACTACCTCCCCACCCATTGTGTATTCTTCCCCTGGGTTCGTGTTTCCCAGGTGCATTATTTTGCACTTCTTTGCATTTAATCCTAGCTGCCATACTTCTGACCATTCCTCCAACCCTGCCAAGTCCCTTTTCATCCTTTCCACGACTCCTTGTGTATCAACCCTGTTGCAGATCTTTGTGTCATCTGCAAAAAGCATACTTTTCCTTCCAGTCCCTCTGCAATGTCACTGATGAAGACATTAAAAGGACTGGACCAATACTGAACCCTACGGTACCCACTAGTAACCCCTCTTTCTTCAGAATGGACTCCATTTACAATTACCTTCTGTGTCCTGTTGTGCAGCCAATGTTTTACCCAGGCTACCACCCTGGGACCCACTCCCAGGCTGGTTAATTTGACTATTAATCTTTTGTGTGGGACTGTGTCAAATGCCTTGCTAAAGTCTAGGTAGGCCATGTCCACAGCCCCTCCCTGGTCTACTACTTTGGTCACCCAGTCAAAGAAATCTATTAGATTAGTCTGACATGACCTTCCCGCTGTGAACCCATGCTGCCTTGGGTCCTGTGCTCCACTGGCCTCTAGGTACTCAACTATTCTTTCCTTCAGAAGTGACTCCATCACTTTCCCTACCACAGAGGTCAGACTGACAGGTCTGTAGTTTCTGCCTCTGTCTTGGTCCCACTTTTGTGAAGGGGAATCACTTCTGCCTTCCTCCAGTCCTCGGGTACCACACCACCCTCCCATGATTTATTAAAAAGAGTAGCCAGTGGTTTCACTAGTTCCTCCTTAATTCTTTTAGAATTCTGGGGTGAATTCCATCAGGCCCCATTGCTTTGTCCACCTTCAGTTTTAGGAGTTCTTGCAGAACCCTTTCTTCTGTGAAAGGACTGTGATCGACCCCTCTATCAAGAGTGCTTCTGTTAATTGGATTAGGCACTTCCCCCTCCTCTTTTGTGAATACTGAGCAGAAATATTCGTTCAGTATCCCTGCTTTTTCCACTGTCCCCCTCTGCCCACCCACCGTTCATTCTATTCAGCCTCACTAACCCTCCCTTTGTCTTTCTACGCTCACTGATGTACCTATAAAAGGTTTTATCTCCCTTCTTAACTGAGTTGGCTATCTTTTCCTCAGTTTGGGCCTTTGCTATTCTGACTTCCCTCCCTGCTTCCTTTTGCCTTAACTGGTACAGTTCTCTGTCCTGCTCCTTCTGTGTTTCTTTATACTTCCAGAATGCTATCTTTTTCTTCCTGACTTTCACAGCCACCTCTTTTGAGAACCATAGTGACTTTTTCTTTCATTTTGATTTATTTATTTGCTTCAGACAAAGGCTATTCAGGCTGAATAAGCATGCCCAATGAGTCCCTTTAACACAGTCCTTACAACCCTGGGTACCCAGTATGGAAAACAGGCTAGCCTGAAGTGTTTCCAGGGGTAGGCCAATGTTGCAGCTGTTGTTGGGGCCCTTAGGAAGGAAAACAATTAACATGCACTCAACCCAGATATTTGTAATCTGGAGCCGGATGGCTCAGTCCATTGTAATAAAACCCAAACAAGCAAATCAAATGACACACAGTGATTATAGCTTATGTTGCAGAGAGCTACTCTATTTGTACCCACACTACCCAGACCAGAATGCAGGGCAGATGAAATGAAGAGCTCAGGATGTTGTACCAGATTGCCAGGGGAAGCAGGCCCTACATGACTCACCGTGGTGGTCGCTACCTATTCGGTTTTGTTAAGCAGAGAGCCGAATCCTTGAGCAGGTCTTTTGCCGGAATGTCTCTGAATGGTATAGCCCTCCAAGATGGCCAGGCCCAGGCAGTTTGGATAAAGTCTGTGATAAAGTGCTGGAACAACCTCCAGCTGGAGTGACAGAACTCGCTGTGGGGAACCAAATCATAACCGACGATACACATTCAGCACACTTACAAGCATGTAGAATATGTCGCCACAGTTCAGATTAAGTCTGTTTGCAAATCACTAGTTCTCTGTGCAAACCTTTCAGTCTAAGGCTCACTTCAGTTCCTGACAGGCCGATCACTTCTGGAGCAAATCTTCGGTCCACTTGCAGGCAATAATAACACACTCTTCTCTTCAGGTTCAGGTCTCAATCCAATAATTGGATAAATCCAACTTTCTCCCTTGAGACAATATTTCACACTGGAGATGTGACAGGCAGGCCAGCAGAGCCTTCCTGATGATTCTACCATGCTCCTAGCAGGAGCAACTGCTTGATGGCTCGAGCTGTTAACTTTCCAAACTCCAGCTCTTGACTGACTAACTGCTGCAGGCAGTGCTGGGCTTTTCCAGTAATCTAAAGGGTTCAGTTGGCTGGGGGAACTGTCTATCACAGAAGGGACTCCCCCTCCAAGTCCATTTAGGCACCAAACCCTAAAAACTACAATTCCTACAGAAATTCAATCCCACAAGACCTCTAGGAACAGTCTCCATTTTAGGTCCCCTGAGGTTCAATTGGTCCAACATTGGTAGTCCAGAACCAAGATGGTGACTCTTATGTAAAAGTTCAAACTGCAATGGAAGGCAGGTTAGACAAACTCTTATATTATTGTTACCACAGCAAATAAACAGTGAATAGTCACAGTTCCTAACAGAGCTCCCTTTGCACATATAGCGATTGGAGAATGGAGCTGAAGTATGGAGAGTCTGGATGGTCACAAGCCTTAATTACTCGGACCCAGTCCAGAGTGATTTTTCTCACCACAATAACAGCTCTCTTAATGAGACAGGCTCAGTGAGCATTCTCATAATAATAATAATAATAATAGATAAAGCTTTATTTATATCGCGCATTTCTAGATTCGAGGCACCTTACAACATCTGACAACATAATAAATAAAACCAATACATAATAATGTGAGCTCCTAAAATCACAATATTAATTAAAATAAATCATCAACCACAAATAGGTCTTCAGGGCCTTTTTAAATTCATCCACAGATGCACACTGATGAAGTGGATGGGGTAGAGAATTCCAGAGGGTCGGAGCAGCATACATAAAGGCACGAGCACCCAAAGGTTTTAAAGAAACCTTCGGAATCTCTAGCAACCCCTCATCAGCTGAGCAGAGAGATCGCTTAGGGCAGCAGGGAACCAAAAGCTCTTTTAAGTAGTCCGGACTCTGCCCATGTAGGGCTTTGTAAGTCAAAAGACCAACTTTAAAGGTGATCCACCACTGAATTGGCAGCCAGTGCAGATCATGCAGCACTGGCAAAATATGACAGGCACGAGACGTACCTGTCAGTAACCGAGCCACAGCATTCTGCACCAGCTGCAAGCGGTGGATATCAACCTCAGGAAGCCCTTGATTATTGTAACAGGGAGTTACAATAATCAAGGTGTGAGGACACAAAGGTGTGGACCAACATTGGCAAATCCATGGGTGGAACAAGGTGCTTAATCCTGGTGATGTTCCTAAGATGATAAAAAGAAAGTTTGACAGCTGACGACACCTGTGAAGGAAGTGTCAGCTCACTGTCAAAAATAAGCCTCAGGTTCTGCACCCATTCAGAGGTGGGGAGCTGGACACCTCCCAGAAATAAACCTGAGGGAAGACCAACTCCCACCCCTTCTAACCTATGACCCGGGTCCACAAACATTACCTCGGTCTTCTCCAAGTTCAACTTCAGTCAGCTTGTATTCATCCAGCACTGGATTTTAGTGAGGCAGCTATTAAAGACCGGGAGAGCTCTGTCCTGGTCAGGTGCAAAAGATAGGTAGAGCTGTGTATCATCTGCATAGCAGTGAAACCTCAGCCCATACCTTTTTACAATGTCTCCAAGGGGCAGCACATACACTGCGAACAACATGGGGGACAACACCGAGCCCTGGGAAACACCACATGACAGAGAAACTGGGCAGGAAGAATTTATCCCCCGACACCACTCTCTGAGTTCTGTCAGTGCAGGCAATTAATCTACTACAGATGCATACATATGAACATATGAACAAGCCAGCAGAAGAAGGCCATTTGGTCTATCAAGTCTGCTCATATTGCAGGGTCCACAGCTTGAGCTAATATCCCTGCCCTCCCTCCCCACTCCTCCCATCCTCCCTACCCATGATTCTTATCTTCCCCCTATGCCTATCCCAGCCTCTCTTAAAGCTGCTCACTGTCTTTAATGAGATGACCTCTTTTCTGGCAGCACATTCCAAGTGTCCACCACCCTTTCTGTGAAGAAGTACTTCCTAACATCCCTTCTAAACATCCCACCCTCCAGCTTAAGACTGTGCCCCCTCTTGATATGATTGCCACTCGGCTTAAAGAGACTTTCCTTATCAACATTATTTATCCCTTTCAGGTACTTGAATGTCCCAATCATGTCCCCCCTCTCTCTCTCTCCTGTCTTCCAGGAAGTACATGTTCAGTGCCCTCAACCTCTCCTTATATGCCTTGCCCTGCTGACCAGCTATCATCTTTGTAGCCCTCCTCTGTACCTTCTCCAGCAGGTTAATGTCCTTTTTGAGGTGTGGGCACCAGTACTGAACTCCATACTCTAGATGCGGCCTTACCAGTGACCTGTACAAGGGCAATATAACAAATCCAGACAATGGGCATTAGGCAGCCCAAATAGACATTTATAGGAACCCCCTATTTGTAGGGGGGGTTACACATGCATTTCTGAAAGCTGTGCTGGAGGCAAAGAAGCTGGGTTGTGCTTGACTTGAAGTGAGCCTGCCTTGATCCGTAGAAAGTATTGTAAAAGCTGAAGAAAGTTCATTTAGGTCATCATTAAACCGTAATGACCAGTCCATCATATCAGAGGAGTAACTACAAACTGGTGCAGTTGCATCAAAGACATCACATCTGCATAGATAATGATTTCCCTTTTTAGCACAACAGTCAGTATGCGGAGCAACCCAGGAGTCAAGGTGAGGATGATACACCAGTAGAGGAGGTAGATTAATCCATTCTCTGTAGATGCTGCCCTTAAGATGGCCACCTATGGAGTGGATAAAAGCAAGCTTGTCAAAGACTGCAGAATCCTTGTCAAAAACTGGAAGAAATACTGTAAATGTGACATACATGGTGTCCTTCATGCTACTGGAGGCCACACCTTCACAAGGACATTAACCAAATAGAGGCAGTCCAGAGAAGAACAACCAAAATGGTGCAGGGACTGCATCAGAAAACATATGAGGACAGATTAATGGAGCTCAATAGGTATATCCCTAAGAGCAAAGGAGGGAAGAGAGGTTTTATGATTGAAACATTCAAGCACCTTAAGGGCATTAACAAGGTAAAAGAGTCTAACATGTTTCAGTATAAGAAAAATAGCAGGGCAAGAGGACACAGCACGAGATTAGAGGGAGGCCAATTAAGGGGCAATGTGAGGAAGTTCTTTTTCACAGAAAGGGTGGTGGATGCATGGAACGGCCTACCTCAGGAAGTAGTGGATATGAATACTGTGCAGGGCTTCCAACAGGCATGGGATAGGCATAAGGGAGCAATACAGATTAGTATGAATATATAGGCTATTGACAGAGCAAAGGCTGATGGCACATTCATAAGGTAGAAAAATAAATGGACAGACTGGATGGGCCTTGTGGTCCTTATCTACCATCAATGTCTATGTTTCTATGTTTCTACAATGATTGGCTGTGTAGCAAGGTCTTTGATTTTGGGTGTGGTGTAGTCTAACCCAAATTTTGTGCTGTAGGCAGGGGAAAGGATACAGTCTTATCCAAACACTTCACAGTACAAAAAATGGAATTTCAGTGGGGCAGTACCATTTAACCATACACTTATCTTGGATAAAATCTAGGATCCACCCTAAATCCAGATCCCAGAAGAGATTAGTGATAGTGTTTAGTGCAAAATTACCATAAGCTGAGCATATTATCTCCCTGCCTATGTGCTGCTCCCTAAGTTATTTATTAATGCAATTAATTCATTCATTTTATCATGAGTTTCATCAAACAATTTAGCAATATCATGCATATTATAAACTGTTAACCTTTCTTCTGGTGAGAGTCCTTCTATGCCATGTAGCATGGTTGTTACCACATTATCCACTAATTTAGAATTGAAAAGATTATTATGTCTCTGAATTTTGGCCAAATTGGCACAGTTCAAACTGACATTCCTGAGCCAAACAAAGCTGTTACAGTTCCAGCTTTCCAGTCACTTCACTCAGTGATCAGTGATGATGCTGAGGCCTTAATACTCCACGATGTTCTGTTGTGTGGTGCCCTGCTACAGGATCTTGAGCCCTAAATTGATATGCTGCCATTGAATCCAGTAACATCATAGAATTAAAATGAGATACATTAGTAGAAACACATTGTCCAAATTCCACCATGTTCAAGTGGGTTAGGTTCAGTACCACTGGCACATGCATGTACTGCACATTATTAATCAAAGTCCCAGGTATACATGTTACTGCCAGGCTACTCTCTAGGCCAAACTCCAAGGTGGGACATTGAAAAGGGGTCTCTTTATTAACTGGAGTCACTGTAAGGAAAAGAGTGATGGAAGCAACTGTGTGGTTGAAACATATCTTTCATACAGTTATATTATGAAAATGTGGGTAAAAAGTCTATTATTCATTGCTGTGGGATTATGAAGTCCTGTATTTTGTGGTGTAATTTGACGGATACACAAAGTTCCATTGGGGCAAATACAAGTATTAAGCCTACTTTTAAAAGTTCCTTTGGCAAGGCTGGCAACTGGAAATTGGTGTCCATCAAGATTATCAACTTACTAGTCAATTTTTAAACTAGACAATGGTGGTGCAAGAGTACTGACCAGCTTGAACAGAAATATGAGTAGAGGGTAAATCAATGGTTATGCCTATACCAGTGGGAGGGGTACAGTCTAGAAGAGGGGAGCAGGCCAGGTCATTGGGGTTCATGGCATGAAGAAAGGCATGGATATGGGTCTAGTATGCCTTGGTGTGCTGGAGCTTCTTGTAGTAGGTCTCAGTCTGCAGGAGCTTCTGGTGAGGGGTCAAATGGATGGATGCCAGGGCTCTCAGCCATACATCTAAGAATGTCAGGGGCCTTAGTCTGGATGGTCCCATCTTGGAATAAAAAAGTCTTTGGAATTTGGGTTGACAGTAGTTAAGAAAAGGAGAGAAGAAAGGGAAACAAAAGTATTATTAGTAAACGGTGCTTCTTCCTACTGGGGTGGAGGAAGAAGTGTCTTCACATCAGCTTCTCTCCGCCATCTGTGATTTGGTCTTCTAGGCCAATCAACATTTCAGTTTATCAGAATTGTTCAGCAGCTGAGAACAAAAATCAAAAGAGACAGTTAAGCACACAAGGTGCTCCTTCCCCCTGGGACTGGAGGAAGGAGCAGTCATACTGCATCATACTGTATAGGACTAATCACCTTTCTGGAGCTTCAGCTGGTTTGCATGGTACCACTTATCAATTGTCTTTCTTCTGTCATCAATGATTCGGACCTGGTACACAGCTGGACTCAATTTATTGATGATATCGAATGGACCCAACTATGTGTTTACAAAGGTATGTGCTAGACAGGCAAATTTTAGAATCATGACTCTGTCCCCTACTTGCCAGTCAACTTCTTTGATGTGTTTATCAAAGTATTTTTTAGACTGCAGTTGGACTTGGCATAAGTTGTTTGCTGCAAACAAGTGGGTTTTAGCAACATTGTCTTTCAGTTGGCTGACATAGTTGTCTACTGACACTCTGTCTGCTGTAAGGGCATTGAGGTCAGTCATCAAATATTCTGGTAATCTCATTTGTCTACCAGTCATTACCTCAAAAGAGGTACATTGAGTAGATCTGATGGGGTAGCTCTAATTGCCATTAGGAGTAAGGGCAGCAACGTATCCCATGTTTTTCCAGTATCAGTAGCAAATTTACATAACATTGCTTTTATGTGTCTGTTTGCTCTTTTTTTTTTTTGTCCTGATGAATTAGGATGGTAAGCTATGTGAAATTTCTGACTAACTCCCAATAACTGCAGTTTCCTGAATTTGTTCACCTGTGAAGGGGGTTCCTTTATTTGAATCTATCTTGAGAGGTAGGCCCCATCTGGTAAATACTTGTTCTACCAAGATTCTGGCAGTGGCTTTTGCAGTTTGGGCCTTGCAATAGGAAGACTTCAAACCATTTGGAAAATAGGTCAGTGATCATGAGTGCAAATTTGTTGTTTATGGGGGTATGAGGCAGTGGTCCAATGATATCGATCTGGATATAATTCCAAGGGTCAGAGTGTCTCTGAGGCAGAGGTCTGGTGTTCTTCTTACCTGGAGTTGGGTTATTCTGTACACAGGTGAGACAGTTGTCCACATAATGCTGGACATCCCCACGGTCTGTCTAAACTAATCAGCATGGCCACCCCTCCTGTCCACATTCATAGCTCCACTAAAACCCTGCTAGTAGTCCCTAAGGTTAGGAAGACCCTCGCTCAGAGGTCCTTTCCCTACAGGGCACACTCCTGGTTCAACACCTTCCGTTCTGGTACCTCATTTGAGCTTAGAATTGGACCAGTCAAATCATCCCTGCATAGCAACCTTCTCAGCTCCCGTCATTGCAGTTGCAAATAATTGCACCCCCACTGGTCCTCATCCAACCACCTAACCCACCCTGTTTATGTATCAGTGTGCATATCTCACAACTGCTGAGCTACAATCATGTATAGGCCTGTGCCTGCAATTTTGAGTTCTGCATGGCACTCCTGCTGTCTACCTCTACTGTATGTAATGGATTACTTGGTATTACTTGGTATGAAAAAACAGTAGAAGGCCAGAGCCCAACGAGACTGTTCCCCACACTATGTGGGACATTATTTATCTATTATCCCTCAACCAAATATCTAATTTGTTTTTAAAGATAGTGGCACTAGTTGCCTCTACCAATTCTTGTGGCAAGGTGCTCCATACAATGGATGCTCTTATTGGAAAAAAGTTTCCCCTTTTGCTGGTTTTATAAGTTTTTACTTCAAGCTGTTTATTATGCAGTCTCAGAACATGTCTCCTTTTGAAGAGTGTTAGACCACATTTTTTCATTAGATCTGGTGAATTTATTAAATTAAAAACCATAAGCATATCACCTCTTAATCTTCTAGTTTGAAGAGAGGAGACCAGTAGCTTTTAATCTGTTCTGATCATCCAAGTTTGTTAATCTTGGAATCATTCTAGTTACTCTCCTTTGAACCTGTTCAAGAATTGCTATGTCTTTTTCTTTGGTTTGGATTCCAGAAAGAGGAGCCATAGTCTAGATACGGTCTAATGTATGCCCTACACAATGGAATAAGGCATTGTTCAGTGCAATTAACAAAAGTGCGTTTTATTGCCCTCAAAAGTCTGTTGGACATGCAAGCAGTTCTAACACAGTGATCATTTGATGTAAGTTTATTATTAACATATATCCCTAAATCTTTTTCACAATTTGATGAGTGAAGTAGTAGTCCGTTTATATGATATATCGTTTTTGGATTATTTACACTGAAATGCACTACTAAACATTTGTCTTGATTAAATTGCATATGATTTTTATTTGCCCAAAGTGTTAATTTTTCCAAATCCTTTTTAATGCAGAAATATTTTCTTGATTATTAACCTTGGCCCTCAATTTAGTATTGTTTGCAAATTTAACTATGAAGTTATTTGGCCCCATTTGTAAATCACTGATAAAGAGGTTAAACAATGTTGGTCCCAAGACCAACCCCTGTGGTATACCACTTGTCACACTACCCGAATCAGACAAGATAACATTAATTCTCACTCTCTGAGAATGATTTGTCAAGCAGTTTAAAGTCCAGTTGACAATATCAGGTGACAAACCTAGACTGTGCATTTTAGTAATGAGTTTTTCATGTGAGACTTTATCGAAAGCTCTACTAAAGTCCAAAAGAATTACATCAGTAGGGATACCCACATCTAGTAGAGTACTTATATTATTGTAAAAAGATATCAGATTGGTAGTGCAGGAATACTTGGGAGTAAACCCATGCTTATTTGAATCATAAATTCCTAATTTTTTAGAATCTTGATTTATTAGAGACTTCATTACTCGATCCATTAATTTACCAGCCACTGAGGTCAGGCTAATTGAACGATAATTTTGCACAGAACCTCTATTGTCTTTTTTAAATATGGGAGTAACTATTGCTGAATGCCAATCATTTGGTACAATGCTTTCTTGTAGGGATTTAGTCAAAATAATTGACAAAGGTATAGAAATATTTATAGAGGTTTCGATCAGAAACCATGGATGAATACCGTCTAGGCCCGGACTAGTATTTTTTTTCAGGTTTTTGATAGCCTGTATAATGTCAGTTGGATAGAACCTATGATAATCTATGTGGTGAACTTTAAATGTACTAACAGGTGATTTTTGAGAGAAGAGAGAACAAAAGCACTTATTAAAGAAATTCGAGGTTTCTATATCAGATAGAGAAGAGCCATTGGTTATAATGGGACCAATGGTCCTTGATACACCTTTTTTACTATTTATATAGGAGAAAAGAGATTTGTGACAGTCTTTTGTGTGAGCTAGTTTAAATTCTAGCTTATATTTTGCCAATTTAATAGCATTTTTTAAGTTTTTCACAGATAGTCTGTGTTTATGTAATTTTAAATGGAACAGAACTATTCTTAAGTTTCCTAAAACGTTGAATTTTTATATTAATCTGATTTTTAATTGTCTTGTTGAACCAAGGGAATTTTTTTTTATTATTAAATTTCCTCTTAGATTTTGCTGGCCCTTGACTGGCGGGTGGGATTTCGCTTGCGACACAGCGACCGGGTTCGAGGCGGACTCGGGTCGCTGGAGAAACCAACCAGGGGAGAAGGATAGAGTGTCCCATGGACTGTCTCCTTCTCCGGGGAGGATGGGATGTGCATGGGTCTGTCGACCCCTGGTGGAGACCAGGAGTCACCGCGGCTGCCGACACCAACAGGCGCATACTGGGCCCGGGGCAGGGGCCTTCATGTCATTGCCGTCCGCCTCCCAGAAAAAGGGAAAAAGGAGAATGCCGCCAGGAGCCATTAATGAAGCCCAGCACAGCTTCAATTAGTCCCCTCAGACCAGCCCCTCTGACCTAGTCCGACGTCCACGGCATGTGTCCTCAGTGCCGTGGCCCCACAGTGGGGGGAAAGCCATGGGGTATCAGAAGGGGCCGTGGTCAATGTGGGGGGGTGGAAGCGCGAGTGAGCTGACGTCATGGGCTCCTGACGGCTAGAGCCGTAAAAAGAAAATAGAAAAAAAAAAATTTCCTCTTAGATGGAATAAAGGTATTTTCCAAATAATGTACAATGTTTTTAAAAAAGTCCCAAGCTTGTTGTGTTGTACAATTAAGAAGATTACATTCCCAGTTTATGTTTTGTAAGTATTCATTGATTTTAGAAAAATTTGCTTTGTTATAATTTTTTGTATAGTATAACTTCCTTTGTGTAGTTTTAAACTGTTGAATTTCAAAAAGAATAGAAGAATGATCACTGGTCCCAAGTGGATCCCGAATTTGTAAATTGCTAATTTGTTGATCTATGTTAGTAAATAATAGATCCAAAATATTAGGACCTCGAGTGGGTTCAGTAACAAGTTGTTGTAATCCAGTACTCACTACCACATCTATTAGTCCTTTCTCAGCATCGGACTGTCCTGAGAATGAGTCCCAGTTAATATGAGGGAGGTTAAAGTCACCAAATATTACAGTATCTTGAGATTCTGAAAAATGTGTAATTTCTTTAAACATATCAGTTATGTAATCTGAATTTGCAGATGGAGGTCGATAGATGTTACCAATAGTTATATAGGACTGCTCCTTCAGTAAGATTTTAACCCATATACTTTCCAAAGGAAAGGGAGAACACACTTCAAAAGAAGGAATATCATTTTGTATGTACATACAAACTCCACTGCCTTGCTTATCTAATCTGTTTTTATGATATAATTTATAACCTGGAATTTCTCTGGACCAAATTGAGGATGCATCCACAATATATATGCTGAATGATCACTCCTTCTTGCTTAGCTACCATCATGTATAGGCCTGTCTTCTGCAAGAAGGGGCCTTCTCTCACTGATATGTCCCACTCCACCTGTATGTAATTGTACACATTTGTATTGTAAATATTATTGCCATACTACTGTTCCTTGTACTACTGTTTGTTTTCCACTCACTGTATGTTTCTCCTGCCCCATCCTATACTATGTACAATGATGAGCCTTTGTCTTTGACTCAAAGGGTTGCAATTCTGATACTGTAATAAATAAATAAACATTTGGTGTTATGCCAGGCCACCAGCCCATGGTTTTCACTCTCTGGACTGTCTTGTCCACCCCTTGGTGTCCATCTATGGGGGGTTATGAACTTGATGGATGACTTCAAAATGAAGTGATTTGGGAATTACCCAGAATTTCTGATTACCTGAGTTGAAATCTAGATTTAGTAGTTGCCGTATTGGTCCTTGCAAGAATAGATCCAGAAGCAAATGATTTGATACCTTTTAATGGACCAACATAGATGTAACAACAAGAACAAAGTGCTCTAGCTTTCGGACCAACCAGTCCTTCTTCAGAAGCTCATGGCAGTTGTTTAGAAAATACAATACTTATAACAGCTAGATAATGCAGAGAAAAACAGAAAAAAATCCCCATTGGTTTAAAATAGTCATTAAAAAAAAAACACAGAAGATGATGTCAGAGTAGTTTAACAGTACAATACTGCCTTCAGTCCAGAAAGAACCTTGGGTACAGATGTGCTTGGTGGAACATACATACAAAGAATCCTACTGCATATAAATTTAATTGACATAAGATAACACTGCTGAAGCAGATAACTCCTAAATCAAGCTATGAGTGTCACAGTTAGTATAAGGATGTGATTACTGAAAGGCAACCCCCACCCAGCTTAAAGACAAACTCAGATAGTTATAGTGCTCATGAAATTACAATGTTAGCATTAAAGACAAGAATTACCAGTAAAGTTATCTTAAAAACATCAGTGCACACTGTGTGATGTGTAAAACCTAGCTGGACCTGTCACCCAGCTGTATTCTCAAGCTAAATAAAAGGCCCAAGAAATTTCAAAAACCTCAGGACTATATAAATGATAATTTAAATATAAATTGATAATATTAGTGTCAAACAAAAAACTCTAGTCGAGGAACCTCAAGGAATTAAGACCATGTAGCCTGATATGTACTGATGTCATTATATACTGAGAATGTAGCAACTTGATGTACCACAAGTGTCTAAGGAATCTGAAACAGAGATAAAAATGTAATTTCTCTCCTCCTCTTCATACAAACAATACAACCTATCCCACCCCACATCACAATAATGTGGGTGGGGGAGATAAATTGCTTAAAGGAGATGTTGTCTCTCTCTCTCCCCCTCCTTTTTTTTCCCCCTCTCTCTCTCTGTCTCTCTCCCACAGACACACACACACACACTCACTCTCTCTCCTAGTGAACCTATATTAACTTCAGTCACTGCAATAGTTCCCCAAAGGAATACAACTTGTCATGAAATCCTGAGTAAAAGGTCTTATGTCTCATAATATCTACAGAGTAAAACAGTAACACTATTTAACCATACTACTATCTGCAAAGTAACATTTCCAAGGATACTAGATAGAACTACCATGAAATAAACCTGTCACCCTCCCCAGGATAAGATAACTAGAAGTAAATATAAACTATATGTGTAAGACCAGAGGTCTAACATACCTACACATCCACAAATTACTACAATATTAGCCTAATGTAAAAAGATTTGTGCAGGACCCCCAAGCAAATGAGATCACACACCCCAATATGTACAGAGTTGCAAAAATTATATAACAACAGTGTAAGATAACACTCCTGTATGTACACTAGCAGGCTGGGTAATCTGAATATGGTGCAATGGAATCAATCCCCCCACCCAGGCAAAGATAAAAATTAAGGAGAAATTAATAGTCACTATGTGTGTGAAATAAAAATAGTAACACATTATAACTCCATATAGCTAAATAGAGACTTACCTCAATGTGACAGCAAGCCCCACATCTGTTCTATCACATACCTCACAACACATACCAACACACATACATACACACACGCATCCACAGCCCACACATGCTGAAGTCCTATGTCAGTTTGAAGAAGAAAAGGTCTCTGGATGTTAGTTTCTGTAGAGTCCCATAAAGCCAAGATCCACGTTCATCCCATCTGCTACCATATTGAGATGTAAAATAAGTTTAATCTCAAAAGCTCGTCTCTGTTGTGTGTTTTTGAGATTTCCTTTTAAGACCATTACTGACATATCTGAGACTGAGTGGTCAGGCTGGGAGAAGTGATGCTCACTGGTTTTTCAGTCTTCCTTGCTGTAATAGTATGTCTGTGTGAGTTCATCCTAGTGCGGAGCTGTTAGGCGTGTCTCTCCTACATAACCTGTTTGTGGACATCTCTTGCACTGAATGAAATAAACAACATGTCGTGACATGCATGTATAACTCATGCACCTGGAATTGTCTGTTTTGTGATGTAGCCACACAGTCTGAGGTGAAATATTACTTAAGTCTTACAGGGGCGTTGATTGCAGGATTCGTGTGCCATTGTGTGACATGGTATTCTGTTCCGTGAAGTTTGCTCCTAATAATTAGGCTGGATAAATTTGGTGGTTGTTTAAAAGATAGTAGTGGGAGTTCCTTAAAAATACAATTAAGGGTGTCATCCTCACTGAATATTGGGTGGAGATCTTTAATAATCTTACGCAGACGTTCAAGGTCTGGATGATATGTGACTACCAACGGTATTCTTTCTGTAGCTTTCTTTTCTTTATATTGAAGTAGTTGTTAGCTGTAGCTGTAGTTGTAGCTGGGTGGGGGTTGTCTTTCAGTAATCACATCCTTCTACTAACTGTGACACTCATAGCTTGATTTAGGAGTTATCTGCTTCAGCAGTGTTATCTTATGTCAATTAAATTTATATGCAGTAGGATTCTTTGTATGTATGTTCCACCAAGCACATCTGTACCCAAGGTTCTTTCGGACTGAAGGCAGTATTGTACTGTTAAACTACTCTGACATCATCTTCTGTGTTTTTTTTTAATGACTATTTTAAACCAATGGGGATTTTTTTCTGTTTTTCTCTGCATTATCTAGCTGTTATAAGTATTGTATTTTCTAAACAACTGCCATGAGCTTCTGAAGAAGGACTGGTTGGTCCGAAAGCTAGAGCACTTTGTTCTTGTTGTTACATCTATGTTGGTCCATTAAAAGGTATCAAATCATTTGCTTCTGGATCTGATTACCTGAGTGACAGAAGATTAATGTGTGATCCTGGAACAGATAGAGTATGTCTGCATGTCTTTTGAATGGGTTATTCATAGACATTTATTTTTCCATGCCTTTGGAGAGGTATTGATATACCTCTTTTATCTCAGGATCAGCTAGCTATAGCGCAGTCAAATCCAGAGGGACTTCTTTGATTCTCTTGTTTGCATCTACCATGGGTGTTGCATTGGGAGGAGGCATTTGTCATATCTCCCCTCCCATGAGCTCTCTCTGTGGCTAAAGAGCTGATCTGTCATTGTAGTGGAGGAAGGGTTCAGCTTTAGAGTGGGCCTTCACTTTGTGGATAAACAGTTTGAATAAACATTGAGCAGTCAGGCTGACAATGAATATGAACAAGCCTTTGTACTTGACTAGGGTACCTTCAGAGGAGGTAAAATCATGGGCCTTCCAAAAGGGAGGGACTTCTGTCAAGGAGTTGCACACCAAAGATGAGTCAGAAAAGATGATGGTCTCCTCAGTTCCCTTTCCATCTATTATTTCTAAAGCACAGGCAACAGCTGCAAGTTCTGGATACTGTGATGACTTACACTGCACTTCATTGACACCTCAGAGGTGTCACCTGTGGGGACCAGAACCAAGACCCCAAATCCTATGATTTGAACACCATATCATATGAGGAAGAAAATCTGTGAAGACATGACACATGGTAGTGTCATTCACTATGTTTTCTGTTGCTGGAAGAAATGGACCTGGTTCAGGTAGAAATGGTGGCTCTAAGCCATGCTTATGTGGTTCTCCTTGGTACAGGAGACCATGTGTCAAGATGGGTGGCATTTTGATCGGAAGTACAGTGATGTCTATCTTGAAGTGGTAGGGACCAATGTGTGAGTCTGGTGTTAGACACTTTGTCATCTTTGATTCTATCTGTCAATAGGAAGTTGTTGGGGGTGTGGTTGGTGTGCAACATGATGGAATAAAATCTTATGTAAGCAAAGTGTTTGCTAGCCCAAAAGGTTGCTAGCAGGTTCCTTTCATACAAGGAATACTTCAGCTCTGCAATGGAGAGCATTTGTGAAGCACAGGCAATAGGCCTCAATATACCATTAGCCTTTTGAGCAAGGATTGCTAACATACTTACTTCAGAGGTGGCAGTTTCCAAATGGAATTGAAGTTCTGAGTTTGGGTTGACCAGTGCTGAAGTAGAGACCATGGCCTTTTTCAAGGAGGTGACAGCATTAGTGTGCTCAGGACCCCATTGCCATGGGACATCCTTCTTCAGGAGTTCATACAGAGGGACAGCCTTCTGTGCAAAATTGCAAATAAAATCCCTGGAGTAGCTGACCATATCCAGGAAATGTCTGAGGGTTGCCACACTGGGACAGCCTCTTGGTGCCAGTGATCACAATTCAGTTACTCTAGACTTACATCTTTCTCTTAATATACAACCAAATAATAGTGTTTTCTTTGATTATAAAAGGGCTGCTGTCTACAAAATTAATAATGCACTTATAAATTCAAATTGGGATAACAATGCTGAATGGGGTGATGCTGAAAATGTGTGGAATAAATAAAAAAAACACATATTAACCATAGCAAATAAATATATGCCCAAATATAACAAAAACAAATGGAGACCAAAGTGGCTAACCCAAATAATCAAGAAATTACTCATGCAAAAGCAGAGAACCTATATCAAGTTTAAGAAAACACACATTTCCTTGTTTTGTGATAAATACAAATCATAAAAAAATATGTAAAGCAGCAATAAGGAAATCAAAAAGGCAAACTGAAACAAATCTAGCAGCTAGTGCCAATAAAATAATGGCGAAAATTGTTATGGCTATATAAATTCACTTAAAGCACAAACCTGTAGAGTAGGTCCATTGCAGCAAAGTGACATAGTGGTACATGAGCCAAAAAAATGGCAAATATCCTAAATACACACTTCTGCAGTGCATTCTCAACACAAACAAAAAAACATACTAGTGAGGAAAGAATGCAAGGGAACTTTGTTGAGGTTAGTGAAAAAGAAATAGGTGACAAAATAAATAAAATCAAGGAAGATTGTTCCCCAGGCCCTGATAATATCACAGGCAAAATGATTAAATTAATGTCTAAACACTTGCTCCTTAAAAAAACTCTTTGAGGAAAGTCAAATACCGGAGTTGTACCTAAAGACTGGAAAACTGCTAACATCACACCTATCTTTAAAAAAAAGTGAGAAATCAAAAGCAGAGAACTATAGGTCTATTAGCCTTACATCTTTAGTTGATAAAGTGATGGAGTGTATCATAAAAGGCAGGATCAAGTTGCAGCTTGGGAATATTGATGCTTCCCAACATGGCTTTGTGAACAACAGATCTTGTGTAACCAATATTCTTTGTTTTTACGAACAAGTCAGTAAAAAATTGGACTGTAAAATACCCTATGACATCATCTTTATCGATTTCAGCAAAGTTTTTGATAAGGTACCACACAATTATATAACTGTCAAGCTTAAAAACGGAAGGGTGGAAACACTCTATACCAACTGGATTCACAACTGGCTTGAGGGAAGGACACATAAAGTTATAATAAAAGGCCAGCATTCAGAAACATCTCCAGTAACAAGTGGGTCTCTCAGGGGTCAGTGCTTGGCCTTTACATTTTTCAGGTCTTTGTGACAGATTTAACTGATAATATAAACAATAATAACATAAAATTTGCAGATGACATTACATTGTGGAGCAAATGTGATACATCTGAAAGTATTATCTCACTTCAGAATGATCTGGATAATGTAAAAAAATTGACTCAAACCTGGGGCATGAAATTAAACATCGAAAAGTGCAAAATCATGCACCTAGGTCCAAAAAACAACAAGCATCAATATACCCTAGGGAGTGCACTGTTAACTTATATGGAACTTGAAAAAGACCTGGGAGTCTTTATCACAAATGACCTAAGCTTCTCTAAACAAACAAATAGAATTTTATGGCAGATAAGGACCGCTTGGCCCACCCAGTCTAACCAGAGGTTATGGGAAAGGCAAATAGAATTGTATGACATATAAAAAGAAACATAGCCTCAAGGGAGGCAAGGGTACTTCTTCCCCTCTACAGGCATATGTGAGGCCACACATTGATTATTGCTCACACTCCAGGACACCATATAAAAAAATTAATACAGTACACCTGGAAACATTACAAAGAAGGTTCACAAAACAAATTCATGAACTCAGGGGCATGGCATATCAGGATCGTCTCAAGGTATCAAAATTAACGTCACTTGAGTAGAGGCAATACAGGGGGATATGCTGCTTTTATAGGATGTCATAAATGACCCATATCTATTTACAGAGATGGGTTTTTGCTATAAACAGGGTAGGATAGAAACCAGGGGATGACCGCTCCAACTACATAGGTATAACACTAACAATCGAAAATACTTTTTTTCACAGAGGGTGATAGAAGCATGGAATGCCCTTCCACTAAAGAAAATTATCAGTAAAAACAAGAAGATTTTTAAATATAAACTCAACAAATGGTCACTCAATAGGAATTCCAGCTATTGATAAGGGACATAGGATGGAAAACATTATGGGCATCCCTGTCTATAGTTTTTCTCAAATGACCTTAGTATGAACCTTAGTATGAACACTGGTGGGTAATGGCAAATCCTGTAGGCCCTGCATTTTGTTTGTTGCAGGGCTCCTCCCTTCTCCAGTTATGCATAGGCCCATAAATATCACTTCTGACTGACACAACTGTACTTTTGCTGGATTGAGTTTGAGGCCTGCTTTCTATTGCAGCATGATGAGCTCATCTAGGCATTCCATGTGTTTTTCCATGTCCACTGTGGCTAGGAGAAGGTTATCCACATATTGTAGGAGACATTCAGAGGTGGAAAAGCTACTGCTTACATCCTTCATGTAGATGTAAAACAGGGAGGGGCTATTATGGAACCCCTGTGGAAGATAGTTCCATGTGTACTGACATCCTTGAAAGATGACTATGAATCAGTATTGGCTCTCTTGGGCCAAGGGTAGGGACCAAAATCCATTGGAGATGTCCTATGTACTAAACCACTGGTGTTCAAGTTTGAGAAGACTGAGCACATTAGGGGCAAATGGAACTCACTAGCTATGCCCATCTGACACTCTTCATCCCACTCTTTCATCTCCCATGCTGTACACAACTTTTACTCCACAAACTGCACTTGTCAGTGAAGATTCTGTTGTATTTCACAATATTTATTGCACTTCAAGCATATTTTGCTTTGTTGTAGTATTTGTATAACCTTGTAAAAATATTTGTTTCATTTCTAACTAATTTATGTTTATGTCATATCCAATGATTTTTGCATATGTGCATTTGCTTTATCTGCTATGTATATGCCATACCAAACTATTATTGAAAATGTACATTCGATTTATCTGTACTGTATTACCTATGTTCCCCTCTTCCCTCTCCCTTAGAATGCATTGTGAGATGAGTAACTTGTTGCTCAGCATGTTTTTTCTAGTGAAACTCTTCAATAAATAAATAAATAAATAAGATGCCACTGTTGGGGCACAGCTGGGGGTCACCTGATTAGTTGGAGACTCAGTCTCCAACTATTGTTAAATTTCTTCACTGGCCAGATGAGTGAATTGACTGTTGACACACAAGGCCTTATAACTTCCTGCTGGACAAATGAATCAATGGTGGCCCTCAACGAAAGTAAGGCTTCAATTAGGAATGGGTATTGCTTTTGGTGGGGTGGATCCTCCCCAGTGATCTGGATGAGGGTGTCCATCCTTCCACAGTCATGTTTGTTCTTGGCAAAGGCCTCTTGGTGCCTTTCAAGGATTGGTTGGATCTGAGGTAGCAGCTTGTGATGATGTTGCATAATGATGATGATGATGTTAGACTCTTTGTCATTGAGGACCACAGCTGCCACCACATGAGAGTCAGAGATGAGTACCATGTGGATTTGTCCTCATATTTGGAATAATAGCCTGGTGGCTAAATCCACAACACATCCTTTTTGTGACAGGAGATCAATTCCCAAGATACTTTGGTGATGACGTTAGATCATGAGGTCAAAACGATGTTTCACCGCCAAGGTACCAAGGATGACTGGTATGGGTTTGGATCAGTAGGTGGTAACCGTGACCCCTTCAAAGGTCTGGGCAGAAGTTGCCCTTCCTGTGGACCATGGAGATGACTTTGGGTTCTCTTGATGTAACACAGAGACAGCAGCTTCCATGTCTAGAAGTAGTTCCTGTTGGTAGCCCCCTACCAACGCTTCTATCCACGGTCAACCGGTTTCACCCATCACTAGGGCAGTGATGATGCATACCAGGGCCTGACACCATCATCCATAATCATCCTTCTGGGATGCAGTGAGGGTCTGAGAATCCTGGAGCAGCTGGGTACATTCATGGTAGGTCAACTTGTGGGCCTCCTGGTCCTCCTCCTCCTCCTGACCTTCCCGGTATGAAGGTGCAGATGGGACACTTGCAGGGCTGAGAGCTGCAATTGGCTTTAAGGTAAGGCTCATAACTTTGGATTTTACCCTAGCCGAACTCTCAGAGCCAGTCATTCTCCTCCTGAAATTCCTGGTATGTAGGGCCTGGTCACTGTTGGTTCTGGCCCTGGTAGTGGTTCCAGTCATTCCACTTTGTTTCAGGTTACCCAGTCTCTTGGGGTGGTAGGCCTGGGTCTGAGCCTTTTGTTTACCTTCCATTAAGTACTTCATAGCCGGCTCGGTGCTAGGTTGCACCGAGACCACCTTGGTCTTCTGTCTGGCATTCTGATCTTGTACATACAGCTGGTACACACGCTCCTTTTTTTCCATACTCTCGGTAAAAAAGTCCACTCTCAGGATGATAGAAGCCTCTGTTGTATCCCGGACAGCTGGTAACATGTTTTTCAAAAACACATTTTTGTACTCTAGTGATTCTCTGTCTGAGCCCTCGTTCACAGCTCTCATTCTAGTATGATATGACAGCCAGAGCCGACTTTCATACTGGTCGGGGTTTCCTTTGCAAACTGTGTGACTTTTTAAGCCATAGTACACCCACTAGGTTGGGATGGTGTGCAAGCATTAGGTCTGCTGCAATGTCATCGAACCTTGCCGAGGCATAACTGCGTAATGTCATTGAACCTCGCCAAGGCATAACTGTGTAATGGCCATGGCCTACAAAACCATTGGGATGCCAGCTCTCTAAATTGCATCATTGACCATGCACTCTATCTCACACCAGTCGGTGAGTTGCAAGATGGCCATTGGAGTTGGGCTAGGCTGCTACCCTCCAGAGTCCCATGGACCACCATCTAGGGTGTCATCATCCTCATCATCATCCCCTTTGTCATTGGATAATGATGTCAGGTCAATGGGTGGAGTAAAGGGTAATGTCTTGATATGACCCTTCAGGATATCAAACTGCTGTCTCAACTGTGCATACCTCTACCTGCACTTTGCATGTTTTACTTTTACACCTACATGCTGCCTATACTAAGATGTTTTTGTAAAACGCTATACACAGTAGTAACTTCACGATTCTCACTGATCTCCCTCTCCAAATCCATCTGACACTTATCCATTTCTGTCAACAAATCATCATTCGCATCCTCTAATTCATCATTTGCATCAGTAAACATACCATTCATCTGCAATGCCTGCTTCTTGCCATGATACATTTTTTCACAATCCTCTTTCAACCTAACAATCCCTCTGTCCTTCTTTAGCAGTGTGTTACATAATTCTCTCAGTGTCACATGCCTGTGACTTTCCATCTCCTTCTCCCGAACCTTCTGTTGCTCACTTTTCCTTCATAGCATGGATTCCAGCTCTGTTTCCAAAGCTGACACCCTCGCTTCCACTGTCTGGAGGGCAGTGTGCAAGGTTGCAACAATTGCACCCTTATGGTTATACTTCTTTTTTTTTTTTCTTTTTTTCCATTAAATCTTTATTCCAGTTTTAGTTACAGAGAATGCATCCAGGGAAAACAAGCACAACCATATGAGTACACAATCATGCATATTACAGCTAATAACAGGATCCATCCTCTGCAATGACCCCAAAAACCCCTCCCTCCCCCCATCACAGTTATACACTTCTTAACCATTAGTTTTGTTTCTGAGTACAGTGAACAGACATACTGTACTGGGTGATTGTCAGATGTTGCACTTTGTGCAAAATTGCCCCAACCTCCATGGGAGGTTAAACAGTTTCTGATGCCTAGTTTTAACTCTGTGTTGATTAACATTTTGACTGTCCTGTCCCCTGTACAAGCTGAGAATCCCAGAGTGGTCCTGATCACACTGTACTTTCCTTGCTAGACAGTAACACTTTTGCAGTCATGGAGCCCCTGGCACAAAGCCTTAGGATCATTCCATGCAAATAAATTAATGGGAGGGCTCTAGGATTTTAACAATCAATCACCAAAGGCTCAGCATTTATAGCAGAAGCAAGCAATTACCAGTTTTCACAAAGTACACTTGCAAAAGAGGGGTTAAACTGCCTTGGCTGATGCACACCCCCTTATCACAAAGAATTTCTGTGAGCTGTTTCACAGCTGCAAGGAAGACCTTGAAGTAAAGCCAAAGCATGTAAGGCAGAAGCAAGCAACTGCCAGTCTGAACACTCCTCTGGTCGACAAATTGTTTCTTCCCTTGAAAACCTCTTTATCCCCCATTCCCAAAATTCACACACACCTATAAATTACTTAAGTGTTTTTTGTTCTGTCACAATCGGGTCCTGCCAGCACAGTTGCCACTTATAATATTCTGCAGAAGAGAGCCTGACGGTAAAACATCACCAACACAGATGTGCAGAAAATCAGTTTTATTTCTCCCTAATAATAGCACAAAGACAGAAGCTTAAGGTAAATCTTATCAACTGGAACACAGAGACATTCATAAACCAGATGTGGAAGCTGGGCACTTCCAGGGATCCCAAAGGGGTCTGGTCATCTACTAGGACTATATGCTGCAGATAAGAATGTCCTGTGTGTTTCTGTACTCTGTGTTCCATTGGACATTATATGGGCATCCTGCACCCAGGATGCTACTTTTTGTAGCAGCTTCAGCAATGTGCTGACTAACTAGTTATGAGAACAGTAGACTACCTCTCATATAATCTGCTAAATAAGCATACTGACTTCAGAACATAGGTGGTGCTGCAGATCACAGAATATATTATATTATTATATTATTATGTTATGTTAGGTTGCTAATATTGAAATTGTCATTAGAAACCAAAAATGCGTATCTACAATAAATGTTTGGCAAAACAGGAGATTTCTGAATAGGCCCTGATACAGCAAAACTGTCAGGTCAATAGTAAACCATTAGTATACAGTATTATAGTATTATCCCTTGTCTGTTAGGATAGCAATGATGGTCATCATATGGGACAGCAGGGCAGGCTGGTCCAACACCACCAACCCAAGAAGTCATCCAAAAAGCAAGAACTATGTGCTATTCATCCCCCTGAGCAGGATTGACTCTGTTTAAACATTATGCTCTTGTCCAGGATGTTGCTGCTGGCTGTCATGTAAAACACTACATAATATCCATGGACTCATTTGCCAATGAGGCCACCAAGCCAGACTGACTTTCTATTTTTCCCATGGCATAGGGCCCACCATCTAAGGGATGATTCTCAGCATCTGTGATGTGCCAGGACTGTTCTGCATGTTAGTTTTTTTATTTTATTTTAATTTGGGATTAACACCTTTGAGCTAATGGGTAATTTACAAAGGTTCCAACTCAGACATACTGGATTTCATACTGGATAATAGGAAAGTCAAGAAGGCAGAGCCCATAAAAGCATTCCCCATAATTCAGTGATGGCAACCAAGGTTACCAACTTCATGTATGTATTTATCTATTCTGGTCTTAAATACCTCCACATTATCTGCATCAACTATATCCTGCAGTAATCTATTCCACATTCTAATTGCTCTATTTTTAAACCCATTTTTTATTATATCTGTCCTACACACTGTTTCCTTCAACTGACTATTATGTCCTCTCAGCTGATATTTTGGATTCTTGAATTCAAATTCCATTTCCATCCTCATATTTTTATCCCCTAAGATTTTAAATAGAAACAGCATGTCCCCTCTTTTTCTCCTCCCCTCCTAAACTCCACAATCCCATCATCTCCAATCTCCCCTCGTAATCCAGACCCTCACACCCTGAAATCATCTTTGTGTAATTTGAGGCCTTTCCACCATTTTAACATCTTTCACCAAATATGGACTCCATACCATTGAACAGTAGTCCAGTAGGGGCCTCACTAAGGTCATATACAACGGCATCAGAACATCCCTACCTCTGGAGTGAAAACCCCATCTAATACTGTTTACTAAAAACATAGCCTTATTAGATATGTTCCTGCATTGTATATCATTTTTTAAATCACCTTGGATATAGATTCCCAGGTCTTGCTCACACTTAGATTCCTTTAGTTTTAAACCATTCATATAATAATGTTGGTGACATATTTTCCTTCCTAAGTGAATTGTGCTACATTTATCTTTATTAAAATCCATTTCATTTTCCTCTGCCCATTCCAAGATTTGTATTAAATCTCTTCCAAAAATTAACCTTTTATCAAATGTATCCACTACCCCTCCTTTTTTCACATCATCAGCAAACTTCACCAACTTATTTCCACTACCTATATCCAGGTCACTAATAAATAAGCCAAACAGTAACGGTCCCAGCACCGACCCTTGGGGAACATCACATAGTATGGAACAGACAAAACAGCAGCAGACAGTACATAGGCAAGCAGTACAGAGGCATACTTGAGATAGCTTGATTTCGGATTACATGGGTTACATCAAAACAATTGTGCTTAATTGTCAAGTTACACTTTGGTTACAAATTGTCTAGAAATTTTCAATGAAATTTCACCGTTAATCCTACATAAAGAGAGAGGCCATATAGTTGAGATCCTAGGGGTAATCTGTCAAGAAGCTGAGTGCACAGGTTGGCAGAAGGGTTGCAGGATCTAATGCTAGGGAGGATAGGGCCACCAGAAAGAAGGATTAGATGAGGTTTAGCTTGTGTGGCAGCCTGAGAGGGCTTTGTCCTTGGTGGTGGTGGTCATTAGAGAGGGATGGGGAGGGGAGAAAATAGGAGGGATGGGGAAGGGTAAGAGGAGAAAAATATATGGGGGAGGGTGAAGTGGGTTGGCAGTGTAAGTGGGTGGGGAACATATGAGTGTGGGGTGAGTCAGGAGTGGGCAATAAATTAGTGGGGGGTGGCATAGAGCAGAGTGGGGAGGAAGCAGATAATGAGGTAATGAGGCTGGGGGCGGGGGTAGGGGAGTGGGGCAGGAAGAGGGCAGATCTCTAGTAGTGTGGAAAGTGGGGGGTTGGGGCCATTAATCAGCATATCAAGTGCTTGATAAAGAACAGTCTGAGAACTTTAGGTAGTAAGTATTGGGTTAGGTTGTGTTTGGGCACTCACATACACAGTTGAGAGCTAGGACTGCTCAGAGACCTTTTTTGAATTTTCTGACCTGTCTGCATTCAGTGAGTTCTGAGGGGAGAGTGTTTATCCACATGGGCCCTCTGTAGGAGAGAGATCTCTGAGGTATTGAGGTATGATTGAAAGGTACCACCTGCCCACCCTTCGATGAACTGCATGTTCTGGCAGTTGGTTGGATTGGCTTGAATAGGCAAGAAGTGGATTCAGGAGCTAGCCCAACTAATCTTTCATTGTTAGAAGGCAGGCCTGGTATTGAGCCCTGAGTTGAAGGGGTAGCCATCCAGTTGGTTTATAGAAATCACAAGTGTGTGTCCAGCGATCTGCTCCCAGGACCAACTGACATGCTTTATTGAGTCGGGTTTTTACCCTTTTGAGGGCTGTGTCAGTGCCAGCACAGTAGATTATATGGCCATAGTCTACTGTAGTTAGCACAGTGCTGCTTGTGACCAGCTTTAGGGCCTCAGGAGGCATGTAGTGACGGTGTCAATAGAGAACTCCTAGTTTAGCATTAGTAGTTTTGACTACATGATCTACATGTGCAGTAAATGAGAGGGCATTATCTAGGTGTATCCCGAGATACTTGAAGGTGTCAACCTGCTCCAGTATATCTCCTTTACTACTCAGTACCTGCAGTTTCCCAAAATTCTTTCAGTTCTGAGGAACCATGAAAAGCATGCTCTTAGTTTTTTTAAAGTTGAGCAACAGTTTATTATTAGAGAACCATGTCTGTAGTCTGTGGAAATTTGCTTCCAGTTCATAGGTGATAGAGTGTAGATTTTTTCCACTAACTGAGATGACTGCATCATCAGCACGTAGGGGGGTTTATGAAGAGACTGAAAAGGAGCAGCCCCAGTATTGAGCCTTGTGGGACTCCAAGACTCACCTCTTTTGGCTCAGAGAGAGTGCCTTTGATTTTAACACACTGAGTCCTGCCTGTGAGGTAGCTCTTGAACCATGTAACCATGTCTGTTGACAGGCCTATAGACAGAAGACATTGCAGAAGGAGCTGATGGTTGATGGTATCAAATGCCTTTGTAAGGTCAATAAAAATAGACCCCACTGCCAGACCTTCATCAAATGCTTTGTAAATTTTGTTGGTGTAGTCAATCAGGGCCGTGATTGTGGAGTGGTCTTTACAGAACCCATGTTGTTGGGTGCAAAGAAAGTTATGTTTCTGTAAGTAGTCTGTGAGCTGGTCAGATACAATGCATTCAAGGGCTTTAGACGGGAAGGGAGAATGGAGATGGGCCTGTAGTTAGACAGGTTTGTGGCATCCCCAGCTTTGAGGACAGGGGTGACAAGCACCTTTTTCCACTTGTCAGGGAAAACTCCTGACCTTAGTGAGGCATTGAAAACTTTAGAAAGCGGGTCCGCCAGCTTGTTAACTGTAAGTGCCACCAGCTTCATATCTACGAGGTCACTCCGATCCTTGTCTTCCCAAGTACACGTTTGACATATTAGATGGTGTCATTTCTGGTAAGCTGCTTGAAGTAGAAGGGGGGGGTATTGCCCATTGCTGCATGGTGTGAAAGGGTGATGAGGTCTAGATTTGGAGCTGGAGGTGTCAGATAGTCGCTAGGAAGTGCCGAGCTTAGATCAGTGAAAGCCAGGTTGAAAGCGTTAGCTTTGTCATCAGATTCCTGGTGTGTTCTGGTGGCAGTGACTATTAAATCTGGTTGAACCTTGGAGGGTTTCCCTGTGAGTGATTTGACTGAGTTCCAAAACTGCTTCCCATGTCCCCAGCTTCTTTTTAGTAGGTCATAGTAGTAGGTTGCCTTAGCCTGACAGATGAATTTAGTACATTTGTTTCCGGCAGCCTTATATGCAAAGAGATCTGCCAGTTTCAACGTTGCTTTGGCCTTATGCCAGAGATTATCCCTTTCCCACATGAGCTCAAGGAGGGAGCCCGTGAGCCATGGATTGGTAGCCCCTTGGTTTTTTTTAGTTTTATTGGGGCCAAAAATGTCACAGGCCTTATTAAACATTGTAATGAAAAAGCTAAGTGCTTGGTTGCCATCCTCAGCTCTGTCAAGTGGCGACCAGTCCACGGGCTTCAAGTGTTTCCGAAAGTAATCCAGCTGGCCAGGTCTCAGGGAGCAGTTTCTTGAGACCAGGGGAGCACTAATGATGGTCTTATTTGATCACATGCACATTACCGGACAGTGATCACTGAGGGTGTCTGGAAGGACGGTGACCTTGGAAATGTGCTCTGGGCAGCTAGCAAGAAGTCAATCAATTATTGTGCTTGTACCTGTTTTGTAGTTAACTCTTGTAGCTTGTGATACCAGTTGTGTGAGGTAGAGACCAGATATCTGAACTTGAACTGCAAGGGTGTCATGGGACAGCCAATTGGTATTGAAGTCTCCAACAATAATATGCACCCAGTTGTGCTTTAGCTGATCCTGGTTGATTAGGACCTCCTGGATGCCCATTTTATGGGTGCCAGGGGGTATGTACATAGTGAATAGTAATAACACTCTGTGTTGCCAGCCCAGGGTGAACTTTAAACTTAGGGTTTGCGCCTTCTTGGTGTGAAAACTACTAGGAAGTAGTTGGGCATTTAACCCATTTTTCAGGTAAACTAAGCAGTGTGGAGGGGTTGTGGGATAACAGATGGACCAGATACCAAACTTCGAGTTCAACACACAATCTCTGTGTGATGTTAATTCAAAATACAGGAAATAAGATCCAGCAATGGCATCTTTCTTCTTCAGTATATCAGTTTGCAGCAACAGACTATGTATGCCTTTTCTCTGCACTTAGCCAGCACTTACTGACACTGATATCTGAACTAACCACTTTTCAGTGAAAACCCTTCATCCCTATGTGGGCCCCGTGTGCTTGGGTAGTGGGGACTCAAAAAGAAAATAAATGAAACAAGCTAAAAACAAAGAACCTCAGTGCAGAAACACTGAAAAAGGGTTACCCCAAAGGGCATTGGCAACAAATCAAGTTTCAAAGAAATACAACATCATACATACATACTTCCATAATGCAAAGCACCATGGGATATATGCAAATCACCATGCCATTTCAGACTTGTTCAGTTTACAGCAATTTACATGCATTTTAAATAGCACAACTAACTTAATTTCTGTAATAGTCACCTAGTACTTTTCACCACTATCAAAAACACCTAGTGCCATAGTATTTTCAGCATTTACAGATTTCATAAACATAAGGTATATACATCAAGGAATTTTATGACATAGTGCTATTACATATTAAATCCAATGATAAACACAACCTGTTTTACATACATTTGGAGGTCACCACAATAACCTCCCTGTATGAAGGCCTGAGAGGGAAAAAGGAAAATTAAAGAGGACACTATAGTATAGTCAAGAAAGGGGAAGGGGTGCCCATAGGTGGCCAACCCTACGGACTAGAAATTTGAAAGGATAGATTAGGCTAAGAAATATAAGAACTATTACAACAGATTTAAGAAAAGATCAGTCCTCAAGAGTGGCAGGAGATATCTGCCACAAGCAGCCTCCACCCTGCTGAGTTAATCTGTCCTATCAGAATGCGGTGTAGCCATCTATGGTGATGGTAGTATAACCCCCAGGTGGCACTATCCCAAGGGCTACTACCTCTGCTTGCCTGGCTACTGACAGGTTGAAGGGCCTAGGTTCTATGATGGGTGCCTCCACCCAGAGGTCAGGGTTTGTAGTGGTTAAACTAGCTTGGGCACAGCCCTCTGGGACACTGTGACCCCCCCTTTGTTCCCACTAGTGGCCCACACAGTTCATGGGAGTTACCTTCCCAATACCCCACATCTGAACACTGTTTACACATATGGATACCACTTACCCTCGAGACGGATTCTGTAGCATGTCTCTGAGGCCCCCCCTGTAAAACAAAGGTTGAGCAACATACACAAACACAGATTGCAATGCTGGTTCTATATGTACTGACACCTCAGACAGTATAAAGTTCAACAATAACAAATTTGGTTTATTCAGGGAACTAGAACATGGGAGGGGGAAATCAGGTTGATTGGCAATATTCAAATCACAGTACTGTACATGCATAAAAGGGTCCAAAAAGTCACAATCTGGGTACCCAGGATGGTAGGGGGCTAGCCAGGTCCGTTGCCCGGGGTTGGCCAGCTGGTGCAGCTGGATGGGGCCCTATAGAAAGAAAATAAATACACAAACAAATTGTAATCCGGAGCTGGATGGCTCAGTCCACAAACAGAAGAACACAAAACAATCAGTTGACACACTTTAATTAAATGAAGGTGAGGGGAGGTGCCCCTATTTGTACTCACAAATCCCAAACTGAGAGCTGGGTTGAGGAGGTGGCTCTGGATGGCCAGGATGAGCAGGGCATGGAGATGAGACCCTTGTGGCAGGGCCTAACTGATTTGGATGGTGGATGGATTCAGTCCGATTAGCTTTGAGTCCAGCTTCTAGCTTCAGCTCACAACTCACAGAACAAGGGCAAAAGGAATCGCGATCCCCTACAAGTACTAGACACAATTATATGTAAAGGAAATTACTATACCAGGCAGCTGCTTCTCAATCCCGATTGCAAATACTGCAAACCCGAGAACACACGCAGCAACAGAGTCCCCAACAGGCCGATCGCACTTCTGCAAATCTTCGGTCTTCTACAGGCAAGCCTGGTTCTTCACACTTCCTCCTTCTCTTTCCACAACTCAGATTCAGTCCAAATGAGCACTCGCTAATGGCTACAGGCTGACTTCAGGACCTTACATGCGCTTCCCACGTGAACTGCATGCCGCAGCAGAACAGAGCTTCTACTCCCTTCACAGTCAACTCTCACCTTGCCCTCCAGGAACAGTTAAGGGCATTTCCTTTGGGCTCCACACAGGTTCTGTTGGTGGATTCAACTGTCAATCACTGCAGGGCTCCCTCTGTTAGTGCAAAAAGGCACCAAGGTCCAAACTACAGCTCCCAGAAGCACCTGCTATACATTCCCCCTTTAAGCAGGCTCCAGGTTAGAGTCCAAGTTCTGGTTGGCTCAGGCAGTCTCCATTTTAGGGCTCCCCTAACCCAATTGGCCCAGATTAGCAGTTCAGATCCAAAATGGAGGGGCAACATATACAGAGTCCCAGTGGCAATAAAGGCAGGTTAGACAAACTGCAATTTTACAAATGCTCTAAATGATTTCAGGAAAACAGTTACATCTTTCATGTGGGCTCCCTCTGTGCTTTTAGCGACTGCAGAAATGGAGCGATCAGACAGCAGTTCAGGGTGGGATTCAAGCATTAAATACACAGTCCCCCCATTCAAACTAATTTTCCCTGCAAGCAGGCAGCTCTTAAAGAGACAGTACCAGAGGCTCTAAAAGCACTCACAGATAAACGGCTTAAATGCTGAACACCATTCAGGCTGGGAGCACTTAGCCAGCTCATAGAAGACTTTTGGGAACCCCCATTTGCAGGGGGTTACAGTAGCATCACTGACCTTAGGTGTGAACCAGGTTACAGTAAGAGCTATTACATCTGGTTGAAGTAGCTCCACCCAGGTCTGGAGCTGCGGTAATTTGTTAAGGAGACTGTGAATGTTTAATGAAACTATTTTGAGGTGACCCAGTCTCATATGTGTCTTGTCGTATTTCAGCCCTGGGTTTGGGTGGACATCTCTAGAGATTAGTAGCAGTATTAGTAGCAAATATTTTAGTATTCGAGCCCAGTGTACCCAGCTTAGCCTTCAACTGTTCTTAGTTTCAAAGTAATAATGACAATTTTGAAAGAGACTGTGTCCAGTGGATGGTGTTGCAGGACTGTTCCATATAGGTTAAGAACTGGAACTGTGCGAACTGCACCCACTGTGACTGTTATCACTCTAATTCAGTGGAAAAAACATTTTTCTGTTCACTGTTAGACCTTAACACAAATGAACAAAAATGTTAACCAATAATCTCCCTCATGCTGTGAAAGCCTGAGTGAGAGTGCGTATGAGCCTGGAGTATTGAGTGAGTGAGTGTGGAGACAGTGGGTTTCTAATGTGTACATATTCAAGTTAAATAGTTTGTTAAGAACAGCCTGGCCTTTATGTTTTTTATAATGTTGAAATTCAGGACATCTTTAACCTTGTTACTGGTCTAGAGCAGTTCTATGGGGTGGTTTGTTTTGGAAATAGGCCCAAGGGGTGGGCAATTTTTTGGATTCACTGGTGTACATTAGAGGTGGAAGGTTTAGGAGAAAGGTAAGGAGACACTTTTTCACAGAAAGGGTAGAGGACAAGTGGAATACCCTACCAGAAGATCTGATGTCCTGTAAGATGGTGGGCAGTTTCAAAAGGGGGTGAGGCAGAGTAAGAGGAAGGGATTCAGTGATGGGAGGGTGGCAGAAGCAGCTGTAAGATGAAGTGCTAGCTGCACACTCTCGCTGACTTGGTAGACCATGTGACCTATTTCTGCGGGTGATTTCGTATGTTCGTATGCATGTACTGGGTGGGGAGTGTGCATACCCACCTGGTGGGCACCTTCAGGAGCTGGTGCAGATGCCCCCTTTCCAGGAAGAAATGGGTTTTAAGTGGGATGAAGGGTGTAAGCCACTCCTCTTGGGGCTGGCTTAATGTCGTACTCTCTCCTGTTGGTTAGGAGACTGGCTTGGGACATCCTGTGTCCTGCCCCTGGGAGGGGGCATTGCTCCAGGCTCAGGTATAAAGGGGGAAGAAGTTGTTTTGGCAGGGGAGCTGACAGGCAATATTTAGGACAAATAGAGTTGGGGCCTAACAGCCCCCAGCCCTGGAGGTATTAGCCTTGGAAGCATCGAACCTACGTGTTTTAAATACATTTCTGAAGGGAAGTGTGGCAACCATGGAGACATGGCATCCAAGAGCTCAACTGAAGGTAGGACAGTAGATTTTGGAAGGTCAGGATGTGGTTGGGTTTTGGGAGGCCTGATGCTCCAACAGATAAGGTATGGCAGTGGTGCTGCTTTGGTGGCTGAAGGGCCATGGCAGGGCTTTCCTGGAGGAAGCAGATCCAGGAGGCCAGTACCCAGTGTGACTCGTGGGTGCATTTTGGGGATTCACTTGTATCAGGCCTGCCATGCCGGTATCTAGGGCAGGACCTGCGTTAGACCCGTTAACGGAATGTACAGCTGGTAGTAACTTGAAAGGAAGGAGCCGTGTCATCCATTTCGTATGTAATCTGGAATCTTTTTCCTTCAGGAAAAAGGGTTGCGAACTGGTTGGGCTACAGGAAAGGGTTCAGGGTAGTCACAGTAAAGCATAAAGGCTACATTCCCCGATGTTCAGTTATTTCAGGGTTGGGGAGTAAGGCACTCCACCAGAAAATGGTTGGTTTGTGCATTTGCACCCTGTAAGGTCCTAAACTTTGAAATGGCTTTGGGTATCTGCATGGAGTCTGTGAGTGGTCTAATTATTTTTAGGCGTGTTCGAGCTTTGGTATCATCTGGTACTGCTTAATTTCTCTTAGGTACTGCCCTACATATGTCTTGTCTCCTGGCTCCATGGAACTGAGCAGTTTTTTTATTGATTAATTTTATAATGAGAATCAGAATTAAATTTCCTCTTGTTTCTATTCCATGTACGCTAGTTATTGAATGAACTAACTGATTCCTCCTTTGGATGAAGCATGCTGTTCGGTCCTTTACTCCCCACCCCCACCCTGGCCCAGTCTGATGTTGCAGAAAGTGGTAAGGGGTGGTTTAGTGGAGGACGTAAAATCTGCACTATGCTGTCAGGACCAATTTTGAGGTTAAGGCCTTGTTTCTTATATCAGCTGTTTTTACCTCCCTGAAAAGTTTTGGTCTGTACTCCCCTCCCCTTAACTTACCAATCAGACCCCAAGACACAGAAAGGGGGAAGGGGTGTTACAAAAAGTTTTACTGCATTGAAATGTGAATCCCAGAACTGAAAATAAAGATAGAAGTGCAGGTTAAAGACTCAATGCAATGGTCTGTAAATGACACTACCCTCTTCCGAACCAGCTCTCTGCCTTGCCTGTAATCACATATCCTTTATTTTGTAACAATCATGCTAAAAAGGCTGTCTCATGACTTTTTACTTGGATTTACTCAGATCCCCATTTATACTGCTGACAGAACAAAGGCACCTGGGAGGGTGAAGCAAGTTTGCCCCAGGGCTGCAATGTGATCATAGCGTAAACAAGACTTGAACCTATAACCTTTTTGGCTGGAAGCCTAGAAAACCTGCCATCACTCAACACGTCCCCAATGCCTGAAATTCAAGAGAAAAAGAATACAGAAAGTAACACAATAATCAGATTATTCCCTGGCAAGATGTCAATGTGTTTTATTTACCTGCAGATATGTTTAGGAACAGAATGGCTGTAGCTGAAGAAGCAGTTTCATCCCATTCTTCCATCTGCTCATTTAGTCATGTATAATTTTTCAAAACCACAATAAGTCCTGCTTTTGCCAGCAATCCTTGTTAAACTGAAAAAGGAAATGGTATCCACATACAGAGGAACTCCTGAATAGAATCTCACCATGCAATACTAAAATGGTATACATATATGGCTGCTGTTAAATATAAAAACATTTTATGAAGGTTTAGAGTTAAGATGTAATAAAAAAAGTTCAGAAATTGTTTCCACAATGGGATGTCAAAAGCATGTTATTGTCAACATGTTCCGTCTCATAAGCACAACTACCTACAAAGAAGGAAGAATTTATACTGCAAAGACTTTTTTAAAAGTAACTTTAATAGTAGTTAGTTGTCCAACACCATCGCCTTTTGCTTCTGCAATCTATCACAGTGCAGGAATCATGGACAGATGTGAAATTAGAGCTTGTTTTATGCAGTTCTGTCAACAAAAATGAGTCAAGATTAACTATAACTATGTGTACAACAACCTTGAATGAGTAGTTGAATTTTTGTTTACTTTCAAAACTGGATACTGGCTGAAGTTTGCTGGAACAAATAGCTGGAAATAGGGGTGGTTCCAGAGGACTGAAGGAGGGCAGATGTAGTCCCTGTCAACAAACATGGGAGCAGGGTGGAGGCTGGCAATTACAGGGCACTCTGCCTGACCTCAGTAGTGGGGAAATGAATGGAATTACTGCTAAAGGAAATGACTGTGATATATCTTGAATCCAGCAGATCACTGGATCTTAGGCAGCACTGATTCATAGTGGGAAGATCATATCAAACAAATCTTATAGATTTCTTTGACTGGGTGACCAGAGAATTAGATCATGGAGGGGTAGTGGATGTGGCCTACCTGGATTTCAGCAAGGTCTTCAACAACATTCCACATAGGAGGCTTGTAAACAAGTTGGGCAGCCTGGGAGTGGGTCCCAAGGTGGTAAACTAGGTCAGAAATTAGTTAAGGGATAGAACACAGATGGTGGTTGTAAGGGGAGTTCATTCCGAGGAGAGGAGGGTGACTTGCAGGGTGCCACAACGATCAGTTCTGGGGCCAGTCCTCTTTAATGTCTTCATAGGTGACATCGCAGAGGGGCTGGAAGGGTAGGTGTGCCTCTTTGCAGATAATGCTAAGATATGCGACTGGGTTGACACTCCAGGAGGAGTGGAATAAATGAGGAGGGACCTAAGCAGACTTGAGGAGTGGTTGAGCATCTCAGCAGAGATGGAGGGGGCAAAAACAGCAGGGGAATTCAAGAATGCATGGGATAGGCACAAGGGAACCCTAGCAGTAGGAAAGAGAGGGTAAAAGCTGAAGATCAAGTAGGATCTGCAGTATTGTAGTGGGTAGGGAAAATGGGCAGACTAGGTCGGCATGACGGTCCTTGTCTGCTGTCAATTTCTATGTTTCTACATAGAAACATAGACTTTGATGGCAGATAAGGAGCACTTGCCCCACCTAGTCTGCCCATTTCCCTACCTTCAGGATAGGCTGCAGATCCTAGTTAACCAACAACCTATTTCTTCCTACCCCCCCACAAGAATTGCCTTATGTCTGTCCCATGCATTCTTGAATTCTCCCACAGTTTTAGACCCCACAACCTCCTCAGGAAGGCTGTTCCATGCATCCACTACCCTCTCTGTGAAATAATACTTCCTCACATTGCCCCTGAACCCCACCTCTATCTTTAAATTGTGTCCCCTTGTTCTTGCATGTCTCTTTTTCTGAAAGATGCTACCCTCTTGGACTTTGTTTATTCCACTGAGGTACTTAAAAGTTTCTATCATGTCCCCCCTCTCCCTCCTTTCCTCAAGGGTATACATATTAAGCTCCTTTAGTCTCTCCTCATATGGCTTCTTTTGCATACCCTGCACCATTTTAGTTGCCCTCCTCTGGACTGCCTCTATCCTGTCTATGTCCTTGTGGAGATGGGGTCTCCAGAACTGGATGCAGTACTCCAGATAGGGTCTCACCAACTGTCTGTACAGAGGGATAACAACTTCCTGTTTTCTGCTGGTGATGCCTCTCCCTATGCATCCCAGTATACCCCAGCCCTCCCTACTGCCTTCTTACATTGCTTGTCTAACCCCTCTGTTACCTGGGGTTACTACAATCCCAGTAATACCTAGTGGTAGGCAGGGAAGGCAGCTTGTGAAACTCCAGTTAAATGGATTTCACATTGTCTCACTCTGTTCTCAGTCTCAGCTGATACTGAGGGATGACATCATTTTAGAACTGTCACAGCAGCATAAGCCACACTGGAATGTTGCAGTTGGAGGTTAGAGTAGAACGTTGGGGAATGTGAAGTCAGTCTGTGAGAGTCTGTTGCAGTCTGTAGTAGAGGAAGGAGGTACTCTGCTGTGAGCAGGCCCTCGGAGCTCTAAGCTCTGTCAAAGAACTATTTTTTTTATAGGTGTGTGTTCTCACCTGAATAGGAACACAACAAGAGCACAGTGAAGTGGTAGAGACTGCTTTTAGTGGTTCAGGGCCCCATCCCTGCAGGGATGGGGGGAAGGAATCAGCCTGCTTCCATGGGCAACTCCTCTGGTCCGGCTAGGAAAAAAAGAAGCTGCCTGAGTTAAGTTCGTGCTGAGGCACCAGAAGTTCTGGGCGAGATTTCTTTGAGGAGCAAACGCCTGTGGGGCACATGCAACCAAGGGGTGAGTATGCTCTGCTAAAGGGCCAATGTATTTTCACCTGAAACAAGATAAAACTAAAGTGACTGTTACTGTGGGGTCAGGAAAAGACAGCCAAGTACAGTTTGGAAGATGTGGGGATTGGACTGCTTAACTCTGTGGGGGGGTCTAGAGTAATGGACACAGCCACTTATTAAGTATGTTCAAGTTCAGCACAAATGGGATGTAAAGACAGTAGATTGAATGTGAATACATTTAAAAAGAATCTACACAGCAAAGTGTTTTAAAGGATGAGGTGTTACAGTCCAGAGAAATGGCCAGCTATGAATTATGGGAGCGAGAGGTGGGAGACCCCCCATCAGTAGTAACCAAATTCACCTCTACAGGTTTGCTTTGGGACACCTGTTGCTTTCTCTCAGGTGCTTGGCCAGTGCCTGAGGAAAGTACCCAGACGTGGGATTGATGAGGAAGATTCCCTATGGAGCAGAAGTGCTCATAGGTGGTTTAGGGAGCCACCAGTAAATGTTTCCATGCTATATGGAAAATGTCCAAGTGGCTGGCATGATAGCCGATCCATGGAAGGAAGGTAGTCCAAGTGGCTGGCAAGGGAGCCGAGCCAGGGAAACCCAGAGCAGAGTACAAGTGCGGGCTATGTGTCCAGTGTGTTTCAGAGCCTGAGGGCTAAAGTGAATGAGGATGTGATCTGGTCTCCATAAATCTGCATTACCGGGAGTGTAGCCCCATGGGGGTCCATCTATGCTTTGTTTATTCTGTTGAATGTGAATAAAAGCCACACTTTAGAATCCCACTTCTGGTATTGGACATTACAGTTATTGCTTCCTTTGTCTGGAGTTACTTGGGTGCCCCTGTTGCAGAGTAGTCAAACCTAGCCAATGTGCCGAGTGATATATTTCTCCCTGTACCCAACCCAGCAGGTAGTGCTGTCAAGATGGAAATGGCATACTTGGGTGGGGGTTACACTTGCTAACCTTAAGGTCATCATATATGATTACCCCCAGGTGCCTTTCCTTTTTTGTTGTTGTTACTACCTCCCCCCCATTGTGTAATCTTCCCTTGGGTTCTTGTTTCCCAGGTGCATTATTTTGTACTTCTTTGCATTGAATCCTAGCTGCCATACTCCTGACCATACTTCCAACCTTGCCAAGTCCTCTTCTCATCCTTTTCACGCCTCCTGTGTATCAACCCTGTTGCAGATCTTTGTGTCATCTGCAAAGAGGCATACTTTTCCTTCCAGTCCCTCTGCAATGTCAATTATAAAGACATTAAAAAGGACTGGACCCAGTACTGAACCCTGTGGTATCCCACTAGTAACCCCTCTTTCTTCAGAGTGGACTCCATTTACAATTACCTTCTGTGTCCTGTTGTCCAGCCAGTGTTTTACCCAGGCTACCACCTTGGGACCCACTCTTAGGCTGGTTAATCTGACTATTAATCTTTTGTGTGGGACTGTGTCAAATACCTTGCTAAAGTCTAGGTAGGCCATGTCCACAGCCCCTCCCTGTTCTATTACTTTGGTCAGCCAGTCAAAGAAATCTATCAGATTCGTCTGACATGACCTTCCCACTGTGAATCCGTGCTGCCTTGGGTCCTGTGGCCCACTGGCCTCTAGGTACTCAACAATTCTTTCCCTCAGAAGTGACTCCATCACTTTCCCTACTACTGAGGTCAAACTGACAGGTCTGTAGTTTCCTGCCTCTTTCTTGGTCCCACTTTGGTGAAGGGGAATCACATCCGCCTTCCTCCAGTCTTCAGGTATCACATCATCCTCCCATGATGTGTTAAAAAGAATAGTCAGTGGTTTCATTAGTTCCCCCCTTAATTCTTTTAGAATTCTGGGGTGAATTTCATCAGGCCCTATTGCTTTATCCACTTTCAGTTTTAGGGTTCTTGCAGAACCCTTTCTTCTGTGAAAGGACTTGGATCAACCCCCCCTATCAAGAGTGCTTCTGTTAATTGGATTAGGCACTCCCCCCTCCTCTTTTGTGAATACTGAGCAGAGATATTCATTCAGTATCCCTGCTTTTTCACTGTCCCCCTCTGTCCACCCACCGTTCATTCTATTCAGCCTCACTATCCCTCCCTTTGTCTTTCTACACTCTCTGATGTACCTATAAAAGGTTTTAGCCCCCTTCTTAACTGAGTTGGCTATCTTTTCCTCAGTTTGGGCCTTTGCTATTCTGACTTCCCTCCCTGCTTCCTTCTGCCTTATCTGTCCTGCTCCTTCTGTGTTTCCTTATACTTCCAGAATGCTATCTTTTTTCTCTCTGACTTTCCCAGCCACCTCTTTTGAGAACCATAGTGACTTTTTCTTTCATTTTGATTTATTTACTTCACACAAAGGCGTGTTGCCTGTGTGACGGCAGTTTTGATGATTCCCCATTGTTGCTCCACCCCTCCTTCTAGCCTGTTTGCTAGTGCTTTTCTAAGGCACTCTCCCATCTTGCCAAAGTCAGCCCTCCTGAAGTCCAGTACCCTCACATTTGTATGGCTTGACTTTGTAGCTGAGTTTAACGTGAACCACACTGTATGATGGTCACTTGTCTACAGATGGCAACCCACTTCTAGATCTGAGATCCTCTCACTGCCCCCATTTGAGAGTACGAGGTCTAAGATTGCTCCCTCACGAGTGGGTTCGAAACTAGCTGTCTGAGACCTGCCACCTGTAGGGCATCGAGAATGGCCCTGCTCTTGGATGTGGCTGCAGCAAATGTGCTCCAGTTAACATCTGGCATATTCAGGTCTCCCATCAACAGTATCTCCCCTTTCTCTGCCATCCTAAGAATGACTTCTATCATATCCTTGTCTATTCCTTCCCCCTGACATGGAGGTCTGTACACAACCCCTGTGCTGGTTGTGGTGCCCTTTCCAGTCTCCAAGGTGATCCACAGTGCCTCCTCTCCTCCCTGTTTACTCTTTTGTTCAGTTGCTTTTATCCCTTCCTTTACATAGAGAGCTACTCCTCCCCCTCTTCTCCCCTGCCTGTCTCTCCTGTAGGTTATGTACCCTGGTATGTTAACATCCCAGTCTTGGTTCTCTGTGTACCATGTTTCTGTGACGGCTATGATATCCAGGCATCCTTCTTCCACTAAGGCCACCAGTCCAGGGAGCTTGTTGCACAGACTACAGCCATTGGTACTCATTATCCTCCATTTCCTGATGGCCTTACTGCTTTTTGCCCCATCTCTGTCCTTCTTGCCATTGTCACTTTCCCCATTTACCCCTGCCCTTCTCCCTGTCGACACCTCTATGTTGGTGTTTACTGCACTTACTACCATGATTTTTTGGGGGGTTGCTAGGATTTCCCTGCTCCTTCTATGTTTTAAGAGTATGGCAGCTAAGATTCAATGCAAAGAAGTGTAAAATCATGCATTTGGAGCACAGAAACCCAGGGGAGGAGTACATTATTGAGGGGGGTACAGATGATCACCAAACAGGAAAGGTACCTGTGGGTAATCATATCTGATGACCTAAAGGTGACCAAGCATTGTGAAAAGGCTGTGTGTAGAGCCAGTGGGATGCTGGGGTACATAGAGAGGTATCAACAGAAGAAAAAAGGAGGTGGTGATACCACTGTACAAATCATTGGTGAGACCCCATCTGGAGCACTGTGTCCAGTTCTGGAAGCCGCATCTCTGGAAGGACATAGACAGAGTAGAGGCAGTTCAGAGGCGGACAGCAAAAAGGATGCAAAAAGGACCAAAGGTCATATAAGGAGAGAATAGAGGACCTCAATATCTATTCCCTGGAAGGAGGGGAGGTATGATAGATACCTTAAAATTCCTCAAAGGCAGAAATAAGGTACAAGAGGGTAGCATGCTTCAGAAAAAAAGATGTTCAAGAACACGGGGTCATGATATGAGGCTGGGTGGGTAGACTCATGGGTAATGTGAGGAAGTATTTTTTCACAGAAGGTGTGGTGGATGCCTGGAACAGCCTCTCAGCAGAGGTGGTGGGGACAGAAATAATAGGGGAATTTAAGAATGTATGGGATAGGCACAAGGGAACCCTAGCAATAGAAAAGAGAGGGTAAAAGCTGAAGATCAAGTAGGATCTGCCGGATTGCAGCAGGTAGTGAAAATGGGCAGATTAGGTGGGCCAAGCGGTCCTAATCTGCCATCAGTTTCTATGTTTCTATGTTGATAGCAATGGAAATTGAAGCTGTTTAATTTAGCCTCAACACAGGTACTAAGGTGGATTCCCCTATAGTTACCCTTTTATTAGTATACTTGCCTCTCATGGGTTGAGAGAAAAACATCTGGCAGCACTGTGCCTATGTGGTAACAGTAATTGAAAGTCAGAAGAGATTCTAGGTCCAACATGTCTGTCATATCTAGTTCAGTTGCCGGTGCTGTCGGTTCCCATCTTTCACAGGCAGTCAATTTCAGCCTCTCCGGGAAACAATTCTCAGTCACTCCTGCTGAGGAAGTGATCTTTGTGACACCTGAACACCAGCCTATGCACTGTAAACCCCTTCCTCTGCACCTGCACAGGTCACTGTAGGGATTTAAGGTATTGTTAGACAAGACTCAAATAACTTTCGGGGCTATTCTTAAAATGGGATCGATATATGCTGATGTACATCTATTTACTGCCTGCAAGAAGACATCAGCCGTAATGGTGCAGTGCAGCACTGGGGAACCCCTAGAACATGACAGTTTGGAAGTCAATGCATATTAGAGGAGGGACCACTAGGCCATTGGATAGTTGCAGACTCTGGACTTCAGGAAGAGAAACCACTGGACCAGCTGGTCACACTACTGTATATTTGGGGAAGTGGTAGGAGTGTTAATAGGATCACCAGAGTGCTGATGAACATGGCTACGGGGGATGTGGGTAGTGCACCGCAAGGGACCATAACACTGGCTGGGGTTAGGTATAGGAGTAGTAGAAGCAGTAGTTTTATTTATTTGTAACGTCATTCCCCAGAGGCCAGGGCACCATTACAAAACAGTAAAATATAAAATAAAACGCACTCACACCTCTGCTCAATACAAACAGAACTAATAAATACATAATTAAATACATGTAGCTAATATACCCACTTAATCCTCAAATTGCTTGCATGAGAGAAAAAGTTTTCAGATCCCGTTTAAAGGCCTCAGCTGAGGGGGCCTCCCTCAATGTCTAAGGCAAGGAATTCTATAGGATAAGGGCTGTGACCTCAAATGCTCAATCCCTGGAGAATTTTAATCTTGCCCTCAGGACTACGAGGAAGCCTTCCTTAGCTGAGTAGAGATGGGGACTGGGAATGTGAGGATGCAGATGCTCTGACAGGTAGCCCAGGCCCAGCCTACGAAGGGCCTTGTAGGTTAGAAGACCCACTTTAAAGGAGATGCGCCATTTCATCGGCAATCAATGCAGTTTGTGTAGCACCAGTGACACATGACAGGATCTCGAAAGGCCGATCAGGTGCAGCAGCATTTCCCCCTTGATCCCAATGTACAGAGCATTCCGGTAGTCAAGCCTCAAGGTCACAAATGTGTCTACCAGTGTGACCAAGTTGTCAGGCAGGACAAGAGGCTTAATCTAACTGAAATTTCGTAAATGATGAAAGCAACTCTGGACAACTGCCACCACCTGAGCCTCCAGTGTTAGCTTATTTTCCAGGATGACTCCAAGAGTTTTCACCTTGCTGGAGGATAATAACCTAGAAGGGACAAACAAAAGCCCAGTCTCCCTCTCCTTTAACACATCGACTGCACACTGTGTCCCAGGTGCAAAAGACGGACAGAACTGGGTATTGTCAACATAACAATGAAACCAAAGCCCATACGTTCTAATGTTCTCACCCAGGGACAGCATATACTGTAAAGAACACAGGTGATAAGACCAAACAGTGGGGAACACCATAGGACAGAGCCACTTGGCGCAAGACGTATTCCCCATCATGACTCTCTGGCCCAGATATTCAAAGTGCACCCAAAAATTGCGCAACAGCAGGAGCAAGCATAAGTCCACTGTGCCCATGTGCAAGAAGCATGATATTGAAAAACTGTGCAGACAAAGATGTGCCTATGGCTGACGACTGAATATCACACCACCTGCACCACAGCACAATTAGGGAGGTGAAGCTGAGCATATCTGATGTGCCAGAGCGCAACAAGGGATGTTCAGCTGAGCAGTCCAGATGCGCCATAGCGCAACCAGGGATGTCCCCAGCAGCAGGGCAGCAATGCAACAGCACAACCAGGGATGCAGGGGCCCACCACCCATGCCACAGATGGGCAGAGGAACACACAGCAGAACAGACATTGTCCCCCACACCCCATGCACTGCACAACCGGGGGACAGCTGGAATAACCACTGGCCCATGGATACCAGCAACCAACCCACAGCCGGGCTATGGTGCCCCAGCACACCCCCTGGCAAGCTGTGACCGGCACACAAGGATGGCCGACTACCCCATACCACACCATCCCACCAATGCAGAGCACACCCTGCACCATGATCCCCATATACCCTGCCCAGGAGTAGCATCCAACGGTGCAGGACACCCCATGCATGCCACCACCCCCACTGTGACAATGCAACCCTGTGCACCATGGAGCCATGCAAGGCAGCCCCACCATGGGCACCCTGCAGCGGGCGGCAGCAGACAGCGTACAAAGATGCTAACAGTGCCGCCCTGCGATGCCCCCGAGGTACAGCTGAGAGACTGACCATGCATCAGCACATGAGGTACCCCACATGCAACAGGGCATGCCCCGGACCCCACCTTCAGTGCTACAACACCCTGCACACCCTCCCAAGGACACATCCCGTCCCAGCACTGGCCACAACAGCCAGCACAGACATGCACAGTGTAGCATGGAGGCATGCACCACACAGGATGCAACACAGTGCATGGACAAACACCCACCCATACCCAAGGGCACAGCAACACAGAGACACAGTAGCGGGTCAAACAAGCCACTGGCGTGTGGCCACGACTGATGTGTACACTCGGCCAGCACCCCTACATTGCACAGGTGTGCCAGCCACCCTGCGCAGGCACCATGAAGCTGTATGCCACCAGCATGCTGTCGGAGCACAAGTGACAGACACTGGAGCACATCCCCTGCAACAGACACAAGCGACAGCATGGATGGTGGACAACAACAGCAGAGGCCATAGTGCCACTGAAGGCAGACGTGCACCATACTGGTGATGGCGGTCAACCTGGCATTGTGCCGGGTACAGTTGTTATCCAGCATGGACAGCCACCACTGACACTCCAGCAGACCGTGCATATCACAGACATGCAAGGGTGTCAGCTGCGCAGGCCATGGACGGTCTGACAGGGGTGCCATGCACACAGTGCAGGCCCCGTGGACCACTGCACACAGGCATCCAGTGCACAGAGTACAACACACAAACCACAGACAGTGACTGATCCCCCTGCCCACACCATAGGTGGTGCACCTCTGTGCTCACACACACACACACACACACACACCGCACATACACCCCATGCGTGCACCACCCCTGACGCCATGCACACCACTACAGCTGAGCACCTGTAGCCCGCTGCAAATCAGAGACCACCACAGTTGTTATAACAAAATGTATATATTGAAACAATGTAAAGTAAAACTATTTACAACTATATACAAGAGTGGGGGAAGGGTCACATAACAGGTGTGGTGGGTAAGGGGCAGGGGTGAACATATGGGAGAGGGAAGAAGGGGTGTGAGAGTGGGTCAAAGGGGGGAAGGTGGTAGTCAGGGCACGGGGACTTCACTGGCTGCCCCGGTCCTCTTCTTCCTGGTGCCGATGAGAGATCCGCCTCCTCCTCCTGACCCCATGGCAGTGGATGCGGTGCAGGAGCTCTAATGTTTCCCTCCTTGCCCACAGCAGCTCCTGAATGTCCTGCTGGATCTGCAGGAGTCTATGGCCACCTAGGATGAGGGAGCAGAGTCAATAGGTGTGACTGTCCATCCCCCTGCAGCCCACCCATTGTGCATGTCATACAGCCATGTGACACGCCCCTGTGATGGTGTGCGACCACCCACAGTGATCGTGTCCACAAGACCTGCCCACCCAGGCAGCCACAGCCATGTGGACCACTGCACACACCCACTGCCCATGTTCTGCACAGCACCACCATGGCCATACAGTGACTTGGCTATGCGGTGTGAAGGCAGTGCCACAGCCATGTGCCCGATGCACACATGTACAACCGTGGACACACTCCCAGACATGCAGTGCCACTGGACAGTGCTGACTGTAACAAGTTGCATGAATGGCAATGGTATTAATGGATGGTGGCCATGCCCCACTGCCCACCCAGTTATACAGCATGCAATAGTAATCATGGATGTAAGGCACTCACCATCAGCAGGCTGGTCCATGCACCGCGGACCACCTTCATCCCTCCTGTCCCTCTGCTCCAATATGGGGCACCTCCCCTCTCTGTTGTGCCGCCATTTTTCTGGAACTAAGGTGCAAACATGGAGAGAGGAACATCAGTACAATCCGGTAGCAATGTCCCCCGCCCCCATGTGTGTGCAATCCCACACAGCCAGACCCACCCACCCCACACCCCGATACCACCACCACGGTCAACACTGGATGGCCCCCCTCATGTGCCAGACACATGCAACCGTGATACCCGTATGGACGATAAAAGTGTATGGATGTTGCACCTACCTGGCTGTGGCACCATGCCCCTCCTGGCATGTGCCAGCAGGCGGGCAAGCAGGTCCAGGTACCTGAGCCTCAGGTCCCTATAACAGTGGTGGCACTGCTCTGCCATCCACCCCATACCGGTGGCCTCCTCCAGGGTGTCGGTCACTTCCTGCCATACCACACTCCTGGCCCTGTTCAGGGGTGCCTCCCCAAACAAAGGCCCAAAATGGGGCTCAACTATGGCCACAAGGTTTGCCAGCTCAATCTGGCTCCACATCACAGCATGCCTCCGCGCCATCTCTGCTGCCCAGTTCAAGCAAAATGGCACTCTGCAGTGCTGTCCTGCCATGTGCAGATGCTGTGCAGTACAGCGCTGCCATTACCTATCGTGCTGTCACCAAACAATGCAATAGTGGTGCACCCATGCCTGACGCATGGCTCCTAGGGGGCACAGGTCGGGCACAGGGTCAAAGGTCTCTGGCGCACAGACAGCCACAGTGCAATTGGAACCCAATGCATGTAGTGCAATTGGGTGTCTGTGTGCCACCTCCTGTAGCGGCCTACAGCACTGTTGCCCCAGTGCACCTACGATGCCCCAGTGCCACAGCGCCATATAGGTGAACAGCGCTGTAGCACCACTGGCACAATGGAGGCTGTGTCCTGCATTGCCTCCCAAGCACAGCACATCAGCAGCATGGAAGGCACCTGCGTCATCAACCCAGGCATGCGCAGTTAGGTGTGTACTGCGCATGTCACAGAACTGCGCCCTTGGCTCAGCACATTCAACACAATTGCACAAAGCACAACAGCGTGATATTCAGCCAGCATAAGCAAATCATCTAATCAGCCATTCAATGGTGCAGTCACTGTATTTGAATTCACTTAAAGATGCACCTGACCTCATTTGCATGGGTTGCACTATCAAAGTGCGACATTGGGCTGCACTGGCCATAGTCGGTTACTGCAGTCTATTGCAGTGAGTTGCATGCTGTTGGGGAGTGTGGACTGTGGTGTTTGGGACATGCAAGGGACTGCACAGTCACAGGTAACACCTGTCATTCTCACAGGATGAATCATGACCGAGCGTGTGGTGGAGGAAGAGGAACAGAGTCGTGGGAGGAAGAGGAGGCCAAATTTTACTAAGGCTGAGACAGATGCCCTGTTCGAGGCCTACCTTGACCAGGAGCCACTTCTCAACGGATGCCAGGGAACACCACAGGCCCGTGCTGCTGCATGGGAGGAGGTGGCGCGTGCTGTAAACCTGTATGGCAGCCACCAGCGCTCAGTGTAGGAGTGCAAAAAGAAGATGGGCATGGACAGGCGGAGGATTAAAGAGAAGGTGGCTGCCATCAGGGCAACACGGTCTGCGACCGGTGGGGGACAGCTGGAGGTGCTACGCCTGACCCCACAGGAAGAGCAGGTTGCTGGAAGCATGCAGTGTTGTGCCATTGAGGGTGTTCCGGGTGGTGGATTCCAGATGGGTGGTAGCCCATGGTCTGTCTATTTGGGGGGACAGGGTAGGTCACATGCAGTAACGCTACTTTTTTTCCCTTACAGCTCCTGAGCATCTGCATGGGTCAGTGGTGGGCTTCTCCACTGAAGCCAGTCACATGGAGATGGAGGAGGGCCCATCCACCTCCACAGGAATACAGGGATCAGGGTGACAGTGGGCCCGCCTGGATGTCTGGACTGATGTTGGTGGAGCAGGTGCGGAGGAGGGCCTACCCATGTCCCAGTGTGCCAGCGTCCATGGATGCCAGCATGCTGAGACTCGGGCTGGTACCGGCTCTGTCAACGATGATGATGGAGCTAACTTCATGGGCAGTGACACGTGTGTGCCACAGGATGGCCACACAGCAGGTGACATCGCGGCCATGGCTGTGGGTGGTGCCACCATGGAGGCCTGTGTGTCATCACAATCCCAGCCTGTGCCTGTCTGCACCAGTGGGGCAGCACTGGTGTGTGTCCAGGACAGTGGGACTGTTGCGGCCACTGCAGTGGCACCATTGAGCCCTGGGGAGCGGCAGCCGGAGGAGCAGCATCAGCAGTCGGCCAATGGCCATGGGGGGTACAGTGTCAGGGGGCGGCATCAGTGCACCACCTGTGGACATGCCCGGGCATGGCCCTGGTATGCAGCACTCACCCTCAAGGGGTGACAAGCATCAGGGCCGTGAACACCCTGAGGGACAGCATGCCGATCAGGCAGATGACCTCTTGGATGAGCACACCCGCATACTGCAAGCATCAGTCAATCAGCAGATGCAGCTTGTGCCGGCGGTGGATGCACTGAGTGCGGCTCTGTGCCAGGCAGAGGAGCATTGCAGCAGAGACACCGCTCTGCTCCTGGCAGGGATGGACCGGTTGTGGGAGGATGTGATCGCTGCCATTGACAGGCAGACACAGGCATTCACAGCTGTCATGGCCACAATGGGCACACAGTTATTTGTCCATGCATCGCAGACACCACACAGTGCAATGTCCACCCCCAGTTCCCGGCATTGTGCGACACCATCCTTGTCGACACCCGGGTTCAGCTGTGGGCATCCCGAGCATGCCTGGCACAGGCATGTTCGGTGTGCTACAGACCCCTGCATGAGCACAGTTATGTTCACACAGTGGAACCCCTGGGGGACCATCGGTGCCACCCCATGAGGCCAGTGGTCAGCCTGTCACTGCTGGTGGGTCTCGGCGGGGGCCACTTACGCATCCGTGGTGGCCGTGGCACTGTGGCATGTGACTGTCCTGTCTCCCAGCATGGCAACTGTCTGATGCTGCCCTGTGTGCATTGTGTCATTCAGCGGGCAATGCACAGGTAGGTACCCGGCCCTGCATGCACACACACACACAGTCCATCTGCACACCCTCCCGGCTGCTGTCCGCAGTTGTGTGTGCATGAGGATGCCTGCATTGCACTGTATGCCACTGTGCAATGGTGCCCAGCATCTGACACATGCACAATGACAGGCAGTTGGTGTGGTGGTCTGTGGACATGTGTGTGGCTAGGGGTGGCAGTCTGGGTCAGCATGCTTCCTACCCTTTGTGCATGTCTGGTGAGGTGTGTGTGTGTGTGTATGACCGTGTGCCATGTTAGACCTCACCTATCCCTGGCGGTGTGTGCAGTTCCATGCCCGGCCACTTCCCTTGACGGCATGCACCCCTGGTGTGTGTCCATTTGTGTTTGTGGGTTGTGCCTTAGCCACTGGTGGTTGCACATGGCCCCATGACTTACCTGGGTTGGCTGAAGTGCTCCTCCGAGATGGTGTCCCGGTGCAGCTGTGCCAGCCAGAGCAGTCGGGGGTCCCATCACCCAAGGGGGGCTGCCCATCACCATTGTCACCGGCGTCCTCATTGTTCCCATTGCTGTCCCCCTCTTCGACCTGTACGGCTATCCCACATTCATTGGCCATGTTGTGCAGGATGCAACAGGCCAGGAATAGCCCGCAGGCCTTTGAGGGACTGTACTGTAGGGCACCACCAGAGGTGTCCAGGCAACAGAAACATGCCTTCAGCATCCCGAACACCCGCTCGATGACATTGCATGTGGTGGCATGTGCCTCATTGTAGCTTTGCTGCGATGGGGTCATGGGCCACCGGTATGGTGTGAGCAGCCAGAAACAGAGTGGGTATCCACTGTCACCTGTGTGTAGAGGGTGGAGGTTAGTTTGTTGATCAGCATCGCCCTGCCTCGGGCCATGTAGGCCACTACTCATGTCACCTCTGACCATGCCCCTCCCAAGCTCTATGTTTGTCCATGTGGTTTGCATACTCACCCACTAAGTGGCCAGTGGGGATGTCCCCACTCTCAAATCTGTGGCACAGTACCGACTGGTGCCAGATGAAGGCATCATGTGCTCCCCAGGGTGCGTGGCACAGACATTGATTATGCACCCCCTGGCATCGCACACCACCTAGCAGTTGATGCTAGCATAGCCCTTCTGATTGATATATGCAGCCCCCTCAGGGCCAGGTGGTGTGCGGATGGCCACATGGGTGCAGTCTACTGCCTCCAGCATGCCAGGCATACGTACTACCCTATGGAACTCCTGTATGTTTGCTGTGTGCTCTGCCGGTGTGCTGGGGAAATGGATGTACTCCGCAGCATGTGGCAGCAGTGTGCTGAGGAATTGGGTGAGGTGGCGTGATGCAGCCAACTGGGTTATGCCTGTTGTGTCCCCTGTTGGTCTCTGGAAGGTACCCGTGGTAAGCAAGCACATGCAAGCTATCACTTTAGTCTCTACTGACAGAGCATGGCTCCGTCATGTGGGTGGCTGCATCACATCACTGCACAGCTTGCAGAGCCACCTCAGAATAGCCTGATTCAGGTGGTACCGGCCCACAATCTCAGTATCGCTGTACAGCTCGAAGCTGGTGCGGGCTCGGTACTGCCTGTTGGGGGCATACCACTGACAGGCCCGTCCATGGACGTGCCCCCCTGCTGCCTGCCTTCTCACCCCCTTCATTACTGCCTCCATCTGGATGGTTGCACTGGCCATGTCCCTGGCTTGTGTTCACCCCCCTGGCAGCTGTTTCTGTGTTCCCCGCTGTTCTGGCTGCTACTTCCCCTGCACCGGGAACACCTTCCTGTGGTGGCCTCTGTGCTGTGTGGCACTTCCCCCTTCTGCACTGGCTGTGGCTCCCCACACCTTCCCTGTGCCTCTGTGTTCAGGGTGCCCTTTCTCTGGCCTGCCCTGTGTGTCCCTCCTGCCCTGTTTGTGTGGCTAGAGTTCAGCCTCATGTGCTTTCCCTGTAGCGTTCTTGCACCTCTCCCTTGTTCCTTTTTATTTTGGCTCATTTCCACTATTACGCAACTTCCGCTTGTTCCCCTATTGCACATGGCGCATGTTGTTGAATATCGCACTGCACCATTTATGCATGGTTTCTCCCCCTTCAGTTGCACATACATTCATTATCATTGCGCTATTGCTCAGCGTGATTTGGGGGGCACATCTGCCTCCCGCTGAATATCACAGAATGGCGCATTTTCAGACTTGCACTGCAGCAACTCTATTGTGCATGGCACAACCCTTTTGAATATCTGGGCCTCTGTGTTCTATCCTTATAATAGGGTTGAAACCAGCCAGTAATCTTGCTGGTGAGACATACATGTCCCCGAGTCAGTCTAGCAACAACTTATGGTCCACCATGCTAAATGCTGATGAGAGACTGAAAACTAGAATTGACCACTCTGTCCATCCCACATACTAAGCAAGTCATTGAGCACCTGAACCAACACTGTCTCTATGCCATGCATTGCCCTAAACACAGACTGGAAGGGCTCATAGATGTTAAAAGCTGTAAGGTGTGCCTCCAGTTGCAGTGCAATCACCTTCTCAATAACCTTTCAAAAAAAGGGAAGGTTAGAGACAGGACGATAGTTCACCAAGACATCCAGGTCCAAAAATGGCTTTTTACTGTAGAGTCTTTACCAAGACACTTTTTAATGCCTTCAGACCCCCCCCAATAAGGAACATCAGACAATCTTGGTGAATACTGGACCCAACTGCCTCACGCAACTCACTTGTAGTCAGATTGGGCCTGGATCCAGACTACAGAAAGTTGGCAGCAGCTCAGAGATTACCTCACATACCTCATTCGCTATCACCAATCAAAACTCTCAACAGGAACACTGAGCCCTCCATGACTCCTGGGCTCCACCCTACTGGACTGAATCAACCTACTTTGAAAGATACCGGCTCTAATGGAGGAAGCCTCATTGGAGAAGAACCAAGCAAACTCCTCACACTTTGTGAGTGAAAAGGCTCTAACAGGCTCTAGACAGGCCAGATGTAAGAGCTTGTCCACCATCTGGAAGAGCTGAGCCAGTCGATTCTTTCAGGCAGCAATCTCCCTCAACAGAAAACAAGTAATTGCTTTCTCATACTCACTGTAATGAGAGATCACAGCTAGTTTATCCTCCTGGGCCCTGGGCCCAACAATGCCCCAATCTTCACCCCTTGGTCATCATCGCCCTCAACTCCCCATCAAACCAAGGTGAACCAAGGAGTGACACCAATGGGCATTCACAGACTAGCACTAGAAAATCAAAGGGTTTGGAGAAGGCCGTATTATAGGCCACCACTGCTGTCTCCAATCCTCCAGCACATGCCTTCAGTACTTCTGAAGTGTCAAGTGTTGTCAACAGTGAAACCCTCTCAAAGGGTGGAACTGGACCAGCTCCACAGGGGATGGACTACAAAGGGGGGCCCTGACACTAAACCCGATAGTGCAATGATTCAACCAAGTGACCAGAACAATCTTGAGATCATTAATCTCAAGTCCAAGTAAGAAGACCAGGTCCAAGGCATGACCGTGTAGGTGGGTCACAGAAGTGTCACTTGTGTGAGACCTCTAGCTTCCATACTTTGGAGGAAATCCTGAGCAAATTATGAGCCCTCATCATTGACCCAGTTGTTAATGTTACCACGAATAAGCCATCTTGACGACTCCAACACCCAATCAGCGTTGAAATTCATGCCCTGGGGGATGGTATACAAGGAGAATCCTGCAACCTGCACCTGGACCCCCAGGCATGACCACACATTCAAATGACACTGTGTTCCCCACAGGGTGCACCACCAAGTTTAGCTGAGATCTAAAACAGATAGCCACCCCTCCTCCTCTGCAATCTCTGCTTGGGCAGTGAACTACTGAGAACCCATCTGGAACTGATGACTCCAGAATTGGACCAGAGTCGTCACCTAGCCAGGTCTCAGTGATGCAAGCCAGGTCGACTGACAAGACAAGATCTGCTATAATAGCAGTGTTGTTTCTTACCATCTTGTCATTACATAGTACCACCCAAAGTGAACGAAAGGAGAAGGTTGGCCCCTTCAGCTGCCTGCCCACTTGGTCTGGTGGGTTCCCTGGGTAAAGGGACCAAACATGACTGAACTCTCTCTAATCCCTTTCTCTTCCCAGGGGATCTCATGGTCCTCACCATCTCAATTGGCACCTCCCCGTCAGACCTTAACACAATCCCCCTTGTCTTCCTGCTCCTCCTCATAATTCCCAGCTCCCTACACTGCTGATACACAGCAGCCAAGAAAGGGGGGAGGGAGGGGTGCAGGTTTTTTTTGGGGACAGCCAATGGGAGCAGTGCATTCCAGGTGCTAAATTTTACTTGCCCCAAGAGACTTTAGTCTGAGCTATTTTCTGGCTAGTTGCCAACTGCTGTTCAAGGAGAGTGGATATCAGGGTTCTGTTTGGATGTTTTCCAGCAAGCTGCCCTGCCCCACCCTGGTACTAATGTGGACTGGATTTGTGACTGTAAAGGGACTTAAGAAAGTAAGAACATTAACCTGTGTTTATCAAGGCTTTCCTGGACCTGAGTGCTTCTCTACTGTAAGTTTTTGACCCTCTCCCCACTCCCACCTCTACCTTTTATTAAATGCTCTGTGTGTGGGATTGGCAAGCACACTGCTTGAGGCTGTTCTTTTTCATTGGTCTGCTGGGGAGAGGAGGAGCTTAGGGTTGTGTGATAGGGTCGTGTTCTACTATATGTTGAAGCCTGTCTAATATATGCTTCTTCTGAGAGGGTGAGCACTGTGATGTAGACATAAACAATTGAAATGTGAAATGGGGAAGTGTTGCTAAATGTTTTGTAATCTGGGAAAAGGTGCAAACGGGCTATAAGGATCAACTGTAAACAAGGGACAATAAGGAACTCTGTTAAGGTTTTGTCAAGATTATTGTGAAATGTTTGTTTTGTTATATTTGATTTTCTAAAACCTTTGTTGTTTTATGTTTACGTTGTTCTGTTCTGTTAAGGTTTTGCAATCTGGGCTATTGGCATTAATTGCTTATATAGCGGTAGGTGGTCATGTGAGTATTCCCCACTTTCCTGTCTGCAGCCTATACAAATACACCGATATAGGGCATTCAGATTCACAGAAGCTGTAACCTACACAAGCATAATTAACTGGAAAGCAGTCACTGATACAGAGAGATTCTCAGACAGGAAAACATGCTCTTTTAGCCAATGTAAAGCACACCTAAGGTAAGGAATACCACTCAGGTGAATAAGAAATAAGATAAAAATTAAAAAAAATCTTTCCTAGGCAGAACTAAATCTACGCCACAAGAGAGCCTATGATTCCAGCTTTTGAATGCTGCCCTGAATTTATAAACACTATTTTGAGGTCCACATACTCTTCCGTTTAGCGTGTAGTAACTCCAGGTAATTGCAAGGTACAGCAGCAAGCTTCCTGCAGGGTTCTAGGGTTTCTACTTCTGCCTGCCCCTTAGCCCAGGGGCACAATGGTGCACCACTAAATTATGATGCGTGTCCTGCTTCTACTGTTTGTCATCTCCCTGGATCATCTGTCCACACAGGGAAATCAGGACACTGTAATACCTCACAATGAAGTGCTTAGGATCCCCAAAGGGATGCACCTGAAAATGCCTTGTTTGAATGCAGCCCTCACTCTACCCCTGACAATGGAAATGCAAACAATAACTGGGGTCAGCCTTATCTCAACCGCCATTCCCCTGACTCTTCCAATAAATTCACTGCAACCAAAATCACTCAGACTGTACTGAAAAAGGGTTAAGGCTAGGATATATATTACCCTCTCAAGGAAAAAGGCAATAATAATAATATTGTTGCTATCAGGGAACGTGCATCCCAATCCTGGACCTCCAAACTCCCAGACTAAGGTAGGAAAGGAACAAGAGGGGCTGACGATAGCTTCTATGAATATCAGGAGCCTGCTGGCAAAATGGGCACAGTTTCAAGCACAGATGCACAAACATTCGTCGGATATCATCTGTCTCACTGAAACCTGGCTAACCCCCAAAATTAAGGATAATGCGATTTCCTTACAAGGATATGTGGTATACATGCAAGATAGGGCTGGTAAAAGGGGAAGGGGATCCTAATCTACATCAGGGATACTATCCAAAGGTGCTTGCTCTCCTTGTCAGGGAGCTCTGGTGACCATTAATTTTTGGTCATTAAGCTAATACTCGGTGCACAACACAAGTCCCTCACAATAGTCGCAGTTTACTTACCTCCCAGGAAGGCAAAAGAGGGATTTGAAAAAGACATTGAGGTGCTCAACGAGCTCAAACGTAACAATGAAATCATAATAACTGGAGACTTCAACCTTAACTGGCTCAGAAAGGGGACGCGTCCTCAGAAGGACCTGGTTACTAGTCTGGACCTCTCCCAATTGGTAACTGAACCCACTAGGTACAACTACAAGAGTGGTAAAAGCACAATCCTGGACTGGGTCCTGATCAGCTGCCCATCAAGGATATCTGAGGTCACAGTTCACCCAGACTCCCTAAGTGACCACTCACCTGTCACCTGCCTTTAGGAAAATAAAATCAGGAAGGTTGCTCCGACCTTGATAGAAAGTAGGGTCCTCAAGAGAAGTCTGCTTAACTCCTGTAGGGCCGTGCTTGCCCAAATCGATTGGACGCCACTGGACAAAATCCAGGACATAGACCTTGGTCTTCAGTACTCTACTGGCAAGTTCAATGCTACTTGTGACATATTTGCCCCAGTAAGAAGGAGAAAAACCTGGGGATCCTGTAATGGATGGATCACCAGGAACTGCTTGCCCTTATGATGGACTGGGACAACCTGTGGAGTAAGGCCAAGGACACAGGCAAGACAGATGATTAATAGAGATATAGAGCAGTCAAGAATAATTGTACTAACCATATACTATTATTATTATATTAACCTTTCACTTGTTATACGCTCGTGACTCTGGGTTATACTCACCCTGTACTACTCTGTTCAAGTTTTGTCTTGCTGTACAACTAAGGCCCACTAGAACCTGCTTTTCACTTGTATAACGTGTATGCTTGTTATAACCTATTGTATAACTTGGGCCCACTTGGTCTGTATTATTAACTTTGTATTCTTTACATACTTGTGTATAACCTTTGTACTTTGAATGATTGTGTAATGCTTGCCAATTATGTATCTGTGAAAATTTGTTGTCCTCCCTGTAATTGTGGTGAGGAGCCTTTGCAAGAGTCTGTGTCTCAAAGGTTGTATTCCGATGAATTAATAAAATAAATAAATAAATAAACTAAATAAGACTTGCCAAAGCAAAGTTCTATAAGGACCAACTTGAGCGTTCGTGTGGTGATGGCAGGAGATTTTGGGGAAACATAAAAGAACTATTAGGGAAGGAAGATAAATAGCATACCATAATGCTCAGCATGAATGGGACAACCACCCAATAATTGCTCACCATTGTCAACTCCTTCAATAAAGCTTTTACAGACCATAGCTCTGTATTACCTCTGAACTATCCTAATGCCTCTGAACCTCCTCAAACCACCCCCAGCAAGGAATACAAGCACCTTCATTTCTATTTTAAATGCATCTCCATCAAGGAGGCTAGCAAATGCATAAAAAAGGTACTCAGCAAAACCAGACAAAGAAACGATAAACTTAACATGAAAATGGTTGCTCTCACCTTGGAAGAAGTGCTTGACTCCATCCCTGAAATATTCAGCAAATCCCTCACACTTGCTAAATTCCCCTTAGTTTGTAATCTTGCTCTAGTGACCCCTGTTCACAAAAGTGGGGATTGCAGAAGCACCTCTAACTATAGGCCTATATCGATCCTCTCCCCCTTTCAAAAGCTCAGGAGAAAATAGTAGCCTACCAAATCACAAATTATCTGCAAAAATACAGTCTTCAATGCACACAACAGCATGGCTTCAGGAAGAGCCATAGCATGTCAATTGCCTTGGTCGAATTCTCTGACTTTTTGCATAGGGCCCTGGATGGAGGCATGCTTGTGGGGTCAATTTTTATTGATCTCACCAAAGCATTCAACTCTGCCAACCACTCTTTTCTTACACAATAAATGCATTATCTAGGCCTGTCTACCATCTCTGTAAGGTGGTTCCATGACGAGGCAACCAAAAACTGCTGCAAAGCCCAGAGCAAGAAGGCTAGGGCTAAGAAACTGAGCTGATTGAGCAAAGAGGTCATGGAAAAGGTAAGGAGGAAAAGAGCTGCCTTTAGGAAGTACAAGAAAACAGGGAGGGGGGAGGCCAGGGAGGACAGAATCGAAGGAGGTGACAAGAGCAGTAAAGGGAGCCAAAGCATCTATGGAACTCAGGCTGGCACAAGGCATTAAGAAGGGGGAGAAGGACTTCTTTAAGTACATCAGGGAGAAAAGGAGCTGTAAGGACCACATAGTAAGGATTAGGAAGGAGGGGGGTTGGGTGGAAGCAGGGTGCGATAAGGCAGAAGCACTAAATGAGTACTTCTGCTCAGTATTTGCTAAAGAGAAGAGGGGGGTGATACCCAAGGTGGGAGAAATGGCAGTAGCGGGGGAGAAGTGGTGACAGATGGGGAAATCATGGAGGACAGAGTTTGAGAGGATTTGAAGGCACTGAGGGTGGACAAGGCACCAGGCCCAGATGGCATCCACCCCAGGGTACTGAAGGAGCTGGCAGAGGTCCTTGCAGGACCTTTGGCAGACCTATTTAATGCCTCACTACATTCAGGGTGTGTACCTCAGGACTGGAGGATGGCTCATGTGGTGCCCCTCCACAAGAGTGGCCCCAAGGATGAACTGGGAAACTACAGACCAGTGAGCCCTCACATCCATCGTGGGTAAGCTAATGGAGACTATCCTGAAGGAGAGGCTGGTGGCCCTCCTAGAGTCCAAAGGACTACAGGACAGCAGACAGCATGGCTTCATACGTGGCAGATCCTGCTAAACCAACCTGGTGGAGTTCTATGACTGGGTAACTAGGCAATTGGACAGGGGCCATGCAGTGGATGTCCTGTATCTGGACTTCAGTAAGGCATTTGACTCGGTGCCACATGGAAGGCTGGGAAGGAAGTTAGTAGGCACAGGGGCGGGTGCAAAGCTGGTGAGCTGGGTAGGGAACTGGCTTCAGGGAAGGCAACAGAGGGTGGTGGTGGGTGGGGAGCTCTCACACCCAAGGGCAGTGACGAGCGGTATTCCACAGGGCTCGGTGTTGGGACCAGTGTTGTTTGGGATATTCATTGCAGACATATCATGGGACATCAAGAGCTAGATCAGTCTGTTTACTGATTACACCAAGGTAGGAGCAGTGGTGGATGACCTAGGGGGATGGCAGGGGTTGCAGGATAATCTGGCAAAGCTTGAAACCTGGTCAGATACCTGGCAACTGGGGTTTAATGCCAAAAAGTGCAAGGTGCTGCATTTTGGGATGAAGAACCCAAGGAGGAGTTACCAGCTGGGGGGAGTGCAGCTAGCCCAGACAGAGGAGGAGAACGATCTGGATGTGCTCATTACAGGGTCAATGAACAACTCAGCACAATGTAGGAAGGCAGCTGCAAAGACCAACAAAATGCTGGGTTGTATTGCAAGGGGTATATCCTCGAGGAGGGAGGAGGTGATTCTGCCACTATATAGATCATTAGTTAGGCCACACCTGGAGTACTGCGTGCAGTACTGGCACCCGTATCTGAAGAGGGACATTAGGTTACTGGAGGGGGTGCAGCGAAGGGCGACAAAGATGATCAAGGGGCTGGGGGACTTATCATACGAGAGGAGGTTGAAGGAGTTGAACATGTACTCACTGGAGGAGAGGAGGGACAGAGGTGACATGATTGAAACCTTTAAATAAATGAAAGGAATAAACAAGATGGGTACAGAGGGGCTGTTCAAAGTAAGGGAGGGAAGGGCCACCAGGGGCCATGATATGAGACTGGAGGGAGGAAGGTTCAGGAGGGAGATGAGGAGAGACTTTTTTACAGAGAGGGTGGTGGCTGGGTGGAATGCATTACCTGCAGAAGTGGTATTCAGTAGAACAGTGGACTGCTTCAAAAGGGGATGGGACAGGACAAGGGGGAGGATTAATTAAGGGGAAGGGTGGAAGGGAGGGGCAACTGCAGAATAAGGGGTGCTAGCTGCACATTCGAGCAGACTTGATAGACCTCTAGGCCTTTATCTGCTGGCAAATTTCGTATGTTCGTAGCTCTCCTTCAGATCACAGAGCATTAAAATAGGGGCTGCTGTCTCTATCAGTAGAGAGGTCTCCCTGAAGTCCCCCAAGGGTCCATACTTGCCCCTCTGCTTTTTGGTTTATTTCTAAATGCACTCCTGGATGCCTACACTAGCAAAATCATTCTGTATGCTGATGATGATCTTGAATTGTCACTACCAGCTTGCTCAACTCCAACAAAATCTCCAGGCCACCTTTCACAAACCTGAAGACTTGTTTCAATAACGAAAGCTGCTACTCAACTACAAAAAAATGAAAACCATGCTCATCTCAAGCTGGCAACACAAGGCAAGAAGCCCTCTACTCGCCATTACCAACAACAAGGCAGTCCCACTGGAGCAGGTAGACTGCTTTAAATACCTAGGGGTCATAATAGACAACAAGCAGTCAATATCAGACTTGGGGTTTTATATAGGCACCTTCAATACCTTATGCCCACAGCCCTTTGCTTCTCCATCACCAGTTCTAGCCTATCTATAATTGTAATTATAATGGTAGTGTATGGCGCTGCCTCAGAAACTGCCCTAAAATGTGTTGGTATGGCATTCAATAAAGCATGTAGGCTAGTCCTTTGCGTAGATAAACTTACTCACATGTGTACCTTGTATGAACAAACTAACTGGCTCACACTCAGAGACAGGGTCAAATTATAAACTTGCCTACTAGGTAAAAAAGCCCATCTAGGCCTTGCACCCCCTGCATCCAGCACATCATCCTACAAGCTCACCTGCAGCATAATACAAGGGGCACGGTTAGAGGTACCCTGTGCTTCCCCTTCATGAGGACATCCCTCGACCAGCACTCATTCACCTACAGGGCTTCCGTCTGGCTAAATGATCTCCCAGTCAGAGTAAACAATGCAAAGAGCTTCTCTACCTTTAAGCATGAGCTGAAGCAATGCCTAATCAACACTAGAACCTGTGAATGCAGACAAGCATAAGGCACTTACACTCCTCAGTAAGGCACTCGCGGTCCAAATAAGTACTCCACTGTGGGAAATCAGACTCCTTAACTTCACCCAATAGGATTTTAATCCACTGCAGATTAGCCCTTACTCCCACCTTCTTCCTCCCAGCCCCTCTCTCTGCATGCCTGACCTCCATTATTTCAATCCCATCCCTGTGAATCACAACCTGCTCATACCCCTTCATTTCCTCTCCCCCTCAATACTGTCTCACCACCCAATCCTGCTCTTACCTCATACTCACCTCCACATTACTTCACCTATCACCTGTTACTTTCCTAGCTCCAGTTTTTCCAGCTCATGTCTGGGAATGAGCCTGTTGATCCCACGCTCTTGCACTCTTCTCCCTCCTTACTTTACCTGCAGCTATTTTGAAGAATTTAGGACCAGAAACTTGTGACAATGCCTATTCCCAAGGCAGCTGATTATATCTCTCAAACTTGTTAATTGCAACTGCTTGTAATCAACTACAAAGCTGCTATCTTGTCCAGCTAGTATTCCTATGTTAGATACCTGTATTTCTGTCTATGTGAATTGTACACTTGTAATTGCTGTATTGTCTCTTGACGTGTAACCTTTGTAAAAGAACTCATATCTCAAAGGTTAATTCTGAAGTGTTAAATAAATACAAAATAAAAAGGTTTCTGAGCAAGGACAGGAAATAACAAAGCTTAGGGGTCTGTATCAAGCAGCACGTCCTGGGATAATTTAAAATTACATACCACCACTCCCAACCCCAAAGTAAAATTACCCAAAACAAGCACACTAATCAGCAATCACACCCTAACTGACAAACCAACACTCGTACCATTCTAACACACAAAAGACATCATCCACACCCCAAAAATAAAAATAAAATTAATTTTAAAAGCCCTCCAACAACCCACCACCCCAGTCACCCTCCTCATCCACTCTCCTCCCCACAACCACTGACAATCAATTCACATCTAGTCAACTCACACACATAAAATACAAACTCTACCCATCTAAACAAACATAGTCTCCCTAACTAAAAAATACTCTCCCTATCTAAAAATACATACTCTCCTTATCTCTGTATCTGTATCTGGACTTCATTAAGGTATTCAACTCTGTGCCACATAGAAGACTGGGAAGTAAGTTAGTAGGCACGGGCCGGGTGCAAAGCTGGTGAGATGGGTAGGAAATTGGCTTCAGGAAAGGCAACAGAAGGTGGTGGTGGGTGGGGAGCTCTCACACCCAAGGGTAGTGACGAGTGGTGTTCCACAGAGCTCGGTGTTGGGACCAGTGTTGTTTGGAATATTCATTGCAGACATATTATGGGACATCAAGAGCAAGATCAGTCTGTTTGCTGATTATACCAAGGTAGGAGTGGTGGTGGATGACCTAGGGGGATGGCAGGGGTTGCAGAATAATCTGGCAAAGCTTGAAACCTGGTCAGACACCTGGCAACTGGAGTTTAATGCCAAAAAGTGCAAAGTGCTGCATTTTGGGATGAAGAACCCAAGGAGGAGTTACCAGCTGGGGGGAGTGCAGCTAGCCCAGACAGAGGAGGAGGAGAAAGATCTGAGGGTGCTCATTACAGGATCAATGAACAACTTGGCACAATGTAGGAAGGCAGCTGCAAAGGCCAACAAAATGCTGGGTTGTATTAAAAGGGGTATATTCTCAAGAAGGGAGGAGGTGATTCTGCCATTGTATAGGTCATTAGTTAGACTGCACCTGGAGTACTGCGTGCAGTACTGGCACCCATATCTGAAGAGGGACATTAAGTTACTGGAGGGGGTGCAGCGCAGGGTGACAAAGATGATCAAGGGGCTGGGGGACTTATCATACGAGAGGAGGCTGAGGGAGTTGAACATGTACTCACTGGAGGAGAGGAGGGACAGGGGAGACATGATTGATATCATTAAGTACATGAAAGGAATAAACAAGACAGGTACAGAGGGGTTGTTCAAAGTAAGGAAGGGGAGGGACACCGGGGCCACAATATGAGACTGGAGGGAGGAAGGTTCAGGAGGGAGCTGAGGAGACACTTTTTACAGAGAGGGTGGTGGTTGGGTGGAATGTGTTACCTGCAGAAGTGGTATCTAGTAGAACAGTGGACTGCTTCAAAAGGAGATGGGACAGGACAAGGGGAGGATTAATGAAGGAGAAGGGTGGAAGGGAGGGGCAGCTGCAGAATAAGGGGTGCTAGCTGCACATTCAAGCAGACTTGATAGACCCCTAGGCCTTTATCTGCTGGCAAATTTCATATGTTTGTATGTTCATATGTTTGTATCTAAAAATACATTCTCTCCATATCTAAAAATACATTCTCTCCCTATCTAAAAATACATTCTCTCTGTGGCCCAGATATTCAAAAGGGTTGCGCCATGTGCAACAGGGATGCGCCAGCTCAAGTCCGAAAATGCGCCATTGTGCGATATTCAGCAAGAGGAAGATGTGCCCCCAAATCGCAATGTGCAAGAGCGCAATGGTAATGAATGCATGCACAACTGAAGGGGGAGGAATCATGAATAAATGGTGCAGTGCGATATTCAACAACATGCACCATGCGCAATAGGGGAGCAAATGGAAGTTGCGCGATAGCAGAAATGATCCAAAATAAAAAGGAACAAGAGAGAGATGCAACAACGCTACAGGAAAGCCACATGTGGAAGAACTGCAAGCAGGCACACAGTAACTGTGAGCAGGACAGGGCAGGAGCAGGACAGAGCACCTGGAACTACCAGGAGCAGGGAGGGAGTGGCGAGCCTGTGCCACTGCACAGGACAAAAGGGGGAAGTGCCACACAGGACTGAGGGCACGGACAGTGGGAAGTATGTCCAATACTGGGAGGTGTTCCCAGTGCAGGAGGAGTAGCAGTAAGGACAGTGGGGGGAATGGTAAAACAGCTGTCGGGGGGTAACACAAGCCAGGGACATGGCCAGTGCCACCATTCAGATGGAGGCAGTAATGAGGGGAGTGAGAAGGCAGGCAGCAGGGGGGGCGCGGCCGTGGAAGGGGCCCATCAGCGGTATGCCCCCAACAGGCAGTACTGAGCCTGCACCAGCTTCGAGCTGTACACTGACACTGAGATCGTGGGCTGGTACCGCCTGAAAAGGGTGATCCTGAGGTGGCTCTGTGAGCTGTGCAGTGATGTGATGCAGGCACCCACATGACGGAGCCATGCTCGGTCAGTGGAGACCAAAGTGACAGCTGTCATGTGCCTGCTCACCATGGGTACCTTCCAGAGACCAACAGGGGACATGACAGGCATAACCCAGTCAGCTGCATCACGCCTACTCACCCAATTCCTCAGTGCACTGCTGCCACATGCTGCGGAGCACATCCATTTCCCCAGCACACCGGCAGAGCGCACAGCAAACATAAAGGAGCTCCACAGGGTAGCACGTATGCCTGGCATGCTCGGGGCCATAGACTGCACCCATGTGGCCATCCACATGCCACCTGGCCCCGAAGTGACCACATACATAAATTAGAAGGGGTATGCAAGCATTAACTGCCAGGTGGTGTGCGATGCCAGAGGGTGCATAACCAATGTCTGTGCCACGCACCCTGGGGGAGCACATGATGCCTTTATCTGGCACCAGTCTGCACTGTGACACAGGTTCGAGAGTGGGGACATCCCCACTGGCCATCTAGTGGGTGAGTATGCAAATCACGTAGAAAGACATGGATCTTGCGAGGGGCATTTTTCTTTAGTTTTTGTTGACCGGGTAAGTGCACTAGACAAATCCTGCCTATTTTCAGGCAAGACCCGGGGGAAGGGGGATACAGATTAATGCCAACTGACCTTGAACCAGATTAAGCTGTTGATGGTATTTTGAGTGAATGAGGGAAACTTGGCCAGGACACCGGGAAAATTAACTTACTATTTTCAATAAGTGCCATGAGATCTTTAACATCCACCTGAACTACCACCAATCCAGGCAGATGGGACCTCGGTTTAACGTCTCATCCTGTCAGCCTGTCAATAGTCAGAGGTGACATGGTTACTGGCCTAGATGGCCCATGGCAAGGCGACACTGATCACCAAACTAATGTCCACCCTCTACACACAGGTGACAGTGGATACCCACTCCGTCCCTGGCTGCTCACACCATACCGGCGGCCCATGACCCCATCGCAGCAACACTACAATGAGGCACATGCCACCACATGCAATGTCATTGAGTGGATGTTCGGGATGCTGAGGGCACATTTCCATTGCCTGGACATGTCTGGCGGTGCCCTACAGTACAGCCCCTCAAAGGGCTGCGGGCTATTCCTGGCCTGTTGCATCCTATACAACATGGCCAACGACTATGGGATAGCTGTACAGGTCGAAGAGGGGGACAGCAATGAGGACGATGAGGATGCTGGTGAAGATGGTGATGGGCAGCCCCCCCTTAGTCAAGGGACCCCCGACTGATCCGAATGCGCAGCTGCACCGGGACACTATCACAGAGAAGCACTTCAACCAACCCAGGTAAGTCAAGGGGCCATGTGCAACCACCAATGGCAAGGGCGCAACCCACAAACATGCATGGACAAACCCCAGGGGTGCATGTCATAAAGGGAATTGGCTGAGCATGGAACCGCACATGCCGTCAGAGATGGGCAAGGTCTAACACGGCACGTGGTCACACACACAGACCACAAGACATGTACAAAAGGTAGGAGGCATGCCAACCCCAACCGCCCCCCTAGCCACACCCACGTCCACAGACCACCACGCCCAGTGCCTGTCATTATGCATGTGTCAGACACTGGGCACCATTGCACAGTGGCAGACAGCGCAATGCAGGCATCATCATGCACATGCCACAGCGGACAGCAGCCGGGAGGGTGTGCAGATGGAATGTGTGTGTGTGTGTGTGTGTGTGCGTAGGGCTGGGTACCTCACCTGTGCATTGCACGTTGAACAACACACTGCACACAGGGCAGCGTCAGACAGTAGCCTTGGTGGGAGACAGGTCAGTCACGCGCCACAGTGCCACGGCCACCACGGATGCATGGTCGGCCCCGCCGAGACCCGCCAGCAGTTACAGGCTGACCAACGGCCTCATGGGATGGCACCGATGGTCCCCCAGGGGTTCCGCTGCATGAACGTGACCGTGCTCGCGCAGGGGTCTGCAGCACACTGAACATGCCTGTGCCAGGCATGCTCGGGATGCCCACAGCTGAACCCGGTGTCAACAAGGAGGGTGTTTATGTCACCGGGAATGGGGGGTGGACGTTGCACTGCACGGTGTCTGCGGCGCATGGGCAAATAACTGTGTGCCCACTGTGGCCATGACAGCTGTGATTGTCTGTGTCAGTCTGTCAATGGCTGTGGTCACATCCTCCTGCAGCTGGTCCATCCCTGCCAGGAACAGACCGGTGTCCCTGCTGCGCTGCTCCTCTGCCTGGCACAGAGCCGCACTGAGTGCATCCACCACTGCCACAAGCTGCAACTGCTGATCGACTGAATCTTGGAGTATGTGGGTGTGCTCATCAAAGAGGTCATCCACCTGATCTGCATGCTGTCCCTCACGGTGTTCGCAGCCCTGATGGGCAGCCCCCCTTGAGGATGAGGGCTGCGCACCAGGGTCATGCCTGGGCATGTCCACAGGTGGTGCCCTGATGCCGCCGCTGACACTGTACCCCCATGGCCATTGGCCGACTGCTGACACTACCCCTCTGGCTGCCACTCTCCATGGCCCAACGGTGCCGCCGCAGCAGATGCAACAGCCCCACTGTCCTGGACACACACCAGTGCTGCCCCACTGGTGCAGACAGGCACAGGCTGGGACTGTGATGTCACGCAGGCCTCCATGGTGGCACCACCCACGGCCATGCCCATGCTGTAACCTGCTGTGTGGCCATCCTGCAGCCCACACGTATCACTGTCCATGATGTGAGCTCCATCATCATCAGTGATGGATCTGGTACCAGTCCGAGTCGCAGTATGCTGGCATCCATGGATGCTGGCACACTGGGATACGGGCAGAGCCTCCTCCACACCTGCTCCACCAACATCAGTCTGGACAGCCAGGCGGGCCCACTGTCGCCCTGACCCTCGGACACCTGTGGAGGTGGATGGGCCCTCCTGTGTCCATGGTATCGCACTCAGTGGATGAGTCCACCAGCGCTGACCCATGCAGATGCTCAGGAGCTGTAAGGGGAAACAGTAGCATTAATGTATCTGCCCTACCCTGTGTCATCCCCCCCAGTGACAGCTCAGTACCTACCATGCAGTGACGGGCTACCACCCATCTGGAATCCACCACCTGGAACACCCTCGATGGCACAATGCCGCATGTTGCCAGCAACCCACTCTTCTTGTGAGGTCAGGCCTTGCACAGCCTGCTGTCCCCCACCGGTCACAGCCCATGCTGCCCTGATGGCAGCCACCTTATCCTTAATCCTCCGACTGTCCATGCCCACCTTCTTCTTGCACTCCTGCACGGACCGCTGGTGGCTGCCATGCAGGTTGACAGAATGCGCCACCTCTCCCCATGCAGCAGCATGGGCCTGTGGTGTTCCCCGCTGTCCGCTGAGCTGCAGCTCCTGGTCAAGGTAGGCCTCAAACAGGGCACCTGTTTCTGCCTTGGTGAAGTTTGGCCTCCTCTTCCTCCCACATCCCTGTTCCTCTACCACCACCTCATGATTGCTCATTATTGATCCTGTGTTAATGACAGGTGTTACCTGTGACTGTGCAGTCCTATGCATGTCCCACACACCACAGTCCACACTCCCAAACAGCATGCAACTCACCACAATAGACTGCAATACCAGACTATGGCCTCTGCAGTCCAATGTCGCATTTATATAGCACAACGCATGCAAATGAGGTGAGGCACAATTTTAAAGTGGATGCTAATGCAGTATCTGCGCCATTGAATAGCTGATTAGCTGATTTGCATATGCCGGCTAAATATCGCACTGTTGTGCCTTGCACAATTGTGTTCAACGTGCTCAAGCAAGGGTGCATTTCTTAGACATGCACAGTGGACACCGAACGGCACATGCCCAGGGTGCTGACGCTGATGCCTGCCGTGCTGCTGACGTGCTGTGCATGGAAGGCAATGCCGGGCACGGCCACCATTGTGCTAGTGGTGCTACTGTGCTGTTCACACGTATGGCGCTCTGGCACTGGGGCACCAGAGGTGCAGTGGGGCCACAGCGTGGTAGGCCGCTACAGGAAGTGCCACACAGGTGCCCTACCATGCTACACGCGGTGAGTACTAATCATGCTGTGGCAGTCTGTGCTCGACAGACCCCTGACCCTGTGATGACCTTTGCCCCTCGGCACCATGCGTCTGCAAGGGTGCACCTCTGTCATACTGTTCGGTGACAGCATGATGGGGAATGGCAGTGCAGTACCACGCAACATCCGCACGTGGCGGACGTGCACTACATAGTGCCATTTTGATACTGAAAGATTGCAGGACGGCATGGAGACAGGCACTGATCTGGAGCCAGGTCGAACTGACCAATCTAATGCACTTGGTGGAGCCCCATGCTGCTTCTGTATTTGGGGAGGGACCCCTGGACAGGGCCAGGAGTGCTGTGTGGGAGGAGGTGGCAGTGGCCCTGGAGGAGATGATGGGCATGGAGTGCACAGCCGAGCAGTGCAGGCACTGCTATGGGGACCTGCAGCATTGGGACCTGGACAGGCTTACCCACCTGCGGTCACAGGCCAGGAGGGGCACGGTTCCATGGCCAGGTAGGTGCCCCATCCATACACTGTTAACGTCCATATGGGTATCACGGTGGCATGAGTCCAGCACATGGGGGGCCCATCCAGTGTGGGCCGTGGTGGTCATATCGGGGTGGGGGCAGATGGTTATGGCTGTGTGGGATTGCACACACATGGGGGCAGGGGACTTTGCTACCAGATTGTACAGATGTTCCTCTCTCCATGTTTGCACCCTAGGCCCTGAGGAGTGCCGGCTTGCCAGGGAGGGGAGGCTGTGGCGTGACCCACATCATGTGACAAGGGCGCCTGGACCAGCCCAGCACAGGGACCAGCCTGATGATGGTGAGTGCCTTACATCCATGATTATTTTTGCATGCTGTGTAACAGGGCAGGCAGCGGGGCATGGCCACCATCCATTGACACCACTGCCATGCATGCAACTTGGTATAGTCAGCACTGTCCAGTGGCACTGCATGTCTGGGAGTGCGTCAATAGTGGTCCATGCATGCATCGAGTACATGGCTGTGCCACTGCCTTTGCACCGCATAGCCATGCCACTGTACAGCCACGGTGGTGCTGTGCAGGACTTGGCCAGTGGGTGTGTGCAGTGGTCCACATGGCTGTGATCACCTGGGTGGGCAGGTCTTGTGGACACAATCACTGTGGGTGGTCACACATCATCACAGAGGCATGTCCCACGGCCGTATGTCAGGCACAGTGGGTGAGCTGCAGGGGGCTGTGCATTCACACCTATTGACTCTGCTTCCTTGTCCTAGGTGGACGGCAGTTGCAGACAATACAACAGACACTGCAGCAAATACTGCAGGTGGCCAGGGCCTCCCTGGAGATCTTGGAGTGCCTAGACCGTCTGGGAGTCCGACGGCAGCATGGCGGGAGGAGCAGTCAGACCGGGGAGTAGAGCTCCTGCTGAGCATTTTACACCCCATGATTTCCCCAACCCCCCTGGACCCACCCTCACACCCCTCCTTCCCTCTACCATTTGTTCACCCCTGTCCCTTACCCACCCCCACCTTGTTTGTGGCCCTCCCCCAAACCTTTTGTAAATAGCTGTATGTAGTTGTTTTTGATCTTTTATAATACATTTGCTTTGTTATGCCTACTGTGGTGGTCTCTGATTTGCAGCAGGCTATAGGTGTTTAGCTGCAGTGGTGTGCATGGCATCAGGGGTGGTGCAGTCATGTGCGTGTGTGTGTGTCCGTGGGGAAGTGACTATGTTGTGGGAGTAGCTATCCTTCACTGTGGTTTGTGTGTTGTTCCCTGTGGACTGGATGACTGTGTGCAGCAGTCCACGGTGCATGCTCTGTGTCCATGGAGCACCTGTTAGACCATCCATGGCCTGTACAGCTGACACCCTTGCATGTCTGTGACCTGCACGGTCCGCTGGCATGTCAGTGGTGGCTGTCCATGCTGGACAGCCACTGTACCCGGCACAATGGCAGGTTGCCTCCTGTCATTGGTGTGGTGCATGTCTGCCTCAGGTGACACTGTGGCCTCCGCTGTTGTTGTCCCACCTCCATGCTGTCACTTGTGTGTGTCACAGTGGATGTGCACCACTGTCTGTCACTTGTGCTCCTGGCACATGCTGGTGGCGTACAGCTCCATGGTGCCTGTGCAGGGTGGCTGGCACTCCTGTGCCATGGAGGGGTGCTGGACATGTGTACATGGTTTCTGTGCCACACGCTGGGGGTTTGGTTGCCCCGCTACTGTGTCCCTGTGTTGGTGTGCCCTTGGGTATGGGTGGGTGTTTGTCCATGCACTGTGTTGCATCCTGTGTGGCGCATGCTTCCATGCACCACTGTGGGTGTCTGCGCTGGCTGTTGTGGCCAGTGCTGGGTTGGGGTGTGTCCTTGGGAGGGTGTGCAGGGTGATGTACCACTGGTGGTGGGGTCCTGGGCATGCCCTATCACATGTGGGGTACCTCGTGTGCCGACGCATGATCAGTCTCTCAGCTGTACCTCGGGGGGAAGTGCGTGGTGGCACTGTGTATGCAGTCATTGCATCGCTGTCTGCTGCCACCCACTGATGGGTGCTCATGGTGGGGCTGCCTTGCATGGTTCTGTGGTGCACAGGGTTGCATTGTCACAGTGGGGGTGGTGGCATGCATGGGGTGTCCTGCACTGGTGGACGCTGCTCCTGGGCAGGGTGTCTGGGGATCATGGTGCAGAGTGTGCTCTGCATTGGTGGGATAGTGTGGCATGGGGTGGTTGGACCTCCTTGTGTGCCAGTCACAACTTGCCAGGGGGTGTGCTGGGGCACCATGCCCCGGCTGTGGGTTTGTTGCTGGTATCCATGGGCCGGTGGTTATTCCAGCTCTCCACTGGTTGTGCAGTGCATGGGGTGTGGGGGCAATGTCTGTTCTGCTGTGTGCTCCTCTGCCCATCTGTGGCATGGGTGATGGGCCCCTGCATCCTGCCCCTGCGCTTCCCTGGTTGTGCTGTTGCACTGCTGCCCTGCTCCACTGAGCATCCCTGGTTGTGCTATGGCACATCTGAACTGCACCACTGCACATCCCTGGTTGCGCTATGGTGCAGGTGGTGCGATATTCAGTTGTGTGCCGCAAACGCATCTTGACCTGTGCAGTTTTTGAATATTAAGCTTCTTGCGCATGGGCACAGTGGACTTCTGCTTGCTCCTGCTGTTGTGCACTTTTTGGGCACAGTTTGAATATCTGGGCCCATATCTAAAGATGCATTCTCTCCCTATCTTAAAATACATGCACTCCCTATCTAAAAATATATACTCTTCCTATCTAAAAAACATACTCTTCTTATCTAAAAGTACATTCTCTTCCTATCTAGAAATACATACTCTCCCTATCTAAAAATACATTCTCTCCCTATCTAAAAATATATACTCTCCCTATCTAAAAAACATACACTCCCTATCTAAAAATATGTACATACTCTCCCCATCTAAAAATACTTACGCTCCCTATCTAAAAATACATACATACTCTCCCTATCTAAAAATACATACTCTTCCTATCTAAAAATACAGACTCTCCCTATCTAAAAATATATACTCTTCCTACCTAAAAAAACATACTCTCCTTATCTAAAAATACATTTTCTCCCTATCTAGAAATACATACTCTCCCTATCTAAAAATACATTCTCTCCCTATCAAAAAAATATATACTCTCCCTATCCAAAAAACATACACTCCCTATCTAAAAATACATATATACTCTCCCTATCTAAAAATACATACGCTCCCTATCTAAAAATACATACATACATACTCTCCCTATCTAAAGATACATTATCTCTCTAACTAAAAATACACTCTCTCCCTATCTAAAAATACATACTCTCCGTATCTAAAAATATATTATCTCCCTATCTAAAAATACATACTCTTCCTATCTAAAAATGCATTCTCTCCCTATCTAAAAATGCACACTCTCCCTATCTAAAAATACATACTCTCCCATCTAAAAATACATTGTCTCCCTATTTAAAAATACATACTCTCCCTATCTAAAACAAGCATTTGTCAATGCCGAATGTTGTCACACTGGCATTGGCAGTGGGAGTGGCGGAGCTAGAGACACATAGTTCTGTGATTTTGTGAATGTGTCTCAAAAGGTGATTTTGCACTGCGAGCACGCCATTGTGCACCACAGCTGTGGAAACATGTTTTGGGCAGGCTGTGAAAAATGGCGGCTGGACTGTTGATAAGGAGATGTGCACAAATACCAGTGGTGAAAATGTGGCATGAAAATATTGCAGATTAACGAAGTTATAGGGGTGGGTGGAAACTGCACAATGCACGCTTGCAACACAGTCATTGTACAGAGTTTCGGCACCAATTTTTCAACAAAGGCATTTTAGGAGCTCTGCTCATGAACAGTGTCACCGTCATTTCCTCAAACTGTCCCAAAAACTGATTTCGCACAACAGCCATGCAATTATGTGCCAGACGTGCGAAAACACATTTCAGGCAGCTGTAGTATTCATAAGGAGGTATGGAAAAATGCCAATGATGAACAGCTGGAGTGAAACTATTACAGATTCACAGAGTCATGAGTGTGCGTGCAAACTGTGCAATGCACACTCATAAAACACTCATTTTATTGACTTTCGTTCCCAAATTTTCAACATAGGCATTTTAGGGCATCTGCTAATGAACAGTGTCACTGTCATTTTCATCATGTGTCTCGAACATGGACTTTCCACAGTGAACACGCTATTCTGCGCCAAACTGAGAAAACAGATTTTGGTCAGGATGTCAAAAATGAAAGCTGTACTGTTCATTAGGAGGTGCAGAACAATGGTACTGTTGAAAACCTGGAGTGAAAATAGCAGTAGTTTGCGAACGTATGAGTGTGCATGGAAACTGCACAACGTACACTCATAACACAGTGGTGTTATGGTGTATTGTCACCAAATTGTCAATACAGGTATTTTAGGACCTCTTCTCATGAACAGTGTCACTGTCATTTTTGCAATGTGTCCTGAACATGGATTTCGCACGGTGAATGCGCTATTCTGTGCTGGAAGTGCGAAAACACATTTTATGAAGGATGTGAAAAATGACAGCTATACAGTTCACAAGAAAGTGTGGTAAAATGCCAATGTTGAGAATCTGGCATGAAAATATTGTGAATTCGCTAACTTACGAGCATGCATTGCGCTGTTGCTACACACGCTCATAAAACAGTCATTTTATGGAGTATTGTCACCAAATTTTCAACACAGGCATTTTAGGACATCTGCTCATGAACAGTTCACTGTCATTTTCATAATGTGTCCCAAACACTAATTTCGCACCACAACCGTGCTATCTGCGCCGGAAGTGCAAAAACACATTTCAGCCAGGATGTGAAAAATGACAGCTATACAGTTCACAAGAAGGTGTAGTAAAATGCCAATGTTGAGAATCTGGCATGAAAATATTGTGAATTCGCTAACTTACGAGCGTGCATTGCGCAGTTGCCATGCATGCTCATACAACAGTCATGTTTTGGATTTTTCCCACCAAATTTGCAACATAGGGTTTTTGAGAGCCCCCCTCATTAACAGGGGCACTGCCATTTTGTTACACAGTCCCGAAAGGTGATTCTGCACAGTGACTGCGAAATCACCTTCCGGGACCTAATAATGCCATGACAGTGCTGGAATTCAGGAGAAGGGGTTCCAAAAACCCCATGTTGAAAATTTGGGTCCAAAATTCACAAAATGCCTGAGATATGTACTAAAGTTGAAAAAAAACTATTTATTACATTATACAGCTTACCGGCATTTTCTCAGTTCACGGTTGGCTTTGAAGAGTGCAGACATGTTCTGGGTCCACCAAAGATCGTCAAGGCCGGACTCAGAGGTAAGTATGGGGTGAGGGGTGTGTGGGAATGCAGGATGCACAGTGGGTGGATACGGGTGGGGGAGGGAGGGGCACGGAGACTACAAGGGACCGCTTTTCCTTTACAGGTTCAAAAAGAAACAAAAACAAAACATCGCGACAGTTTTTTTTTCCAGGGACGGCACACTGGGGGAGCTTCCAGTGTGCCACCTAACTGTTTGGGAGGTGCTGCAGCCAATGGGGGATTGGGCACCCTCATCGGCAAACAACAGGAGGGGGAATTTATGCCGACGGGATTGGGCACCCCAGTCTGCACACAAAGAAGGGGTGGTACAGCACGGGGATTGAGCACCCCTTGAGGTATTAAACAATTGGGGGTTATTTCTGCCAATGGGGGTGGGCTCCCCATCGGCACATGAGGAAAGGGGGGGCGGGGTAGAGCCCAGGGGGATTGAGCACCCCCCTCAGCATATCACAAATGGGGGGGATGCTTTATGCCGATGGGAAGTGGGCTCCCCCATCAGCACATTCACAGGGGGCAGGGGCAGCTGAAAGGGGGATTTGGCACCCCCGAAGTCGGCAGTTCGGCGGCCAGTGTGCTGCCATGTACATAATGACGGTGAGCACGGCAAGAAAAGGACCGCTGCATCTGACTAGCTCTGCTTGGATTGCAGCGGACCTTTTCTTAGATGTGCTCACCACATTATGTATGCATGGTGTGGTGCCAGCATGCAGGCTGATTGGAGAATTCAGGACGCACCTACTGATGCGTGCTCTGCATTCGCCCAACAGCGACCGCGCCTCCAAAGCTGCACTGTCCCACGATGTTGGCTGTGCAAGCATGCCAACATAAAAACATACATATGCTCCCTATCTAAAAACCCAACTTTAATCACCCCCAAAAAGATAAAATAAGCTACAATAAATCCAAGTGAACCTAGACTCTCATAAAGTCTGGCTAATAGTAAGTTAATCCCCTACTATGAGCAGGATCACTGGCAGTAATTAGTTCAGAAAAGTAAAGTGAAGTCCAGTTAGGTGCTTTAACAGAAGATACATGATCTAAAACATTTAAACACAAGTCCTGGCATCCAAAAGTCAAATATCGCTAGTTGAAAGATAGAAACATAAAAGTTGACGGCAGATAAGGACTGCAAGGCCAACCCAATCTGCCCATTTCTTTTTCTACCTTATGAATGCGCCATTGGCAATTGCTCTGTCAATGGCCTATCTATTCATACTCATCTGTATTGCTCCGTAATGCCTATACAATGCCTGTTTGAAGACCTGCACTGTATTCATATCCACCACTTACTGAGGTAGGCCATTCCATGCATCCACCACCCTTTCTGTGAAAAATAACTTCCTCACATTGCCCCTTAATCAGCCTCCCTCTAATCTCATGCTGTGTCCTCTTGTCCTGCTATTTTTCTTATATTGAAACATGTTAGACTCTTTCACCTTGTTAATGCCCTTAAGGTGTTTGAATGTTTCAATCATTTCACCTCTCTCCCTCCTTTGCTCCAGGGTATACATATTGAGTTCCATTAATCTGTTCTTATACATTTTCTGATGCAGTCCCTGCACCATTTTGGTTGCCCTTCTATGGACTGCCTTAATTTGGTTAATGTCCTTGTGAAGGTGTGGCCTCCAGTACTGCATGCAGTATTCCAGATGGGGCCTAACCAGTGTCTTGTAAAGAGGGATTATTACCTCCCTCTTACAACTTGTGATGCCCCTACTAATACACCCCAACATCCCCCTAGCCCTACCTACTGCTTTAGTGGTCTGCTTGGATGATTTCAGATCATCTGTGATGATGATGCCTAAGTCTCTTTCTTCCCTTGTGACTGCCAGCAACTCCCCTCCCAACCTATAGGTGACTTCAGGTTTTTTTTTCCCTATATGCCTGATCTTGCACTTCTTTGCGTTGAACCCCAGTTGCCACTCTTCTGACCATTTTGCCAGTTTATCCAGTTCTCTTCTCATTCTGCCCACCACATCTGGATCATCTACTGTGTTGCAGATCTTGGTGTCATCTGCAAACAGACAAACCTTACCCTCCAGTCCATCTGCAATGTCACTGATGAAGATTTTGAAGAGGACTGGCCCCAGGACTGATCCCTGAGGTACCCCACTTGTGACTTGCATCTCTTCTGACTGTATACCGTTTACCACCACCACTCTCTGTTTTCTGCCCATCAACCAGTTTGCCACCCAGTTGACCAACTTCTGACCCACCCCGAGCCTACCCAGCTTATTAATCAATCTTCTATGTGGAACAGTATTGAAAGCTTTGCTGAAGTCAAAGTAGGCAACATCAACTGCTCCCCCTTGAAGCTTCACAGTTTCATTGCTCTCACCAGGGAAAAAGTTCAATTAATTAAATAACACAAGACAAAACCAGCTCTCTCCCCATGGCATTAGTCAAAAATATCTAGCATGACATGGCAGGATGGCAACTGAAACAATAACCCTTAACATTTATGGATCTGTGACAGTCGGTAGACAATTTTGTTGTCGACTGAAGTTACAGCAGCTCCTTTATGTTGACCTCATTTGCAGGCAGCCTAAAAGGAGTCACTTCAGACTATTTTTTTCAGGAGGCTTTGCACCACAACCCCCCATGTGGGGGGCTCTGCCCCCACACTCCCACTACTAAATCAATCAATTCTGAGTCAGAGTTGCTTCGGGGAGGGGCTGCAATACCCCAAAAAAGCAGTGATGGGGTCCTGCGCCGACACTACAGTGACCTGGCACTGTTGTTGCTGTAGTGTCAGCCACAGTAAAGTTGTTGCCATAGAGACGGCATACTGAAATTTCTCACCATACAATAAAAGTCTTCTGAATCCACCATCATATAACTGAATACTGCCAAAGCAAGAGCAAGATTTCTTACCAAGTTGTAAAAATCCAGACTGATAAAATAATGTACACTTCTGCAGGTGTTCCTGCTCGATGTTACAGCCCAGCTCACCCATGGATTAACATGGCTCAGAATTCAGACTGCTCAAACAAACAATGATCAGAACTTCCACAGAGGGAGTCGGCTGTACTCCAGGTCTGCTTGTCAGGGTCGGGATAATCAGACAGTCTCCTAAGTCTGATACCTCAGAGTTAGAATGTGGCAAAGTCTGCACTTTCACAGTTGAGGTCAGCAACCCTCCTGCTCTGCTTCGCTCTGCCCAGAAGCAAGGATGAAATAGCAAGCTCTCTGCACCACTCTGCACCAACACAAATGAGTTGTGGTGAGAAATAATTCTGAATTCTTCTAGATAAAATAAAAAACAGCACCGAACTGGTCAAAATTTAAATACTAAAAAATAACAAACCTAACACTCCTGCTTCTAACTCACGGAAAATCCCTGCCTGATGCTCCTCCCCACTAATCTCAATGATCCTGGATTGCTTCAGTAATTAAAGCAAAGGTAATTTAAACTACCCTTAAAATTTGGACATGAAACAAATGCAGAAAATGCTGGGTTCTCACAGATAAAGCTAGCAAAAATATCATCAGAGCACAGAGCTGAGATGGACAGCACACACTGCCTGGTGGCCACCTTTCTCCCCCAGTATAACATAGGGAGATACGTCTGGGTGGGATGCTTGATTGCCAGACACAGAAATCATGGGTCATTATGGCGTTGTGCCATGCTGAGTAGTGGCCGCAGACACACACACAGAGGGCTTAGCACAGTCAGTGGCTCTGTAGGTAGCATGCTCTCATTGGGGGCTGGAAGATTGGAAGGCTGTGGGTTCTAGCCCCACACAAGACACTTGGAGTAATACCCAGAACTGATACTGTGGTGCAGTTTGTGGGGGGGTGCAGCATTGGTGAGGTGCCATCCTTTGGGATGACACAATAAACTGAGGTCCTTTCTGCCCATCACTGGTCATTGTCCAGGTGGAGATGACAGATCCCATGGCACTTATTGACAAACAGCAGGAGAGTTTCTCCAGTGTCATGGCCAGCATTCCTCCTGTCAATAAAACAGGTCCATGTAACTCACCTAGAAACAAGCTCTATAGCTCAGTGTGCCTTTCCTAGCCAAATCAAATTTGAACTTTGCTGGAGGAAATGTGGTGGGATAGGCTCACCTTATCACATTTCTTGGGATTGCCCTATTCTTCGGCTTTTCAGGACAGATTTAGGGCATACAGTAAACACAAACTGGCCCAGATGTCAGAAGAGACAGAATCTGCTCATCTCATCTTGAACATCCACCCCCCCCCCAGGGTAAATGCAGTAAAAGTCAAAAAACATTTCTGGGGATCCTTTTAGCAGCCACAGGCAAAGCTATAACAACAAAATGGTTACTCCCAGAACCACCCTGTATAAAGGATAGGCTTAATGTAATTAAAGCGATATACCAGATAGGAAAGTTAACTGTTGATCTTCGATTACAAACCAACAAATGCAAGTGGACCTGGCTGCCTTGTATGGCACTTATCAAGGAGGTAGAAGGTATCTCTGTTTTAATCCAACATGTAGAAGGACACTGAACTTGGGACTCCTCCACCTGGACCCTTATTTAGCACTTTACTGTAATAATATGCATGGACTCAGATGTGAAATACTGTTAAATGAAATGACAGCTCCTTTATTTTTTTAAGTTTAATATCTGTGTTTTAATGGTTAAAATTTGTTGTTTCTTATTATTATTTTATATACGATAGTTTAATAGCATATTTATGTGGGTTTTTCCCCTTCTTCATGGATCGATATATGTGACATGTTGTGCAAGAAGTAATATGACAATATACTGTAAGACTGTACAAGATACATAGCATGGTAATTAATTTGTTTGACTTGATGAACACGATGACCATACAACTCTCATTATCTTGGTTTTTGATGAAGTAATGAAGTCTTTGAAAAAAAATGTCAATCAAACAATAAATTCTAGCAAGTGAGACTCTATTTGCACCCACTAACATCTGTATAGTCAATTTGCATTGTACCTCTATTTCAAGGGGGAATTCCCCTCCCCCCATGTCCTGTACTGACATTTGAGTATGGGACTTTCAGCAGTGGCAAATAAAGTAGACACAAAGTACCCTTTTTGTGCCAGCCTCAATATCAGCCTTGAATCAAGCTCCTGCTGCCTAACTCTGAGGACAAACCTCATTCGTTGGTGAGATGTTTGGATATAAACTGTGCTAATGAGCTTTTCAAATAAGTGGAGGAAGTGACACAATATCAAAATAGACACTGCAGGCTCAGCTCTAGTAGTTGCTATTTATTATTGTCCTCTCTTACCCAACCTCATCTACAAGATCTTTATAGAATGTTTAGCATGGTGTAACATAATGCAAACTTACATTTAGCTAGCCATCTGCTCTGCTCCAAACCTGCTACAAGGAAGGAAATTGGCATAGGATGTCAGACAAAACTATCCCAGGGTTGCACAGAGAAATAGAATTAGTCAGCAGATAAGGACCACATAGCCCACCCAGTCTGTCCATTTTTCCCTGCCTATGCTGTAACCACAGACCCCACCTGAACTTCAGCTACTCCACCCATCACTTCCAACCAAGTTGCTTTGTGCCAACCCCATGCATGCTTGAAGCCCACCACTGTTTTTACCCGACCACCTCTGCTGGGAGACTGCGCTAGGAGTCCATCATTCTTTCAGTGAAGAAGTACTGCCTCACATCCCTTCTGAATTTCCATCCTTCCAGCTTCATCATGTGCCCCCTTGTTTTTGTGCCCCTCCTCTTCTGAAAAATGCTCCCCTCCTTCCGTGCAATTAATTGTTTTTGGGTGGAAGTCCAAAACATTCACAAGTTTGAATGAAGAAGCCATTACATGTTTTAGGAAGCTTTCTGAAAGTCAAAATGTTTCCTAGATTACAACGTTTGGAAGTAAATACTGAAATGAAAAACATACTACTGAAAAGGTAAGATACAGTAAATGTCACTGGTAAACTACTGTTTCAGAAAAATTAATCTCTTTTTACTTACCGGTTTGCAAAATTAGACTTCAATTTTATTTTTCTACAAGAAGCCAATATTTCTACATTTTTCGTAGATTGCCTTCCTCCTCCTTTATTTCAAAGGCTTTTCCTTATTTATGGAAGTCAAATCCTACCAAAAAGGAGTTAATTAAAGCCCACACTATACACTTTCTAATACTGTAGGGTGCAATTAATCATTACAGAAAAATATTGCTAGGCAACAAGGTCAGGTACTATTGCTTAATCTATGCAATCTTGAATATACCCTACTTTTCAACATTTTTATTAGAATGTTTCCAATGTGTACTCAAGGATTAACTTAAGCAGCACTTGTAGACTGCAGTAGCCATCAGTAGTTAACCACAAGGTACTTACATAGAACTACTTTGTGTCAGCTCATGAGCTACACGTGACATAAATCATCACCTTGATTTCTCCAAACAGATTGATGCAATCTCAAACTTTTCTTTCAACATTGTGCTCTACACCAAAACAAGACCTGCCTTCCCCTCATTGCCAAATTGGTAGTCATGTGCACATTTATACTACTGGAACAGGAAATTCAAAGGTCTCTAGCAATTTCTAAACAGGTCAGTGATCACTAACACCCCTTTGAGGGCCCAAAGCAAGGAAGGACAGCAAAATGCCAAACTGAATAGGATGGTTAGTGAGTAGATAACCCATTTTTTGACTGGCCCTAAAATATCTCAGTGCACCTATGCAAAGCAGCTGACAGCACCTCACATATTGGTGCATCAGCATACTGATAGGTTCAGAGATGGTAAGTAAGTGTCAGTGCCATTCTAACTATCACCTCCCCCAGCCAGGTCTTACCATCTGCCACCTTAACCACAAACCCATCAGTCAAACACCCTTGAATGTATACATTGCAATAACCCTAGTTGCTGTGGGCCTCCCTGCTCCCCCTGATCACCCCATCAAGCTAAAACAAATTTTCCCTTGTATCCAGTTACCCCCGCCCCCAAACACCATGCCAAGCTAAAGACATAATTTCCCCTGTTGTCCAGTAGTCACCCCAGCCTCTGAACTCCCTAACAAGCTTGAGACACATTTGCTTTGGTGGTTAGTGGTCCCACCACATGTTAGAATCCTCCACCCCACTCACCAACTGAATCCTAGCACTACCATCACCCATCCACCCCTCCACCTACAGTACCTCCTCCTCCCCTGACAGTGACCAGCTCAGACCCTGTCCTCACCTCCGTGGCTGGCTACTGACTGACATTCTGCGATTGATCACACTGGCTACTGTAAAAGCTGATGATGTTCGCAAACTCAGTTAACAACCAGCAGCAGAGGTGAGAGGAGGGGCTGTGCTAGTTGCTGTCGGAGGGGTGTAGATACTATCAGTGTGGGGTCTAGAGAGTAGTGCTAGTGGTGGGACTGAGTGGGCAGGTAAAGTGGGGGGGATTCAAACTTGGGGGGAACCACTAGCCACCAGGGCAAATGTGCCTCAAGCTTGGCAGGGAGATTGAGGAGGTGACCACTGGACTCCAGAGAAACTATGTCTTAAAGAGGGACTTCCCTAAAATTGCTACATTGCAGAATTAGAATTTGCATACCCCCAATAAATCTCATGGCAAACATTAGGTTTCTTCGTTACGGGAGTCACGTGATGCAGAGCGACTGGTAGCGGCTTTCTCCTGAGCTCCCACCCTCCACCCTATTAAATCGCTTATTTTTACTGATCTACAGCACTCCTTCACAAAGATTTTGTTTGCTGAAGTGACATTGATCATTTGGGATACTCCTGAACCAAACCTTGTGGTGGAACGTTCGTTTCATAGGCCGTTTGGGGCAATGGATTCGGAGATGAAAGCAGCCGGGGTGAAGCATACTCCACCCACATCTCCAGAGAAATCATCCAAAAAAGCCAGAAATGCTAACTCGGGGCAGTTAACAAAACAATCGCCCTCTCCTTCACAAAGCAACTTGTTAACGGAAGATCGATTCCTTCAAGAGCTCCTGCCCTTCAGGGAAACGCTTCAAGAAATCTCAAGCGAGATTAAATCAATAAGAAGTGACTTCACCGCCTTATTGAGATGGTTGGGGGATATGGAGGCAAGAGCATCTTCTTTAGAGCATTGGAAAAACAAGACGGATCCAGAAATTGTCAAACTAAGGCAGCAAGTCCAGAAACTACAGACCAAGACTGAAGACCTAGAGGGCAGAAGCAGGAGGAACAACATTTTAATCCTGGGCTTGCCTGAGTCGGAGGAAGGGGGGGACACCATCAGATTTGTTCAACAACTTTTAAATAAAATCATTGGCCCTTCGCCCATTAATCAACAGTACCATATCGAGAGGGCACATAGATCCTTAAGGCCTAAGCCTTCGCCTGGTGCCCCCCCCAGACCGATTATCATCAGGTTCCTCAGCTACATAGAGAAGCAACACGTTCTGGTGAAGGTCAAGGAATTAGAGTCAATCCAATGGGGCCACACTAAAATCAGAATCACCCAGGACCTCCCATACGAAATCCGGCAAAAGAGAGCAGCCTTCCACCCGATTGTAAAGAAGCTAATTGCAGCAGGCATGAAATTCAAAATTAACTACCCGGCAAAACTACTGGTCTCTCTGGATGGCACCTGGCATGCTTATGATAACCCGGAGCAAGCTTTATCCGACCTCGCGACGAGGCTCCCGAACCTCTTCAAAGGAGACTGACTTTTTCAAGGGGACTACTCACTAAAAGTTTCATTGAGTTGGTTGTAGATGTTTGCAACGCTTCATTCAGTTTAAATTGGATTGTTTTCGAATAGGATATCTCTTTTGGGAAGCTACTTGTGCTGGCTTACCTGGTTTCCTTGGGGGGAGAGGGCGTAGAGTCAGGATGGCAGTGCGTGGCGAGTTGGTAGGCCTTGAGGCCTATACGGCCTAGCAGACTCGTGGCGCCATGAACGAGCGTCTCCACTGGTAGTTTAGGTACTAGTGAGAGGGGTAGCGTTTCTGGTAAGTCTTTTGCGTCGGACCATTTTGGTTCATTCGCCTTCCGACTGAACTTCCCTCACGTTGTTTTTCCGGTTCGAAGACGCCTGGGTCTTTCCCATTGACCCTCAAAAAATCTCTGGGCTGTTTTCGGAAGTCAGGACTGGAGTACTCCAGGTATTTATCCTTTTTTAGTGTACCAGGACCATGAGGGTTTGAAGGAATACTGTGATAGAGCCACACAGGTAGCCAATTCCCCGTTAACCTTTGGGTCCAGAGTTTAGTTAAATTGAATTGCTTAATGCGATTACAGCACAATTTTACTGTTGGGTTGGGGGGTGGGGGGCTCGGGTAGAGCGAGTCTCCGAGAGTCTGTCTCATGTCAGAATTGGGTAACGGGGTACCTTGGTCTATCACGTAAAAATGTTAGGTTTTTTCTCTGGTGGTCCAGCTTCAACTCAAGCAGGGTTTCATGGCTCGCCATGGTTCTATTTCTAAAGTGGTTTGTGGCAGACCAAGGTATCCTGGGGGGTCCCTCGCTCGTATGGCAGAATTGGGTGTTTTTCTGCTTCTGGATACTTGGGCAACTATTTGTAAATAGCTTCGGGGTAGTGGGAGGAGGGTTTACAAAGTATGGGGGGAAGGGGGACCACATTTTCAAGATTCTCATTAATTTTCTCGGATTAACTTTTTTGTCTCTGGTTTTTCCTAAGGATTACGTAGTCTCAATTATGTGGCTGACAATACTTTCGGTTATGTTTGGAATGTTTGGGGAGGGCATGGGGGTGGGCGGAAGGTGCCACTTTGCAGGGGTTTGACTTATAAGACCATGGTTGAAAGTTACACATGCTGTTTCCTACCAAGATTGTTAAATGGCTTTAGGTCACATTAAATTTGCTACTTGGAATGTCAGGGGTATTAGAGAAGTAACCAAGAGAAGGCAAATCCTGCTGAATTGTTCGCTTACTGGTGTTGATATTCTATTTTTACAGGAAACTCATATTTTAGCCTCGGAAGTTAATCTGCTAAGGTGTCAAGGTTTCTCCCAGGTTTTTGTCTCGGAGGGGTCTACAAACAGTAGGGGAGTGGCTATCATGCTGAAACGTAATATACCATTTGTTCTAGAGAGTTGTACTACAGACTCAGATGGCAGGTATGTGTTGGTCAAAGGCACGCTTAACAACTTGGGAGTGGTTCTGGGGGCCATATACTGCCCAGTTGGAGGGATTCCAATTTTCTTATGCGGTTAACCACTAGTTGATGTGAGCTTCTACCAACGGTTTTCATTTTGGGGGGGGATTGGAATATTGCCCCTTCGCAGGCTCTTGACCGAACTTACAGGCCCATAGGATCTTCCACATCCGCCCAACTAGCCCTTCAGGATTTTTGTAACCTGCTGGGCTTTAGCGATCCTTGGAGAATTTTGAATCCCTCCAGCCGTTGCTACACGTATTATTCCTCAATACACAAGTCCTGGTCTAGACTGGACTTCCTTTTGGTGAGCATTGGGTTCTTGGCTAATATATCCCTTTCCGGTATAGAGCCGATTGTCATTTCGGACCATGCCATGGCATGGATAAAACTCACCTCCTGTCCCTTGGGCCAGAGAGACACCTCTTGGAAACTCAACACACAACTCCTAAAGGATGAACAGATCACTGTTCATATCAAATCTTTGATATCGTCCTTTCTCGAAATCAATCAGGGCTCAATCTCCAGAGATGATTTAGTCTGGGTGGGTTAAAATGTTTTCTCAGAGGTGAGTTTATTAAAATAGCCACTAAAAGGAAAAGGGTGAGAGAAGAGAGAATTACCCTTCTGGCTAACCAAATCAAATCGGCTGAAAATGTCCTCTCCTCCTCAAACTCTCAAACTGACTTAGAAAACCTGCTCAGGATCAAGAATGAGTATGAGGATCTGATTAAGGAAAAAAACGAATATGCCATCTTAAAATCTAAAGCGCGATATCTTGACCAGGGTGAAAAACCCGGGAGGTTACTAGCTCTCAGGTTAAGGGACGTAGAAAGTTCAAGACTAATTCCTGCTTTAAAAGGGGCTGACGGTTCAATTAAAACAGCACCAAGGGATATAGCCAAAATCTTTGAGGACTTCTACAAAGACTTATATAGCAATAACTTCTCCTCAACCCCAAGTTTGAACCCGGATTCTTTCTTGGCAGGGGTATCTCTCACTAAGCTGCTCCCCAGTCAATGCGAAGTGCTATCCGTGCCTATTACCCTGGAGGAGATTGAGGAAGTCATCCAAGGCCTACCCACTGACAAGTCCCCAGGTCCCGATGGCCTTCCATCCAATTTCTACAAAGCGCTCAGTAAGGAAGTTGCCCCGCCTCCTTAAGTTATTTAACTATATTCTCTTCGCTCCACTGGACCTCTTGCTGGAAGCTACTATTGTCCTAATCCTAAAGCCGGACAAGCCTAAGCTGGACCCAGCCAGTTATAGGCCGATATCACTACTTAACTATGACATTAAAATCTTAACCAAAATTCTTTCCTTAAGAATCAAACAGGTCTGGCAGGTACTGCTGAGTCAGGAGCAGGTAGGCTTTGTCCAGGGCAGATCAGCCGCAGATCATATACGCACACTCACTCACATCTTTTAGGTGGCCCAGGAGACCCAGATCCCTATGGCTTTAGTGGCTCTGGACGCGGAAAAGGCCTTTGACCGGGTCAGCTGGGATTTCCTGTGGGCTACCCTTAATAAAATGGGATTTCCCGGGAAGTTCATCGGCTGGTTAAGGGCAATATATACCTCACCCTCTGCGAGGGTCTACTGCAATGGGGTGTTCTCGTCCCGTTTTATTTTGCAATCTGGCACTCACCAGGGGTGCCCCTTGTCCCCATATCTATTCAATTTATACCTTGAACCTTTGCTGCTTCACATCAAAAGTTCACCCAAAATTTCTGGCTGTGTAATAGCTCAACGGGCCTTGACCCTCTCAGTTTTCGCAGATGACATACTCTTGCATCTCTCAAACCCCGAAGTTTCCTTGGGGGAGGTATTGTGACTAGTTAGCCTGTTTGGTAAGGCAGCTAACTATAAGCTTAATCTGTCTAAATCTGTGATATTCCACCAATTCACTCTTACACCATGCTAATGTTTCCAATTTGGTATGAAGTGGACCCCAAACCATCTCAAATATTTAGGTATTTATTTGGCCCGTGATTTAAGAGTCGGTCAAGAAACTTAACCTGGAAGACCTGTTAGACACCATCCAAAAAGATCTCATTAGATGGGATAGCCTGCCCATTTCATTTGGGGACGTGTCAATATAATTAAAATGAACGTTTTTCATGATTTTTTACCCCTTAAATCGTCCTTAATATCTGGCTCCTGAATCTTACTTCCAGAAGTTGCACTCAATAATATCCAAATTCATCTGGCGGCAAAACCTAGAAGATCCTTCTTAAGCTCTGTCTACCTAAGATAAGGGAGGCCTTCGTCTGCCCAACTTTGGATGGTATTACTGGGCCAGCCACTTAGCCAAACTGGCCAGGTGGATCGGGCCTCCGAATGAGCTCTATACGCCTGTCTGGTTAGAGTTGGAGCTTAGCCTGTTGAGGGAGCACAATATTCCACCCCGCTACATCTTTTTCTATAGTTTTTCCGCACTCCCGGAGGCTCTTCACAAATCGGTGATAGGGGTATCCACTAAAGTCTTGTCTCAAATCTGGAATTTCCTTAAAATCCCATATACTAAAGATCATGCCCAGCCTCTACTTCTTAACCCCAATATTAGAATGGGCGGACACATACTGTCGTCGGCCTGGCTCCCACAAATACAGGACAGTTTGGTAGAAGATCTGTACTTTCAGGGGGCCCTTGGTTCCTCCAAGGACATCCTCACTAAATTGGGTCTACCCTCTCAAAATATATTCAAGGTTTATCAACTAAGGCATCTCTTAGGTAGTAACTTTGGGTTGGTGAGCGTGCCCTCTCAGGTTAGGCCCTTCTTGGAACAACTTAGGAATCACGCTGCTAAGCCCCACTGCATAGCTAAAATTTATATACACCTAATAACTGAAAAGTTTCCTGATTCCTTGTGTGGTTCCAGGTCATGGGTCTCTCAATTCTCTGGTCTTTCCCTTTCTTGGGCCCAAGTTTGGCGGGATGTATATAGATATCTTACCCTAGATAGAAGCAGACTAATCCAGTTTTATATTCTAAACAATATGTACTACACTCACTGAAGCTCGCCAAATTTGATAGTTCCAAATCTGACAGTTGTGTGAGATGCGCTTGAAGTGGGGATTTATTATATATTTTTGGTCATATGCCAAAGTTGCCTCTGCTGGCAGGCAATTCGAGAGGTCTCGATCTGATTCTTGGTTTGGATGATTTATTTACAGCTGAAATTTGTATCTTTAGTGTGTACTCGAATATCAGGTGTGCAGAACGGAAATACCATATAGCCATAATTTCAATGGCAGTTAAGAGGCTAGTGCTTAGACACTGGCTAGACCAAGTAGTAATTTCTTACAAAGATTGGTTAGAGGAAATCTCCATATGTTTTAAGATGGAAAGATTAATTGCTAACTCTCGACATGCCATGCCTACGTTCCAGAAAAAATGGGGCAAGCTATCGCTTTATATCTTCATTGAATTTACACTTTATACCCTGGCGGCTTCAGTGTGAGTTATCTCAGGGTGACCTTAAGTTCTTTGGCATACAGTTCCACGGAGCTAAGGGAGAGCTCTCCAGGTTCATCTGAACTGGAGGTGGCACCTTCCGGGTGGGTTAGGAGTGGGTGGGGGTTGGGGTATATTGTCACGGTTTCTTCACTGCTTGTTCACAAATGGATGGTCAAGTTGTTACACTGCAGTATTTGTATCTTATCCACGTTTTCTTTGTAAATCAATAAAACTTTGAATTTCAAAAAAAGGTTTCTTCGTTACTTCATTTTAAAGTTATGAGCTGTTTTGTAACCCTGATTTCACTACCTGTTCAAAAAGGCAAGTTTCAGTGAAGAGCCACTGGTGATGTCATATCCTGAACTCACAGCCTAGTCCTCCCTGTTAGTAACCTTGCTGGACCTGCTTCTCCAAAGTTTAAGAAACTGTAGCTATAGTAATCATTAAAAAAAATTGACATAGGGTTGGCTGCAGTGCTTGAGCTTCCAGAATGTTCAGATGCATGGCATTATACTTTAGAACATATCAGGAGGTGGTTTTGGAATGCAGCACTGAACCCAAGGCATAGAATGTCAAGGTGGTGTCCATTTTTAAAAATGTTGGGGGAGAATGCAATCTCAGAATGTGGCAGGGATGAGCCACCTCACGTTGTAGTGGGATAATCAGTCTCAGAATGTGACAGGGACACACATTGAAGAATTTGGTGGAGACTGGAAATTTTGGAATATAGTGGGGATGCACGCCATCACTGTGTGACAGGACACACCATTTATTCTGAAAATTGCTTGTTCCTGCCACATTCCAGAATTGTACACACCCATCATACAGCATTTCAAAATTGTGCATTACATGCACACCACATTACAATGTTATGCACCTCAGCCACATTCTAAAATGATGCATCCCTGCTAAATTCCGAAATTGCACATCCCTTCCCCATTCCCAAATTACACATCCCTGCCACATTCTGAAATGGCGCATCACCACCAAATTCCATAATTGCACATCTGCACCAAGTTGTGTGTTCAGTACCATATTCCAAAATTGTCACTGCCACATTCCCAAATTGTGCATCACCGCCACATTCCGAAACTGTGCGTCACTGCTGCATTCCAAAATTGTGCATCACTGCCACATTCAAAATTGTGCATCACCGCCACCTTCCAAAATTGTACATCACTGCTGCATTCCAAAATTATGTATTCCAGCTACTTTCTGAGACTGTGTCATTGCTGCATTCCACAATTGCAACCTGGTGATATTTCAAAATCTCATATCTGCAGTATTCTAAACATTGCACACAACTTTGTGATTCAAAATCCATGTTTGTCATAGCATTCCAACCCCCATCACATTCTGAAGCACTGTACCTTGAATCTGCACATATAGGATAGTGTATGGGAGCTCATACATGACCACACTATTCTCATATTGAGTGGTTTCCATTATGATGGTGACCTTGAGAGTGAAGTTTGAGAGGTCTCTGTTGTCATGGAAACCACAAGGTATTTAAATAGCATGGTTGTGTATTTGGGCTCCCATACACTTTTCTACATAGTGTATGGTGCTCCACAACACATTACCACTTACTTTTTCTTGATTCTGTAGTGAGTGTTTGCCACTGGGTAATCACACTCCTCATCCACCCACCACTAGCCAGCTCTTACAAGTGACTCATCAACTGCCCCCTGTCCAACAAACAGTACACACAGCCATGGGGTGAATGGCAACAACACAGACAGCCGTGGGGCAAGCAGCAACAGTACAGACAGTGGTGGGCTGTGGCAACAGGCAATGGAGGAGAGAGCTGTGGGGCAAGCAGCAACACCACCGACAGCCTCGGGGCAAGCAGCAACAGTACAGATAGTGGTGGGCTGTGGCAACAGACAATGGAGGAGAGAGCTGTGGGGCAAGCAGCAACACCACCGACAGCCTCGGGCAAGCAGCAATATTACAGACAGTGGTGGGCTGTGGCAACAGGCAATGGAGGAGAGAGCTGTGGGGCAAGCAGCAACACCACTGACAGCCACGGACTGAGTGGCAACAGCACAGATGGCTGCGGGGTGAGCAGCAACAGCACAGACAGCCACTGGGCAAGTAACAACAGCACAGACAGATGTAGGGCGAGGCAACAGTACAGACAGCCACAGGAGAGCAGCAACAGCATGGATGGCCATGGGGTGAGAGGCAACAACACAGATGCCACAGAGTGAGTGGCAAAAGCATAAAGAGCCATGGGGCAAGTGGCAACAACACAGACAGCCACAGAATGAGGGGCAACAGCACAGACAGCCGCGGTGAGCAGCAACAGCATGGATGGCCATGGGGCGAGAGGCAACAACATGGACGCCACAGAGTGAGTGGCAAAAGCACAGACAGCCGTGAGCGAGCAGCAACAACACAGATGACTATAGGGTGAGTGGCAAGAGCACAGACAACAACAGATGAGAGGCAACAGCACAAACAGATATGGGATGAGTGGCAATAGCACAAAGAGCCTCAGAGCAAGCTGCACTAGCACAGCTGGCCGAGTAGTGAGCGGCAATAGCTCATGTAAAATCTATAAGTGTTATAGTACTTAGGCTTCAATGTAGGTCAGGTGCAGAAAAAGGACCACATTCTCACCGCAGGTTAATCTGAACAATCGCAGACCTGCTTGTGAGTCTGAGAAGATGAGCAAAACAGCAAGTCCTGTGATCTAGGTACATGATAGTTAAAGGATACTGCAGAAGAGATCAAAAATAGGAAAAAAGAAGGTAGAAGCACATAAACCATAGGAAACGGCAGTCCTGAGTATGGAGTTCTGAAGGATATACCTGTTATCTATTGTCAAAGTGGTGAGCCTGTATCTCACTGTTTATGCTGCCTTTTGGCTTTGGCATTGCTAACAGTTGCTTATTTGCTCACATGTTCTTTTTTTATATTACACAATGTTTTTTATAAGGACAAGTGTTTAATAACAGCGATTTTCTTGAGGTTAGACTGCTTGAGTGGTTTTCTTCTGCTTACCATAATAATTTTGCAGCATGTATTCTGAAAAACAGCACTAGACCGTATGTGGTTCCCCTCATGGGTTTACTTTGATGCTGATGACCCTACCCTGCTTTTGCAGAGCTCTTTTTTCAGTCATTTATAGTTGATTTATCCCATTGTAATGGGAACTGCACTTTAAGCTCCAGGGACGGTATATAGTTGAACCCCCATGATCTTTGTTTTCATTTGAAAAATGCTGTAGTTAGAAAGCTCTCTGAACCCATTAAACAGGGCCATTACCCACAGTACAGAATGCTCTGGATCTGTTAAGCAGGGCCATTGCCCATGGTACAGAATGTTCTGGATCTGTTAAGCAGGGCCATTGCCCATGGTACAGAATGCTCTGGATCTGTTAAGCAGGGCCATTGCCCATGGTACAGAATGTTCTGGATCTGTTAAGCAGGGCCATTACCCATGGTACAGAATGCTCTGGATCTGTTAAGCAGGGCCATTACCCACGGTACGGAATGCTCTGGATCTGTAAAGCAGGGCCATTGCCCACGGTATGGAATGCTCTGGGTCTGTTAAGCAGGGCCATTGCCCATGGTACAGAATGCTCTGGATCTGTTAAGCAGGGTCATTGCCCACGGTACAGAATGCCCTGGATCTGTTAAATAGAGTAGTATGTTGCCAGTATACGAGGCTATATTGTGTTGTCCCCTTTGTTTGGGATTTCTGATTCACCTCAGATGTTTTCTAGCATGCTGTGCTAGTGGTTCCAAATAGAGAGCACAAAGAAACGGTAATGGTGGACAGCCCTGATGCATGCTCCTCCCCTTATTTCAAATCTGTGTGATAAGTATTCGTTAACTTTTACTCATGCTTCTGGTGAGGTTTATAACTTATCTATCACTTGGATTAAGAGCTCCTGGAACCCAAACATTGTTAATTTTTATTTCTTTATTCATGTTTAGAAGATAAGTCCTTTCTCTGTACTGTTTCTTTTCTTTTAGGATTGAGGTAGCATTTCATGAGATGGCAATGTGTGTTGTGTGATCTAAACAGTGTAACTTCCAAACAAATGATTTTGTCTTGGCTGGGAGGATAGGAGCATTTAACTGATTGAGAGAGGTTGGGAAGTACACAGGAGGGGGAGGGGTGTTCACATGACTCAGACCAGCCAATAGTGGGGCTAGGATCCAATTATATTTCAATGGGGACCAGGCAACCCCAAAGCTTGAGTGCCACAAGGCAGGACTGTAGCATTTTGAGTAGCATCTGCAGGGCATCAGCAGGGAGGACAGCAGGCAGCAGGCCATGCTGATAGACAGAGAGGAGCCTAACTGAGAGGGCCACATATTTCCTGTACATACATGGGGAGTTCAAGGTGAGGGAAGGGTTCCATCGAGTAGGGTAGGTCCAGGTTAAGGGAGGAGAGGATGTGCAGGGGCAGTCAAATAGGATGGGAGATGGGAATGGTTGTATGTTGTCAAGGATGTGGAGCTGCCATATTCCTGGAAGTGGCTTGGAGGGCTGTAGGGTGTGTTGGCAGGTGGGCCAGCTCAGGCAGAAAATAGGGTGGTTGAGGGAACTGGAGGCATGGAGGATACAGAATAGGGGGGAACACAGCCAGATGCGGAAACTAATGAGGCATCCAAAAGAGCTCAAAACATGCAAAAATAAGGGGGAACTAGGTGGGACAGCAGGAGGGCCACACAAGCGGGTGCAGCCAAGGGAGGGAAGAGATGACTGGAGGAGGGGCAGGCACAGGGGCATGACTAAGACTGGGTCAGAGCAAACATCTCAGTCTGTGGGAAGGGGGACTGGACTCGTTAATGGAAAGGAGATTAGCACTGCAAACAGATTCTGAGTCACTTAAAACACTCCTTCGTGAACATGACTGGTCACCAATTGATATACCCCTGATGTAGACACAGCACTTGAATACTTTATCACCTGTTTCAACACAGCCTGCGATGTTCACGCTCCGTTCAAGAAGCGTAAGATCAAGGGTGTCAATAACCCATGGATGACACTAGGTCTCCTTTCACAAATTAAATCTTGAGACCAGCTCTGCTATCGTGGTAAGGCTACTGGCACCCAGACTGATATCCAGGCCTACAAAACAGCAAGGAATGCATGTACCAGAGCAATCTGCCATGAGAAGGCTAACTATTGCAGGAATGCCTTAGCCAGAACCTGGAATGACGGGAGTAAATTCTGGTGTAACCTTGCTGAAGTGACTTGAAAGGATCCCAAAACAACACCCACAATGTTAAACATAGATGGTACCATCACTCTTGACCATGTAATCATTGCCAACGCATTTAACACCACTTTTGCTGACCTTAGTCATGTGCTACCCCCTAACTTTTTTGGTCCCACCACAGTCAACCCAGCTCCTGTTAGTTCAGGTTTGCCACCAGGGCACCATCCTTTCCATTTCAAAGCAATCCCAGAAAGCCTAGCTAAAAAACACATTCTTAAAGCGCTTGGAAAGTCTAGGGTCAGTGGCGATTCAGTGGATATGAAACTTCTGCCCTCACCATTGACGAAGTCCTGCTCCCACTAACCAAAATCCTCAACTGTTCCCTCATGCTCTCCCAGTTCCCCCAAAAGTGGAAACTGGCAGTGGTGACTCCAGTCCATAAAAGTGGTGACAAGACTCTCACGAACAACTACAGGCCTATATCCATCCTCCCTCCTCTATCCAAAGCCTTGGAATGGATAGTGGCTGATCAGCTCATGGAGTACCTTGTAAAATACAACCTGCAATGTTCCCAGCAGCATGGCTTCCTCTAAGGGCACAGCACTACCACAGCACTCCTCGAATTCACCACACATATCCATCAAGCACTTGATCAGGGCCAGTTGGTCGGCACCTCTTTTATTGGCCTGACTAAGGCATTTGACACGGTCAATCACTCCATTCTCCTTGAACAGTTATCCCTCCTTGGTCTTTCAAGTGACTCTACCCTCTGATTTCAAAGCTACCTCAGTAACCGGATCCAACAGGTCAGGATTGGTGAATTCCTCTCGTCATCACTACCAAGCCACTCTGGAGTACCCCAAGGTTCTATCCTGGGTCCCTTGTTATTCAGCATATTCCTGTACAATCTCCCTGCCTCCTGCCATGACAGAATGTTACTGTATGCAGATGATGCAGTAATCTTCACTTGCCACACCGACCTCAACTCCTTTCAGTCTCAACTACAGAAAAGTTTCACAGAAGTGGAAGACTGGTTTTGCTTAGATAAACTCATCCTTAACCACAAAAAAACTAAAACAATGTTGTTCCATGAAACCCACAACAAGTACAAGGACCATGAGCTCTTAATTAACAACCATGAAGGTGTCACTCTTGAGCAGGTGGATATGTTTAAATATCTGGGCCTGATCCTTGACTGCTCCCTCTCATATACCAAACACATTGACAATATCGGTAAAACTGTGAACTCCCGTATAGGGCTACTATACATGCATAAACATTGACTAACGGCTGAAGCCTTAAACCTCACTATCCAGAGCTCTGTTATCTCAACTATTGACTATGGGCTTGTTATCGATGGATCCGCTACTGATACTGCACTCTGGCGCATAGCTGTAGCCCTTAATAAGGCATGTAGACTCCTTATTTCAGCTACCCGCCTTTCTCACACGTGTGACATTTATGAGCAGGCTAATTGGCTCCAGCTATCCAGAAGGCTAAAGTACCAGACCTGCATCCTAACTAAGAAGACATCACTGGGTCTTATGCCCCTTGGAGTCCCATCAATATTGACCACGCAGCGTGTCTGCAGCCTAACTAGAAGATCGGACAGTCTAACCTTTACAATATCTCACTGTCGGGCATCTCAAGCTCAGTGTTCTTACCTTGTCAGAGCCTCCACCTGGTTCAACTTGCTACCTACAGAAATCTCCAACATTGCCACAATTGGTGATTTTAAGTGTAAACTGCGTCAACACCTCGTAGCTAGTGCTTTCTGTTATTGCTTCTTATAATCTCCTCCAGGCATACTACCCTCAAGCATCCCTCCTCACTGCCTCAGCTCCTCCTCCTTTCCTACCCCCATTGCTGGGTATAGGATGAATCTGTCTCCTTTTCTTTTCATCCCCTTCCTCCTCCCTGCTGTTTCCCATCTACCACATACCCAACGCAATGCCCTCCCCATTTCTCCCCTCCTCCCTCTCTCTCTCCCATACCACCCCCTCACCACCACTCTTCTTTCTCTTTTCCCACTAACCCACTCCTAACAAAGCTTCACTGAGCTGCCTATGACTTGTACTGTATAATTAACTCGCAACACAATTCCTTGACAATGCCTTTGGCTGCTATTATTGTAACCTTATTTGTCTTTTTTTTTGTAAGTTCCATTGTAATGATCATGTTATGTTTTGTACCTTATTGTCCTTATTGCCTTGACGTGGAACCTTTGTAAAAGAGCCCTCGGCTCAAAGGTGTCATCTGAAATACAAATAAATAAAAAAATAAATAAATTCTCAGGGTTGGCTAGTCCAGAAGACCGGGTAGTAGAGAGGAGGGAAGTTACAGTGAAGGAGCAGGAAAAGGACACTACAGGGGAAAAGTTACACAGCGGGAAGGAAGTAGGCAGTACACCAAGAAGACACAGTGGCGGGGGGGCTCAGCAAGGTGATGCAGTCTCTCTGGAGGGAAGCAAGGAGCAAAGAGACAAGAGGATAAGGGAAGCAGCAGGCAGCCCGGGGAAGGCTAAGGATAGAGAGAGGAAGGGAGTCAGAGTGGTAAGGCCACATTTCAGGGAAAACATGGGGAAGTAACAGCACAGAATATGGTAGTATGGTGGATGGAGTAACAAATGAGTGCAAAGGGGAGGTTCCACAGACAGAAAATAGATTGGAGGTGGAAGTCAGTATCCCAGTGATATTTGCAAGAGGAAGAGCACAGGGCAAAGGTAAGAGGAGGCAAAGAGGAGGTGGGACGGGGGAATGAGAGCACCTCACAAGTTGGGGGCAGGGCAGTGAAGGACAACAAGAGGGAGAGCAGGATAAGCATCAGAGAGTCCTCATTATAGGAGATTCAATACTTAAGGGTATAAGATGGGGGTGAAGGGGTGCCAGAAAAAGTAACATCTGGGTAGAATACATGCCAGGCATGACAGCGATTAGAGTTGGGCACAATATGGGCAGATATGTGGGGAAGGTGGAGGGGAAGCCTCACATTGTGGAGCACCTGGGAACAAATGATCTAGAAGGGAGAATGATAGAGGAGGTACAAGACAGCTTCAGGGAAGAGGGGGAAACTATGCAGCAGAGGGAACAACGGTAGCCTTCTCAGAAGTTCTGCCACTGCCAAGGGCTAGTACAGACAGGAACAGCAGAATCAGTGACTTCAACAAGTGGCTGAGGGAATGGTGTGGGACCAAGGGGTATGGATTGGTGGGAGACTGGCATAGTACATGGGATAATACAGATCTTTATGCAGGAGACAGGTTACACCTCAGCAGGGCAGGGTCACAGGTGTTGAAACAGAAGCTGGGGGATTTCATCAATGAAAGGTATCATTTAAACTAGGTAGGGGTGAGGCATTGGAGCTGGGAATCACCAGGAGAGGAGGTCCGATGAACCTTGCCCAACCACTGGGATAGATAGGACCTTAGGTGAAACAGGGGTTGAAGTGAAGGGTAAAGAAGCAGAAAGGATAGAAGCAGTGTGGAGAATGGTTTCACTAAATGCTAGGAGCCTGGGGGACAAGTTGGCAGAGTTGCAGGCATTGATGGCAGAGGGGGAGGTGGACATAGCTGCCATTACTGAGATGTGGGCAACCAGGCACCATGACTGGGACCTAACCATCCCAAGGTACAAACTATTCTGGAGGAATGGAGATAAAGGGAAGGCTGGGGGGGGGGTTGCCATTTACATAAGAGAAGGGATCAGATGTAATAGGGAGGGGGAGGAGGGCAGGTCGGAAGTAATCTGGCTGCAACTACACAGCCAGAAAGGGACCAAGATCTGTCTGGGGGTCATTTATAGACCTCTAACCCAGAAGGAGGACATTGACAGGGAACTGGGGGAGCAGATAAGGAGGCATAGTGGCAAAGGGAGCACAGTGGTGGTGGGAGATTTTAATCTACTGGGGGTGGATTGGAGCATTCCAGCAACCACTTCAGCCAGGGAGCAAATCCTCCTGGAAGCATTCCAGGATGGCTTCCTTACCCAGAGGGTAATGGAGCCAGTGAGGAAGGGGAATATACTACACCTGGTACTGGAAGATGGTGAACAGGTCAGGGATGTAAGGGTGGAGGAACCTCTAGAAAGCAGTGACCACCGCACAGTGTGGTTCTCAATCAATCTGGGTAGGGAAGTAGCCACTACAAAAGCCTAGGGTCCTGGACTTCAAAAGGGCAGACTTTGGCAGGATGGGACAGATACTGGAAAGTCATATGGCAAGCATCCGCCCAGAAATGGACACGGAACAAAAATGGGCAGTCATCAAGGCAGGGCTGGCTGAAGCCACTAAAACGTGCGTCAAGAGCTAAAGCAAGAAAGCCAAGACCAAGGAACCAAGTTGGGTGAATAGAGAGGTTATGGAGAAGGTGAGAAAGAAGAGAAATGCATTTCGGATCTACAAGAGATCCAACAGGGCAGAAGACAGAGAGGATTATGTGAAGAAATCCAGAGACGTGAGCAGAGTGGTAAGGGCAGCAAAGGCGGCTAGGTAATGAAGGTTAGAGCAGGGGTTCAAAGGAGGAGAAAAGGATTTCTTCAGATATATCAGAGAGAAGAGGATCAAATTCTTAGGATCAGGAGGAGAAATGGGTGGGTAGAAAAGGGGGCTGAGCAGGCAGAAGTACTTATGAATACTTCTGTTCAGTCTTCACCAAGGAGCGGGATGGGCCCATGCCTGAGAAGAAGAGTGAGGTGGGAGAGTGTGGGGGAGTAGCAACCACTGATGGGGAAATCATGGTGGAAAGGGTGAGGGAGGGCCTAAAGTCCCTGAGGGTGGACAAGGCACCTGGCCCAGACAGAGTCCACCCCAGGGTGCTAAGAGAGTTGACAAAGGTCCTGGCAGGGCCATTGGTGGACCTGTTCAATACCTCTCTGAACTCAGGGTGCATGCCCATGGACTGGAGGGAAGCACATGTGATACTGCTTCATAAGAGTGGGCCCAAGGATGAACCAGGGAATTACAGACCGGTAAGCCTTACTGCAAGTATGGGAAAACTGATGGTGACAATCCTCAAGGAAAGACTGGTGCAATTACTTGAGGATAATCTCCAGGACTGCAGGCAGCATGGGTTTGTCTCAGGCAGACCCTGCCAGATGAACTTGGTTAATTTTTATGACTGGATTACGAGGGCACTGGACTGGGGACATGCGGTGGATGCCCTCTACCTGGATTTCAGCAAGGGCTTTGACTTGGTACCACATGGTAGGCTGACCTGCAAGTTGAAGAGTGGGAGCAGGGAGGAAACTGGTCAGATGGGTCAAGAACTGGCTGCAGGATAGACAGCACAAGGTGGTAGTGGGGGGCATTTGAACCCAGGGCAATAACAAGTGGTGTACCACAGAGTTCAGTGCTGGGACCGGTTCTGTTTAACATTTTCATTGCTGACATTACAGTGGGGATTAAGAGCAAGATCAGTCTCTTCGCAGATAACACAAAGATTTGTGCCGAGGTAGATGAGGGGGCAAAAGTACTCCAGGAGGATTCGGTAAAACTGGAGGAATGGTCTCACACTTGGCAATTTGCTTTCAATGCCAAGAAGTGCAAAGTGATGCATTTAGGAGGCAAGAACCCAGGACTTAATTACTGGCTGGAGGGGGTCCCATTAACAAAATCGAAGGAGGAGAAGGATCTGGGAGTGCTGGTAACCAGGAAGATGAACCACTGTGCTCAGTGCAGGAAGACAGCAGTGAAGGCAAACAGGATGCTAGGGTGCATAGCAAGGGAGATTACTTCTAGGAGTGGGGAGGTCATCTTGTTCCTGTACATGTCCCTGGTGAGACCACACCTAAAGTACTGCGTGCAGTTCTGGTGCCCCTACTTGAAAAGGGATATCAAACTACTGGAGGGGGTACAGTGCACGGCATCAAAAATTATCCTGGGGTTGGGGGACAGACCATATGAGGAGAGACACAAAGAGCTCAATATGTATACCCTGGAGGAAAGAAAGGAGAGAGGGGGGTATGATTGAGACCTTTAAGTTCCTGAAGGGTTTGAACAAAGTAGACACCAGGTGTATGTTCAATCTGAAAGGTGGAAGGGAAACCAGGGGACACTCTATGAAGCTGGAAGAGGACAGGTTCAAGAGGGAACTGAGGAGGCACTATTTCACAGAAAGGGTGGTGGCAGGGTGGAACGCTCTGCCAGAGGAAGTTGTATTGTTGCAGAGTGTTGGGGGCTTCAAGAGAGGGTGGGACAGCTTCAATGGGAGGGTACAAATTGGGTGGGGTGGGAGATGGGAAGGGCATATGAAGGGGGGCTGCTGCAATCTAATGGACTGAAATGCTGCACACGTAAGCAGACTAGATAGAATGACCAGTATCTGCTGACAATTTCGTATGTTCATATGTTTATTTACAGGGCAGGTGCACCATGCACTAGGCAATCAGTTGTCTATTTACAGGCATGACCTGGGAAACTAAAACAGGGGAAAAACACAATGGGCCCTATGCACTAAAGAGCGGGTTATATGCACCTGAGGTGTGTATCCCACCTACGTACCTACCCAGCCCTAGACAGGCACAAGGTGTGCGGTAATGCAGGCATTCTTTGCCTTGCACATTGGGAAACTTTCTACCTAAAAGACTCACTGTTCTGTTGGGATGGACTTCATCTCAGTCGTAGGGGTAGTTCCCTTTTGGGTAGAAGCATTACAACAGCTATCAACAAACTTTTAAACTAAAAACTGGGGGCGAGATCAGAGAAAAAAAATCCTGTTCTCTAAAGCGACCCATTACTGATTCTACTGAGTGTGAGGTGCTTAGTCTTAATGCTAGATCCTTAAACTGGGTAAAAATGGCTGAACTTGAGGCTATGTGCAGTTCGAACAAATTCAGACTTATTTCTATTACCGAAACCTGGTGGGACCCTGAGACCACCTGGATCCCACACATTCCTGGGTATAAATTATATCATAAGGATCGTCAAGGCCAGTTGGGGGTTGGGGTCTGTCTCTATGTTAGGGACGACATAGTTTCATTCCAACTTCCCCTTACTAGTAATATTGAAACTATTTGGGTAAACATTCAGTTTAAGGGACAACCACAACTGTTGGTAGACATGTTATAGGCCTCCATCATCCAATTTAGAATATTCTGTATGCCTGCATAAAGAAATTTCTGATATGGCTTCTAAAGGAAATATCCTTGTTTTGGGTGACTTTAATATGCCTCTATAAATTGGAATTCTTAATTGGTAGTACACAGGTTGAGAAAGACTTAATAGCACTTATTGTAGATATGGGACTTGAACAAATTATTACGAACCTACACGAGGAGTTAATATTTTGGACTTAGTTATTACTAATATAGGGAGCTCAATATCTAAGGTTTTAGTTGGTGCCCCATTAGGATCAAGTGATCATTATTCAATTTCCTTTTCCTTGTTATTCTGTCAATATATTTCCAACTTTTCAGAATTCAAGAATTATAATAGTGCTAACTTTAGCACTATTAATGATCAAATAAACTCAATTTCTTGGGATGCAACACTATCTCCTCTTTCCCTGGAGGAATCCTGGGAATATTTTAAATCTTCTATTTACTACTTAGAAGATTTACATGTCTCTATCATAAAAAAGTAAAATAAAAAGGGGAAAATACCCCTGTGGTTTAACAAGACTATCAAAGTATTAATTAAGGATAAACAAAGGCTTTTTTCATGTGTAAAGAATAGTGAGGGAGATGCCAAAGAATTATTAATTATTCAATACAGAAAAACCTTAAAACTACTAAAGCATGCTATTTTACAATCTAAAAAGAAACTTGAGTTTCGTTTGGCCCACACCAAAGACAGTTATAAATCATTATTCTCTTATCTTAATAATAAAAAAATGAATAATAGATATGTGGGGCCCTTATGTGCAAATAACTCAATTATAACCACTGATAGGGACATAGCTGATACATTCAATAAGTCGTTTTGTTCTGTTTTTACAAAGAAAGAAGTTCCTAAACTCTTTAGGCAATTAGATAACCTTACTCCCTCCTATACTATTACTGAAGATGATACACTAGAAGCTATTTTGTCTTTAAAACTTAACTCTAGTCCTGGACCAGATAACATCAATCCCAAATTCTTACTTGAGACAGCTGTTGCTATCACTAAACCCCTATCAATCATTTTTAATAAATCTTTATGTGAAGGGGACATCCCTCACGGTTGGACAATAGCTACGGTTATTCCAATCTTTAAAAAAGGTAACCATTCCAAGCCAGAAAATTATCGTCCGATAAGTTTAACATCAGTTATAAGTAAACTTATGGAGAAAATTATTAAGAAATTGCTAGATTATGAATCTACCTTGGGTAATATAATTGATGTTACATAGCATGGTTTCAGACAAGGATATTCTTGTACCACCAACCTGGTATCTTTTTATAATCATATCACTATGGGTTTGGATATTGGTATCCCTATGGATGTAATCCTTCTTGATTACAGTAGCGCATTTGACAAAGTCCCCCATGATATTCTGCTTGACAAAATGGAAAAAATGGGTTTTTTCTCTCTACATAGTCAAATGGGTTTCAGGCTGGTTGAATAAAAGACAACAGCAAGTTAGAATAAATGGCACGCTTTCTCAGGCTTTGAGCATGACCAGTGGGGTTCCGCAGGGATCTGTGCTGGGACCAACCTTATTTAACATCTTTATTAGTAACTTGCAGGTTGGCCCTGACAATGTTCTCTCGAAATGTGCTGATGACACCAAGTTAGGAGGCTCTGTTCTTGCATTATTAAATAGAGAATCTATGAGAAATAATTTAAAATCTATTGAAGAATGGGCAGTCTTAAACAAGATGACACTTAATTCAGATAAATGCCATGTCTTACATTTTGGTAAGAACAACCCCAAGCAAATTTATTTACTAAATAATATTCCCCTACATGTATCACTGTTAGAGCGAGATCTTGGGATTATTATTAATAATAAACTATCTTCTAATGGTCACTGTACGATGATAGCTAGAAAATCCAGTGCTATGCTCACTCGGATTCAACGTTCTTTTATGTCAAGGACTCAGGAATATGTTATTCCCTTGTATAGAACATTCGTGAGGCCCCATTTGGACTACGGGTCTCCCTTCTAGAATCCATACTTGAAGCAGGATATGGATAGAATGGAGAGGGTCCAGGGGAGAGCTACAAAAATGGTCCCATATCTATCTAAACTGGACTATAGGGGAAGACTACAAGTTACCGGGTTACATTCACTCCATACAAGACGCACTAGAGGAGATCTTCTCCTATTATATAAAATTCAGAATTCCCAGGAGCTAATGCACCACTGTGGCTTAAATGTTTCTACCAGTTGGACCACTCCCTGGTCCCATAACAAACAAATCATTGTTTCAAAACCAAAAACAACTAAAAGGTTAAATTATTTTACTGTAAGAACACCCAGAATTTGGAATCTACTTCCTCAACAATTAGTGGATAGTAGTACTAATATAATTTTTAAAAAAGGGCTGGATTGTTGGTTGGAGTGTAATAATCTTAGGGTATAATTATCCCACCATGGTGGTGGGGGACAATCTCGATGGGCAGTAGCCTCCTTTTGTCCTCTGAAACCAAGTAAGCCAAGTATACATGACCAAAAGCAACCACAGGGTGCCTATCAGTGGCCATGCACCCTCAGTGCATGGGGGGCAGGGCAGAGCCACAGACCTGGATGGGTATCCAATCAGATGCCTATACTGGGTCCATCAGTGGTTCCCTTGTGCCCATGTGGTGGGCGCACAGACGTGGTGAAAGCCGTGTACAGTGGCAACATTCGACTGACTGATGGGCACTAAGCCAAGCCACTGCCCCAGCCCTCCTCTGCAGTCTAGTGGGCTGGGGAGGCACAGGGATCCATAGCCCAGTACCGGCAAGCCCTGTAGATGTGGAACACAGGGGCATGTATCGGGTTACTCCTTGTCCTGGCTGGCATAGCTGGTGCCCCTGCACTTGGCACTCCACAGTTTAGTTAATGCCGTGTAGTGCAGGCATGCCCCTGACATGCCCCCAGCGTGGTGTTCTATGAGTGGTTTGGGAGGCGGGCACATAAGTGCCTTGCACTTCCTTGGTGAATGCCACCAGAGGTCTGCAGGACCCCTGCTACACGGCATTCACACGTAAGGTTGCCTACATGCCTCAGATACACGGCGCGCAGGCAACTTTTTTGTTAGTGCATAGGGCCCGATAACAGTAAATGCCAACACTGGCCATGTATACGAGTCCAAGATACAAAGGTGAAATCCTGGTGGGGACATACAAGGATACAGAGGAAGATAAATACAACATACTTGTTTTACAAGAAATCATGTTTTGTAGAGATACAGCCATGATACTCTGTTGAACACTTTTTCGGTGTTAACACTCATCAGTAACATTGATTGGTTAGTAATTTGTTGATTGTGTGAGAGATGTGGAGTCCTCCTGATACTGAGCCTGCTGGTTTTTTTGTTTGTTTGTTGCTGGTTCCCTGAAGGCTCAGCCCCCACTCCCCAGGTCCCCCACACAGAGCCTCTCAGGATTTACCTTGGGTGGTAATGCTCCCTGCCTTGCCCCCGAAGCTGAGCAAGTGCTCCCCCAACAGAATACTGAAACAGGTTCCCAGTGGACCCCCTTAACGGTGTACCTTGCTGGACTGGCTTCAGAGTGGGAACGCAAGGTCGGATTAGTTGATAGAACACTAAACTCGGTCACCAGCCAAATGCTGTGGGCAGGCGGAGCGGGACCGGTGGAGCAGGATGTCATGCATGGGGCAGGCATTTTTGGATCTTTATCCCTGGATGGGAGGTATGGTGTGGAATGAAGTAACGGCATTGAAATGCCAATGTCCAGCACGCCTCCCACCAATTAGGCATTGGTGGCAGCTCCCTCTGGCCTCTGCCAGAGGTCAAACATGTGCCGAATGCTCACCCACCTTCCCTCCAGAGGAGGAGAGCAGTCCAGTGGATGCTCAATCCTCCTCCTCCCGGCTGGCCATCTGACTCCTTGGGTCTGTTCCCAAACCACAGCATCAGCATCACAAGCAGAAGCCCTATCGTTGCATCGGTGGGCTGGCTAATCTGCTGATCTTTAATAAAACCACTCTGATCGAGCACTATTACTTCCAATAGTGTAGAGGCAAGATGGTGCAATAGTATGGCTGTGTTTATCCTATCATCTTTATTCAACACAGATAAAGGTCTGTACAACTCATATTGCTCTGGGTCCTTCTCCTCTTTGCGAATGGTGGATATGATCACCTGTTTCCATGTTGGTGTCATGTATTTTCCCTGCAGGACCTCATTATATGTAAGGATGAGCTGGGGTATTAGTATTTCCTTATATGTCTTGAATAAAATTCCCTTTTAGCCATCTGGGCTTCTGTCCCCCTTTAACTTTGTGATGGCTGTGTTAATTTCCTCTGAAGCCATGGGCCCCATCAGGAGTCCATTTTGCTGTTCAGTGATATGCAAGATGTTTCCTTCCTGCAAGAAGGTATCTATGCACTCTGTTGAGTCTGTGCCATGTGCTGAGTAGTGCTTGGCATAATAGTTTTGGAATATTTCTGTTATTTGTTTTTTGTGCGCTATTTCCTGTTAGTACTAGGGTCAGTGATCTGTAGTACCATCCAATCCTGCTTTTGTTTTTGGAGCCTTAAAGTCAGGAGCTTCACCACTTTCCCTCCACCGTCACAGTGTTTTTGCATTATACAACGTAGTACCATCTCAGTGTGGTATGAAGGTATGTTGTCTATGTCCATGTTTGTCTCCTTTATCCATTCCTAGGCAGTATGAGCTACTCATTAATGTTCTTGTTCCACTTTCAATCTTTGTTCTAACTCTCACCATTTTTGCTGTCACTGTTTTTCCCAGTGGCTATCAATTGCTATTAGTTTGCCCTGTGGGGTCATCTTAATCATGTCCCACAGTACACTTGTAGATGTCTCTCCATTATTGCTTAACTCTGTTGTTTCCTCTGATGAAGTCCAGTGATCTCATTCTTCAAGTCGTCATCACTGAAAAAAGACTTGTTCAGTCTCCACAGAGAATTTCTTTATAGTGAATGTTGGAATGCTATTGTGGGTGGAATTCCATGCCTGGATTAGCCTAGTTGTGCTGCAGTAGCATCACTGTGATTTTGTGCTGCACTGAGGACATCATTACTGCAGCACAACAGCATGGAATGTGTTCGCTTGACTGCACTGTTCACACCATGGAATCTGATAAACTGACTGCTGTGGCAGTGAGATCAGGCCCCTGATGTTAGCAGTGCCTGGAAGAATGTGAAGAGTAAAGCTATTATCGGAGCACAGGAGGACTTTTTTTTTAACATGTGCTGGTCACAGACCTATAGTAATAGTTGCCCATATACACACAAGGCTGTGTTTCAATCTTGAGGTTTCCATGGTAACAAGAGACCTCTCGAGATGCACTCTCAAGGTCTCTTGTTACCATGGAAGCCTTTCAATTGAAACGTAGCCATGTGTATGGTTGCTCAAACACAATCCTCTATGTTGGAGACCCAGGTCTAATTGCAGTGATTGCTGGAGCCGGCTCACATTAGCTTGCTCGAGCCGGTAGTATTTTGCCTTAAATAGTTTTACAGACTCAAGCAAGCAATTAGTTAGCAGCTCTAATCTGCCATTCAGGAGCCAGTCCCTTTAAAAAACAAATTCTAGCCAGAGCCAGTACAGCTGCAAAATGATGTTATTGATCGTAGTGAAAAATGTGTAAGAAAGAAAGTATGATAAAACATTGCAAATGAAAGAATACAGTTTTATTATGGCAAGGTTAAGCCAGTGTCCCATTATTTTAAAATTCTGTGAAAGAATGCTGATGCTGCCTGTTAGCCTTCACAATGGGCACTGTTCACAGAGAGAGACTGATGCTAGCAAGTGTGTCTTTCATTGCATAATAGATATGCTGAAAGCTCTTATGTACTGTCACTTGGGAGAGACAGTATGATCCGGCTCCATAAGGGGGGAGGGAGTGGGGCTAGATAGAAAGCTTTCTGATTCCTGCAGAACTATGTGATTTAACTTCAATGGGCAGAAATGCAAAGCAAACAAAATGCTATGTGTTTGGTATCTGGCCACAACTACTCCCCCACAGGAGAAGCACATCCCCACACAAAAAGAGAGTTGATCAAACCTTACCGGCTCCAGCAACCACTGCAATTAGACCTGGGTCTCCAAGTGCAAAAGAAGGAAACCACTTTGGTTCTCAAACACAGTAGCAGAAAAGGTCAGAGCCAAAAGGCTGGCCTTCAGGAAATATAAGGGAACATAGCAGGATGAAGATAGGGAGGCATACCAAGCTTCCCTAAGGGCAGCAGGGAAGGCAGTAAGGCAGGCAAAGGCCCAAACCAAGGAAACACTAACACAAACAGTAAAAGAAGGTGACAAGACTTTCTATAGATACATTAGTGAAAGGAGAAAGTCCAGAGAGGGTATTGCTAAGGTCAAAGGGGATAAGAGGGTGTGTGAATAGGATGACCATGTGAAAGCATCTATCCTAAATAGATACTTCTGCTCAGTATTTACTGAAGAGAAGGTAGAGCAGGGGCCCACAGCTCTGCGCCATGGATACGGGGGGAGGAAAGTGTGCACTAGTCCTTCACAAAAGAAAGGGTCCTACAAGAGCTCGATAAGCTCAGGGTGGACAAGGCAATGGGACCTGATGGCATACATCCCAGGGTACTAAAGCAGCTAAGGTTGGAAATAGCAGAGCCATTATCAGAACTGTTTAGTGAGTCTCTGAGCACAGGAGAGGTCCCAGAAGACTAGAGAAGGGCTCATGTTATCCCACTCCACAAGAGTGGTAGCAGGGAGGAGGCAGGGAACTACAGACCAGTCAGTCTTACATCAGCAGTGGGAAAGATTATGGAGACACTCCTTAAGGAAAAGATAGTGCAACACCTGGAATCCATAGGAGCACAGGATCCAAGACAGCATGGGTTTACAAAAGGAAGGTCCTGTCAAACTAATCTCATAGATTTCTTTGACTGGTTAACCAGAGTGGTGGACCAAGGGGGAGCAGGTGATGTTGCCTACATTGACTTCAGCAAAGCTTTTGATACTGTTCCACATAGAAGATTGATTAATAAGCTGGGTAGGCTCAGGGTGGGTCAGACGTTGGTCAACTGGGTGGCAAACTGGTTGATGGGCAGAAAACAGAGAGTGGTGATAAATGGTATACAGTCAGAAGAGATGCAAGTCACAAGTGGGGTTCCTCGGGGATCAGTCCTGAGGCCAGTCCTCTTCAATATCTTCATTAGTGACATAGCAGATGAACCGGAGGGTAAGGTTTGTCTGTTTGCAGATGACACCAAGATCTGCAACAGAGTAGATGATCCAGATGGGGTGGGCAGAATGAGAAGAGATCTGGATAAACTAACAAAATGGTAGACAGAGTGGCAACTAGGGATTAAGGCAAAGAAGTGCAAGATCATGCACATAGGGAAGAGAAACCCTGAAGCCACCTATAGGCTGGGAAGGGAGTTGCTGGCAGTCACAAGGGAAGAAAGAGACTCGAGCGTCATCATCACCGATGACCTGAAATCATCCAAGCAGGCCTCTAAAGCAGTAGGTAAGGCTAGAGGGACGTTGGGGTGTATAAGTAGGGGTATCACAAGTCGTAAGAGGGAGGTAATAACCCCTTTTTACAAGACACTGGTTATGACCCATCTGGAGTACTGCATGCCGTACTGGAGGCCGCACCTTCACAAGGACATCAACCAAATTGAGGCAGCCCAGAGAAGGGCAACCAAAATGGTGCAGGGACTGCATCAGAAAACATATGAGGACAGATTAACTGAACTCAATATGTATACCCTAGAGCAAAGGCGGGAAAGAGGTGATATGATTGAAACATTCTAACACCTGAAGGGTATTAACAACGTGAAAGTGTCTAACATTTCAATATAATAAAAATAGCAGGACAAGAGGACACAGCATGAGAGTAGAGGGAGGCCGATTAAGGGGTACTGTGAGGACGTTCTTTTTCACAAAAAGGGTGGTGGCTGCATGGAATGGCCTACTTCAGGAAGTGGTGGATATGAATACAGTGCAGGGCTTCAAACAGGCATGGGATATGCATAAGGGAGCAATACAGATGAGTATGAATAGATAGGCCATTGACAGAGCAATGACCGATGGCACATTCATAAGGTAGAAAAAGAAATGGGCAGACCGGATGGACCTTGTGGTCCTTATCTGCTGTCAACCTCTATTTTTCTCTGTTTCTATGTTACTGCTTGCTGCTAAGGTACACTTTAGCCACAATAAGATTGTCTTTTGTCGTATATTTCTTTTACTTTTTTGTATTTCACAATCCAGTGCAGCCATTCTGAGAAACGCACGGGGGTTGGGGTGGAGAAAGCTACATCCCCACAGCCCCTTTTAAGCAATACATAGCAATATGTCAGCACAGCTCTGATGTTATGCAGCTGTAAAAAAAATGAGAACTTTGCAGAAGACCAGGTGTAGCCTATCCTGTCATGGCTAGCTGTTTGTGTTGATGCACACACCATGACCATTATGGGTCAGGATGCACTAGTGCATACTCACTGTCGCACACATGTTTGTCAGTGAGTGGCTTGAGTTTGTGTGAGGGTGCACTTGGACGTGCCTCTTGCCTCATAATGAGCACCTGGTTTATGTTCCAGTAATGAATGCATTTTTTGCCATTCTATAACACATAACAGGTGCATTCTGGGGTCTGAGGAACAGCCAAGAAGGGACCTTAAAAAAGCATGAGCACTTTGTAGAAGACCAAACAGTCCATATCTTGTCAACTCTAGCTGTTTGTGTTGCTGCATGCACCATTGCCATCATGGGTCTGGGTGCACAAGTACGTTCTCAATATCACAAACATCTTTGTTGAGGATCAGCTTGAGAGGTTGTAAATGAGGACACACTCCTGTTATGTGTTATGGAATGGCAGAAAATGCATTCATTATTAGAACAGCAAATTAGGCTCACTCCCCCAAAAAAAAAGAAAATTGCGTAAGACCAAACAATGCATATCCTGACATGGTTTGCTGTTTGTATTGCTGCACACACCATTTCATCATGGGTCTGTTTGCACAAGTGAGTTCTCAATATCATATATCACAAACATCTTTGTTAGGGAGCAGCTTGAGCATTTGTGAATGAGCACTCGGATGTGCCTCTTACTTCATAATGTGAACTTGGTGTGCATTCTAATATTGAATGCATTTTTTGCCATTCAGAAACACTAATCATGTGAATTCTGGGTCAGAGGAACAGCAAAGTAGACCCCACTAAAAAGGAGAATTTTGCAGAAGACCAAGTGATGCACATCCTGTCACACTACTAAGGTTCATACTAAGGTATAGGAGCGGAGAAGGCTGTGGACCCATGAGTGCTCTGTCTGTTAATAATAGTTTAATTTATGGCCTTCTAATATATGTTTGTCCATTTTTTTCTTAAATTGCTCTTTGCTTATGCTTAGAATAATTTCCTCTGGAAGTTGATTCCAGGGGTTCACCACCCTATGGGTAAAGAAACCCCTTCTCTTTTTCTGTATTTAATTTATTTGGTCTGAGTTGAAGCTTATGTCCTCTAGATGACTTGTCATATACTTTAAAGGTTAGATTTAAGTCATTCATAATATTATCTCATGTCAAATTCTAACAATAATAATAATCTTTATTTTTAATGCACCTTTCAAAAATCAAGGTGCAGTACAAATTAAAACAATTTAAAATCAATGCTGCAAACACAATAATAAATATTCTATACAGTTAAAATCTGTCTTCCTCATCACCATATGCCCTGTTCCATAAGTGTGCCTTTAATGCCTGTTTAAATCCCCATGGTCACGTACTCCCTAATCCGACGGGGTAGAGAATTCCAGAGGGTTAGGGCCATGAACATAAATGCCCGTGCCCTGAAGATTTTAAGGACACCTTCGGAATCTCCAGCAACCCCTTGTCATCCAAGTGGAGTGGTTGCTCAGGGTGGTAAGGAAACAGAAGCTCTTTCAGGTAGTCAGGACCCAGTCTGTGTAGGGCTTTATATGTCAGTAATCAGACTTTGAAGCTGATCCACCACTGAACTGGCAGCCGGTGCAGTTCCCGCAGTACTGGTGTGATGTGGGAGGACCGGGGAGTCCCCATCAACAACCGGGCTGCGGAATTCTGCACCAGCTGCAGGTGGCAGATATCAACCTCCAGCAGCCCAAAGTAAAGGGAGTTGCAATAATCCAGAGACGAGGTGACAAAGGCTTGGATCAATGTAGGCAGGTCACCGGACGGAACAAGGTGCTTGATCCAAGCGATGTTCCTCAGATGATAAAAGGATAACTTAACGACAGCCGACACCTGAGATTGAAGTGTCAACTCTTCATCGATTATCACCCCTAGGTCTTGCACCCGTTCAGAGGTAGGGAGCTTGGAGTCCCCCAAAAATAATCCAGTGGGTTGACCAGCCCCCAACCCCCCATCCGGTGACTTGGATCCACAACCATCATCTCAGTCTTCCCAGGGTTCAACTTCAGCCAGCTGGACTTCATCCAATCCTGGATTTCAGCAAGGCAGTCGTTAAATACCGAGAGTGCTCCATCCTGGCTGCATAGCATCAGCATAGCATAGCATCAGCATAGCAATGAAACCTCAGCCCATACCATCTTACAATGTCTCTGAGGAGCAGTATGTACACCGCAAACAACATGGGGGACAGCACCAAGCCCTGAGGAACCTCACATAACAGAGAGATATGCTCAGAGGAAAAAAAATGACACCACCCTCTGAGTTCCACCAGTGAGAAAAGATGTAAACCATCTGTGGACCAAGCCAGAAAGCCCACAGATGAATCTCAGGTGCTCGAGCAGTACCCCATGGTCCACGGTGTCAAAAGCTGATGAGAGATAAAGAAGTACCAAAATGGACCATTTTTTCTGATCTCTCGCCATCAGAAGATCAATGAGCACCCGAACCAGCGCAGTCTCGGTACTGTACCTCTTTCGGAAACCAGACTGAAGAGGTTCGTAGATGCTATGGATGGTCAAATGATTCTCCAGCTGTACAGCCACTACTTTCTCAATCACCTTCCCCACAAAGGGAAGGTTAGAGATGGGTCTGTAGTTTTCGAGACAGTCTGGGTCCAATGAAGGTTTCTTCAACAGAGGTGTCACCACTGCCTCCTTCAGAGAGCAGTGGTACTCACCAGAGCCAAGGGAGCACCATACTATATGCGCCAGAACTGGACCAATAGCATCACAACAGCCCATTATCAGGGCTGTATGGCCCGGATCTAAACTACAGCATGTAGGGTGCATACCCTGGACAATCCACATAACATCTGTGATTTCCGATAAGTTGAAGGAACTCCAGGAAAAAGGAGGGATAGTGGCCAAGCATCGATCATCAGCAAATCCCATAGAGTATGCTGAACGGGTCTCAAACCTGATGTCGGCCACCTTATCAGCAAAGAACCGAGCAAGTTCTTCACATTGCAATTGTGAAAACACTCTTCGAACTTGCAGACAGGCTGGGTTGAGCAGCCTGTCCACAGTTTGAAAGTGCTGAGCTGGTCGGTTCTGAGCGGCAGCAATCTCCCTGGACAGGAACTTTGCCTTCTTACAGGAGAATGCTGACTGATAGAGTCGATAATGCTCTAGCAGTGTAAGATGGTTGGCTTCTAAGTTGGATTTCTGCCAGCACCGCTCTAACCTTTGTCCTAATCGCTGAAACTCCCTCAAGGTCCCATCAAACCACAGAGACCAAGGGTGAAGGGAGAGAGGATGTACATATACTGAAGCAATGGAATCTAGCGCTGAGGCAATTACCTTATTATAGGCCAAAACCAAAACCTCTGGATCCATGCTTGCCATAGGAAATTCTGATAGATCAAGTACCGCTGCTAGGTCATCAGGAGTCACATCCCTTAAAGGGCGATACTTGACCATCTCCACAGGGGTTGGCCTATGAGGAGGGGTGCAAAAATTGAATCACACAGTGTAGTGGTTGGACCATCTGATGGGTTCCACCCCCACATTGGAGGCCTCTATCCCCAGGAGGAAGACCAGGTCAAGAGAATGGCCATGTTTATGGGTAGTAGAGGTAGCCACCTGTGTGAGGCTCAGTGAATTCATCAACTGGAGGAAGTGCTGTCCAAATTGCGAGAGTTCGTCGTCAATCCAGGCATTGAAGTCACCCTGGACCATCAGCCTGGGTGACTCAAATGCCAGGTCAACCACGAAGTCCTCCACTTCCTTAAGGAATAGATTCCTATCCCTGGGTGAACGGTAGATGAGAGCCATCCTATAACCCACACCTGCTACTACGGCATATTCAAATGACCTGGCCTTCTCAACTGGTACACTTGTGAGATCCAATTCGGTCTTGAAACAGACAGCAACCCCCCCTCCCCTGTGGTTCAATCTCGGGCGGTGTATCACGAATACCCATCCTGAATTGCAGCCTCAAATAGGGGGCCTGCATTAACATCCAGCCAGGTTTCGGTGATGCACGCCAGATCTGTTGTCCTGACGAGATCTGCAATAATTGCAGTCTTGTTCTTAATAGATCTGGTGTTACATAACACTGCCTGAATTGGACAGAACTCCTGGGCTGCCCTGATCTCCTGCCCACCACCAATGGTGGTGCCCTTGGGTATGGAGACTAGACAAGATGGCCCACTTTCTAGACTCCATTTTGCCCCATGGTGTCTTCTGGGCTTAACAACCCCGATATGAGCACCCCGCTCTTTCAACCTCCGCTGTTCACCCCCCACCCTGCCCACATCCTGCGAGCAATGCCCAAAACCCGATAGCGCTGATAGGTGGAAAAAAGCAATGGTGGGGGGAAAAGGGGGGTGGAGGGCATGAACTGCGGAGGCTGAATAGCGCATGACCTGGGGGGTGGAATGATGACATATATCCAAGGTCCAAAACACGGAGCGAGGAAAACCAATACAATACCGATATAGATGATGTACACAGATTTACAACAAATGTAAATAGTATACAACCCCACAAATCTTGCCCCTTTCCTAAAATTCCCCACTCACTTTCCCCAAAAAAGAAAATATCCAAAGAAAATGACACAAATTAATCATCAATTCCCACCCAAAACTTAAAATAACAAACAACTCAATTAAATAACTAATTTAACTAACTAAATATATAAACATTCCTTAAAACATTTATTTAGCCCACAGGTCCTCTCACTACCTGGGGCCCTACAAAACCTAAATTAACTAATTTAACTAACTAACGATTAGGACGCAGGTTAGAGAGGTGCTAGCGGAAATCCTGCTTAGATGCCAACCATCTTAGACTGCTAGAACACTATCAACTCTATCAGTCAACAATTGCTCGTAAGAAGGCAGTATTCCTGTGTGGGGAAATTGCTGCTGCTCAGAACCGACCGGCCCAGCTCTTTCAAACCGTGGCCAGACTGTGCAACCCAGCCTGTCTACAGGTTCGTAGAGCCTTTTCGCAACCCCAGTGTGAGGAGCTTGCTCGGTTCTTTGCAGATAAGGTGGATGACATCAGGGCGGAGACCCGCGCAACACTCTCTATGGGAAAGGCCGTGGACCAGTCCTTGGTCACTTTCCCTCTACGTTCCTGGAATCTCTTCAAAAAAATCTCTTTGAAGATGTTATGAGCAGGGACCCTGGTTTTCCATTTTTACTGGTAACACCGGTAACAATCACGGAATCCTGCTTGGTTTGCGGATTTTGAATTCTTGTACCGGTGCCTCACGGAAATTGCATGTCACTGCACAGAATCTCTAAGATTTCAGCATTTTTTTAAATTTTTTTTATTTTCTCTTTCTATGTCCCTCTTCACAGCATCAGTCTCCACTTTTCAGGCTGGGTATCCCTTAGCTTCACCCCCAGGTAATGCTCAGGAGCTCCTGTGGTCCTGCCCTATCCTGCCTGGGTTGTACCCCACCAGGTGGAAAGGAGGGACCCAGGACCCATCCATACTCCCTTAGTGTGTGTCAGGCAGCTCAGTGGATCCCCATGGAGCCTGTATGGAAGTCTGGGGCACCTGGATCCCTTCTGCCAGTGGCCAATGTGGGGTGATTGTTCCTGGTTTTCTGGTCTCTGTCCCTGAGGGCACTGGCACTAGAGCAGATCCAAGGAGGCAGGTCACATAGAGACATGCCACTGCTCCAGATCCTGGCTAGGGTCCTCCCCTCCTGATCACTCTGCAGCACCATTGCATCACCAACCGTGGTCACACAGTTGGTGGTAAAGCAGCAGGACCTGCAGCCCACCCTCCCCGGAGGAGGAGAGCAGTCCCCCAGGTGCTTGATCCTACTCCCTGGCCAGACCTCCAGCAACCAGAGTTCGCTTCTGACCCTGGGTCGCTGACATTGCAAGCAATAGTGCTACCGCAGTGCCAGCAGGCCGACCCAGATTTCAGCATCTTAAAATGAATGCTGCTGTGCTTTGCATTCTTTTTGCTTTGCTGCATATAGAGTCAGTAAGGAAATCACCCACACTGCTTTGTTGTAATCAGCATTCAGTTTAACCACCTATGCCTAGTGGTTAGAGTAACAAGCAGTGAATGAACTAGGTATCTCCAGTAGACTTGGATTTGATTCCCACAACCTCCACTTGCATACTGTGTGACTCCAAGCAAGTCACTTAACCTCCCCAGTGCTTTTAGGTCACTCCTGAAAACAGACAGTCCTGCCTAGTGGGCCTTATCTGCTTTACAAAGCATATACAAAAATACCAATATATGTTTACTACATCATAGAATAGTAGTCAGGGTACCATGTAATTTACCTGAGTTTTACTTGGGCTGAAATGATTTTGTATAGGTAAAGATAAATGTTCAGATACATTTTATGTGTTTTATAAGCTTGTTTTTTGATTTTAGTCAGGTGTTTATTGTATTCTTTGTATATAAGCATCTAGGTTGTAGATTGCTAAATGCAGGATCACTGTTACCAACTAGCTTATTCAAGTTTATAACCAGTAGGGCCATCCACAATCCTCAGTTGTTTGAATGAAAACTAGTCTGAATGAAAGTATGTTCACAAAGAAGAAACTGCCCTACTACTTATGATAATACTTCACAGTTAGCACCCCATTTAGGTGAATTGGATCATTTTCAGCGTTCTCCCACCTACTGTTTCAGTCTCTGTGACAACAAAATGTTTTCTGATAGACTGCTTTAACAAAAGCAAATGTTAAGTATTTAAGTGTACTTATGTTTGGCCAGTGAATTTTAAAGCACAGTCAATGACGTACAGAAGGTAAGACCCCAGGGCTATATGATGCTGGTGGGTAGAGTAGTGCTCAGTTCACATCTGAACAAAGACATGAAAACTGGGAGACACCCTTTTCATGGACACTAAGGGAAAAAGCATCCACATGTCTGGTAGATGCATAAATCCATTTGAACGTCCTCCACTAATCACTTGTGGATTTTTTAGGTGAAGACACTTTATTTCAAAGAAGCAAATTCAAGCAGTTTTATACCCCCTGGCCATTCACTCCTTCAGGCCTGCCAAGGCTCCCTACCATCACTGCTGAGTCCCGACCACCATCCACTGCCCCTTACTGCTGTGCTACCAGGTAACCCAAAGTAACCCTTCATTGAGTGGGCCCCTACCCCTGTGGGAGGCTACAAGGGGAGGAGAATTGCTCTAAAGAGCTTCCAGTGTATCCTGGGCATGGCAGGGTCAGAATGGACACATGTCTGGGATTCTGGCTTATGAGGGACCAACAGCTGTCCTTCAGTTGGGTCAGTGGGTGTTTTCCCATTTTCTTGGGAGTGTGACAGGCCACATAATGTCAAGGCACAAGCCGATGTCCATCACGCCCCTTCTGCAGTGAGGGCTGACATGTTGTTGTGCCTCTGGCCTCCACCAGGGGCCAGCAAATGCTGAGACATGAACCCACCCTCCTCCCAGGAGAAGGTGAGTGGTCATTGGACACTCAAGCCTTCACCACCAGCTGGCCCTCCAACACCCAAGTCTGTTTCCTAACCCTGGTCAGCAGTGTTACAGGCAGAAATCCAATTCATGCAGTTAAATTATAGATAGGAAAAAACAAAGGTAGTCCACCTTAGCAGTGACGGTTCAGATTAATTCACATCTGAGTTCTAACAAGTAAAGAGACCAAGTCATTTATAACTTGTACATGTGGGGTGTGGGTGCTGAAGAAAGGGGATCATAGTGCTGTCACTACTGCCATCACCCCAGAGGGATGTGGACTGCATTGTTGCTACTGCCATCACACCGAAGGGGTGGGGGCTGTAGTGCTTCTGCCATCACCACTGGTGGATGGGGAATGTAGTACTGCTGCTATTCCACCTGAGGGATGGGGGCCATAATGCTGATACTGCCATCACACCTGAGGAATGGTGAATGTAGTACCATACCTCTCAACCTCCTGCCTCATAAATTAGGGACAAGGCTTAACAAAATCAGGGACAAAGGACCAAATTCAGGGACACGTCTTCAAAATCAGTGATATCCACTCAGGAAGCTGGCAGAATAAGGGGCTTAGTGTAAAATGTATTTTCTAAGGAAGAACAAGTGTGTAACTTTAATGTCTGACATTATTTTGTGCTTACAATCCCCACCGTTTGGTAAGGGAAACACAATTTTTAGGAGGGACAGAGTAAAATTTTGAGGCAAAATCAGGGACATCCCTGAAAATCAGGGACAGTTGAGAGGTATCGTAGTACTGCTGCCATCACACCTAAGGGATGGGGACCACAGTGCTGCTGCTTCTGTCACACCTGAGGGGGGAGGTTGTAGTGCTTTTGCTGCTGCCATCACACCAGAGGGATGTGGGTCATAGTGCTGTTGGTGCTGCCATCGACCTTAGGATGGGGCCGTAGTGCTGCTTCCATTACACCTTAGGGATGGGGCTGTAGTGTTGTTGTTGCATCACATCTTGTACCTAAAATAACTTTAAATTGGTACAAGGATGGAAGGATATGTAATAGTGGAAATCAAAATTGCTAAAAATGCATGTTAGCAGAATTAAAAATTGTTAAATAAATTACACAAAACCAAACACCGTTAAAAGCGGATTTTGGCTTAGCAGACATCGGTGACAATACCATTTTTTACAATGTGCAAAACAGAATATGCCCTTTCTCAATCCTGGTAAACCAGTGTCCCTGGTTATGAGGATTGTCCAGGGTATGCGCACTACATGCTGTAGTTTAGACCCGGACCCTACAGCTTTGATTATGGGCTGTGGGGAGATTATCATCCAGGTTCTGGCGAGGATAATCTGGTGCTCCTTAGACTCTGGTGAATATCCCTGCTCCCTGAAGGAGGCAGTGGTGACACCAGTGTTGAAGAAGGCTTTTTTGGACCCCAACTCCCTTGCCAACTACAGGCTTATCTCAAACCTTCCCTTTGTTGGGAAGGTAATTGAGAAAGTAGTGGCTACTCAGTTAGACAACTATTTGACCATCCATAGCATCTACAATCCTTTCCAATCTGGTTTTAGAAAGAGGCATAGCACCGAGACTGCACTGGTTCGCATGCTCAATGATCTCTTGATGGTGAGAGACCGGAAAAAGCGGTCCATTTAGGTCCTACTGGATCAATCATCAGCATTTGACACTGTAGACCATGGGGTACTGCTTGAGCACCTGAGAATCATCTGTGGGCTTTCAGGTTTGGTCCACAGATGGTTTACTTCTTTCCTCACTGGTAGAACTCAGAGGGTGGTATCGCGGGTGTTTTCCTCCGACCCTATCTCTCTGTCTTGTGGGGTGCCCCAGGGCTCAGTGCTGTCCCCCATGTTGTTTGTGGTGTACATGCTTCCCTTCGGAGACATTGTAAGATGGTATGGGCTGGAGTTTCATTGTTATGCCGATGATACCCAGCTCTACCTGTCTTTTGCGCCTGACCAGAATGGAGCACTCTCGGTGTTTAATAACTGCCTCGATGAAATCCAAGGATGGATGAGGTCCAGCTGGCTAAAGCTGAATTCTGGAAAGACGGAGGTGATGGTCATGGATCCTGGTCACCAGATGGGGGGGTGGGGGACAAACCATCCTTCAGGTTTATTCCTGGGGGATGTTGAGCTCCCTGTCTCTGAAGAGGTGCGCGACCTGGGGTAATTTTTGACGGCAGGCTGACACTGCGTACACAAGTGTCGGCTGTCGTTAAGTTATCCTTTTATCATCTTAGGAATATCACTAGGATCAAGCACCTTGTTCCATCTGGGGACCTACCTACATTGATCCACGCCTTTGTGACCTCACACTTGGACTACTGCAATTCCCTTTACTTTGGGCTTCCAGGGTTTGATATCCACCACTTGCAGCTGGTGCAGAACTCCGCAGCCCAGTTGTTAACCGGGATGCCTCGTTCCTCCCATATTACACTGGTGCTGTGGGGACTGCACTGGCTGCCAGTTCAGTGGTGGATCTCCTTTAAAGTCAGCTTACTGACTTATAAAGCCCTGCACGGTTTGGGCCCTGAATATCTGAAAGAGTTTCTGGTCCCTTACATCCCATAGCGACCGCTCCCCTCAGCCAACGAGGGGTTGCTGGAGATTCCGAGGGTAGTCTTAAAATATTCCGGTGCCCTGGCTTTTATGTTCGTGGCACTGACCCTCTGTAATTCTCTACCCCATTGGATTAGAGAGTGCACTACGGTGGGGGGGTTTAAACAAGCATTAAAATCCTTTTTGTGGAGTAAGGCATTTGGGGATGATGTTGAACTGGTCTGATCTTAGTATTTTATTACGATGTTTGATATTATTTATTTTACTGGTTTTATTATGATATGTCATTTTGATGTAATTTTATAAATTGTTCTGCGCCTTGATTTTTGAAAGGCACATTAAAAATAAAGATTATTATTATTATAACTAAAACCATAAAACATTTATTCAGCACACTGGTCCTCTCACTACCTGGTGCCCTTACATAATGTAAACACTCTCACTGCTTAACACAAACAATAAATACACATTAATAAAAAATAATAAAACTCAGAGGGGGATTTGAGGAAATGTTGTGGGGAAACTGCCCTCCAGACAATATCTCTCACATATTTCTGAGATTAGCACATTCTCAGCTATAAAAAGGCACTCTCACTACGGGTAAAATTTCCAAAACGTTGACATAAAATCACAGAGTACTTGCAGTCAAAGGAAGTCCAGCCCAGTCATAGGCTCCAGCCCAGCCATAATAACTTGTAATAGGTCGGGGGAGCGCTCACCTACCCCCTCACTCAAAAAATTGTCCAAAGTGCAGTGGCCCTCTCACTGCCACCCTATTATATAAAAGAGTTATAAATCAGCAAAGAGGCACTCTCACTGCCTCCACCTTTGGTTTTGTATCAATTCAAAATATTAGCCAGTTCAAAGAAGTTTGAGGGAGAGCTTGCCACAGTTTATTAGGCTCTAAAGATCTTCCTACTGGGCCATTCCCAAGAAAATGGATCCTCTAGAATTCACACAGCCAGTCCCTGGCCTCCCCTAAGGCAGATGCCTGAAACCGGAGAACCCATCCCCACTTAAATCACCGGAGCCACATGACCTCAGATGGGAAGCCTACAGTGACTCCAGGGGACAAGTCTAATGCCCACCCTCCGGTCAGCACTCCCAGTCCCCAGAGGGGGCCCCCAGACCTAACACCCACCTCAGGGTCAGCCGTCCAGGCTAACCAGTGCACCTGAAGGTAGCGGCAATCCTTCTCAGTTAAAAAAGGCTCAGCTTCTGCATAATCCAAGAAAAGCAGCCCAATAATCCCATCAGACTCGCTGCTCCTTCAACTCCCAGTAGCTCATCCATTACACCAGGCACTCTCTGACTCCACTCAGGGATCCCCCAGCAATTCCAAAGATTACCAGGCAGCATCTCCTGGATAGCTACCTCCACAGTGGGCCAGCTCCAACAGTTTTCCAGACAGTTCACTCACAAACTCCAGCGGCTGGTAAATTATTACTGCACTAAAAGTACCAGTAAGATGCACCTGAAACTGCCAATGCAAGAATAGCAGCAGAAGTAGGTAAACGTTTGCCAACAGTCTTAAAACAAGCAGTCAGCAATCCAACAGCCATCAGTCAGGATAGAAAACCTGACCGCGGCTTTCACTTGCAGTTCACTTACAAATTGCACTAATGCTGAATTTGGGAAGAGACAGAAAAAAAAACTTGAACTTAACAAAACAAATAAAACGCAATAAAATAACGTTAGAAATGCAAACTAAAACAGATAAGTACTGCACTAAACTGATGGCTGACCCAGCATGGCCACATAATGACAGGTCACCCCGTTTCCTCCTTGTCTGGAGATACATCAAATTAGGCTGTTTCAATCTGTCCTAGTAGGTCAAGCCCTTACATTCATGGATCATTCTTGTTACTTGTCTCCGTACCTTCTCCAGTCTGTCACCACAAGTTCCTCTAATAGGTCCCCACAAGGGGCTGCCATAATCTAGAAGTGGTAGCACATATGATCTGTATAAATGTATAATAACACTTGAGTTTCAACTACAAACATTTCTCTTTATAGCCCAAATAACACTATTTGCTTTATTAATTTGGCAATTAATATGAGATTTATATGTTAGTGTGTCAGAGATAATAAATAGAATAATAGATAGGTGAGGGTCTATTATAAGGGAATAATACCATCAAGAGGTTCTGGGGACAAGGGAACCTCAAGATGGTATTACTCCTGAGTGATAGACTCTCACCTATTTTTAATTTTTTGTGATATATGGATCCGAGTTTTGTTTGCAGCAGTTCCATAACTGTGGTGCTGTGAGGCTGTGCTTCCGCTGCAGTGAGGATTCGCTCACTCACTCTCTGTGTGTATTTTCCATCGCGCTCAGCCTCTGCTCACCCGCCCACCCACAAGCATTATCCAGTGAGTCTTTTACTTGAAAATATTTTTTTTTAAGAGGCAGTCTTACATTGCTAGTTTAATCGGACAGTTGTGTACCATATAGGGGAATTAAAAAGATATCGCCCATAAAGTGAAGGGAGGATTTCCTCTCCCTTAGCGAGAGACGGTCGCCATGTTTTTTGAACGGTTCTGCCCAGCCAGAGAGGAATCACATCCAATCAGGAGGCATGGTTTTAGGAACATCAGCACGCATGGCTAGGAGGTTGCCTTGGGGATGTCAGGAACTAGCGTATGGCATTTGAAGATATCGTAGTTACGCGCTTCAGGTTTGGTGATGATACTATCACTGAGCGCTTGAACGATAGTATTACAAGCTCTGAACAATAGAATTATCACTTGCCAGTGATAGTATTATCACTTTGGCTGCTGATGTATTACCAGGATTTTTTTGTATGGGATACTATGGTATTATTTAGGTATCTCCGTATATTACAATACCTAAATCTCTTTCTTCCTCAGTTCTTCTTATCTGGATTCCTTTTATGTAGTAGTTTGCCTTTTTGTTTTGACTACCAAAGTGCATTATGCAGCATTTGTCTTTATTGAAACTCATACCTACAGAATCTGCCCATCTTACAACAGAATCCAAGTCTGACCGTAATTTATCCTGATCAGTTTGATTCAACACAGTGTTAGCTAGTTTTGTGTCATAAGCATATTTGTTGATCCACCTGGAAGCATTTTGTCCTAGTTTTCATATAACAAGTCAGAAAAGAAGAGGGCTGAGGAGTAACGAACCCTGAGGCACACCACTAGTTACGGGCACAGAGGAAGAATAGAAACCATTTATGCTGACTACCTGTCACCTGTTATGTAACCAGTCTTGAATCCACCTCATTATTCCATGATCTATATTAATATCAATTAGGGAGCAAATTATTTCAATGTGTGGCACTATATCAAAGGCCTTGGATAAGTCCAGATAAATGCAATCTACAGGTTTTCCATTATCCAAGGCAGCAGATAGATTTTCTGGCTAGCTAAAGGTTTGTGTTGCTGCACAAATACCATTATGGGTCTGGATGCAAAAGTGAGTGCTCACTGTCACACACATGTTTGTTAGTGAGTGGCTCAAGTTTGTGTGAGTATGAATTTGGATGCACATCTAGCCCCATAATGTGCAGCCAGTGTACATTCTAGTAATGAATGCATTTTTGCATTCAGTATCACAGATCAGGTGCATTTTGATATTAGAGGAATGAAAAAGTAGGCCCCTAAAAACAGCAGTGAATGGAAGTGACTTTTTGAAGTGCTGCTAAGTGCTAGTGAGTCAGGACAGGGACTCCTGTTAACCTCTCCAAGACTGGTTGGGGAGGTGCACATTTAACTCTTGATAGCAATTGCAGAATTACCACAGTACTGTAGGGAATGATGGTATAGTTCACTATGATAATAGTCCACAGTCCTTCTAAGTTTGTCGGGGGGGGGGCATGTGTTTACTGCACACCTGACAGTCATCCATACTGTACTTGTAAATGGCTAAAAATGTTTTAGATTGTAAAAATGTGCATCCTGGAGGCAACCTTTCCATATGATTCCATCAGCATGGCAGATCCTTGTAAGTGATTCAGCTATCTATTGAGTGTTTGCAGAGAGAGACTCTTTCTATGATGGGGGGGGTGCATATAACAGGGGCACTTGTACCTGCATTGTGAAATCTCTAGTGTCAGCTGGAAGGGGAATTGTAACAAATATTTTTTTTTTCTGTTGGAAATGCTGAACTAATGCCCCAGTTGACAAAATGTGGATGTGTTTATTTTTGAAAGACAGAGTATGTCTCAGAAAATGACCTTTTTGGATTATATGATGGCACACAAAAATGAAAATACACCAGTAAGGTAACATGTCTCATGACCCAACTACTCCATCACTGATTTTACTGTCAGAGTGTTAAAAGGCAACTTCAAAAACAATCTGGAACGGCAAACATTTGAACTAAAAATGATATAATTTTTTGACACTAAAGAAAAAGGACTTAGTAAAGATGTTGTTTTTTTAGCACATTACCAGTGATTATGCTTAAAACAGTGCTTCAGAGTTTCTCCTTGAACCATCACATCAGCACCCTCTGGCTCTTTTAACAGGCACCTTCTAAAGACAATGATATTTTTTTTCCCTGTCTTGATTTTTCACAAATGTGAATTGATGGTCCAGACTAAAATGTAGCTGCCCTCTGATCTTGTAAGTTAAGCTCTTCAACAGACCCACTCCAATGACAATTAAATTATTCCGGTTTGTTAGGAATATGAATTGGCTGTAATGCTTTGATGTATAAACTGCTAGTCTATGTCTTCAGTCCACATCTAACCTCTATATCTGTCATGGCATTCAGCTGTTTTCACTTTGACCTGAAAAAGAGAGTTTTATCTCTCGAAAACTAGTCTCAGAAATAATTTTGTTAGTCCAATAAAAGGTATCACCCACAACATATTTTTTTTGTTTTTTTCTCTACACTGTTGACTGGACTAAAACAGCTACCACATTTCTTTTTTTCAATAATAACACACAAAAAACTGTGTATTATGGCACTCTGTAATAATCTGTTTTCAGTGTATTATGGCAGAGATCCAGTTATTATGGAGAAATATATTATAATTTATTTGAAGTCTTTTATTTTCCCACTGTATGAGTGTAAATACATTACTGCCTTCAATTTCCCATCTGTTCTTAGCTTTCCTGTTAGGGTCGGCATTTATTCTGTGTCTATTTATGGCTAAAGCTTGGTATATTTTTGTGATCACTTTCTCATTAACGTTACAGTAAAAAGCATAATGCTTACTTATGTTTTCATCCCACTGCAAGTTACGCTCTTCAAGAATTCTTTATATTTTATTGAGTTTGATCTTAAGAGCATTATAAAAGAAAATACTAAACCTACAATTATTTTGCCTTAAAATATTATCCAGAACTTTGCATACTGTAAGTTCTCCTGTATCAGTAGTATGTTCCCGATGATGTATTTCAGTTTTTGCTAAGGTACAGTATTTCACAGCAAATGTGTTATAATATATATTAGTTTTTTTTCCAGGGATTATCTATTTTAGCTGGGGTTTTTATGTGTCCAGTGTGTAACTGTTTTTACAACAGAGATACAAATGTTATCTTTCACTTTGAAGAACATTTGTGAAACAGGTTAATATATTTTGGAATGCTAAGTAAAGATTGATATTATTTCAATAATTTCTGAAAAATGTTTTGATATTTACTCCTGTCATTCCTAGCAAGGTACTGTTTAATACACTTATCCCATGCAAATATAACCTTCTCTATCTTGTAATACTGTACATATACTGTAACACATAAAAGGATCTGGACTCCCGATTCTTCCCTGTGTTTTAAATAATGTTAAATGTCCACACAATTCTAAAGGAGGCCTCCCTCCACAAATATTTAAGAAATATTCTTTGATTCTGCCAAATCAAGCTCCCTCATATTCTATCATGATTCTGCTTAGTATAAAAACAATAAATGTGGCATAGCCAACATTTTTAGTATATCTATCCACCCCATAAAGGGAGTGATGGATTCTCTTAACTCTGTAGGGAAATTTGTATTCGTTCCTAAAGCAATGAAGTATTAACAAAAAATAACATACAGCTTTTTCCTAAAGAAAAATATTTAAATCAGCTATTATTTTTGCAATAATGGCTTAACTGAAAAAATTAACAATAGTATGGTAAAGGTCATCCTTGACGTAACCTAGTTTTTTGTAAGTAATAGATAAGGCATATAATAATTAATTAAAAAAGGAGAAGCCTCGCAATCTCACCCTGGTATTAAAAGAAGAGGCTCAAATAGTGTGAATTTGCAGAAAATCAATAATTTATTAAATATATCCACACATGTAAAAAAAGATACATAGACAAGTTAGTGAAGTGGCACACCCTGCAGACCACTACAAAAAGGTCTGACGGCATTTTGCTCCTGCTTCTGGAGCTTTCTGAAGGGCTAATGGTTATATAGTCAAACATGGTTTAAATAATGCTGGAATTGTGATGTCATATTGACGTCCCCCCCAAGAGAGTATGTAATCACAGTAATGAATTTACTAACATACAATGCTGTCCAATAACCCAATCACCAATACAAAAAATCTATTAAAATACCGTACCAATTTCTCATAGCATATGAGTACTTACTAGCACTGGTGTCCCGAAACCTTGTTAACATTTTTCTAAGTACACATTCGGAATATGATTACTCTGCTGGCCACATAAATTCCAACATGTAGATTTTTTCTAACTAATACAGTATATACAAGATTTTAATTAGTAACTGTTCAGTGTCTGTTTTCATTACAATATTATACTCATTCTGGACTCCTTCAATGTCAGCTTCTCAGGTGAACCTCATGTGATGGTCAGTTTTCCAGTTTTTCTAGATGTAGGTCCAGGTGTAGCAATTCATTTCTGTGGCATCAATTAGAAAATATGATAAAAAGATCACTCACAAAGGTGCAATGCTAGCAAAGTCTGGAGAGACATGAAATAAAGTTTTTAATATCAGTTACACATAAAATGTATTTACCAGCAAAGGGCAAAGAGTTGGTCCACATTCTTTTATTTACATCTTCTATAGCAAATACATTAACCCCTGTCAGGGTACAGGAAGAGTGGAAGTGGAGGATACAGAGGGATCAGAGAAGAGACCTGGGGCAGAGAAAAAGTAGGTAGGAAATTAACATATAGGAAGAAAAAAAGCTGATTACAATGTACAACTAATGCTATTCTTAAGCAATAGGGTATGACCAAAGGTTAGATTAACAGTCTGTTAATCACCCCTTTCTGGCATAATATGGCATGAGGTGTAGCCGAGTGCCATATTGCCACAAAGGGGGTGATTAACAGACTGTTAATCTAACCTCTGGTCATACCTTATTGCTATTGTTAAAAGTTTCTCTGATATTGAGTTTGTTGTGATTTATTTCTAATGTTTAATTCATTAAAGTATGTTGGTTCAATATAAAGTAGTCCTTCCGCGGATAATTAGAGAAATTGATCATTCAGAATGTGTGGCAGCAGTGAATACATTGCTGGTGGTGTTTCTTAGAACAAGTGCTAGTAAGTGTGGGCATTCGTTAGAAAGATTCGCTATTTTTTAAAATGGAGTATTAATTTTAGAAAGAAATAGCTGTATTTTATTATGATTACCAACCTGTGGTCTGTAACTCGTGATTCGCTTACAGTATGTATGCTGGGAACATGGAAAATGGAGTATTATTGTAATATCTTGGCAGTTATGTTTCGTGTTATACTAACTGTTTTGTATTTAGCACGTTTTTATATTTTTCATGCATGCTAATTCATTTTAAAAGTGGAAATCTACTTTTTTTTCCCCATGGAGCTTTTTAAAGTGAGCATGCGCAACAGTGCCCTAACTGGTATGAGTTTGACTGGTGGCCTTGCTCGAATATTTTTTTTTTTAAATGTACTGCTCACTTGAGATGATTGCAGGGTGTGCATAATTGCTGTCTACTATTCAGCCTGCATTTGGATCAAGGGTTACTTTTTATTTGCGGTACCTCATCACTGCAATTCAGCGACAAGTTACACATGGGTATCTGGTAACCGGGAATTGTGTAGCACATTTTTACGTTCTCCTGATACATTAATGCATTTTTTTTCTGTCATTAGCCATTAGCTCTTGTGACGATCTACGTTTTTTAGTGGTGGGTGGAAGAACTGTATATTTCTTGCATGGAATAGTACTGATGAAGTATCGATAGATTGTAAGAGGGTGTGATTTTCACAGGAATCAGTAGGCCATAAAGTAAGTGAGGCCTTGGAGGAGATGAAAACATTTATTGTAGGTACATGCCTGGGGTTGCTGGATAGTTTAAGTTTCTGAGGAGGGTTTTAGTTCACTGAATTGGGCGTGCACAATGGTCTGATTTGGCAGTCAGGGGAGGCTAAATGGTGCATGATTCATCTGGGGAGAGTGTTAGGCAACTGTCTGTTTGTGGGTAGGCAGATGAGGGTTGTTGAATGTTGCTTTTAGGAGGATTTTGGAAGCCTGCCTGGGAAGGTGCACAATTAATTAGGATACATTTTTAGGTGGCTAGCCAGGTTTGGGAAACATTTTGTCTTTGAAGTGGATGGCAGAAGTTTTGACGTGGAGGCTGAACAGTGCCTCTGGTAAAAGTTTTAGATTTCTGACAAGGGTCGGTGGAGCTACGTGATACCTGTGTACAGGGTTAGGGTATTTGCAGGGGGAGATGCATGATACCAGATTCACAATGTCTATTGAGAAAGGTTTAGACATCTTGACAGAGAATCATGCACAGTCCCTCTGGGAGGGTTTATAAGTACCTGGTCAGAGGTGGTGGGTGGGTGGTATGATGACTCTGGGAAGAGTTTTATTAAGTAAGCTGGTGTGTGGGATGACACTTTGGGGTTATTTAGTTGGTGGGATTCACAGTGGTTGCATCCATTTTGTTTTTGTGTTACTGTTTATTTGTGTGTGGGGGGGTGCACATGACACCTCTAGGGAGGTTTCAAGGCATCTTGCCAGCTGTTGGGGGGGAGAACATTGCAGAGCACCATGCATCAGGCCAGTTGTAGACAACTGGTTGAGGGTGGGGGGGGCTTACATGATGCCTCTGTGAAGAGTTTCTGACTGATGCAGGCTGCCTCAACTGAGGTTTTAGGAACCTGACCAGGGGCACAGTGCATTTGGGGAGAGATTTAGGTTGGGGGGACACATAATGCCTCTGAGGAGATTTTAGATACCTTGTTCTTAGGGGTTGCATTAGAGATCTAGAAAGGTTTGAGGGATTAGGCTGGGGGGATGTACAGTGTATATCGTGATGGATGTAGGCATTTGATTGAAAGGGGCTTTACAGTGTTTCTGGGGAGGGTTTTGGCATCTCATTAGGAAACTTGGACTCTGTTGAGATTCTTGTAGACAGATACTGTGTAGCAGTTTATATTGACGCCCTTTATGTTTAGCACTCTAAGCACACCCACACATATTCACTTCCTCTTATTTTCACTGGTGGAACACTAGTGCTGCTATATATAGCGGTCAACCAAATATTCACTGTCTTTTTATTTTCACTCTAGCATGGTACCAGCTAATATAGTGAAAATAAAATGACAGCGAATATTTCCTGTTATGCAGTAAGATCGATAGAGACGTTTGTAAATACACAGATGAGCTCCACTATGCCGCTGGGATGGGTTTTACCCACTTGTCCTGTGGTAGAGGGAGGGACAAAATATCTGTGGTGATGATTTCACCTGACTGTTGTTAACAGGGTGAGACTATGGGCAGAATTAACAGATGTTGGTGCAGGGCCAGTGTTTAGCCCTGCACCAACATACTTTGCCTCTGGTGATGCACTGAAACCTTTGGGACAATTGCATCGGATTTAATATTATCTGATGCAGTTTAAGGTGTTTTCATGGTTCACTATGTGTTATGACATATACGTGACACAAGCTCCACATAACAAACACCATTAACGACACATGTTGGAACAGCTAAAAGTTGGTCTAACTTGGGCCATTGTCAGCATAGGGTGGTTTATCCGATTACATTGCTGTTTACAGCATGTGACATATTGTCAGCACACTGTGGCTTGCAGCCATCTAAGACATTCAGAAATCAAGGACTATGTCTCTAGCGGGAGCTCTAAACACCTGAGGTTTGTTTGCAATGCCTGCATGTGTGTGTGACTCTGTGTGTGTATATATATATATACATATATATATATACATATATATATATCTACACATATTTAATACTACGTAAAATGATATACTGCTATGACTACTTAGTTTTACTAAAAATTGGTTCATTTTGTCAAGGAATGCAGTTGCAAATAACATATTTACATTCTTTTTGCCATGGGTGATACTTTTCGTATCTCCTAGTCTGATGGTTTGGATGGTGCATGATGATGATATTTATTGCTTTTGCACATATATGTGGACACCACCATTTACTGTGCAGTTGTGAAGGTACTGGCTAGAAGATGGGAAATATTTGTTTATCTCACTTGTTAACACATTGCTATTAGAGACTAACTTAGTAGGAGAATGTTGGTTAGGTACTGTTGCATTAACTTTCATTTTTTCTAGTGGTTTTCCTGACAATGTTGATGACCAGGACTTACGTTCTTCATTACTTGCAGTCCAGTAACTCTTTATCGATGACTCACATCTATGACCTGTTACTGACATTATTGATTTAGTATCAAGGCCTGCAGTGTGTAGAAGATGCACCATTGTTGTATGAATAGATTGATTCGTGTATCTCTGGCTGAGCCCAATTTGCTGAGATGCAACATCATACCACCTAAGTATGATGCACCCATGGGTGTCTTGCTGTACCATGTAGGCTGTGCATCCAACAATGCTGTGATAGACATTTTGGATGCAAGTAAAATGCATGTGCATCCTTGGGTAATTTTGATACATGTTTTTTAAATGCTTGAACGGGGCATGTGGGGTCACCTGGGATCTCGTACATATGACCTCTTAACCTTTCTTTATTGGACTCATGCATTTGGTGGTGTTTTTTTGTATCTTCATTAGAAGACAGTATTATATACTCTACTCCATTTTCATCTGTGTTTATTACAAATGAAGCTGGTGTCAGGTCCCTCAACCCTTCTTGGCCATGTCTGGCAAAGTTTAACTGTTTGTTGAACCATACATTGTGGACTAGGCTGGCTGCTGTTTTTGTGTCTATCACTGGTGAGGATCACAGCTTTGATAGATCAGTGTCTGTTATTCGGGGATAATGAGATGGCTTATCCTCATCTTTTTTTACGAAGTGTTTTTATTAGGCCAAGAAAAGCATTATTAGCTGTCTGGCAATCACTGCCATGCATTATATTTATTTTACGGCTGAAAGGTGGATCATTAAGATGATGATATAACCCTGCTCTTATGCTGACATCACTGCCAAGACTATAAAGCTTGCTCTCTTTATTGTGAATTGATGCATAAAATTGTCTTAAGATATTACATAGGTCAGGCACTGGCAAGTATTCAAACTCCGCACGTTTATTGTTTTCGGTTAACCATTATCTTAAGAGTGTCACAGCCCATTGTGCTGCTTTTCTTGTACTTTTTTCATTTTTGTTTTCTTCAAGCACACCTAGATGTTCTTCTGTGACTTGTGCATGTCTGGAGTTAGTCATGTTTGTTGAGTCTGCCAGTGGTTGCTCTTCCTCCGGTATTTGATCCTTGATGTTTAAGGAAAGAAACAAAAAAACACATCAGTGTTGGTGGCTGTTTTATCTAGGACATTCTGTTATTTTGGTCAGGATGAGGGTTGCTACTGAGTTAGATTTATTACTCGTATACATTGTCTGGCTGTATATCTGCTTTTGCTTTTTCATATCATTATTCTTCTCCACCCCCCCAAGAAAAAATATAAAAAACGTGCAGATTTTCACATTACATTTTCTAACTCAGTAGATAGACTGCCTCAGCAATATACTGAGTAATTATCCTTGGACATATACTTCTATGTGTATGCATATGTGTGTGTGCATGCATATATATATATATATATATATATATATATATATATGTGTGTGTGTGTGTGCAGGGGCGCAGAGGATGGCTGCAGGTTGGGGCTGGGGTTAGGAGCGACCACAAGGGACCATTAACTTTACAGGTGACAAAAAAACAAAACATTTTTACACAACGAGGGTCAGTTGTCTTTTTTTTAAAAGGTGTTTGGTATGCTGGGGTGGGCTACCAATGTGACAACCGCATTGCAGGGAGGCGTGTTGCTGATGGGGGGATGCAGATGATGACGAGAGGGGGATCGGGCACATTATCCTGATGGGGGGGTGGGCTCACACATCAGCTAATTACACTAGCCAGGGTGGAACTGTTGTTGATGTGGGTTGGGCTCCTCATTGGCAAGGAAAGAGTTGGGGGGGTTGTATGATGCTGAGTGGAATTGGGACCCACATCGATACACACATGGAATGGGAGGGGGTCAGCATGACAATGGGGATAGGGCTCATTCACCAGTAAATTAAATGGGTATGACAGTCAGTGCTGCAATGTTTAGCTTAGGTAAGCCATGTCTGGGGGTGCAGCCATATATATCGAACTTTGCTCTCATTGAAGTGAAACTTTACTCAGACGTTACTGATTACAGGTATGGCACCCAAATGATGGCTTATTGGGGGATGAGAAGCGCATCTCCTGAGGTGTTCAGTACATTCAACCAACACTGGATGTGCCTTATAGTCTACTAGTTATTATTATAAAAAGCATCTGAGAAATGGAGCTTTCTGATTGGCTGTGAACATTGTAACAGCCTTATGTTAATCTTTTATTAACATACATGTAGAGCTTAATCATATGCTGATGGTGAGACCCCATCTGGAGTACTGCATGCAGTTTTGGAGACCTCATCTACGCAAGGACATAGACAGGATGGAAGCAGTCCAGAGGAGGGCAACTAAAATGGTGCAGGGTCTGCATCAGAAACCATATGAAGAGAGACTGAGAGAGCTTAATATGTATACCCTTGATGAAAGGAGGGACATGATAGAAACTTTTAAGTACCTCAAGGGAATCAGCAAAGTCCAGGAGGGTAGCATCTTTCAGAAAAAGAGATGTCTAAGAACAAGGGGGTACAATTTAAAGTTAGAAGGGGGGACGGCTCAGGGGTAATGTGAGGAAATTCTTCTTCATGGAGAGAGTGGTGGACGCATGGAACCACCTTCCTGGAGAGGTTGTGGGGTCTAAAACAGTGGGGGAATTCAAACATGCATGGGACAGACACAAGGCAATTATAGTGGGGGGTTGCAGGAAGTAGGCTGTTGGTTAACTAGAATCTGCAGCTTATCCAGTAGGTAGGGAAATGGGCAGACTGGGTGGGCCAAGTGGTCCTTATCTGCCATCGAAGTCTATGTTTCTATGTTTAACACTATTAAGAAGACACATTATTATTACAATAGCATTAAGGCACTTCCAGAGGTTATATTAATGGCCAGTTAATCCCCTCTAGGCCCATGTGGCACTTGTCAATGCCTCATGACACATTACATCCCTAGAAGGTGATTGACAGACCATTAACATAACCCCAGGGAATGGCTTATTGCTTGTGGCACACAAGTGCGAGACAGCATAGAAACGAGTCACATTACATTTAATTTTTTTATAACACTGATGTTTTTATTTTCATTCATGCTCTTGCTGTCCCACTCTTACTGTTTCTAATGGCTGCTGTTCTGTCAAAGTGATCCCATGGCTAGTCATAGGGTATGCTGCCCCTACTTCAACTTCTGAACTAAGGAACCTCTCAGCTCTGAACCCCCTGGCTCAGGACCACCACTCCTACCAGTGGTCTATCTTCAATCTTGTGCTATGTGGGGGGGAGGAGGGGCGAGAGAGGCGCAGGCAGGTTCAGTTCTGACATGTGTCAGTGGACTGGAGAGGAGCTGTCGGCTATACAGACATGAGTTTTTTTGTCTGTTTTAATGTGGCCCCGAGCACGGTGTTCAATTGTGTCACCTTGCTGATTCCTGCTATGCTCATTCCCTTTACTATTACTGCGCTTGTGCAACACCCCACTCTGCAACTGGGGGTCTCTAGAGCGCCAGAAAGAAGCCTGATCCCTCTTCAGAAGAGAACTGTCTCTTGGACTGTCAATCAAAATCCCTCACCTGCTGAAACCTAGTACTTTGGGTTGCTCCTGAACCCAGGTCACTGGTACAGCACCATGTCTGGTATGCAGTTTCTAAACAGTTAAACGCACTGCCCTGACTCTACAGTTGTTGCATATTAATTGGAATTTTAATTTACATGTAGGGAAACACTTTGTAGTATTGTAGTACTTTGATGACACCATCTATTTACTGATGCTACACTTCCTGCTGTGTTATTCATTTCTTAGAAAATGGCTGCTTACTTGGGTTTATTTTGTTACCATAGTTCTTATGAACTGAGCGGGTTAAGGATTTCTGCACATTTTTACATATTTACATGTGGGTCCCATTGCACTCTACTATGTCACTATCAAAGACATCCACATCCAGGCATACATGCAGGTATACCCCTCCTCCACCCCCAAACACACACACACACACACACACACACACACACACAGTGATTCAATGCATTTAACAGGCTATTTGAGTACTCTGGATACCTCTATTTAGATGTGTATTTAACTACATACATGTGTTAACATAGGAATACCTTTTGTGCAGATGCTCTGACATTCTCATCTTTTATTTCTGTCACCTCTGTTGGGGAAAGTGTTACTGTTGTTTCCTCAGTGGAATCTGTGTTTGCTGTAACATTGCTGGGTTCTGTATCAGGTTGTCTGTCTCTGGATCTGGTGTCTCATTGGTAGTGCTGCTGTCATTTCTGTCTACGCTGGTTGCTGCTTCTGAAGGATCCTGCTGCACTGCTTGGTAGTTGAGCCGAGATGCTGTCAGAACAACATCTGTGACCTCATCATCATCGAAACTGTCATTCATGATGTCCAATGCCTGTACATTTTGTGTGCTATGCTGTGCCATTCTTGTACCATGGACATCGGAGAATAGTAGAGAGTTGGTTGTGTGGGCGCTAGTGAACTCAAGACTACCATTTACCCAATCTGCATCGAGATATTTCCAAATAGACTAAAATTTGCTTCAAGGGGCATGCTTGACTGTTTCTGATGCTCTTGAACTGTTTAAGTATTAAAGGTTCACGCAGCCAGGTGCTCATTTGATGGGGTGCTAAGCAAACTGCCATTTTACTATTACATTATTCAGATATTTTTACATAATGCTATGGCGCGTGTGTGTTTACTGTGTTGGGGGGGTGGGAGGCAGACAATCTAACATTTTTTTAGATTTATGTGGCACTTCACCAAACATGTTGCGTTTTATACACATGATATGCAATTGTGGATATTTATTCATTACATGCTGTCTTTATGTTTGCGGTATTAGCCTGCTGCTTTGTTACACAAACGCTACTTTTTTTTTTATAAACGCTGACTTCACTATTTCAGTACAGGGACAAATGGATAGTTGTTTTTCTATCTTTATTTTTTCCATATCAGCTTGATTATGGGTCAGTTTTGGACTATAGATGAGCTGCTGTACACAAGAGGAGCTGCTCTTGAAGTCGGGACAGTCTACAATGACACGGGGAGCAAATGTTTGTTGTGAAGGTACTTGCTTTTTTTTATGTCTACGCTGTCTTCTTGATCTGGGTCAGATAATTTTTCTCCCATCGCTTTCTTTTCAGAATCGCTTTCTACAGATTATATGTGTATTGCTAGTTTTTATGTGCTTTCAGTACACAGTGTTACAATATTTATTTATTTACAAGTTTAGCCAGGATAGCATGCTGAGCAGGTAGCCACTTGATTACAGATATTGGCTGAGTAATATGAAAAGATGTGGCGCCTGACGGTCATTTTGTTCTCATTGCTTTTTACATCTTTCTTTTTCTTTTTTAAAATGGTACAGGTCACAAGCTGGTGGATATATTATCATTTAACATTTTATTGACACAGTTGTGGGGCTGACGTTTTGATGAGGTTGCAGACTGCATACAGGCAGCTATTTAAATTTGTGTATTTTTACTCAGTTACTGGGACTTTTTCAACATTCATATTTAACCTACACTTTGTGATAAGGCTGTACATGGTAGGTTAACGTGAGTTAATGTTTACCTATTGGAATTGTGGCAGCCAATCATAATTATTCATTCTACTTTGCATCTGTTCAATACTGCATGCTCCTGGTATTCCGCTGCAATGGGAAAACAGAGAGAGAGAGAAAGCGAGAGAGTGCAGAAAAGTAAAAGGATTCTGCTCTGTGTATTGGGTCTGCTGTTACTCTCTCTTCTTTCTTTCTCTCTCTATCAGTTGCATCTGCAGTCTGAAACTGTTACCCTGCTGGATGCTTCCACTCACGAACTCCACAAACAAGGTGCAGAAGAACAGAACAGAGTAGCATGACATGAGGACAATTGGGGGGAGGATACTTGGGGGGGTACAGAGAATGTGGGTGAGGACTCAGGAAGATAACTGCCACTTGGAGACTGCAGACAGAAAGAGCAACTGGCACACCATTGGGACACTGCTCCCCCCCCCACACACACACACACACACTCTCCCATAACCACTGAAGATCTGAGGGGAACATGCCTGTCACTGTCTTTGTCTCTTCACACCTGTCACAACTGCTGTCAGCTACTCCTGCTCACAGTCTCTCAATTGCTGTCAGTCTCCCGGTCTCTCTGCAACATGCTGCTGTCTGGGGGGCACAACTCTGTCTCAAACTCTCTTTCTCCCTCACATACAGATGACATGGGCAGATGTCACTGGCCACAGAACAAATGGGAGGACAAAACCATGCACTCTGTCTGTGTCCACTGCAGGATCATGGTGGGTGGGGCAGGGGGGCCTGGGGAAGAACACAGAGGACAGCTACCACAGAAGTACACCACATTCTTCCACAGTGTTCATCACCATGGCCCTCTCTAACTCAGTGGATACCATCCTGGGGGGGTTGACACCCATCTCTCTCTCTGTCTCTCTCTCTCACGCTCCCATGGCCACAGATAAGCTAGGCACTTGTCACGAATGGCAGGGGAACCAGTACAATTTATCTGTCCCCACTGCATTGCTGGAAGGGATGGGGAGGATCAACTTCAAGGAGGACAGCACAATCATGAGTGAGGGGATTTCTCTCGGTTTTGCTTCTCCCACCAGTCTGCCATGCAGAAACACACACTGCTCATGGCTTTGAAGGACAGAAAGGGGACCTGGCAAGCACTCTACAAAGTGAGACAGCAACCATCATATATAATAATAATAATAATAAAATGTATTTATAGGGCATCTTATCTATAACCAAGGCACCTCACAATTTAAAAACAAACCAAACATAAAAAAAAATTAACATTAAAATAATAATGCACCAAAAAAAAAAAAAAAATCAGTCTTTGAATGCCTGCTGCCACAAATAAATTTTTAGAGATTGCTTAAATTCCTCCACAGTTGTGCACTCCCATAGCTGACGGGGTAGAGAATTCCAAAGGGTGGGGGCTACATACATAAAAGCTTTTGCCTCAGATGTTTTTAACCATACCCTTGGAATCTCTAGCAACCCCTCATTGGCCGAGCAGAGTGATCGTCCAGGGCAATAAGGGACCAGGAGCTCTTTCAGGTAATCCGGGACAGTCCATGTAGGGCTTTGAAGTCAGTAAGCCGACTTCAAAGGTGGTCCGTCACTATACTGGTAGCCAGTGCAGTTCACACAGCACCAGCAAAATATGACAGGATCAAGCAGATCCCATCAAAAGCCAGGCCGCTGCTTTCTGCACTAGCTGTAGGTGGTGGATTTCTACCCCAGGAAGACCTAGGTAAAGGGAGTTGCAGTAATCTAAGCATGAGGACACAAAGGGATGGGCCAGAGTAGGAAGGTCGCCAGACAGAACCAGATGCCTAATCCTGGTGATATTCCTGAGATGAAAAAAGGAAGATTTGATGACAGCCGTCACTTGCGAATGGAGGGTCAGCCCTTCATCAAAAATTACCCCCAGGTTAGCACCTGTTCAGAAGTCGGGAGTGAAATGCCACTGAGAAAAATTCCCGAGGGCAAACCAACCCCCAAACCCCCTATCCGGTGACCAGGATCCACAACCAGCACCTCAGTTTTTTCTGAGTTCAACTTCAGTCAGCTGGAATCCATCCATTCCTGGATTTCTTTCAGACAGTTATTAAAAACTGAGACAGCTCCAGGAAAGGTAGAGCTGGGTATCATCAGCATAGCAGTGAAACCTCAGCCCATACTTTCTTGCAATGTCTCTGAGGGGTAGCATGTACACTGCGAACAACATGGGTGAGACCACAGAGCCCTGAGGCACCCCACATGACAGAGAAGTAGGGCCTGAGGGAAAAAACCCAGACACCACTCTGTGTGTTCTACCCATGAGGAATGATGCAAACCACCTGAGGACTCTATCCCTAGGAGGAAGACTAAGTCTAGGGAGTGCCCGTGTTTATGAGTAGCAGTGATAACCACCTGTGTGAGGCCGAGAGATGTCATTAACTGGAGGAAGTGCTGACCAAATTGCAGGAGTTCATCGTTGACCCAGGCATTAAAGTCACTCAGAACCATCAGTCTGGGTGACTCAGACGCCATGTCGATGACGAAGTCCGCCACTTCCAAAAAGAATCGCTTCTCATCACCGGGTGGACAATAAATGAGGGTGATCCGATAACCTAGACCTGCTACTACGGCACAATTGAATGACTCAGCCTCCTCAACTAGTACACTCGTGAGGTTAAGTTCGGTCTTGAAACAGACCACAACCCCCGAGTTCCAACCTCGGGCTATGTATCACCTAGTACCCAGCTGGAGTTAAAGCCTCCAAAATGGGGCCAGAATTCTCATCCAGCCAGGTCTCAGTGATGCATGCCAGGTCCACCATTTCAACAAGAAATGCAATAATTGCAGTCTTGTTCTTGATGGACCTGGCATTGCATAACACCGCCCGAGTTGGATGAACCTCCCGGGCCACCTGAACCACCTGCCCACCACAATCGGTAGTGCTTTGGGTATGGAAACCAGACATGGAGAACCATGTTCTGAGTTCCATTTCACCCCAGGGCATCTCCTGGATCTTACCACTCTGATACGATAACCCCACTCATTCACCCTCCACTGTTTGTAGCCCCCCCACCCCTCCATCTCTTACGCACGATACCTACTGCTCTACAGTGTTGGTAAACTGAAAATTCAAGGGAAGGAGTGAAGAAAGGGCAGAGGGCACGGAGAGCAGAGGATGAATAGCGCACAACTGTGAGGGCAGGCATCCAGCACATTCCATACAACTCGATCAATAAACAAAATCTTCTTTAACCAAATAACTCCAGACTAAACAAGTAAAATAAATGTCATCAAATCAAACATATAAACAATTGGTCTAAGGCTTATAGTTAGAATTACTTCTAAAATCTCCCAAAATTCCCCAAATAAAACCCTTAAATACATCACAAGATAAACATTCCAACAGTCCTTTGCAGCAGATAACCGGCAGTCCACAGATCAAGCAGTTGAATCCAAGTGTTTAATGAACAGGCCAGGGAAGCTCCCACCTCCCCTGGTCAGTAATACCAAAGCTTCCCAGTCCCAGGTTCTGCTCGCACCAGAGTCTGAGCGACAAGCGACAGAAATTATGAAAAATAAAGCAAACTGTGGAAAGTCACTCCACATCCAACATAATGAATCCAACAGGTCTTTGCAGCAGACAACCAGCAGTCCGCAGATCAAACAGTTAAATTCAGATGTTTAGTAAATGGACCAAACAGAAATTATTAGGAGTAAAATAAACTATAAAAATCAGTCCACATCCAGCATAATGAAGCCATGTTAATACAATCAGTCTGGCAGTCTGGGAATCCCTAGTGCAGCAACAGGCTGGAATGTGCAAATCAGGAACCTAGAGGAGGCCCCCTCCAAATGTAGTAACTCAAAGGCCCTGGCAACCAGCCTCCAGCGACCCACAACTACAACCCTTGGGGGGCAAACTTCTTGGCATGACCCAGAGGAGGTCTAAGAGAATCCAACCAGCTCTCTGGCTCCCCGGAGAATTGTCAGGCAACTCCCGCTTGGTCGCAGGAAACACACTAGCCATTTAGCCCCAAACATAGTAGAGGAGCCCCCCCACCTGACAGAATTCCAAAACCACCGCTGCTTTGATAGCGAGTCCATGAAGAATCCACTGAGTGTGCTCTCACCACAACCAGTAACCTCCACAAGCAGCAGATTACAGCTTAGTTGAAAACTTCCCCACTCGTTCAACCTGCACTTTCACTGCAGAATCTACACAGCAGGCAATAGGGATAAACTGAGGGTCAGCAGAAATTCAGTCCAAATCTTCATAACTCAATCCCACAAATCCACACAGCAGACTCCAGGCCATACTCCTCCTCCTCCTCAAGAAACCATCGAAATCTGCCTTGGAGTCAAAATTTAAAACCACGGCTTACATATAGCAAAAGAGCTGCTAAACACCAAATTTAAACAGCTAGCGCTCCCAAATAGCAAGGGAGCATAGTTATCACAAAGCAGTCAAACAAATGGGAGAATGGCCGTTCCAAAAGCTGAATGGTAGATTTCACAAAACAGCGTGAATCACCAAAACAGCGAATTTATAAAAATACTGACTATAAGCCCAAAAAACGCTACAAGTACTACATAGCTAACTCAGTGACCCTTTCTATCTGAAACTAAATAAAATAAATTAAATAAAATGATTTAACAAATGCCAAGCTCAGAGCTCAGGCAGCTCAGTCCTCAGGCAGCTCACACACTGTCGCCATGTTGGGTTTGCCTTTGGATGTTTATAAGCAAAAAAAAAAACAATTTCTGTTGGAATCAGAGCTGATCCAGTATTGCATCAGTGACAAAGAAACCTACAGCTGCCAAGAGTAAACCAGGGCTATAGTTCTGCTTCACAATTGGACAAATCATGCACAGTTACACCTTGTTTTGACAGGCATGCTCTCAGTGGCGGAGCCAGGTTTGGGAGCATTTGGGAGCCAGGGGGGGCCATTCAGTCACTCATGGGCTCCACAAGGGGCACTTCACAGTGAATAAAGATGGTGGTGGGGCACCACTACTCACACTGGGGCAGTCAGGAGGGGCCACCGCCCCCAGCCCCCCTCTAGCTCCACCACTGCATGCTCTCTTGATCTCAACCTGATGTGTCACACCTGTGTCTGCAGCCTGCTCTGTCTCTCTCTCTCTCTCTCTCTCTCCTCTCTCTCTCTCTCTCTCCCCTCCCTCCCCAAAGTGCAATCTCTGTTGGCCGTCAGAGCTGATTCAGTGCTAACCATTGCAATGTTACTGCCATTAATGTCTAAAAATATTAGGACATAAGCGGGCTGCAGCCATAGATGTGACACCATTGGGTTCAGATCACTGGTAAGAGGAAAACAGAATTTGTTGTGTTTTTTTTCCTCTAGTGTATAGGCACAGGGAGACAGCAGGCTGCAGGCACAGGTGTGATACCATCGAGTCAGGAGGATCAGTAGAAGCAGGGAAATGCTGTCTCTTTCCTTCCAGCTGTGGTGTATATGCTGGGGATATCTCTCTCTCTCTCTCTCTCCCCCCACAGTTGTCAATGGCTGCTGCTCTGGTATTCCTTGCAGAAGTAGGTAATGAGTGCCTGCAGCACTGTCACTGAGTACCTTCACGTAACAAGAAAATGTGCACCTGCAGCTGACCATTTTGGAGTTGTGGAATGGTTGTTTTGGAACTCCAAAATGGAAGTGATCCACGGTGTGAATATGGCAGCTAATTTTTAGAGCTACCACAAAACAGCTGCAGGCTCTGCCCATGCAGCTATAATAGAACGTGTTTTTTATGGTGCGTTTGACTTTTTGCGCAAAAAAAATGGAGGCAGAGGAAGGCAGGGCATTAGTTGGTCTGGTGTCCAGTTTCAGGCTCACAGCAGGCATAATTGGTAGATGCCTCCCCTCTAGCCTCTGACTCCTTTTGGATAAGTTTAAAAACATTTTCTCCATTCACAAGATGTACATTTCCTGTCTGTGCACATCACTTGTGTCAGCCCTGTCCTGTCCACTCATAGTATTGTAACTTGTGACCCCACCCCAACCCCCAGATCTGCAACTGTGTGTGTGGCATGCATGTGTGGTAGAGGAGTGCTATGTCAGCTTAATGGCAAAATCTGCACTTTCAGTAGCAGCTAGCAGCATGAGTGATCATGTGGGGTGATGACGGACATTGGTCATTCGAGTCAGTGGAGCAGAAGATCGTCCTGTTCACCACTTGTACCTTCCCCTCCTATTAAGTGAGTGATCACCCATTCCAGGTGTATCGTCTCCAATACTTCACTCAAATTCATCATCAGCTCATCATGCTGCCCGCCCTCTTTGCTCAGGTCAGTTGGCCTTGCTCTCACTACTGTTTCAGGGGTCTTGTCAGCATTGTGAGTCATGATTGTGATGAACTAGAGGTGCTCTGTGTAGTACTCTGCTCTAGAGGTGGTGAAAAGAGATAAGTGAGGCACCAAGGTCTGAATTAGGTGGATAGGATAACCATTACCCAGACAAGGAGAGGCAGGAGTTGACCTAGTGCTTCAATGCCCTCAGGGCGTTTATTTTGTACCAAGGGTAGAGAGACACAGTCACAAGAAGAAGGAGGGGTTGCCCGAGAACAATAGGGCAATAGAAACATAGAAACATAGAAACATAGACTTTGATGGCAGATAAGGACCGCTAGACCCATCTAGTCTGCCCATTTCCCTACCTACAGGATAGGCCACAGATCCTAGTTAACCAACAGCCTATTTCTTCCTACCCCCCACAAGAATTTCCTTATGTCTGTCCCATGCATTCTTGAATTCTCCCACAGTTTTAGACCCCACAACCTCCTCAGGAAGGCTGTTCCATGCATCCACTACCCTCTCTGTGAAATAATACTTCCTCACATTGCCCCTGCAGCCCTCCTTCTATCTTTAAATTGTGTCCCCTTGTTCTTGCACGTCTCTTTTTCTGAAAGATGCTACCCTCTTGGACTTTGTTGATTCCACTGAGGTACTTAAAAGTTTCTATCATGTCCCCCCTCTCCCTTCTTTCCTCAAGGGTATACATATTAAGCTCCTTTAGTATCTCCTCATATGGCTTCTCTTGCAGACCCTGCACCATTTTAGTTGACCTCCTCTGGACTGCCTCTATCCTGTCTATGTCCTTGCAGAGATGGGGTCTCCAGAACTGGACACAGTACTCCAGATGGGGTCTCACCAACTGTCTGTACAGAGGGATAACAACTTCCTGTTTCGGCTGATGATGCCTCTCCCTATACATCCCAGTATACCCCCAGCCCTCCCTACTGCCTTCTCACATTCCTTGCTAACCTTAAGGTCATCTGATATGATTACCCCCAGGTCCCTTTCCTTTTTTGTTGTTGTTACTACCTCCCCACCCATTGTGTATTCTTCCCCCGGGTTCTTGTTTCCCAGGTGCATTATTTTGCACTTCTTTGCATTGAATCCTAGCTGCCATACTTCTGACCATTCCTCCAACCTTGCCAAGTCCCTTTTCATCCTTTCACGCCTCCTTGTGTATCAACCCTGTTGCAGATCTTTGTGTCATCTGCAAAAAGGCATACTTTTCCTTCCAGTCCCTCTGTAATGTCACTGATGAAGACATTAAAAAGGACTGGACCCAATACTGAACCCTGCGGTACCCCACTAGTAACCGCCCTTTCTTCAGAGTGGACTCCATTTACAATTACCTTCTGTGTCCTGTTGTCCAGCCAATGTTTTACCCAGGCTACCACCATGGGATCCACTCCCAGGCTGGTTAATTTGACTATTAATCTTTTGTGTGTGACTGTGTCAATTGCCTTGCTAAAGTCTAGGTAGGCCATGTCCACAGCCCCTCCCTGGTCTACTACTTTGGTCACCCAGTCAAAGAAATCTATTAGATTCGTCTGACATGACCTTCCCGCTGTGAACCCATGCTGCAGAGAAATACTTTATTTACGACTACTAAGATTATTACCACAAGAATAGACTATAGGCCTACTGCCACTCTTATTCTGAAATTATTCTACAATTCAATACTCTTAGGTGAGGATCAGATGACATAAGCCACTCAGAACTGTATTAGGTTAATTATCACCACACACTTCCATCAGAGTCTAGATGTTACAAGAGTCCAGGGATCCAGTGTCTTAGAAACATAGAAACATAGACTTTGATGGCAGATAAGGACTGCTAGGCCCATCTAGTCTGCCCATTTCCCTACCTACAGGATAGGCCGCAGATCCTAGTTAACCAACAGCCTATATCTTCCTGCCCCCCACAAGAATTGCCTTATGTCTGTCCCATGCATTCTTGAATTCTCCCACAGTTTTAGACCCCACAACTTCCTCAGGAAGGCTGTTCCATGCATCCACTACCCTCTCTGTGAAATAATACTTCCTCACATTGCCCCTGAACGCCCTCCTTCTATCTTTAAATTGTGGCCCCTTGTTCTGCAAGTCTTTTTCTGAAAGATGCTACCCTCTTGGACTTTGTTGATTCCTTGAGGTACTTGAAAGTTTCTATCATGTCCCCCTCTCCTTCTTTCCTCAAGGGGTATACATATTAAGCTCCTTTAGTCTCTCCTCATATGGCTTCTCTTGCAGACCCTGCACCATTTTAGTTGCCCTCCTCTGGACTGCCTCCATCCTGTCTATGTCCTTGCGGAGATGGGGTCTCCAGAACTGGACGCAGTACTCCAGATGGGGTCTCACCAACTGTCTGTACAGAGGGATAACAACTTCCTGTTTCAGCTGATGATGCCTCTCCTATACATCCCAGTATACCCCCAGCCCTCCCTACTGCCTTCTCACATTCCTTGCTAACCTTAAGGTCATCTGATATGATTACCCCAGGTCCCTTTCCTTTTTGTTGTTGTTACTACCTCCCACCCATTGTGTATTCTTCCCCGGGTTCTTGTTTCCCAGGTGCATTATTTTGCACTTCTTTGCATTGAATCCTAGCTGCCATACTTCTGACCATTCCTCCAACCTTGCCAAGTCCCTTTTCATCCTTTCCACGCCTCCTTGTGTATCAACCCTGTTGCAGATCTTTGTGTCATCTGCAAAAAGGCATACTTTTCCTTCCAGTCCCTCTGTAATGTCACTGATGAAGACATTAAAAAGGACTGGACCCAATACTGAACCCTGCGGTACCCCACTAGTAACCGCCCTTTCTTCAGAGTGGACTCCATTTACAATTACCTTCTGTGTCCTGTTGTCCAGCCAATGTTTTACCCAGGCTACCACCATGGGATCCACTCCCAGGCTGGTTAATTTGACTATTAATCTTTGTGTGTGACTGTGTCAATTGCCTTGCTAAAGTCTAGGTAGGCCATGTCCACAGCCCTCCCTGGTCTACTACTTTGGTCACCCAGTCAAAGAAATCTATTAGATCTGTCTGACATGACCTTCCCGGCGAACCCATGCTGCAGAGAAATACTTTATTTACGACTACTAAGATTATTACCACAAGAATAGACTATAGGCCTACTGCCACTCTTATTCTGAAATTATTCTACAATTCAATACTCTTAGGTGAGGATCAGATGACATAAGCCACTCAGAACTGTATTAGTTAATTATCACCACACACTTCCATCAGAGTCTAGATGTTACAAGAGTCCAGGGATCCAGTGTCTTAGAAACATAGAAACATAGACTTTGATGGCAGATAAGGACTGCTAGGCCCATCTAGTCTGCCATTTCCCACCTACAGGATAGGCCGCAGATCCTAGTTAACCAACAGCCTATATCTTCCTGCCCCCACAAGAATTGCCTTATGTCTGTCCCATGCATTCTTGAATTCTCCCACAGTTTTAGACCCCACAACTTCCTCAGGAAGGCTGTTCCATGCATCCACTACCCTCTCTGTGAAATAATACTTCTCACATTGCCCCTGAACCGCCCTCCTTCTATCTTTAAATTGTGGCCCCTTGTTCTTGCAAGTCTCTTTTTCTGAAAGATGCTACCCTCTTGGACTTTGTTGATTCCCTGAGGTACTTGAAAGTTTCTATCATGTCCCCCCTCTCCCTTCTTTCCTCAAGGGTATACATATTAAGCTCCTTTAGTCTCTCCTCATATGGCTTCTCTTGCAGACCCTGCACCATTTTAGTTGCCCTCCTCTGGACTGCCTCTATCCTGTCTATGTCCTTGCGGAGATGGGGTCTCCAGAACTGGACACAGTATTCCAGATGGGATCTCACCAACTGTCTGTACAGAGGGATAACAACTTCCTGTTTTCTGCTGCTGATGCCTCTCCCTATACATCCCAGTATACCCCGGCCCTCCTCTGCCTTCCACATTGCTTGCCAACCTTAAGGTCATCTGATATGATTACCCCAGGTCCCTTTCCTGTTTTGTTGTTGTTACTACCTCCCCACCCATTGTGTATTCTTCCCCTGGGTTCTTGTTTCCCAGGTGCATTATTTTGCACTTTTTTGCATTGAATCCTAGCTGCCATACGTCTGACCATTCCTCCAACCTTGCCAAGTCCCTTTTCATCCTTTCTACGTCTCCTTGTGTATCAACCCTGTTGCAGATCTTTGTGTCATCTGCAAAAAGGCATACTTTTCCTTCCAGTCCCTCTGCAATGTCACTGATGAAGACATTAAAAAGGACTGGACCCAATACTGAACCCTGCGGTACCCCACTAGTAACCGCCCTTTCTTCAGAGTGGACTCCATTTACAATTACCTTCTGTGTCCTGTTGTCCAGCCAATGTTTTACCCAGGCTACCACCCTGGGACCCACTCCCAGGCTGGTTAATTTGACTAATAATCTTTGTGTGGGACTGTGTCAAATGCCTTGCTAAAGTCTAGGCAGGCCATGTCCACAGCCCCTCCCTGGTCTACTACTTTGGTCACCCAGTCAAGAAATCTATTAGATTAGTCTGACATGACCTTCCCACTGTGAACCCATGCTGCCTTGGATCCTGCTCCACTGACCTCTAGGTACTCAACTATTCTTTTTTCTTCAGAAGTGACTCCATCACTTTCCCTACCACAGAGGTCAGACTGACAGGTCTGTAGTTTCCTGCCTCTGTCTTGGTCCCACTTTGTGAAGGGGAATCACATCTGCCTTCCTCCAGTCCTCGGTACCACACCATCCTCCCATGATTTATTAAAAGAGTAGCCAGTGGTTTCACTAGTTCCTTCCTTAATCTTTTAGAATTCTGGGGTGAATTCCATCAGGACCCATTGCTTTGTCCACCTTCAGTTTTAGGAGTTCTTGCAGAACCCTTTCTTCTGTGAAAGGACTGGGACCGACCCCTATCAAGAGTGTTTCTGTTAATTGGATTAGGCACTTCCCCCTCCTCTTTTGTGAATACTGAGCAGAAATATTCGTTCAGTATTCCTGCTTTTTCACTGTCCCCCTCTGCCCACCCACCGTTCATTCTATTCAGCCTCACTATCCCTCCCTTTGTCTTACTATCGCTGATGTACCTATAAAGGTTTTATCCCCTTCTTAACTGAGTTGGCTATCTTTTCCTCAGTTTGGGCCTTTGCTATTCTGACTTCCCTCCTGCTTCTTTCTGCCTTAACTGTACAGCTGTCTGTCCTGCTCCTTCTGTGTTTCCTTATACTCCGAATGCTATCTTTTCTTCCTGACTTTCACAGCCACCTCTCTTGAGAACCATAGTGGCTTTTTCTTTCGTTTTGATTTGTTTATTTGCTTCACACAAAGGCTTGTTGCCTCTGTGATGGCAGTTTTGATAATTCCCCATTGTTGCTCCACACCTCCTTCTAGCCTGTTTGCTAGTGCTTTTCTGAGGCACTCTCCCATCTTGCCAAAGTCAGCCCTCCTAAAGTCCAGTACCCTCACTTTTGTATGGCTTGACTCTGTAGCTGAGTTTAACGTGAACCACACTGTTTGATGGTCACTTGTCCCAGATGGCAACCCACTTCTAGATCTGAGATCCCTCACTGCCCCTGTTTGAGAGTATGAGGTCTAAGATTGCTCCCTCACGAAGTGGGTTCCGAACTAGCTGTCTAATGCCTGCCACCTGTAGGGCGTCAAGAATGGCCCGCTCTTGGATGTGGCTGCAGCAAATGTGCTCCAGTTAACATCTGGCATATTCAGGTCTCCCATCAACAGTATCTCCCTTTCTCTGCCATTCTAAGAATGCCTTCTATCATATCCTTGTCCATTCCTTCCCCTGACATGGGGTCTGTACACAACCCCTGTGCGGATTGTGGTGCCCTTTCCAGTCTCCAAGGTGACCCACAGTGTCTCCTCTCCTCCCTGTTTACTCTTTTGTTCAGTTGCTTTTATCCCTTCCTTTACATAGAGAGCTACTCCTCCCCTCTTCTCCCTGCCTGTCTCTCCTGTAGGTTATGTACCCTGGTATGTTAACATCCCAGTCATGGTTCTCTGTGTACCATGTTTCTGTGACTGCTACAATATCCGGCATCCTCTTCCATTAAGGCCACCAGCTCAGGAGCTTGTTGCCCAGACTACGGGCATTGGTACTCATTACCCTCCATTTCCTGATGGCCTTACCCCCTTTTGTCCCATCCCTGTCCTTCTTGCCTTTGTCACTTTCTCCATTTACCACTGCCCTTCTCCCTATCAACACCTCCATATTGGTGTTTGCCACACTTACTACCGTGATTGTTTGGGGGGGCTAGGATTTTCCTGCTCCTTTCCAGTGCCTCCCCCCTTGGCTAGTTTAAAAGCTTGCCAATGAAGCATTTAAACCTATCACCTAGGATCCTGGTTCCCTCCCGGACAGATGCAGCCCATCATGCCAGTATAGGTTGCATCACTCCAGGTGGACCCCAGTCCCCAATGAAGCCAAATCCCTGAGCTCCACACCAGTTTTTCAACCACTGATTGAATCCCATGGCACGGAACACCCTAGCCTCCTATGCCATAGATGGGTAGCACCTCCGAGTAGCTGTCACTGCTTGTGCCACGGACCAAGGCCCCTCCCAATTCCACAAACTCTTCCTGCACTTCTCTAATCCCTTTCTTAGCCAAGTCATTTGTCCCTAGGTGGACAATGACATCCAGCTCCTCCCCTGTGCAGCTGCCCGCAATCCTGAGGATTCGCCTCCCTGTCCCTCCAAGCCATGGCGCCAGGCAGGCACCTTACCTCCCTCTCCCCTTCCTTGCCCAGTTCTACCTTCCTAACAATGGAGTCCCCCACCAGGAGTTGTTTCCTTCCCCTGCAGGGTCCCCTGCCACCCTCCTGTGGGTCTCCTTTGTGGAGGTTCCCAGCATCCTCCTTGGTCTCCACTGTAGGTGCCTCCATAGAGGAACCACACTTTGCCAGAATGGCATAGGAACTGTGGAGAGGTACAACTGGAGGGATGTGCCTCTGTTCCACCACCCTCACCCTCCCTGAGCCCACTGTGGTCCAACCGCTCCTCTTTCTTGGCAACCTCTGAGGCAGCGGCAGTGGCACTGGTGGTCCCTGGATGGAAGAGGAGGTCCCACAAATCCTGGCCAACTCAGCCTGGAGATGAGCAACCTTCTCCCTCAGCCCAGTCTTCATGTACACCATCGGTCTGCAATGGTAGCTATGAAGGGAGAAGCAAACAGAATAACAAATGCTAATGTCAAGGCCACTGGGTAGTGATAGGTTTGTTAAACAGACCATGAGATTCTTCTGCAAAACCCACTCTCTCCGAGGCTGCCGGAATAGAGAACCAGAGCAGCTGGTTCCTGAAATACCCACTGATGGGCTGTTGGATTCCTACTGAAAACAAGGGTTCCTCATCCAAAACCCACTCTCTGGGGTTGCCATGGGCAAAGTGAAATCAGAACCTTCGTGGCGACGAATCCAATGGAGGACCACCATGACCTGAAGGATGCTGCAGCACTCCAAGAGCTAGCTGGACTCAGAAAGATTTCTGACAGGACCAGGAACCAGAAGAATCTGAAGAGATGATGGTTGATTCTACAATCCCAGGATCAGAACTAACACAAAAACAAAGAAACGGCGGATGCATCCCGTACTGGTCTTCGACGGACTTGACTTTCAGCGAATAACCAGGAGGGGCGCAGACCAGGTTCTCCAGGATGAGCACACTCTTCTGCAGAGGATGACCAACTTTGGGACATCTGGAACAGGAACCCTACGAAACGACACTGGCACAGCTGTCATGATACATTTCGGCGGATGTGCCTTCGAGCTGTGAAAACAAGAAACAGTGGGTACGACTTCTTGTACAACTGGCGATGGACTTGACTTCAGCCAACGACACAGACGGAAGTGATGAGCTGATGGACAATCCCACAGGAGTGAAGGATGCTGAGAAGACGTCTTCTTCTGGGTAGAGACTGATTCTGAGTGAGGAGTATAAGAGGTCACACTATGGAACTGCAGCATGGTATAAGATCAAGACTGTCCCCATACACTGGTAGCAATGTAACTGAGAGATGCACCTTTCTGCAAGGCCAAGAGAACTGTGGAATGATCCAATAATTTGCCAGGAAAGGCAAATTATAATTAGGGGTAATTGTTACAGGTACTTAGGGCAATAGTTCAGATACTTAGGGCAATAGTTCAGATGCTTAGAGCAGTTGTTCGGCTACTTAAGTCATTAGATAGCCACAATCCAATACAACACAGTCCTGATGCTTCCTAGCAAATTCACAGTCCTTCAGATATTTTAGCAATAACAATTGGATAAACAGTACAGTTGTTGCAGAAGCTTCACAGAATATGCGGACTGAGCACCCGTGGATAACCCCTTTTCCCTGAATGTAGGATCTTCCTAAATAGGATCTGGCTACCCCTGAATGTTTTGGCTAAGGAAGCCCTCAGTACCACTAGGCTGGCTTGACCTATTACACTAGGCCGGGGCCTCCCTTAGTATCACTAGGCTGGCTTGCTGTATTACACTAGGCCGGGGCCTCCCTTAGTACCACTAGGCTGGCTTGCCCTATTACACTAGGCCAGGGCATCCCATGAACCCTGCTTTACCTCAGGCCTAATGGCCTACTTTTACCTCAGGCCTGATGCCCTACCAAGACTCGGGCTGGATGCCCTAAATACAGTAGGCCAGGACTGCCCCATTAAACCCTGACTAGATAGCACTCTTAAAACTGGGCCTGGTGCCCCACTTGATACTGGGCCTGGTGCCCCACTTTATACTGGGCCTGGTACCCCACTTGATACTGGGCCTCATGCCCCACTTGATACTGGACCTGGTGTCCCACTTTATACTGGGCCTGGTGCCCCACTTGATACTGGGCCTGGTGCCCCACTTTATACTGGGCCTGGTGCCCCTTTAAATCTGAAGCTCTAAGAGGGATGCTGTCACACAATGGCACATCGCTGCACCAAAGCCCGCCTCCCTATGAATATTCATCAGGCTGCTATGCTGTCCTTGACTCTCAGCCCCTCCTATAGGTGTTGCTAACCCCGCCTCCCTACTAAATATTAAAATTGAGGGTCCTAGTGACCCGATGCCCATGCGGCACTTGACTGCCTTGTACACGCCTTCTGCACTTTCTTTAACCCCACAGAGCAGTCCCCTTCCTATTTAAGGCAGACAGCATGAATCGCATGCTGCCGCCGGCTAACCGCACCACACCGGGACAACTGGAGGCAGATGGGAGGTGGGAGGTATGCTGGCAGAGGGAGGGACGGTTTCAGGCAGCAGGGGGGATGACTAGGGGGCCTCTGGAGGATGACAGGCGAGTGATGATGTGGCGCATGTCAGCCACAGGAATTTAAACTAAAACAAAAGGGAGGGGGCAAAACAAATAAACGGAGGGGCTATTCAGGCCAACGTGTGGCGAACGGCCGAATTCTTCTTCTCAGTGGGGGAACCCGCCAGACTCGGCAGCACCAAAGGACAGCAGCAACAGGAGGCTTCACTGCACTGGACTGGAGGAAGAGAACCACCGCGGAGTCAACAGGACTGGCTTCACGACTCCAGGTAAGCCACAAGTCCCTGTTGCACTCCTGTGATCCTCTCTATTCCACAGCCCAGCAACAACTGACACTTTTTCTAAAAAACAGAGACTAATTTGTTTCAAAAGTGCTCAGGGTTCTCATTCTCGAACCCCGAGCTCACGCCCAAGCAAACGCTAGGGACTTGGAGTAGGCACCATGCGCAGGCTAGAGGCAGCGAACCTGGCGCGTGGCTGCCCATTCTCCTGCTGCTTGCTCGGGAAGGGGGTGGAACAGAGCAGGCAGTCAGCAGGGAGAAAAAAAACACATTTACTTGTGCATGCCAAAAGCCCTTCCTAACGTTTTACTATGGCACACAAACAGGGACCCCTGCGGCATTTTAGAACCATCTCTAACTCTGTTTTATTTGTTTTATTTACTGGGATGCCCCACTTTGGGGCATTACATGGTCTAGTCTACACAGTCACCCAAAGCCACCAACTCCATCTGACCCAACAACCACGCATGATGACCCATCCCCAGCTCAGCTCAGCTGTGTCATCCCCGGGGTTCAATCCCCCACTCATGATCCTCCTCTGGCTGGACAATACTGGTAACTGGCTGAACAAAGAGGCCACTTAGCAGGCCTAGTGAGTCAACAGAGTGTTAGCTATCTGGTGAGTGAGCAGTCATTGTCGTCATTGAGAGCAGCAGAACCTTGAAGAGTTAGGCAGGCAGCACTGCAGAAGGCCTAAGATGCACATCTTGTCTTTTGATCATCAGCTCAAGTACTCAGCATGCAAGTAAGACTGGATAGTGTGACGCTTGGCCAGCTGGTTATGATTATTGTATAATATTTGTAATATAAAAATATATTATGTGATTGTCACAGTGCTTCCATGGGTGCCCCACCCAAGGTTTCAGTGAAGCTACATGATATATTAAACTGACCAGGAGATCTCTGTAATGTAATTAACTTCCTTGAGAAATTGCATGTTATGGCCTTTTAATGACCCCATGCTTTGAAGTTGGGAAACTAAATATTCATTTTGTTACAAGACAGGACATCATTTAGCTGATTCCTGTTGGCTATATCTCACACCTGGGTGATGGATTTTAGGGTTGTAAACCTCAAAGGAACTGGTGAGTCAAAGACTCATAATTTGGGGAATGAGTTTTTGGCTGAGGTCACCTTATTTAATATACCTCCTGATAGGACATCATGTTTGTATTTTTTTATATTCTAAAAGGAGGAGCTAGATGGCTTATAGAAGGGGTGTGGAGACACAGTTTAAACTATCCTTGTGTCTGAACTGTTTGTGATATATTCCATCTTGGGACTCTAGAGAAACAGAGCTCTCTGATCTAACTTAGGCACTTACAGAGGTAATACATTAGATAGAAAAGGTTTAAATGTATGGTGGTAGGACTTTATGTTTTGTACTTTCTCTTATTCTTTTATGTGATTGTGGGCTTTTTGATATATTGTTCTGTGTTTACATTTTTCATATTTCTATCATCTTTTAGTAAAGTACCTTTTATTTAAAAGACTGCCTGGGTGTCTGCCAGTTCTTTTTTTTTTAGTCTTTGGTAACCTTGTAAGGCCCACTAGGTACAAGTGCCAGTTTTCATGGGTGATCTGACGGCACTGGGCAGTTAAGTGACTTGCTCAGAACCACACAGTATGCAAGTGGAGGTTGTGAGACTCAAACTCAGGTCTGGTCTGTTGGATGTACCAAGCTTGTTCACACCTCATTCCTTTTTGCATGTGATGTATAGATGGTTAAGTCTGATGAAACTGTTCAACAGCTTGATGGTGTTACTGAGCTTCAGGAAAAAGGTAAGAATATTCCTAAAGACTCTTAAAGAGTTTTAAGGTTTCCTTTTAGAAGCCTGGCTTGGTGCCCTTGGCAAAAGATTGTACCCCAATCCCCGAAGAGGGTATCTGAGCCTGTACATTGGGTATGCTGGCATAAGGGTCACAGTTTTAATCCCCCCAGAACTTGAGGCTAAAGATGATTCAGACCCAAAAGCAGACAGGAGAGTTAACCTGTCTGTTACCTGTTTACACTATTGCACTCTGAGGATGGCACTGTGGGAGCAGAGGGCCTGACCTGCTGAGTACGTTTGTGACAGTTAGTAGTTCAAAGTTCTTAAACATGGTAAACCTAAAAGAAAAAATATGGAAAAACAAAAACCAGGAATGGACTCTGTGCCAGGGACAAGAAATGGAGGTGCTAAAGCATTGGAAATTGTTTTTGTAATTCTTTGTTGTTTTTGCTGTGTTGCCCTTGTGCAGGTTATGGGCCTGTAGCTGGCTGGACTAGGTGCCTGGAGACCGGGGCTGGGTTGGATTGAGGAAGGACTTCTGATGGGGAAGGAGGGACAGAGAGAAATATAGTGACAAGGCCTGGGGAGACAGAACTAGTGGATGTGCCGTGTGTGTGTGTGTGTGTGTGTGTGTGTGTGTGTGATGCACATGTGTGCAGTCATGCCAGGCTGCTCACTTTAGTCAGACCTAGGGGTTGCAGTTGTGCCACTCGTTGCCATGCCACCACAGCTGCCACAGATTTGAGTATGGGGAGGTTCTGGTAGGAAGCTCCTACTAGCTGCAGCATTCATCAACCAGCACATCTCAACAGAGCTGCAGGGCAGTCATCATGGTGCTGTTTCTGCAGTGCCAGTGGGGCTGTGCTGTGCCTGTCTCTCAGTCTTGAAAGAAAAAACAAATACCTGCCTTCACAGACAGGTGACTCATGGGCAGAGACTGGGCAGAGCATGCAAGGCAGAATGGGATGTGTTCTGCCAGCGAGTTAGGGCAGGGCAGGCACAAGGCAGGCCAGGCAAGGTGCAGACAGCTGCCTGCATTTGATCTTGGAGAGGTATGGGAAGCTGCCTCATGTCAACATAAAGTTGCATTTCTTACACTTAAAAAATTTAATAAAACATACAATGTTATTTTTGCTGGGGCCGGACCATGGCCAGTGAGAGTGGTCATGCACACCAGTAGTGAGGGATGGAACTGCATTGCACACTGTCTAAAAGAAACAAATGTTTGCCAATGCCAAATGTTGTCTCACTGGCATTGGCATTGGTAGTGCAGGAGTTAGAGCTGCATAATAGGAATCGCAGTGAAGTATTAAAATGAATCCAACACCACCCCCACCTTGCACAGGCTGACAGGCGTTGGGGTGTGCCTTTGAGTCATCAGCTATAGTGCTGATGCCATTTTGCCTCACCCTACCCTGTAGATGCTGACAGGTTTTGTGGTGTGCTTTGGGGTCTTTGGGCCTTTTATGTAAGCCATTCCATAAGGAAATACACTGAGGTGGGTGCAGTATAGGAGAATAGGGTAAACTTTAGGGCCGAGCACTCCAAGGTAGACATCGATGTCTGTCAATGGCTGCAGGCTGAGGGTGGGGGTCGAATGGTGTGAGCATTACAGCCAGTGATCCTAAGTCACAGCCTTGATGCCTGTTAGTCTCGACAGGGTGAGGAGTAACAGCTGGTGACCCTAGCGCTGTAGGCGTTTGTTGGTATTTTCACTCCAGATTTTCAACATAAGTTTTTTGTGACCTAAGAGTGGCACTATCAGTTTGTATGCTGAAAGGTAGTTTTGCACAGCGGCAATGCCATTTGGCGACACAGGGAGGAAAACACATTTTGGGCAGGATGTGAAAAATGACAACTGCATTGTTCATGAGGAGGTGTAAAATCTGGAGTGAAAATAGGAAAAATTGGTGAAGTCATGAGCATGCATAGAAACTGTGCAACACACATCCATAACCCAATTATGTTTGGGATTTTTAACCACATTTTCAAAATAGGCATTTTGGGACCTCCCCTCATGAACAGTGGCATTGTGAGTTTGTTAATTTGTTCCAAAAGTTGATTTCCCGCAGTGCCACAGGTGCGAAAACACATTTTGGGCAGGATTTGAAAAATTACAGCTGTACTGTTCCTAAGGAGATGGGAAAAAATGCCAGAGTTGAAAATCTGGCATGAAAATATTGCAAATTTGTGAAGTTCCAATGGTGCGTGGAAACTGCGCAATGCACACTTGTAACATAGTCATTTTATGGATGTTCGTCACCAAATTTTCAACATAGACATTTTAGGACCTCTGCTCATGAACAGTGTCACCGTCATTTCCTCAAACTGTCCTAAAACTGATTTTGCACAGCTACTGCACTATTGTGCGCCAGACATGCAAAAACACATTTCAGCCAGGATAGGTAAAATGACAGCTGTTCTATTCATAAGGAGATGAGGGAAAATGGCAATTTTGAAAATCTGAAATGAAAATATTACAGATTCATGATGTTACGAGCATGCATGGAAACTGCACAATGCACGTTAGTAAAACAGCCATTTTGGGGATTTTTTCCACCAAATTTGCAACATAAGCTTTTTGAGAGCTCCCTCTAATGAACAGTGGCACTGTCATTTCTTTAATCAGTCCCGTAAGGTGATTCCACGCAGCGACCGTAAAATCACCTTTCAGGGACCGAATAATGCAGTGACAGTGACTGAATTCATGAGAAGGGGTCCCAATAACCCCATGTTGAAAATGTGGTGCCAAAATTCCAAAAAATGGCTGAAATATGCACCAAAGTTGAAAAAAACTATTTATGCCATTATACAGCTTACCGGCATTTCTTCAGTTCGTGGTCGGCTCCGAAGAGTGCAGATGTGTTCCCAGTCCACCGAAGAGTGTTGCACCGGGCTGCAGAGGTAAGTGAGGGGGGTCTAGGGAGGCAGGGCATGCAGAGGGTGGGTGAGGGTTGGGAGAGGGAGCAGGGAGACAGCGAGGGACCATTTTCTTCTCTCACAGATTAAAAACCAAAAAACATTGAGGAACAGTTCTTGGTTTACAGGGACATTTGGCACTCTGGGGTGGGTTCCCAGCATGCCACCTGAGTGTTTTGTGGGGGAGATGCTGTAGCTGATGGGGGATTGGACACCCCCATCAGCACAAACTGAAGGTGGAGGAAACGAGAGCCGAGGGGGACTGGGCACCCCCCTTGGCACACAACAAAAAGGGGGGTGACATTATGCCAATGGGGAGTGGGCTCACCCATTGGCAAAATAAATGGGAAAGGGGGACTAAAGCCGACAGGGATTGGGTCCCCATCAGCAAAGAAAGACTGTTCGGGGGGTGCATGATGCTGAGGGGGATTGGGCACCCCCTTGACATACATTTTAAATAGGGGGGCATTATGCCCACACGGAGTGTGCTTCCCCATCAGCAAATGAAGTGGGTCGGGGCACTCTGCAGGTGTTTTCACCAGGACAGGCACATCGGGAGGTGTGTTACGGTGTCTCTGCATAATTGCAGTGGACCTTTTCTTAGATCTGGTCACCACTTGACATATGCCTGGTGTCACCGCCTGCAGCTGTCTTATTGGGAAATAAGGGACACACCTTCTGATGTGTGTCCTGCATTCACCCACAGTGAATGCACCTCCAAATCTGCTATTAATGCAATATGCTGGCTGGCATGCATGCACGAGTCAACATAAAAAGTTTAGTACTAGCGTCAGTGTTGCAGTGCATAACAGGATGGGTTATTAGGGAATGAAGAATGTGTGTTCAGGGAAAGGCTCTATGTATAACATATGCATTGTGGTAGTGCAAGATCCCAGCATATCTAAGCATCCAGTCTTCATGATCAACCAACTAGATCCCAATATGATCTTGTTTGCAGTCAGAAAGTTGAATGGTACATCATCAATGGAAGGAATTCTAAATATTAGTAATGGAAGTCATCATTATTACTGTAGCTTGAGCCATTAAATTTTATTGTAAGAATAAAATCTTGATAGGAGAAGGACAGGTATTTTTTATTTGTAACTAGATGAGGGTCACTTATACTGCCTGCCAAATGTGTAGCAGTGACAAAAGTGATCTCTGTGGTCAGGGCTGTCAAAGTGGCAAGGACAAAATCAAAGTTTGTGTATTAAGTTAGCTGAGTAAACATTAGGGCCCGGATATTCAAAAGGGCTGAGCCTGGCGCAACAGGGTTGTGCCATGTGCAACCCCTCAATGCACTCCGCCACGATATTCAAAGGGGCATGCTGCACAGTGCAACCGCTGATGCGCCGGGGTGCATTGGTAATATATGCAGTGCAGATGCAAGGGGTGTGCCCATGCATATGTGGCACATCCCGATATTCAGCCCGAGATCTGCGGCACAAATGCCAGCGCAACGCTGCACTGCACCTCACAGGGGGGCTCAAAGTTGTGCCTCTAAGAAGCAGGAACAAGTCCCAGCCACCCACAGGCGGGCTGCTGAATTGCACAGTGCAACACAGCAGCCGGCAGCCATGGGTGGCCACCCGCCCACCCAGAACACCGATCGCTGGCATTTGTAAACTTAAGGATACCTGGCGGTCCAGTGGTAAGCCCCCCTTCGCCCGATTGTGGGCTTGCATAATATTAAGGATCCCTGGTGCTCCAGTGATAACCCCCCCCATTCGCCCAATCGTGGGCTGTAGTAATAAGAGAGATATCCCTGGTGGGCTAGTGGTACCCACCTTCGCCCGGTCATCAAATCAAATCAAATCAACTTTATTTATATAGCACCTTTCACAGCCAAGGCGCTGTACATAAAACATACACATAATATAAATTAAAACAACATTAAAATATGTCAACCATAATCAAATAAAAGCTAGACTAAATAAATATGTTTTTAAATCAATTTTAAAACTCATGGGCTGCTGTGAAAAGAAAGCATTACCTGGTGGTCCAGTGGAACCTCCCCTCCCCACCCATCCACTGAGGCCCCCGCCACCCAGCACTCCCCCCATCATCGGCGGATGGCAGCACCTGACCCACATGCCACCCAGCCACCTGCCAAATGACAGTGTACAGTACGATCTGTATGTCTATTGGTCCACTGTGTGAACCAATGGACATTCAGACCATACTGTACTACATAGACTCGATATGTGAATGAAGGCGTTCTCTTGAGGCACATCCCCCAGCTGGTGTCACTTCACAACCCATATGCCATCATGGAGGAGCATGGAGATTGTGCAGCATCTCCAGAAGTGAACACCGTGGGAGTTGAGGGGGTCATGCAGGATGGAACCCCAAGGGCAGATGCAAGGAGAACACACAGGAGGAGGAAGCAAATCCTGGTTTGGGACTCTTTTGTTCAGGGGATTGAGCTGGGGTCAGATAGCAATGGTTAGAGGGTGGTAATGTGATTACCTGGAGGCACAGTTCAGAAGGAGGGCAAGTAAATCCTTAGAATTGCAAAGGCAGTAGCAAGTATGGGAGAACTGGACATCAATATTCACTTGGGGACTAATGACCTGGCTAGAGAGGGGGGTAGATGTAGGAAAAGTACAGGAAGAGTTCAGGGAGCTGTACAGATCACTGGAGAGGCCTCATCTGGAATACTGTGTCCAGTTCTGGAGACTGCACTTCAGGAAGGACATAGAATGGAAACAGTCCAGTGAAGAGCAACAAAAATGATACATGCACTGCACCACAAGTATTATGAGGAAAGACTCAGGGAACATAACATCTATTCACTGGAAGAGAGAAAGGAGAAAGGAGACATGATAGAGACCTTCAAATACCTTAGAGGAATAAACAGGGTACAGGAGGGGATCATATTTCAGAGAAGAAAGTACACAAGGACAAGGGGACATAACATGATACTGGAGGGAGAGAGCCTTAAGGGGAAAGCTAGGAAGTACATTTTTACCGAGGGTGGTGGATCTGTGGAACAGCCTATCAGCAGAGGTGGTGGAAGTGAAAACAGTATTGGGATTCAAAAGTGCATGGGATAAGTATAAAACCACCTTGCTGTGCAGCAGAGTGGGGGAACGGAAGTCCAGACAAGGGTAGGGATTGCCAAACCAAGTAGGGAAGTGAGCAGACTAGGTGGATCGGTTGGTCCTTATCTGCCGTCATAGTCTATGTTTCAAAGTACTGCCATTTGGATTATCTTCTGCACTGCAAGCCCTTACCAAGTGATTGGCAGTGGTCACAGCAGCTCTCAGAAGAGAGGGACTGTATGTCTTCCCTTATCTGGACAAATGGCTCATAAAGGCCCTGTCCAGGGAACAGCTTTTGCTGACTCTGGAATTCACTCTCCAGCTCTTCCACTCCTTGGGAATTACTGTCAACCTGCCCAAGCTGGTTCTAGTACCATCCCAAAGGCTGCAGTATATGGGATGGTTCTGGACTCAGCCAAGGGAAGGCCTTCCTGCTCCAAAACAGGGGTACAAGTGGTGTAGCACTCCGGACAAAAAATGGATCAAGAAAATGACTTACATGGCAATAATTTTATCGTTGCATCACGGCACACATGACTGTGTAGGAGTTGGTCCCCTGATGCTTCGGACCAATCTAGGCCTTCATCAGAGGGTGTTTTCAATCAAACCTTAACCATATGATTTTATAGGAAAATCCTTAAAGTGACACAAGCCTTATTGCATTTAAATTCCAAGATTCAAAATAAATAAATTTTTCTCAATAAAAAACAATAAATGTCAACCTTATCTTTTGTAAAGGCCTAGATTGGGACTGAAACTCCAGGGAACCAACCCCTACACAGTCATGTATGCTGAGGAGTAACAATACAATCACTGCCTTGTAAGTCATTTGCTTGGTCTGTTTTCTGGCCAGAGTGCTACATCACTTGCACCATTGTATTGAAAGGGCTTGCACCCCTGGACAAGCACCAAAGATTTTGCCTGTGTTGCATCTGTTCTTCTTGTATGCTGCCTCAAAACAGGGCAGAGTGCCTTATAGTTGCCCAAGCTCAGGAAGTCTCTCAGAGCAGGTACATTTCTGCCAGGGTGTATCTCAGATTGCTGGGCCTAAAGGTTGCTGCCATACCCACTGTTCTCCTGGCCAGACTTCAACTGTGTATCCTCCAGTGTGCTCTCCGGGCACAGTGGGACCAGCACATGAATGAGTTTGACCATCCAGTCTTCGTCTCTACTCCAGTACGCACGGTACTACAGTGGTGGGTGGATCCCTTGAATCTGCTTCAAGACGTTACATTCCAGATCTCTTCCCCCATATCAGATTCTAACCACAGATGCATCAGGTCTGATCTGGGGAGCACACCTGAGCTCCTTCCAAGCCCAGGGCTCCTGGTCCCAGTGAAAAGCTTCCCTGCATATCAGTGTCCTGGAGATGAGAGCAGTGCTCTATGCCATGCAGGCTTTTCAGGAGCATTGTGCTCCAGGCCAGCTGCTGGTGCAGTCAGACAGCTTGAATGTAGTATACCACATCAACAAGCAGGGTCCAACTCACTCATTCCCCCCTTTGCCGGGAGGCCATGAGAGTGTGGTACTGGGCATTGAATCACAGTCTGACACTCTCTGTGGTCCACATGCCAGGTGGACAGTCTCAGCAGGACTCAGTCCAGTATGCATGAACAGGAGATTCTCTCCATTGCAGAACACTTGTTCGACAGATGGGGTTGTTCAGAACTGGACCTTTTTGTCTCCCCACTCAATGCAAAACTACCCAGTTTTTACTTGCAAGATCCAGGGCCTGGAGTTTTCTGGTGAGACACGTCATTCCTCTCTTGCAGCTGGAGGTTTCTTTATGCATTCCCTCCATTTCTACTGATACAGAAGGTGCTAATCAAGTTGCAGATGGATGGGGCAAGCATGACTGTAGAGGCTCCATTCTGGCCTCATCAGATATGGTTCCCTATACTTCAACAGATGGCAGAGGAGCCTCTGATCCCTCTTCCTCTTTGCAGGAATATGCTGGTCCAGGATCAGGGGACCTTGATCCATCCTAACCTCATGTCTCGTTATCTGCATGCCTGACTCTTGAGGATGTATCCATCACCAGGTTTGGGGTCTCTAACAGTGTAGAATATATCCTGGTGGCCACCTGGAAGCCTTCCACTCAAGCCACATATGTCATGAAGTGGAAGTGGTTTGCAACGTGGGCTGCCAAACATGACCAAGACCCTTTCACCTGTTCAATGAATCATATCATGGACTACCTGATCTTACTGTCCAACTCAGGCCTTCAGTATTCTTCCCCAAAGGTCCACCTTTTTGCTGCCCTGGTGGCACTGAGGGTTGAGGTGCTGGACGCCACACCTTGCGCCACGCCAGCGACCCAAGTTCAGGAACCAGCTTGGGTGCTGGGGGTCAGCAGGGGAGGGAGAGGACCAAGCATCCAATGAACTGCTCTCCTCTCCCTGGGAGGGATACAGGGGTTCCCCTGTGCAGTAGAGACCCTCGGTGGAGACTGAAGGGTACTACTTGTGCCTGGTGTGCATAGGGGAGAAGTGTGGTGGACGCCCATGTCTCCTCTGTGCAGGCGTCATTGCACGCCCATGCTCCTAGGGGGCAACATAAAGAGAAATCTCTGGTCTTGAGGACAGGTGAAGGTGCCTCCCGTCTCAGCCACACTCCCACCTTCAGGATCACTCTCTAGGGTTCCCCCCCCAACTCCAGCCTGGTGAATTAGATTTGTAGACAGACTGCCAGGGCATAAGGCGGTCCCACCTTGGGGGCTCAGAGCCTGGAGATTCACTGGGCTGGGTTGGCCTGTAGCAAGCTAACTTCAGACAAGGAGGTAGAGCCTGGGAAGAAGAGGTCACTGGAGAGAGTTCCTCAGGGTCTGGCAGAAACAGAGTCTACAAAAAAAAAGTCCACCTTTTAGCTATTTCTGCATTTCATGAGCCCGTGGGTGGCCCCACGATTGCTCAGCTGGATGTCTCCCATACCTTTCTTAGGGGCATCCCACATCTGAAACCTCCAAACTGTTCCCCTGTCCTGGCATGGGACTTGAATTTTATTTTGGAGATGTTAACCCTGTCTCCTTTTGAGCCAATCGCATCTTGCAATTTGTGTTTTCTCTCTTGGAAAGCACTGTTTTTTGTTGCAATTACTTCTGCTCAAAGAATTTCAGAGCTTCGGGCCCTCTGGTGTGAGAAGTCTTATTTGTTTTTTACAAAGACAAGGTGTCTTTGGCAACAAATGCTAAGTTTTTGCCTAAGGTGGTTTCAGAGTTCTCTCCCAAATCAGTCTAGCCACCTTCCTGTTTATTTTCCCAAGCATTTCAATCCAGGGGAAGCACCGCTCCGTATATTAGATGTGGACAGAACTTTGAAGCACTACCTGCTTCAGATTAAGGAGTCAAGGAAGTCAAAACAGTTGTTGGTTTCTTTTGTCCCAGATAGAGTGGGTGTTTCAGTTTCTAAGCAATGTTTATCCAAATGGTTGGCAAATTGCATTGTGTTTTTTACAACAAGTATGACAAAGAATTGTCTGGTGCTGTCAAAGCTCATTCCAGCAGAGAAATGGATACCTCAGTGACTTGTTTCAAAGGGGTCTCAGCAATGGACATTTGTGCAGCTGCCACCTTGAGTACAGTCCACACTTTCATCAAGCACTGCAACCTGAACATTGCTTAAAGAGCGCATGCAGGATTTGGCAGGGCTGTGTGACAGGGACTCATGTCTCACGTTTGTGGAGACCCCTCCTCCCAGACTGTCTGTTTGCACTTATAACTGCTTATTACTTATTTCTACTGTGTTACCTGATGACTGAGATATCCCTGAAGAAGACAGAACAGTTACGCAAGATCTTGCCATAAGAGTAGATCTTCCTGGCGATCTCATTAATCAAGTATATTTTCCCTCCCACCATTTCCCTTCTTGGGGCTTCTGTCTAGGAACTGACTATCTGGTGTATCCAACTTTTCTTTTAGGTCTGGTTACCTCTTTCTCTCATTGGTCCCCCAGGGCAAGAGCCTTGGCCCCTTAGCATCTGGGGGAAAGAACTGAGGAGGGAGTGGGGCCACCCACAACTGTATAGGGTTGGTGATGTCTGCAGACATCAACGATGTGGGTGGCCCCAGTTGTAGTGCTGAAAATCTTCTGTATGGATGTCCCTCCACTGATAGTGAAGGTTTCTACTGTGTTACCTGATGACTGAGATCCTCTTGAAGATCTACTGTTACAGTAAGTTCTTATGTAACTGTTCTTTCTTAGATGAATGTACTTATATAATTTTCTATTTCAACTCCTCGCCCCTATGAATTGCTAATCAAGTGATTTTCCATCTTACAAAAAATGTGTCAGTCACTGCAAGGGTTTGACCCAGTGATCTTTAGATAAACATGCCATCATTGGGTCATTGAGCTACATACAAGTGAGCTGCTGTTCACATGGTGGAGAGGTTATTTCACAACATGCAAAACTGGTGAATGGGGATCTAAACACAGCAGGTTACTTATCTTCACAAAATTGTTGTTCTAAGTTAAATTTACTTCTCATATAATTTACTGCTACAACTCAATCAATCAATCAATCAATCAAAATCTTTATTTATCCAGGCGGCACTATTGAGCAAGGCTCATTTGCAAGGTGGACCTGGTCATGAATACATCAAAGTACAGTACAGAAGCAGGTATACAAAAATCAATAATATACAAGGAAGAAAAAGTATATACAGTGTATACAGTACAGTACAAGGTTGAAATAAATAAAAAAAACAGCATTATTTTACAATTGAAGACGTCAGCAGATATACAATCAACTATAGGCATACAAGGGTTATAAGCAGAGATCTTTTGAGTGAGGCAGCTGGCAACTACACATAGAGGGGAAAGAGGCCCTGTATAGGGAGGCAGGTTAGAAAGGTAAAGAACAGGAGGGATATATTACCGATGACTGGAGGAAAAATTGGGCTAAAACCACAGAAAGTGACGATGGCTGTCATGTACTTGTTTATTATGATAACGACGGAGGAGGGGTAGATAACTGGGACACTACCATGGATGGGTTGGGACTTTAGCCAGGCTGGAGCAGACAGGGAAGGGTGGGTGCAGCAGGAAAAGTTAATAGGGAAAGAGTGAGAGCCAGGGGTAGAAACATGGCGAGCGTCAGGATGGAAAGGGGGAGTTGCAGAATTAGTGGGCTAGCGGTGAGGAAAACATTTGCATGGTGCTTTCATGTAGTGATCATAGAGCACCTTGAAGACATTCAGGCTAACAGGGCAGCTCAGCTTCAAGTTCCTTTGTAAACCATTCCACAATGTGGGTAAAGAGAAGCTTACAGCAGCTTTGTCGAAACGAGTGTTGACCCTTGGAACTTGGAGGGCAATTAGGGAATAGCTCCTTAGAGCATAGGTGCCTAACACATTCCGGGAATACAATCTGAGACATATGAGAGGAGCTTGTTGGCCACCGCTCTGAAGGCCCATAGGGCAGCGTTTCTATTTCTCCTATAGTGAAGGGAAGTCAAGCCTAAAGATGAGTACAGGGAGCAGAGGTGTGTGGAAAGTGGAAGGCCAGTAATGAACCTGATAGCTCTGTGGTAGAGGGTGTCCAACTTAGCCAGTGCAGAGGCAGTGCAGTGGCTGTAGAGCAGGTCTGTGTAATCTATTAAAGATAGGAAGGTAGCTTGAACCAGTTGAATCCTGGCCTCCTTTGTGAGCAGGTGGTTAATTCTCTAGAATAAACCTAATCTTTGCCTTAGTTTCTCCTGTAGTTCTTCAAGATGGTCGGTTAAGGAAAGTTTATGATCGAGCCAAACTCCTAGATATTTTAATTTAGCTACATACGCTAGTGTTTCTCGAAGAACAGTGGTAATTTGTAGGGTAGCCCCCCTCCAGCAGGAATTGCCGCATGCAAGGAGGGGGAGAAGAGCATGGCTTTTATCTTTTCTGCATTGAGCAAAATCTTTTTGTTTATGAGCTGGTATTGTAGAAGGTTAAATTCAGCTTGGAGGTCTTCACAGGCTGCTTCCAGCGTGGGACGACTCAAGTACAGTACAGTGTCGTCCGCAAATAAATGAATGTTGGCTTTTTTGATGGGGTCATTGATGTTGTGAATGTAGACTACAAAAAGGAGGGGACCAAGCATAGAGCCCTGGGGCACACCCCTCAGCATAGGTTTTAATGGAGAAAGATCACCTACAGCTTTAACCTGCTGTTTTCGTTCTCTGAGGTAGTCTGCAAACCAGCACATAGATTTATGGTCCAGGCCTAAGGTGCTTAGGGAGGAAAGAAGCAGGCTGTGATCGACTGTGTTGAATGCCTTACTAAGATCCAAGAAAATGGCATAGACATGCTTCTTGTTGTCAAGGTCTAGGAGCCAATCATTGGTCACCTTAGCTAGGGCTGTTATGGTGCTGTGCTTTGCTCTGAATCCAGACTGAACCAGATTTAATAGGCTTCTGGATTCTAAGTATACCCCTAGCTGGCCACACACTATTTTTTCTAGTAATTTAGACAGGATGGGGAGGAGGGAGCTCGGTCTGTAATTATTTAGATCGCAGGGGTCACCTGCTTTTAATAGATGGATGACATGGACTATTTTCCTTTGAGGGGGGAGGCTACCCTGGGAGAGTGACATGTTGAATAGGTGGGTGATTGGCACTGCAAGCACATGGTAGGCACATTTCAGATAGTTTGGCTCTATGAAGTCGGAGCTTGCTCCCTTCCTGGTGTCTAGTTGCAGCAGTAGGTCTTCCACCTCTTTTAGAGAGACAGGCAGAAGGGAGAAGGCCTCCTTGATGGGGGGGACTCATGGGTTGGTGGGCCCTGAGCTGTGCAGAGGTCACTGGCAGGGGAAGTATCAAATGCTAGCCCTGCCATTGCAAAATGGTTATTGAGGGCCTCCAATATCTCCGATCGGTTAGAGATAACGCTGCCACTGGACTTAATTTTTGCTGGAATGAAATTACCAGGTGTGTGTCCAGACATTTCTTTTAATGTTTTCCAGAGCTTTGAAGGATTTCTTGAGGCAGAGGTTAGCTCCGAACGATAGTAGGCAGCCTTGGCTGCTCTGACCAACTTGGTGCACTTGTTACGTGCTCTCTTAAAGAGACACCAATCCAAGTCATTCTTGCTTCTTTGGGATTTTTTCCATAAAATATACCTTTCTAACAGGGAAGCTTTGAGCTCAGGTGAGAACCAACTGCAGGTGGTGCTCCTGACCCGCACCTTAACCAAGGATGCATGCTTATTTAAAGCCTCACTTAAAATATCGTAAAAAATAGTATATGCCCTGTTAACCATTTTGGCTAGGAAGAATTCCTGCCATCACGGTGAATGTTTCAAGTCTTGGATGTTTGCAAACAAATCAAAGTTGCGTTTGCACCTCTTGATAGAGAACTTTGCCACAAACTGTGGGTTCTGCATGGATCTAATGGTGGTGATTATACAATGATCACTAATGTCTGAGAAAAATGTTCTGACATGAGAGAACAGATGTGGCTTGCTAACCAAAATTACATCTAAGAGGGAGCTGTTGTTAAGGCTCTTTTTATTTGGGTGAGTAGGCTCACCAGTGAGTTGCACCAGCCCTAGAGTGTCACAAAAGGATTTCAAGGGAGCTGATGCACTTGATAGCCAATCGTAGTTCAGGTCACCAAGAATAATGGTTTTCAAGGAACTGAGACCCAGTACAGAACTGAGGTGAGACAGGAGATGATGCCCAGCAGAAGGGGGCCTGTAGCAGCCTATTACACAGAGTGCACTGGAAGGAGAAAGTTCGATCTTTAGGGTCAAGCACTCTAATTCTTTGGGGGAGGATGATGCATCTATGCATGTGGCTGAGTATTTGTCCCTTACATAAATTGCCACCCCACTTCCTCTTGGTTGCCTAGCCACTCTGAAGAGTAAATAATTTGGGATATTGATTTCATTGTCAGGGGTGACTGGCCTAAGCCAGGTCTCAGTGATCACTAGGATGTCAGGTAGGGTGTGGCTCACCCAAGCCTGGATAAGGGTGAACTTTTTCAGCAAACCACAGGCATTAAGATGCATAAAAGACATTACTTTGATACCTGCCAGGTCTGATGGAGAAGCAAGGGTGTCTAATGGTCCTGGGTTGAGTTCGACATTGCCTGAGCACAATAGTAAATGAAGGAGGATTCTTTTTAAGGCTGAAAACTGTAACTTGTAAACACTATTTTTTGGGCAATAGGGGAGACGGTGTTGATGGGTAGGCCTGTACCCACTCCTGGTGTTATACTGGTCTAGTGTTGCAGCCACTAGTGTCCTGGCAGGAATTTGCAATGAGAAGGAAATCTTGAGTCTGGATGGGGGAGTAATCTGGAGAGGCAGCTTGGGAGATGTCCCACTCCCTGGCAGAGACAGCTGAGAAGCCCAATAGTCCAGAACGGCTACCGGAAAGGAGCTGTTGGACACAGGATAGGGAGAAGCGCAAGGGTCATTCCACTTTAGGCAGGGATGAGGGTTCTGAAGAACTGAGCTGAGCACTAGTAAAGCTAGTGACACACCGAAGAACCAGCTGTAACGTCCCATAGTAGATCTAAATGCCACAACAGCCAGCATTAAAAGTCACTAGAAGCCTAGACAAATTGGCGATAAGGTGTCATAAGTTCAAAATCCTTTTGTTAGCTGAGAAGTGGTTTTGGTGCCGAACGTACCTGTGGAGCAACTCTTTGCAGGTGAGCCAGTGAGGGGGTTCAAGGTTGGAACCCAGTGTGGCAAGATTGGTCTGTAGCTTTCATTTCTGTTTCTGGCCCTGCTCCACCAGTACAGAGTGGGAGTGGGGACAGGCATTCAAGTCTTGCAGCCTTAGTGGATGAGCATGGTTCAGCCTGAGAAACAGGCAGAAAAACCCCGGGGATGGTCCCTAGAAAGAGAAGAATCCCAGGACCGCTAGAGCAGAAGAGGAAGTAGAAAATATAATGTGTTTCCTCTTTAACAGAAAAAACAGTTGTTGTAGCCTTCTAGTGGCTATGTAGTATAATTTGTAAATGAGAAAGAAGACACTTAAAAAAAAAAAATTCTTGCTCTACAAAAAAGGATAGACCCAGGGTCAGCAGCAGCACTGATAAACATCTCTAATGAAGCAAGGTAAAATGGAGACCAGCAGGAAGAAGTCAGTGAGGCTGAGATCCTCCAATCAGAGTGTTGGCACTGAAAATTCAGAATGTCCAAAGGCGCCAAATACCAACGCATTTGAGGGGGTATATGGCTTATGGCTGTTTCTGTAGATTTTTGGGCCCTGCAACGAACTGGAGTTCGGAGGATCCCAGATGGCACTTTCAACAGGGGACGAAAGCCTCAGGGTCTACTAATTTGCAGCAGCAGAATCATGGGTTGCTTCCCTGGACAGGCTTGTAGCTTTTCCTCTAGCGGCGAGGTGTGAGCCCCAGGTGGGCACGACACACATAAGATGGAGAGAAAGGCAGATGGATTAAGAAGGGGCAGGCAGGGGAGGTCTGATTAACTCAAACAAAGAAACAGGGCGGTTACTATTATTTGGAAGGAGGAGGCTAAACTACAAAGTGGGTAATAGAAACAGGGAGAAGACATAAGCGGGTTAGAGGGCAGACAGGTGGCAAAGCGACAGGCAGAGATTGGGCTTTAAATTTAGAATGATAGGCAGTACACTGAAAAGTCTGGTCAATTTAAAACTACAGCTTTACACAGAAATTTATTCTAAAAAGGATTCAAATGTTCACTTAGAATAATAGACAGTGCAGTACAGGTCTATTAATCTTAAGACTCTACAGTTTTACACTCAGAAATAATAATAAAAAGGAGTAGGATGTTGTTTTAGGATATTAAAGAGTGTATTAAAAGGTCAACTTAAAAATCTTCAGCCTTTCACAGAAAATTAATTCTAAAAAGGGATGTAATCACAGTGTGTTCAGAGCAGGTAAATCACTTTAAACAATGGCAGTGTAACACTGAATGGCCTAAACTGGATTGACAGATGAGGAGAGAAACAGTGGAGGGGGGGCTTTCATGCCATTCTAGCTTTACAAAAAATAATAATTTCTTTAGAAAAAAAAGAAAAAAATTAAATTCATGCTTTACAAAAAAGGATAGACCCAGGGTCAGGAGCACTGATAAACATCTCTGATGAAGCAAGGTAAAATGGGGACCAGCAGGAAGAAGTCAGTGAGGCTGACATCCTCGAATCAGAGTGTTGGCGCTGAAAATTCAGAATGTCCAAAGGTGCCAAACACCAATGTACCTGAGGGGGTATACAGCTTTTGGCTGTTTCTGTAGATTTCTGGGCCCTGCAATGAACCGACGATTATAGGATCCCAGGCAGCAGTTTCAACAGAGGAAGAAAGCCTCAGGGTCTGCTAATTTACAGTAGCAGAATCGTGGGTTGCTTTCCAGGACAGGCTTGTAGCATTTCCTCTGGCAGCGAGGTGCGAGCGGCAGGTGGGCATGACACACCTGAAGGGGTATACAGCTTTTGGCTGTTTCTGTAGATTTCTGGGCCCTGCAATGAACCAGAGTTCAGAGGATCCCAGGCGGCAGTTTCAACAGGGGAAGAAAGCCTCAAGGTCTGCTAATTTGCAGTAGCAGAATCGTGGGTTTCTTTCCAGGACAGGCTTGCAGCTTTTCCTCTGGCGGTGAGGTGCGAGCTCCAGGTGGGCATGACACACCTGAGGGGGTATACGCGTTTTAGCTGTTTCTGTAGATTTCTGGGCCCTGCTACAAACTGGAGTTCGGAGGATCCCAGGCGGCAGTTTCAACAGGGGGAGAAAGCCTCAGGGTCTGCTAATTTGCAATAGCAGCATTGTGGGTTCCTTCCCATGCCAACTTTATAGCTTTTCCTCAGGCGGCGAGGTGCGAGCCCCAGGTGGTCACAACACACCTGAGGGAGTATACGGCTTTTGGCTATTTCTGTAGATTTCTGGGCCCTGCAGTGGACTGGAGTTCAGTGGATCCTAGGCGGCAGTTTAAACAGGAGAAGAAGGCCTCAGGGTCTGCTCATTTGCAGTAGCAGAATCATGGGTTGCTTCCCAGGACAGGCTCCACACTCCCATGAATCACTACTCAAATGAGTTTTCATCTTACACAAAATGTTTAAGTCCCTGCAAGGATTTGACCCATAGATCCTTAAGCAACACACTGTCAGTGTGCCAGTGAGCTACAGGTAAGTGAGCTGCAGTTCCTTTGGTGGAGAGGTTATCTCTCAACCTGCAAAAACAGGTGACTTGAGTTGTAGTCAAACCTAAACAAGCCTCAGCCAGGACTAATTTTACTGACCTAAACATACTGTAGAACTTAGTTCAATTATCTGAAAGTCTGCTACTTAGCTCACTGAAACCCTTCACTACAGCAGCAATGACAACTAACAATTTCTCACATACAACAAAACTGTATTCAGAAAGAAAAAAAGTGTAATGCAGAAGATCAAACCTAGACTAGTGTTGGCCTGAAACTGTACACCAAGCCCAAAAAGCCCTATCACTGACATCACCAATGACATCATGCAGCTGAACCCCTCACATTGAATGTAACCTTAAATTTTACTAAATGCAGAAAACATTATGCATGACCACGAGAAGTGCTATGCCATGGGGACCTAAAGTTGAGAAAAAAAGACAAAGCAGAACAAAACCCCTTGTGAAGTGAATACCAATTAACTAACAGAAAAAAGTTCACAAGTGGCCTAAAACTGCTTAATCTGAGACGGAATTGTACAAAAGTTTGTACAAAAAGAAAAAAGGACAGACAAGTACAGTAGAAAGGAACAACACAAACCAAGGTTATGTTTTGAAGGTGAATGCACGTAACATTGTGAGAGTTAAACAGATAAGACAAAGAAACATAAACAATGACAGCAGGGAAAAAACATTCCATCCAGTCTGCCCATTGTGCCCAAATCTAACCCCATGACCTATTGTCCATATAGGGTTCTAGCCCTCCCTATCCACCCTCATTACCATGCCTGTTACTGTGACACTGAGTAACCACTATAGCCTTCACTTTGTCCCAACCGTGCTTGAAAAAAACTAATGATTTTGGCACCCAGCAATTCAGCTAGTAGACTGTGCCATGGATCCAACATCCTTTCTGTAAAATAATACTTTCACACATCCCTCTTGAGCCTCCCTCCTGGCAGTTTCCACTCATGTCCTCATGACCTCGAACTGTTACCCATTCTGAATAATTCTCCTCAGTTCACTTTTTATTCTTTTCAGGAACATGTAAGTTTCTATTATATCTCCTCTCTCCTGTCTGATCTACAGTGAGCACATGTTCAGTGCTTTGAGGCAATCCTCATACGACCTGGCCTGTTGGCCTTGTATCATCTTTGATACTCTATACTGCACAGTTTCCAGCCTATCCTCATCTTTCCTGAGGTGATGAATTCAGAACTGGGCACAGTATTCAAGGTGATTCTTAACAAAGGATCTATGAAGAGAGAGTATTACCTGTTTTCTTCTGCCATCAATACCCTTTCAAATACATCCCAGCATTTGATTTGCCTTACTATAGGCCTTGTTGTACTGGATTAATTGTTTGATGGACTCATTAATGATAACTCCTATGTTCCGCTCCTCAGCCAAAGTGCTAAGCCTTACCCCCATCCAGTACTCTGTCCTGGGGTGCTTGTTCCCTAGGTCCATCACCTTGCACTTTTTTGGCATTGAATTTCTAGTGCCAAATGTTAGACCACCTCTCTAGTCTTTGTGGGTCACTCTGTATTTTTTTGACTCCCTCTTTGCTATCCACCCTACAGTGTCATCTGTGAAAAGACACAACCTGCCCTGGATTCCTTCTCCAGTGTTACTGATGAATATATTGAAGAAGACCTGGGTCAGGACAGATGCCTCTGTTGCTCCACTCATGACCTCCTTCTCTTCTGATTAGACTCCATTAACCACTACCCTCTGCTGCCCCCCCTTTAGCCAGTTCCATACCCATCTTTCTATATCCCAAGCTGCACCCACATCCTCCATCTTTTTCAATTGTCTGTGAGGCACCGAGTCAAAGGCCTTGTCATCGAAGTAGAGAAAATCCACAGTGTGACCCCTATCCAATGCTCTTGTCAGCCAGTCAAGACCAACCTGCCATGAACCCATGCTGTTTAGTATCCTGGGGATAATTGCTGTCCAGGTAGTCCACAAGGTCCTCTTTGACCAGTAACTCCATCAACTTCCCTACTGCAGAGTTAAGACTGACAGGTCTATAGTTCCCCACTTGTTCCTTGCCCCCCATGAAGTGGAATTACATCCACCACCCTCCAGTCCTTTGGAACTACCCCCATCTGTAAAGAGCTGTTGAATAATTCTACCAGGGGTTCAGCCAGTTGTACTGCCAATTCCCTGAGTACCCTCTGATGCATCCCATTTTTCCTTGAGCCTTATCTATCTTTAGGGCTGCTAGCCCTTTCTGGACCCTTTTGCAAGTAAATACTGACTGCTGCATCTCCAGGATCCCTTTTGTGGCAAGGGTCTGTTGTCTTTCTTTGTGGAGACAGAGCAGAAGTAATCATTGAGGATGGCAGCCTTTTGCACATCCTTCCTTTATCACCCTACCCTTCAGATAGTCTAACAATTTTCCTTCCTTTCTTCCTTTTCTGCCTAATCTCCCTAATATACTGGAAGAATTGTTTTCTCTGCTCGTGACGCCCTCTGTAATACACAGTTCAGTGTCCACTGTTGCCTCCCTACCCGCCCTCTTTGCCTCCTCGATCTCAGTATGCATTCTTCCCATTCTTCATCTCTCTGCTTTTCTTCTGTGCCTGGTGAATGTCTTCTTTTGGACCTCGCTGTGCCCCTGACCCTTGTCAAGAGCCACAATGGTCTCTTGTACTTGTTAATGTTGGTTACTATTATCGTGCATAACTTAGATGCCCTATTCTATCTAGACTGTTTCCCCTACTCTGACAGCTCCTATCACCTTGGAGTTAGAACACTACGCTAAGGATGGCAGCCTGCCTGGTAGATAGTCCTGGAACGCATCCAGCAAGGCTGGACTTCTGATGCTCCTGGCCACTGCAACATCTGAATTAATATCTGGCAGGTTCAGATCACCCACTGCCACTACTAACCCTTTGCCACTCCACTTTCTAGTTCTTCCCTGAGGGTCCTGTCTCCCCAAAAGTAGTTTCTTGCCTGATGCCACTGCCTCCCCATTACTACCCCGATGCACCCATCTTTCAGAACCACAATACCATCCTCGACACAAAGGGCCATGCCTCCCCTCTACCGTGTCATCTATACCACCTGAACATTGTGTACCCGGGGGCAGTCAGGTCCCAGTCATTATTTTCTGAAGTCCAAGTTTCTGTGATGACCATAGGATCCATCTCAGTATCTTCCATCATTGCCTGGATCTCACTGATTTTATTATCCAGTTTCCTGGTGTTAACCTAGACATCCTTACATCTAATTCTGGAACCCTTTTTGCTATTTTCCTGTTTTTCTCCCTTGTTCTTCCCTAGTTCTCTTAGTTTCTTGTTTGTTTTCTTGGTGACTGCACACTGTGTGTCCATCCCTCTGTTGTTCCTTCTAGCCCAGTTTGGACCTCAACCCTATTTTTACCTGCTCTGCTGCTTGAAGCCACCAGATATGAGGGAGTACTAGCTAGTTTCCCCTTCCTTTATTTATTTATTTATTTATTGAAAATGTTTCCCCAGGAAAGGCATACTGAGCAAAAAGATGCTCATCTCCCGGTGCAACCTAGGGGAAGGGGTTACAAAGGAGGCATGTATACATACAATAGTAGAGATTAGCAGCAGAGCAATACAGATAACATACAGTTGGGAGGGATTACTTTTGAGCTTGCTACATAAGGAGAACAGTACAGAACATAATCATCAAGGACATGGTATACATATCATGGGTACATATCAAAGCAAGAACAGTACAGAACATGATCATCAGGGACAGGGTAAACATATCATGGGTACACAATGAGGCAATACATGAATTATATAAGTGCAAGTAATAGGACTATGGTGCCAGTATCAGAACTTGTGTGCCAGTAGCAGGACTTGAGCTGCAGCGAGATGCACCAGTTGACAGTAGGAATTGGAGAGTGAAGTTGGGGGGTAGGGCAGGAGTGGACTAGTAAACATTTGGTGTATGGGGGAGGTATAGGTGAGGTGGAAGGGAAGGAGAGTGGAGTTAGTAGTTGTGAGTAGAGCAAGCGTAGGATAATTAGGAAGGAGGGAGAGAAGGGGGATGTTAGGAGAGAGAGAAGAGTGAGTAAGAGTGAGAGTGTAAGTGCGTAGGGCAGTATATAAGCCAGACAATTAGGCGTGGCCAAGCCGCTGGTCAGGTGCTAAAGGGCGACGGGGAAAGGGAAGATTTCAAGGGGGGGGAGGTCAGAGGCAGTTGCAATTTGGAGCAAGGAAGTTAGTGAGGGCAAAGGATAGGGAGCGTTTGGATGCAGAATGGTGGATCTGGGCCGGCAGGCCATTCCAGAGTTTAGGGAAGAGGTAAGAGAAGGCCGATTGTCCGGCGGTGGTCCTTCAGTGGGGGATGACTAAAAGCCTAGTGTCAGTGGACCTGAGGGTGTGGGTGGGGGTAGGTGGGGAAGATAGGGGAGGATACGAGGTAGGGTGGGAGGGAGCCGAGCCAGAAGTTGGAAGTGAATTTAACACTATAAATTAGGCGCCGGTTGCACAGGGATGGCAGGGCCAGTGAATGGTAGAGCTCACAGTGATGTGAGTGGGTGGGGGCATCGAGGGCAAAATGGCAGAATGCATTAAAGAGGGGGTCAAGTTTAGCTAGGGTGGTCTTTGAGAGAGAGCTGTAGACGACATCACAATAGTCGAAGGTGGGTAGAATCATTTTCAGGACTAAATCACATCTGACAGGGAGCAGGAGACTAGTGCGGTTCCTGTAGAGGGTGCCAAGTTTCGGGTGCAGTTTAGAGATGATGGCATCCATGTGTGTGAAAAAGGAGAGGTGACAATCGAGCCAAACCCCTAGATACCTGAAGGAGGGCACTTCATCAAGGATGGTGTTGTTTAGGGTATGGAAAATAAGGGGAGGGGTGAGCTTGGATAAACACTGTCTAGTCCCAAAAGACATAGAGACAGTTTTCTTGGCATGTAGGGAGAGTTGATTATCCTATCACCATGAGTCCCCTAGTCTCAGTCTTCTCCCACAGTTAGTTTAACTATCTAATATAGATGCCTCCGCTAGGGGTGAAAAATGGTTCACCATCTGGATGATGGGCTGGAAAGCCTCTCTGTGGTTAACCCTATATCTGTTTCCCCTTCCCCTTCCCACCACTCTCCACCCCCCTGGACCAGTTAGCCACATGGGGAGTGGGAGTGTGGGGGTGGGCTCCTGCTGACCTGTTGATGCAGCTGAGATATTTCTTCTCTTGCTGCCACCAGCTGAGCATGGAACTCTGCCAAGGTCCTGCTGATGGGGCAGTATCCCCTCTTCCAGAGCATATCCCTAGAGAAGAGCACCCCACAGTCACAACAATTGACTGTCTTCCCTCTATATATACAGAATCTATGAATAATAGCTAATTAGGATAGTTAATATTTAACTATTAGCAATAGTAACAAGCAAACACTAAATGAACCCAGACTGCTACTAATCAATACTTTATTTTTATTTATTTTTTTATTTTATTTTGAATTTTGATAACTGTGTTTGCCCACTGAGACATGCATAGCCCTTTTTCAGGGGCAACCTGGGGAAATACATTCCAATAAGAACAGTACAGAGCAATGGTTACAGAGAAGTCAGCTATTACAAATGTTACAAGGAAGAGATATACAGTAAATAATTTGATTACACACTAGGTTAAAGGAGACATAATACACAGATTATTTTCACATAGTCAGTGTTTTTTCCAGGTATAAATAAATAGGTATGTACAAATATACAACAGACTGAGTAGGCGTGGAGTGGAAAGATATTGTGAAAGTGAGTGAGTGGTGAGTGAGTGAGTGAGTGAGTGAGTGAGTGGTGGGATTCCACAGAAGAGGGGGGGCATGTAATTGTGATGGTGAGCTTAAATACTATTAAAGGTAGGAGGGGGAAAGAAGATTTCTTTGAAGTACTTTATGAATAGGGGAAGAGATTTGCAGAAAAGTAATTGCTTGAGGAAGGATATTATTCCATCTGTGAGGTGCTAAGAAGGTGAAGGACCTCCTGCCTATGGCTAACCGTGTTCTGGGAAGGGCAAGAATTGGGAGATGAGAGGAGCACAGGGTCCTTGAGAAGTATTTTAACATGAGCAGGTTGGAGAGGATAGGTGGGGAGGAGAGATGGATAAGTCTGAATGTGGTGCAGTGTAAAGGAAAGTCAAGCTTTGCTTCAAAGGATGGCCAGCCTAGGGCTTAGAACACGTTGTAATGATGCAATCGAGCAGGAACATTAGCTTTGAATCAGGCAGTCCTGTGGTAGGCTTGCCTTAATTTGGACAGGACTGTTTGTTTAGCTGAGGGAAGTAGGGGGGATCCAAAGAAAAGACTAGGGAGAACAGTGGCTGAAGCAATTGTTCTTCTGGATTGGAGGGACAGGTGAGGTGCAGTTTGGTACAGTAGGTCTAACTTTTGATGGGTGGCCTTTATTATTCTATCAGCATGTGCTTTGAATGAGAGATGTTCGTCCAGTGTTAAGCCTAACTATTTAAAGGAGTTCACTCCTTTGAGTGCCACCCTTGCAGAGGTGTTGACTACTAGGGGTTGCTGGTTGGTCAAGTCAAAAGAAGTGTGGTGGAACAGCATTGTTTTTGTTTTCTTGGTGTTGAGCACCAGTAAATTTTCATGAAACCAGGATTCTAGCAATTGAAAATCCATCTCTAGGTTGGACTTGATGGAGGAGACAATGTTGACTGATCTATAAAGAATGGCATCATCAGCATAGAGTTGTGCTGACATGCCACCACAGTTACGGGGAAGTTCATTGATAAATATGGAAAACAACAGGGGACCCAGGATGGACCCCTGGGGGACCCCATCATTGATGGGAGATGGGGGAGGTGACCACAACCCACTTGACGCATTGCATTCAGTGAAAGAGACAGAGAACCATGAAAGGGAGCTAGCATCAAGGCCATGATAATTTAGTTTTGCTAGTAGGAGTTGGTGATTGACCAGATCAAATGATGTGAGCTCTACAAAGACTGCTCCAGTAGCATGTCCTTGATCCATTGCATGAAATATGTCAGCTGTGACCCTCAAAAGAGCAGTATCGGTCCTGTGTAATTTCTGAAAACCATGCTGATATATGGTAAGGGTGTTAAACAGTTCTAGGAAGGAGTACAGCTGATTATAGAGTATTCTTTCCTGAATTTTTGCTATGGGACATAGTGTAGATATGGGCCTGTAATTTTCAATGTGTTTTGTTGGGCCACTTTTGTGTACTGGGACTACTATTGCTGTTTTCCATTTATCTGGTGAGGATTTGCGAGACGAAGGATCTATTGATTAGAAGGGTAACTTGATAAGCAATTGTGACTGCACCTATCCTGAGGAATTTGGGGAGAAGGGTGTCGAAACCTGGTGAACTGTTTGGATCTAGTTTATTTAGGAGCTTGAGGATCTTAGTGCTCGTGGTGAGTTTCAGGTGGAAAGGAGTTGGGGGGGGGAACTCAGGCCTGTCAATGACTGGGCTGTGTGGTTCGACAGGCAGGCCTGTTTTGTAAGAGTCTAGGTCTGTGAAAATTTGATTAATCCCAGTGGCAATCTCTAACTGGGTTGTTAGAGTTGTACCTTTGTTAATCATCTCCTGGAGAATGACGCGGTCCTTGCCCTTGAGTAAAGCATTGATTTGAGACCAGAAGTACTTGGGGTTAGTGAGATGATTGACTTGAAGAGATGGAAGTACTCCTGCTAAATACTAAAAAATACTAATACCGAAACTAAGCTAATGCTAAAAAAGATATGACTAGAAAAAGAAATAAGGGTATACCCACATAGGGTGCAGCTAGGATACCAAATTAGCTAGAATAATGAGACTATCTATACATATACATATACATCTATATATGTATATATATATATATATATATATATATATATATATATATATATATATATACAGCTTTCATTTTTTTTTCTTTTCCCTTTTCTCCCTTTCCTGGGGTCATGGCATACACATGTGTACTCACACGTGGAGGTGCATGTGCCACCAGGATCCGGTGATCCTTCCACCCCACCCCAGACTTACGTCACCACACTCAACCGCCCTGCCACCCTGGACCTCCACCTGATGGGTGTGGGATCATGGAGGAGTGGATGTCCACCCCTGCTAGGGAAATCCCACTCCAGCCCTCCCCAGCTGGCACCCCAGAGACCTGAGGTCGTTCCCGAACCCCTGCTGCCAGTGTGGTGCAAGATGTGGCATCCACTGCCTCAACCCTCAGTGCCACTGGGCTGGCAGAAAACAATGAGTTTCTACAATTATGGATCTAATATTCAAATAACACAGCACCCCAGATAGGGTGCAGCAGAGATGATCAAATATCACACAACTCTATTAGTTAACTTTGCCACTAGCAAACAGTTAGTATAAAAATAGGACAATACAGTAACCAATAGATTCTCAGTGCAACCAACAGTCTAGATGGCAGTATTAATAAAGTAAGGGAGGACACATTACATGAGAGTCCTGTCAAGTGATAAATGTGCAGTGGGTACAATGAGTACTAACTGTTTGTTATGTCCAGGAGCTAACATGCAGAGAATCCAGCTGATAGCTGACTCTGGGCAGATTTCGCTTCAGTGATGCCCTTTGGGCTGTGACCCTTAGCACTCTGGCCCACAGCATGGAGGATTACTTGGCAGAACAGGGTTAGAAGGAGGGAAGCAGCAACTGAGGGATGTTAAGCATCTCATCTGATTGGTGGCTGGGAGTTCTTGGAGGTGCAGCTTCAACTACAGGAGTCACTTGATTGGCTGTTGCATGGAACTGGGGAGCAGCTGAAGAAAGCACAGTAGGACTTCGGTTCCAGGCATCTTCACAGGGTGGAGTGGGGGGAAGGGCTAACGGGTAGGACACTCTCAACCCTAAGAGTTACAGCTCTGAAAAGAGCTTGGCAGGCTCTTTAAACCTGGTGGGGGGTAAGCACCTTGTCCATTTGATGTCTGGGAGTTCTTGGAGGTACGGTTTCAACTACACAAGGAGCTTGATTAGTTCTTGTGTGGAGCTCAGGAGTAGCTTTTTTTTTTTTAAAGAATAATTTTTATTTTTCAAACATATAGTACATTTACATTCAATATGTCCATACAGCTATTAACAATAGCATAATCATATTTTTGTCAGCATGCAAACGAGGTATTATATAACATTTATTTTATAAATGTATATGCTGTATGTAGTTTGTATGTATTTTATACCTCATAGATACACATATACCCCCTCCACTCCCTCCCCTATGTTTATGCTGGGAAACTATAAATATAATATTTTAAGAAGATATTATTAGTATATACCTTTAAGAATCTGCTTCACAAGGCTATAAGAGATGGTCCTGAATTTGTTTCCAGGTATTGCCAAATATATCATCCACTATCTCGTCTAGAATAAATAGTATTTTTTCAAAATGACTTGGTTTCATTAAAGATATTCCACCATTTATCTATTTTGAATACTGGAAGTTTGCTAATATTCCAATTATTTAATATTAATCTTTTTAAGGCTACTGTTGCTGAGGAAAATATCCATTGATGGATTTGATTTGGAAGTAACTCATTAAAGTCATTAAATAAAAATAAATCATCTAATGGTACACGTATCTCTAATATTGTTTCTAAAATATCTTTAACTCTGGTCCACCAGGTGAGTATTTGGGAGTAGGACCATAAACAGTGGTATAGAGTTCCCCTATGTCAACATTGGTGCCAACAGGTGTCACGGTATGTATGATTTATTTTGGAAATGCATACAGATGTGTGATATGATCTTTCTATTATTTTCCTTTGTATTGTTATCTGGCTAAAGCATATATTTTGTGTGCCTGTTTTTGAAGGTTTATCCATTGTTGTGTCAGTTACAATTTTATCTCTTGATTCCATTTCTTGTTTATATTAGTCTTAGTATTTGTATATTTTTGGCTTATTTTATTGTATATATTTGACAGAAGTTTCTCTGTCCCTTTTTTGATGCTAATGTCATAGATTTTCTGCTTTTAGCTATGCCCTTCATACCTGTTTTAAAAATATTGCAGCCCTTTTCAAATTTTTGGTATACTACATAATAATTAAATTATGTTATTCTATAATTTGTCAACCTTTATTTTAATTGTGAACAAGAGAGAAATTCTTAATCTCTCACTCAGTACCTCCATTTATATAAGTGTTGTTCCTGAAATTTTTTATTGTTAATTTCTTTTGAGTTTTCCCAGATTTGTTTACTAGGCCGAATATCAATATACAACCACTGCATTTCCAGTATGTGATATAGATATAGATATAGATATAGATATAGATATAGATATAGATATTGCTATGGATTTAGATATAGCTATAGATATAGATGTAGCTATGGATATAGATATAGATATGGACATAGATATAGCTATAGATATAGATATAGCTATAGATATAGATATGGATATGGATATAGATATAGATATAGCTATAGATATAGATATAGATATGGATATAGCTATAGATATAGCTATAGATATGGATATAGATATAGTTATAGATATAGATATAGATATAGATATAGATATAGCTATATATATAGCTATAGATATGGATATAGATATAGCTATAGATATAGCTATAGATATGACTATAGATATAGCTATAGATATAGATATAGCTATGGATATAGATATAGCTATAGATATGGATATAGCTATGGATATAGATATAGATATAGATATAGATATAGATATAGATATAGATATAGCTATGGATATGGATATAGATATAGATATAGATATAGATATAGATATAGATATAGATATAGATATAGATATAGATATATAACATACTGAAATGCCTTGGTTGTATATTGATATTCAGCCTTTAATATATATATATATATATATATATATATATATATATATATATATATATAGTTAGGTTGAGTACCCCATTTAAGGTTAAAGTGTGAAATTTTGCAGCTTAATAACTTTACCACCATATGACAGATTTGCCTGAAATTTGTTATGCATGGAGCAGTACAATAGATATCTGCCAAGTTTTGTAACGGTCATATATATATACCTTTGCAGAGCTATATAGCACTCTAGAAAGTCATGTTTATGCTTTTTTGTGCATTCTTTGCTCGTGTCTACAGGTTGCATAGTTCGTGCGACTGGTCCAAAAACTTAAGAGAACATGCAGCCTTGGTCCCTGATGTGCCTTTCAAAGATTTCATGAAAAAATATTAAATGATTCAAAAGTTATTCAAAAAACAAGTTCCCATTATAGTCAATGAGAAAAGTTAACAAAAAGTTCGACAGAGTCACAAATGCAGTTTTTATTGTCACAAATGACCCTGTAGTGTCACAAATCCACCATTTTGTTTTCAATTACTGGTCATAGAAATGCTTGGCATTTAAATTTGGGACCCTCTAGGACACAATTATATTTGTGTTCACCTAGTAGAGCCCTGAGGATGCTAGCCATGTCTTTTTGGGGGGCTTAAACACCCCAGAAATAAGTTTTTAAAATTTTCATAAAAAGTAGTGCCAGAAAGTAGAGACGCACTTGCAACATTTTCGTGCTTTTATTTGCGAAAGTGATTTGCGACACTACTTTGAAACACTGTGCCCAAAATAATAGGAAATCTTTGCCACACTGCTGCAAAAGAACAGTTTGGTCTTTTGGGCTGGAATTTGAAGTGAAGAAAGCCAACATCATTCAGATGTGCCTTTTGGTACTTTGGTGACAAAATATTAGAGGGCTGCAAAGTTACAGCACTCTGAAGCTGACACTTTTTCCCATAGGCTAATTTTACGGTGTCCACCGACACTTTTAGGGCCCGTATCTCGGAAAAGCTTTGAGATAAGGACTCTTCATCAGAAAAATGCTTAGCCCCCCCATGAGGGGGCTAAGTCCAAAACTAACCATGAAATAATATGAGATTTTAATTTTTTTCCTACATCGTACGGTTCCTGAGATATAAACAATTTAGTATTCCAAGTGTTAATTTTCTGCTCCGAGGCCCATCATTATTATTATGCATACATTCTTTGTATTCACTGTGTTTCTCAATGCTTTTGGGGAAAAAAGGGTGCACGTTTCTGTTACTGTTAGCGTTTCCACTAGCGTTTCCGTAATCATTTGCATTAGCGTTCCCGTTTACACCACCGTGTGCGTTACCTTTTGCGTTACTGTTAACGTTTGTATTTACATTAGTGTTTTTGTTTGCATTTCTTTTTGCACCACCATCTGCATGACCATTTGCATGTGTGTATGTGCTTCTGTTTCCATTTGCATTTGTGTTTACTTTGGCGTAATTGTTGCAGTTACCATCAATGTTTGCTTTTCCAATTGCGTTACCGTGAACGTGCGTATTACAATTTGCGTTTGTGTACATGCTTGCATTTGCATTTCTGTTTTCATTAATGTTTGTGCTTGCATTTCTATTACCGTTTACATTACTGTTAACGTTTGCATCACCATCTGTGTTACCATTTGGACCTGCTTTTGCGTTACCGTTCCTTCACTATTTATAGTGCACATTCTCAAAACAAAGGGAAATTTATGTCAAAAAACTCAATTTAATGCATCAGTTAGGGTTGTTCCACAGCGACAAAAGTGATGAAATTCAGTGTTAGGGTTGAAAATCCTAACTCCGCATTCCCCCCCACCCCCACCACCACACACACACACACAAAGATGCAAGTAGGGGAATGACCAAGGCAACACAACCAATCACACACAACCAGCAGCAGGTGACAGGAATAACATACAACTATCTAAACCACGAAACCACACACCCATGCTGCCATCAGGCTGTGGCATGGGGTCGTCACTGCTAACTGTCATCCCGGACATTCCATGCACCGCTAAACACATACCGTGCTACTGTCACTTTCATCTTTGAGAAAGTATTTTCTGAAAGTATGCTACTAATTACTTCACATCTTTGCCATCATCCTGCAAGCAGTTGGGTCCTTTGGGCTGACATTTGCAGGCTGTCAAGATCTGGTCCCACAAATGTGCTTTTTCCTGCAATTATGCTAAAATACCTAAGGATTACAAAGTTACACTGTTCCAAAATTGAGCAATTTGCCATAGACTTACATTGCGGCACCCATGATGCCTTTCGCCACCCATATGTTGAAAATGGAGCGATGTACATCATTTTTGCTACTGCCACCTTGCTTCACCTTTACATGAACTAACCTCGAAGAACAATTTGTAAATACTGTATCAAATCTGAAGTTGGATTTCTCCACTTCGTACAGTAACACAGCTATACACCTCCTGCTGGATGTGTGTGATTGGTTGTGTTGCCTTGGTCCTTCCCCTACTTACATGTTTGTGTGTGTGTGGTGGTGGTGGTGGGGGTGGGGACGGGAATGCGCAGTTAGGGATTTCAACCGTAACACCAAATTTCCTCACTTTTCTCACTGTGGAACAACCCTAACTGATGCATTAAACATAGTTTTTTGCCAAGAAAATATATATATATATATATATATATATAGAGAGAGATACAGTGTATATATATATATATATATATATATATATATATATATATATATATATAATAGTGTTGTAGTCATGCCACAATAGTTAAGGTTCAGCTGCCACTTACATACTAAAGTCAAAAGTTTGGACATTAGTAACTTTGGACCTGTTCAATGGATTTGCCTGAAATTTGGTACACGTGTTGGGGCGCACTAGATCTCTTGATCTGCCAAATTGAATTTGTGTTGGAGTGCTGGTCTTTGTGTACAAAAGTGCTGAAAAATGCAAAATTATCCATTTTTGTAGGCACCTTTTGGCATTCTTAATGTGGTCCTGCATGGGTGCCGTGTGGTGTGCCACTCTGCAAGATGGCTTGTTTGAAAGAACTTTGGAGGCTGAACATACTGCTTTTTATTTGGTGAAAAAATATTAAGGCATTCAAAAGTTATGGTACTTTTAATTTCCCATTATAAGTCAATGGGAAAATGTATATGTATACAGTATCTTGCAATCAAAGAATGGGGGTTCTGGCCATCTGGTCTTGCCTGGTGATCAAAGAATTTGTAACCTTGTGGTTCAAGAATCTTTGTTCCCGAGGAATTTTCAAAATTCTTTGACCGCGAGGTCCACCATCTTGTTTTCAGTTTTCCAATCACACAAACACAAATATCTTGGCTCAGGGGTCACTTCTGAAGTAAAACTTTGATGGGTTTTACTCAGGGGACCCTGATCTATCAAGCCATGGCTTTGGTTCCATCCAAATCAGTCCAAAAATAGAGTTATAATCTTTTAAAATCTTATTTCGTGGTTCGCTAATGATTTTTGATCATGAGGCTGCAAATTCTTTGATCGTGAGATTCTTTGATCACAAAATTGGGACAAGATGGCCAGATTTCTTAGAATGGAATAGGTAGGGAAATTTTGCCAGTCTTTGACATTGAATATCTCAGAAATGGTTTGTTCTTTTTCCCTCAAAATTTTGGGGGAAGAAAGGCAACATCCCACAGATGTGCCTTATAGTAGATTAGTCAAAAAATATTACAGGGCGGCAAAGTTACGGCACTACGAAGTTGGAACTTTTTCCCATAGGATAACATTACGGCATCCACCATATTACAGGAATTCTTTGCCGCTCTGCTGGAAAATAATGGTTTGGTCTTTTGGGCTGAAATTTGGAGGGAAGAAAGCCAACATCATACAAATGTGCTTTTTATGGTTTGGAGAAAAAAACATTACAGGGTGGCAAAGTGACAGCACTCTGAAGTTGACAATTTGTCCCATAGGATAACATTATGGCATCCGTTGCGTCTTTCAGGGCCTGTATCTCAGAAACGGTGCGCGATACAGACTTCTTGTCACAAAAATGTTCAGCCCTGCCTAATTGGGGGGGCTAAGCAAAAAAACTAGCCAGGAAAGTAATAATTCATACAAAATTTAAATTTTTTTCCTACGACATACGGTTCCTGAAATATAAGCAATTTAGTATTCCAAGTTGTACTTTTCTGCTTTGAAGTCAATTATAATGCATACATTCTTTGTTTTCAATTCGTTTTTTCAATGCAGTTTTTGGGGAAAAGAAGGGTGTGTCCTTTTGTTACTGTGAAAGCTAGCATTTCCAGTTCCACTTCTGTTACCTTTCAAATCACCATTCCCGTCTACACCACCGTGTGCGTAATGGTTTGCGTTTTCATATGTGTTTGCATTTCTGTTTCTGTTGTCTTTACTGTTGCTGTTACTGTTACCATTTACATTTACTATTGTGGTACCATGACCTTATATGTAACAGTTTGTGTTTTTGTATGCGCTTGCGTTTCTGTTTTTATTGGCTTTATTATTGCTGTTACCATAACCATTTGCATTTACAACTGTGGTTCCCTGAGTGTGTGTGTTACAGTTTGCATTTTCTTATGTGCTTGTGTTTCTGTTTACTTGGGTGTTATTGTTGGTGTTACTGTTACCATTTGTGTTTACAATTGTGGTACCGTGAACCAGCATCGGCATGTGCGTTGGGGTCGTCGGTCCTAACTCTCACCCCATTCTCCTATACCTCAGCTTCTTTACACGTGTGATGGGGTGAGGGTTAGGACCGACAACCCCAACACTCATCCCGATGCTGGTTGGGGGTGGACTGGGCTGGGGTCCGGGGCTAACTCTAATCCCAAATTTCTTAGCTTTTTTGCTGTGGAACAACTCCTAACTGATGCATTAAATGGAGTTTTTGCCTCTAATAAACATATATATATATATATATATATATTTACACCACTTGTGAGGTTACCCAGGTTAAACTGCTCTTGTGCAGATAAATCATTTATTATAGTTGCTTCCATTGCACATCCCATATATATATATATATATATATATATATATATATATATTTATATACCTTTAATTAACTGAAACCATGTCACCAGTGGATGATTTACCATTATGTTAGGAAAAAAGTCTAGGAATAATGACTTTATATTTTGTTGTTCTGTACATTTTTGATTCAGTAGCTTCTTTAACAGTTGTACATCTCCTTCTTCTAAAAAAAGACCATCTCCACATCACGGTTAACACATGTGATTGTTTGTACTTTAGGATGTCCACACGTCCCAGACCTCCTTCTTTCTTAGGAATGATTAACACAGGGCATGCTATGTGTGGCTTTCTCCCTCTCCACAAGAATGTTTTAAAAATGTTCTTAAATGTGTAATACTATCCCAGAGGTGTAGGTACCAGGTGAATATAGCGTGGACAAAACAGTGCATGAAATACCATGCTGTAAGAAGCATGAATGGTTCTACAGTGACAGGGGTTCTTTCATCATGTGGTAAGAACCACTACCCCTGTTGCTGTAGGCTGCCTTTAGTGAATATTAGGGACACTGCTGGGGTTGTGCCTGGCTGAGCTGCTCACTTGGTGGTGTGGCCAGAGCACCTGCCTCCAGCAGTATTTGGGACCTGGAGCTGTGGTTCAGTTCTCCCCAGGTTCCACTGTGATGAAGCTTTTTTTTTTGTTTTGTAAAAAAGTTTTCTCTGGTCTGAGTTTCTCTTTTCCTTAAAGTCCATGACTCCTGGAGTTGATAATAATAAGTCCATAGGGGTGTGGGTGAAGTCTCCCACACCGGGGTGTGCGGTGGGTGGAGCCCTCTGCAAAAACAAAGATATTCCTCCTGTCTGCAGTATTTTGTCCTTGGCGTGTTGTGCTGAAGCTATTTTGCAGCATGCTGATTTGCGTGTGGCATTCTTTATCTACGCAGTTTTCACCATGACATTATGACCCTGTGCCAAGGTGGAGCTCCTACTATATTCTACATGACATATGTGTGTGTGTGTATATATATATATATGTATATATATATATATATATATATATATATATATATATGTAATGAGGAAATACCATTATCTTGATGGTGTCCACTCTCCCTATAAAGACAATGGGAGGTTTTCTCAGTTAGTTAATAATTCTTGAATTTCTGCTTTGCTTTATTAAAATAGTTTTGATGTTCTTATTTTGATCAGGGGATATAATAACACCCTAGTATTTAATTGTAGAATCTATTTTAAAATCTTTACTAAATTCTGCTCCCAGTTGTGAATTATTTGTTGGATTTTCATAATTACTAATTTATTTACTTATTTCTATTTAATTTATGTTCAGATAAAGATAAAAATGTTTCAGCTTCTTGTAGAAAAGTTTTTAAAGAGGTATTAATATTTTTCAAGACTAATAAAATATAATCTCAACAGACACTCTTTTTCATGTGTTCACCTTGTGTTGTGAATCCTTGAATTTTCTGATTAATTCTGACAATTTTCAAAAAGGGCTCTAAACATAGAATAAAAATAGTGGGGGGAAGTGGGCACCCTTGACGGACTCCATTAAGCATTGTACAGTCTTCTGTTAAGTGAACATTAATCTGGAATTTGACAGTGGTTTCTTGATATATCTACAAAGAAATACAAAATCGCACATACCCCATAATGCAAAGCATCATGGGCTGTATATGTAAATCACCACAAAATATTATGCTGGTTCAACTTGAAGCAGAAATGCACAATGCCAGAAGGCCTCTCACACAGTCTGCAGAGGGTGCCAACAGAAGACACAGACATGTGTTTCATCCTAACAGGACTCATCAGTGTGCCTCATCTATATAGGGTTGCCACCTTTGGATGAGGCAAAAACCGGATCCTAAGCTCTGCTCCTAGCCCCACCCCTTTTCATGCCTCATCATGCACTGTTCCTCCAATAAAAGACAACACTTAAAGCAGCAGTGAAATAAAAATGTTAAGATACTGTACTGTGCGCCTCTTAAAGTAACTTTCCTAGGTTCTTCCTAATTATTTATTTATGTATTTATTTATTTATTGACATTGGTTAACCAGATAAACATAGAGATAACAGAAATCTAAGTTACAGATATGATCTGAGGGGAGACAAGGGAAATACTGTAAATAGCATACAACAGTATACATACTTTATGTCTTTTTCTGCCTCCATTTCCTGTTCTTGTCCACAGTACTATTTCAAAGCCAAAGAAGTGATCATACTTTTTTTCATGAGGGAAACATAATTTAAAACATTTAAAATGCCTAAATTCTTTTAGAGATGAAAATGTTTACCAGCAAATGAAAGTGGAGGACAACTGCCTCTGTTACTGTTACAAAAGGTGGGGGGCTGCCACTTTAAGACGCAATGGAAAGATTAGGTTAAGTAAGTGCTAATGGTGTTAATGGTCATAACCTTACACCTCCCAGGGTGACTGCATTCAGAAACAAAAGGCTACACTGACAACAGAACTTGTTTGTAACTTGGACATGTAGCTGAAACAATGAGTGATATGACAACATTTGTTTCAAAAGTATGTGAGCACTCAAAATGGTTCAAAAACCTGACCAGCACAGAGCAAAACCGGATTACCTGATAGGGACCCTGAAAACCTGATCACAAGGTAAAAAACCTGACAGGTGGCAACGCTAAATCTATACGATGCCCCAATGGAATGAACCAGCTATCCTAAGTTGGTCTATCTGGGTTGGGTTGTGGTGAGCCCAATAAAAACAAAAAACAAACTAAAACACAAAGAACATTAGTGCACAAGCACTGAGGCAAGGGTTACCTCAAAGGGCATTGGCTTGGAAGCCAAGTTTCAAAGAATTACAAAATCACACATGCCCCCATAATACAAAGCATCATGAGCTGTATATGTAAATCACCACAACATATTATGCTGGTTCAACTTTAAGCAGAAATGCATGGTGCCGAAAGGCCTCTCACACATGTATTAATGTTATCAAAGAAATTAGAAGGTTCTGAGCTTTCGATATTTCTATCATATAAGTCCTATCACATCAAACACTTTACTTGTGTCAAGTGTTATAGCATAATATGTATCTTTTTTAAACTGCTGAGATGAGTTGCTCAAGTAGAAAATCGCCTGTACCCTCCTAGTTGCATGTGGAATGGAACTTCCTTTTATAAAACCATATTGATTTTATGAATAACTTCGTGCAGAGATGACTGCATTTTGTCATTAATTTAGCAAATAATTTATAGTCTAAGTTAAGAATTGCTATCAGTCAATAGCCCTCTGGAAATTCTTTCTGCATTTCTTCTTTATGAATTAAGATTTTTTTTAGCTTGTTTCATGGGTTTTGGTAGAGTAGCATTTTTCCTATTGGTTCTTTCAAGAGTTGATAAAACCAGGGGGTTATTTCTTCTGAAAAAGCTTGCAAGAATTTGCTGGTTAGCCAATCTAATCCTGGGGTTTTATTTCTAGGGAGTGTCTTTATTGCTTCTATAATAACTCTGAGACTATAATTCTGGGTGATTTTAACATAAATTGGCTTTTGCATGAGGTCTGCACCTACAAAGATGTTGTCTCAGCACAACACCTCACACAGCTTATCTCTACCCCTACCAGGTGCAACTATAGGATTGGGACCTACACCCTGCTAGACTGGTTACTGACTAACCACCCAGAACATATCTCAAAGATCTCAGTACTTCCAGACACTATAAGTGACCACTCACCTGTTATCTGCTCCTGGGCTAACAAATTCACCAAGGCCCAACCAAGGTAATTCATACAAGGGTACTAAAACAGGGGCACCTCCAACTGCTAAAATTCAATCTTAACAGGCTGGAATGGGCTATAATTGACACATTAAATGATGCTGACAAAGCCATGGAACTCTTTGTCAACCGCCTTACTGCTGCCTGTGATACTTATGCTCCATTCAAACAGATGAAGGTCAAAGGCAGACCCAACCCATGGATCACCTCTGAACTCATAACACAGCTCAAACTATGGGACCACCTCTGGCACTGTGCTCATGCCTTATCCATGCAAGGAGATATACAAAAATACAAACCCACAAGAAATAACTGCACTAATGCAATACAGAATGCCAAAAGCAAATATTTCAGGGAATTACTGACCAGCTCCTGGGGTGACGGAAAAAAAATCTGGAATAATATGAAAGACCTCACAGGCAAGGATCCTAAAACACCTTCCACAATGCTCAACATCGATGATACACCTACACAAGACTGTGGCATTATCACCAATACCTTTAATAATGCATTCTCCAGCCTTGGCAGTATTGTCCCACCTGACTTCTTCAATGCCCCTTCCTCAAGCACCCCCTATGACACAACATCCCATGTACACAAGATTCCACAGTTTTTCTTCAAGGAGGTCCCTATGCACATAGCCAGATTCTATATTCACAAGGCCATCTGCAAAGCTAGGTACAGTGGTGATGCACTCGACCTGAAGCTGATTGTGCTAGTCCTGGATGATATCCTTGAATCCCTGACTAAGATCTTCAACCATTCATTAAGATTGGGCCAATTCCCATCACTCTAGAAACAGGCAACTATAACACCAGTCCACAAAAGTGGAGACCAGTTACTGCACACCAACTAAAGGCCTATCTCCATCCTCACCTCCTTCTCCAAAGCACTTGAACATATAGTCTCAGACCAGCTACTCGAGTATCTGGACAAGTACGACATCCAATTCCTGGAACAGCATGGCTTCAGAAAAGGGCATAGTACCACCACTGCACTGCTGAAATTTACAGGACTCGTAAGTGCCACCCTTGACCAAGGTAACTGTGTGGGGACAGTATTCATTGACCTTACTAAGGCCTTTGATACCATTAACTACCCACTTCTACTTAGGTAACTGTCAACAATCGGGTTCTCCAATGACACATTGCCCTGGTTTACTAGCTACCTTGGAAGTAGGGTCCAACATGCTAGAATTGCCAGTGTCACTTCTGATGATAAACTAGTCCTTTCGGGAGTTCTGCAGGGGTCCAAAAGGCCAACTGGCAAAGTGCAGACCAGGGGAAAACAGAATCCCCATGGGAACACGAGCAGGGGAAATGGAACTATAGGGAAAGGGTGGAAGGTAGTCCTGCTAAATGCCAGGAGCTTGGGCAATAAAATGCTTGAGCTCCAGGTGATGCTAACTGAGGGAGCAGTGGATGTGGCAGCAGTCACTGAGACTTGGGCCACTGCAAGACATGACTGGGACCTGAACCTGGAGGGTTACACTATGTTCAGGAAGGACAGGGGAGGGAAGGGAGGAGGGTAGCAATGATAGTCAAAACTGCATTGGCATAGGGGAGTAGAGGAGGCGGAGGAACCATGGAGGCGATTTGGTCACCTTGATAACAAGGGGCAAGAGAGTAAAATAGGAGTGGTGTATAGACCCCTGCCCTGGCAGAGGAGCTGAGGACAGTCTGGTGGCAGATGTTAGGAAACACTGCAGACTGGGCAGAGGACAGTGGTGGTGTTGGGGACTTAAACATGCCAGGAACAGACTGGGAGACTATGACATCCTCTGTGACCAGGAACAGAGGTTGTTGGATGTCTTTCAAGGCGTTCCTAACTCAGCAGGTGAGGAACCACCACAGAGGCACGGGTACTGGATGTGGTCCTGGCAGACAGTGACCAGATTGGGGCCTGGAGGTAAGGGACCCATTGAGGGAGTGACCATGCCACTGTCTGGTTCTGCCTGGACCTAGGAGGAGTAGAAGGCTGCACAAAGACGGAGGTAACTGACTTCAGGGGGGCGGATTTTAAGGAAATGGGAAGGATCCTTAAGGAGCATTTGGATGGGATTGGGTCAGACATGGACGCTGATAGTAGGTGGGAAATCATCAGGAGAGGGGTGCAGGATGCTACCAGCACCTGTGCAAGAGTAAGACGAAAATGCGGTAGGGCCCAAAAACCCTGTTGGTGGACCAGGGGAGGTCCAGGAGGTGGTGCGGGAAAGAAAGCAGCCTATAAGCAATTCAAGTGCTCAAGGAGTGAAAGGGATCAAGGGGAGTACGAGCTGATGGCTAGAAGGGCCACTAGAGTGGTGAGGGCAGCTAAGGCAAGGAAGGAGCAGAACCTGGCCAGGGAAATTAGGGAGAGGGAACAAGGGTTCTTTAGATACATTGGGGAAAATGAAGGGTGAAGGGCAGATTAGCAGGATTAAATCAGAGGAGAGATGGGCACAAGACCCGGGGAGCAGGCTGAGGTACTAAATGAGTACTTCACCTCAGTTTCACCAGGGAAAATGGGGTGCTGCATCATACATGGGAGGAGACAGAGATACTGAGGAGGGGGGACCCTTACCGATCGGCAGGTCTGGGGAGAGGGGAGGCATCACTGGCAGGTGGAGGGAGGCTAAGCAGGAGAAGAGGTACGGAAGTGGAAATCACAGCAGAGAGTGAGGAGCCTCAGCTCCCTTAAGATGGAGAAAGCACCGGGGCGGATAAATTACATCCCAGAGTGCTGAAGGAACTTGCAGATGTCCTGGTGAAACCCTGGCAGAGCTTTTCACGATCTCTGAGGAGGACAGGGTGGGTGCCCCCAAGACTGGAAGGTGGGCGCATGGTGCCTATCCACAAGGGGGATCAAGGGGTGGCAGGGGAACTACAGGCCTGTCAGCCTGACATCGGTGGTGGGCAAGGTGATGGAGGGCATTGTGTCAAGGAGAGGCTGAGGGGGACCTGGATAAGTCAGAGTGCCTGGACGATAGACAGCATGGATTCATCCCGGGAAATCATGTCAGACAAACCTGGTGGAGTTCTATGACTGGGTGACAAGTGCCTTGGACCTGGGTAGACCAGTGGATGTCCTCTTTCTAGACTTCAGCAAGGCATTTGACTCTGTTCCTCATGTGGGCCTGTTGGATAAGTTGGGAGAAATGGGGGTGGGGAACCAGATGATCAGATGGATAGGCAATTGGCTCCAGGACCGGACCCAGAGGGTCGTAGTTGGTGGGATAGTCTCATCCCCAAGGAGGGTCATTAGTGGGGCCCCACAGGATCAGTCCTTGCCCCTTCTGTTCAACACCCACGTATCTGACATAAGGACAGGAATCAGGAGTGAGATGAGTTTTGCAGATGACTCAAACTGGGGCGGTGGTGGATGGGGAGGAGGGAGGGTGGCCTACAGGGGACCTGGAGGCTCTGGAAAGATGGTCTAGAAAGTGGAAGCTGAGGTTCAATGCAGGGAAATGCAAGGTGCTCCACCTGGGGCAGAAACCCAGGCCAAGTGTACACCCTGGGAGATGCTACAAGTCTCGATGGCTGAGAGGGACCTGGGGGTGGTGGTGGATGTCAAGATGAACAACTCTGAGACTTGTAGGAGGCAGCAGCCAAGGCCAACAGGATGCTGGGATGCATCACTAGGGATCACCTCCAGAAGGAGGAAGTATACTCCCTCTGTATAACTGCTTGGTGAGGCTGCACCTTGAGTACTGCTGCAGTTTTGGAGGCCACACTTAAAGAGGGACATTAACCTCCTGGAGAGGGTCCAGAGGAGGGCAACCAAAATGATTTGGGGCTTGGGGGACAGGACCTCTGAGGAGAGGCTCGAAGAGCTAAATATGTACACATTGGAAGAGAGAAGGGACTGGGGGGACATGATAGAGGTCTTCAGGTACATGAAGAGGGTAAATAGGGGAGGAACAGTCAGGGTGCTTCGAAGGAAGGAGGAAGGGGCCACTAGAGGGCATGGGTGGAAGCTGGAGGGGAAGATTCAGGGAGAAAGGAGGAGGTGCTACTTCACTGAGAGGGTGGTGGAGCCATGGAATGCACTGCCTAGGGGGCTGGTGGAGGCAGAGACAGTGGAGGGGTTCAAGAGGGGGTGGGACAGGTACAGGGGAAGGGTTCTGGAAGCAAAATCCAATGCAGCAAGAATATCCGGAACTGGGAAGGGAGAAGCCAGAGAAGGCGAGGGGGACAGCAAGGTCAGCACCCAGGGTGGGGGCTGACCAAACGAGCAGACACGAAAGACCGTTAGGCCTATTCTGCTGGCATTTTAGTATGTTAGTATGTCCATACTTGGCCCTTTACTCTTCTCTCTTTTCCTGAATAACCTTCCTAGTGTTTGCCACCCAAAAATACTACTCTGTGCAGATGATGCAGTCCTGTTTACTAATGATCATGACATCAAACACCTGGAGAGTTAGTTGCAGAGAGACTTTAGTCATGTCGAAGAATGGTTCTAATCCCACAAGCTCATCTTAAATTATACCAAAACCAAGGTCATGGCTTTCTGCAACACATGGAACAAGTACAAATCTCAGTCCTTTACCATTAAGAACCAGTCTGGGACTTCACTCAAACATGCACCCAAGTTTAAATATCTTGGCGTCATACTGAACAGCTCCCTCTCCTATGCACGGCACATTGACAATGTAGCAAACCCCACCAACATACGAATCAGTCTGCTCCACAGGCATAAACACTGCATGACTGTGGATGCCCTTAGACTGGCTATCTACAGCTCTGTCACCTCCATCATTGACTACGGTCTAGCTAGCTACGGCTTTGCTTCCCCTACTGCACTTCACAGGATATCGGTGTCACTCAACAAAGCCTGCAGGCTCCTAACTGGCACTGCCCGCCAAACTCACACTTGTGACCTGTACACACAGGTGGGTTGGCTTCCACTTCATAGTAGAATTCAGTATCAGACATGCCTGATCTCCAAGAAGGTTCTCTTGGTCTCATGCCATTAGGTGTTCAAAGGCTCCTCGCTGCATACAGCAGTACTCAACATACACATGGTGCTCAACCTCAAATCTTCCAGATTCCTAGATACAAGACCACAATGGGTCAAAGGTCATTCACCCATAGAGCTCCTCAGTGGTACAATACCCTCAACAATGAAGTACTTACACCTGCAACACTTGGACTCTTTAAAAAGCAACTCTGACTATATCTAACATCAACCACGCAATGTGACTGCTTCTCCTAGTGGCAGCCTTGTCTCTCACACCAGTCTAAGGTGACCTGTTACACCTCCAGAATTTTCCCCTGTCACCTGCTTCCCTCTTCCCACCCCTACCCTTCCCCACCACCACCCTGCCTTACCCTCCACCTCCCCTCTTGTAGGCACTTTCAGATTTTGGGTCCCCCAACCCCTACCTACCCTGCACTTATGCTACCCATCTATCACCCTCTAATAATGGCCCTTCAGCCTGCCCACCCCTTTCTTTAACCCTACTACCCTACAATCACTATCTGCTCTATATAATGTACTGTCTGCTCTGAAATATCTTGCTCTCATAAACTGGCTCATAATGTCTCTCCAATATGTACTTTAAATTTAAAGCCTTGCCTTCACTGTATCATACCCGTAACCATGGTCTACCTCCATATGTATGTGTTCCCTTCATCCTTTGACGTGAAACTTTGTAAATGAGCAGCAGTTGCCCAAAGGTATTTGTAATCCTAGAGACTAATAAATAAAAACAAATATTTTTGTGAAAAGGGCATATCTAGGAATTGAATTTAAGGTTTGCCCTTTCTATAAATCCTTTTAATTTGTTGTGGATTCACTTCTATTTTGTTTTGGTATATATTTTTATAATACGCTTTGAATACTTCTGCTATATCCTTGTTGTTACAGTATTGTGTTCTTTGGTGTTTCATGAAAACTTAGCTAGGAATTTCCCAGTTTTTGTCCATGTAGAAATATTTAGCATTTTTTATTGTTTTATACACTTTTAATGTTTCTTGATTTATTATATCGTGTTTTTGCATTTTGGCAGCATTCCATTCTTCTACATACAATCTTGTAATATTAATAGGTCGAGTTTTTTTAGGTTCTGGTCAATTGTATTAATTTTTTTTATTTACTTTAATGTGATATGTTATTATTGCCCCCTTATTGTAGCCTTAAACGTGTCCCATAAATTACTTACTGAGGTATGCCTGTCATAATTATAGAACCAATACTCCTGTATTGTGTTGTTTTATAAAGGGTATGACATCCTGATCTTTCAATAAATCATTGATGAAAAAACAAACATTGTCTATTAAATATCCTATCAGGGTTTACTGTCTTAATGGTAAAACTTATTAAACAATGATTAGGTATTATTATTGAGTTTATATCCACTAATATAATTTGTTTAATTAAACATAAAAACATATAAATTGTCAGCAGATAAGGACAGCTAGGCCCATCTAGTTTGCCCTTAAGCCCCATTCCTGATTATGGCTTCTGACCCTCCCTCCCTCTTCTTTACCTCTATGTCCCATGCATGTTTAAATCCAACCACAGTGGTTGCTCCCACCACTTCTTATAGCAGACCATTCCATGTGTCCACCACCCTGTCTGTGAAGAAAAATTTCCTCACATTCTCTCTTAACCTGCCACCTTCCAATTTCATGTCATGCCCCCTCATTCTTATACTTCTCCTGTATTGGAAGATGTCCCCCCCCTGCACCTTGTTTAAGCCCTTGAGGCACTTGAATGTTTTTATCATGTCCCCTCTCTCCCTCCTCACCTCCAGCGCATACATATTGAGGTCCCTTAATGTCTCCTCGTAAGTTTTGTGGTACAAGCCCTGCATCATCTTAGTCACCCCTCTCTGAACCTTCTCCAGACTGTTATTGTCCTTTTGGAGGTGCAGAATCAGTCCTTTTGAGAGTAGTATATAGTCTAATTAAGAAAAGGTTTTATTTTTCTTGTCAAAATATATATATATTTTTGTTTAAGTGGTTTTAAATATCTCCAATTATCCACTATATTTTCAGATTCTAAAAAAATGTTTAACTTATTAGGTATATATTTATTCCCACTAGTAACTGAAGTTGATTTATCCAAATGTTGGTTAATCAGCCCATTAAAGTCCTCTGCTATCATTGTATTTTTGCCATGAGTTTATATAGCCCTTCTACAATGGTGGCTATAAACAGATCATAATTTATAAAGCAAGCATATACTGATCCAATTATTACTTCAAAATTATTAATTGATAGTTTGCTAAGTAGAACTCTCCCATTAGTATCCTTAAACTCTTCCAATAAAATGACATCTTTTACTTTTTGGTAATTATCTCAACTCATAGGCTATTTTTTTCCTGAATAAAATAGTAAATAAGACATCCATTTTTTTTTTATTTTTAACATTTCTTATTTCTCCAAATGTGTTTCTTACATACAGATTAGGTTTGTATTGCTTTTTTAATATATGTCAACATTCTTGCTCGTTTGACAGGGCATTCTTGCAATTATGGCTTCAGCTACACAAGGCACTTCTTGTGTGGAGCTCTGGAGTAGCTGAAGAAAGTACAGCAGGGCTTCAGTTCTGGGCATCTTCACATCAGTGACATGGGGCAGGGGGAATACTAGGCATATAGAGCACTGAGAAAAATAAAACAAATCATGATGACAGATAATCAATACATGTAAACAAACTGAGTTAGAATCCAAGAAAAACATCTCACTGTGTGTGGTGGAATGTTTTTACTTGAGGCATGAATATTAAGTCACACAAATTGACACAACAAAGTCACAGAATATTAGAAGAAAAAGATCACGAAATGTGAATTGCATTTTTTTATTTAAATTGAACTTTGAGCTCTTCTAAAATAATTACTACCTTTTCTGGTTACTATTCTGCCTGCAAAGTAAGGTAATCAGAATCTGAATATTACAAAAAAAAATTGCCCTAGCTGGTAACATCCCTTTTAAGTGTACTGTAAAGCAGAATAAAATTTCTTGGTGTTAACTGTTGAATACAGTCGAGAAAATAAAGTAATATGTCAACACTGAAGCATCAGCAACATGCAATTGCCCTTCCCCCCGCAACCTGTCTGTTTGGCAGCTGCTACAAGTTCCAGCTCACATTCAGAACCTGTAAATAAGCTTGAGGGGGAGGAGGAGGCCAGCAATAATGGTAAATGTCCAGAGAACAGAACTGCAAAAATGCATTCTGGGTAGGGGTAGAAAAGGGTTAGCAAGCCCAAAGCCATAAATGAGAGCCTGAAATGACACACTCCAGTCCTCAAATGATTTTAAAAGCTTTAATACCAAGTTACACAGAGTGTGCACAGATGTTTACCACACACCACTTTGCCCAAGGGGCAAAGTGGTGTGTGGTGAGCATCTGTGCACACTCTAAGTAACTTGGTATTAAAGTTTTGAAAATCATTTAGGGACTGGAGTGTGCCATTTCAGGCTAAGGAGTGCAGTACCGAGGCTTTTGTCAGTGATAAAGGTAAAAAGAATAGTTAGTGATAAAGGTAGAAATGATAGTCACAAATGTATATCTATAGCTGCATCTAAAAGACCATGCTGAGTAATGATGAAAATGACAACTCATCTTCAGTTGAAGATCCATTTCTTCCAGCATGGTGGTCACATGAACAATATGAGATTTGTAAAACAAAACATGACTTGCTTGTCCTAAAAAAGTGACTGGGATGTAAGGTTTGCAGTGAAATGAAGAAATTGAGAGTACTCCAAGGTAGAAGTATATATTTATCCTCTGAGTGATATAACTTTTCTTTTTTTTCAGATTGAATCAGCATTATTAAAACTTCGAAAATACAAGTGATATTATAGCTATATACAACACATTGCAACAAGGTATCATGAAATATCATAGAATAACATAAAATAACTGAGACAGTTGCTGGAACTGGTAGACCATCTTAGCTCTACTAAGTATTGCATATTAAAGTAAAAAAAAAACAAGCAACACCTTAAGCCCCCGCTATCCCCTACCCAACCCCTCAAGGCTCCCCACTGCACCACCGGAGGTACAATACCTATAGACTACTAAGACAGTAAACATTTGTATATTTTATAGGACTCAGGTAAATGCGGACATCATTTACTTGCAATAGTACAGTAAAGAAGAGCCAACTACTCCTGGTCAGTCTAATAGGGTGCCAGCAGAACCAGAACAGGAATTTGGGAAGCCACTAACATCTGTAATCATACAGTTATCAGGATGTACAATGGTTCCCATATATTCCTATACCTATTGGGCCTATCGGTCATACTGGCTATAAGCAGTTCAGCTTGTAAAGCAAAAAATATTCCCCTATACCATTTAAGATATTGTGGGGTATTCTGATCCAACCAGTGTCAAAGAATTACCTTTCTTGCACAGGCCAATATTAACACCATGTGAGGCCTCTGAATCACAATGAACCTGTCATCATAGTCCACCACTAAGCATATCTCAGGAGTGAACACCTCTGACAAGCCCAGTATAGGACCCAATTGTGTCTATATGGAAGCCCAAAAAGGATCACCTTTTCACATAACCAAAGAATATGTAAGTAATAAGCCATGACAGGCTGTGCATTAAAGGATTTTAATGCACACCCCAGGAGCATGCTAAGGCACGAGGCCAAAGGCAGCGTGTCCTTACACTCCTGGGAAGTGTATTAAAATCTTTTAATGCATGCCCTGGAGTGGTTTATCACACTTATAAAATGGACCACTGTCATAAAATAATTAATTTGATTTACTCTGATAGGGATTAAAACTTATTTACTATTTTCAAAAGAGTGTACAACACATTACCTCTATAACTTCTAAAAAACTGAAAAAAGTAGTCCCTATTAATGAATAAAATAGCATAGCTCAGCAATAGGTTAACTAGTAGTATACTTTGCAGTAAAAGTATTTATTAGTACAGTTGGTTGAAAATAAATATTGTCTCTGTAATATGTAAATTATCATATAAATGCACTAACATCTGTACATTTTTAAAACAAAAGCAGTGTTTAAAACTTAATTTTCATTACACTGTAGTTATATAGTTTCATTGAAGGCAGCCTTCTCTTTATTTTTGTTTTTTATTTATGTGTTGTGGTCAAGTACATAAAAGGAAAACTGCTATAGGATTGAGGTGGAAGGTTATTAAGAAAAAAAACTTTAAACCTGCCAAGTTGCCTTTTTTTGGTGTGGCGGGGGGTTGATTCCACATGAAAACACCTATATATGATTAAAAGTATGTGCTTTTATAAACATCAGTAACATATTATTTGAGCAGTTTGGGTCTGCCTCTGCCTATGTTACTGTGTTTTCCCACCCTTTCTCTTTGTTTATAAAGTATTACTGTATTGCCTACTTTCTTCATCCTGTTTTTCTTTTTTCGTTTTCCCCCCACGTTCAAGACATAGAATGTTTATCATGGAATGTTTACCAAGGAATACAGGGATTCAAAATGCTGCTCAGTTCCACATGCAGAATGTTACTCTCCTAATATACTGTACACATGGATAACAAAGGCCCGTTTTAGAGCCAGAGACTCAATGATCTCACTGTCAGGGTAAGCAGAAGAGATTTACCTGATGAGCAGGTAAATATAGAAGGGGAATTTTTCACTGTTGGTAAAGAAACAGTTGTAATGAAAACTATAAACAATATTTAATGTGTAACCCCCTTGTTACCTGGGGTTATTAGAATCCCAGTAAGACCTAGTGGTAGGCAGGGAAGGCAGCTTGTGAAACTCCAGTTAAATGGGTTTCACACTGTCTCACTCTGTTCTCAGTCTCAGCTGAGACTGAGGGATGACATCACCAATAGAACTTTCGCAGCTGCATGAGCCACATTGGAATCTGCAGCAAAGGGAGTTAGAAAGTTGGGGGAGAGTCCAGTTTGTCTTCAGTAAGTGAAGAGAGAGTCTGCAGTTTGGCTTGAGTGAGTGAAGTTGTACTCAAGTGGTGGAGACCGCTGTTCGGGTCTCAGTGCCCCCTCCCTCCGGGGGGGTATGTAAAGATTCCCAGAAGATTCCTGGAGCAATCCCCTTAATTCTGCTAGTGGAAGAAAAACTGTCTGTTTTAATCCAGGATTTATTTTGGAAGATGGAAGATTTGTGAGTCGCCTGTGGGGCACCTGCAACTTAAGGGTGAGAGTCTGCTCTGGCTAAAAAAGCATATGTTTTCTTCACCCTGGGACTTGTGTGAAAATCTAGGGATTTAACTACATATTGGGGAGCCAGGAGAAATGGGCCAAGCAAGTAAAAGTAGTGTCAAATCCTAGAGTTTGTGTGATGCAAATAATATGTAGAGGAGATGTGACAGACATCTACCCTTTAATCTACATTTAGAAGTTCAGCAAAGGAATTGCTCAGTTTTCCAGAGAAATGGCCGGGTATGGGCTGTGGGAGCTTGAGGTGGGTGGCCTTCCATTTTTAGTGACCAGGTCCACCTCTATGGATTTCTTCTATGGTTTTTACTTTGCCTCAGGCACTTGGCCAGTGATGGGGGAAGTACCCAGATGTGGGATTGTAAGGAAAATTATCTCTAGGAGTCACAGACTCTAGTGTAGTGTGGCGAGCCACGACCGGATAATTGGTTCATTCTTCCAATGGACCACGGATCAAGTGGCAGGCGGGGGAGCCGGGCCAGTGGGGAAAACCCAAGTGTGTACAAGTTGGGCTGTGTACCCAAAGCTGCATGCTAGTCTGGGCTGTGTGCCTGGTGTGTTCAGAGCCTGAGGGCTGGAAATAGTGATAAAGTGTTCTGTAGTCTCTAATCTGCATTACCAGGAAATGTAGCCCCATGGGGGTCCGTCTATGCTTTGTTTGTTCAGCTAGTATGTCAATAAAAGCCGCACTGAAGAATCCCATTCCTGGTGCTGGACATTACAGTTATTGCTTCCTGTGTTCAGATTTACTTGGGGTGCCCCTGTGCAGAGTAGCCAAACCTAGGTTCCCTGTGCCGAGTAACCTCATCCTCCCTGAACCCAGGTCCCCACCAGGTACAGCTGTCAGCTTCAACAGCATGCCACCTGTCATTTTGGCAAAAAGGCAGGGGTGAGGGGTTACAAAAATGGAGGCACCGCTGGGATTTTGTTCTGGGAGGAAGGTGCTTGGGCAAGGGGGGGCTAGCGTTTTGGCTATCTGGCAGTGGGTAGCCCAAAAAGCTGAAGCAATTTCCCTAGTGTGTGTTGCTGTGTGCTGTGAATCTTGTGCTGCTATTTAAAAATGCCAACTGTTTACCAAGGAGCAGTAAAGCCAAAAATTGTGCCCTTGTCCTGCATCAAAATAGTTTACAGCATTTTTGCCTGCTTGTTAACATGAACTGTGATAAAGGAAAGTGTGGAAGACTAGGGGTAGCAACAGAAAAATTGTGCCCTGGATGTTGGAAATGCTTTCTGAATGAATTGAGAGACTGTAGTGTAAATGGTTACGTTAAATGGCTGAAATGGGCTCCCACCGTGGAGTCAGTTGAAAAAAAAAGTTGCCTTCTACAGTTTAAATTTGCCTGCTCAACGATCACCGTGAGGAGAAGAGCCCTAGCGAGGAAGAAGAGGGTCATTTGCATGGCGTCATGTGGTTGGTCAGGCTGCAATCAGTCCCGCCCCTCAGCCAGCTGTACAGAGACTGCCCCAGCATTCGAGAGGGAGTGTGAGTGGAGTACGTGTACTGGCAGTGGAGGATTGTCGCGGAGTGTTAAACTTGTTGTAAACAGCTTTAAAATAGACTTTATAGTTTACAATCGGGCTCAACCTGCTAATCGATCATCCGAATTGCAAGTTTGGTGGTTAAGAAGACGATCAGCAGGACTGCCTGCCCGTTTCTGTTCTGAGGCCTCCAAGAACTGGCTGCAGGCCATTTTTCCCCATCGCAGCAAACTGCTACTGATAACAGTAAGTAACCACCTTAAAACTGCTCAGTGATTTTCTGCACTATGCCGTATAAATGTGTGTGCAGCAGTGTAGTTGCTTTGCAAGTAACGACTGTGTAAAGTCCTGCCAGCAAGAGCAAGTCTGTTAAGCCATTGACTGTGTGCATAGTAATGAATTTAGCCTCAGTTTAAAGTTTGCAGCCAGAGAGAGACTGTGGGTTGTAGCAAAGTGCAGCACTAATAATACAGGCAATCCTGTGCTAAAAACCTGATGGTTTGAGGGACTGTGAATACAATGAATGATACCAGCATGTAAAAAGTCCATGGAAAATCCTGTAAATGTGTTTAAAGCCAGAACAGAGCAAGTTGTGCAGTTTGAGCAAAAGTTATCAGTAGTTTGTGTAAATTGGGTGTGCAGTGGCTTGACCCAGATTCTAAATGTTGATGCACAGGAGTGCTACCGCCGCCATTACAGGGTGGGGTAGTAAAGTAAACACAGCAGCAGAGGAGCCATTTTACAGCTAAAGAGTGTGTTCAATAAAGTGGGACTGTCAGTTACAGTTGACTTTTGTTTATTTTTCTGCAGTTATGGCCTCAGGACCAGCTCGTTACCCGGATCATGCCCAGATTGCAGTAACAACAGCAGTAAATAGACTGAGAGATATTGAAAAGTGGTGCTATGGAGGGCAACTGCCTCCTCAGGTGGCGATTCCTAATTATCCAGTGTGTGTATGTCAAATATGCTTGGGAGCTGGAAGGGACGTCTTCATGATTCCTCACTGTGCTGGATGCCTAGAAAAATATGGCTTATATAAAGCGCCTCCAATTCATTTGGCCCCCACATGGACAAAAATTCAGGAATCTGCAGTTGGCAGTACACAGCACCAGGCGGAGCCTGTGGAGGAAGGCCCCTCGGGGGAGTGTGGCACAAAGCTAGAGGGTGCAGAGTTAGGGACAGAACCAGAAGTTGAAGTTTCAGATGCTGGATCCCAGAAAGAAAGTTTGGATAAAGCATCAATCGACCCCATGGAGGGGGGGGCTAGCCCAAGTCTCTTAGGTGAAGATGAGATGCAGGAGGCCTTTGAGTGGGAGGTGTTGACCTGTGCGCCTAGTGATGAGTGGATAGTCTCAGGAGTGAGGATGACTGCTCACTCCTGAGCTCAGATCCTCAGTGAAGAGGAAGATGAGGGGGAACCTATGTGGCCTTGTGAAAAAGGAACGGGTATGCAGACTCAAGATCTTGCCTCGGAGGAATGTATGGAAGAAAGTGGTGATACCACTGCCCTGGCTTTACAGGAGGAAGAAGTCAGGGATCCGTTTCTAATTTCCTTAAGGATGCATAGCTGGCAGAAGCAGGACTGGCCACCCCCAAGCCAGGCCAGCGGTCTTAGATTGACCAAAGCAAGTAAAGAGGAGAGACTGGTTCGTAGGAAGGCAAATGAGATCTATGGTATGACCTTTCCTACCTTAACTCGGAAAGTCTGGGAGGAGATTGAGAACTGCAGGAAATCCTGGATCTGGGATGAAGCTATGAAAAGTGTGCATCCTGGGGCCAACAAGCATGTAAAGAATAGGCTGTTCTACAAAAAGTATACCCAGTGGAGGAGAGGCAGGACACTGTTTATAGACAGAGTGAGAATAGTGGACAGAGAGGGACATGAAATCTCCCACTGTGTGAATTATGTGCACCCAGATGGGGTAATAATTCAAGCTCCTGACCCCCGGTACTATTGGCCTCAGTGCAAGGACCTCCCAGCAAATAAGCCCATGCATACAAAATAGAGAGCCGAGCAGTGGTAGTCAATACTGCCACACCAGACTGTGAAGTGCCTTTATTGATCCGCCAATATGAATATCCAGGACTCAGGTGCCCCACATTCATCAGTCTACAGTGTACTGTCCTTCCCATATTCCATCAACTGGCCCACCAGATGACTTCAGATCCAGAGAGGACACCAGCCCAGCTGTATCCTGTTCATCGCCTGGTAATCGGATGATGTCAGACCAGTTGTTTTCTTTTTGTTCCTGTTCTAAGGTTCTGTCTCCAGAGATGACATCAACCCAGCTGTTCCCAGATGTGCCCTCCTGTGGTTCCTGGAAGATTTCTGCCCAGCTGTATTGGAAGAAATGCTGCCAGGGAGAGTAATGTGGTGTTATTGTTGTTATTGCTGTATTAACCCTTTCCTTCCACAGGTGTGGTTGTGGGGGTAGGGAGGAGGCAGTAATGTGGTATTTTAATGGTGTGTGGTTGCAGGTTGCCCAAGGTCAGGGAGGTCCCTGGGTTGTTTTTGTTTTGGGGGTATTATGTTAAAGGCAGATAGATTTTCCCTAGAGGGTTAGGGGGGATAGACAGGCTATGGTCCTGAGTGGCCACTGGGATTGCAGTGCTGATCTATCAGGGCTATGCTCTGGATAGTTCTACCAGAGCCACTAGGTGTCCATAGTAAGTGGATAGTGTAGAGACTGACATGACAGCTGCAGGCCTCTAGGCCCTTGGTGTTCCGTGCCTGTGCTGGCACATGGTAGGAGGGGGCCTGATCACCCCCCTCCGCAGGTAGCACATAGGGTGGGATGGCCTAAGGCCGGGTAAATAATGACTGCGGACAATCATTTTCCTGGTCAAGGGTGAGTGTATCCCCCTTGTTACCCGGGGTTACTAGAATCCCAGTAAGACCTAGTAATAGGCAGGGAAGGCAGCTTGTGAAACTCCAGTTAAATGGGTTTCACACTGTCTCACTCTATTTTCAGTCTCAGCTGAGACTGAGAGATGACATCACCAATAGAACTTTCGCAGCTGCATAAGCCACATTGGAATCTACAGCAAAGGGAGTTAGATAGAACGTTGGGGGAGAGTCCAGTTTGTCTTCAGTAAGTGAAGAGAGAGTCTGCAGTTTGGCTTGAGTGAGTGAAGTTGTACTCAAGTGGTGGAGACCGCTGTTCAGGTCTCAGTTCCCCCTCCCTCCGGGGGGGTGTAAAGATTCCCAGCAGATTCCTGGGGCAATCCCCTTAATTCTGCTAGTGGAAGAAAAGCTTCCTGTTTTAATCCAGGATTTATTTTGGAAGATGGAAGATTTGTGAGTCGCCTGTGGGGCACCTGCAATTTAAGGGTGACAGTCTGCTCTGGCTAAAAAAGCATATGCTTTCTTCACCCTGGGACTTGTGTGAAAATCTAGGGATTTAACTACATATTGGGGAGCCAGAAGAAATGGGCCAAGCAAGTAAAAGTAGTGTCAAATCCTAGAGCTTGTGTGTTGCAAATAATATGTAGAGGAGATGTGACAGACGTCTTCCCTTTAATCTACATTTAGTTCAGCAAAGGAATTGCTCAGTTTTCCAGAGAAATGGCTGGGTATGGGCTGTGGGAGCTGGAGGTGGGTGGCCCCCCATCTTTAGTGACCAGGTCCACCTCTATGGATTTCTTCTGTGGTTTCTACTTTGCCTCAGGCACTTGGCCAGTGATGGGGGAAGGACCCAGATGTGGGATTGTAAGGAAAATTCTCTCTAGGAGTCGCAGACTCTAGTGTAGTGTGGGGAGCCACGACAGGATAATTGGTTCATTCTTCCAATGGACCGTGAATGGGATAATTGGTTCATTCTTCCAATGGACCGCAGATCAAGTGGCAGGCGGGGGAGCCGGGCCAGTGGGGAAAACCCAAGTATGTACAAGTCGGGCTGTGTACCCAAAGCTGCATGCAAGTCCGAGCTGTGTGCCTGGTGGGTTCAGAGCCTGAGGGCTGGAAATGGTGATAAAGTGTTCTGTAGTCTCTAATCTGCATTACCAGGAAATGTAGCCCCATTGGGGTCCGTTTATGCTTTGTTTGTTCTGCTAGTATGTGAATAAAAGCCACACTGAAGAATCCCATTCCTGGTGCTGGACATTACAGTTATTGCTTCCTGTGTTCGGACTTACTTGGGTGCCCCTGTGCAGAGTAGCCAAACCTAGGTCCCCCTGTGCCGAGTAACCTCATCCTCCCCGAACCCAGGTCCCCACCACGTACTGCTGTCAGCTTCAACAGCATGCCACCTGTCGGTTTTGGCAAAAAGGCAGGGGTGAGGTACGTTTCTAATTTGTTTACATGTGTAAGGAGAGTGTGATGATCAGGTAAACAACATTTAATTAATTTGTTTTATTTTTTATTTAAGGTAGTTTTATTTTTAGGGCCCAGTGGAAGGTTTTTGCAGTGTAAAAGTAGTAGCCATGTTTGTGATGAAAGATCAGTTCTGGTTGCAGGGAGACTGATAGAAGATAGTTCTGGTTGAAGGAGGACTGATTTGCTCATTGTGTGATGTGTTTTAGGACCAGGATGACTGTGTATATATAGAGATTTAATATATAGTAAGCTGGTGTCTCTTGGCCAATGAGCTTTCTAGATTTGTTCTTGCCATTTTATAAGGAGAAATGTGCCTGACTCCTTATTGCATCTGCAACAAGTGTCTGATGGGCGTTTACCCATTCTATGCAGTTTAACTGCAGTATAGTAGAGACTGTGTAGAACCTGAAACTGCAGAGAATGGTATCTATCCCACTTTATATATTTGTATAGTCTGTTCCGTATGCGAGGTCAACTGCAAGTGAGGCTGTTCCCAGCTAAAGCCTGGTCCCAATAATAAAATTGCAGACATACTTTGTTGGTTAGAAACTCATATCATTTGTGATAGTAGTAAGAAATGACATGAGAAGTGTGTGCATTTGAGACCAGTGTAAGAGCCTGGGACCCATACTGGTTAACTCAAAAGCCGGAACCAAAATGATGCACTAGCATATGCGTCAACTGGTAATAACTGAAACAGGAAGAAATGGACCAACAGTATTTTTTTATCACTTCTTGGAATGTGAGGAGTCTCTTATCTCGTAAGAGACCATCAGCTGCATCCACCTCATTATGGTGCCAGAAGGACCTATTGTGGATCTTCCTGGCAATTTTAAAATTTGGTTACCCTAGCAAAGGCTGTAAAGTATCTCTATGGGACTGAACCTTAGCAAGGGAGTATAACTGCAAATGGGCTTGCAGGGATGCTTCTAGCAGTGTACCGTTCAATGCCTGGGACATTTTTTACGTGACATGAAAAGGAGGGATCTGATGTCAAGGCCAGTTTGTGAACTTTGAAGGCATTCTATGTCCAGCCACTGCACAACATAGGTTAGGGCTTGACACTATCTTCCCATGTCGGGCCAAGCCATTGAAAAAATTTGGAACAGTGGCTAGCAAATAATAGAGGAATAGGTTAGGAGCTTGCAGACCCCCCCTTTAGAACACATCAGTTTGAGCAAAGCACGTCGGGAAGATTTGCCTTGCCACAGGAAAAAAGAGAGTATTCTATTTACTTAGCAAAATCAGGATTGTGGTAGGGCATAATTAAACATCTGGAGTGGGTACAAAAGGTGAGGAAGAATGTTAATTTTTGTGATATTGATACCCCCTCACATAGAGATAGGCAACAATGCCCAACGCTCCAGGTCTGTTTTAATATGGCTCAGTGTGGAATCCAAATTATACTGCTTCATCTTTTAAGGGGAAATGCTAAGGGATATACCCAAATATTTCAATTTGTCCTGAACCCATACAAAGACCAGGTGCTCCACATCAGCCCTCAGAGTAACTCCGTTAAGTGGCATCACCTCAGTTTTGTCTAAATTTAGTTTATAGTTAGAGATGAGGCCAAACTGGGAAATCATCTTAAGGGCTGTAGGCAGAGAGGTACGGTAGCAGGCGAGGTGACGTGTAGCAGGATGTTGTATGCATAGGCAGAAAACTTATATTGCTGGGGTCCCATGGGGATACCAAGAACCTCTGGGGTAGCATTAAGTTTCCTAATCAGAGGTTCAAGGTACAGATTGAACAAAAGAGTGAAAGCAGACAACCCAGTCTGGTGCCTTGCAGTAGGGGGAAGGTTTTTGAAAGGACCCCATTACAAAATATACAGGCTGAAGGGGGAGAGTAAAGCACCCAGACCCACTGAATAAAGAACAGAGGGATATGGTATTTAGGTAATAGGTTAAACAAATAGTCCCAAGAGACCCCATCAAATGCCTTCTCTGTGTTCAGGGATGCCAAAACCACTGGGGTACCAGAATCCCTGGATGCAGAGATAAGATGGGAAAGTTTGCACAGATAATCGTCAGAGAGCTGCCTAGACACAAATCCCACTTGTTCTCTACTTATAAGAGAGTCCCATACCTGATTCAAGTTCAAGTTCAAGTTTATTGCAGGAAAGACTCCGTTGAGCAAGCTCATTCACAAGAAGGTCCTGAAGCACATACACATACAGTTCGCAATTACATAGACAGGAGATATAAAATGTAGAACAACAAAGAAAAAATATATAATACAAGAGGTATGCACAATAGAAGTCCTTATGCTAAATATGCAGTACATTCCAGTTTTAACCTTGCCCTAAATTATGCAACACATTTCAGCTTAATAAGTAGAGGGCCAGTTGGTACCTAGGAAGTTGATTTGGCGTTGGGGGCCTAGTAGCACCTACATATGTCTTTTAATTTAGAGATAGCTAGTGTTTTGTAGGAGTTAACTGATATGATGCTGGTTAGCTTCAGCATGGCTTGTAGTTGGTTCCAAATGTTTGGGCGGGCATATGAGACAGCTCTTTGGCCAGCTGTGGTACATGTCCTGGGAACATCTAGTAGGAAAAGGTCAGATTTCCTTAGGGAGTAGGTGCTATGCTAGATGTGTATGAGAGACATTAAATAGACAGGCAGTTTGTGGAGTAGTAATTTGAGGGTCCAAATGCCAGCATGCAGGAGGCGTCTGGTGGCAGGAGAGGTCCACCCAACTGCTGCATAAAGATCACAGTGGTGGGTCCTGTATGCAGAGTTAGTAATGAAGCAAAGAGCACGGTGATAGAGTATGTCCAGTTTAGATAGGCTCAAGGTTGGGGAGGAGATAAAGATAATGTCTCCGTAGTCAAGCAAGGGAAGGAATGTTGCTTGGACAAGTCTTTTGCGGGTTGTGAGAGAAAAGAGGGTCCTATTTCTAAAGAAGAAACCCAAGCATGCTTTAAGCCTCTTTGATAGATCCTCGATGTGGTCATTGAAGGAAAGCTTGTTGTCTATCCACATACCTAGATATTTAAATTTAGGTACGACTTCCAAGGGTTCACCTAGGGAGGTAACTATGAAGTTTTTAGGTGGGGTAGGTAGGTAGGGCACTAGACAAGGCAAGTCTCAAGAAAATCATTGTCTTGTTTTTTTTGGCATTTAAGAGAAGCTTGGCATTGATAAGGTTGCTTTCTAACTGGATAGTCAGCATGGAGTGCTTCCCTGACTTCAGTTAAGGATGAGTCTGATGCGTACAAAACTGTATCATCCACAAAGAAATGTATGCTAGACTTCTTTATGTGGGAGTCAAGGTTGTTGATGTACAGGAAAAAAAGAGTGGTCCTAGAATGGAGCATTGAGGGACTCCTCTGGCAACTGGAAGGGGGGCAGATAGTAAGCCATCAGCTTTGACTTTCTGTATCCTTCCCGTGAGATAACTGTTAAACCACTGTAAGGTAAGTGGATTGGCACCTATGTAGGCAAGACAGGTGATTAGGAGGTGATGGTCTACAGTGTCAAAGGCCTTACTGAGGTCTAGAAAGACTGCACCAGTAACCTTCTTGGTGTCCATAGCATGGATCCAGTCATTAGAGACTTTAGCCAATGCTGAGATGGTACTGTGCTTCGGCCTGAAGCCAGATTGAGCCGGGTTTAGGAGTGAGTGCACTTCAAGGTGATTTTTTAGTTGGTTGTATATAAGTTTTTTCCAGCACTTTGGAGAGAATGGACAAGATAGAGATAGGATGGTAGTTGTTTAAGTCACAAGGATCTCCTGATTTGAAGAGAGGAAGAACATGGGCAGATTTCCAGCAGGATGGAACAGTGGCTGTGGTAATAGAGAGGATGAAGATGTGAAGGATGGGGGCTGTGAGCTGGGCATAGCCTAACCGTAAGAAAAATTATTCAAGGCCATCATCCCCTGCACTTTTCTTGGTGTCAAGGCTAAGAATTATGTCTTAGACTTCTTTGCAGCTAAACAGGCACAACTGGAAGGGATGAGGTGGAGTAGCATGTGTAGAATCTGGGCTAGTATTGCTATTCACTCGGCTAGCATATGGGGAGGAGTCGAATGCCAACCCGGCAGTGGCAAAGTGAAGGTTAAGTTCTTCAAGGATTCGCAGTTTATTTTCAACCATCTCGTCCTTGGCCAGAATCTTGGTGAGAAGGAAGGAAGCAGCAGGATGGCCTTCAATGAATCTCAGGGTCTTCCAGATTTTTGGGGAGTTTCCTTTTGCCTGCTCCAGAGTGGAGATGTAGAAGTTTGCTTTAGTAGCACATACACTTTTAACACAGGCATTTCTGGCAGTTCTAAACACCTGCCAGTCTGCCGGGTTCTTTGTGTGCCTGGCCCTAGCCCATAGTTTGTCTCTATTGGTAAGTGCAGATTTGAGCTCTTGGGTGAACCACAGATGCAAGATTTTCCACACCCTAATTTTAATAAGAGGAGCATGCTTGTTAATTAGGGTGGTGAGGTTGTCATTTAGGACAGAGACGGCGGCATCAGCAGATCTGGCAAGATATAGGCCTTGCCACCTGATCGTAGCTAGATTGGTTAGGAAGTTTACTGAGTAGAATTTATGGAACGAGCGTTTGATTATAAATTTAGGGTGCTGCTGGGTTTTAGATTGGAATCTTGTACATACAACGATACTGTGGTTGCTCATGTCATTATGAAAAACTGCAGAATGTGAGAGTTCATGGGGATGCGAAGTTAAGATGACATCTAAGAGTGAGCTGTTGGCAGAGTTAGAAGCATTGCTTCTTGTGGGTTCAGTTACTATCTGCGTAAGAGCCAGCTAATCACATATGGCTTTTAGGGAGTGGGATTTAGCAGTGAGCCAATCCATATTGAAGTCCCCTAAGATTATTGTTTCCGTGTTAGCAGCCAAAGTTATGGATTTCAATATGTTAAGAATTTCTGTGCCTCCTGATGGGGGTCTATAGCCACCAATGATTGTGATGCACTTTGAGGATGGAAGGTGAAGTTTAAGTGAGACAGTCTCATATTCCTTGGGCTTAGTTTTACAGGAAATGCTGCTAACATCAAATTTTGATTTGGGGAATACAACCACCCCCCCAAATCCCTATCAGCCCTAAAGAGCTTGAACCCTGGTATAGTAATTTGCAGATCAGTTTTGGCCTTTTTTAGCCATGACTCGGTAATTATAATCAGATCTGGGTCAGTGTGAGCTGCCCAAACTTGAAGATGATCAAGTTTTTTGAGCAGGCTTAGAATATTGACCATCATCAGTTTCATCCCAGGAGCAGCTGCAAACTCCGACGGAGAAGTGATTTGAGTTGGGGGACCTGGATTTAGTTCGACATTGCCTGAACAGAAAAGGAGAATTAGAAACATTTTCTTGAGGGCATTTGTCAGGTACAGTAGAAGTGGGCTCTTTTTGTATGGGTTCTTGTGTGGTGTTCAGTCATTGATGTATGTCTAGCCAGGGCATAGGAGATGCTGACATGGCTGTTCAAGGCTAGCAGGGGAAGTGCATGGAAAGACATTGGCAAAGGGAGGAGGGCCAGAGGAGAGGGATGAGAATTAAAATGAAAACCTGACAGATTAAGAGTAGGGAAGCAATATGAAGATGCAGCAGGAACTATGATTGTGGGTTCCCAGGCTGGGATGACTTCTGACTTAGCATGGATCAGTGCTTTATGAGTCATACTTTTTGCCAGGATTAGAAGTAGAATGATAATGCAGGCCACACTGCCCACAATTGAGTACAGTGATTTGTGTAGAAAGAACAAGAATCCCTCTAGTGGCAGATCTGTATAACCTGCTAATGGAAAACTAGCCAACCTATAGATTCAACCTATAGGCCAATATCTTAGCAAGAATGTTTTTTTTATTTGCACTTTTATCCTCTTCCTTAGGAGACCCTGACAGGTGGCTTTGGCCTTCCAGACAAAGGGACACTCTCTCCGGCCCACCCACACCTGGACCTACCAACCCCGATATTTCCCCTGCAGATTGCCTTCTGCAGCAGGGCCAGGAAGAAGGCAACGTGCTACACCTCCCTCTGGAGACCCAGTCCAGAAGCCGTGGTCAGCCCTCGGGAGTGCTGCCATCATTGAGCACTTGCCAGGGCACTTCTCATTTTTCTGTTTGCTCCGGTCCCCCTCCCTACTGATGCGGTGCATCAGAAACTTGTCTTCTGACCTGTACTGTTCCCTGGCTTCTGCCAGGGGGCAGTTATCAATTGGAATGACAAATCTCCCTTCCCAAAAGAGGAGAGCAGTCCTCCAGACACTAGATACTCTCTCTCCCCCCGCCGACCCCCAGTGGCCTGAGCTTGTTCCCGAACCCGGGTTGCCAGTGTGGCATGAGGTGTGGCATTCAGTGCCTTAACCTTCATTGCCACCGGGCCAAGCAAGAATTTTAAGATCAACATTAAGGAGAGATATTGGTCTATAACTCAAAGCCAGTGTGGGATCTCTGCCGGGTTGAGGTAAGACCATAGTGATGGTCTCAGTAAGGGAGAGGTCCAAGAGGCCATGGTTAAAAGTATTAAGAAGTATATGAGCTAATAGGGTTTTAAATTTTTTGTAGAAATTCATGGTATAACCATACAGGCCCAGGGATTTATCTGATGGCACAGAGTCAATAGCAGTATGAATTTCAGTTATGCTTAATGGGGCCTGAAGTATTTGCACCTGTGGTTCTGCCAGAGAAGGCAGTTCCATGTTTTGTAGAAAAGTCTCCAGCTGATTAAGATGGAAAGGGGAGGAAGGCAGAGTATAAAGATTTTCATAGTATACTTGAAAATGAGCAACAGTATCTCAGGGGAAAAAGTGAGAAGTTGGTCAGAATCATTATGGATAGTAGGCACTATCCTATCCATAGCTTGAGAGCACAGATGGAGTGCCAATAATTTCCCAGGTTTTTCACCCTGGTCAAAATATTTTACTTTAGAATGTAATAATAGGAACTCCACCTTCTCCTCCAGTAAAGTATTATATTCAGACCTGAGGCATTCCAGGTGTTCCCACTCTCATGGAGATGGGGTCAAGGAAATGTCCTCCTCAAGGGACCTAATATGGTCTAATAGGGAAGCCAGATCCTTCAAAACCATCGTAGGTGCCTGGAGCCTCTGGGAATGGGTGCGATACAAATAAAAGTTGCCTTGCCATTGCACCTAGAGGCCAAGTGGATCAATTCCCCTCTAAAAGAACATTTCAAAGCTCCCCACAGTAAGTCCTATTTAGGCATAGCAGGAGAGTTGAGCTCCATGAAAGTGTGTAAAAATGTTTAAATATGCTCTGTTATATATGCAGATTTAAGCAACTGATTGTTAAATCTCCACATTTTGTCTCATTCCAAAGAGAGAGAAAGACACAACTGAAGGAGTGTGGAGGTGATGGGCCGAGATAACCTTAGCCATATAATAGAAACATAGAAACATAGAAGTTAACAGCAGATAAGGACCATCCAGTCTGCCCATTTCTTTTTCTATCTTATAAATGTGCCATCGGCTTTTGCTCTGTCAATGGCTTATCTATTCATACTCATCTGTATTGCTTCCTTATGCCTATCCCATGCCTGTTTGAAGCCCTGCACTGTATTCATAGCCACCACTTCCTGAGGAAGGCTGTTCCATGCATCCACCACCCTTTCTGTGAAAAAGAATCTCCTCACATTCCAACTTAATTGGCCTCCCTCTAGTCTCATGCTGTGTCCTCTTGTCCTGCTATTTTTCTTGTATTTTAACATGTTTGACTCTTTCACCCTGTTAATGCTCTTAAGGTGTTTGAATGTTTCTATCAAATCACCTCTCTCCCTCCTTTGCTCAGGGGTATACATATTGAGCTCCGTTAATCTGTCCTCATATGTCTTTTGATGCAGTCCTTGCACCATTTTGGTTGCCCTTCTCTGGACTACTTCAATTTGGTTAATGTCCTTGTGAAGGTGTGGCCTCCAGTACTGCACACAGTACTCCAGATGGGGCCTAACCAGTGTCTTGTAAAGAGGGATTATTACCTCCCTCTTATGACTTGTGATACCCCTACTAATATACCCTAACATTCTCCTAGCCTTACCTACTGCTTTAGAGGTCTGCTTGGATGATTTCAGGTCATCAGTGATGATGATGATGCCCAAGTCTCTTTCTTCCTTTGTGACTGCCAGAAATTCCCCTCCCAGCCTATAGGTGGCTTCAGGGTTTCTCTTCCCTATGTGCATGATCTTGCACTTCTTTGCATTAAATCCCAGTTGCCACTCTTCTGATCATTTTGCTAGTTTATCCAGATCACTTCTCATTCTGCCCACCCCATCTGGATCATCTACTCTGTTGCAGATCTTGGTGTCATGTTTAAACAGACAAGCCTTACCCTCTAGTCCATCTGCAATGTCACTAATGAAGATATTGAAGAGGATTGGCCCCAGGACTGATCCATGAGGTACCCCACTTGTGACTTGCATCTCTTCTGACTGTATACCATTTACCACCATGCTCTGTTTTCTGCCCATCAACCAGCTTGCCAGCCAGTTGACCAACTTCTGACCCACCCCGAGCCTACCCAGCTTATTTATCAATCTTCTATGTGGAACAGTGTTGAAAGCTTTGCTGAAGTCAATGTAGGCGATATCAACTGCTCCCACTTGGTCCACCACTCTGGTTACCCAGTCAAAGAAATCTATGAGATTAGTTTGACAGTAGCTTCCTTTTGTAAATCCATGCTGTCTTGGATCCTGTGCCCCTATGGATTCCAGATGTTGCACTATCCTTTCCTTAAAGAGTGTCTCCATAATCTTGCTCACTACTGAGGTAAGACTGACTGGTCTGTAGTTCCCTGTCTCCTTCCTGCTACCACTCTTGTGGAGCAGGATCACATGAGCCCTTCTCCAGTCTTCTGGGACCTATCCTGTGCTCAGAGACTCACTTAGCAGTTCTGCTAATGGCTCTGCTAGTTCCACCTTTAGCTCCTTAAGTTCCCTGGGATGTATGCCATCAGGTCACATTGTCTTGTCCACCCTGAGCTTAGTGAGCTCTTGTAGGACCCTTTCTTTTGTGAAGGAAGTAGTGCTCACCTTCCTCCCCACTGTGTCCATGGTGCTGAGCTGTGGGCCCTGTCCTACTTTCTCTTCAGTAAATACTGAGCAAAAGTATCTATTTAGGATAGATGCTTTTACAGGGTCCTCCTCCTCCTCCTCACATGCCTCCTTTTTCACCTTTGAGTTCAGAAATACCCCCTCTGGACTTTCTCATTTCACTAATGTATCCATAGAAAGTCTTGTCACCTTCTTTTACTGTTTGTAATGGCAGGATAGGATGCCAAAAAGGTGCTCAACCCCTGACAAAAAGTAGTTAGTCCTGGAAAACGAATTGTGAGGAAGAGAATAGAAGGAGAACTCCTGTTGATCCAGATGCAATGCCCTCCAGGGATCGACTAAACCCAAGGTGTCCATGAACTCCCAGAGAGCAAGCTGCCCTGATGAGGAGGGTTGGTGTTGTCTACCAGTCCTGTCAAGACTGTTGCTAAAAACAATGTTCAAGTCCCCTGCAAGGAGGATAGGAAGATGGACCCAAGGAGCCAGGAAAGGCATTCAAGTAGGAAAGAAAGAAGGGTAATCTATATTGGGACCATAACTAGCCCCCATGACTATCTCCAGATGACTGAGTAAGGCCCACAGAATAAGATATCAGCCCCAAGGGTCTACCACCTTCTGTAGCAGATGAAATGTGACTGAAAATTGTCCACTGTATCAGTGCACTTACCTGGTTACCAAAAACATAAATAAATAAATAAATGGAACCCTTCTTGCCACCAGTATGGCAACCCTTCTCTTGTGATAATCTGAGCCTGCTCCGTAGGCCTACAGTATCCAGGAATGCCTGAAGAAGGAGGCCTGTGAGACAGCAGATGAGTCTCCTGTAGAAAAGCAATATACACTTGCAATTTATGTAAATGAAGTAAAACCTTACCTCTTTTGGTAGGAGATTGAGCACCCTTTACATTCCAAGAACAGAAATTATACACCGTCACCATTATGAACCACTTGATATTTGGAATCCTGCCCAGTAGCTGCAGAGAACAAAAGGTACGAGTCCCATATTAGAAGATCTCATCCTCCAGTGGCAAGCCCTCCTGCCCAAACCTAACCAAAACACAGAAGAGATCAATGTGAACCCCCCCAAACCAGGGAATGACTGGAACATTATATGAGAAACACCAAATGCAACAAACTCCCACAACATACCAACCCCTCTGAAGTAAGCTGGGAAGATATGAGAAAAGTATATATAGATGATATGAGGATGAATGTTTCAATCTCCTGAATACTAGAAATCAGACTTTCTAAGTACATCCACTAGGTGGTAAGGCAGTTCATTTCCTATTTGGCTACTTGTTGTTATTTTCACCAAAATGGAGAGGTAGGAGGCACGATTTGAGAAAGGAATCAGTTTATTCTGCAACAGACCACAAGGTAGGGAACAGGATAAAAGGGGGTGGTAACAACAACATGAAATACTACTTCTGATATCTTACTAATGCCTTGAGGCCTTATACTACTATTCTGATCTCCTATATGAGGAGAACTGTAAAAAAAAAAATCAGATGTAACACCTACGCTGTAAGAGCATCTTATTTCTAACCCCTGATCAGACTTCTACTCCAACCCAGAGGTGCACTTCTAACTGTTATCTGGAGTACTCTACACTATCAGTCATGTATGCTATAGGAAGGGTCTATACATATGGTAGATGGCAATTTGTACACATTTAGATTTTCCCTGTCATCGAAAAGAAAATGTAAAGTAACTCATCTGGCATTCTAGTGCAGTTCTGAGAACCTTTTTGGGAAACTAAGAAATGCAGAGAGGATTTTAACAGACCATGAGTTCTCGGCCACACCCCACCTCTCCAGGTCACTGGACTACAAGCACAGGATCAAGATTTCTTTAGCTAAGAACCCACCGAGGGCAGCCGGAATGAGAACACACAAGATCCAGCTGCAGTCCACTTCTGGACTCCCTGGAAAGGGAAAACAATGCAAACCACCTGGCCACAATCCACTTTTGAATTTCAGAGGAGAAGATGAGGAAGATACAGTCTGCATCTTGACTGTTGAATGAGGGGATGAAGAAGATCACCTTGCCACAGCCAGCTTCTGGGCTGTAGGATGGGAAGATGAAGAAGAAGATCACTCTGCCACAGTCAGCTTCTGGATTTTCGGATGAGAAGGATGACACAGACTCCACTGGATAAGAAAGTCTCTGGGCATTAGAAGACGACGGTGTTCTGGGCACCAAGGCTGGATGAGCCAAGGGCACACACAAAACAACAAATCGTGCGTCTAACTGTGACCAAGTTCGGAGTCCAAGGCTGGATGACCAAAGGACTCACTGAAAACAACAAACAGATCGTCACTCAGAGAGCTGACATTGACGATTTGAACGGTACTCTGCTGTGGGCATGAAAATAAGAAACAGACAGCAGATTCTGCACTGGGCCAAGCTGTACTTGGGGAACGGTAAGAGGAAAACAATAAACAGGACAATGCAACTTTTAAATGACTGTGGCATGGTTCTTCGTTGGGTTGCTGCTGGCTGCTTCTGGGATGCACTGGAAGATGATTCCTGAAGAATTGATGAAGACTGACAGGATTGCACCAGGGTAAAGTGACTCGGGAGATTGCCGAAGACTGATTCAGGTACTTTCCCAGCACTGAAATGCTGGCACAAACAATGCAAGACAGTTCTGACAGTTAATAATATCCATAGGATTAATAGCAATGCAAGAAATGTCACAGTTCCTACTGTAGTGGTCAACTGTACAGTCTCAGTGTCCAGACCACAGTAAATAAACAGGCACTTTTATTCTTCTGGGTGAATACTAGTATTCAGTGGACCTAACTACAAGGGGTCTCTCTAGCTAAATTGAGTTCTGCTGTTACTGTGTGTAATCCCCTTGTTACTCGGGGTTACTAGAATCCGAGTAAGACCTAGTGGTAGGCAGGGAAGGCAGCTTGTGAAACTCCAGTTAAATGGATTTCACACTGTCTCACTCTGTTCTCAGTCTCAGCTGAGACTGAGGGATGACATCACCATAGAACTATCGCAGCTGCATGAGCCACAATAGAATCTGCAGCAGGGAGTTGGAGTAGAATGTTGGGAGGTTTGAACAGTAGTATGTGGTCAGTTTGAGTTTGGAGCTTGCTGAGAGAGGAGCACAGCAGCTTTGTGTTAGGCTCTTGGAGCCTCAGCCCTGACATAGGGCTACAAGTAGGGAAAAGGTGTGTGTTTCCACCTAAAGAGAGACACAGTGAGCAATTTTAAAGTGGTGGAGACCACTGAATCAGGTCTCAGTGCCCCATCCCTGAGGGGATGGGGCAGGAAAGTTTAGCCTGCATATTACAGGGGCAACCCCCTGGCTACTACTAGTGAAGAAGCTGTCTTATTTTGTCCAAGAGTCTGGGAAACAAGAAGATTTCGTGATTCGCCTGTGGGGCACCTGCAACCGGAGGGTGAGTTTCTGATCTTTCTAAAGGGCCCATGTTTCACCCTGGGACTTGTGTGATAGTGGGGATTAGACTACTGAAGTAGTGGGAGGCCTAGAGTAATAGGCTTAGCCAAAAGTAAAAGTACTATATGTTCAAGTCCAGCACATAGGGGAAGTCAAGACATGTAGATGAGATATGACATACGTCTACCCAGTAATCAACATTGCCAAGCTTTCAGAAAAGAGTTGTTTAGTTTCCAGAGAAATAGTCTGGTATGGATTGTGGGAGCTGGAGGTGGGACACCCCCCCCCCATCTTTAGTTACCAGGTCCACCTCTACGGATTTACTCTGTGGATTTCTACTTTGCCTCATGCACTTGGCCAGTGATGAGGGAAGTACCCAGACGTGGGAATGGAAGGAATATTCCCTCTAGGAGTCGAAGGCTCTAAGGTGGTTTGGGGAGCCACCAATTGGAAAACTGGTTCATTCCCATAATGGAGAGCGGATCAAGTGGCTGGCGGGGGAGCTGGGCCAGTGGGGAAAACCCAAGTAGTGTACAAGTCGGGCTGTGTACCCAAAGCTGCGTGCAAGTCCGGGCTGTGTGCCTGGTGGGTTCAGAGCCTGACGTCTGAAATGTGAAGAAGTGTTCTGTTGTCTGTAATCTGCATTACCAGGAATGTAGCCCCGTGGGTCCATCTATGCTTTGTTTGTTCAATTTGGATGTGAATAAAAGCCACACTGTAGAATTCCATTCCTGGTTCTGTACATTACAATTATTGCTACCTGTGTTCGGATTTACTAGGGTGCCCCTGTGCAGAGTAGCCAAACCTAGGTCCCCCTGTGCCAAGTAACCTAATCCTCTCCGAACCCAGTCCCCACCAGGTATTGCTGTTAGCTTAAACAGCATGCCACCTGTCATTTTGCAAAAAGGCAGGGATTCAGGGGTTGCATGTGGATATACTACTATTGTGGATAGGCTTTTCTAAAAGGCTATAGGATCCGATGCCCAACCAGGCACCCTTTAACACTTGTGGGCTTATGTGGCTAGATAGGCTCCAATCACACCTGAGGTTGATTATGCTGCTGGGCCCCTATAACATCTGTGGGCCTAAATGGCTAGCTATGGGCCCTGGGCCTTGTGCTGCCCCTTTAAGTGATGGTGGCCTTCCTTTTGACCAGGCCCCTTTAACACCTGTGGGCCTAACTCGCCCTTTTAAGACCTGGCCTAGTCACTCTCTTTAACACCTGTGGGCTTAACTTTCCCTTTTAAGACCTGCGCCTAGTCGCCCTGCTTAACAACTGTGGGCCTGTCTTGCCCTCTTAAGATCACAGTGGACCTGTATGGCTGGGCCCCTTGAATAACTGTGGGCCTATATGACTAGCCCCTATAACACTGAGCCTTGACTAGGTGTCTCTAAATCTTGGGGTCTATTACCCCATCTTCCAGCGCATCCCAGAAGCATCCAGCAGCAACCCCATGAAGAACCATGCCACAGTCATCTCAAAATTTAATTGTAAATGTTTTTTATGATTATTTTTTGTAATAAAGACATTTCTGGTCTGCTATATTTGTATTGTATATGTATGTCTTTTGTATTGTATATGTATAATTTTATGTGGGTCGTACCTGTAAAAGGAACTAGTTTTCCAGTGTGCTTACCCGTTAAGCGAATAAACAACAAAAAACAAAGAGTACTGGGCCTTTACTAGGCATGAGGAACCTGTGGGCCTAGTTGCACTTTTAACAGCTGTGGACCTGTGCTAGCCCTCTTAATAATTGTGGGCCTCTGATTTTGACTGGGCCACTTTAAATCTTAGGCCTCAATGGGGCCTTGCTGTCACTCTTCCCCTTCTGTTCCTTCTTGTTCTGCCCCCTTATGAATATTAATAGGCCCCTTCTATGGGTCTTTATGCTGGGTTCCTCCCCACTGGGCATTGCCATGCATGATGAATATTTAAATGTGGGGCTCTCTAGCCCACCCCTCCTTTCGACCATCGACCGATATCACTAAGTGCCTAGCGCTACTGTTTTAAAAATAAATAGATTAACTTTCTGTTTATTCCTGGTGATCAGCACTTTGCTGTTCTGCTGCCACCAACTCACCACCCAGACTGAGGTGTAATGAAGTCGGACCGGGAGGTGGGAGGATTTGCTGGCAGTGGAAGGGCATCTCTGGAGCAGACAGTGCAGCAAATGGCAGGGAGCCTTCCGGGTCTTCCCGACATCGACTCTCTCTCTCTCTCTCTGTCCGTCACTCAGTACTGCTACTACTGCCTCCGGGAACCGAAACTTTACTTTTGAAATAAAAACAATAAAACAGGGCACCAAGCCCTTCTTGCCAAGAACCGGATGGCTTTATTTCTTTTGTGGTGCTCCAATGGCACCACCGACCATGCAACAGCTTCAGGGGCGGTCTTCAGCAGCTGGAGGCAGAAAAGGCATGCAGGCAAGCCCTCAGGGACAGATTCAACCCTCCAGTTAAGCTTTTCCTTGTTCCTCCACACTTGCTGCATCCTCTCTCCTCCACAGCTACCAGGAATCTCCCTCAACTGATAAAAAATGTCAGAACAGTAACACTCTGAGTTCTGGATTTTTGGATTAGAATGCTGTGCATGTGCAGCTCAGCACAGCATTCTATCCTGGTCACATTGTTTACATTTGCTGGCATAGCAACCTAGCTTGCATTATTTATTCTGTGATCTGGGCACCTTTGCTGGGGTATACTGGGGAAACTGGGTACTACAGGAGAACTGTAGGGGAATCCCGACTTTGGGGTATTACACCCCCCCCCCACTAATCTCCTGGACCTCATTAACCAATAAAAGACTCCGTACAATATAATACACACTCCGCTCTCCTACCGAGCAATGAGGGGTAAGTCTAAAAAGTCTAGAAAGGGTGAGGGAGATAAGTCTCCCTTCCAGAAAAAGGGTGTAACCCCTCACCCCTGCCTTTTTAGCAAAATGACAGGTGGCATGCTGTTGAAGCTGACAGCAGTACCTGGTGGGGACTGGGTTCGGGGAGGATGAGGTTGCTCGGCACAGGGGACCTAGGTTTGGCTACTCTGCACAGGGGCACCCAAGTAAATCCGAACACTGGAAGCAATAACTATAATGTCCAGAAGCAGGAATGGGATTCTCCAGTGTGGCTTTTATTCACATCCAAGCTGAACAAACAAAGCATAGAAGGACCCCCATGGGACTACATTCCTGGTAATGCAGATTAGAGACAACAGAACACTTTATCACTATTTCCAGCCCTCAGGCTCCAAACCCACCAGGTACACAGCCTGGACTTGCACGCAGCTTTGGGTACACAGCCCGACTTGTACACTACTTGGGTTTTCTCCACTGGCATGGCTCCCCCGCCGGCCACTTGATCCGTAGTCCATTAGAGGAATGAACCAATTGTCCTGTTGTGGCTCCCCAACCCACACTAGAGCCTTCGACTCCTAGAGAGAATTTTCCTTACGAGCCCACGTCTGGGTACTTCCCTCATTACTGGCCAAGTGCCTGAGGTAAAGTAGAAATCCACAGAAGAAATCTGTAGAGGTGGACCTGGTCACTAAAGATGGGAGGGCCACCCACCTCCAGCTCCCACATCCCATACCCGGCCATTTCTCTGGAAACTGAACAATTCCTTTACTGAACTTTCAAATGTAGATTCTGGGTAGACGTCTGTCACATCTTCTCTACATATCATTTTCATCCCAACAAGTTCTGGACTTGAACCTACATTTAATTTGCTTAGCCCATTACTCTAGGCTTCCACTATTTTAGTAGTTCAATCCCCACATTGTCACACAAGTCTCAGGGTGAAAAAACATAGGCCCTTTTAGCAAGAGCAGACACTCACCCTCACGTTGCAGGTGCCCCACAGCCGACTCACAAATCTTCTTGTTCTCCCAAATAAACTCAGGAACACATAGGCAGCTTTTCCTCTACATGCAGAACTAGGGGGTTGCCCCAGGAATCTGCAGGGAACCCTTTCCTGCCCCCCATCCCCAAAGGGAGGGGGCACTGAGACCCAAAAACAGCAGTCTCCACCACTTCAGTTATCTTCTGTGTCTCTCTTTAAAGTGGAGACACACACCCTTTTACTTAAAAGTAGCCCTCTGTCAGGACTGAGGCTTCTAGAGCCTTACTGAGCTGCTGAGCTGCTTTCTCAGCAAGCTCCCAACACCAACTGACCACTGACTAATGTTCAAACCTCCCAACATTCTATACCAACTCCCTTGCTGCAGATTCCAATGTGGCTCATGCAGCTGTGATAGTTCTATTGGCGCCGTCATCCCTCAGTCTCAGCTGAGACTGAGAACAGAGTGAGACAGTGTGAAACCCATTTAACTGGAGTTTCACAAGCTGCCTTCCCTGCCTACCACTAGGTCTTACTGGGATTCTAGTAACCTCATAACAAGGGGGTTACACTCACCCTTGACCAGGAAAATGACTGTCTGCAGTCATTATTTACCCGGCCTTAGGCCATCCCACCCTATGTGCTACCTGCGGAGGAGGGTGATCAGGCCTCCTCCTACCATGTGCAAGCACAGGCAGGCAACACTAAGGGCCTAGAGGCCTTTTAGCTGATATATCAGCCTCTACACTATCCACTTACTATGGACACCCAGTGGCTCTGGTAGAACTATCCAGAGCATAGCCCTGATAGATCAGCACTGCGGTCCCAATGGTCATTCAGGACCACAGCCTGTCTATTCCCCTAACCCTCTAGGGAAAACCTATCTGCCTTTAACCTAATACCCCCAAAACAAAAGCAACCCGGGGACCTCCCTGACCTTGGGCAACCTGCAACCACACACCATTAATATACCACATTTTATACCATTTTACTGTCTCCTCCCTACCCCCACAACCACACCTGTGGAAGGAAAAGGTTAATACAGCAACAACAACCATAACAACACAGTACTTTAAATTTCTGTTCACTAAAGTACTAATGAGGAACTCCGATGAACCCCTCCTCCTTTTCTTGTCTTCTCTTCTGTCTTCCCAGGAACAACTGTAAGAAAAAGAAAGACAACACACACTCCTAATCTGCATACACAGTCTACCTAGACCCCTACCATCAAAACACTGCAGAATCCCAAAAATATTTTTTTTAGAAAAAGGTAGAAAAACAGTATTTACATTAGAAAATGACATTATTTACAGTACACATTTGGGGGGGTGGAGTGCCCTAAAAGTCCCAACTAGTGACCACAATGCCCGAAGGCTAGTCCAATAAAAAGTCTCTCCTGGGCCAGAGCCCAGTGAAGCACAGTTCTAACAGGCCAAAGTCCCAAAGGGGAGAGTCTTTGAGGACAGTTCACACATTTTTGGAGTCTGCTAGTGTAGGGTGTGTACTGCAATGTCATAAAGATAGAAAAGTTTGGACTTACCAGCCACTTGTAGTACGAAAAATTCTTAACCGACCTGCACCTCTGACGAAGACTCTCCCTGGCAACATTTCTTCCGATACAGCTGGGCACACATCTTCCAGGAACCACAGGAGGGCACATCTGGGAACTGCTGGGTTGATGTCATCTCTGGAGATGGAACCTTAGAACAGGAACAAAAAAGAAAACAGCTGGTCTGACGTCATCCGATTACCAGGCGATGGCTCAGGATACAGCTGGGCTGGTGTCCTCTCTGGATCTGAAGTCATCTGGTGGGCCAGTCAATGGATTCTGGAAAGGCCAGTACACTGTAGGACTGATGAATGTGGGGCACCTGAGTCCTGGATGTCCATACTGGTGAATCAATAAGGCACTTCACAGTCTGGTGTGGCAGTATTGACTACCACTGCTCGGCTTTCCATTTAGTAGGCATGGACACATTTACTGGGAGGTCCTTGCACTGAGACCAATAGTACCGGGGGTCAGGAGCTTGAATTATTACCCTGTCTGGGCGCATATAATTGACACAGTGGGAGATTTCACATCCCTCTCCGTCCACTATTCGCACTCTGTCTATAAACAGTGTCCTGCCTCTCCTCCACTGGGTATACTTCTTGTGAAACAGTCTGTTCTTTACATGCTTGTTGGCCCCAGGATGCACACTTTTCATTGCTTCATCCCAGATCCAGGATTTCCTGCTGTTCTTAATCTCCTCCCAGACCTTTTGAGAAAAGGAAAGAAAGGTCATACCATAGATCTCATTTGCCTTCCTAAGAACCAGTCTCTCCTCTTTACTTGCTTTGGTCAATCTGAGACCGCTGGCCTGGCCTGGGGGTGGCCAGTCCTGGTTCTTCCAGCTTCGCATCCTTAAAGAAATTAGAAACAGATCCCTGACTTCTTCCTCTTGTGAAGCCAGGGCAGTGGCATCACCACTCTCTTCCATGCATTCCTCCAAGGCAAGATCTTGAGGCTGTGTACCCATTCCTTTTTCACAAGGCCACATAGGTTCCCCCTCATCTTCCTCTTTACTGAGGATCTGAGCCCAGGAGTGAGCAGTTGTTCTCACTCCTGAGACTATCCACTCATCAGTAGGCACAGAGGATGACACTTCCCACTCAAAGGCCTCCCGCATCTCATCTTCGCCTAAGAGATTTGGGCTAGGCCCCCCTCCATGGATCTATTGATGATTTATCCAAACTTTCCTTCTGGGATCCAGCATCCGAAACTTCAACTTCTGGTTCTGTCTCTATCTCTGCACCCTCTAGCTTTGTGCCACACTCCCTCGAGGGGCCTTCCTCCACAGGCTCCGCCTGGTGCTGTGTGCTGCCAACTGCAGATTCCTGAACTTTTGTCCATTGTGGGAGCCAAACGGATTGGAGGCACTTTATACAAGCCATATTTTTCTAGGCATCCAGCACAGTGAGGAATCATGAAGACGTCCCTTCCAGCTCTCAAGCATATTTGACATACATGCACTGGATATCCAGGAACCGCCACATGAGAAGGCAGTTGTCCTCCATAGCACCACTTTTCAATATCCCTCTGTCTATTTACTGCTGCTGTTAGTGCAACCCGGGCATGATCCGGGTAACGAGCTGGTCCTGAGGCCATAACTGCAGAAAAACAAACAAAAGTTCACTGTAACTGAAAGTACCACTTTACTGAACACATCTCTTTAGTTGTAAAAAGGCACCTCTTCTGCTGTGTTTACTTTACTACCCCACCCTGTGATGACGGCGGCAGAACTCCTGTGCATCAACATTCAGAAATTGGGTCAAGCTACTGCACACCCAATTTGCACAAACTACTGATAACTTTTGCTCAAACTGCACAACTTGCTCTGTTCTTGCTTTAAACACATTTACAGGATTTTCCACTGACTCTTTACACACTGAAAACATTTCTTTGATTACCAGTCCCTTAAAGCTTCAGGATTTTAGCACAGGATTGCCTGTATAACTAGTGCTACACTTTGGCTACAACCCACAGTCTCTCTCTGGCTTTAAACTTTAAAATGAGGCTGAATTCATTACTAAGCACACAGTCAATGGCTTAACAGACTTGCACTTGCTGGCAGGACTTGACACAGTCGTTACTTGTAAAGTGACTACACCGCAGCACACACATTTACATGGCATAGGGCAGAAAATCACTGTTTGAGCAGTTTTTTAGGTTGTTACTTACTGTTATCAGTAGCAGTTTGCTGCGATGGGGAAAAATGGCCTGCAGCCAGTTCTTGGAGGCCTCAGAACAGAAATGGGCAGGCAGTCCTGACGATCGTCTTCTTGACCACCACTTTTGCAATTCTGATGATTGATTAGCAGGTTGAGCCCAATTTTAAACTAGAAAGTCTATTTTTACAAGGTTTACAGTGATTTTAACACTCCGTGATGCTCCACCACCAGCCAGTACATGCACTCCACTCACACTCCCTCTCGAATGCTGGAGCAGTCACTGTAGAGCTGGCTGAGGGGCGGGACTGATTGCAGCCTGACCAATCACACGACGCCATGCAAATGAGCCTCTTCTTCCTCGCGAGGGCTCTTCTCCTCACGACGATCGTCGAACAGGCAGATTTAAACTGCAGAATGCAACTTTTTTTCTTTACCAACTAACTCCACGGCGGGAGCCCATTTCAGCCATTTAACATAACCATTTACACCTGCAAGTCTCTCTTTTCATTCAAAAAGCATTTCCAACGTCCAGGGCACAATTTTCCTGTTGCTACCCCTAGTCTTCCACACTTTTCTTTACCACAGTTGATTTTTAAAGCAGGCAAAAACGCTGTAAACAATTTGATGCAGGACAAGGGCACACTCTTTGGCTTTACTGCTCCTTGGTAAACAGTTGGCAATTTTAAACAGCAGCACAAGACCCACAGCACACAGCAACACACTAGTTAAATTGCTTCAGCTTTTGGGCTACCCACTGCCAGATAGCCAAAACGCTAGCCCCCCTGCCCGAGCACCTTCCTTCTCAGAACAAAATCCCAGTGGTGCCTCCATTTTTGTAACCCCTCACCCCTGCCTTTTTAGCAAAATGACAGGTGGCATGCTGTTGAAGCTGACAGCAGTACCTGGTGGGGACTGGGTTCAGGGAGGATGAGGTTACTCAGCACAGGGGACCTAGGTTTGGCTACTCTGTGCAGGGGAACCCAAGTAAATCCAAACACAGGAAGCAATAACTGTAATGTCCAGAAGCAGGAATGGGATTCTCCAGTGTGGCTTTTATTCACATCCAAGCTGAACAAACAAAGCATAGATGGACCCCCATGGGGCTACATTCCTGGTAATGCAGATTACAGACAACAGAACACTTTATCACTATTTCTAGCCCTCAGGCTCCAAACCCACCAGGCACACAGCCCGGACTTGCACGCAGCTTTGGGTACACAGCCCAACTTGTACACTACTTGGGTTTTCCCCACTGGCCCAGCTCCTCTGCCGGCCACTTGATCTGTGGTCCATTTGAGGAATGAACCAATTATCCTGTCGTGGCTCCCCAAACCGCATTAGAGCCTTAGACTCCTAGAGATAATTTTCCTTACAATCCCACATCTGGGCACTTCCCTCATCACTGGCCAAGTGCCTGAGGTAAAGTAGAAATCCACAGAAGAAATCTGTAGAGGTGGACCTGGTCACTAAAGATGGGGACCACCCACCTCCAGCTCCCACAGCCTATACCAGGTCATTTCTCTGGAAACTGAACAATTCCTTTACTGAACTTTCAAATGTAGATTCTGGATAGACGTCTGTCACATCTCCTCTACATATAATTTTCATCCCAACAAGCTCTGGACTTGAACCTACATTTAATTTGCTTAGCCCATTACTCTAGGCTTCCACTATTTTAGTAGTTCAATCCCCACATTGTCACACAAGTCCCAGGGTGAAAAACATAGGCCCTTTTAGCAAGAGCAGACACTCACCCTTACGTTGCAGGTGCCCCACAGCCGACTCACAAATCTTCTTGTTCTCCCAAATAAACTCTGGAACACATAGGCAGCTTTTCCTCTACATGCAGAACTAGGGGGTTGCCCCAGGAATCTGCAGGGAACCCTTTCCTGACCCCCATCCCCGAAGGGAGGGGGTACTGAGACCTGAAAACAGCGGTCTCCACCACTTCAATTATCTTCTGTGTCTCTCTTTAAGGTGGAGACATACACCCTTTTACTTAAAAGTAGCCCTTTGTCAGGGCTGAGGCTCCTAGAGCCTTACTGAGCTGCTGAGCTGCTTTCTCAGTAAGCTCCCAACACCAACTGACCACTGACTAATGTTCAAACCTCCCAACATTCTATACCAATGCCCTTGCTGCAGAGTCCAATGTGGCTCATGCAGCTGCGATAGTTCTATTGGTGATGTCATCCCTCAGTCTCAGCTGAGACTGAGAACAGAGTGAGACAGTGTGAAACCCATTTAACTGGAGTTTCACAAGCTGCCTTCCCTGCCTACCACTAGGTCTTACTGGGATTCTAGTAACCCCGGGTAACAAGGGGGTTACAAGGGTATATAGACCAAGCCAGGATACAGTAAGAGCCAGCCTCCAGAACCCTGCAGTAAGGGTGTACCCCATTACTATGCTCCATACACAAACCCCTTTTGAATAGAAGGTAGGAGAGCTCCCCTACTACCTGGCTTATGATATCTATTCCCACCAGTAGCTAATATCCCACAAAAATCCTACCCCCACCCCAACTACCCTTAGATAATTATAAGATACCTGTTTCCCGAGGGAGTTATACTACTTTAGAAAATGGGTAGAGAGAAATGTTTATTGTGGTTGGCTAAGGTGACCAATTAGCTGGTCCGGTATCAGGCAACAGAGACTGGGAAATAATGAGTCCCACTCTCTGTTGCCTGATTTCGTTTTGAAATCCTTCTGCCATGGAATTGTTAAGTTTTAAGTTACTGCCATGTTGTCTTCTCTCTTAGTGAGGGATAAACTCCCCTTCATGCATGGGGAAAAAAAAACTTTCCTCCCACAATGCAATGCCTCCCTACATCACTGTAGCAACAACTGCCACTGCTTAATTTGAGAATTATTCTTTAAAGGCTTCTCATGGCTATACCTTGTTTTTATCAGTGACTGTGCCACTTCTGACTACTTTCACTAAGGATGATTGTTACTTTCAGAGTCAGAGGCCCACAGAGTTTGAATCCATTGCCAGCATGTGTTTCAGTCCCAGAGCCTCCGGGATGGGCATCTCTTAAATAAAATTTGCCTTGCCTTGCCTTGCCAACAGCAAGCAAAATTAAATAACACAGCGTTGTTTTCTAATTCCTGATGATGATCATTTCAGCTAAGCCACACTCCCAAGACACACACCCTCACATTTTGAGAAGCCCGCTACTGGTTGGAATGCAGCAGTTCGTCTCGACATCAGCACAGCAACTGCCTGCACTGGATTAAAACCCTCTAATTGTGGTTAAAAATATAAATAAAGAAATAAAATAAAATGGCCTGCTATTTTAGTGGGGTCAGGGAATTGTGGGTGGTTGTGTGTGTGTGTGTGGGGTAAGAAATGTATTTAGGGAGTACAAAGTTAAAACACAGGTACTCAAAACAGCATCAGCATCTACTGGTACAAGGAGGGACCACTTTACAAATAAGTTATTTCTTTTCAGCAGACAAAATACTGATGACAGTTATATACATGTTACCAAAGAAATGTCAGTGGCTATTTCTAGAATATGCAGCTTTGACTGAGCCTACTCTGAAGTTTTTCTTTCCCCGAGTGCTCTGTGGCAATCAGAAATAGTTTTAAAAAACATAAACTTTAATAGCAGGAGCATTAAAGAGCTATCACTTGTAATTTATTCTTTGTCTGAACAAATGTCTGCCGTGGTTTTGACTGACACTACTCCATAGGGTTTTCCAGGTCTGAAGCTGCAGTCGCTATCAAACCATACAGATAAAATCGTTGCATGACTAAATACATTTTTAAAAATGAAACAGAAGCCCTGTTCAAGTGCGCATGTGTGTGCAGGGGGGAGGTAACCATGACACCCTGATCAAAAGGCTTCAATACAATGAAAGTTCCAACCTCAAAAAACAAACAAAAAAAAATAAAACACACACATTCTAATGCAGGCAGAGGAACTATTTTATTAAAAAAATGTATTATAAACTATTTTTTATTTGCATTTTTTATTAAACTTATTTCCTTTTACAGTGTCCATTTTCTAAGTGCAATAATACCCTCCAGGGTGGGCAGTATTGGGAATGCTGGACCTTCCAGGGGCTGTAAGGCCCTCCGCCTATGGAGTCGGGCCTCATTATGCCCCTGGGCAGTCCGATATTCCCCAATACCACCCACCCTGTCGGGTATTATTGCTTACTTAGAAAATGGGTAGGGGGACATCTTTATTGTGATTGGTCAAGGCCACCAATCAGTGGGCTTCATTATGCCCCTTGGCTGTCCGGTATTCCTCAATACTGCACACCCTGTCTGGTATTATTGCTTACATAAGAGTGCTACCAGCCTGAGTACAAATCTAAGAATCAAAAAGTATTTACCCGAACAGAATACAGGAGTTATCGGTGTCCTGATTCAAAAAACTGTGCTCATACATGTATAGTATACACTCCGGGTAATAAAACAACAAAAAATAACAGCCAAGTCTGTAGTCCCCAGGAAATAACAGGTGTCTAAGCAAAACAGTTACATGTAAAACTTGAACATTTTAGTCCCCAATCTTCACACCAGGTCCATATATATATAACTTCAGCCAAGAGAGCAGAGATCCCACTGTAAAATAGAAACATGCACCTCTGAGATAACAAATGTCTAATGTATAAAGAAAATACACTGAAGAGTGAGGCATAACTAAAGAACTTTGTTGTGGGCTAGAGTAACATTGTAAACTTTACAGCACTTGTGAGCTGCAGCAGCAAAATCCAGTTTGAAAGAGCCACAGTGAATTAACATTTTAAACAGTATGCAGACCAGGTTTGAGTTGGGATTATAAACCGGACTTGGGTGATGCAACTTGCACTGGGTGCTGATAGTAAGTGCCCAGGCTAGATGAAGGATAATATACAACAGCCATATGTGCCAGGCCACAAGCATAGTGTAAGGAAAGGTAGTCATTCAAAATTAATAACAGACCGCTCTAGCTGCTGAAGAGAGGAGAGAAAAACTCCCAGGTCCTGAAAACCAGTCGCAGTCCACATCAGAGGAATGTAAGTGCCCTACTTCGATTTGGGATTCTCTGTTGAATTAGATTAAGGAAATACAGAAGACAGGTGAGGGCACAGTAAGAGACAACAATCCCCTGTTCCAAGAGTTCTGAGATAATTTGCAGCAGGAGAGTGCCCAGATAGCATCCAAAAGCAGACCAAACCAAAGTCTCCACATGCAACTCATGAGGATCAATCAGGCACCATTCAGGCAAGGATGACATTCCACAGAACATGCAAATTATTACCACGCGCAAACAATACACCAATGGAAAAATGGACTGTCAGCTTGCTACAATGCACAATCCTGAGTTGAAATAAAAATGCGGTGATATCCAGTAGCAGGTGAAGACATTACATATACTGTAGTGGCAGGGTTCACTAGTAGTTAGCACTTAAGTTGGGCACAATTTGTTGAGCAAAACAAGGAGGACCTGGATGAAAGGAAAATAAAAGTCCAGTTGGAGATCGCAGTAAAGGCTGCTGCTGAAGGCTAATCCTGCATCGCAATAAGATACTGCCTGCACTGAATGAAAGAAACAGACCACAGTACAAGTCTCAGCAGCCAGGTCCAGAATATCACCTGTCCTTACACAGGTCAGGAAGACATTTCTTAAGGTCCTTGGCTGCCTGATCAGCAGACTCAAATGAATGCCAGGTTCCCTGGTGCAGGATTTGCAGTCTGGCAGAGTAAATCAGCTTGGTAACCTGAGGGTGATATGCTGCCCTCTTCTACCTAACAGCAGCCATCAAATCCTGGCTGAGGCGGAGCCTGGAACCCTCCCAGATAATTTCTTTGTGCTCTCTAGCTTTTAGCAGAACATGCTGCTTGTCCAAATAATTGAGCAGTTTTAAGATTAGAGGGTGAGGTGGAGAGCCTTCAGCTGGTTTGGGGCGCATAGATCTATGCATGCATTCCACCACATGGACAGGGTTGTTAGGCAAACGGTCCTCAATTTTGGTCAGAAGTTTATGCACCAACAGTATCAGCATAGCACCCTCAGCCTCTTCAGGAAGGCAAAAGATGGTTATGTTATTTCTCCGGCTTCAGCCTTCCAAGTCCTTCAGCTTGGAATCCTTTTTAACAAGTTTCCACCAGAGAGAAGAAAGGTCACCAGAGAGAAGAAAGGTCGCGGTCCATCATTGCTCGATGGAAAATGTGCATGCCTCTACATCTGATACTTTATGGTGCATGTTCCCAAGGTTTGATCTCAGAGACTTAAGCTCAGCAGTTAATTCTTGCAGAGTAGTTTTGAGTGGTTCAAATTCCATTAGCGTTCTTCCATAAGCAGAGTCAGCCTCGGATTGGTAGTAGCTGGTTTCCCAGATGAAGAGGTTTGGCCCTTGGAACACTTGGGTAACTTGTCCAGTGTAGAGGGAGGTGTGTGGCACAGTGGCGCCGGGTGCATCTCCACATCTATTTTAATCTAGTTTTGCCAGATTACACACTAATTGAAGCCAGTAGGTAGCAATGGAGGCTCTTAACAATATTTTCCTTTAGTGAAAGATAAAATGAAACTCTAGAGAAGCAGTTAAATAATGTAGTTAAATTTGGGTAAAACAGAAGGGTGGCTCAAGAACTGCTACTCTGAGGGCTGCATCACATGATTCCAGCATTAACTTTTCTGTCAACTGAAATGGTCATAACAAAAAAGCCATCAGGCATCCCTTCTAGAAAAAAATTCAAAGAACATGCCAGTTATAAAGCACACGCAAATGCTATTGAATGACATAAGACTGCAAAGGAATGACAAATGCAGTCCATCATAGACAAACAAAACAAATTTATCTCAAAGCTCAAACATCTAGCACTCACCATCTTAAGATAAAAAGACCCAGCTCTCAGAGATCACCTTTTTTCAAAAAAGGACTTTTTTCCAAAATGTGTCAAGGTGTGTTTCAGTTTTTTTTGCACTCTAATAAAATTGTTTTTTAATGTGATTAACGAGAGCTGCATCTTTTTATCTTAAGGTGGTGAATGCTGGATTTTTGAACTTTGAGTTATTAATATTTATCTACAAGTACCCCATCCCAGTGTGTGTTCCTTTTTTGTTAAGAAAACAAATTTATGTTTGGGCAACAAGTCACATTTTTCACTTGATCTTCTACTTGGCCCAAAAATGTGCCCCTATCCATTACTGATGATTTAATTAATCTGCAGCATAAAATGGTCTGGACATAGGTATGTGGCTTCACTCGTGATTTAATATGACTTGTATTGTTGATCACATTGCAGAAGATATCAAAAGGATTATCTACAGGAATATTTTAGCATCTAATTCAAAAGCGTGACTGGTTATTTGTGAATCAACAGCAAGTTTAAATAGCAAAGTGGTTGTATATATGAAATGTGAAGTTCAAGTTGCAGATCTTGTAATGCTGTTTAGATTGTGTGGAACTGCCTGGCACCAGTGCTGCAAACATTGTGGTAACTCTGCTTAACTACTTACAGAAATATGGCTTTAATCACAAGTACTTGCTAGAAAATCTCATCAGTTTGTTCTGTAAGGAATCTAGATGCATTGTAGGAGCAACATTTGGGGTAGCTGCTTGTATTTGTTCAAGTATTGTAGTGTGGCACTTTAAATCATAGGATTCAGTGAGCCATTAATGATGCCATAAAAGATGTAAATGCAGTCCGTCACATTAAATATTTATTGATAAAATGAACTGGCTCTATGGTCAGTCCCCCCAAAATGTTCATGAAGTAAAATAAGTTGCTGCAGAACTCGAAACTAAAATTCAAAATATTGGCAGGGTTTTTGGTCCACAATTGGTAACTTGTAAAACACACGCTGTGAATGCTGCATGGAAATCATTTTTTTTTTTCAATTGTTTAACCAGGTGAGACACACTAAGTTGAAAGCTTGTTTACAGGTGCAACCTGGGAGCACAGGGAACTTAAGTGACTTGCTCAGGGTCACACAGTATGCAAGTGGGGGCATATGAAATAATACATGCTCATTTTTCAAAGGCAGCTGCAGATAACAGTCAGGACAGGGCACAGCGAACTGTATTTGAATAAATAGCAAAGCTGTCATGTGAATTGTTTCTTAAGGACTTCAGCCTTGTGATAAATATATTGGGTGAACCTAGTCAACTCTGTGAAGCTTTGCAGCATCATGAAATGGACATTGCAGATGCAGACAGAGTGATTCAAAAGAGCATTTAAGCGCTGGAGCAGAAAAAAGAAGAAAAGGGTTCATATGAAAAAAAAGTCGAAAGCATTACTTAAGGAAATACTTTGAGATTAATTGTATCAAAGTGTCATAGATAGTGTGAAAACCCAGGTTCTATACAACAGCTAACAACAGACTTATTTCTTTACAAAACAAAACTGCAAGTGCTGAATCCTATACAGATCTAGTTAAACAAGCTAATGTTCTTAGTCCATCAAAATAGGCCCAGGAGACTGAATGCCCATGCTGTGAAGGGGAAAACTGTCTAAAAGTACTTTGCACAACTCTAAAAATTCCAGATCTCATTCATGAGTTCCGTAACCTTATGGACAGCACTGGTACCACAGTGTCACCATCAATACAGAGGCTGAAGTAGATCATCAAAGCAATCCTGATATGTTTGTCAAGAGCAGAAACAGGATTTAGTGTAATTAACAGCATATGTACCAAGACTCAAAAATCGTTTGATTGTTTAGCATGTTTTCAGTTTGACAGTTATCAATCTCATGGGGCCTCCAATACGTCATTGGAAATCTGACTCCCCTGTTAAGAAATGGCTATGAAACCATGGGAGTGCATACGATTCCAAAGTATGACAACATATGGATGAACAAGCTTCTGCTACTCCTCATTAGAAGACCATCTGTAGGCTTATGTAGTTAGGTCAGTAATACAGCCACAACAAAAACTGACTGATAATCATTAACAAATTTTATTAAAGCATGTTTAGCTGGTCCATTCACATTTTAGCAAGTACCCATTACTAGTGGTGGGTGAAGTGGTTGAAATTCGCTCCGTGAAGTGATTCATGGAGTAATGCGGAATCCGCAAAGTATTCCACAATGTGAAGCGGAGTACTTTGTGTCGTGATGATGAACGTGAAGTCCATTGAAACCAATGACTCTGCGTTATTCCGCCTTCCGCAAACCACTTCTCCACCAGTTTTAAGGTGAAGTACATTGAAATCAATGTACTTTGCATCACTTCACCTTGTTATTGAGCTCCAAGGTGAATTTTGCAGTGCTTCATGGGATTGCAGGTAACATGGGCTCTAGATTGTTCTGCACAGCCTCAGTTCTGTGTAGTGTGTGTGTGTAGTGGAAGATGGAGACAGTTTCTTCTCAGAGCTCTGCGATTCAAATACACTAAAAGTTATTAAATAAGCCTTTTTGAGCCATTTTTTTTCTCAAAATTTAGTACATCGATTGTAAAAACTCTCCTGTGCTCATCTAGTGTTTATTGTTTGTGTGTGGATTTGAATGTTAATTTAGAACAGTCAGTCTGTGTACTGTGAAGTGTGCTTTTGGGGAGGGGTGTATCTGTGGTGTAGTTAGATTGCAGTCTTTCTGTTTTGGTTATATTTTTCTTGTATAACTGTGTTAATGTACACACAGTAATATTTTCAGTAATTCTTGACATTTTTTTGCTGATTGTTGTGGTGCAGCAGTGTATCATTTCAGTTTGTTTAAAACATTTGGTTATATTACTAAAGGTTTTTAATTTGCTACACATTACTTGTAGTGTGCATGTGTGTGTGATGTGTGCCATTAAATTAAACACCTTTTATTGCACCACAGAGTAAATTGCAGCAGCGTGAACCTGCTTTCCACCACACCTGCATGAATTTGTTATACTGTTTTGTGGTATCTTTACTGGCAGTGGACTGTTACTGTCGTGCACTACCTCCCCCCAACTGCCAAAAGGTATTTTTTCCAGATGTGGATTTGTGACTTGTCAGCACTGGTTAGGTGGTGTTGTGCCTTTGTATCTGCATCTCTTGAGTGCGCAGCGCAATCTTAATCTGTCTGGGTGTTTGCAGTACACCATTAATTCTCAGAGACTTTGTATTTCTTGTTATGCTCTCATTTCACTTTGTCAGCACTGGGGAATTTTCTGGACACAAGACAGTAGCATTTTGGGGATGCACATTAATTCTGGTGACTGTGTGTGACCGACCACTGTGCACATGATGGAGTGCACCATTAATTCTGGGAGACTTTGCCTTTCTTGTTACACTTTCATTTCACTTCCTCAGCACTGGGGAATTTTCTGAATACAAGACAGTAGCATTTTGGGGATGTACATTAATTGTGGTGACTGAGTCTGTGTGTGACCACTGTACACATGACCGAGTGTGCCATTAATTCTGGGAGACTTTGCATTTCTTGTTGTGCTCTCATTTCTCTTTGTCAGCACTGGGGAGTTTTCTGGACACAAGACAGTAGCATTTTGGGGATGCACATTAATTCTGGCGACTGTGTGTGTGAGGGGCTGCCAATATTGTTGTCACTTTGTCTTACTTCGTGTTAAGGCGGAATGACAATGTGAAGTAATAATTACAAGGTGAAGTGAGCTTTTTGCATTGGCCATTGCACGTAGCAAACTGACAACATGAAGTGCCCACTTTGTGTTCACTTCGCCAGCAAAATTTAAATTCACTGCATCTCTACCTATTACTCCCTAGGTTTCAGTTAGTGGCACTCCTAGTCAATTCATGATGTCCAGAAACCTTGTTGCCCCTTTCCAGTCCCTCTCTGGCAGGTGTGACATTTTAAGAGTAAACTGGTGAACACCTCTTTACCAATACCTTTTCCACATACTCCTTTGTACCAAGAGTAATAACCCACATAGTAATTATTTTCAACTACACTTTGTGCTAATACCTGAGCCCCCTCTTTCTTCTATCCCATTCTAGCTACTCATTTGGTGTTGACTACACCAAGTGTAACCACCCAGTCCCCTGGGGTTACTAGAATCCCATCAGTGTTAGACTAGCAAGGTTCCTGGGCAGTCTGTAGGGAGTTGTTAAAAACTTCTTACAACATGACATCATTGTTTACTCAGGCTGAACAGAGGATGGATTATGTCATTTAGAATTCTCACAGCAGCATTAGCCACTTTGAAATCAGCTGTGCTGGGGGAGTTTTAGAATGTTCAGATGGGAGTTCAGAGTTAGTCTGTAGTCATCAGTAGTATAATGTGGAGCTTTAAGTGAGCAACAGTGCTCAGAGTAGGGAGGTGCCTGCCAGTCTCCTCTGAGACTGGGTGAAGGATCTCCAGCAGTTTCTCACCATAGTGTGTGAGACCCAGTAGTTCCAGAGGAAGTGGTGGAGACCGTTTGCCTGCAGGACCCCAGTGGGTCATTTCCACAGAGAAGTGAGAGAGATTTCAATTTCTGTGGATCCAAGGTGCAATCCCCTGATGATCCTGAAGAGTGTCCGCTGCTCAGAAAGAAAGGGTGTCTGTGCTGAAGCTATGACAAGCTACCAGTAAAGGAACGAAGTGTTTTCTTCCTGTTTCCATGTCTGTATCAAAGGAACAAACACCATTGTGAGTACAGGTTCATGGGACTGTTCTTAGTGGTTGGTCTGAGGTGTATGTGCCCAAAGATAAGGCTAGAGTGCACCTGTCAGGGCCCCTGCATCACCACAAAAGTGCGCTGACTGTTCAAGTTTGAAAGTTTGAGAGTCCCTTAGCATTTTGAGGGGAAATGAGGCTCATTTAGTGTAACCCAGAAGGAATGGCAGAGACTCGGTGTGGGGACGGATTGGGCATAACTGCAGTTTATTCCTCAGTCGGAGCTAACCGGTTCACATATAGGCACTAAGTTAAACTGAGCATGTTAACGAATGTCATCATGCCAGGAGGATTTTGAAATGTTGTTTAAGTGTGTGTCAGTGCCCACAGGATATAAACCTTTTGGAAAGTAAACATCCAGAGATTCCTAGTACAGAGGAATGGACAGTTCAATTGTGTGTGAGGAAGAACATGTTCTAAAATGCTCAAACAGTTGTTGTTCTGGAAAGAAAAGTGTCTTGCTCCTGTATGTACAGTACCAAACCTAGGGGACCACCGCTTTCTGCATGTTTACCAACTTGTGTGAATAAAGCCATAGGGCTGGATATTCAAACTGTGCCATTCAAAGGCGCAAGCCCTTGCGCTGCGCAAAATAGTTGCGCAGGGGTGTGTTGGGGTGATATTCAAAGTAGTTGCGCTATTGAGCAACTCCTTTGAATATCACCCCCAGCCACAGCCACTGTGCATGGCGCAGTGGAACTTGGCCACTGCAAGTTGACAGAGTGGAGCATTCAACTTGCAGTGGCGCAAGTACCATTGCGCCATGCGCAAAATCCCGATATTCAAAAGGTGACGTGCAAATGGGGCTATAATTCATGCAAGACACAGGGGGTCCATTTGCATCTGATTATGGCCCCATTTGCATGCCATTAGCATGTGGCGCCATTCCGAGGATCTTTCGCCCCCGCCGGTAGCAGTTGTTGTACCGATGCCCCTGCAGTCCGATCGCGGGAATCAGCGTAATCTTTACAACCGCCTCGGCCCGGATCGGGCACAGGGCTTTCTGGTGGCGGAGCGCATGGCTCCTCATCGATACCTCGGTGGAAAATTAACGGACGAATGCGCATCAGCAGTAGCGACAAATTTCCTTTTCCTTCGTCTGGCGGTCCAGTGGACCGAAATGCTGATCGGCAGCAAGTTTATCATTCTTCTGTTGCGCTGGTGTTCAGTGACTCACGTCGATCGCCGGCAGTACGTCTATTAAACCCTCCTCGGTCGGTAGCCTGGTGGCATGCCTCACTTCACTCCACCCAGGAACACCACCGTTTTCAGCAGTTGTGGCGGTAAGAACCACCCGCCTGCCGCCCCTGCGCCGCCGCTGATCGACTGGCCGGGTAGGACTGCACGCCCATTGCTGCAGCAGAGCTACCGGGCGGCAGCCCATGTTTATGATGACAGTCCAGATTCAGTGAATATTCACAAATCTGGACTGTCACTGCCGTATGGGCCGTGCGCCCATTGGTTCTTCCTCTGCAGTACTGGTGTGCAGCCCCACCGGCAGTCAGTCGGGTGGGCGGGCGGCAAGCGGGTGGATGCTGCTGCCGGCCGCTGGGGAGGTGGTGGGGCGGTCAGGTGGGTGGGGGACGTAGCCACCAGGGCTATGTTTGGGGGTTTATTTAATGTACTGCCTGTGATCGGGCATTTCGGTCCACTGACCACCAGGGATGACTGCAGGAGGGGATTTATTAAACTTACTGCCCGCGATCGGGCATTTCGGTCCACTGACCACCAGGGATGACTGCAGAGGAGGGGGTTTATTAAACTTACTGCCCATGATCGGGCATTTCCGTCCACTGGACCACCAGGGATACGCTGGGGAGCCAATTGCTGCCCGCCATTGGGCTGGTGGGGGAGTACACCTGCCCGCGATCGGCCAGTGGGGTGGTGGTGGGATTGACACGCTGCCCGCGATCGGGCTGCGGGGGGGCACAGGGAGTGGATTGGGGGCCAGCCACAGGTGGCAGCTGCTGTGTTGGCCCTGCAATGCAGCAGCTCACCTGTGGGTGACCCTCGACTTAAGCCTTTTTTTTTGGCTCAAAGTTGTGCAGATGCAGGTTGGGGGTTGCGCCTGCACAACTCTGCACAGCCCGGCTGAATATCGGGCTGTGCAGTTTATGCATGGTACCTCCCCCACCAGTTCAGCATGCATTCATTTGCATTGCACTGTTGCTCAGCCTGTTTTCAGTGGTGCAACTGCCTCCTGCTGAATATCGCAGAATGGAGCAAGTTCGGACTTGCGCAGGCGCAACCCTATTGTGCATGGCGCAACCCTTTTGAACATCCGGCCCATACTGTACAATCCCATTTTCAGTAGTGGACATTACATCTCTGTTTTCTGAGAGTAAATTCTTATGGGGTCCCCTCAGAAGTTAAACCTAGCGTAGCCCTGGCACCTCTCTCCCAGAACCGCGAGTAAATATAAATGTTAGTTTGCACCCTAATCCCCCATCCCTTTAGACTGCCAAGCCAGCTATTTGCCCCAATGCTAGGGGTAATGCCTATTGTTATGTCAACTTGTAGCTTGTTGCCTTGTCTGTGTACAAGTAAGGGGGGGGTCCCACTTTCCAGATGCTGCTTTTGGCTGGGGTATGGGTTGGCCAAGACTAGGTACTTGGATAGAGGAGAAGGTAAAATGGACACTAAGAAGTACTTTAAAAAGAGTAGGAGGGTGTCAGAAGCTATTACACTGGCACCATTTAGCACTAAAGGTACAAAAATGGGTGGTTTGCACTGTATAGACTTAATTATGAAAAGAAAGTGAATGTGGGGAGAACTGGACAGGCATGGCTGGACTGGGAATGGGATGCAATTGCATCAAGACATGACACTGGAGATTTTAGGAAGAGGCAAGGGGACTATATGGTTGCTTGAGGGATTGACAAATTAAGTTTGTACTACAGTCTTAATCCAGAGTCTTCTCACATCTAATTCCCTGTCTTATTCCCATGAACTCTTGTATACTGTCATTTTATCCTGCGTCCACATCTCCAATCATGCCCTGGTTTCCAATGCTGCCTGTTGTCCTCCTTTCTAATGTCTCCCTGGTGGTGTCTACTGTAAATATCTTTCTCCTTTACCTGACCTGTCCCATTCCAAGTACTTACTGGTAGCAGGTGCATCCACTGCAATGCATGGTACACCCCCCATCCTTGTCCTTTTCTGAGTTCTCTTTGGTGTTATCCATATCACCTCCATCTTCCTGTCCCTCTTAAAGTGATCCATTCTTAATGCAGACACCAGGGAGCACTTGCACAGTGGCAGACAGAGGGGGAGTTGGAGGCAGTATGGACAACATCAAGGAGAGCTCAGTAAAGGAAACTGGGATGGGGTCATTACACTGGGTAAGATGTCATCCACCTGTGCGTATACTTGGAAAGGGACAGGAAAAGGAGAACTATGAAGTTGTTTAAAGAGGAGACCACCAGTGAGAGATTAGAAAGAGGGAGGAGGGGTAACACTGAATACCAAGGCAATATTAGAGAGGGGGACAGAGATGGAACAGGACATTACATCAAGGATTTTAGGATGTGGACAGGAAGCTGAGTAGGTTACCTGAGTAAGGGATCGAACAAATTTTACTTGCATTTCAAGTCTTAACCCACAGTACCCCCACGTCTAGTTCTCTGTCCTCTTCCCAAGAATCTTTTTGTACTTTGATGACACCCTGTGTCATCCCTCTCCAGTCATGCCCCAGTGTCACCCCTCCTACCCTTTCCAATATCACGAGGATGCTGTCCAGTCGAACATAAACACCTTTCTTCTTGACTGTCCCTTTCCAAGTACTCTACATAGAAACATAGAAGTTTACAGCAGATAAGGACCGCAAGGCCCATCCAGTCTGCCTATTTCTTTTTCTACCTTATGAATGTGCCATATGCCTTTGCTCTGTCAATGGCCTATCTATTCATACTCATCTGCATTGCTCCCTTATACCTCTCCCATGCCTGTTTGAAGCCCTGCACTGTATTCATATCCACCACTTCCTGAGGTAGGCCGTTCCATGCATCCACCACCCTTTCTGTGAAAAAGAACTTCACACATTACCCTTAATCGGCCTCCTCTAATCTCATGCTATGTCCTCTTGTCCTGCTATTTTTCTTATATTGAAACATGTTAGACTCTTTCACCTTGTTAATGCCCTTAAGGTGTTTGAATGTTTCAATCATATCACCTCTCTCCTCCTTTGCTCTAGGGTATACATATTGAGTTCAGTTAATCTGTCCTCATATGTTTTCTGATGCAGTCCCTGCACCATTTTGGTTGCCCTTCTCTGGACTGCCTCAGTTTGGTTAATGTCCTCGTGAAGGTGTGGCCTCCAGTACTGCACGCAGTACTCCAGATGGGGTCTAACCAGTGTCTTATAAAGAGGGATTATTACCTCCCTCTTATGACTTGTTATACCCCTACTAATACATCCCAGTATCCTTCTAGCCTTACCTACTGTTTTAGAGGTCTGCTTGGATGATTTCAGGTCATCAGTGATGATGATGATGCCAAAGTCTATTTCTTCCCTTGTGACTGTCAGCAGTTCCCCTCCCAGCCTATAGGTGGCTTCAGGGTTTCTCTTCCCTATGTGCATGATGTTGCCCTTCTTTGTGTTAACCCCAGTTGCCACTCGTCCGACTATTTTGCTAGTTTATTTAGATCTCTTCTCATTCTGCCCACACCATCTGGATCATCTATTCTGTTGCAGATCTTGGTGTCATCTGCAAACAGACAAACCTTACCCTTCAGTCCATCTGCAATGTCACTGATGAAGATATTGAAGAGGATTGGCCCCAGGACTGATCCCTGAGGTACCCCACTTGTGACTTGCATCTCTTCTGACTGTATACCATTTACCACCACTCTCTGTTTTCTGCCTGTCAACTAGTTTGCCACCCAGTTGACCAACATTTGACCCACCCCAAGCCTACCCAGCTTATTAATCAATCTTCTATGTGGAACAGTATAGAAAGCTTTGCTGAAGTCAAGGTAGGCAACATCAACTGCTCCCCCTTGGTCCACCACTCTGGTTATCCAGTCAAACAATTAGTTTGACAGGACCTTCCTTTTGTACACCCATGCTGTCATGGATCATGTGCGCCTACGGATTCCAGATGTTGCACTATCCTTTCCTTAAGAAGTGTCTCCATAGTCTTGCCCACTACTGAAGTAAGACTGACTGGTCTGTAGTTCCCCGCCTCCTCCCTGCTACCACTCTTGTGGAGCAGGATCACATGTGCCCTTCTCCAGTCTTCTGGGACCTCTCCTGTGCTCAGAGACTCACTAAACAGTTCCGCTAATGGCTCTGCTAGTTCCACCCTTAGCTCCTTAAGTACCCTGGGATGTATGCCATCAGGTCCTATTGCCTTGTCCACCCTGTGCTTATCAAGCTCTTGTAGGACCCTTTCTGATAGCATACCCAGTGTAATAAATCCACATCCCTGGCATTTCCAGGGTGCTCCTTCATGTCCAAACCACCTCCCTCTCCCTGTCCCTTTCCATGTAATCACTTCAGGATGAAAATATCAGAGGGAGTACTTGGAATACAACAGGGAGAGGGAGGATGGAGGTTGTATAGTTTCCAAGGAAAACTCAAACAAAATCTGGGATGGGTGTCATTACACTGAGTGTGTGACCAGGTGGCTTACTTGGAAAGGGACAGGCAGAGGACAAACGTGTTTTACACTGGACACTGAAAGGGAGACACTGGAAAAGGGAAGCAGAGGTGACACCTGACTCCTGGGCATGACTGGAGAGGGATAGTGTAGCATACTAGGATGGTAAGCAAGCCTTTTTGAGAAGAGGACAGAGAACTGCTAGCCTTCATCAAGTTTAAACACCCCCTCAAAAAAGGATAATTTCTTATTTTGTTGTGGCCTAACTGGTCCATTGCAAGTCATACAGTTATAGCTGATGAGAATATTTGGTTTGTTTTTGGTGGTATAGTGTGTGTGTGTGTGCATGCGTGCGTGCGTGCGTGCATGCATGTGTGTGTGTGGTGTAGCTTTGAGCAAGTCACAAAAGGCTTACAATAGTTGTGACAATCATTGCAGTATTGCAAGAACCATAACGGCAGTGGTACAGTGGTGGTCAGATAGGTTATGGTTCAGGAATGATGGAAGCAGTAGGGTACATGAGAGGGGGCAGAGCTGGGGGAGTGTCGGGACTCAGCAGAAGAAGAGGATGGAGCCACCAGGTCAAGGCCCAGTGGGTATGGCAGTTAAAAATTTGGCAGCAAACTGCTATCTAATTGTATTGCTACCACTCCATGATGCTATATGTCAATGGGGGGGGGCTATTGTACAGGACATCAACCTCTGCAGGCCCTTTTTCCACTTGTCCTCTCATATTTGTACTGTTCAAATTCTACACTCAGAATACGACTGAGACTTACTGCAGAATCAGTACTCCTTTTGCCTTGGTAAGGATTAGTTTAAGTAGTTGTGATAAGAAATGCCTGTCTGCCTTAGAGGCAAAGACATTGACCAATTTAATGATCTGATCTTTCACCTAACTCTACTACCTGCATGAATCTGACATCTCTCTCTTTTTAGTTAGCTCCAGCTGTTTGTACAGGAAGTCATTTGCCAGTACAATTGATACTCCTCTTTGCCATCCCAAGCTGTGAGTAGAAATGTATGCTGTTTTCTATCCAAATTCCTTGAGCTTGTCACTTTCCTTCAAATCGAGGTGAGTGTCCTGTAGGTATACTATGGAGGCAATCTCCTTCATTTATATCAGCATCACATTACTCCTCTTGATTGAGTTGTGTTTAGGGATGGGTGAACCGGTTTGAGAAAAATCTGAACCTTCTCTAACTGGCAATATTTTAATAAGTCGAACCATATCCGGACTTTTTCTGCAGTTCGGATCAGTTCGAAACCCCTGGTTTTCATTTACTCTGTAGTCTAGTGCATGCCCCACCCCCAGTTTTCATTTTTCTTTGTGTTTAGCAGACCCCCCCATCCCCGATCAATCCCCTGTAATAATAATAAAAAAGCATATCCATCAATACATTTCCATGGTGTCTAGTGAACTCCCTCCCTATCCCCGCTGATCCCATCATTAAAAGGTGTCCCCATATTCCCTGGTGTCTAGTGGATCCTCCACTTCCCCCACCCTGATGCAAAGTGGGCAACCAGCACTCTCTCCATCATGGCCAGTCTCCCATCTGACTGAGAAATGAATGAGTGCATACTAGTCCTAGCATGCACTCATTCATTGCCAGCTCCCATTCATTTCCTGAAGTCTTTCAGTGGAACAGAGATGAGCAGAGGTCTGTTTTGGTCACCAGAGGAGGGGGTGGGATGGGAGGAATGGCATTGAGTTATGTTGCATAATGCTGTGATGTTTGTCTTCTCTGTGCTGTATGCTTTTCTGTTTTATGACTACCACCTCCTGTGGTATCCCCCTCCCCCACTGATCATTCCTCTTCCCAAGACAGTCAGATTTATTTATTTATTGCGTATAATCGGAATTACAACCCTTTGAGTCACAGACTCATTTGCAAAGGCTCCACGTCGGTTACAGGGGTGGAGGGGGAACGTAATACAAGGATACATACGTAGTAATGCAGTATACAAGAAAAAAAAAACACACTCAGTTTAGACAAACAGTATTGGCAATTCATACCAGGCTTTATCTTAGTTTTGCAGAGGCAGTGGTAGGCGGTATTACCCAACCTGTGTATGAGCCTTGACACTAACCAGCTACAAACCACAACACAGCAAATTAAAAACATCCTGATACTCCTTAAGGAACTTGCCACAGAACTGGCCCCTATTATAGCTGACATAGGTCAAAAATCCCTTTTAGAAGGCCGTGTACCCTCAGATTGGTGAAAAGCCATGGTGATACCCATTTATAAGAAGGGGGGAGAAGAGTCCTGCCAACTACCGTGCGATAAGTCTGACCACCATAGTGGGCAAGATAATCAAGAGCACAGTTAAGGAAGAACTGAGCAGGACTCTCACTACCAGGGGGTACAGTGATCCTACCCAGCATGGATTTGCAAACAACATATCCTGTACAACTAACCTAAAAAGCATCTATAACTTTGTGGGGCTGCAGCTGTAAAAGGGTAGAGCTGTTGATGTGCTATTGTTTGATTTCAGGAAGGCATTCAATATCCTATTCCATAATATTTTAATACCTACATTAGTAAAGTTGGATATACACCAAGCCTTGATTAAATGGATAAAAAACTGGTTGACCAACAGAACACAAACTGTAAGAATTAATGGGTTTGTATCACAAGAGGTAGGAGTCACAAGGGTACCCCAGGGTTCTGTGCTGGGCCCCCTGCTGTTCAACATTTTTATCAGTCATATCACATACACAAACAGTGTTAAAGTAGTTAAATTTGCTGATGACATCAAATTGGGAGGTGTATTTAATACTGTAAGTAATACAGAGAAATTCATCGGTGACCTGGAGAGTATTGTCAGTTGGGCAAACAACAATAAAATGAAATTTAATCTAGAGAAATGTGCAGTGATGCATTTTGGCAATAATAATATCCAGCAGGATTACTTTATTAATGGGATTAAGCTAAGGAAAGTTATTAGTGAAAGAGACTTGAGTGTATGTATTAGTAACAACCTCAAAAGTTCCCAACATTGTAAGCAAATAGCCTATAAAACCGGGCACTTGATCAACTGTATTTGAAGATTATTCCACTCTAGATCGGAGGATGTCCTAATGCCCCTCTATAAATCATATACCAGGCAACACCTAGACTACTGCTCCCAACAGTGGAGCCCCCACTTAAAGAAAGATGTAGATATTGTTGAAAGGAGCCAGAGGAGGTTCACCAGGTTAATATCTCGTTGTAAAAACAAACCATATTATGATAGGTTAAGGGACCTGGGATTGTGGAATTTACAGAATTTAGCACTCAGAAGGAAGAGAGGTGACATCCTACCACCATACAGATTGATTAGGGACCCCATCCGTATGGCAGAATTGGGGCTAGCTTTCAAGGAACATATATACAGTTTAAGGAGCCATAAACTCCAGCTGACTGACACAAAACCAAACAGTGAGCTGCGTGAGCATGCTTACGTACATCGAGCAGTAAGATTCTGGAACAAACTTCCTGAGGAGGTTGTTGAGGCAGACAGTTTTGGATTACATACAGTATATCATACAATAGTAACCAATTGGTCAATACAGATTTCACTAAAAATACAGAGTTCAGTACAAATATCATAGACAGAGTAGTTTGAGCAAATAAAGTGAGAACAACAATTACCGTATATCCATTTTACACTACACATGTCAACAATAGAAGCAGTCCAAAGTGGACTTTGTCAGGACAGTGAGATGGGGTGCTAGTGGCCAGAGGGGGTGAGGAGTGGGGTTAGAAGCAGTCACAGCAATCTACGGCAGGGAGGTGCTGATGGAGACTCATCTTGAATGGACCCAGTTTAGATTGGGAGGAGATCTCAACAGGCAGGGAATTCAGCCACAATGGCACCCTGTACTTGAATGCTCTTTGCCCTAGTGAAGTCCGACAGTGGGGTACTTGAAAGGGAGATTTATTGGTCCTTCTGGTGATCCTAGAGGTGGGGTGGGGGGTGAGGAGGTGAAGGAGGGAAGGGGGATAGAGCCCTAATGTAATCTTCTTGACAAAGAGGCAGGTCCAATATTTAAGCCTCCCCTCAAAATTTAGCCAGTTTGTCTGAGAATAGAGGTTGTATGTATGTGAGAGCCTGCCACATCCAGTTACAAGCTGCCAGGCCTTGTTAAGCATGACCTTTATCCTACCTAATGCACTGTGAGTGGATATATAATAATGCCATAGTCTACTAAGGAAAGGACAGAAGATGTGACAGCTAGGCGGAGGGCAACAGTAGGCAGGCATGCTCTATGCCTATAAAGAAGGCCAATCCTTCAGTTAACAGCAGAGCAGACTAGGTTAATATGTTCATTGTAGGAAAAGGAAGGGGTCAAGAGTGATGCCAAAGTACTTGAAATTGTGTACTTGTTCTAGCAGTGTGAGTTGCCAATTAAGGATGTTCAGAGGGGTGCCTTTGTGCTTATTTTGAGGTAGAGCAAACAACATTACTTTGTTTTTTTCTTTTATAGTTCAGTATGAGTTTATGTCTGGAGATCCATAGTTCTGATTCAGTAAAAAACCTCTGTAGGTTATTTTGCAGGTGGGTAGGATCAGGGTGGCTACAGAAGATTACAGTATCATAGGCATACAAAAGTAGCTTCCCAGAACAGGCTGAGGGGAGGGTGTTAATAAACAAACTGTAAAGGAGTGGATCAAGTACCCTGGGGTACTCATGACCTGACTGGAAGACTAAAGGAGAGGATATTGTTAATTTTAACTAGCTGAGATCTTCCATGTTAAGTAGTTGGCGAGTCATGAGGTGGCTTCTTGGGACAGTTCCACGGAAGAGGGGGAATCCACAAGAAGGGCATGGTTGACCGTGTCAAATGCCTTAGTCAGGTCTATGTGAACAGACCCGACTAAGTGACCACGTTCAAGAGCTCTCTGAATAAAATTGGTATATTCCAGGAGGGCAGTGGAAGTGCTATGGCCCTTCCAGAAACCATGTTGCTGGGGAAATTGTATATTATAGTTCGCCAGGTTTTCGATGAGCTGGTCAGAGGCAATTTTTTCAAGTGCTTTGGAAATGGGAGGTAGGATAGAAATAGGGCGGTAATTGCCATGGGCAGTTCTATCGCCACTCTTTGGGGTGGGATGACAACAGCCAATTCCACTGGGTGGGGAACTGGCTGAGACACAGGGAAAGATTAAGAACTTTGGCAAGAGTGGACAAAACAGCATCAAGGACAAGTTGCAGGAGTTTTTGATCCAGGGAGTCTCCACTAAGTCTGGACTTCCCAAGGATCCTAGATAGGTAGGATTTTGCTTCATGCTGGGTTACTATCCTGAATCGAAAGGGGGTTGTTTGTTTGGGGGGGATACTCGATAGTGTATTTATACTGATAACATACCCTAAATGTATTAGATAGCCTGCCTATTATGAGTACCATCATAGAGGAATAATGGTTTAGGTGGAGCAATATTACCAGGCCATGACCTAGGACCTTCTTCCCCCCTCCTTGCTGGGTATCTGTCTTCTAAGCTCCCCCCATCTGTAGCATAACTAAGCATTTACATAAGCATTAAATTTACCTGGGGGTAGTCCTAATCTTCACTTGTATGAACATACGAAAATTGCCAGCAGAAAAAGGCCTCAGTGGTCTATCAAATCTGCTTGATTGTGCAGCTCAGTCTATTTTACTGGAGCTGCCCCACCCTCCTCTTGCCTCCAAGAGCAATCTTCCCACTTCTCTATTCCTCCTCCTCCTCCTTCCTCCCATTGCCACCTTCATTTTCACCCTGTGTCACCCCCCCTTAAAACTTCTCACTGTTTCCAAAGATACCACCTCCTTAGGCAGTTCATTCCACTTTGGTACCATCCTTTCTGTGAAAAAGTGCATCCTCAATTCTTTTTTAAATCTACCCCCCCCCCAAGTTTCAGACTGTGGTCTCTAGTGCTCCCTTCCCTTTTTAAATTGAAAATGTCCTCCACTCCAACCCTGTTTATACCCTTTAGATACTTGAAAGTTTCTATCATATCCCCCTTTCCCTTCTGTCCTCCAAGAAATACATATTAAGCACTATTAACCTCTTATCATATGGTTTGTCTCCTAGGCCCTGTATCATCTTAGTTGCCCTACGCTGGACCCCTCAAGTAGCTTTATGTCCTTCTTCAACTAAGGGCACCAGAATTGCACACAGTACTCCAAATACGGTCTAACCAATTACCTATAGAAGGGCAGAATGATTTCCTCTCTCCTAGAGGTGATTCCTCTGGTGATGCATTCCAGCATTTTATATGCTTTGGCTGCTGCTTTATAGTACTGTGCAGAGTGTTTCATGTCACCACTGAGTACCAGCCCTTGATCCTTTTCCTCCTTTGAGCTGGACATCTGTACCCCCCCCCAGCCAGTAGCTTTCCCTTGGGTTCCTACAACCGTTCCCACGTGCATGACCTTGCACTTCTTGGTGTTAAATCCCAACTGCCAGATTCCAGACTATTTCTCAAGTCATATCCTCCCTGAGTTCCTGTCTCCCCTCCTCTATGTCCACCCTCCCACAGATTTTAGTATAATCTGCGAAAAGACAGACCTTACTCTTTACCCCTACTGCTATGTCACCAATAAAAAGATGTTGAATAATACTGGACCAAGCACTGATCTCTGTGGTACCCTGCTTAACATGTGGTTGAGGGATGGAGTTTGCCATGGGGGGGCAGTCATGAGGATGGAATACTCATGGGCTAATCAGTTATATCCCGGTGGCTTTATTGCCTTGCATTTCTATTGTTTTATATCAAGAAGGTGGGGGTAGGCATACAGCCTTTCACTATACAGTAAAACCCCATTTATATGAACCACCTTTAACCAGAACTTCCTAGCTAACAGACTATGCTAATGTCCTCCAGTGGTCACATAACACCTGTTCAGAGTAGCACTATGACCATATTGTAAGTTTTTTTTACAGATGATTTAACTTGCTCTGTCAAGTTTTAAGTCTGATGACAGATAACACCATACAGCACAGAAGCACAGTGCACAGATGTCTAACTGAAAATGCACAGTTCTTAGCATTGCTCAGAAGCTCTGAATAGTGGAGCATTTGAAGAATGGAGAGAAAGCAGTCTTCTTGGCAACTGAATATGGGGTTGGCAAGTCCACCATATTGGACATTCAGAAGGCACAGGAAGTTAAGGAACTTTACGTGCACAATGGAGTCAGCATCTGGCAGTGAAGACTGTAAGACTATGCAGGCTTGTGCTTATGATGAGAGGAATTCAGCAATGTATGTGCGGTTCTGCCAGGAGAGGGGAAAGAGGGCACCAATATTGGGCCCACTGTTAAAAGAGACGGCACTTCAGTTCCATGAAAGATGGGGGAATAAAACTCCTTTTTCCTGTGATTGCTGGATGGCTTGACAGATATGAGAAACATCACGGCATCCATCAGCTCAGACTTAGTTGGGAGAGGTTACATGCAGCGGATGAGGGAGTGGCACCATTCATTCATTCAGAAACTCGGTGGAATTATTGTGGCAGAGTGTCTGACAGCACAACAGGTTTTCAATGCCAATGAGACTGGACTTTTCTGGAGTTGCTTGCCTGATAAGACACCGGCTCATGGTGAGGAGCATGCTGCTCCCGGAGTTAAAAAAACAGGAAAAGCGGGCCACAATTCTGGGGTGTACAAATCCAAGTGGTACACATACACTGCAGCCATTCATGATTGGGAAATCCCATGAACCCTGTTGTTTTAAACATGTCATCATGTCCAGCCACCCAGTATAGTATGCTGCCCAAAACAACAGTTGGATGGATTTGCATCTTTTTAAGACCTGGTTTCATGACCAATTTGTCCCTGCAGTTAAATTGCACTTACGATCACAAAGGCTCCCACTGAAAGTAATCTGTTAGTAGACAATTCCCTAGCTCACCTGGAAATCCCACTAGTCAAAACAGGAGGTGTCTCAGTCAGATGTGTCTCCCCCCACCCAACACAACATCTAAACTGCAGCCTTGTGACCTGGGGATACTGGAAATTGTAAAAAGAAATTACTGCAAAAAGTTGCTGCAATCTGTTCTCTCTGATGACAGAGTGTCCCCCTGAACAAAATCATAAAGAAAATCGCTCTTAAAGATGTGTGCTACATGTTGGCAGTGGCATGGCAAACTATACATCAGGAGACCACACAGAAATTATGGCAAAAGTCAGGCATCAAGTTTCCAACAGAAGGTGTCGTCGAGGATGACATGACAGATGAGGAAGGCAGAACAGCTGCTGCTGCTGCTGCTGCTTAACTCACCCAGATCCAAGTAGAGCAAAAGGAGTTAAGTGAAATTGTGGCTGCTCTTCCTGGAGACCCTATTTCTGCATCCCAGTTGGCAAAGTGGCTGTCATGTGACTCCAGTGAGGAGGTGCATGAAATTCTGGATGAGGATTCCATAGTAAAACGTATACTAAGCAGTACACTAGATGCCAATGCCAACTCAGAAGAGGAGGAGGGGGAGGAGGATGCCACACCAGCACCTATAACTCACTCTGAGGCTGCCACTTACTTTGAAAAATGTTTGCAGTTCCTAGAGACACAACCCGACAACACTGCATTCGATTTGATGCTGGTACAGAACCTACATGCAAGGGCAAGTAAAAAAAAGATTTGTGTTTTCTTTCTCGGAGGTATCTTGGACCAGAATTGACTCACTCTTAGATCATTCTCAGACTTGCAGGTCACATGGAAACTTCCTAAACAGGATTTCTGGAAGTTTTTACAAATTCGGCCAGCTTATAACTCTCTCTCTAGTTTAGTGTATAGGCATACTCTTCTAAACCCATACATCTCGCACTGGACTAATTTATCAGTAAAATTAAATTGCTCCATTTACAAAGACATTATTGATAATCTACCTAATCAGTCTATACAGGCCAAAAATAAATGGAGTACTCTTTTTAACTACAATATTTCAGAAGCACAATGGAGTAATTGTTGGCGTATTGCACATAATACCTTTAAAGATGCCCGTAGTTCTTTAATACAAACTAAAATCCTACATCTTTGGTATAGAACCCTCTCTGTGTTTCAACGAATGGGCCTATTAAATAATAATAATTGCTGGTGATGCAATTTGGCCAACGGGGATCTACTTCATATCTTGTGGTCTTGCGCTCCCAGTAATAAGCTCTGGCATAAAGTCTGTTTACTTGCCTCCAGAGTAACAGAACAAAAACTACCTTTTGACCCCAAGCTATTCCTTCTAGGCATCCTTATCCCCAATAGCTCTCTCCTCTCACATGCACATGTTAGATGGCTAAACATACTTTCTGTTCTGGTCAAACGTCTGATTCTTATGAAATGGAAATCAACTCTGGTGCCTTCTCTTTCAGATGTTCTTCAAAGCCTCTCTCAGTATGCCTCCTTAGACCGATTATCTCATGTTACTCATAACCGACTCATTGTATATGACAGATGTTGGCAGGATTTCTTCAAGTACATCAAACCTAGTTCTTCTAGACCCTAATTCTTATGGATATTTAGCAATCCTTATTTTCCTCTCAGATTAGGTTTTCTCAAAACAATGTGCAGATTTCTCCTCTTTTTTGCCTTCTTCCCTGTTTTCTCACTTTCTCCTTCCCTTCCTCCTTGCTTTTTTCTCTTTTCTTTCTTTCCTTGCACACTTTTCTCTTATCTTCACCTCTCCATTACTGAACATTGTTCATATTACCACATTTATCACTTTTTGCAATTTACTGAATGCCTTGTCATAGCCTGCCCTAGCATGTATTTCATACATGGTTGCCATTTCTGATCCTATAATACCCAATTGATTGTAACCCTTCTGCTCTCCACTTACATCCTGTCTAGGTTTGTGTTTTATTATCAATACATGTATATAAGGCTTCTCCAATATGTTTACCCTAAATACTGTGTTTTGTTAAGTGATATTTTATACCTTACATGGAAGATAGTCTTCTATTGTATTAGATGTGTGCTTTCTTATATACTCGAACTTTAATAAAAAGACAAAGTGAAAAAAAAAGATTTGTGGGACTGAAGCAGAAAACTGTGACTGATTTTTTCAATAAAATGTAAACTTTTGCTTTTTGTTTTTATTAAGCGTTCTTTTACACAGAGAATGAAATAAAGCGCTCAAATACTGTTCTCATAGTACCGCAGTCTCGACTTTGCCTTCTTGCCTTTGTTAATAATGGCAGACCCATTCATCCGGACTCCTGATTATCCAGTCATTTCTGATGTTCCCAGCAGGTTTGGAAAAACAGTATTCTACTGTACTTGTGTCTTCTTGCCCTATTACTGCTGTCTTAAACCTTTGCTTCAGGCTTCCCCACTCTGCTGTCTTCCAGGTCTGATCAACTCCTGTCCCCCCTCCCCATGTAAGCTGCTGCATTGCATGGCAGATTCAGTCAAATCAGAAGTCTGAAAGAGTTGCCTAGTACAGCAATCCACAATTTTTTAAAGCTCCCCCACCCAAAGGAAGAAACATCACATGCCTCTTAAATTCTCTTAGGCGAGCACCTCTACTTTACTTCCCCAAGTCTGGGTGGTGTTCATGGTCTCAAGTATCTGAATCTGGAGTCACTCTTCAAAATGAGTGTAGTAGCACCTGGATGTCTTCTGGTCCATCAGCTCATTGGTGTGGTCTCAGGTTGTAGCCCCTCATGTCACATGTCTTCCCTCACCTTCTTTGGCATGCAATGCATCATGGCACCATCCTCAAAAAACACTCTGAGGAGCACTACTTACAGTGCTTGAATCTAGACTCAGACCGGCTGGCTCCAACTATCAAACCGCATAAAGTTTCTTACCTGCTCCATGGCAAAAAAAATCTACCTTGGCCTTGCACTTTCTGGGGTCTCAACTCTGTTACAACACCAAATTAACAAATGGTGCCTTAGGAGATCCACACTACAGCTACTGAAAGTCCCCCACTGTTACACTTCACAGGGACAGCACTCTTTTGCTTATTGAGCGCCACTCTGGTTCAATGGCCTCAACCCCACCATCTCCTCTGCCCCAACAATTTGTATGTTTAAAACTAGTCTCTGGGGCTATCTCACTACCAACAGCTCCTGTGACTGCCCAACTTAACCTTGTTTCTCCACTTTCCTTCCTGCTCTAGTGGTCCCCCCTTCACTGGATTCTACCCTCACATCTTGGTATACCCAATGCTGCACTTTTCACCCTCTCCCCACCCTTCCTACATTCCTTCTCCCCCCCCTCTTCCTCTCCCTTGACTCTGGCACTTTATCTGTTGTCTGTTTTCTCTGACAAATGCCGCTGGCTGCCTTGTTACAATGATACCCTTGAATTGTATTAATCTGTACTCTGTTTGCAATGTCCACATTGTTGTAATGTCTGTCTTGATGTTCCCCATAATTTGTATTTCTCTGATGTGGAACCTTTGTAAAAGAGCCAAGGCTCAAAGGTATTTGTAATCCTAGACTTGATAAATAAAATAAATAAATAAAATAAAAAAAAGAAGGTCTGTGCCTTGAGAATGTATTTTACAGCAGCATAGGTCTAGCATTTTTCCAAGATTTCCTGGTGATAATCCTGATCAAATGTGAGCTTAGCTTGCTGAAACATGCTCCCTCTCAGCTGCCAGGCTCTGCGTGTAAGATCTTACTTTGTTTTAAAGTTCAGGAGGGGAAACACTATAGACTGTGGCCATGCTGATGATGCAGTAGGTTTAGGGACTGTAGCACAATGCACTCTCAATGCATATTGTACAGTTTAGTGGTACAGACAGTGCTTCCATTAGCAGGTTCTCCAAGTACTGTATGCAGGCTTATTGGGGCCCCCTTTGCCTTCAAGGAAGCCATATATGTGAATGTTATCTTGTCTTGAGCAGCTCTTGAGATCAGTATGTTTTTCACGGAGCTTCCCATTCATCTTGAGGAGGTGACTAAGAAGTCACTGAGTATGTTGTTCTCTCTCTTCAGTATCCAAGATTCTCTGTTCTGCCCCAGTTACTATCTTTTCCGCTGTGGTTGGTTCCACATTGACCTCAAGGATTTAGCTGTTTGTTTCTGATTAAAACTCTCTTAGTTTATAAAGCACTTCCTTCAATTCTTCTGCATATTGTGGAATCATGATTGATCTCTGGGTTCCAGCCATCTCTGGCATGCTGATGCTGCTATTGTTGTCATCGGATGGAAAGTCTTCTAAAGTGGCATGCTTTGGATTTTTTGATGCTTGTCTTTCTTGGGTTGAGTCATTCCTTACTCCTTTATCAGTTAGTGGCATTAACGCAAGTGCTAGAGTGAATTTAAGAGCAGAAATAACGGGGTTTAAGCTGTGGCTAGACAGATCCAGTCTCTCACACAACTAGCATGTTTGGTGAAGTCTGATTCAGTCCCATGGTTTCTGGCTTCAGATTTCACAGCTTTAACCACTAACTCACAATCCAAAGTGCCTCTCCTCTTCTTAGCTTGTTACAAGCTACATCATGCTACAGAAAGCATACAGTGGAGCCTGTCACGATGAAGCACAGTATCAGATTCTTGCATGACAAAATAGATTAACTGCCATTTAAATTGCTTTCGTTTCCTGCAGTAACTCTGCTGTAAAAGTCTGCAGTATTCTCTGTTGCATCCTGGCAGGCTCTATTGCACATTAATGGTACAGTATTCCTCTAAGCTCACTGCCATGGCAGATGCAGCTCTAGCCCTTGAAGGAATCAAACCAGAGACACTGAGTCCAAAGTAACAAATCAAACTAGAAACATAGAAGATGTTGGCAGATAAGGACCACTTGGCCCACGCAGTCTTTCTTGCATTAAAACCCAGCTGATAAATTCTTGACCATTCTTCCAATTTTTTTATGTCCTCCCTCACTCTAGCTACCCCCTCCTGTTGTGTCCACTCTGTTACAGAGTTTCATGTTCACAAAAAGGCACACCTTTCCTTCCAGCCCCTCTGCAATGTCACTTATAAAGAAACTGAAGAGGACCAGCCCCAGCACCAACCCCCTGCGGCACCCCATTAGTCACTTTCCCTACTCCAGAGTGGGTGCTATTTACCACCACATAGAAACATAGAAGATGTCAGCAGATAAGGACCACTTGTCCCACACAGTCTGCCCAAAATTCCCGATCTATAGTGCCACAGGATGCACTACTTGACCTCCGGCTTACAACCCCCTTGCTTCTAAGATTCCCTGCATTCTTAAATCCTGCAACTGTTTCAGCCCCCACTACTTCCTCTGGAAGGCCATTCCAAGTGACATCCACCCTCTTCTTGAAAAAGTACTTTCTCACATTTTCCATGAGCCTCCCTCCTTCCAGCTTCAAATGTGTCCCCTTGTCCTTGAGCATCTTTTCCTTCGGAAAATACTCCCTTCCTGTACATTATTTATTCCTGTTAGGTATTTGAATATCTCTATTCTATCCCCCTGTTCTCTCCTGTCTTCCAAGGAGTACATATTTAAATCTTTGAGTCTCTCTCTGTAGGGCTTCTGATGTAGGCCCTGCAACATTTTAATTGCCTTCCTTTGTACCACCTCCACCCTATCAATGTCCTTTTGGAGATGGGGCCTCCAGAACTGAACACAGTACTCGAGGTGAGGTCTCACCAGTGATCTATACAGGGGCATTATTACCTCCCTCTTTCTGCTGGTGATATCTCTCCCTAACCATCTAAGCATTCCACTAGCTTTCCTCACTGCTTTATCACATTTTCTAGCTACCTTTAAGTCATCAGAAATGATCACCCCAGGTCCCTTTCCTGCTTTGTGACTGTCAGTACCTCTCTTCCCATTTGGTATGTTGCCCAGGTTCCTGTGCCCCATATGCATGACTTCACACTTTCTTGTATTAAAACCCAACTGCCAAACCCTTGACCATTCTTCCAGTGTTTTAAAGTCTTCCCTCATTCTATCTACACCCCCCACACACACAGTTTGTCCACTCTGTTACAGAGCTTTGTGTTCATGAACAGGCACACCTTTCCTTCCAGTCCCTCTGCAATGTCACTTATAAAGACATTGAAGAGGACCGGCTCTAGCACCGACCCCTGAAGCACCCAACTAAACACTTTCCCTAGACCAGAGTGGTGACATTTACCACCACCCTTTGACTCCAATTGCTCAGCCAACTTTCCACCCATTTTACCATTTTAGGCCCTACCCTTAGGCCCCTGAACTTGCTTATCAGTCTCCTATGCAGAACGGTGTTGAAGGCCTTGCTGAAATCCAGGTAGGCCATGTCCACTGCCTCTCCCTGATCCACCTCCTTGGTCAACCAATCAAGTAATTCAATCAGGTTTGTCTGGCAAGACCTCCCCCTGTGAAACCATGTTGCCTTGGATCCTGCAGTCCATTGGCAACAAGGTAATTCCCAATCCTTTCCTTCAGTAGTGATTCCATTACCTTGCCCCCCACACCAACGTCAGACTGACAGGCCTGTAATTCCCTACCTTCTCCCTTTTCCCACTTTTGTGTAGTGGGACTACATCCACCTTCCACCAGTGCCACAGCACATCCCCTTTTTCCAATAACAGATTGAAAAGGGTTGTCAGAAGTGCAGCTAGAACGTTGGTAGTTCCTTAAGTACTTTTTCTTCTGTAAAATGACTTATATCAACTTCCTGCCCCATCATGCCCTTGTCCTCAATTTGTGGCCCACCTCCATCCTCCTCCTCCTTGAATACCGAGCAGAAGTTTTTGTTCAAAATATCTGCTGTTTGGTAGTCCTCTTCCACATAACCCTCTCCTTCCTCTTTTAGTCTTACTATCCCTCTTTCTGTCTTTCTCTTTTCACTTATGTGCCTAAAAAATGTTTTATCCCCCCATGGCACAGAACTGGCAATCATTACCTTTGTTTGCGTTTTAGTGCTCCAAATTGCCTTCCCTGTCTCCCTTTGTTTCTCCTGGTAAGTCTCCTGGTCCTCCTCCTCCTCCTTCTTCGGCATTTCTTTGTACCTATTAAATGTCATCCTTTTTGCTGTCACTTTTTCTGCTACCCCCTTTGAGAACCATAGTGGTCTCCTTTTTCTCTTGCCCTTGCGAACCTGCCTAATGCAGAGATTAGTTGCTTGTTCAATGCCTTCTTTGATTTTTGCCCACTGTTCCTCAATTCCCTTCAGTTTTCCTATCCCTGCTAGGACATTCCAGAGGCATTGTTCCGTTTTTCTTAAAATCTGCCCTCCTGAAGTCCAGCACCCTTATACTTGTGTAATTTGATTCTGGCCCAAAACTTATATCAAACCACACTGTACGGTGATCACTGGTCCCCAGGTGGTCCCCCACTGCAATGGGAGTCACACTGTCCCCATTAGTCAGTACTAGGTTCAGTAATGCCACCCCCATGAGTTGGTTCCAGGACTAGCTGCCGGAGGAATGCCCCCTGCATGGCACCTAGGATGTTCCTGCTCCTAGCTATAGTTGCAGTTGGGAGACTCCAATCCACATCCGGTAGATTGAAGTCACCTACCAGCAGTACTTCCCCTGATGAGCCATCCTTAGAATTGCTTCTGTAATTTTCTTATCCACCTCATCCCCCTGTGTTTGAAGTCTGTAAATCACTCCCATCTGAATAGCTGTCCCTTTTCTTCTTTCCAGAGTGACCCACAGTGTGTCCCTCTCTCCCTCTGCTCTCACTATATTTCTGTGGCTTTTATGCCATCCCTTACATAAAGAGGCCACTCCTGCCCCTTTCCTACCTACCCTGTCCTTCCTGAACAGAGTATAACCGGGTATGGCCACTTCCCAAACCCTGGTTTACATTGTACCATGTCTCTGTGATGGTGCAAGTGCAGGTCTGTTTCCACCATTGTAGCCTTCGGGTCTATCAACCTGTTGCTCAGACTTCAGGCATTGACACACAAGGCTCCCCAGGTTAAGTTACCATCCTCTACCCTTTTTCCCTTTTGCCCTTGTATCCCGATGCGTCTATTATTTTTCTTAGTTCTAGTCCTGCTTTTCACCCACTGGCATTTATCCTTTTTCGTTCACTTTCCTTTTGTTTCTCCCTCATTATTCCCATTTTTTACCTCATGAGCCTGTGGGGAGGACACTTTTTGTTTTCCTGCCCCCTTCCACCCCCCCCTCACTTGCTAGTTTAAATGCTTGCTAATGAAGCATTTAAACCATTCACTAAGGACCTTGGTTCCCCCTCTGGATGGATGTTCACTTCACTTTAAAACTTTATTGTATTAGCTAAAAAGCTTTTACAAGTAGAGCAAGTTAAAATACATACAATATATAATATTTCACATCCTCACAAGTGTTACAAGCTATCAAGGAGACAGTATACAAAAAAGACATCTTACAGTAATATTGCATCTAAGTCCTTTAAACCTCCAGCCCTAATTAACTGACAAATGACACATATTAAGAGACAGTAAACCACTTTTTGATATTGAGAAAATATTGAGCTACTCTATAGTACACTCATCCTCTGTATGAATCAAAATATTTGTCAGTGTCTCTTTATCTGCTTGATACATATTAACTAAAAATGGAGCCAACCAGTACAACCTTTCCTTTACATAAAACAAACATTTCCACATAATATGAAGGAGGTTTTCATCCCCCCATGCTACAGTCACATTCATGTGATATAGTTGAAGCTTTATTATGGCGATGTGCTAATACATTATGAGGAAAATACTCAAATTTATAACAAGTGAAGATGGTACACAGTTTGGGATCAGTTATACATTCCAAATATGCCTTTGGTCCAAAGTATTCATTATTTTTAGAGAACTATTTGGAGTAATGAGACATTTGAATTGCTTTGAAATGTTCAAGTATCCGAAAATTATTAACCTTCTTCTTATTATACTTTTTGTATAGGATACTTAAGGTAATTCTTTTCTCTACTGCTTTCCTTAGTATAGCCAGATTATGTTTGATTAAGAGTTGTCTAATAGTAGAATACCAGAAATTGGACCTATAACCCAAAGCATACCACTTCTTTTTTTCCAAAAGAGCTTATTTAGCCAAGGAACTTTTTAGAACATCTTACCAACTTTGACCAGAAATTTAGTTTTCGGGTTTCAATCAGGGCATTAATATTCATTAGACCCACTTCCGCTCTCAAATGTCTGCAGGACACGAATGTCTGAGTCTCATGACATTTCTCAAATGTTTGAAGACAGGTACTACCAGTTTGTTAGGGTTTTTGATTTACCAGCATTCAACACCATACAGTAGCTGTGATTCATATTTAGTTGGGATAGCATGAATCAGAGGTAATATTGTTGCAGCTCCATATCTACAATTAAATCTATGAAGGCCCCCCACCATTTTTATTAGTTTCTGTGATAATATTTAAGTATGACAGTTCCAAAGACCATTTACAGCGAGAGTCACCCCAAGATAAATATAACTGGAAACAACCTCTAGATTCTGCACTCCTACATACCATTCCCCAGTAATTTTTCTTCCTCCAAAGACCAAAATCTTTGTTTCATTAATATTATTTATTTATTTATTTATTTTAATTCTTTGTTTTTCTTGCCTACAGCAGCCAGTATGTCAGCCCAGTCACAGACCCTTGAGCTCCCACTTCCATCAGCTGTGACTCCCCTGACTTTCCCCCAGGGTGGGGTTGTGGCGCTGGGGCTAATGCCGCAATCTTAGGACTCGATCGAGGAGTCTGGCCTGGAAGCTAATTTAGAGCCAAAGACGGGCTTCACTTGTGGAAGCTGTAGGCTTATTATTTTTGTTGGATTACCCCAGGGAAGGGACATGCAATGATGTCCTGTGTCTGCCCTGTCCTTCTTAGTTTTTGGGGCCAGTGCTTGTGATTCCCCCTGGCCTCTGCCAAGAGTCATACATGTGGCAGGCACTCACCCGACCCTCCCCCAGAGAAGGAGAGCAGCCCTGAGGGTGCTCGATCCTTCTCCCTCAGCTGGCCCTACAGCTGCCTGGGTGACCGGCATCACAAGTGGAAACCCAACCTCTGTGCCAGCGGGCCGGCATTTTATAAATATTAATTGTAAGTTGAAGTTTATCTGATTTTTCTTCAGAAAATCTAATTTCTTTTGTAAACCTTTTCTGGTCAGTGAAAAGAGAATAATATTGTCTATGTAAGTTAATCCTGGGCAGGATAATACTTCAGTCTTGGGTGAATCTGACTGGAGTCCTATGAGATCTCTTAGCATATTATCAACATACAAGGAGAAGCGGAGCTAAAAGACAGCCTTGTCTTACCCCTTTATTGATTTTAACAGGGGCTGTCAATTAAGTGCCATTCTAACCTTCACCCAATTATTCTGATATAGGCTAGCAATAATATACACAAGATTTCTATCTATACTTCTGTCTATAAGTTGTTTCCACAGTATAGTTCTTGAAATAGAGTCAAACGCTAAAGAACAATTGATGAATACCATGAATAATTTTTGTTTTCGTAATACTACATATTTTTCAATAAAATTTCTTAAGACAAAAATATTATCCAATGCAGAGTAATTTTCTCTGAACCCTGCTTGTAGATCTGAAATACCTACCTTCAGGGTTACTTGAATCCATAATCTATTTAATGTAATTCTTGAGAAAACTTTCAAGTTATTATCCAATATACTTTCTGGTCTATACATTGCTGGGTCATTAGTTGGGCCCTTTTTATGAATGGGAACTATACTAGCATGGTGTCAAGAAGAAGGAAAATATCTAGATGCTATACATTTGTTACATATTATTGTCAAAGCTCTGCCCATAAGATAGAATGGCAATAAAATACTTCAGCAGGTATACCACCTGGCCCTGGAGCTTTACATTTTTTTAATGCATTAATTGCTAAAATAACTTGACCCCTGACTCAGCTGCTACACTGCCAGGCTATACATTGTGCAGATCTGATAGAGTGGGGAAGAGGGTTGGGGGATGTGCACTGTACCTCAGGAACCACCTACAAGGTGTCAAAATTGAAACAATGCTCCCTAATGGGGTTACCCAGATCCTCATCCTAAAGGTTGCTGTTGGCAACTCTGGCAAATCACTCTACATAATGTCAGTCTACGTACCCCCTCGCAACCAGAAGAATGCTTTTGCATCCTTTGTAAACATCAGTTCCCAGCTCCCCAAAAAATCAGAAATTGTTGCACTTGGTGATTTCAATACAAACTGGCTTGCCCCCCCAGACATCATGTCTCAGGGATACAGCTGCAGCCCAAAATCTGTCACAGATGGTACTTACTCGTACTAGGGTAAATTACAATAGGGGCTCTAGTTCCGTCATTGACCTCATCTTTACAAATCAACCTGAGTCGATACAGGATGTCCAGGTCCTCCCAGATTTGCTCAGTGATCATTCTCCGGTCACCTGTTGCTGGTCTAACAGCTGGAAGTCCCCCCCAGATCTCAAGACATCACCAGCTAAAGAAAGGATCCCTAGTACATTTCCACAACTACCTTCTAAACCTTGACAGGTCCCTCCTTAATCACCAGTCATCAGCGAATGCTGCCCTCTCTTACTTCATAAGCTCCTTCCAAACCGCCTGTGATATCTCCGCCCCTTTTGTAAAGCGGGCAGAAAAAAAAACAATCCTCTCCATGGATAAATCGATCCCTGATTGGCCAAATGAAGGCCCATGATAATCTATGGCACCGTGCCCTAGACTCCGGTTGCTCTTCTGACTGCCAACTGTACTGTGCTGCTTGAAATTCCTGCACCTGGGCTACCCTCCAGGCTAAGGTAGCATATTATCAAGCCAATCTTACTGTCACCTGTGGAAATCAGAAAAGGTTCTGGGAGAATATAAAGGAACTCAGTGGTAAGGACCCCCCTCACCCCTCCATGCTGATTATTGATGGTGCTGCCACCCAAGACCCTTGTACGAAAGCGAATGCTTTTAATACCTCATTCTCTGACCTCAGTTCTATCCTCCTCCTGACTTCTTCTCGGTATCTACTGGCCAGTTACTATCACCCCAGTGCTCCACCTTTTCGCTTCAGAATGATCTCCCCTAGCATTGCCTATACCTATTTCTCCAAGTTCCTCAGTAAAACAAGACAGAGTAGTGACTCACTTGATGTGAAGCTGCTCTCCCTAACTCATGACACAGTACTAACACCCCTAACCAAAATACTCAACATGTCTCTGTTTCTAGGGCAGTTCCCTTCACTGTGGAAAAGGGTGGTTATTACTCCAGTACATAAAAATGGTGACCATACCTCTAGTTGTAATTATATGTCCATTTCCATCCATCCTCCCCTATCAAAAGCATTGAAAAAAATTGTTGCTGATCAACTTACTGAATACTTGGACTCACACCATCTACTGTGCCAGCAACAGCATGGTTTCAGGAAAGGGCACAACACAACCACCGCCCTACTAGAAATTACCTCTTTTATCCATGATGCCCTAGACAAGGGAGCCCTGGTTGGATCTGTCTATATCGATCTCTCTAAGGCCTTTGACATGGTTACTCACCCAATGCTCATCAACTCCCTCCTCTCTTTTGGTGTATCCCAAGAGACCACTGGCTGGTTCTCCAACTATCTCCATGGACGAACCCAGCAAGTGAAGATCAATAACACCCTGTCCACAAACCTTTCTGTCCTATTGGGTGTCCCTCAAGGATCCATCTTCTTTCCTTTCCATCCATACTCCTCTTCTTTCTGTACTTAAACTCCCTCTCTATGGCCTCCACTGGACATCTCATCCTATGTACTGATGATGCAGTGATGTTCAGTTGGCACCCAGACCCAGCCCAACTCCAAACATCCCTACAGGACTCCTTCACAGAAATATAATGCTGGTTTGCCTCCCACAAGCTTGTCCTCAACTATAAGAAAATGAAGGTCATGCTATTCACCCATCCACAACATAAACTCAACTTGACCTCCCTCTCTATACAAAATTCCAAGGGTACAACTCTGGAACCAGTTACCAGCTTTACATATCTAGGGGTCACCCTAGACTTGTTTCTTACCTTCCTTGAACATATAGCTGTGACTTTCTCTGCAATCAACACCAGAATTGGCCTCCTGTATAAACTCCGACCCTGTCTCCCTCCTGACGGCCTCCGACTAGCCATCTCTAGCTCCATCCTCTCTCTGGTAGACTACAGCATAGTCATCTATGTTGCTGCCTCAGACACCACCCTGGCCACTATCAAATGCTCCCTAAATAAGGCCTGCTGACTGGCCACAGGCAGTGAATGGCTCACACTTACCTCTGGCCTCTACCAACCCTTGTCATGGCTTAACTTTCAGTGGTGTCTATTCTACCAGACCTGCCTTCTGGTCCCAAAAATTCTACTGGGCCTGTCCCCCAGAATGTCTCTCGCTTCTTCAACCGAGCTTGCTGAGATGGGTCATGAGACACTCTGACACTACTGCCTTTCACATCCCTTTTGTCAAGACTAGCGCTGGCCAAAGGTCCTTTTGCTACAGGGCTTCTCTCTGGATTAACTCAATCCCTGGGTTTACCCCATCAATCCCCAGATTAGAGCCCTTTAAAATGAACCTATGGCACTATATTATATCCAGCTGTAAATGTGATTGCAGGTAACTCCTTTTCCCTGTACTGACAAGACCCTCTGCTGAACATGCACTTGACTTTATAGTCTAATTGTACTATACACACAGTTGGTGTTGCCCTATGTATTGGTAGTTGTTATGCACTGTGCCTCTGTACTTTTATTCTCTGTATTTTGTCTTTACTATTCTCTGTATTTGTTTTCATTCTCTGTATGACGTGGAACCTTTGTAAATGAGTCCCTGACTCAAAGGATTGTAATTCTGAGACTTTAATAAATAAATAAAAATAAATAAAACTTCTTCATATGTTATAAATGGGAAGACCTCTTGATTTAGTACTATAGGTTCCTCCCAATCTGCTACTGTTGGGATGAAAAATATTTTAGAAAATGTTCTGTCCAAACTACTTCTGGAATATATGTAGCAATGCTGTTCTTAATATTAGCTGTTCCATTTGCCACTAATTGGCAAAACATTTTTGAGTCTCTGGTTCTAATTGCAGTCAACATTTGGCCCCACTATCCTTTATAATATCTTAGTTTTTTATTTTTTACAAGCTCTTTATAGTTCTTCTTTTCTCTATTCAGATCTTTCAATACTGTCTTATTGTGATGCTTCCTATAATTTCTAAGAAGTTTCCATATATGTGATTCAGTTTTTCTACATTCCTGATCATACCAACCATTATATAATTGATTCTTCTTTTGAATCCTCCTTGAACATTCTAGATTGGTTACTATAGTCTGAAAGAGTCTTCTTAATGATTCTAATAATATTGCTATATCCTGTGCAAATAATTTAGTTATAGAGCAACTAAGAAAAGACTTCAATATTAGCGGAGTGAGTTTCAAGTCTGAATTATGTTGCCAGATAATTTTTTTGTTAGCTCTGATCTCCATAAAATTCACAATATTCATGATGGAAGGAGGTTCTACTGACCCTAATTTAATACTTTCAAGTATAATAGAAAGACAATCACTTTCTGAGTAAGTTTAGACAGTTATATTACTCCAAAGGACCTGTCCAGAAAATGTAATCTATAGTTGAGGCCCCTCTTGGGTTAATTAGGTAACTTCACCCTCAGTATGTCTGCTCCACCTTCCATTTAAAGGGACACAGCTAAATTCCTGCAATATTTCTATCTGCTTCATTCCTGACTTATTGGTCTTTGTATCTTTTGAGTTCCTAATAGGTAAAGGGACAAGGCCAGTATTGTAAGTAAATAGAGGATTATCACACAGGCCATCAGAATTCCCTATTCAGGTGTTAAATTCACCTGTCATTAGGATATCACCTTTGGGGTAAAATACTATAACTATGGTAATAATTTGTGTTACATTATCCCATACTTCATTCGTGAAGAAGGAAGAATTAACTGGCAGTACATAACAGTTTATGTGGGCAAAATTCTGCCTTTCTAAGCTAATATGAATTGCAACAAAATTGGCATCCTTAGTTATCAAGTGAACATTCTTACAGGAACCAATGTTAAACAAGCATTTGTCAATGCTGAATATTTGCTTGCTGGTATTAGCACTAGAAGTGCTGGAGTTAGACAGATGCAGAATAGGAATGGCAGTGAAATATTGAACTTCACGCCAACCTCACCTCCACCCTGCAGAGATGGATAGGCATTGGGGTGTGCCTTTGGGTCGTCGTCCATAATGCTCACTCCATTTCACCTCATCCTATCCTGCAGACACCAACAAGTGTTGAGGTGTGCCTAGGAGTGTTCAGCTTTACAGTCACCCGATTCCATAAGGACATATGTCGAAATGAGTGCAGTATGGGAGAATGGGGTGAACTCTGGGGCTGAATAGTCCAAGGCACACCTCGAAGTCTGTCATGGCTGCAGGGTAGGGGTGGAATGGCATAAGCATTACAGCCGGCAATCTAAAGGCACACCCCTGATGCCTGTCAGTCTGTACAGGGTGGGACATTATGGTTAAAAACCCTAACACCCTGGGCATTTGTTGGTATTTGCACTACAGATTTCCAATATGACCTTTTTGTGACCCCCACCTCCTGAAAGAATTTGGGACCTCTGCTCATAAACAGTGGAATTGTGATTTTGTTAATCTGTCCCGAATGTTGATTTCCCACAGCAACAGCATCATTCTGTGCCAGATGTGCAAAAACACAGTTCAGGCAGGATGTGAAAAATGACAGCTGTAGCATTCATAGGGAGGTATGAAGAGATGGCAATGTTGAAAATCTGGAGTGAAAATATTAAACATTTCTCTAACATATGAGCGTATGTGGAAACTGTGCAATGCACGCTCGTAACACAGTCATTTCATGGACTTATTTCACCAAATTTTCAACATAGGCATTTTGTGACCTCTGCTCTTTAACAGTGTCACTATGATTTTCTTAATCGGTCCCAAATGTTAATTTACCACAGCGACCGTGCCATCGTGCACCATATGTGCAAAAACATATTTTAGGCAGGATGTGAAAAATGACAGCTGTACTGTTCATAAGGAGGTGTGCAAAAATGGCAATGCTGAAAATCTGGAGTGAAAGTATTGCAAATTCTTGAAGTTACGAGTGTGCTTGGAAACTGCACAATGCATGCTCATAACATAGTCATTTTGTTGACTTTTGTCACCATATTTTCAACATAGGCATCTTGGGACCTCTGTTCATGAATAGTGTCACTGTGAATTTCTTAATCTTTCCTGAACATTGATTTCCCACAGTGACCGCGCCATCGTGCACTGGATGTGCGAAAACACATTTCAGCCAAGATGTGAAAAATGACAACTGTACTGTTTATAAGGAGGTGTGAAAAAATGCCAATGTTGAAAATCTGAAGTCAAAATATTACAAAATCTCAAAGTTACGAGTGTGTGTGGAAACTGTGCAATGCACGCTCGTAACACAGTCATTTTTTGGAATTTTTTTCACCAGATTTGCAACATAGGCTTTTTGGGAGCCTACCTCATGAACAGTGACACTGTTGTTTTGTTAATTAGTCCTGAAAGGTGATTCCACACAGTGACCATGAAATCACCTTTTGGAACCAAATAACCAGATGACAGTTATTGAATTCATTAGGAGGTGTCTCAGGAACCCCATGTTGAAAATTTGTTGCCAAAATTCACAAAAATGCCCAAGATATCCACCTAAATTGACAAAACCCAATTTATGCCATTATACAGCTTACCGGCATTTCTTCAGGTCGCGGTCGGCTTTGAAGAGTGCAGACATGTTCCCTCCCCACCAAAGATCATCGTGCGAGGCTCCAGAGTAAGTATGGGGTGGGGTGTGTGTGTGTGGGGGGGGAGGTTGGGTGTGGGTTGGGGAAGGGGGCACCGAAACAACAAGGGACGGTTTTCTGTTTTTTTACAGGTTAAAAAAAAAAAGACATCATGGGATGGTTTTTCCATTTATAGGGACAATGCTGGATGTTTGTTGGGGGTGCCTGCAGCCAATGGGGATTGGGCACCCCGTCGGCACATACAATGTGTCTGTGTCTGTGGGTGGTGCATGAGTTGAGGGAGATTTGGCACCCCCCTCGGCACACTACGAACAGGGAGGGACATTATGCCGATGGGGATTGGGCTCCCCCATCAGCAAGTGAACTTGGGAGGGGGCATGCTGACAGGGGGATTGGGCACCCCCATTGGCTTTCATGGGGACTGTTAGAGGTGGATGATGACAGCCGCTGCCATGTTTATTATAATGTTTCACCAGGCAAGGCACCGCCCTGCAATGACGGGTCACTTCCTCATTGCAGCGGCTAATTCATTTCAAGTTGGTGGAATGCTTGCTGAACTAGTGTCAGCAGCAGCATGCCACTGCATTGGGTAAAGAGGGCCAAGCCCAAAAATGCAGTGGTGACATTGGCCGCCACAGTGCCACACCTCCAGAACCCGCTTCTCTCCTAGACGGCCACATAATGTTTCTTGCACATGCGAGCGAGCAAGCAAACATAAAAAGTGTCTACTCCACCTGAACTTGTGCCAAATTTTGAATTTATTTGAGCAACAGAGTGGAAGCAAATACATCCATTAATATCCATGTTATCGTGATCATTATGCCATGTTTCTTGAATAGATATTAGCTCAAACTTCAGTAAAAAAGTTCTCAAATCATTATCACAAAACAATGTCCCCCACCTTGCAATATTCCATGATATATAGCTCAAACTGGGATTAGTCAAACTGCATTCTGCAATGGTCTCACTTGAGTTACAGTATATAGTCAGTCATTATATCCTGCTAATAATACGTACTTGTTCATAACTGTGAGATTAACAATTGAATCAGAAAGTAACGGCTGAGCATTTACAAAAGGGACATTTAATATTTGTGAATCAACCATATTAAGACCAAGTTGATCCAACATTGATACCTTCTGAAGGATACAGTCTGCCAATTCTATAGTTTTAACCCAAATATCCACCGGTGAAGAGCTGTTAGATCTACAGACATGTAAGGCATCCTTATTCATAGGAATCTGGAGGAAATTTACAAAAAGAGCCTTGTAAGGTCAAATTCAGTTTCTGTATCAATTCTAGTTACACCAAAGACACACACTTAAATAGGTCAGTTGGTTACTCTCCTCTCTTCCTATAATCTTAATCTTATTATTAAAATAATTTATTTTTATTTTATTTATTTATTTACTAACATACTAATTGCCAGCAGATTAGGCCTTATGGTTTATCGAGTCTGCTCGAACCTCAGATCCCTAGTTGGGTGCCGAGGCCCTCCCCCCTTGTGTTCCAGAAACCCCTATCATCCATCCCAACCCCCCTGGGCCAGGCCATCATCTGATACTTCCATTTTCTGTGTCTGTCCCACCCTCTCTTGAAGCCCTCCACTGTGGATCTCTGAACCAGCTCGCCAGGTAGTGCATTCCAAGGGTCCACCACCCTCTCAGTGAAAAACCTCCTCCTCTTTTCCCCCCTCACCCTTCCACATTCCAACTTCAAACCATGCTCTCTGGTGATACCTCCCTGCTTTAGTCTAAAGATCCCCTCCATGTTTACCCTATTTATTCCCTTGAGGTACTTGAAGACCTCAATCATGTACCCCCTGTCTCTCCTCTCCTCCAATGAAAACAGGCAGAGCTCCTCAAGTCTGTTCTCATACGTCAAATCCCCTAGTCCTTGTATCATCTTAGTTGCCCTCCTCTGTACCCTCTCCAGGAGCTGTATGTCCCTCTTCAAGTGTGGTCTCCAGTACTGTACACAGTACTCAAGGTGCGGTCTAACCAGTCCATTGTACAGTGGCAGAATCACTTCCCTGCTCCTAGAGGTGATCCCCCTTACGATGCATCCCAACATCCTGTTTGCCTTGCTAGCAGCTCTCCTGCACTGCTCAGAGTTATTCATACATGCATCCACCATGACCCCTACGTCTTTTTCCCCTGTTGAGGCCTCCAGCGCCTCCCCTCCCAGGGTGTACCTGTGTTTAGGGTTTCCCCGCCCAAGATGTAACACCTTGCACTCTAGACCACACCTTGAGTACTGTGTTCTAGGATTACAATACCATTGAGCCGAGACTCTTTTACAAAGGTTCCACATCATTGGTACAAATGAGACAAACATAAGCAAAGATAACAGTTTATAAAATAAAAAAAAACACATAGTCTTGTTGAGGAAAAAAGAACAATAAGGTTAAACTTTGGGGAGGAGAAAGGGAAAGGAGGAGGGTGAAATCAAGGAGACTAAGTGGATGGGAGAAAAGGGGAGGTAGGTGGGGGAACAGAGAGAGGAGAGGTGGAAAGCGGGTAAGAATAGAGGTAGTGCAGCAGGGTGGCATTTGTCATGGGCCAGCAGGGGAGGTGAAGATAGGAGGGGAGGTGTTGGCAAAGTGCAGGAGTAGATGTGGATCCAAAAGGGCATCTTCAGCTGTGGAACCAAAAGACATGTTTAGCCACAACAGTCACAGAGGTTGGAGGCAGTGAGTGTTAGGCAGAGCTGAATCTTAAAAATGCTGAGCAATAGTGAGGATGTGGTGGCTACACGTTTGAGTGCGGTGGTTGTAGCAGTGCCGTAAATGATAATGCCATAATCAGTGATGGATATGATGGAGCTCTGGACAGCGAGGGCTTCAGGTGTCAGGTGTTTCCTATGACAGAATAGCAGGCCTAGCCAGGAGTTAGCAGCTTTGGCGGCATGGTTGATGTGAGCAGTGTAGGAGAGGTGAGGGTCAAGGGTGATCCCGAGGTATTTAAAGTTTTTGACCTGTTCTAGTGCAGCACCTTGTCTGGTGATAAAGGAGAGTTGGAAGTGCTTATGTTTATTATGGGAGCTGCTGAAGATCATGACCTTGTTTTTTTTTTATTAAGGATCAGTTTGTGCTTTGTGAACCAATTCGCAACTGAGGAGAAGCCGAGTTGGAGATTTTCTTGCAATTAGTGAGGTAAACACCAAGGCAGAGAAGTTATTAGGGAGCAGGACAGAGGTAAATGTAAAAAAAGACAAAGGCAGTAAAGACAGGAATGGGGCTAAAAGGGGTAAGGCTATCAAAAAGTGGAGGGTGATAAGTACCAATGCCTGTAGTCTGTGTAACAAGCTAGTGGCCTTGATGGAAGAGGGTTGCTTGGATATTGTGGCAGTCACAGAAACATGGTACACAGAGAACCATGACTGGGATGTCAACACACTAGGATACACAATCTACAGGAGGGACAGGGAGGGTAAAAGAGGAGGAGGAGTAGCTCTCTATGTAAAGGAAGGGATCAAAGCAACAGAACTAAAGAGTAAACAGGGAGCAGATGAGGCACTCTGGGTCACCCTGGAGACAGGAAATGGCACCACAATCCGCATGGGGGTTGTATACAGACCCCCATCTCAGGGGGAGGGAATGGACAAGGAAATGATAGAAGGCTTCCTTAGAATGGCAGAAAAAGGGGAGATATTGTTGATGGGGGATCTGAATATGCCAGATGTTAACTGGAGCACCTTTGCTGCAGGCATCCAAGAGCAGGGTCATTCTTGATGCCCTACAGGGGCATGCCTCAGACAGCTAGTATTGGAACCTACTGGAGGAGCAATCTTAGACCTGGTACTCTCAAATGGGGATGGAGAAAGAATTTCAGATTTAGAAGTGGGTAGCCATCTGGGAACAAGCGACCACCAAACAGTGTGGTTCACGATAAACACTACCATACAATCAAGCCATACAAAAGCAAGAGTACTGGACTTTAGGAGGGCTGACTTTGGGAAAATGAGAGAGTGCCTCAGAAAAGCATTAGCAAACAGGCAAGAAGGAGGAGTGGAGGAACAATTGGGAGTAATCAAAACAGCCATCACAGAGGCAACAAGCCTTTGTGTAAAGCAAACCAATAAAACACAACGAAAGAAAAAAACGCTATGGTTCTCAAAAGAGGTGGCAGGGAAGGTTAAGGAGAAAAGGATAGAATTCAGGAAGTATAAGGCAACACAGAAGGAGCAGGACAAAGAACTTTACCAGTTAAAGCAGAAAGAGGCTGGGAAGGCAGTCAGAATAGCAAAGGCCCAAACCGAGGAAAGGATAGCCAATTCTGTTAAGAAGGGGGATAAGATCTTTTATAGGTACATTAGGGAGTGAAGAAAGACCAAAGAAGGGATACTGAGGCTTAATAAAGGGAAGGGAATGTGGGTAGAGGGTGACAGTGAGTGAAAAAGCAGGCATACTGAATAAATATTTCTGCTCAGTATTCACAAAGGAAGAGGAGGGGGAGGTACCTAAATCAAACAAGAGAAACACTCTGAAGATGGGAGTCGATACCAGTCCATTTACTGAAGAAAGGGTTCTGAAAGAACTAATAAAATTAAAGGTAGACAAAGCAATGGGGCCTGACAGGATTCACCCAAGAATTCTAAAAGAACTAAGGGTAGAACTAGTGACACAGCTGACTACTCTCTTTAACAAATCATGGGAGGATGGCGTGGTACCTGAGGACTGGAGGAGGGCAGATGTGATTCCTCTTCACAAAAGTGGGAGTAGAACGGAGGCAGGAAACTACAGACCAGTTAGTTTGACCTCAGTGTTAGGGAAAATGATGGAATCACTTCTGAAGGAAAGAACTGTTGAGTACCTAGAGGCCAGTGGGGCACAGGACCCAAGGCAGCATGGATTCACGATGGGAAGATCATGTCAGATGAATCTAATAGATTTCTTTGACTGGGTGACCAAAGTAGTAGACCAGGAAGGGGCTGTGGACATGGCCTACCTAGATTTTAGCAAGGCATTTGACACAGTCCCACACAAAAGATTAATACACAGGTTAGCCAGCCTTGGAGTGGGTCCCAAGGTGGTAGCCTGGATAAAAAATTGGCTAGACAACAGGACGCAAAGGGTAGTAGTAAATGGAGTACACAGTGAAGAAAAGAGGGTTACTAGCAGGGTACCGCAGGGTTCAGTACTGGGATCGGTCCTTTTTAATGTGTTTATAAGTGACATTGCAGAGGAACTGGAAGGAAAAGTATGTCTCTTTGCAGATGACACAAAGGTCAGCAACAGGGCTGATACACAAGATGGAATGGAAAGGATGAGAAGGGACTTGGCAAGGTTGGAGGAATGGTCAAATGTATGGCAGCTCAGATTCAATGCAAAGAAGTGCAAGGTAATGTACATGGGAAACAAAAACCCAGGGGAAGAGTACACAATGGAGGGTGAGATATTGACAACAGTAAAAATGGAAAGGAACCTGGGGGTAATTATATCAGATGACCTAAAGGTGGGCAAGCAATGTGAGAAGGAAGTAAGGAAGGCTGGGGGATACTGGGATGCATAGGAAGAGGCATCAATAGTAGAAAACAGGAAGTTGTTATCCCTCTGTACAGACAGTTGGTGAGAGCCCTTCTGGAGTACTGTGTGCAGTTCTGGAGACCCCATCTCCGCAAAGACATAGACAGAGTGGAGGTTGTCCAGAGGAGGGAAAACAAAATGGTGCAGGGTCTGCACCAGAAGACATACAAAGAAAGACTAAAGGAGCTTAATATGTATACCCTTGAGGAAAGAAGGGAGAGAGCAGACAAGATAGAAACTTTAAAGTACCTCAAGGGAAACAAGAAAGTCCAAGAGGATAGCATCTTTCAGAAAAAGTGATGTGCAAGAACAAGGGGGCACAATTTGAAGATAGAGGAGGGACAGCTCAGAGGTAATGTGAGGAAGTATTTTTTCACAGAGAGGGTTGTGGATGCATGGAACAGCCTTCCTGAGGAGGTTGTCGAGTCAAGAACAGTGGGGGAATTCAAGAATGCATGGGACAGACATAAGGCAGTCCTAGTGGGGGGTAGGAGGAAGTAAGCTGTTGGTTAACTAGGATCTGGAGCTTATCTGTTAGGTAGGAAAATGGGCAGACTAGGTGGGCCAAGCGGTCCTTATCTGCCGTCAAATTCTATGTTTCTATGTTCTTTAGATGCTGGTGTGTGGCAAGGATTACTGCATGATTGGCATACAGGGTGATATGTTCAGTGCAGGAGTCCAGTAGGGTGTTAAGGAACAGGCTGAAGAGTAGGGGGCCCAATATTGAACCCTGGGGGACTCCAGAGAGGACAGGTTTGGAATCAGAGTGCACATCCCCGATTTTTACATGCTGGGAGTGGTTTTCAAGATAGCTTTTGAACCAAGAGATTGAATCATTGGAGAGACCAGCATTTTTTAGTTGGCTCAGCAGGAGGGAGTGGTGGACAGTATCAAAGGCTTTGGTCAGGTCGATGAAAATAGCACCAGTTAGTTGTCCATTGTCAAGGGAGCTGTGAATGGAGCCGGTGAATTTGAGTAAGGCAGAGGATGTACTATGACCTTTTCTAAAGCCATGTTGCTGTTTACAGAGAATATTATAATTGTCCAGATGCTTGGTAAGTTGGTCCGCTACTATACATTCCAGTGCCTTCGATAGCGGAGGCAGAATGGAGATAGGGCAGAAGTTCACATGGTCAGTCTTATCACCACTTTTGTGAATTGGGGTAACAGTGGCCATTTTCCATTTGTCCGGGAATTGGCTAAGGGAAAGAGAGAGATTAAAGATCTTGGTGAGGGGTCCAAGTACCTCGTCAAGCATTAGGGCCGGTAGCTTGAGGTCAAGTGTGCCATTGCTTGTTCTAGATTTGTTGATGGCTTTGGCAATGTAGTTTCGTACTTGATGTTTCTTTAGTACTTTAACATAGAAAGGTGGGTGACAGGTATGGGTGAAGGAGTTGGGGGGGTGGGAGTTGACACATCTTGGAAGAAGTCAGAGGGAAGAACACCGCTAAGGTCAGTGAAAGCGATGTTAAAAGTGTTCACAATAGATTTAGGGTCGAGTGTAGTGTGCCCATTTATGTTGAATATGTTAGGCGAAAATTTTTTCTGCTTCCCAGTGACATCTTTAATGTTTTATCCAGAAATCCCTCCCATTTCCCCAGGAGTTAGTGAGGGCATTTTTATAGTATTCAGATTTCTGTTGCTGAATGGATTTGGTGCAGTCGTTTCATGCCCATTCATAATTCTGGATGTCGAGTTGCTTACCGGAGTTTCTAGCTAGTTCCTAGAGGTGGTCCCTAGATTTAAGTTTTTTTAGGAAGTCTCCTGACAGCCAGTGGTTACTGAGCGATTTAACTTTATGCTTTTTGAGGGGGGCAAATTTATTACAGGCTTCATTGAAAATGTGAATAAATTGCTCCAGTGCAGTATTAGTATCTACTGCCTTGAAGATGGGGGACCAGTCCTGCAGACGGAGGTGCGATTTGAGGTTGGGTAGCTGACCACGGGGTAGGACTCTGCTGGTGATGATTTTTGGAGAGAGCTTATGGAATTTGCTTGACCAAGTACAGCTGATGGGAGAGTGGTCACTGAGTGAGTCAGGGAGGACTGAGGTTTTTGTGATCCGAGAGGGGTGCTTGGTTAGGATCCAATCAAGTAGTGTGCAGATTCCAGTTCTGTGATTCTTTCTGGTTGCATAGTCAACCATTTGAGTCAGGTTAGCTGATATAATGGAGTCCTTAAATGACTCACCTTCAGCTGAGAGCCAATTAATGTTAAAGTCACCAAGAAGGATGATTTTGGAGTCCGATGGGTGGGATTTGACAAAGTCAAGGACAGCAGTTAGACCAGGGCCCTGTTCCTTAGGAGGTATGTAAACAGTTGACAACTGTGAGGGCCTTATGGTGGGAGCCTAATAGGAGTCTGATGGGAAGAATCTGAGCAGGAGTTGCTGGAAGATTGGAATCAATGGGGTGTCCTCGGAAAGTGTCTTTCACATATAAGGCACACCCTCCACCTCTTTTGGCCTTACGATCAACCCAGAAGACATTGTAGCCAGGAAGGGTGATTGTCTGGTCAAGAATCTTTGGGGTGAGCCAAGTTTCAACTACTGACAGAATATCCGGGTTGTATTGGGTAGTAAAGGCTTGCAGTGCATCAAGCTTACATAGAAACATAGAAACATAGACTTTGATGGCAGATAAGGACCACTTGGCCCACCCAGTCTGCCCATTTCCCTACCTATTGGATAAGCTGCAGATTCTAGTTAACCAACAGCCTACTTCCTGCAACCCCCACTATAATTGCTTTATGTCTGTCCATGCATGTTTGAATTCCCCCACTGTTTTAGACCCCGCAACCTCTCCAGGAGGGCGGTTCCATGTGTCCACCACTCTCTCCGTGAAAAAACATTTCCTCATATTACCCTTGAGCCACCCCCCCATCTTTAAATTGTGCCCCCTTGTTCTTACACATCTCTTTTTCTGAAAGATGCTACCCTCCTGGGCTTTGTTGATTCCCTTGAGGTACTTAAAAGTTTCTATCATGCCCCCCAGTCCCTCCTTTCATCAAGGGTATACATATTAAGCTCGCTCAGTCTCTCTTCATATAGTTTCTGATGTAGACCCTGCACCATTTTAGTTGCCCTCCTCTGGACTGCTTCCATCATGTCTATGTCCTTGCGTAGATGAGGTCTCTAAAACTGCACACAGTACTCCAGATGTGGTCTCACCAACTGTCCGTACAGAGGGATAACCACTTCCCTTTTTCTACTTGTGATGCCCCTCCCTATGCATCCCAGTATCCCTGGCCCTCCTTACCGATTTCTCACATTGCTTACCCACCTTTAGGTCATCTGATATGACTACCTCCAGGTCCCTTTCCATTATTATTGTTGTTAGCACCTCCCCTGCTATTGTGTAATCTTCTCCTGGATTTTTATTTCCCAGGTGCATTGCTTTACACTTCTCTGCATTGAATCTAAGTTGCCATATGTCTGACCATTCCTCCAACCTTGCCAAGTCCCTTCTCATCCTTTCTATGCCCCTTGAGTTTCAACTCTGTTACAGATCTTTGTGTCATCTGCAAAGAGGCGTACCTTTCCTTCCCGACCCTCTGCAATGTCACCTATAAAGACGTTAAAGAGGACTGGACCTAGTACTGAGCCCTGAGGTACTCCACTAGTAACCCTCTTTCTTCGGAATGTGTTCCATTCACTATTACCTTCTGTGTCCTGTTGTGCAGCCAGTTTGCTACCCAGGCTACCACCCTGGGACCCACTCCCAGGTTGGCTAACTTGATTATTAATCTTTTGTTCGGGACTGTGTCAAATGACTTGCTAAAGTCTAGGTAGGCCATATCCACAGCCCCTCCCTGGTCTATTACTTTGGTCACCCAGTCAAAGAAATCGATTAGATTCATCTGACATGACCTTCCTGCTGTGCATCCATGCTGCTTTGGGTCCTGTGCCCCGCTGGCCTCTAGGTACTCAACAATTCTTTCTTTCAGAAGTGATTCCATCATTTTCCCCACCACTGTGGTCAAACTAACAGGTCTGTAGTTTCCTGCTTCTACCTTGCTCCCACTTTTGTGAAGGGGAATCACATCTGCCCTCCTCCAGTCCTCAGGTACCACCCCATCCTCCCATAATTTGTTAAAAAAGTGGTGTCACTAGGTCCTCCCTTAGTTCTTTTAGGATTCTAGGGTGAATCCCATCAGGCCCTATTGCTTTGTCCACTTTGAGTTTTAGGAGTTCTTTCAGGACTCTTTCTTCTGTAAATGGACTGGTGTCAACCCCACTACCAGGTGCTTCTATTGTTTATTTTAGGCAACTCCTCTTCTTCTTTTGTGAATACTGAGCAAAAGTATTCATTCAGTATCTCTGCCTTTTCACTGTCTCCCTCTGCCCACCTCCTCTCTCCTTTATTAATCTTCACTGTCCCTCCCTTAACCTTTTTATGCTTCCTAATGTACTTATAAAACGTTTTATCCCCCTTCTTAACTGAGTTGACTATCTTTTCCTCGGTTTGGGCCTTTGCTTTTCTGACTGCCTTCCCCACTTCTTTATGCTTTAATTGATACAGTTCCCTGTCATGCTCCTTCTGTGATTCCTTATACTTTTTGAATGCAGCCTTTTTTCTCCTTAACCTTCCCAGACACCTCTTTTGAGAACCATGGTGTTTTTTTTTATTCTGCTTTGTTTTCTTTATTTGTTTCACACAAAGGCTTGTTGCCTCCATTATAGCAGTTTTGATTTTTCTCTATTATTCTTCCACCACTCCTTTCTGGCCATTTGCTAATGCATTCCTCAGGTATTCACCCATTATGCCAAAGTCAGCCCTTCTAAAGTCCAGTATCCTTGTCTTTGTATTGCTTGTCTCCATGGTTGTGTTTATTGTGAAGCACACTGTGCAATGGTCGCTTGTTCCCAGATGTCTACTGACTTCTAAATTTGTGATCCTCTGTCCAATTGAGAGTACCAGGTCTAATATTGCTCCCTTCTGAGTGGATTCCACCACTAGCTGTCTAAGGCATGCCCCCTGTAGGGCATCGAGAATGACCCTGCTATTAAACATAGAAACATAGAAACATAGATTTTGATGGCAGATAAGGACCGCTTGGCCCACCCAGTCTGCCCATTTCCCTACCTAATGGATAAGCTGCAGATCCTAGTTAACCAGCAGCCTACTTCTTCCTACCCCAACCCCCTAGAATTGCCTTATGACTGTCCCATGCATGCTTGAATTCCACCACTGTTTTTGACTCCACAACCTCCTCCGGAAGGCCGTTCCATGCATCCACAACCCTCTCTGTGAAAAAATACTTCCTTAAATTACCTCTGAGCTGCCTCCCTTCTATCTTCAAATTGTGCCCCCTTGTTCTTGCACATCTCTTTTTTTGAAAGATGCTACCCTCTTGGATGCTACCCTATTGGATGTGGCTGAAGTCCATGTCATCCAGTTAACATCTGACATATTCAGGTCCCCCATCAACAGTATCTCCCCTTTTTCAACCATTTTGAGAATGTCCTCTATCATTTTCTTGTCCATTTCCTCCCCTTGAGACGGGGGTCTGGATACAACCCCTGTGCAGATTGTGATGCCATTCCCTGTCTCCAAGGTGACCCAGAGTGCCTCTTGTCCTCACCTTTTAGTTTTTAGTTCTGTAGCTTTGGTCCCTTCCCTTATGTAGAGAACTACTCCACCTCCTCTTTTACCCGCCCTGTCCCTTCTATAGATTGTGTACCCTGGTATGTTGATATCCCAGTCATGGTTCTTTGTGTACCATGTTTCTGTGACTGCCACAATATCCAAGTGTTCCTCTTCCACCAGGGCTACTAGTTCAGGAAGCTTGTTTCCCAGACTACGGGCATTGATACTCATTGCCCTCCATTTAATGTTAGCTTTATCCTTTTTTACCCCATCCCTGTTCTTATTGCCCTTGTCTATTTTTCCATTTACCCCTGTCCTGCCCTCTGTCAAGCTCTGTACCTCAGTGTTTACCCTACTACCTGCCATGTTTTGTGGGGGGAGGCTTGAACTTTCCTGCTTCCTATTAGCACCTCCCCCCTTGGCTAGTTTAAAAGCTTGCCAAGGAAGCATTTAAACCTGTCACCTAGGAGCTTGTTTCCCTTCCTGGACAGATGCAGACCACCATGCCAGTATAGACCTTCATCTCTCAACCTCCTTCCCTACCTAATGGATAAGCTGCAGATCCTAGTTAACCAACAGCCTACTTCCTCCTACCCCCACTACAATTGCCTTATGTCTGTCCCATGCATTCTTGAATTCCCCCACTGTTTTTGACTCCACAACTTCCTCAGGAATGCAATTCCATGCATCCACAACCCTCTCCATGAAAAAATACTTCCTCACATTACCACTGAGCCATTCCCCCTCTATCTTCAAATTGTGCCCCCTTGTTCTTGCACATCTCTTTTTCTGAAAGATGCTACCTCCTTGGACTTTGTTGATTCCCTTGAGGTACTTCAAAGTTTCTATCATGTCCCCCTCTCCCTCCTTTCCTTGAGGTTATGCATATTAAACTCCTTAAGTCTCTCTTTGTACAGCATCTGGTGCAGACTCAGAACCATTTTAGTTGCCCTCCTCTGGACAGTCTCCATCCTATCTTTGTCCTTGTGGAGATGGGGTCTCCAGAACTGCATGCAGCACTCCAGATGTGGTCTCACCAACTGTCTGTAAAGAGGGATAACAACGTCCTGTTTTCTACTGGTGATGCCTCTTACTATGCATCCCAGCATCCTCCCAGCCTTCATTACTGCCATCTCACATTGCTTGCCCAACTTTAAGTCATCTGATATGACTACCTCGAGGTCTCTTTCCCTTTTTTTTGTTGTTAGTATCTCACTCCCCATTGTGTACTCTTCCTCTGGGTTTCTGTTTCCCAGGTGAATTACTTTGCACTTCTTTGCATTGAATTTAATCTGCTATACATTTGACCATTCCTCCAACCTTGCCAAGTCCCTTCTCATCCTTTCTGCCCCACCTTGTGTATCAACCCTGTTGCAGATCTTTGTGTCATCTTCAAAGAGATATACTTTTCCTTCCCGTCCCTCCACAATGTTACTTATAAAGACGTTGAAGAGGACCGGTCCCAGTACTGAACCCTGCGGTACCCCGCTAGTAACCCTCCTTTCTTTAGAGTGGACTCCATTTACTATTGCCCTCTGCGTTCTGTTGTCCAGCCAATTTTTTACCCAGGCTGCCAACTTGGGACCCACTCCAAAGCTGACTAACTTGTTTATTAATCTTTGTGTGGGACTGTGTCAAATGCCTTGCTAAAGTCTAGGTAGGCCATGTCCACATCCCCTCCCTTCCCTGGTCTGCTGCTTTGATCACCCAATTGAAGAAATCTATTAGATTGATCTGACATGACCTTCATGCTGTGAATCCATGTTGCCTTGGGTCCTGTGCCCCACTGACCTCTAGGTATTCAACATTTTTTTTCCTTCAGAAGTGATTCCATCATTTTACCTACCATTGAGGTCAAACTAGCAGGTCTGTAGTTTCCTGCTTCTGCTTTGCTCCCACTTTTGTGAAGTGGAATCACATCCACCCTCCTCCACTTCTCAAGTACCACCCCATCCTCCTATGATTTGTTAAAGAGGGTAGTCACTGGTGTCAGTAGTTCTCCCCTTAGTTCTTTTAGAATTCTGGGGTGAATCCTGTCAGGTCCCATTGCTTTGTCCACCTTCAGTTTTAAGAGTTTTTTCAGAACCCTTTCTTGTATGAATGGACTGGTATCAACCCCTCTATCCAGACCTTTTCTATTGTATGGTTTAGTTACCTCCCCTCCTCTTATTTTGGGAATACTGAGCAGAAGTATTCATCCAGTATGGTTCATGATAAACTCAGCTACAGAGTCAAGCCATACAAAACTGAGGGTTCTGGACTTCAGATGGGCTGACTTTGGCAAGATGGGAGAGTGCCTTAGAAAAGCCCTAGCAAACAGGCTAGAAGGAGGGGTGGAGCAACAATGGGGAAATATCAAAACTGCCATCACAGAGGCAACCAGCCTTTGTGTGAAGCAAATAAGCAAATCAAAATGAAAGAAAAAGCCACTATGGTTCTCAGAAGAGGTGGTAGTGAAGATTATAGAGAAAAAGATAGCATTTAGGAAGTATAAGGAAACACAGAAGGAGCAGGACAGAGAACCGTACCAGTTAAGGCAGAAGGAAGCAGGGAGAGTAGTCAGAATAGCAAATGCCCAAACTGAGGAAAAGATAGCCAACTCTGTTAAGAAGGGGGATAAAACCTTTTATAGGTATATCAGGGAGCATAGAAAGGGAGGGATAGTGAGGCTGAATAGAATGGACGGTGGATGGGCAGAGAGGGACAGTGAAAAAGCAGGGATACTGAATGAATACTTCTGTTCAGTATTCACAAAAGAGGAGGAGGGGGGGTGCCTAATCCAATTAACAGAAGCACTCTGGATAGGGGGGTCAATCCTAGTCCTTTCACAGAAGAAAGGTTTCTGAAAGAACTCCTAAAACTGAAGGTGGACAAAGCAATAGGGCCAGAAGGAATTCATCCCAGAATTCTAAAGGTATTAAGCAGAGCACTAGTGATGCCACTGACTACCCTTTTTAACTAATCATGGGAGGATGGTGTGGTACCTGAGGACTATAGGAAGGCAGATGTGATTCCCCTTCACATAAGTGGGACCAAGACAGAGGCAGGAAACTACAGACCTGTCAGTTTGACCTCTGTGGTAGAGAAAGTGATGGAATCACTTCTGAAGGAAAGAACTGCTGAGTACCTGGAGGCCAGTGGGTCACAGGACCCAAGGCAGCATGATTTCACAGTGGGAACATCATGTCAGATGAGGCTAATTGATTTCTTTGACTGGGTGATCAAAGTAGTAGACCAGGGAGGGGCTGTGGATATGGCCTATCTAGACTTTAGCAAGGCATTTGACACAGTCCCACACAAAAGATTAATAGCCAAATTAACCAGCCTGGGAGTGGGTCCCAGGGTGGTAGCCTGGGTAAAACATTGGCTAGACAACAGGACACAGAAGGTAATTGTAAATGGAGTCCACTCTGAAGAAAGAGAGGTTACTAGTGAGGTACCGCAGCATTCAGTACTGGGTCCAGTCCTTTTTAATGTCTTTATAAGTGACATTGCAGAGGGACTAGAAGGAAAAGTATGACTCTTTGCAGATGACACAAAGATCTGCAACAGGGTTGATACACAAGGAGGCGTAGAAAGGATGAGAAGGGACTTGGCAAAGTTGGAGAAATGGTCAGAAGTATGTCAGCTTGGATTCAATGCAAAGAAGTGCACAATAATGCACCTGGGAAACAAAAACCCAGGGGAAGATTACACAATGGGGGGGTAGTAACAACAACAAAAATGGAAAGGGATCTGGGGATAATCATATCAGATGATCTTAACATTGGCAAGCAATATAAGAAGGTGGTAGGGAGGGCCGGGGGGATACTGTAATGTATAGGGAGAGGTATCACCAGCAGAAAACAGGAAGTTGTTATCCTTCTGTTCAGACAGTTGGTGAGACCCCATCTGGAGTACTGCATCCAGTTCTGGAGACCCCATCTCCACAAGAACATAGACAGAATGGAGGTAGTTCAGAGGAGGGCAACTAAAATGGTGTAGGGTCTGCAAGAGAAGCCATATGAGGAAAGACTAAAGGAGCTTAATATGTATACCCTTGAGGAAAGGAGGGAGGAGGGGACATGACAGAAATGTTTAAGTACCTCAGTGGAATCAACAAAGTCCAAGAGGGTAGCATCTTTCAGAAAAAGAGATGTGCAAGAACAAGGGGACACAATTTGAAGATAGTGGGGGGATGGCTCAGAGGCAATGTGAGGAAGTATTTTTTCACAGAGAGGGTGGTGGACACATGGAACAGCCTTCCTGAGGAGGTTGTGGGGACTAAAACTGTAGGAGAATTCAAGAATGCATGGGACAGACATAAGGCAATTTTTGTGGGGGGTAGGATGAAATAGGCTGTTGGTTAAATAGGATATGCAGCTTATCGTCTAGGTAGGGAAATGGGCAGACTAGGTGGGCCAAGCGGTCCTTATCAGCCATCAACGTCTATGTTTCTATGTTCTATGTTTCTATCCCTGCTTTTTTCACTGTCACCTTCTGCCCACATTCTGTCCCCTTTATTAAGCCTCAGTATCCCTCCCTTGATGTTTCTTCGCTCCTTAATGTACATATAAAAGGTTTTATCCCCCTTCTTAAAAGAGTTGGCTATCTTTTCCTCAGTTTGGGCCTTTACTATTCTGACTGCCTTCCCTGCCTCCTTCTGCTTTAACTGATATAGTTATCTCTCCTGCTTCTTCTGTTTTTCCTTATAGTTACTGAATGCTATCCTTTTCTCCTTAACCTTCCCTGCCACCTCTTTTGAGTACCATAGTGGCTTTTTCCTTTTTTTCATTTTATTGATTTACTTTACACAAAGTCTTGTTGCCTCTGGGTTGGCAGTTTTGATTTTTCCTCATTGTTCTTCCACCCCCTTCTTCTTGCCTGTTTGCTAGTACTTTTCTGAGGCACTCTCCCATTTTGCTAAAGTTGTGTGGCTTGACTCTACAGCTGTGTTTATTGTGAACCACACTGTTTGGTGGTCGCTTGTTCACAGATGGCTACCGACTTCTAAACCTGATAGCCTCTCTCTATCCCCGTCTGAGAGTATCAGGTCTAAGATTTCTCCCTCTTGAGTGGGTTCCAGCACAAGCTGTCTGAGGCATGCCTCCTATAGGGCATCGAGAATGACCCTGCTCTTCAATGTGACTGCAGTAAAGGTGCTCCAGTTAACATCTGGCATATTCAGGTCCCCCATCTACAATATCTCTCCTTTTTATGCCATTCTAAGGATTCCTTCTATCATTTCATTGTCAATTGCCTCCCCCTGAGATGGGGGTTTATGAATAACATCTGTGTGGATCTGCCATGTTAACATCAGCAGCCTGCTCCAAAAGACTGACTTAGTCAAACCTTGGGTAACCTTGAGCCAACCAGACTTTCTGATACTAACTGAAACCTGGCTCTTCCCCTGAATCTACTCCTCAGCTATCAACATCACTGGATACATATCACACAGGCATGACTGCCACAAACATGAGGGAGGTATCCTCATCTACTCAGTATGCCCCCACAGCTTCTCCATCACTAACTGAGAAGCCATCCCAAAATCACATGAACTCATCTCGGGGGTCCTTACCAGCCTTCACTTCATCCCAGTGGTGATAACAGTTGTCTACTGCACACCAGGCAAATCCTCTGACTTAGTCAAAAATATACCTCCAGAATGTTCTGGACCCCTTTTCCAAAGTAAGCATATCATGCTAGGTGACTTTAACATTAACTGGTCAGCTGGCACCAAGCTTCCCTCACACAGCAACCTTCACTCCAAGGTCAAAGCCCTGAAATTGTACCAACTAATCACGGCACCCACCTGCTTCAACCCCAGATCAGACAATCACAGCATGATAGACACCCACAAAGAATCCTGTCCTCTGGCACCTTACCAGCCATTTTCAGTGATCATTGTATGACATACTGTGTGAAGAAAATTAAATCCACCAAAGCCCCTCCCAAATAACCAATGCTAGATCCTTTAAAAAATTCTGCCCTGACAATTTCATTCAGGGTCTCCTGGCAGCCAGCTGGTCCCATGCCTTATCAGGTCTTGATCTGGGCAAAGCAATGGCACTCTTTTCCTCTATAGTGCTATTTATCTGTGACAAACATACACCAACTAAGTGGCACAGAGTCCATGGCCACCACCTTCCTTGGATCACACCAGACACAACTGAACTCTTCCAGTAGAGGGACATGGCCTGGTCAGGCACAAGTCAAGTGGGCTACTACAAGACAGGCAAGCCTTCACCACACTTCAGAATCAGTACACTAGGAGCATAGTCTTAGTCAAAGCCAAACAATCCCAGAGCAAGCTATCTTGCAATGCCCATGACCCTTCTAAATTCTGGAAAATGGTCAACATCCTAATTAAATCTTCCCCCAACAGGCCACAGACCACACCTGTTCCCCCTTAACCACTGATGCCCTTAACCAATACTTCACAGAAGGTCACAGGGCTCTTATCCCTAACCTCCCCCATCGCTTGCTACCCAATCCACCCTCCAGTGGTAACTTCCACCTGCAGGCAATCTCAGTGCCCGATGCTGACAAAGAGCTTTTGGCACTAAATGCTGCATCCAGCTGTGGAGCTGATGGCATTGTGCCCAATTTCCTCAAAATCAGTGTTCCAGTAATAACTGTCCCTATTTCCCAAATACTTAATGGATCACTAGGTAGCAACTCCTTTCCAGAGTTCCCATGATGCCATGTTGTTTAGAGGTGCTCTGTGCTCTCCATGGCTATTCTTGGAGGATGCAGTTTGTGATTACAGCCATCTTTACTCTGTGAAGTATGGCGGAGCCCATTATTTCCTTGCATACATGTACTCCCAGAGGCTTGGTGATATTCATGCACTTCTAACTCCTTGCATGTTTCCCGTACATCTCTACATGAATGGAAACACTGCTCCTTCCCTTGCAGCTGCACTGGTACTTCCGATTCGTGGCCCAGCTGACTCACCCTCCAATTGCAAGCCAATCACTCTGGGATAGGGAGAGGCATCAGCAGCAGAAAACAGGAAGTTGTTATCCCTCTGTACAGACAGTTGGTGAGACCCCATCTGGAGTACTGCGTCCAGTTCTGGAGACCCCATCTCCGCAAGGACATAGACAGGATAGAGGCAGTCCAGAGGAGGACAACTAAAATGGTGCAGGGTCTGCAAGAGAAGCCTTATGAGGAGAGCCCTAAGGAGCTTAATATGTATACCCTTGAGGAAAGAAGGAGAGGGGGACATGATAGAAACTTTTAAGTACCTCAGTGGAATCAACAAAGTCCAAGAGGGTAGCATCTTTCAGAAAAAGAAACGTGCAAGAACAAGGGGACACAATTTAAAGATAGAAGGGGCGGTTCAGGGTCAATGTGAGGAAGTATTATTTCACAGAGAGGGTAGTGGATGCATGGAACAGCCTTCCTGAGGAGGTTGTGGGGTCTAAAACTGTGGGAGAATTCAAGAATGCATGGGACAGACATAAGGCAATTCTTGTGGGGGGTAGGAAGAAATAGGCTGTTGGTTAACTAGGATCTGCGGCCTATCCTGTAGGTAGGGAAATGGGCAGACTAGATGGGCCAAGCGGTCCTTATCTGCCGTCAAAGTCTATGTTTCTATGTTTCTGCTCCTCATCCTCTCCAAAACCCTTGAGAGGTTTATCAGAAGACAGAAATCAAAATACTGTGCCCAAACTGGCTTCCTAACTCCTTAACAATCTGACTTTCACTTCAAGCACTCGACCTCCTCCTCTCTTCTTAGAGTCAACAACCACATACATATCAATACTGACAAGGGCCTGGGCACAAGGGCCATATTTATAGGCCTAGCAAATGCCTTGAACACCATGGATCACCACAGACTCCTACTCAAGCTAGTTGACTCAGGAGTCTCCCCCTCAGCCCTAGCATGGTCCCAATCATACCTGCCCAATTGGACTCAATCTATCAAGATTGGCCCATGCTCTCCCCAGCCTATCAATCACCCTCTGGGTCCCACAATGCTCAGTCCTGGGGCTCCTGCTCTTCACTACCTACATTAATGACCTAACCAGGTCCCACACTGCCAGCAGCATACACACGTATGGAGATTATACCATTGTCTATGTATCCTGCACTTCTACTCCTTCCATTGTGGATCACCTCCAACAGGACATTACCACAGTACAAAAATGGTTCCAGGATGACTGCATCATCATGAAACAAATAAAATGGAGCCTGTGCTGGTTGGCACCAGGAACTGGTTCAGCTTTGCCACCCCCACTCTGACTTTACACACCCCAGACATGTCCTGCATAGACTCAGTTTCCTCCTACTCCCAGTCTGCACCGGGACCAACACCTTGACTACTCAGGGCACATCTCCCAGTTAATAACCAAGCCATTCTCCAAGCTAGGTGTCTTATGCATATTAAATGGATGTCTCTATCAAATAATCAGAAAACAGATTGTGGAACAATCAGTTCTTCCCCTTATAGACCACAGGAACGTAGTCTACTCAGGTTCTACCTCCACCTCCCTTGATAAAATCAATACCCTGTTCAATGCACTCTGTAGATTTTCACTGAGCTGCCCCCTGCTCCCACCATTGCAGTATGTACAATGAGCTAGAGTGGACCTCCTCCACAGCCAGATAAATAATGCATAGTGCCCTCCTGGGTGCCAAGTATAGGTCCACAAGCTGCTGGAAATCTGTCCAGTATCTTTACCTCTGCAGCAAACTCTGCCTATCTGCTTAGATCCAAGTCAAGAAGCCACCTCCATGCCCCATGGTACGAGCACAACCTAGGCCAAGCATCTATCAGCTACATGCTCCGAAACAATCTTCCAGACAGTGTCACTGCCCCTCCCTCACATCAAGCAAGGCTCTGATCAAGTCTCACTACAAAGCCCTGACATCACAACCCAGTGCCAAACCTTCCCCTTTGAGCCTATCTAATTCATCTAGCTAATGCATATCATATTAACTCAGTGAGGTTACACTGTGCTAACTGCTGTGATCCTCTATGGAACAGGCATGGTTCTACCTTGTAGTTTCTTTGCCTGGGGCAAACCTGTTATGTTGCTATAATTTACTGCACCAGGACATGCTGCTTACTATCTGTCTGTTTCATTTGTTTTTGGACTGTGTAATGTATACTATGTATGAATGCTGTAAGATTTCTCACTGTCCCATTTCTCCCCTCCCCCCAGGTCGCACCTGGAAATGATCACTGGGCTCTGTGTGCTTACCTGGAAAAACATTTTTAAAATAAATAAATAAACAAGTAAAATTTGTTTTTGTTAGTTTTTGTTGGCTGGGAAAGGAGGGCTACCCAATACAGCCTATTTTCAGAAAGATGCATTGACACAATTAAATATTATTTGTATCGAACCTAAATTTAAACTCCAACTTTTTTTTTTAAATTACTGGCAAGATTGTCTAGTCAGTTAATAGATTCACCAAAATAACTAACGACTACTATTATGATGCTGCAAGAACAAACAATTACTCATGGTTCCCCCAGTCCAGTGGGACCTACCTCAATGTGTAGGATGTAGCAGCAGCAGTGAGGTCCTCCTCTGGTTAGTTTGAGTCCTCTCTCAGCTGCCAGCCTTTGTAGTGATATGTAAACTGCTCTCTGCAGGGTCAGTAAGGACTGTTCTCCTCTTCACATGTAGCCAATGATCTCTCTCTCTCTCTCTCTCTCTCTCTCTCTCTCTCTCTCTTCCCAAAGTTACAGGCATAGCTTTAGCCCATGGAATCTATTCTTATCACACCAGCGCACCTCCTCCTGGCATTCAGTCCATAGTGTGCTGTGACAACCAGCCCCTGACAGTGGAGCTGGCTTTCTGGCTCCCCAGGCACAGAGCTGCTGTGTGTTACAGCATTAATGCTGCGATGCAGAAAAGTGTCTCCAAGTGCCTAGAGGGTGATCACAGGGCAATGTATCCTTGCAACCTGTTCTTCAGGCTTCAGGATTTCTTCCAGCTCAGTCTGTACTGTGGAAGCAAGAGTTTGCCTCCAGGATGCAATGCAAGTTCATTGTTCTTCCCTGACTGTTGTCCTGTCTCCTCCAGCAGTCACACACAGACTGATAAATGGTATGGAATAGCTGCTGCTGCTCACTGGTGAAATCCAGCTCTTTGTTAGTCCAATGAGCTGTCATTCCATCTGGGTAGTGATGGCGACCAATTACTCCATGGTCACAGAAGTCAGGTCTGAAGTAAGGACGTCCCCCTGCATCCAGAAAGCCATCTGTGACCCCCTCCACAGGCTTTGGATCCTGATTAGCTGTTGTCGTGTGCCCTGACTCTATTGCTATGGATCCTGGGGATTAGCGGCAGCAAAAATTGTTGATGTCTGTGTAGGTCTAGGGGCACCCAGCCCACAGTCTTTATATTGTAGGGCTCTTGCCTTTAAACAGTTTATTGCCTCTCCATCATAATTGCACGTGATCATGAAAGTGTTCTGATCTGGTTGGGGCTGCAATTTGTGGATTCCCTGTTTTTTTATTTTTTTATTATTTTAGTCCTTGGTAACCGGGTAAGGCCCACTAGGCACAAGTGCCTGTTTTCAGGGGCGACCTGGGAGCACTGAGCAGTTAAGTGTCTTGCTCAGAGTCACACAGTATGCAAGTGGAGGTTGTGAGAATCAAACTCTGGTCTAGTCTGCTGGATGTACCAAGCTAATTCACACCTCATTCCTCTAACCTCTAGGCTATACTGCCAGCCCAAGTGGTTAGTCACGATCAGCAATTTACTCCTTTCATCTGTGGCAAATGACTGCTTTCACGTGCAGCGGGTGATTTTTCTACCCAGATGTTGTGATGTATGGAGGATTCATGCTCTCAACTTCTAGTGATGTGTCTGATGAGAGCAGTCATGCTTTAGAAGTGCTCTGGAGCTGACTGCATCAAAAGTCACTGATTAAACACCTTAGTAGAGTCGGGCCCTCCACCCTTCCTACCACTATTGGCCCAGACAGTGCAGAGTATCTGGAAATGGAGAAAATGCCTAAAATGGATCAATAACCAGAACCATGAGTTGAACAGTTACAGCCACCCCCAATCTCGGTCCGCTCGCAAGTGCCAAAGTGCCACAAAACAGATGCTCCACTGCTCACACCACCAGGGCAACTGGAAGAGCAATCGCTGTTGGAAAAATTTCTAGCAGAACTTACCTCAAGTAAAATGATTGTCACAGAGAGTGCTGATGATCTTAAGACTGTCAAAGCCTTACTCAACACCCTGGCTCACCAGGTCAGCGATGTGGAAGTGAGAGTCAGTTTGATTGAAGCAGAGCCCATTAAGACGGTACAGAAATTATTGCTCTCTGATGGAAAGTCGCATGACTAGAAGAAAAGATCAATGATCAGAACAGGATCATGCAAAATAACCTGCTCCTGGTGGCCATTCCTGAACTCACTGAAGGCAAAGACACCAGAGTCTTTGTGAATGGCCTTTTCACTTAAATAGCAGGTCCCTCAGAATATGGTTCCTCATACGCTATAGAGTGGGTCCACAGAGTCCTGAGACCAATGCCTTAGAAAGGGGAAAGACCTAAGGAAATAATCTGCAAATAGCAGAACCTTTAAGACAAACTCAAAATCCAGCAAGCAGCCCATATTTCCCTAGCTCTCCACGGTATAGAGGCATGCTATTTTATTTTCAATGACCTTAGCCAAGCCGCCAGAGAGAAATAAAGGCCTACCAGACATAAAACAAAAGCTGCACTCAGGTGGTGTGAAATTTTATGTGGTATTTCCAGCAAAACTGATCATCCAACTCCCCAGTGGCACTCATACCTGTGATTCAGTGGCTACTGACAGCATTACTGAGAATGCTGAACCTCTGCATCCTGCTACAGGAATCTAACAGTAAAATGGATCTTACAAAACTTTCTACACACCCTAATCTCATCTGTAAACTGAAATTTGTAGGGGTGGGGGCTAAGATGGCTAACTGGATCAAGAATTGGCTGGAAGATAGACTACAATGGGTGGTTATGGGGAGAAACTCTCATTTCCTAGGCCAGTGACCAGCAGTGTGCCACAGGGCTCTGTGTTGGGGGCCAGTGTTGTTTGGTCTGTTCATATCAGATATAGCACATGAGGTTGGGAGCAAGATCAGTTTGTTTGTTGACAACACCAAGATGGGGGCTGTTGTGGATGATACAGAGGGATGGCAGAAGCTACAGGGTGACCTAACCAGACTTGAGGAGTGGCTGACAAGGTGACAGTTGGGTTTTAATGCAAAGAAGTGCAAAGTTATGCACCTAGGGGCAAAGAACCCAATTAAAGGATACTGGTTGGGTGGGGTGTGGTGTGGTTCGGTGTCACTGATGAGGAGATGGATCTAGGGGTCATACTAATGGGAGGCATGAACAACTCTGCTCAATGCAGGAAGGCTGTGGCTTAGGCCAATAGGATGCTGGTGTGCATTGCATAGGGGTTCTCGTCCAGACACAAGGATGTGATCCTGCCCCTGTACAGGTCCTTGGTCAGGCTACATCTAGAGTATTGCATGCAGTACTGGCATCCATATCTGATGAAGGACATCAGACTGCTCGAGGCAGTGCAGCATAGGGCAACAAAAATAATACAGGGGATGGAAGGCAGAACCTATGAAGAAAGTCTGAGACACTTAAGTTTGTACACCCTGGAAGAGAGAAGAGATCAGGGGATATGACTGAAACTTTCAAATACTTGATGAGTATCAACAAATCTGGCATAGAGGTGCTGTTTAAGCTGAGGAAGTGAAGAGACATGAAGGAGGATGGATGGTGGCAGAGTCAGGAGGGAGATGAGGAGGCATTATTTCACTGAGAGGATGGTGTCAAAATGGAACGCTCTATGAGAGGAGGTGGTGGCATGCAGGATGGTGGGCAGGTTCAAAAGAACCTGGGACAAGGCAAAGGGGGGCTGGGTAAACAACGCTGAGCAGTTTCCAAGGGTGAGAGGGGGGATGGGGTGGGGCAGCTAAAATATAGGGGTGCTAGCTGCACATTCGAGCAGACTTGATAGACCGTGAGGCTTGTTTCTGATGGCAAGTTTCGTATGTTCGAGTTTAACACTCCTCAAATTTCATGTTTCACTACCGGGGGCTTAGTGACTTATTTCTGATTTCCTTACTTAACTGGCAATGTGTTTCATACTACCAGATTGTTTTACATTTTGCTTGGGATACAGTTTTATGTGGAGAGGAGTGGTGTGTGGATCCGAAGTGCCTGATCGATGTACAGGGAGCCTGTTTCCATATAAAGACACCGGACTGAGACACTCCAGCTGAACCACACAAAGGATAAAACGGCGGTTCAGTGATAAAACCTTTCTCATCTCAGTATTCTCCCCAACAGCTTCTTGCAGCCACAACCTATACATACACATGCATAACTGTGCAGAGCTAACTGACAAGCACCTTCACAAGGACACCCAGTGCCTGCATGAACATCGAAGAAGATAGTGTCACAGGGACACAGAAATGAGTAAGAGCCACTACAGCTCTCACTGCAGGCAGATCACTTCACTGTAATCAGTTAGCAGAAAGAAATCTTTCCTCAGTTCCCTGCCTTTTTTGCAGGCGCACCTATGCCCCGTACCCCGCAGAGTAGCAAATCTCCTCAACCTGTCACATCCATCCACCCGACTGGATAGCCTGCTATGGGTCACCACCTCAGCAGTTGGACCGGCATCAGTGGATTCTGTAACACCTAAAAACTCACCGTGGGTCTGACACCACTTCTTGTATTTGAAAGGGTGTGGATCTAGAAATGAGAATGGCCATACCTGCTCATTTACAGTCCTATCCATCCCCATAAACTTGGCCTACCCATCTTCGATGAAGGAGTGTGATCTTTGGGTCATAAAGTGGGTCTCCTGAAGAAAACTATTGAAGGCCTGTACTGCTTTCCTCACACCAGCACTACACTAACCTCCCCCAGACCGATTGCCTAAGCCTTTCAGGACTTCTAACTTTCTAATATAGGGGACTCAGAGACCACCATGCAGCAGACTGATGAATACGAGAACTCTACCTCCTCTCTGAGCTAGCTTTAGCACAACAAGACCTGCTGAAACAGCCCTTAACTACATCAGAAAATAAGCAGGCCATTGGCTCCATGTTCTGTGATAAGGCCCCTGGGCATGACGGCTTTACTTCAAATTTCTATAAAGCCCTTACTGAAGAAGTCTTGACCCCACTGAGGGACTTGTACGTATAAGACCATGAGAAGAAACCCTTGGACAGTGTCATTCAGCAGGCCACAGCCTCAGTCACAGCCAAGCCTTGAAAAGACCCCACACTTTTCCAAAGTTACCACCCCATCATACTTTTAAATCGGGATATGAAGCCCCTGATAAAAGCAAAAGCCATGAGACTTTAGAGTTTTGACATTATCCTGTGATGTTGTTGCTGTTGCTTCTCTGTAAAATATATTAATAAAGTTTACTAAGTTTAAAAAAAGACCAGAGCAAGTGGGCTTTGTGGGAGGCCAGGTCTGTTCAGACCACCTGCAAAGTTGTTCCACATTATCTCTGCATCCGGGGTGTCAAAGTTCCTGAGATCCTTGCCTCCATGGATGCAGAGAAATTTTTCAATAGAGTCACATGGGTCTATCTCTGTTCTGAACTTTAAAATGTATTTATTTTATTTATTTATTGAAATGTTTCACCAGGAAGGCAAACTGAGCAACAAGTCGTTCATCTCCCGGTGTGACCTGGGAGGAAGGGGTACAATAGGAATGAGACATTAAACTTTCAAGTTACAGAATCAACATTAACATACAGTTGTAGGCAGGTGTTACAAACAGTGTTATAACAGTGTTGTGCATAACATGTAGAAAGAGTGGACAATAATAAGTGCCGGGTTAACAAGTAAACAAGTGCTTATGTGAAAGAAAAGGGGGAAAGGGGAGAGAGGGGTGAGGTGTGGGAAGGGGGAAGTGTCATGCACCTGGAGACCCCTGAGGATGTGAGGAACCCTGCAAGGGGACTGGTGGGACCAAAGTGAAGGGAATAAGGCAATGTCCCAGAAAAAACCCTTTAGGATGGTGAGGAAGGGGGTAGATCAGAGATACAAGCCCCTTGTGGGATAGGAGAGGGACCCATGGAGAGCATTTGGGGTCCTTTACATTCTGAGAGAGATCAAGGGAGGCCAGTAAGGGGGAGCAATTTGGGGGAAGAAGGGCTACAGATTTGGGGGTGAGTGTGCATGAGGTAAAATGAAGGTGAGGGTAGAGAGGTAGGGTTTGTCCAGAGCTTAGAGGAGGGAATTAGGGAGGGACATGGCAGGAGCAGCTAGGCGCAAGGTAATTATTGAGGGCAGAGCTGATGGAGTAGGTGGAGGATGAGTGCCGGATTTGAGGTGGGAGGGAATTCCAAATTGTTGGGAGGTGATGAGAGTAACTGGATTGGCTGATTTGGGTGGCTCTGCGGGGGACAGCCAGGGTATGGGAGTCGGTTGATCTAAGGGAATGGGAGGGTGGGGGTGGTAAAAAGGAGGAAAGGTAGGAAGGGAGCTCACCCAACCAGTGCTTGGAGGTGAATTTAGCACAGTGGGAGAGTTGCCTATTTGTAAGAGAGGGGAAGGATAGTGCATGATAAAGATTGCAGTGATGGGTGAGAGGGAGGGCAAAAGCAGCAGAAGGAATCAAAGAGGGTGTCCAGTCTGGCCAGGGAGGACTTAGTGGCAGCAGCATAGACTACATCACAGTACTCAAAAATGGGTAGTATCATCTTCTGAACAAGTTCATGCCTAGCCATAGGAGGGATGCAACTATGGTTCCTGAACAGGGCACCAAACTTGGAGCACAGTTTTTTCTGGATGGTATCAATATGTCCAAAGAAGTTTACATGTTGGTCCAAATAAACACCTTAGTACCTGAAGGAGGACATGTCCTCAAGTAAAGTCCCATCAAGGTTGAGGAAAGTGGGTAGGAAGGTAAAACACTTTTGTCTCCCCAGTGAATATACACAATGGGTCAAACTGTTGCACTATCTGCCCGCAGCAAAAGTAAGCTGTAACAGGGTCCTGTTGTCTGGCTTCTTCCTGACCAGTGGCATGAGGCAGGGATACCTCTTCTCTCCTTTTTGTTCAGTCTTTATTTGGAACCCCTGGCACTTAAGCTGAATCAAAACACAAAGATAAGGGGATCACCTTTGGACAAAAGAAATACAAAATGTCTTTATATGCAGACGACATTCCACTTAATCTGAAACATCCAGCAGTCAGTCTCCCATAAGTTCTCAGGGAAATCAAGGAATGTGGCAAGATTCCCCTCTATAAGTTAAATGTATCCAAAATGGTGGTGCTTCCACTGAATTGCAAGGCCAGACAACAGAACTTTGCCAGCCTTGGTCTCACGTGGCCCCTAAGTTCTTTGTCACACCTTGGAAATCATATTTCTACCACTTGTAAAAAAATGATTGATGACAATCTGAAAGTGTTGGTAACTAAAATCAGTCAAGACCTCCTCATGCGGTTAACCTACTCTATGTCATTCTGGAGAAGAGTGAATGTCATAAAAATGAACATCCTGCAGATAATCTTATACCCTCTTAGCATGCTTAGGATCAGGCTTCCCCTCCAGTGGCTTCCCCTCCAATGGTTTCACTCTCTCCATAGCTGTATATCAACTTTCCTCTGGCAAGACAAGAAACCCAGAAGAGCCAACACCATATCTGTAGCACCCAAGCAAGGAGGTGGCTTGAATCTCCCAGATTTTCTGTTATATTACCATGCTGCCCAAGGTGCCACATACCTTAAGTAGTGTTCCCCCAAGAAGCTTTAAACTCTGCTTACTATACCACAATGGCTGGAAATTGAGAAGACCATCTGCAACCAGCAAGGTATTGACATAGCCACTTTGCTATATACAAGAATGGCTAGTCTCCCAAAATAGCTTAAATTCTCCCCTATAGCAGCCCCAGTTCAGGACTATATATAGCTCATGACAATTACCAAAACAGATCTCGGGCCCTTATGGTGCTAACCCCCGTGGGACAACAAAAACTTCTGTATTGGGGCAAAACCTTCTTTAAAAAGGAATGGAAAGACAAGAGTGTCTCCATTTTAGGCTACCTAATTACTGAAAAGAAATTGAGTGCCTTCACCCAACTATAAGATGGCTACAATCTGGGCAACAAGGATTTGTTTTTTTGCAGCAGCGACATATAGTTGCCATTGCTATGAATACTGTCTTTTCTTGGGTGTTACTTCCAGAGAGCAAGCGGACAAAACGTATGTTGTGAAGCTCCGCTGATAATATGCTACTTTCAGCGTTAAATGGCCACCCAAACTCATTCGAAACTGCACAAAGAAATCACTGAGAGCAAGCTGGACACAGAGAAATTCTTATCTCCGAAAACAGGGAAAACTACACCGACAAGGGGGACTGTAGGGACTCACTCCCAGTGTTGCCGGGGTAATGGCTTCCCTTGTTCCAGGATGCCCTGACCCAGGCATCAAACCAAAGCGGGCTGGTAAACTTACACTTCAGTCAATACAAAACTTTTTAATCGAGTTTCAGAATGAGACTCGGACCTCGATGAATTAAGTTCATACCTCGCTGGGAGAAATTGTTAATCGATGCTAGCAGATAGAGGGAAAAATGGTTAATTTGGAAGAAAGGCTGGATACTACTGAAAAAGAAACTGGGAAATTGTTGCCCCGAGTCCTGACAGTAGAAAGTGTGGTTAATGCTTCTTTGCACGAACAGCTGTCTACAATTTCCAAGCTTGAAAGAATTGAGAACAATCTTTTGTTAAAAAAATTGAGACTTATTGGGCTACTAAGTGAAACTGAAATGGTAGATTTAAAGAGTTACACTGAAGAGATGCTTACAAAAGTCTTTGTTCTTGAGAACTTACTGGTTTTGGAATCCATATTTAGACTGCAGGGGAGAGCAACCTCTGTGAATTCTTTGGGTCAGAGATCTGGTGTGAGATATGTTATTTACACCTTTAATTCAATAACTGAGAGAAATAGAATAGTACAGATGGCAAGACAAAATAAGGGATTTGTTTATGAAGGAATCAAACTTCATCTTTATCCAGATTTTTGTATGATTACACAAAGATGAAAGAAACAATGTTTAGTGATTCAAAAGGAGTTCATTCAAGCTGGGGTACCTGCGGTCCTTCAAGCTCCAGCAAAATTAAAGGTGTCTTTTCAAGGCAAGGATGTTTTTTTCATGGATGTAGATGCAGCTTGTTCATTTTATGAAAAAAATGTTGCACTATCTACTGATCTGGGTTTGGAGTTGGATCAAAAAGATGAAATAGCAGAAGAAGTTAATAATACTCAATATCTCCCTATGATTTCACAGGGAGATAAACTGAAGATTCTCAGCGAGTTGTGACTTTTGATTTGAGTGTTTTTTTTTTTTTGATTCTGAACTTTTTTTTCCTCTATGTACATGCTTTGGTGAATGTTTATCTTTAAAAGATTAGGAGACAGGAGGTAGGAGGCAGTATAGTGCAGTGGTCTAAGGCTCTAAGCTGCAAATTTGGTGACATCCAGCAGACCAGACCTGGGTTTGAATCTCACAGCTTCCACTTGAATACTGTGTAATCCTAAGTAAGTCACTTAACCTCCTTGTGCTCCCAGTTCGCTCCTGTAAAAAAAGCTTTCAGCTTAGTGTGCTATACCTGGTTAAATAACTAAATAAAAAAACTTAATTGGAAGTATAAGCTTGGACATCACAATATAATTAATTATTCTTTGAATCTCTCCAAAGTGATAGAGAAATATATGATACTTGTTATCCCCCCTTAAAAACGTTATAACTTTATGATTCTGAATAATATATATTATTTCAAGATGTGCTTTCTTGTTGTAATCCATTTTTTCTTATGTATTTAAATAATTTATCTCTCTGAATTAAAAACACAGTTTAAAAAAAAATGCTATTTTTCTTGACCCAAGGCCCCCCCCATCTGCCCCACACCTTCAAATATCAGCCACAGGTCCTCACTATACCTCAAACCTGTATAATGCTATCAGAGAACTAATAACTTCTAGATATGGCAAACCATCTGGATACTGGGCTGAAGTCCTTACATGGGAACATTCTAACAAGGCGTGGGATATAATTTTGCAGAACACCCATACATAGGTTAAAATAGAACACTAAAAGCTAATGCAGATTTTGTAAAACATGTTTTATGGCCCTGTCAAATTGCATGTCTGGCACATTTTAGAGTCCCCACTTTGCACAAAATTTGAGATGGCCTTGGGTACTGTAAAGCATATAGTATGGAACTGCAATGGGACTGCAATAAGGCACAGCTCTTATGGAACCAGATACACGAATCACTAGACCCTATGATTGGCCATGCGGATACTTTTACAGCTGACAAATGCATTCTAGGCCTGGGTGTTAAAGACCTCATGGGATAGCAAAAGAAGGTTATATAACATAACTGTTTAGACCAGGAAACTCTGACTTCTTTGGAATGGTACCAGGAGACTATGCAGGCGTTATGCATGAAAAACATTTTAGCTTCCATGAGACACCACTATAAAGGTATTGCCAATATATGGGAGAATCTTTACACCCCTCGGGTGATCACTGACCTCCAGTAGACCATTGTTTGTGCTACTAACATGCGCAATCTATCATATACTGTAACATGCATTGATGTTTCACAGTATGAATCTGAAATATACCTGGGATTAATGCACTACCAGCTGAGTGGGACGGAGGTGGGAGGGGCATATTGTTATCTTGTTTTGTCTTGTGTAAACATGAAATTCAATAAAGCTTACTTATTAAAAAAAAAGATTCATGCTTTCTCCTTGGCTTTCATCTCAGCCTCCGCTGCAACAGTTCATTGGAACCAGCAGGCGCGCATCAATTGTGCCACAGGGTGGCACCATGGAGCCATTAAGGTAAGCCCCACATGGCAGATGTTACAAAAATTCCTTTCTTTCCTTCCGTTGTCCCTATAATGGAGACAGTCTCTGGACTCCTTATAAGTGAAAGCTCAATGATTTTATGCTACATTGGCTTTCCCTTCTTCTCATGGGAGAATAACTTTAAACACCACACACACACACACACACACACACACACTCACACTCTCAGATAACCTATATAACTTGTGACTATTCATCCAACAGTTTTTGAAGAACATTATCAGGCTTTGCAAGATCTCTGTGTTTGTTGATGGTTGTGCTCCAGCTGTGATAGATTCTGTTTTGTCAGCCATCAAGGGTCAGATTTTGCAATTCCAGCAAATTAACTCTAGATTTTGACCCAAGTTCTGACTCCATTACAGCCAAAGTTTGCATTTAAATATGGGCTGATTTTGTGATTATGTTGTGACTCTTGAGCTCTATTCACAAATGCTTTTGTGAAGTCATCTGCAGGTGTGGATACTCCTGCAGCATGTTCCATCCCTCGCTTCAGCTCTATAAGGTAACCTACTAACCCAATCCAATGCTGAATCTGATAGCATGCATACAGTGGGCCAATTGTTGTATATCAAGAGCTAGCAGCTACTGGCTTTGGGCACCTGGGGGCATGTGTTTAGTGAGGGATGCAATGCCACTTACTCAGTATGGAAGAAGAATAGCAAAGTGCTGCCTGACATTCTGTTTAACAAAGTCGTTCCATGTCACTGTTTTGTTTAAGAGTAAAGTAAAAGCCTCAGGGAAGTTAGAATAAGCAATACTTCCATGTCCCCCAGTACTGGATAAAAGAAACAAATACTACTGTGGGTACAACTGAAATGGAAATTAGCTACTGAAGTACTAAAGACACAACACTATTTATCTTCTCATTGTTTCATTCCCTGCTGCAGCAGTCTCTTATTTACTATCTCTTCTCTGCCTGTTTCTGAGCTGGCCACCCAAGGAATGTGTGTATGCTGACATATACCCTGCATATCATTTGTAGATAAAGTGCCCCCCAGCAAGCTGCCCTGCACCATAACTCAAAAGTCAAAAGGTCTTCTTCTAAACTTTCATCCCACATTCTGCCCATTGTATTAGATCTTCAGAAAAGACACAGATGTTCGAAGTGGTAGATTGATTTTTACAATTCTTCCAGCCCAACAGGCAATCCATGGGCCCAATGAGTCTACAGACAGGTGTTTATAGTTGATGCACACTACTTGGTTGCAGCTGGTGCATCATCTGTGTCTGCACTGCTGCTCTGCCTTGCCCTGTTCCTGGACAGATGACATCCCAAGACAGGGATGTAAATCTAGGTACACCAGAGTAATTTGTCCTCCATTTTCAGAAAGGTAAACTACTATCTCTCTCTGCAAGATGAATGCTGTAATTTAATGTTGTGAAATGTCAAAAACCTAAGCACAGCACAATTGCACTAGCCAAGGTCACGAACGACTGGTTGTGCGCTGTCGACCGCAAACAGGCAATAGGTGCCATCTTCCTTGATTTAAGCAAGGCATTTGACACTGTTGATCACATGGTTCTGTTGGAGAGATTGCAAGGCATTGGTTTTTCAACATCTACCTTACTATGGGTTCAAAGCTACCTGACTGGAATATTTCAACAAGTTAAGGCAGAGGGTTTTCTATCTACCCACACTCTGCTAACCAAATGGGTACCACAGGGGATTAGTCCTTGAACCACTGTTCTTCACAATATACACCAATAACCTGAGTTATAATGTCTCAAAGATAAAGCTGCACTACTATGAGGATGACCTAGTGTTATACACCACAGGATCCAAAATAACTTCAGTGAACTCAGACTTGCAAGAAACTTTCAGCATACTACAAATAAACCTCTAGATCTAAATTGTTATTTAATGCCAGCAAAACTAAAGTGATGTGGATTATCAAACCCAAAACTAAACAAACCTCACCCATACCCATCAGTACATTGTTAGGTGAACATCTTACAGTTGTGACAAGTTACAAATACCTAGGGGTGTGGATCGACAGGAAATTATCATTTGCAGAACACATCAATGCAGTTTGTAAAAAGCTACAGGTTAGACTTACTTTTTTCTATAGAACTCAGAACTGTTTGCCCTTGAGTGTCAGAGCTCACGTTGTTCAAGTGACCTCTTACCTGTACTGGACTATGCAGATATTATTTATAATAGCTGTAATATAAACTGTTTAAACAAGCTGAATGTCCTTTACCATAGGGCTCCGAGATTTGTCACAAATTTACCACCATTAACTCATCACAATAATATGTATTCAACAATTGGGTGACCCTCGCTAGCCAAAAGGAGATTAAATAATCTCTACTGTAGCCGGTGACATAGGCGACCATGATTTGGTGCAATCAAAAACAGTGACTCAATCACAGAGCATGTCGACAGGGCTACTGACCAGAAAAGGTAACCGGACTGGGGAGGGGTCACATATGTAGCAACAGGATGTCGCTACATGTTCATGTGAGTGGGGGGGAGCGAGCACGCTGAGCAAGGAGCAGAAGGGGAGGGAGGGTTTGTGAGGCATGGTGCCATGGTAGGCTGCCAAGCTGGCCCGTGGCGTGGTGGGTGGGTGGTGGGCTGGGGTTCCAAGGGTGAATGGTCATCACGTTTCTGCAGTTGTTGTTATGACATAGAAGCATCTCTACCTATGGACTCTTAAGATGCTCTCTAAGGACTTACTAGGATACATCTCTGAGCTCTTCAGTAGAGCTACTTGTTCTTATTCCCTTAGGAAGAGCAATATCTGACTCCTAGATACGCCCTGGTGTGCAACGAACTATGGAAAATCAGCAATTAGCTGTATCATGCCAGCTGCCTGGAATATACTACAGGACACTCTCAAACTTAGCTCATTGGTTTTATTTAATTTTTGTTGACTGGGAAAGGAGGACTAGACAATTCTGCCTATTTTCAGCCTCCTCCTGGGGAAGGGGGATACAGATGGATGCCAACTGACGTTGAATCAGATTATGCTGTTGGTGGTATTTTTAGTGAATGAGGGAAATTTGGCCAGGATAACTGGAGACATTCCCCTGCTCTTTTCGAGAAGTGCCATGGGATCTTTAATATCCACCTGAACTACCACCAGAACAGGCAGATGGGACCTCGGTTTAATGTCTCATTCAAAAGACAGCACCTCAGGAGTGCTGCACCCCCTCATACTGCACCACAGTGTCAGTATTGGAATTTAACCCAAATGCTTGGTGAGAGGATAGAACCTACAGCCTTCTGATCTTCTAGTCTCAGAGGCGAGTGTGCAACCTGCTGAGCCACTCACACTGCTCATTTCAAATCCCTTATTGTCAGATGTTGTAATGATGTACGTACATGTAATAAGTAGGTAAAATCTTACAAAAGACAAAATATGCTAAATGCATGGCATATTAACCTTATGAGCACTTTGAAACAACCAATGACGATTCATGACTATTGACATCTTAAAGCAACTATACCCAACTAGTTTAGCCCACTTCACCTATTTAGCTAATAGAGTTACTTGGTTACCTTAATGATTAATATATCATAATATAAATGTTCCCTAAGTATAGTGCAATATGTATCTGCTCTCTTAGTATGTGTAACCTATTTTTGCTTCATAACATTGTTGTCTTATCTAAGTTAATCAATATGTGCCTACTACAAATAAATTCTTTGTTGTGCTTTTAACACTGTGGTTGCTCACTAACTTCTGTGGAGTTAAAACCTGTGACATTTAACTGTAGTTTGCTCAATACCTGTTCTCTGTACATTATAGTATCTTGTTTTGTGTGTTATTATTCCTGTCCTACCCAGGACCTCCTTGTGAATGAGTCTGCTCAATGGAGCCTTTTCCTGGTAAAGTAAATAAATAAAAATAAAAAAAAAACATACACAGTACTGTGGTGCTGCAAATGTGGTAAGTGTGCTTTGGCCATGAATAATCCTACAACTCTTTCAAAAGAGCATTCAGACTGTTCTGAACAAAATGCCTCATATTTGTATAAAGAAATTATGGGCTGCTTTAAGTGTAACACACAGAACAACATACACAAACTGAACAAAAGTACACTTCTGAACACTTCCTGCCAAGGGCTGCACTAAAAATGTGTCTATCTGACTGAGGTAAGAAGGTAAAATTTCCATCAGTTGTTGGCATGAACTCTGCTTACTCTACCTTGAGGATAAAAAGAAATGACGCTTATTTCCTCCAGGCACACTTTTCCAGGTGTATCGCTTTGTGTTATTAAATGATTTCAAACTATGAACATACTCTGATCCACAGTGAAAATTTTATCTAGCCTTTGGAGTTACTTCACTGAGGAACTGAGTTCAGCCACAAATTCATTTAGAATCTTTGAAAGCAAATACATGTGGATAAACATTTATTCAGACATACTGTAGGTACATGTATATGATATGCAAAACCTGAATACTGTTGTATGTAGGGCTATGTATTCTGAAGTGCTCTGTCATGTAAATGCATATAGCGCTGACACTCAGAAAGATCCTTCACCATTCAGTAGCGTGGTTATGTTTAACTCTGCTGCTGCATCAGCCCAGAAGTAAAAACAAGCATGTGTCAATGCTGAAGGTTCGCTGTTTGTATTACTATTGTACTGGGTGGGGCAAGATTATCGTTCCCAGCAGCCTTACCTGCTGGCTTATTTATATGTGCTTTTTAGCACTTTTGAAAAAAAAACAAATTTTGCGGTCCCAGGTTCCCCCCCCTTGTGTCTCCAGACCCCGATTAAGTGATTTGGGGATCCAGGAGCATGGGGGGAACCTCTGTGTTGCAGCAGGAGCAGCTTTAAAACAAACATGTGCTTCCCTACACTCCCATCTCTCCGTAGATGTGTATGTGTACAGTATGTAGCTGTGGGAGCACAGAGCCCTATAGAACAACAGTGACCAAATTGTCAGCATAGACACCTTATAACCCTACGTCATGTACCCCATACAGAAAATTTTTGAATCATTGCCAAAACATAATTCTGCACTAGTGTAATGCCATTCTGTGCCACATGTGCAGAAACACATTTTGGCCAGGATTTGAAAAATAACAGCTGTGACATATATGAAGTGGAGTAATACAAAGGCTATATTGAAATTCTGGGACCAAAGTATTTAATAGAAGTGACTGCACTAGGAAAATAAGGGTAGCAAAAAGCTCTTATTATAAAGATGCCTTTGCTCAAGCTTAGAACAACAGCAGACAGTTTTGGAGCAATCTCAGAGATGTTACTGGTAAGGACCCCAAAACAGCTCCTGTCATGCTCAACATTGATGGGCTCCCCTCCCTCGGCCCCAAGCTCATCACAAACACTTTTAATAATGCGCTCACTGACCTCAGTGGTGTTCGTCCCCATGATTATTTCAGCATCCCTGCACATAGTGCCTGTGCTGGTAAAACTGAGCAGCCCCAAACTCACCCACCTTTTTACTTCAGAACAATCAAAGTAAATGAGGCCAAGAAATATCTCTAAAAGGTTCTGGGCAAAGGGCGGTACAGTAGCGACACCTTGGATCTGAAGCTTGTCTCCCTCACCCTGGAAGAAGTACTGGTAGCCTTAACACATATCATGAACCTTTCCCTAAGATGCTCTCATTTTCCTCAAAAATGGAAGTCTGCGGTAGTTACCCCCATCCACAAGGGCGGAGACTGCACCTCCCAAGGAAACTACAGACTCATTTTCATCCTACCTCCACTCTCTAAAGCCCTAGAGAAAACAGTTGCTGACCAGCTTGTTGATTATGTGGGGAAATATCAGCTACTCTGCCCTCAACAGCATAGTTTCAGGTCCAAGCACAGTGACATCACTGTCATGCTCGAAGTCAAGGGCTTCATCCATAAATCCCTCTACCAAGGTCAGCTGGTTGGCACAGTATTCATTGATTTAACCAAGGCATTTGACATGATTAATCATGTCATTCTGGCTGAAGAACTAGCCACTCTTGGTCTCTCACCTGAATCTGTTGCCTGGTTTAACAGCTACCTCCAAAACCGTTCACAGCAAGTAAAAATAGGTACTGTCCTCTCAGACAGTCAGTCTGTTCTGTCTGGGGTCCCTCAAGGCTCTATTTTGGGCCCCCTTCTGTTCAGTGTATTCCTGAATACCCTATCCTTCTCCATCCAGTGACAAGTCCTTCTCTATGCGGATGATGCCATCCTGTTCTCCAGTGGCCAACTCCCCGAAGCTCTCGAATCAGAACTGCAACGAAACTTTGCTGCTGCAGAAGGATGGTTCAGCTACCACAAATTAACCTTAAACTATAAGAAAACAAAAACCATGTTATTTTCCAACCCGCAAAGCAAGCACAGACATTATCTCCTCTCCATAGTTCATGGTGTTGGAGCCCCCCTGGAGCTAATCTCTAATTTTAAATACCTGGGGATCACAATGGACAGTACCCTCTCATATACTAAGCATATTGACAATATTTCCAAGGCAATTAATAGGTGGAGAGGGCTCCTGCATAGACACAAGCATTGTCTGACCCCCACAACTCTCTGAACTGCCATTCACAGCTCAGTGGTATCGCTGGCAGACTATGGGCTCATCATCTATGGATCGGCCACTGACACATCTCTCAAGTGCTTAAAAATGGCACTCAACAAGGCCTGCCAACTTCTCACTGGTGCAGACCGGCTGACCCATACCTGTGACTTTTACTCACAGGCTAATTGGCTACAGTTCAGTAGCAGACTTTCCTACCAGACCTGCCTCATGGCTAAGAAAGTCAGCTGTGGTCTTATGCCCCCTGGTGTTCAGGAGCTCCTTACTGCCACCACTGAAACTTGGTACACAAGAAGATCTGGCTGCTCCTCTTTTAAGATTCCATGCTGTTGCACCTCACATGGTCAGAGGTCCTTTGTCTACCATGCCCCCCTCTGGTTCAACTCCATTACCTCTGACATATCACGAGTTTCCCGAGGTGGAAGACTAGGCTTGCTGGCCAAGGCACCTAGCTTCACCTGAGCTCTTTTCTTCTAGGTTGCTTGAAAGGACAGAGCAAATAACCTTAACAGAGCAAGAGAAAGGATTAAGGCTTCTTTTGGCTAGGCAGATTTATGGTGTGTCATTATTTTCTTTTTTACTAAGAGGGATTGTTACTGTTTGTTGCTAACATTTTATTGCTTTATTTTTCTCTGATTCAAATTGTTGTTGATGGGTATACCTTCTGCTGCATTATTACAGGGTGTGCCTACAGGTGTGTGCATACAGATTACTGCTGTAACCTGATTCAAATTGTCTTTTGCAAGGTATATCTTCTATTACTGCTTTATTTTTCTCTGTAGCAAAGTGTTTTTTACAGGGTATGTCTTCTGTGAAATTATTACAGATGGTGCTTTACAGGTTTTACAGTTTTATCTATCATTAGGATAAGCTTTCAGGACTACTGCCTTTGTTGCTGGCTGATTGTTTCTACTCTTACCTCCTTGTTTCTTTCATCCGTGATTCTTCTTTTTCGGTAGGGAAAGGGCCCAGCCACCCACCCCCATCCCCAACCAGCTGACACTACACTCCTTTTATAGGGTAGCACAGTAGTGACATTTCCTGTAGCAAAGCAGGAAGGGGCGGATCAGAGGGGTATGCACACAGTGACCTCATTTACAGGGCACTAGTACATTAACTTGTTATAACAAGTTAAACAGGAACAAACAAACAAAACACAAAATCAAACTTTTGCTTTCATTTTCTTCCTTCTAATTACTCTGACCAGGTTATAAACCTAGCAACTTATCTGGAATGTATATCATTAATTGCAGGTACTGCAGAACACTTTTCAGAAGGACAGTTTTACAGGATTTGGGACATTGTCCTTCATGTTGGGCCATTGGAGATCTAAGAGCTCAGCTCCAGGCAGCATGGGCAGAGATTGCGTGCCTCAAATTGCATACTCAAGAGGAAATATATTATAAGAACCAACCGCCATTTCCCCAACATCCAACAGAAGCATCTCGACCGAAGAGGGTAGTTGGTCCGGGAGTTTGGCAGGTGGTTAGGAGGGGCAAATCAGGTGCCCCATCACTCAGTGCTCTCCAACATATCACCTCCACAAACTATATAAAAACGACAAACAGGTATCTGCCTCTATCTAGGAAATCAAACAAAGGGGCGAGGACACTACAGAGCAGGACACTGCAGCACAGGAGCTAGCACAACAAAACTCACCCCAAACAGGAATCAAAACAAAAAAGCAAAAAGGAAATCCAAAAAACTTCTGATCATAGGATATTCCATGATTTGGAGAGTTGATATGTATCTCCAGCCAGGGGTTATGGTCAGATGTCTCCCAGGTACATCAGCGTGGACAGACACTGATCACATTACTAAAATTGTTCAGAAAGCAGGAGAAAACATAAATGTCCTAGTACACATAGGGACTAATGATCTCACCAGCCGGTCAGTTGTGGAGACCAAGAAACACCTGACCAGGCCAGGTGACAAACTATCATCCATTTCGTCTGGCATCTCCTTCTCTGAGATCCTGCCAGTCTGGGACAGGGGGGGGCAGATGGACGGAAGGTCAGAGAAGGGGAGATAGGGGAGCTAAACATGTGGCTCAAAGGCTGGTGCAGGAAAAAGGACACAGATTTGTAGGGAACTGGCAACAGTTTTGGGAACGAAAATTCTTTAAATTTGATGGACTGCATCTGACTAAGGAGGGAGTCAGTGCATTGGGGCAGAAGTTTGACGTCTTTGCAGAATATTTAAACTAGAAAATGGGAAGGGGGTGCAGCACCCCATACATTGAATGGGAAGAACACCCCTCCCCCCTCAGCTAGTGGTCAAACAGGAATTCAGCATGTTTGTAGTTCTTTTGCCTCAACAGGTAAGGAAAAAGGTCTGGCTCCCCATACGATGCACAGGGGAAACGCCAGACCTCACCCAACAACTAACACACCAAAATCTACCCAATGGAAAATCATGTACACAAATGCTCGCAGTCTGAGAAACAAGATCCCAGACCTGCAGGTAATAATGACAGAGGCTAAACTGGACATAGTAGCCATTAGTGAGACATGGTTTACCAGTAACCACTCTTGGGAGACTTCAGTACCGGGCTATGTACTGTTCAGAAGAGACCGAGGTGCAAAAAGGGGGAGTGGAGTGGCCCTTTATGTCAATGAAAATATCAAAGCTACAGAAATTTAGTATACACATAAGGAGCCAGAGGAACTGTGGGTCACCCTGGAAACAGGAAATGGGACACATTACTGTTAAAAGATATGCAAAACATGACAGCTAAAGGGGATGTTCTGATAATGGGAGACTTCAACATGCCAGATACAGATTCGTCAATACCAGCAGGAACATCTGCCAGAACTAGACACATGGTGGATTCCCTGCAGTGGAAGGGACTCAAACAACTGGTACAGCAACCCAAAAGAGACAGGGCTATCCTAGATCTACTTCTGACTAACAGGGAAAGGATCACAGATCTCCAAGTAGAAGGCCACCTGGGGCCAGTGACCATCACATGGCATGGTTCAATTTGGCCACTAGAACTAAATCATCCCATTCCAAGGCAAAAATATGGGATTTCAGAGGAGCTGACTTTGATAAGATGGCCAACAGAGATAAGCTAGCCCTGGCAAAAATAAATACAGGTGAGGGGGTACAGGCAAAGTGGGCACACATTAAAGATGCAATACTTGAAGCAACATCCCATTGTGTTAGAGAGAAAAGGAAGTGTAAAAGCAGAAGGAAACCACTTTGGTTCTCAAAAACAGTAGCAGAAAAGATCAGAACCAAAAGGCTGGCCTTCAGGAAATATAAGGGAACACAGCAGGATGAAGATAGGGAGGCATACCAAACTTCCTTAAGGGAAACAGGGAAGGCAATAAGGCAGGCAAAAGCCCAAACTGAGGAAACACTAGCACGAACAGTAAAAGAAGGTGACAAGACTTTCTATAGATGCATTAGTGAAATGAGAAAGTCCAGAGGGGCTATTGCTAAGATCAAAGGGGATAAGGGGGCATGTGAGGAGGTGGACCATGTAAAAGCCTCTTTCCTAAATAGAAACTTCTGCTCAATATTTACCGAAGAGAAGGTAGGTCAGGGCCCACAGCTCAGCACCATGGACACAGAGGGAGGGAGGTGTGCACTAGTCCCTTCACAAAAGAAAGGGTCCTACAAGAGCTCGATAAGCTCAGGGTGGTCAATGCAATGGGACCTGATGGCATACATCCCAGAGTACTAAAGGAGCTGAGGGTGGAACTAGCAGAGTCATTATCAGAACTGTTTAATGAGTCTCTGAGCACAGGAGAGGTCCCAGAAGACTGGAGAAGGGCTCATGTGATCCCGCTCCACAAGAGTGGTAGCAGGGAGGAGGCAAGGAACTACAGACCAGTCAGTCTTACTTCAGTACTGGGCAAGATTATGGAGGCACTCCTTAAGGAAATGATAGTGTAACACCTGGAATCCATAGGAGCACAGGATCCAAGACAGCATGGGTTTACAAAAGGAAGGTCCTGTAAGACTAATCTCATAGATTTCATTGACTGGATAACCAGAGTGGTGGACCAAGGGAGAGCAGTTGATGTCACCTACCTTGACTTCAGCAAAGCTTTCGATACTGTTCCACATAGAAGATTGAATAATAAGCTGGGTAGGCTCGGGGTGGGTCAGAAGTTGGTCAACTGGGTGGCAAACTGATTGACGGGAAGAAAACAGAGAGTGGTGGTAAACGGTATACAGTCAGAAGAGATGCAAGTTACAAGTGGGGCACCTCAGGGATCAATCCTGGGGCCAGTCCTCTTCAATATCTTCATCAGTGACATTGCAAATGTACTGGAGGGTAAGGTTTGTCTGTTTGCAGATGACACCAAGATCTGCAACAGAGTAGATGATCCACATAGGGTGGGCAGAATGAGACGAGATCTGGATAAACTAGCAAAATGGTCAGAAGAGTGGCAACTGGAGTTTAATGCAAAGAAGTGCAAGATTATGCACATAGGGTGGAGAAACCCAGAAGCCACCTATAGCCTGGGAGGGGAGTTGCTGGCAGTCACAAGGGAAGACAGAGACTTGGGTGTCATCATCAGTGATAACCTGAAATAATCCAAGCTGACCACTAAAGCAGTAGGTAAGACTAGTGGGATGTTGGGGTGTATTACTAGGGGTATCACAAGTTGAAAGAGGGAGGTAATAATCCCTCTTTACAAGACACTGGTTAGGCCCCATCTGGAGTACTGTATGCAGTACTGAAGGCCACACCTTCACATTGACATTAACCAAATGGAGGCAGTCCAGAGAAGGGCAACCAAAATGGTGCAGGGACCGCATCAGAAAACATATGAGGACAGATTAACGGAGCTCAATATGTATACCCTAGAGCAAAGGAGGGAGAGAGGTAATATGATCTAAACATTCAAACACCTTAAGGGCGTTAACAAGGTGAAAGAGTCTAACATGTTTCAATGTAAGAAAAATAGCAGGACAAGAGGACACAGCATGAGATTAGAGGGAGGTCGATTAAGGGGTAATGCGAGGAAGTTCTTTTTCACAGAAAGGGTGGTGGATGCTTGGAACAGCCTACCTCAGGAAGTGGTGGATATGAATACAGTGCACGGCTTCAAACAGGCATGGGATAGGCATAAGGGAGCAATACAGATGAGTATGAATGGATAGGCCATTGACAGAGCAAAGGCCGATGGCATGTTCATAAGGCAGAAAAAGAAATGGGCAGACTGGATGGGCCTTTCGGTCCTTATCTGCCGTCAACTTCTATGTTTCTTTTTTTTTTTTAATTCAATATACTTTATTGGTATTTTAACAATACATCAGAGAGTACACAGCTGAGGTCACTGAACGAGTTAATACTTAAGAGAAGAAAACAAAACAAAACAAAAAGACATAAACAACACAAAAACAAACATTCCCCCCCCCCCAAGTCTGCGCTCAAATACAAGTGTGGCTAATTATTCTGGAAAATATATCCGGCACAATGAAACGCAGAGAATAGCCATATTCCGCCAGATCAATAAAGGATACTAGAGTCTCACTAGCATCAGCAGGGACAAAAGTGGCTCCCAAATCTTTTTAAACTTATGATACGAGTGCCACAGATTAGTTATGTGTCTCTCTACTTGGATTGCCAATAAGATTTCACGATACCATTCAACAATAGTAGAAAGTGACTCTTCCTTCCAATGCTGTAGCATGACTAGTTTTGCCGCAGCTGAGATTAAGGTTATGTGCGCTTTACGTACCTGGGGAGTCCCAGGAGGGAAAATTGCCAGCAGACAACACCCCGGGGTGAAAAGAGGATTCAATCCCAGAATGGGGTCCAGGACCCACCGTATCGCTCTCCAAACTTCTGGCTGTGTGGACACAATCACAACATATGATATAACGACCCAGAGACTTGACAGCCTCGAGGACACAAAGGAGAGGAAGTATAACCCATATTATGAACTAGCGATCGTAAATGGAGGAAGCTGATTGGCCGAGAGGTTTTGGAAGCCGTGATGATATCGGGCTACATCATCACGGCTTCAGAAAACCTCCGGTCACCAGCCTCCTCACTGACCACGCACTGTTCTCAATCTCCCGCACTCCAGAGCGAGTCAAACTTGTACCGGTTCGACAGAAAAAAAAAAAAAGAACTCTGTTTACACTGAATCTATGATATTGCCTGCTGTCTCAGGCCCACAAACATTCAGACGGACAACATAAAAGACATTGTGAAACACACAAAACCAACCTGCTGCCACTCGCAGGCAACACTGTGCAGACAACTGTTCCCTTGTCTCATAGGCACACGCATATTCAAAAAGGCATCGCTAGACACACTTGTCCTCTCAATCCTGCTGCTTCCTAATCCACTGATATTGGTCATTGGCTTCATTTTCTCTTTAGAATCTCGTTAACACGATCATCTACTACGGGGGGGCAGACAATGATACTGTTGCAGAGTTCACAGGTCACACCATCACAATACTATTACCTTTTCTGTTAGCTCCAACTACAACAGTGCCACCTGCTGTCATCTAGAACTATTTTTTTTAAATGTATTCCTACACTACCAAAAAAAGCTTTTTTTAACAGGTTTAAAGGGTGTTTTTTTTCAATCTTTTATTTATAAAACCATTACTCCTATTCATAATAGCAATAAGGCACTCCAGGGTGTGGTATATCATGGGATATCGTCACTTCTCGGGTCGTTGGACACACTCAGCCTGCGGCCTCGTGCCCAACCACCCGAGGCATGACGATATCCCATGATATACCGCACCCTGTCGTGCCTTATTTCTTAATTATACAATTTATTCGGAGTGTAGTAGATATTATGCAAAATGTTAAACTGAATTAACCGGAGTTTGTCCTGTTTAATATTCTTATAGATCCCACCCCATACCTTCACCCAGTAGTCGGAGTCTACAGACAGAGACAATTCGTGCACCCAATAATAACATACCCCCTTAGGAAGAGAGGTATCTAAACCTTGAAGGTGCTTATAGATATTAGAAACTGCATGGGGTTGCTCTGCGTCTTGGAGGGTCTTGAAGAGACCATCCGATGATTGTGTCGTCCATTCTTGGTTACCTTTAAATGCAAGTATAGCCACTTTAATTTGCAAATATTTAAAAAATTCCTGGGGTCTTAGTTGAAAGCGACTCTGTAATACCTGAAAAGAAGCTAAATCTGTACCCTGGAGAAAATCCTTCAGTTTACAATGCTTGAGTTGTGGAAAAAAAGAGGGTAGAATAGGACGACGTCCAATCTGAAAGTGCCAATTATTAAAAAGTGGTTGGGCCTGAGAAGTATAGCAGTTTTCTGAAAAATGCACTTGCATTTGCTGAAAGGCTTTAAGAGACCAAGCTATTGAGGATGATTTAAGCAGACTGGGAAGTCGGGAGGGTTTAGAGAATACCAGGGCATACAATGAACTTGCAGCACTTCGAGCTAACTTGCGTTCAATATCAAGCCAGACTGGCACATATGAATACTCCACCAGGGGCGCCTCATCATTTATCCAATAAGCTATCTTACTTAAGTGTTGGGCCCCATAATACAAAAAAAGGGATGGGAGGGCAAGGCCTCCCTTAGGTTTTGGTGCAGTTAGTTTAAAATATGCCCTTCTCACTGCCTTACCCCTCCATAGGAATTTGTTAAACACTCTTTGTAGTTGCAGGAACCAAGACTTGGGCAGGATGATGCCCATCATGCCCAACGGATATAACAGTCATGGTAAAACATTCATTTTAAGAATATTTATCCGACCCCAAAACGACAGTGGGAGGGCACTCCATCTCTCCAGCTCAGACTGCACCAAACGTACCAGACTGGTCAGATTAAGGTTAATCATCAAGGGAATATTCCTGGCAATTTTGATCCCCAGGTATGTAAGAGCCTTTGGCTCCCATGACAGTCCCAAGGAAGTGCATATATCTCTAGTACAGAGGTGGTTTAATGGGAAAACCTTTGTTTTGGAGAGATTCAATTTATAAGAGGATACCACTGAGAATCTATTTAACTCCTCCAGCAAAGCTGGTATCTAATTCTTAGGGTCCTCAAAGTGCAGTAGAAGATCATCAGCATAAGCTGAGATCACATATCTCTCCCCTTGAATTGGAATACCCTTCAATAAGGGAGAAGATGCCAGCTTACGTATCAAGGGCTCCAAATAACAATTAAAAAGAAGTGGGGAAAGCAGGCAGCCTTGACGGGTGCCTCTTTCAAGGATAAATGGGTCAGACAAGCAACCATTACACCATACCCTAGCCCTTGGGGAGTACTAGGCACTCCAAGATGCTGGAGAGACGCAAACAGGAAACGTCAGGAAACCTGGTCAAAGGCTTTTTCTGCATCGAGGGATACCAAGGCCACAGGGGACTCGGCATCCCTTGATGCAGCCATTAAATACATTAGCTTCCTCGTATATTCTGCTGAGGCACGCCCTTGCATTAAACCAACTTGTTCTATACCAATAATCCCTCCAATTACTGGAGCTAACCGTTTAGCCAGAATTTTAGCCAGAATCTTAACATCTGAATTAAGAAGCGATATCGGATGGTAGCTTCCAGGACATAGTAAGTCCTTGTCCGGCTTCAGAATCAAGGTAATCCATGTCATCAAAAAGCAAGGATCCTTTATTCCTTTTTGAAACCAAAAATTAAAGACATCCCTCAAAATGGCGGCCAACTGAGGAAGGCAACTCTTAAAAAAGTTATTGGGTAGCCCATCCGGCCCAGGAGCTTTATCCAGCGGCAACTGCCTAATGGCTTGCTCTACTTCAGTAAAAGTAATTGGAGCCCCTAGATTCTCCGCCATTCAAGGGGGCAGCGTAGGAAGGCCGACTGAACACAAGTATTCTGTGATCTCCTGATCTGTCACACCTATCAAGTCAGCTGAGGAATAAAGGGTCTCATAATACCTACCAAAGACATCAGCAATGTCTTGGGGATGGGAGACTATGTCACCACTTACAGGGGACCTCAGCCCAGGAATGAATTTGGACATTTCAGTCTGCCTCAATCTTAATACGAGGAGTTTCTCTGCTTTCTCCCCTGCCTCTAAGTACTTTAGTTTGGTACGATGAATGGCCAGCTCCGCTTTTTGCTCCACTAAATCATAATAATTTGACCGCAGTTGCTGGAGCCTTGCCCATTCCTGCATAGGAGATATATGACTTAATCGGCCTTCCAGCTGCTGAATTTCTCTTATCAATAGATCCAGAGCACATCTATCCTTCCGGGCTCGGGTAGCCGATATACGTATACACTCTCCCCGTATAGCACATTTGAGGGCGGCCCACACTGAATCGACCCTTTCGACTGTCCCTAGATTAATATTGATAAAATTGACTATAAAATCCTGAATGTGTTTCAGTGTTTTGGTACATTTGAGTAGCTGAGTATTGAGGCACCATCTTATTCCCTCCCTAAACTTTGGACCCAACATATAGGTTACCCCCACCGGAGAGTGATCTGACAGTACCCTCGGAAAGATAGATGCATCTATCACTCCCGGAAGGCCAAAGGAACTCACTAACCAAAAGTCAATCCAGGAAAGAGTGGCATGTGGTGGGGAATAATAGGTATACTGCCGCTCCAAGGGGTTAAGGGTCCGTCACACATCGACAACACCTACCCCAGAAATAAGTTCGCCAAGAGCTCTCTGTGCTGGCGATAGCCCCACTCTTTTGCTGTCTGAGCAATCAATCTCTGAGTGAGGGACCAGGTTCCAGTCTCCACCGAGGAACGTCAAAGGGGGGGATTCGAGACTAGCAAGGGTATTAACTGGGTAAAAAACAGAGGAGAGTCTATGTTAGGGCCATATATTGATGCCAACATTACTGGAGAGGACTCTAGCCTACCCTGTACTATGATATAACGCCCTTCCGGGTCCCACCATTCCCTGCTCTTAACAAAAGGCGCAGTTTTAGCAATCAGTATGATGGTACCATTGCGTTTAGTAGAGTTACCAGCGCCGAAAACCTGACCCACCCAATTTCTTTTAAATAGGGAAATATTATCCCTCAATAGGTGTGTCTCCTGCAAACAGGCAATCCCCGTACGGAGCTGAGATAGATGTTTTAAAATCATAATCCATTTCTTTTTACTTTGGGCCCTTTTAACATTCCAACTAATAAAATTACAAGAACCACTCATTCTTTAATCATAGTCCACGAAAAGAAGGGAAGGGAGAAGAAAACACAGGGACCACTGCAAGGTTCTTCATATTGTCCTCTGATGCATATGATTAAAGGAATCCCCCACGATGAGCGCAGACTTAACCCAACCCCAGAACCCCACAACAAAGTGATCTTTGAATTGGAACAGAAGAGAAAACCCACCCCCAAGAAACCCCCCTGCTCCCCGAAAACTCCACCCCCTTCTCCTCCTTACCCCAAAACACACTATACAACATTTTAAGCTTCAATACAACTATTTACAATCCTACCTTACCTGGTTCTAATAACCGACCTCCCACGATATTTAGAGGTACGTGAACATCCCTCTCACTGCCATACCGAGGCCCATCCTCCCCCCTCCCCGACAAAGAAAAACCATGCATACCTATAAAGTAATCACAACCATGATACGACATTTAGAATTACTATGAAATGTAATGCTAACTCCATAATAATAACTGAGAGGGAAAAGAAGTTGGCAAATCCAAACCGCCATACATATATGATGGAGTATTGCCCCCTCGTGGCCTCCACTAAAAATGCCTCCATCCAATAAACATAATTGGCCCGTATAGCAACTTAACAAGAATCTACTTGCATCTTTCACTTAAAACTTAAATAGGAGAGAGAGATGAGTCCCAAAGATAAACTCCTGCAGCCCCGCAATACCCGACGTTACATCCAGCAAAATAGATAGTAATGCGAGGGAGCTGTGTTAAGGGGCTAAAAGTGAGTCCATTCAAAGCTCTCAACAGTTCAGGTTCACAAGTAGGTGAGGTAGACTCCATTGCTCGCATTGGGAGTACAGTTCAGGCATGCACCTGACAACAAGAGTCTCTAAGTAAGTTAGCCAGAGGACTCTTTCAATCTCAACAATACACACTTCAGAAACTAAACACCGTCCTATTTCAAGAAGAGGACTTCTGCAGAAATTGTGGATATTATGTTACATGTCTCTGTTCCTTCCAGGATATAGTGACTGGCTCTCATATACAATCCCCACTTCATTTGAAAAGATCAGGGAAAAGGCTTCGAAGCTCAGCTGAAGCTTTGGCAGGGGACTCCAGGCTGATCCACTTCTCATTATGCTTCACCTGTAAGGTTGCAGGATAGCGCATTCGGAATGCTTTTCCGGCTGCAATAAGCTTTGACACCATGGGATGAAATTCCTGCCTCTTCAGGCGGACCAATTGAGGCAGATTCTGTGATATTCTAAATTTGTGGCCCTCCCATTGTATTTCCTGGACTTCTTTGACCTTAGCTAGTATGTGTTGCTTGTCTAAATAGTTGAGAAGTTTAAATACCAATGTTCGGGGAGGGTAGCCTGGCGGGGGGGGGGACCGATGCGCTCTTTCCACCACATAACTTGTGCAATTGGGCGATGGACCAGCTATTCGCTCACACAGCTTTTGTACAAAGGCAATAGGATTGTTGCCTTCCTCCTTCTCTGGTAGCCCAAAAACTATTAAGTTATTGCGCCGACTGCGCCCTTCAAAGTCCTCCAGTTTATCCTCGATCTTCTGAATCCTTTGCCTCAAAACTGAGTTGTCAAGATCTGTTTTGTCTCTCCATTTATCCAGAGACGTAAGTCGGGTTTCGACATCACCGACCCGTAGATTAAGTGTATCCATAGTCTTTCTGATGGACTGAACATCCTCCGAGATTGCTGAGATGGAGTTTTGAAGAGGCTGCATAAATTCAAGAAAACGTTCCTCAGTGAGTGCTACCGTGGGTGAAGGGTGATTACTTGATGCCGTGGTTTGCGACTTAGGCTGCTTAGGGGCCTTCTCCTTCTCCGGAGTCTGCGGAGGCGTGTGGCACGGTGGCACTTTTAGCATTTCCACCTCCATTTAACACTGCGATTTCGTTACCTAGGGAATCCAAAATCTGATGAGACTAGAAACTGCCCCGAAATTCGTTAAAAAATTTCCACTAAAGGTTTAAAATCACCAGATTTGCTGGGGAGAAAGGGAAGGCAGCAGCTCTCACTTAGGCAGCCATCACGTGACCCCCAGCAACTTCTATGTTTCTATGAAACACTCATCACACTGGAGGAAATCTGTATCCAAAGCAAACTGGGTGCTGGGCTGCATAACCTGTGTAATTACAAGCAGGAAGGTGGAGGTCATTCTGCCACTGTCTAGGTCTCTAGTGAGACCGCACCTATAATACAGTGTGCAATATTGATACTCTTATCTTAAGATGGCTATAAACTTGCTGGAAATGGTCCAGAAAAGGGCAGCTAAGGTGATCCAATGCCAGCAAGGCAACACCTATGAAGATGGCTCAGGGAAATCAACAGATATTCTCTTGAGAATAGAAAGGAGGGGGGGACATGACTGAGACCTCCAAGTATCTTAAAGGTATAAATAGCATGAGCAGCACGGACCTCTTCAGCCTTAGTGGAAACTAGACCACTAGGGGCAATCGTCTGAAACTGGTGGGGGATCATTCAGGAGGGAGATGAGGAGGCACTTTTTCACTGAGAGGGTAGTAGCTAAGTGGAATGAGTTGCTGGAGGAGGTGGTATCCCTAAAAACAGTGGACAGCTTCAGGGGAGGTGTGGACAGCTGCAGGTGGGGAGAAGAAGATGGAGAAAGAGAGGGGCAGATGAGGTATTTGTGAGGGGTCAAGGGATATAGGGAGGGAGGGCAGTTTCCTTTATAAATGCAGCGGAAGCTGCACACTAGAGCAGTCTACATAGACCATAAAGCCCTTATGTGCTGTTAGCACATTTGTATATTCGTATCTGTACAGTGGTAATATAACCACCTCCCATCTGCTCATAAACCCCTTCCCAATACAGCCATAAATCCTGTTTGACTTGGCTGCTGCCTTTCTACACTGCATTGCCTGTTTTAAGTCACTGGGAATGGCTACCCTGAAGTATTTTTCCTCCTCTGATTCAATGACCTGGACCCTCCCTATGCTGTAGTCAGTCCTTGGGTTCCTTCCTCCTACACGCATGACTTTGCATTTCTTTGCCTTGAATCTGAGCTGCAGTATGCCAGCACGCCTTTTTAGCTTTGCTAGGTCTTCTTTTAGGTCCTGTACCCCCTCATCCATATTCACCCTCCTACAGAGCTTGGTGTCATCTGCAAAGAGGCAGATTTTTCCTTTAGTGCTATCTCCAGAATTGTTTATGTAACCCCCCAGTCCCCTGGGGTTACTAGAATCCCATCAGTGTCAGTGCTAGGTAGGGAAGGCAGCTGGAATAACTGGTTAAATGTTTTTTACCTGCTCCTTCTCTGTTTACTTGGTCTGAGCTGAGTTGAGGGAGGTGATGTCATTTAGAGCTCTTGCAGCAGCATAAGCCACAGTAGCTAGCTGTAAGTGGAGTGAGTGTGAGCAGTTGGAGGAGTGAGGAGCTGCAGTGTGGGCTCTGAGGAGAGCCTATTTTTCTCACCCTAGTGCTGAGAACCATCGAGCAGGAGTTCCTGTTTTTTTCTCATTCCCTGTGAGATGAGAAGGACTGCAGAAGGGATCTGAGGGGGCAGTCCCCTGACTTTGATCGAGAACATTGAAGCTGCCTGTTTGTGAACAACCATGAGTAATCTGACTTTGGGTACCCCAGGAGGAAAGTGCCTGTGTTTTTCTTGTGGGGGTGTACTCTAACAAAGGGACATATGCATCAAGTTCTGCTCTGTTTGAGACTGTTCTTATCCTTTCCTAAAGTTGGCTGACAATCGTGTCATCCAGGGCTTCAGTTAATTTATTTTAAGTGGAAGTCAAATACTTCAATGAGTCAAAATCTGGAAGTCATTCCAATTTTTTGGAAGTCAAAATACTTCTCAGATCTCAAAATTTGAAAGGTAATATTCTAGGAAGGATCAATTTATGGATGTTAATACAAGTATTAATGGTAACATACAATTTGTTTTAGAAAAAGCCATTATTTCGTAGCTTCTGTGCCTTCCTTTTTAGAAGTCATCCAGTTTTGTTTTGTTTTTGGTTTTTGTTTTCACATTTAGAAGTCAGTGACTTCCTCCCCCTTTATTTTGGAAGTTTTTGACTTATTTTTGGGAGTCAAATACTCCCAAAATGGAGTTAACTGAAGCCCTGGTGGCATCCCCAGAGAGACTTGACACATTGTTCAGGACTTTAATTTATACTGAAGTCAGAAGTAGTGTGTTTCTAATGCTGAATGTGACAGACATTCCAGGATGCATAGTTCTACTGTTTTACTAAGTTTGAGGTTTAACTCTGAAAGAATGACTGGGTATGGACTGTGGAAGCAAAAGGTGGGCAACCCCCATCTGGAGTGACCAGTTCAGCACTACAGGTTCCGTAAGGGCTCCTGCTTATTCAGGACATGGTGGCCAATGCCTGAAGAGAAAGTTTACCCCCTGGTGCGGGTTGTGCTAATTTTGAGCACCACCGTGCTCCATTGTGGCCAGTTGTCACACTGCCAAATGTTTAAATCCTATGCCATATGGAAAATGTTCTACGTTGTGGCCAGTGCCACTTGAAGGAATTGTGTGCTCAGTTGTGGCCAGTGCCACTAGAAGAAATGTATGCTTCAGCTGAGGCTTTGCCACTGAAGAGAGTTCAAAATCCTATGCAATATGGGACATTTAGAGTTTCTGTCTGCTAAAGACTTTTGTTGTTCTGCATTGCCTTATGCCATGAAGTGTAAACCATTGGGGTCCACCTTTGCTTTAGTGTACCATTGTTGGAATAAAGCCACACTCTAGAACTATCTCAAACCTTCCCTTCATAGAGAAAGTTATTGAGAAAGTAGAGGCGATGCAGTTGGAGGACTACTTGACCATTCATAGCATCTACAAACCTCTCCAGTCCAGTTTTTGAAAGAGGCATAGTACCGAGACTGCGCTGGTTCGGGTGTTCATTGATCTCCTGATGGCAAGAGATCAGAGAAGCCGTTCTATTCTGGTGCTCCTTGATCTCTCTTCAGCCTTTGACACTGTGTACCATGGTGTGTTGCTTGGGTGCTTGATATCCATCTGTGGCCTGACGTGTACAGTCCTCAAATGGTTTACATCTTTCCTCACTGGCAGAATGGCAGAGAGTGGTGTCCGGAATTTTTTCTTTGGACCTACTCCCTCTGTCACGTGGGGTCCCTCAGGGCTCAGTGCTGTCCCCAATGTTGTCTGCAATGTATATGCTGTCCCTTGTATACATTGTAAGACAGTCTGGGCTGAGGTTTCACTGCTATGCTGATGATACCCAGCTCTACCTGTTGTTTGCACCTGACCAGGATAGTGCTGTCTTGATATTTAACAACTGCCTCGCTGAAATCTAGGAGTGGATGAGTTTGTGCTGGTTAAATTTGAACACAGGAAAGACTGAGGTGATGTTTGTGGACCCAGGTAGTCAGATAGAGGGGATATGGGATGGTCAGCCCTTGGGACTCTTTCTGGGGGGCTCCCAGATCCTTTTCTCTTAACAGGTGTGAGACCTGGGGATGGTACTTGACAATAGGCTGACTTTATGATCTCAAGTGTCAGAGGTCATCAAGTCTTCATTTTACCACCTCAGGAACATCGCCAGGATCAAGCACCTTGTTCTGTCCAGGGACCTGCCTACATTGGTCCACGCCTCTGTGACCTCGCTCCTTGATTACTGCAACTCCCTATACCTAGGGCTACCTGGGGTTGATATCTGCCATCTGCAGCTAGTGCAGAATGCTGCAACACATTTGCTTATGGGGACGTCTCATTCCTGTCATATTACGCCTGTGCTGCGTGAGCTGCACTGGCTGCCGATTTGTTGGCAGATCACCTTTAAAGGTCCCCCTACAAAGCCCTACGTGGACTTGGCCATGACTACTTGAAAGACTATTTCATACCTTGCTGCCCTGAGCGACAGCTCCATTCAGCTGATGAGGGGTTGCTGGAGATTCCGAGGGTGTCTTTAAAATCTTCTGGGGTCCGTGCACTTAGCTACACAGCCTCTTCCGTCTGGAATTTTCTACCCTGTCAGCTATGGTAGTATGCAACTGTAGGGGGTTTTAAATAGGCATTGAAGACTTTTTTGTGGTGCCAGGCCTCTTATGGTATGCATAATGGGACCCATCAGACTATATTTATTATTTTATCATTATCTGTGTTGATTTTATTATTGCTGTTTGATTTTATTGTAAAGCGACTTGATATTTTGAAAGGCAGTTAAATGAAATAAATATTATTATTATTAGAATCCCAATCTGGTTTGGACATTCATGTTACTGCTTCCTGTATGGAATTACTGGGTATCCCTCCAGAAGTATGGACCTAGCATAGCCCCTAAGCAAAAGTTGTCTCCTCAGGACCTGGGTTTAAATGGTCATGTGTGTAGTTTTGTTTTGTATACCCCTACCCCTTTCTGACCTCTAGAAGTAATGAGCCTGGTATGCATTCCCAAAGCTAGGGATGGTACCAAAAAGTATCCAAAGTAGTTTTGGTGCCCAAGGGGTAGCTTACTGTGCAAAGTATTGGGGTGGTGGTTACATTTATGAACACATTAAACAACAGTGGGTAAAACACTGAACACTTAGCATTCCATTGAGAATTTCCTCATACTGGAGAGCTTTCCACCACCACCACCCTTTGTGTCCTACCTCTAAGGCAATTTGCCATCCATCTTTTTAATACTTTCTGTCCCTAGGTCCTCCAACCTCCTGATCAACCCCTTGTGGAGCACCGAGTCAAGGCTGACCAAGCTCAGTGGTACCTCAGAAGGGTGGTAGTAACTTCCTGGAATAGTAAAAGTTTACATTACACAAACATTCTACTATAAAACTGTTATATAATGCTGCAAAAAATATTTCACTATGTTTGCAGTTGCCATGGCACCTGAAATTCTAATTTATAGCTTACAATAATTGATTTGTTGCTAGTTAAAATGCAAATTTTATTTAGAGCTATTAAAGTAAGAGCACTAGTGCATTCGGTCATTTGCTGTAGTTTGTTCGGTTACTGGAATGTTTTCTCTCTTCTGTTCTCCACAGCAGACCTGTGAATAGTGAGAGGGATGGCACTGTGACACCACAGTTTGCACTTTTAAAAACGTTACAACTGTAAGCCTTAATACTGGTAGCAACAGCAACAGCCACTTACCAGGACGACTTAGTCACTGCAGATCACTATCGGTCAGGCCAGTGTCTTCAAGCTCTCCAGCCACCTCAGAGACCTGCAACAAGTACAGTACTTTTTTTTTTTTCCGTAGGAAGGAGAATTCGCCAAACACAAAGACTCTAAGAACTAATGTGTATTTATGAAGCTATCCAGACAAGTGTCATGTGCTTCCCTGAATCCCGTGAGACAGTTTTCCTTTTGAGTGCTCAGGTCAAGGAATGATTTTAAAATCCTCTGAGCGAGCTGCTCCTTTAAAGTTGCCAGGCATAGGTCCACTTTAATGTTTTCAGCTGAAATGCCACAGTTTATTGTCTCTGTTATACGAGAGGCGTACCACTTAGTGAAGCAAGTTTTAATATTGTCTTTAAAGATCTTATTTACTGAGATGTATAGCAGCTGCAAGACATCAGTACAGGATGCTGGTATGAAAATTGGGATAATACCACAGCTTTCAAGTTTGTCTAGTACAGGGCATGTGGTATGAGCTATGTAGAGATCCAAAATTAACAAGATACATCACTTTTCGGGCAGGTCCAGCTTTTGGATGCTGGACTGAATGTAGGGTGCTAGCACATGATCGATGTACTGGATCACTGTGCTCCATTTGCCCAGTGGTTCTCGGAGTAAAAAATGGGCCAGTCTCTGGGGAAGTTAAAATGAGGGTGACAATTTGATATTTTTCCCAGATCGATGACTTGTGGGGGTAAATAAAATCCTGCCAAAGTACACCCCAACACCACCAACACCTGGCATTTGTCACTTAAGCCTATTACCTCTACTTGCTTAGCTCTCACTGTCTCCATTGTCTACTGGGAGCATGGCACTAAATGGACACCCGTCTCATCAATGTGCATGACCAGCTCTGCTGGTATCAGTTCCTGCATTGAGGCAGTGCTGATTCTTTTTAGGAACAGTTTTTTCAGTGTGTCAAAATCATCAGGCATTTTCCAACCCACCTTAATCCCCTTTCTTTTTTTTTATTTACTTTGCTTTTTCTCACCCCTCTGTTGTCCTGTCAGGCATCCACCCTGGTCACAGTGCCCCCGAGACTCCACTGCTTAATGAGCCCCTCGCTTCCCTGGTCACTCCTGGCAAATGCCCCAGGAGGCGGGCATGGCACCATAGAGGGACCAGTGCCATGGGACTGTATCTGGTTGGGGGAGCCTTCAGCTAGGCAGCTGATCAATTCGGGCAGGGCATCATAGAGACATTCGACAGAGAGGAATTTTTTAATCCCTATGGGCTGGGGTGGAGCTGTGCAATGCCACCGGCGTCTGTCCCACCCCAGTGCCCCTTGATAATGTGCCAGTGCTCGGAGTGATGCACCCAGCCACCGCTAGGTGTCACTCCTGCACTGAGCGCAGAAACCCCCCACTCCAAGAGAAAGAGAGCAGTCCGAGGGATGCTCAATCCTTCTCCACCCAGCCGGCCCTCCGGTCCCCTTTCTTTTGCAGAAGCATAACCTGCTAAGGAACTGCTATGCCCATTGTCGGGAAAAGGAAAGGCTACCCCCATTTTCTAACAGCTGCTTCAGGTTGTGAGCTTTAACAACACTGACTGCAACAGCTGCTACTACACAGGCATTTACATCTGCTCCCTCTGAGCATAAGCTCTTAATGATTTGTTTAAGCTCTGCCTCCACATCTTGCACAAGTAATGTTGGTCTACCTCTGGACATTGTAGGCAGAACAGAAGCCATTAGAGCAGGATCAGACACTGATTTTAATTTATTTAAATAGTTTTAAATTTCGAACTGCGCTCTCATTAATGTAAGAGCCATACTTGCTTTGGTAAGGATGGACTGTGCTCATCACACCACAGCCCACAGCATGCATGCCCAGTTCGAATCTTACTTCTGGGCTGTAGCTGTCATACTCTGCCTTCCTTCGTTTGGGTGGAGGGGCAGAGTTTCTTAACTCACAGTCAACACTGTCAGTGATTTTCAAAGATACTGCAACACGTTTGCTCAGTGCGTGCGGAGTGATTTCTTCCAGTACTGAGCAGTCTCTTTTCATTGCCCGTCCTTGTTACAGCCACTGAACTAAAGACATGCTGACAGTTACTGACCAAACCGAACACCACAATACTGAAACAGGAGAGCGAGGGCAACAGCTGAGTTAGGCAACGTTAAGTACCATTATCTTAATTAAAAGGACTTAATCCACTATCTGAGGGGGTTTGAAGAGTTGCTAGTTGAGAATCCAAAATGAATAAATATAAAATCCCATCCTGGAATGTTAAAGGTTTAGATACCCCTATAAACAGGAACAAAATATTAACCTATCTCAACAAAGAAAAGTCCAATATTGCATTCCTACAGGAGACTCACTTGGTTCAGATAGAAGTACAGTAGATACATTTTGGAGATCGTGGGTAGGTCAGTTGGAGAAAGTTGTTGTTATTGGCTGTCTAGTGTGCTTACCTGGTTAACAAAAGCAAATAAAATTCCTCTTAAAGGGGGACACATCTGTTCTTATTCGAAAGGGGATTACTTTTTGCAAGCACTCACACTTAGCTTGGAAGATACCAAGTACTAGCTGGAACTATTGATGGACAAAAAATAGTTTTATGTAATGTATATGCCCCCGATGAAATTCGTGACACCTTTTTTAATGCCCTAATACTGGTTACTAACATACTAAAATGCCAGCAGAATAGGCCTAACGGTCTTTCATGTCTGCTCATTTGGTCAGCCCCCACCCTGGGAGCTGACCTTGCTGCCCCCCTGGCCCTCTCTGGCTTCTCCCTTCCCAGTTCCAGATATTCTTGCTGCACTGGATTTTGCTTCCAGAACCCTTCCCCTGTACCTGTCCCACCCCTCTTTAACCCCCACCATCTCTGCCTCCACCAGCCCCTGGGCAGTGTATTTCATGGCTCCACCACCCTCCCAGTGAAGTAGTACTCTTCCTTTCTCCCCTGAATCTTCCCCCCTCCAGTTTCCACCCATGCTTTCTAGTTGCCCTCTCCTCCTTCCTTTGAAGCACCCTGACTGCTCCTCCCCTATTTACCCCCCTTCATGTACCTGAAGACCTCTAACACATCCCCCACGGTCCCTTCTCTCTTCCAATGTGTGCATATTTAGCTCTTCGAGCCTCTCCCCATAAGTCCTGTCCCCCAAGCCCCAAATAATTTTGGTTGCCCTCCTCTGGACCCTCTCCAGGAGTTTAATGTCCCTGTTTAAGTGTGGCCTCCAAAACTACACGCAGTACTCGAGGTGTGGCCTCACCAAGCAGTTTTACAGAGGGAGTATCACTTCCCTCCTTCTGGAAGTGATCCCCCTAGTGATGCATCCCAGCATCCTGTTGGCCTTGGCTGCTGCCTTCCTACATGGGAAGGTTAATTCCCTGACCAGTTCCTTGCTGTATGCTAAGAGTACTTCCCTAACCAGAACTTTGTTATGTGCTGAGATTATTTCCCTGATGTGCTGAGATTACTTCCCTGACCAGGTCCTTGTTATGTGCTAAGATTACTTCCCTGACCAGGTCCTTGTTATGTGCTAAGATTACTTTCCTGACCAGATCCTTGTTATGTGCTAAGATTGCTTCCCTGACCAGGTCCTTGTTATGTGCTAAGATTACTTTCCTGACCAGGTCCTTGTTACATGCTAAGATTACTTCCCTGACCAGGGCTTTGTTACATGCTAAGATTACTGCCCTGACCAGGGCCTTGTTATGTGGTAAGATTACTTCCCTGAATAGATTCTCCGAATATGAATTAATTGTTGCAGTATACTTTAATGAAATATTATATCCAATTTTAGACTGATCTTCTATTAAACCAATCCAATTAGTCACCAAAGCTAGATTAGCTTTTAAGAAATTACTGGAGGATACAGCTCTCACTGACTCATGGAGAATGGTGCACCCAACAGATAGAGATTATTCCTGTTTCTTATATAGGCACCCATCATATAGTAGAATAGACTATATTTGGCTTCTAAAGGGATGGTTTCCTCTATGCTAAGAGCAGGAATCAATGCTATTACTATATCGGATCATGCTCTTGCAGGGATAGATTTAATGATCTGTACGCATGGGGAAAAGAGTCACAGGTGGAGAATGAATTCCAGTTTACTTAAAGACAAAGACTTCACTGAGTGGGTTGAGGCTCAGTCAGTGGAGTGTTTTCAAATGAATGATGTTGGTGAGGTATCGCAGTCATGCCTTTGGGAGGCATATAAAGCATACATATGGAGGAGAATTATTAGTTATTCTTCTAAGAAGAAAAAAGAAAGGGAAAAAATGCTTGTGACTAAAGAAAAGGAGTTGGACATTTTGGAGAAAGCTTCCAAATCTGCTAAAACTCCTGAAACAGAACTGTTGCATAAGATTATAGTTAAAAGAGGTGAAATAGATACTATTCCGTCACAAAGAGCTGGATACGCCCTATTAAGAATGCAATAACAATACTGGGAGGCAGGGGACAAGGTGGGTAAACTACTAGCAATGAGATAAAAAAAAAATGCAACAGTAGAATTTTAATATCAGCTATTAAATCTACCGGAGGTCAGATCTTCACAAGCAATTAAGAGATCAGTAAGGCTTTCTATGAATTTTATAGCAACATTTATACTAGTAAGGAAATTGATTCAGTAGCTATAGATACTTTTTTCAGAAATACTGAACTCTCAATTTTGACACCAGACAACCAACATCCCAAGCATGCACAAGAGCAACACATTCTCATGCATGCGCGAGATCTTTTCTCCTCTCACTTTTGCACATGCTTGGAATTTCGGTAACAGAGTTTAAATTAATTTTGTGGCTCGAGCAGTGCTCAATTTTACATTAACGATAAAGCAAATGACTCAGTAAGCCACACTGTTCTAGAGTAAAAGCTGTTCCCAATGCGGATGTAAAAAATTGATCTTCAGGATAGTGCTCCATGACAGAAGTGCATTCTTACTTGAGGACTGCCACTAAAGAAATTCATTCAAAATATGGAACTATAGGTAAATGGATTACTTTTATGTTAGACATTGGCATTCTATGGTACTTGCTTTGCTAGTGTGAGCCTGTGGACACACTGCTTCATTTTGAGACAGAAACAAGCGGAAAAGCTGACAGTGCCCCTTTAAGGAATGGTACACTCAAATGGAATTTGTGTCTAGTAATGAGCGAATTTACTATCTTTTACATGACAAATTAGATGTATATGTTAAAATTCAGTCTTCCTTTTCAGAAATATAATAAAAGTAGTAAGATAAAATGTTTGAGTAGGTAACAAGGAAATACTAGATAGTATAAATGCTTAGACATTGTTTTTAAGTAATAAGCTATAGTTAATTTGGTTAATTGCATTGTTGCTTGTTTTTAAACCCTTTTTAGTACAAAATAGTAGTGATGGCGAACCTTTTGGTACAAATTTCTACTTTATATGCTAATTCTTTTGTTCATAGTTTCAGTGGAATCATATTATGAAACAGTATTTGTGTTTATTTTGAAATTATACAATAAAAAATTATATGATGGAAAAACATACTAGCCAGGATATTTAAAGGGTTGCACATGGCGCAACAGTGCCATAGCTACTATACTCACTGATGTCTTGCTGCGTGATATTCAAAAGGGGACGTTGTGCAGTGCAAATCCTGATGTACTGGGGCATGCCGGTGATGTATGCGGCACAAGTGTGGGGGTCATGCCCATGCATATTCTGCACATCCCAATGTTCAGCCCAGGATATGCAACGCATATGCAGGCACACACCTGCCTTGTACCGCATGGGGGGGGGTGCAAAGATGTGCTAGAAAAAAAAGGAACAAGTTGGGGGACACCCACAGGCTGGCTGCTGTATTGCTGGGCACAACACGGCAGCCACCTGCTGTGGGTGGCAACCCAAAATCCCAAGTCATAGGTAGGGCATCGGGCTCCCCATACCTGATTATGGGCTTAGTAAATAAAATAGAATCCCTGGTGGTCCAGTGGACCTGCTCCCCAGCCCAATCGCGGGCTTAAATAGATAAATCCATTCCCTAGAGGTCCAGTGGACCTGTTCCCCTGCCCGATCGTGGGATTAAATAAATAAATCTATTCCCTGGTGGTGCAGTGGACCTGCCCCCCAGCCTGATCATGGGGTTTGTATATTTGTATTTATCCCTGGTGGTCCAGTGGACCGAATCCCAGCTCGATCGCGGGTTTAGTGTAATTAAATGTTTCCCTAGTGGTCCAGTGGACTGAATCCCAGCCCGATTGTGGGCTCAGTAAATGAAGATATATCCGTGGTGGTCCAGTGGTACCCCCCTCCCCACTAGCCCACTCAAACCCGCTACCATGCCCCCAGTTACTGGTGGGTGGCAACTCCCACCTGCAAGCCGCCCGGCCATCTGCCGACGATTGTGTAGTGTGGTTAGAAATGAGCTGGTCCACCGTATGGGCTAATGACATGCAGACTATACTGTACTATACAGTCCTGATATGTGAATGAATTCCATTCACATATCGGGACTGTGCAGTACAGTACGGTCTGCACGCCCATTGGCCCATGCAGTGGACCAATGGGCATACAGCCACACTGTACACTGTCAGTCATCAGGCAGCTGGGCGGCCTGTGGTTGGGGAGCTGCCAGCCACCACTGACCGGGGGAGTGGGGAGGCAGGTCTGAGTGGGCTGGATGGGGAGGGGGGTACTGCTGGACCACCAGGGATATATCATTGTTTATGGAGCCTGCGATTGGGCTGGGATTTGGTACACTGGACCACTAGGGACACATTTAATTACACTAAGCCCACGATCGGGGGGGCAGGTCCACTGGACCACCAGGGATACATTTCAATATACTAAGCCCACGATCGGGTTGGGGGGCAGGTCCACTGGACCACTAGGGATACATTTCAATATACTAAGCCCGCGATCAGCTGGGGGGCAGGTCCACTGGACCACCAGGGATACATTTCAATATACTAAGCCCACGATCGGGCTGGGGGCCAGGTCCACTGGACCACCAAGGATACATTTCAATATACTAAGCCCACAATCAGCTGGAGAGCAGGTCCACTGGACCACCATGGAGTTTACATGTTTTACAAAGCCTGCAGCCGGGCATTGGGGCACGTTGCCACAGAGGGGCAGGGGGCATTGGTCCCTGATGGCTGCAGCCTGGCAGGGCGCCAGGTGCAGGTCACCAGGGATCACCGCACCTGCATGCAAATGGTGCCATAATGACATGCAAATGGACCCATTTGTGCCTTGCATTCATAATGGCCCCATTTGCATACCCACCGCTGAATATTGCTGTTCCTGCACTTAGCGCAACCACACTTGCACTAGCTCATCCCCCTGCTCCTCTCTTGCCACTTGCACTGGTGCAGTATCACTGCACCATGTGCAGTGTGGGTGGCCATGGTACCATATTCAATGGTACTAAGCCATGGCGCAGCACCGTTGAATATTGCCCAGGCCATGCCCTGGCACATCCCAGTTGTGCTGCGTCCAGGCTTGCACCCCTGCCTGGCGCAGTCTGAATATCCAGCCCACTATATACTGAAGTTGCTTTCTGAACCAGTGACTTAGTAGGCTATGTCTGTTATTTGGTGAGGCTACATGAAACAAGTCCTGATCCCTCTGAGCACTATTTAAAGTGCATGCCCCAACAGTCCTAGAACTTGCAGTTCCTTGCTCTGTTATCCATGTCATCTCCTTCAGTGGTGCCTTCTCTCACCTTTTAGGGGATCATTGCCATACTCCCTAAGGTAATTTTAGTCAAAGGGGACCTTGTCCCTGCATCGCCTCTAGCTGTGGAACACTTCACAAGATGGGCTCCTTTGTCTCATAACTGAGTTCAGTAGTACTTTGAAAGGGTGGTAGTCCCCTCCTGGGACAGAGAGCAGAACAACCAGAGTTTATGTTTCACAAACATTCGATCTGTGTTTATAACCAATCATACACATACGTAGGTTCTCGCTGAACCAGTGAACTTTAAATATCTAACATTGTTCTTGAATGTTCCAAATGTCCTACATTTTGGAGTTTAAGCAATGTTTGAGTTTCAGTAAGCTAAAGTAGTGATAGCAAACTGAAATGTCTCTAACAATTGCTATGTGATGAGTTTTAAGAAAGTCATGGGAAGTTAAACCTGTGTACTTTTCTTTGTGAAAGTTGCATTGTTCATAGAGTTTATGTAAATAAAATACCATTGTTACATCTGAGTCTGCTTCTTACCTCTCATTGTAAAATTTGAAAGTAATTCCAAAACTGGTAAATTAAAAAGGTTTTTCAATCCTGATGTCTGCTGGACAGTTGTGCCTTAAAGCAGTTCACCCGATATTCCCTTGAATCCTCCTCTCTCCATTGGGAACATGTGTCCTCATATTTTTGTGTCCTTCAACATTACGAAGAGATTTTTTGGTCTGCTGGTGTTATCCTTTCTGTTATTTGAAGGCTGTGGTCATGAATCTCTTGGGTCCCCTTGTTTCTGTAGAAAATAGCCCCAGAAATGTCAATTTGTCTTTATAGATCTTCTTTTCCAAACTATTAGCCACCATAATCATTCTCCTTTTTACCCTTTTAATACTGTTAATAGATTTCATCAGATATTTATTCATTAAGTTTTTGTTGACTGGGTAGGTACACTACACAGCATAGCTGCTTATTTTCAGGTATGACCCAGAAGGTTATAAACAGAGGGCATGTAGACAACAGCAAATACAAAAAAATTAATCAAGTAAACAAGAAACAGTACAGAAAAACAGGCTAGAGATCAGTCACAGTACAACAATACTGCAAAATATGCTTGAGATAAATCCTGGTCCAGTATCTGTATAAGAGCATTTTCATATATCTCAATGTACCTTTGAAGATTCTCTTGATGCGTGTTGCATATATAATAATTATGGATGAATGTGTGATACAAGTTTGGTTTAAACACCCAAAGTGTTTTGCCTTATTAATTATGAGAGCAAATCTTGAGTGGTTTACAAAGGCAAAACAGACTGAAGATGTGTAAAAGAGTTAAAAATTACACTCATTTAGGTTTTTTTTAAAAAGCAGAAGCATTAGTATTTATATGTCACTTTCATACACACTATATCCCAAAGTACTTTACAAGGAGTCAGAGACTGGTAGTGATGTGAATATAAACACGTAGTGACAGCAATTTCATACATCATTATCCAGAAACAGCCTGGTATAATTGTGTGGAAGGGGAATGTTGCCCAAGACACTAAACATTTCCTTTCTCTTCTTCAGGGGTACTGATTGCTGGCAAGGGGTCATAATGTCACAAACAAAAACAGCGTGGCAATAAATGCCACAAGCAAAACAGTCCAGCAATAAATGCCACAAGCAAAACAGCGTGGCAATAAAGGCCACAAGCAAAACAGTGTGACAATAAATGCCACAAGTAAAACAGTGGGCAATAAATGCCACAAGCAAAACAGCATGGCAATAAATGCTGCAAGCAAAACAGCATGGCAATAAATGCCACAAGCAAAACAGTCCGGCAATAAATGCCACAAGTGAAACAGCGTGGCAATAAAGGCCACAAGCAAAAAGTGCGACAATAAATGCCACAAGTAAAACAGTGGGCAATAAATGCCACAAGCAAAACAGTGTGGCAATATATGCCGCAAGCAAAACAGCGTGGCAATAAATGCTGCAAGCAAAACAGTGTGGCAATAAATGCTGCAAGCAAAACAGCGTATGCTGAAATAGCACTGGTAAAAGCACTGACCCAACAACAAAAAGTACACACCATTTAAAATAGCACTTTCTGTTTTTTTGTGAGGGGTTCTGGACCCCGGAACCCCCAGACATGGGGACTTTGCCCCCCTCAACCCCCAGTCTTAAAATAACAAACTACAAGGGGGTGTGGACTTGAGAGATGGGGAGAAACTTGGGAGGGGGGAAATTCTATTTTTCTTTAAAAAAAGTTATAACACCAGGAGACCTGGGGGAACCAAACCATGGTCCCAGGTCTCCAACTCTTCCATTTGCTGGTGCCTTAGCCACTCCACTATGAGAGCGGCTCAACCAGGCACCACACACAGAGCAACTTGATCCCTTGCATGCATCAGCACAGAGCAACAGGGGTAGTAGTAATTGCCTACTGCTGTTATACCCCTGTCGCTCTAAATGCTTTTACACTTTACACAGTGCACTTTTTGCAGTGCTATTATTGTAGCACTATATTGACCTGGTACCCTGTTTGCTTCATGTAGGAAAGGATGCTGGAACCTGGTGTAGATGGAGGTGATGGTTATGGCAATAAGGAGATGGGGGACTCATCTTCCTTCTCTGTCCAAATCCCTCAGGATAAAGTAATGGATGTAAATTTGATCAGATTCCCTTGGTGGACCTGAATATATCTCAGGAAGAGCGAAGACCTGAGAACCTTGAACCTTTGAATATCTTGCATGAAGAACAGAGACTGAAACGGAGCTGGAAGCAAAAAAGCCCAGCTTCAGGTAATGTTCCTGGCCTGTACCAACTCACATACAGTATTCACATGTATGCAGATGACACAGTCACTGACACCTCTGGTCCTTCCAGTACAGCCATGAAAGGTCTGCTCCAGAAAGACTTCCACAACTTCCTGCACTAGTTCCAATCAAACCAACTCCGGGTCAACACACACACAAAAAAATGTGCTAATGCCCTTTAGCACTGGCCAGAAACTGGCCAAATTCATAACCCTGTCCATCTTCTCCACCTTGGATGGCTCTCCTCGAGATGTAGTTCAATTCTTCAAGTACCTCAGTGTGTGCTTAGACAGCAAGCTTGACTTCTCTGCCCACGTTGATGACATCTATGCCAAGCTCCACCCTAAACTGGGTGCCTTGTACTGCAATAAAGATTGCATGTCTCCATGGGTCTGCGGAGAGCTTGTCACTAAAGCAGTGTTCCCAGTCTCTGACTATGTGGATGTGGTCTGTGGTCTATTCATTTTTTCAGCTCCTGAATGCAATATGCAAGCAGTGCAGCATTCTATTTCAATACATGCATGGGCATCATTTCTTACACCTGTTGTACTTCACAATATAATACAGCCTTTTTTCATTAAATAATGAATGTGTGATGCGATACATGTATTGAATACGTAACTGTGCTTATTTCAGTCTCAGTTCATCACAATCCACATCATGCGATTAAAAACCCTAAAAAAATCCGGAAACCTGTGTGGCTTTAATCCGGCTAACAAAGCACAGGATATGTAATTCATGCAAACACATGGCCTCCAGTAAGTTTATATTGTTTTTTACTCCCCAATTAGCATTAACGTTTGAAAAATGTATTCCCTCAAAGTCGGCAAACTTAGAATTGGAATTCTGTTGCACAATGAGCATATCATTATTCCTACTGATCTTTGGTGATCTCCCTCATTAATTAAAGTTGTACAACCACTCACATCATCGATAAAGCATTTCCAGAACACTGTGCATTTTTCTTCCTCTGTTGTGTGTAAAATATATTTCTGTCCAAAAGAATACACGTATGCATTTGCATACCCTGGGGCCATAGTTCTGCCCATCACAGTGTCCTCAACTTGCCCAAAATATCGTTCCTCAGACTTAGTTATTTTCTAGTACCATTTTTGCTATCTCTTTTATTAAAGCAGTTTTTGGTCTCTCATCTGCTGGTCTTGCATCTAGTAAAGCTCCTAATGCTTTCACTCCCTCGTTGTGTGAGGTCAAGTACAAGTCCTTCATGTCAGTTATGACTAGTATCAGATTACTGGTGTCTATATTTGCGTTCAAGTCTGTAATCATTTCCAATACATGCGAAGTAACTTGGATGTATGTTGGAATTTGTGCAGTCATCAGTTGTATGTGTTAATCTACATACTTTGAAAGTGGCTCTAAAATACAGTCCATCCCCAAAACTAAAGGTCTCTTGGGGGAGCAGTAAAGCTTTTATGGATCTTAGGCAAGGAATAAAACACAGGGGTGAAAAAATAAAATGGAAGCCTCAGCTCAAAGTAAGAAATAACTCTGATACAAAAGTTTAAAAATGCTGAACATGCCTAAAATAAGCAAGGTTCAGAGTCCATAAAAAAGATTGATTAATGTTTGTAAATTTGAAACCCTGTTTAGAATCTGTGAAGGTTTAACACTTCGGGAACAGAGCAGGAGCGGACGCTCTGAGATGAAGTAAGGACTCTGCACTTAGAACTTTAGCACATGGTTAAAAGTGTAACAAATTAAGACTTTATAACAATTTCAAACATTAAAGAAATGTTAATGTCATCCTTACAGACACTGAATCAGTGTATCTTGAAAAGGAAATTTGGCCGGAGCGAGAGCTTCATTTAGAAGTAAGGATGATCACAAGCATATTAAAGAATGATTTAATCAGTAGTGACACACATGTAAAATTGCAAAACAACATTAAGCCAGTAGCAAAGTTAAGGAATTAAAGAAAACAAATTTAAAACGAAGTTGCACTAGTGAATAAAGCAGAATACTCCAGGTTGCCCTTAAAAAAGGGACCTTCGGGGTTCAGTGGGTTTATCCGGTTATCAAAATTGAATAAATAAATAAATATGTCTTAAAAGTAATGAATAAAATGACACATGCACTTTGAAATCCGAAATTATAAAGGAATAGGAACAGTATTAAATAGAAATAATAGTGATTCTTAGGGATAGTTAGAAAATATGACAAGAAATGCAATGAGCATTAAACAATCAAATAAGAACTGTAAAGCATGTTGAGAGCAATGAATAAGGAGCATATGTGAGATGATTAGACATTGAAAGATGCGACAGAAAAATATTTTATTACATGTTATTCTTTCTAAAAAAAAAGCTAGTAATTTCTGCAATGATGAGTGAAAACCTTTACCAAGTTTAAGAGCACACAGTATAAATATTATAATCAAATAATAAGTGATCTGATACAGTGAGGCTTCATTTTACAGCAATGTGGACATTTGACTATCTTTTTGTATAAAATGGGTTTTATATAAGGTGAAATAAGCACTTGAAAATATTGTGGCAGACAAATGGAGGCAACAGCCCGGATATATAACAGGTAGCCATTTGGCACACTTAACTTATAGTATGCCAGACAATAATGCTTGAGTTAATGAAACTATGTAAGTAAATTATTATGACAGATAAATGGATTCCCGTTTATTAATAAATAGCTTAACCTACTCAAGGAATAAGAGAAATTCAAAAGGAGTTAAGAAAAATTTTAACTGTAACTACATCTAAATCATCCCATTCCAAGGCAAAAATATGGGACTTCAGAGGAGCTGACTTTGATAAGATGGCCAACAGAGTTACGCTAGCCCTGGCAGAAAGAAACACAGGTGAGGGGGTCCAGGCAAAGTGGGCAAGCATTAATGATGCAATACTTGAAGCAACATCCCATTGCGTTAGACAGAAAAGGAAGTGCAAAAGAAGAGGGAAACCACTTTGGTTCTCAAATACAGTAGCAGAAAAGGTCAGAGCAAAAAGGCTGGCCTTCAGGAAATGTAAGGGAACACAGCGGGATGAAGATAGAGAGGCATACCAAACTGCCCTAAGGGAAGCAAGGAAGGCAGTAAGGCAGGCCAAGTCCCAAACTGAGGAAACACTGGCACGAACAGTAAAAGAAGGTGACAAAACTTTCTATAGACACATTAGTGAAAGGAGAAAGTCCAGAGGGAGTATTGCTAAGCTCAAAGGAGAAAAGGGGGCATGTGAGGAGGAGGACCCTGTAAAAGCATCTATCCTAAATAGATACTTTTGCTCAGTATTTACTGAAGAGAAGGTAGGGCAGGGCCCACAGCTCAGCACCATGAACACAGGGGGGAGGGAGGTGAGCACTACTCCCTTCACAAAATAAAGGGTCTTACAAGAGCTCGCTAAGCTTAGGGTGGGCAAGGCAATGGGACCTGATGGCATACATCCCATGGTACTTAAGGAGCTAAGGGTGAAACTAGCAGAGCCATTAGCAGAACTGTTTAGTGAGTCTCTGTGCACAGGAGAGGTCCCAGAAGACTGGAGAAGGGCTCATGTGATCTCGCTCCACAAGAGTGGTAGCAGGGAGGAGGCAGGGAACTACAGACCAGTCAGTCTTAACTCAGTAGTGGGCAAGATTATGGAGGCAGTCCTTAAGGAAAGGATAGTGCAACACCTGGAATCCGTAGGGGCACAGGATCCAAGACAGCATTGGTTTACAAAAGGAAGGTCCTGTAAGACTAATCTCATAGATTTCTTTGACTGGGTAACCAGAGTGATGGACCAAGGGGGAGCAGTTGATGTCGTCTACCTTGACTTCAGCAAAGCTTCCGACACTGTTCCACATAGAAGATTGATAAATTAGCTAGGTAGGCTCGAGGTGGGTCAGAAGTTGTTCAACTGGGTGGCAAAGTGGTTGACGGGCAGAAAATAGAGAGTGGTGGTTAATGGTATGCAGTCAGAAGAGATGCAAGTCACAAGTGGGGAACCTCAGGGATCAGTCCTGGGGCCAGTCCTCTTCAATATCTTCATTAGTGACATTGCAGATGGACTAGAGGGTAAGGCTTGTCTGTTTGCAGATGACACCAAGATCTGCAACAGAGTAGATGATCCAGATGGGGTGGGCAGAATGAGAAGAGATCTGGATAAACTAGCAAAATGATCAGAAGAGTGGTAACTGGGATTTAATGAAAAGAAGTGCAAGATCATGCACATAGGGAAGAGAAACCCTGAAGCCACCTACAGGCTGAGAGGGGAGTTGCTAGCAGTCACAAAGGAAGAAAGAGACTTGGGCATCATCATCACCAATGACCTGAAATCATCCAAGCAGACCTCTAAAGCAGGAGGTAAGGCTAGGGGGATGTTACGGTGTATTAGTAGGGGTATCACAAGTCACAAGAGGGAGGTAATAATCCCTCTTTACAAGACACTGGTTAGGCCCCATCTGGAGTACTGCGTGCAGTACTGGAGGCCACACCTTCAGAAGGACATTAACCAAATTGAGGCAGTCCAGAGAAGGGCAACCAAAATGGTGCAGGGACTGCATCAGAAAACATATGAGGACAGATTAACGGAGCTCAATATGTATACCCTTGAGCAAAGGAGGGAGAGAGGTGATATGATCGAAACATTCAAATACCTTAAGGGCATTAACAAGGTGAAAGAGTCTAACATGTTTAAATATAAGAAAAATAGCAGGACAAGAGGACACAGCATGAGATTAGAGGGAGGCCGATTAAGGGGAAATGTGAGAAAATTCATTTTCACAGAAAGGGTGGTGGATGCATGGAACGGCCTACCTCAGGAAGTGGTGGATATGAATACAGTGCAGGGCTTCAAACAGGCATGGGATAGGCATAAGGGAGAAATACAGATGAGTATGAAATTTTTTTTTATTTTTTTTATTTTAGTTTTTGTTGACCAGATAAGTGCACTAGACAAATCCTGCCTATTTTCAGGCATGACCCGGAGGGAGGGGGATACAGATGAATGCCAACTGACCTTGAACCAGATTAAGCTGTTGGTGGTATTTTAGTGAATAGAAAGGCCACTGACAGAGCAAAGGCCGATGGCACATTTATATGGTAGAAAAAGAGATGGGCAGACTGGATGGGCCTTGCGGTCCTTATCTGCCACCAGCTTCTATGTTTCTATGTATAAATAAAATACATGTATTACAAATATGTTATATACTTATTTACAGTTCCCAAGAAGAAGTCAATAATGGCAAAACACTGGGACCAGTATATACTTGACTGTATAAGAAAAAAGCCAGAGTGGTTGCACACCTTTGATTCTTGTAAATCTCTGCACTACAAGCAACCATGCTCCACCCTAAAAAACAACAAGCAAAGTAAATGATTTCCCCAAGGACCCTTGCTCTTTTGTCTCCCTCATTAAATGCCTTCCCCTTTTTGTATCTTGTGATGTATGTTTTTGCTGAATACTGTGCTATTACTACCCTTTGATGATATTACGTGCAATTCTGTAATGGTAATTGCCCTATATTATGGGTGCTTTAGATTAACATGTATTGGGTTATTTATGGATTGCCAGTTGGCACCTAATGTATTTATACTGTTAAAACATATAGCTGAAATGAGATGTGGTTTTTTACTTTTAATTTTTTGGGTTTTCTACTCTCGAACATTTTTTGCACCGTGTCTTTAATTATGTTTTCTATTTAATGTAATTGAACGACTGGCCTCCCTCAGGAAGCATGCATGCATGCACAAAACCATTTGGGGCATCTAGGTGTGTTTATCTGTCCTTCCTTATGCTGGATATGTGAGTTTTCCAATCTTGATGTTTCACAATTAAAAAAGTTGGTTTACTAGCTGCAAGTGTCAGTCCCAGTCTTTTTCTCTGCTTACAATTGGCACTAGGCCAGGCACATCAGTTAGTGGAACAGCTTTAACATGGCTGAACTGTGTCTAGTTGTAGCTGGCCCACCACAAGCTTACTCTCTTCAGCGCTTTTGCACCCTGTCCCAGCACAGAGGGGTGAAATGTCTTCCATTCTGTGGGACATTAATTTGGGAAGTAGGAACCACACTTTGTTGTCAGCTATCTTATCTAACCATGATGACAATAATCCATTTATTACTGAGGATCCAGATGCTGTAGTTTCCACACCCACAAATCCGATTCCGGGCTCTGAGGTGCTCCTTGATATTCATCGAGCCTTTTAGTAGCTGAAAAAAGTCACATTAAGAGCTAGGCAAAATTACTAGCACTGCACCTCAATTAAAGCTTATGTTTAGGTTAACTGTGTTCCTCCCCCTCTGATCTCTGCAAGACTTGCCCCCCTCACTGTCGCTCCCCACCCAGTTTCACACTAATCCCTTGTTCTTCTGCTTATCTCTCCCTGCAGATGCTGTCCCTGTTCATTTACCTCAAGGTGGTTCCCTGCAGCAGAAGCTGGCGGTTCCCCTCTAAGTGAACCCAGATACAGCTGCAGTTGTCCCCATCACCACTGAATTGGCAGCTTGCCCAGCCACCTTTTGTGCAATTATTTTTTTGATAGTTATTTAGATGTGCATTTGCCTCAAGGTTGTTGCCTGCAGCAGAAGGGGTTATTTGCCTCAAGGTGGTTGCCTGCAGCAGAAGGGGTTATTTGCATATCTCCATTTTCCCATTTACTTCTTATACAGATCCACCAATAGGTGTTACCATCGCAATTCTGCAATAATTTTAGCCTTTTCATCTGCTTCTTATATTGATCCACCAATAGATGTCACCATTGTAGTACTGCAATAATCTAAGCCATGCATTGTGGCAGCCCCTTCACTGGGGCACCTAATATAACCGCTAATTTGTTTACTGCTGTCAGGTAACATACATCCAAATCCTGGCCCATATGATAAAGACCAAATCAAAGTAAAGCGCCAGGGACACTTAAAGCTAGCCTCCCTGAACATTGGGAATCTATAACCTAAAATGGCACAATTTCAAACTTGGAACACTCAGCACAAACCAGATGTAATATCACTCACTGAGACCTGGCTCACTCCTAAAATCCCAGACTCTGTCATCTCTCTGGATGAGTACACCATCTTTAGGCTAGATAGGTTACACAACAGGGGAGGGGGCCGTCTAGTCTACTTAAAGTGATTTTTCTTACATTTGCCATTGACTTACCCCATTCCTTTGCTAATGCTTGTGACTGTCATCCTGTTCTGGTTTGAATATTTGTTTTGGTGCCTATTCTTAGATACTGAAGCTCTATTTTAGCCCTGACAATTCTGGCCTATTAATTCCCTTACTTCCTGATTCACCAACACACCCCTGCAGTATGATGTCTAGAAAGGGAGAGCTTGGAGACATGTCCCATGGAAATGAACGGGGCTCAAGTCTGCATCATATTTAATACCTTATCCTGGCCAACTGGAGATTAATGAAGAACACCGTTCGACTAACATGACTCCTTGTTAGTGGGACGGTGTCATCGTGTCTCGAGATATACCGACCATAAATACGATGTAAACTTAAGCCTCATTCATTTCAAAGGGGTGCACCCCTGCGCTCTCCCTTGCTAGACATCATAGTGCGGAGGTGCGTTGGTGAACCAGGAAGTAAGGGAATCAATGGGCCAGTGTTGTCAGGGTTAAAATAGCATCTTCAGTATCTAAATACAGGCACTAAATCAAATATTCATACCGAGATGGGATGACTGTCACAAGCAACAAGCAATAGCTATGGAATGGGGTAAGTCAATTTGCAAAAATATAACGTAAGAAAATCACTTTAAAAAATAACCTCCGGGGACATATGATCCAACCTAATAATACTAGCATAGAAGTACAGCTTCTAACCATAAAGATATGGTGTGGAAGCAAGAATAAATCTCTAGTATTAACCATTGTCTACATACCCCCTGGAAAACAAAAATTGGGGATAGAGATGGTAACTAATCACAACAAACTCCTAAATCAGAACTGGGAGATCATAGTGCTAGGAGATTTCAATATTAACTGGTTAGCACCGGATACGTCCCCCCCCAACAAAAAAAAGACACCATAACCACCCTATGTCTGACCCAGATAGTTAAGAAGGCCAGTAGGACCAATTACTGCACTGGAACAAAATCACTGATTGACTGGGTACTGACTAACCACCCTGAAAGGATCACTGAGATAACTGTCCTATCTGACTTGTTCAGTGATCACTCACCTGTTCTCTGCACCTGGTCAAATAACTTTACAAAATCAAATCCCAATGTCACTAGTAGCAGAGTCCTAAGATGAGATACTGTGGCCTTTTAGGGCATACCTCAGCCAGCTAGACTGGTTCCGACTTGAAGCCATCCCAGATGTAGGCCTAGCCCTGGATTATTTCATAAGCAGATATATTAAAGCCTGCAGCATCTTTGCAAAAAACACAAAGCTAGTGGTTGCAGCAATGGATGGGTCTTGCAGTCCCTCATAGAAAGAATGAAAGCCAGGGACAATCTATGGAAAGGCAGCATGGATTTACAACAGGAAGGTCATGTCAGATGAATCTAATAGATTTCTTTGACTGGGTGACCAAAGTAATAGACCAGGGAGGGGCTGTGGATATGGTCTACCTAGACTTTAGCAAGGCATTTAACACAGTCCTGCACAAAAGATTGATAATCAAGTTAGCCAGCCTGGGAGTGGGTCCCAGGGTGGTAGCCTGGGTAGCAAACTGGCTGCACAACAGGACACAGAAGGTAATAGTGGATGGAACACATTTCGAAGAAAGGGGGTCACTAGTGGAGTACCTCAGGGCTCAGTACTAGGTCCAGTCCTCTTTAACATTTTTATAGGCGACATTGCAGAGGGTCTGGAGGGAAAGGTATGCCTCTTTGCAGATGACACAAAAATCTGTAACAGAGTTGATACACAAGAGGGGGTAGAAAGGATGAGAAGGGACTTGGCAAGGTTGGAGGAATGGTCAGACATACTGTATGGCAACTTAGATTCAACTCAAAGAAGTGCAAAGTAATGCACCTGGGAAACAAAAACCCAGGAGAAGAGTACGCAATAGCAGGGGCGGTACTAACAACAACAAAAATGGAAAGAGACTGGGGGTAGTCATATCAGATGATCTAAAGGTGGGTAAGCAATGTGAGAAGTCAGTAAGGAGAGCCAGGGGCTACTGGGATGCATAGGAAGGGGCATCACAAGTAGAACAAGCATTTGTCAATGCCGAATGTTGGCTTGCTGGCATTGGCATTGGTAGTGCAGGAGTTAGACAGATGCATCATAGGAATGGCAGTGAAGTATTGAACTGATGCCAACCCACCCCCACCCTGCAGAAAGTGACAAGCATTAGGGTGTCCCTTTGGGTGTTTGGTAGTGCAGTGTGGGAAAACATGCGGGCAGGATGTGAGAAATGACAGCTGCACAGTTCATAAGGAGGTGGAAAAAATTGCCAGTGTTGAAAATGTGGCATTTAAATATACCAAATTTGCGAAGCTACTAGGGTGCGTGGGAAATATGCAATGCACGCTTGCAACACTGCCATTTTATGGGCGTTCGGCACCAAATTTTCAATATTGGCATTTTAGCACCTCTGCTCATGTACAGTGTTACTGTTATTTCCTCAAAGTGTCCCAAGAAGTGATTTCGCACAGCGACCACGCTATTCTGTGTCGGAAGTGCGAAAACACATTTTGGGCATGATATGTCAAATGACAGCTGTACTGTTCATCAAGAGGTGTGGAAAAATGGCAATGGTGAAAATCCAGACTGAAAATATCACAAATGCACGACGGTATGAGCGTGCGTGCAATCTGCCAACGCATGCTCGTAACACAGTTATTTTATGGAGTATCATCACCAAATTTTCAACATAGGCATTTTAGGTCCTCTGCTCATGAACTGTCACTGACATTTTCATAATCTGGCCCAAACACTGATTTCCCACAGCGACTGCGCTATTGTGTGCTGGAAGTGCGGAAACACATTTCGGGCAGGATGTGGAAAATGACAGCTGTACTGTTCACAAGGAGGTGTACAAAAATGGCAATGCTGAAAATCTGGCAGTAAAATATTGTCAATGCGCGAAGTTATGAGCCTGCGTAGCAACTGTGCAATGCAGCTCTTAAAACAGGCATTTGTAGAATTTTTTCCACCAAATTTGGAACTTAGGCTTTTTAAGAGGGCACCTCATGAACACCGCCACTGTCATTTCGTTAATGGGCCCGGAAAGGTGATTTCGCGCAGTGACTGCAAAATCACCTTTCGAGGCTGATAAACGCCATGACAGTGACAGAATTCACGAGGAGGGGCCCCAAAAACCCCATGTTGAAAATTTGGTGCAAAAGTCCAAGAAATGCCAGAGATATGCAACAAAGTTGAAAAAACCCTATTCACTCCATTATACAGCTTACCGGCATTTCCTCAGTTCGCGGTCGGCTTTGAAGAGTGCAGACGTGTTCCCGGTCCACTGAAGATTGTCGCGCTGGACTCGAGGTAAGTATGGGGTGGGGGTGAGGGGAGGCAGGGTGCGTGAGGGTGAGTGCGGGTGGGGGAGGCGGACCTAGACTGATGAGGGACCGCTGCACTCTAGGTACAGAAAACGCTATGGAAAGTTTTGGCACACTGGGGTGGGTTCCCAGCATGCCACCTAAGTGGGTTTGGGGGTTAGTAGCTGACGGGGATTGGGCACCCTCATTGGCACACACAACACGGGGTTAATGTCAGCATCACCACGACAAACAAAGGTGCGACTGTTTTGGCATGCTGGGGTGGCTCCCAGGGTGCCACCCAAGTGGGTTTGGGGTCACTAGCCAACGGGGATTGGGCACCCTCATCAGCACACAACATGGGGGTAATGCCGCTGGAGTTGGGCACCCCCGCTGGCAAAGTCAGGGAGAGCATGAGCCAAGAGATTGGGCACCCCCAAGGCATTCAACAGTTGGGGTGATGCCGACAGAGTGGGTCCCCGTCAGCGTGTCATTAAGGTGGGGGCGCGAGTCACCCACCATGCGGGCCGCGCCATGTTTATTGAAATGTTTCCACTTGGAAAGGCACGTGCATGGGAGGTGTGTTCTTTATGACGCTGCATGACGAGCTTGTCTCTGATTGCAGCTGCACTTTGTTTACAAGTTTTGTCCACTTTACATAATGTTGGTGTCAGTGCTAGCATGCTGGCTTATTGGGGAATGAGGGACGCACCTACTGATGCATGCCCTGCATTCGCCCAACAGCAGCCGCCTCCAAATCTCCATCTCCCAATATGTTGACCAAAGGCAAGCGCTGCAAGCCAACATAAAAGGGAAGCATTTATCCTCTGTACAGACAGTTGGTGAGACCCCATCTGAGTACTGTGTGCAGTTTTGGAGACCCCATCTATGCAAGGACATAGACAGGATGGAAGCAGTCCAGAGGAGGGCAACTAAAATGGTGCAGGGTCTGCATCAGAAACCATATGAAGAGAGACTGAGAGAGCTTAATATGTATACCCTTGATGAAAGGAGGGATGGGGGGACATGATAGAAATGTTCAAGTACCTCAAGGGAATCAGCAAAGCCCAGGAGGGTAGCATCTTTCAGAAAAAGAGATGTGTAAGAACAAGGGGGCACAATTTAAAGATAGAGGGGGGACGGTTCTGGGATAATCTGAGGAAATTTTTTTTTACGGAGAGTGGCGGATGCATGGAACCACCTTCCTGGAGAGGCTGTGGGGTCTAAAACAGTGGAGGAATTCAAACATGCATGGGACAGACATAAGGCAATTATAGTGGGGGGTGGCAGGAAGTAGACTGTTGGTTAACTAAAATCTGCAGCTTATCCAGTAGGTAGGGAAATGGGCAGACTGGGTGGGCCAAGTTGTCCTTATCTGCCATCAAAGTCTATGTTTCTATGTTTCTATGGCCCCGAGCCAAAGCGTCCGGTAAACCTGATGACTGCCAAAGATACAGGGCTGCTAGAAATCGCTGCACACATGAAATTAGGCAAGCCAAAGCTTATTACTATAGGGACCAGCTAGAGAAAAGCAGAGCAGAAAGTTCTGGGTCAATCTAAAGAAACTGACTGAAAAGGACAATAAAACAGCCCCTACTGTGCTCCTCACAAATGGCACAGCAATACTAGATTCAAAGGAGATAGCAGACATATTCAACACAGCATTTACTGACCTTGGCAGAATCCTCCCACCAGACTACCTTCACCCCAGCCCAATGTAAAAGTCGACGTACAGACAACTAAAAAACATGCAACTCTTGACACCCCCCCAACTTCAAACAAGTCACCATATTGAAAACCAAAAAGTACTTAAAACACACACTGAACAAAACTAGGGTTGGCAGTGATGAGCTAGACATGAAGATGATTGCTCTCACACTTGACAAAGTCACTCTGCCCCTCACTAAGATCTATAACAGCCCTCAGACAGGTTTAGTTCCACACTCAATTGAAAGCAGCCCTGGTAACACCAGTCCATAAAAGCGGAGATCATGTCATCTAATTCAACTACAGACCAATCTCTCTCTGCCCCTCCTATCGAAGGCCCTAGAATGAATCAGATCGGAGCAACTTGCGGATCATCTTAACAAGTACAATATCCAGTGCCCCCAACAGCACGGATTTAGAAAAGCCCACAGTACTACTACTACATTGGCAGAGTACACTAACTACATTCATGAGGCACTGGACAATGTCCAACTTGTCATGTCTATCTACAGTATATAGATCTAACAAAAGCATTTGATACAGTTAACCACCAATTATTGATCACAAAACTTTATGCACTTGGACTATCCTCTGAGACAAGTGAGCTATTTCAGAAGCTAGCTTACCCAGAGAACCAAACAAGTAAAGATAAATGGCGTACTATCAGATAACAAACAGGTCACACGTGGTGTCCCTCAAGGATCGATACTTGGACCATTGCTCTTCAGCCTTTTTGTAAACACCCACCCCAATGCATGCCCATCTAATACTCTACTCTGTGCAGATGATGCCACCATCTTCACTCGTAGCCCTCAGATAAGCTCACTGAATCAGGAGCTCCAACATAGCTTCCAACAACTGGACGAGTGGTTTAGGAAGACTAAATACTGCTAAATTACAAAAAAACAAAGATCATGGTATTCTCCAACCCCCAAAATAAGGCAAAGTGAGCCAAATGGTTATTTTGACAGTAGCGGTGAACTGCTTCACCAAGTGTGCACCTTCAAATACCTTGCAGTTGCACTAGATAACTCCCTTTCCTTCACCCCACACATTGACCAAGTGGTTAAAACAATAAATGCCAAACTAGGTGCCCTTTACAGACATAGGAACTATGTGACACAAGATGCCATAAGACTCGCTGTTAACAGTTCAGTACTGTCCGTTATAGTCTATGGACTAACAGTGTACAGCGTGGCCTCTGAAACAGCTTTGGAAAGAGTTAAGCTGGCACTAAATAAAGCATGCAAACTGGTTCTGGGTGCTGGGAATCTAACACACACCTGTGACCTTCATGCCCAATCCAGTTGGCTCACACTCCAGGGGAGGATCATGTACCAAGTATGCCTCCTTGGTTAAAAAAAACAAGCCCAGGATTTACCCCCAATACACAAAAGCTCCTCCAGCATTCACACTATCTGCACCTCACTAGGAGCACCACCAGAAATGCCCTCCAGGTGCCTTTCAGAAATACCTCATTAGCCCAGCGTTCCTTCAGCTACAGGACTCCTCTGTGGATTAGTGGACTCCCTATTACTCTCACAACTGTCCAGGAACATTGGGAAGCTCAAAAGAAGAGAGCTCCGTTCGCATCGGATTCTGAGGGATAAATGTGAGTGCACCAGTTAGTCTGCTTTACCTCTGCCTAAAACAAAGCCCAGTCCTGTGTGTCCTCCTTTGCCCATAATACCTATACCCTTTACTCTCTCATCCTTGCACCCCCCCCCCAAATATTCCCTCTTTTCCTATCTATGCTCGGTGCACTGGGACCAAACCTAACTGGTAACGCCAGTTTCACCCTATGCCCTGTCACCCTGCTGTTCCCCATTTGACAAGGCTATACTTGGTTGCCATTTCCTCTCCTTCCTACGGACTGAGCCAACCAGGCTGCCACTTGTATTGATTTTGCATTGGCCTGCATTGTACTGTCCCCTCACATTGTGTAACTCTGGAACTGATTGTGTACAATTTAAATACCTTTGTATATCTCATTGTTTGTACTGGATGTGGAACCTCTGTAAATGAGCTACCAGCTCAAAGGCTTTTGTAATCAGAGACATTAAACAAATTAAATAAATAAAATAAGTGGCTTGTGTGTGCTAAAATGGCTTGGTTATGGATAGGACAGTGAGCCCTTTATGCAGGATTGGTAGGAGACTATGCAGCAGGCATCTGCGCTGTTTGTCCAGTGTATTATAAGGCTCAAGAGGAACTACTGAAAACTGAGGTTTGAGAAAAGGAGCAGTAGTTTAAGGCTCTGAGCTGCAAATCTGGAGACCTGGGTTTGAATCCCAAAGCCACCACTTGCATACTGTGTGTCCCTAAGCAAGTCAATTAACTTCCCTGTGCTCCCAGGTTGCACCTGTAAACAAGCTTTCACCTTAGTGTGTCTCACCTGGTTAAACAACTGGAAAAAAAAAATTGTCACTCAGTTTAAGGAACATCTGGATTTAAAAAAATATGAACTGTCACTAAAAGCAGCAGTAGAAAAGGAGGGTCCTAACCTGTGGGCTTTAAAACTCAAGACATGTAAGAGAGACCATGGGGATTAAATCAGTAATAGAGTGTTTAACTGGAAAAAGGACTATCCCAACCACCAAAAATGGGCCATAAATATGGGGAGTGCTTGTACATCAATACCTAAAAATAACACCAGTTTTCACACCTCTGCTAGTGATTCAGGTACAGAAGCTGAAGATTGTTTAGAGAAAACCTAGGAAGCAATGGTACAAACACCCAAGAGGAGTACACGCTTGGTCCAGTTTCTAATATAAGGAGATGCACAAGAAGAGGTGGCTGCAAGCGAAGGAGGAAGCAGGCAATGACAGGTTCAACAACCTGTGCAGCAGTACCAGCAGAAGAGACCTTATGGTGGAGAAGGATATAAATATCATCACTGTTTCTTCAACCACCTCGACTAAAGCACAAGAACACATTCTCAGTGAAGGACTGCACTTTGTACCCACTGTTACCGCCTCGACTAAAGCACAAGAAAGCATCCTCAGTGAAGAACTGCACTTTGTACCCACTGTTACCACCTCGACTAAAGCACAAGAAAGCATTCTCAGTGAAGAACTGCACTTTGTACTGTTAGGAGGTTTAAACCTCACTTTTAGATTCTTGACGATATTGGGAATGCAAGTAATTACAAACACGTTGCATTAGAGTAATAAACAAGTTTATTACTACCAAAAGAATAAATCACAGTTGTCCTAAGCAGTTCTTACTAATACGAACTGGGAGCCAGTGCTAAGCGTTCCCTACACCTCAAGGTTTCTTTGTGTCTCTTGGGGTCTCTCACGTCTCCCCTGTTTCCGAGGTATAAGGCTTGTGCATTACATTATATACCTATGATAAGTACTATGGTTACCGTAAGATAGAAACATTTTCAGTTACAGGGATGAGCCCTATTGGCTAAATTAGAGGTGGCTCCATGGTCCAAGATAACATTATACAATTCTGTAAAGTCATCAGTTTGAGAACAAAAGAGTTCTTATACAGAGTCTTACATAACTCAGTGTAGTGGTACAAATTACCAAAAGGTGGCAATGCCGTCTTACATATTATAATTACTCCAAGGACACAGGTGCCTTGGCATCTTACAAGTAAGAAATACACAGAAAATACATAGCAGAATATATGTGTTAGCAAGCAAAGCATATTACAACAATATGCATTTATATCCTGACACCTACTCCTGTACGGTAGATGCCCTTAGCCCTATATGTTAGTATAACATATGCTTAAGTGCTAGCTGTCTACGGTGTACCTCTGAGGGTACCAATTAGGGTGCAGGGACCTCATGTAACAGTACCCACTGTTACCACCTCGATTAAAGCACAAGAAGGTATTCTCAGTGAAGGACTGCACTTTGTACCCACTGTTACCACCTCGACTAAAGCACAAGAAAGCATTCTCAGTGAAGGACTGCACTTTGTACCCACTGTTACCACCTCGACTAAAGCACAAGAACGCATCCTCAGTGAAGGACTGCACTTTGTACCCACTGTTCCACTTAAGCCATTTGTTCTGTTTCTGGACTTTAAGAGATTCAGGAGGAAGTTGAATATTATATAATTATTTAACAAGGACAGGATGTGTTGTAAGACTATTACCAACAATACAGCTAGCAGTATGGACCTGAAATTGTAATCTACCCAGAGCCATGGTGACACATTAGACACTAACGTTTGACCTCCATCCTCTTTTATACCATCAGAGAACTCGGTGGTGTAGGTCTTTAAGTGGGTTTGATTGCAGGACTTGGAAACACTACGAGAACTTCCTTCAGGTAACCGGTTTGTTAATATTTGTATTACAGAATGTGAGACTCTTTCAAAATTGGAGTAAAATAAAGATAATATTACAATCACACCGGCAGATAAAGGTGCATCTATTGCCATGATGGACACTGACAGAGGTTAGTATAACTAAGGAGTGTCGAGGTTGGCAATGGGGTGCTATGGGCACAGTGGAGGTAAACAGGATTGAGGTGGTTAGGAGCAGGAGATGCCCTGGGGCTAAAAGGAGCCAGGAGAGAGGACCAACATGTTTGGTGTCCATTTCCAGGGTCCCCACTCGACTGAGTCGGCAGGTAGCTGGTGGGCCAGCAGTCTCCATCAGTCCCCTTCATGAGGTGTTGTATAATGCCAGATTGATAAGAAACAAGACTGCAGATCTAGTGAGTTTCTATGATTTTGTAAGTGACCAGTTGGATAAAGGCAAATCATGTGATGTCATCCTCCTAGATTTAAAAAAAGCATTTGATTCGGCTCCTCACTGGGCTTTAATTCATAAGCTTCAGCTGTAAGAGGTCTGAACCTCACTTTCAGATTCTTGACGATATTGGGAATGCAAATAATCACAAACAAGTTGCATTCGAGTAATAAACAAGTTTATTACTACAAAAGGGATAAATCACAGTTGCCCTAAGCAGTTCTTACCAATACGAACTGGGAGCCAGTGCTAAGCGTTCCCTACACCTCGAGGTTTCTCTGTAGTCTCTTGGGATCTCTCGGGTCTCCGAGGTGTAAAGCCTGTGCATAACATTATATACTTGTGGTAATTACTTTGGTTACTAAAAGACAGAAACATTTCTAGTTACAGAGATGAGCCCTATTGGCTAAATTAGAGGTGGCCCCACGGTCCAAGATAACATTATATAATTCTGTAAAGTCATCAGTTTTAGAACAAAGGAGTTCTTATACAGAGTCTTACATAACAAGGTGTAGTGGTGCACATCACCAAAAGATGGCAATGTTGCCTTACATATTATAATTACTTCAAGGACAGGTGTCTTGGCATCTGACAAGTAAGAAATAGACAGAAAATACAAGGTATAATATGTGTGTATTAGCAAGCAAAGTGGATTACAACAATGTGCATTCATATCCTGACATCTACTCTTATATGGGTAGATGCCTTTAGCCCTATGTATTAGTATAACCAATGTCTAAGCATTAGCTGTCTACGGTGTACCCCTGAGGGTATCAATTAGGGTGCAGGGACTTCATGTAACAATTCCCCCCCTTGTTGCCTCCAAGGGCAACACAGGCAAATCCAGAGAATGGACAGGAGTAGTGGTCATTTACAATCCCGACGCACGAGCCTTGTAAAGGAACTCTAGCTGCTCAAGGTGTTGGCGTAGTGTACGTCATAGGCAGCAAAGCATAATAATCAAAGTAAATATCAAAAATGCTTGTATTATGACAAAACCTTTAAAAGTTATCTCTAACCAGGTGTTAGTCAATGCATTATTCATATCTCCATCGTTGATCAAATCGAGAACAGCTTCATTGGCTTTGGTTATATTATTGCTAATGTGGATGAGGTGTGTGTCCTTTCTATCTAAAAGGGATTTCAGTGTGAGTGTAAACAGATCTATGTGTACGTTAAAGTACGGTAGGTATTCTGAAAGTGTCAGTAGATAATCTGGGTTACCATCAATAATGTCTGCATCCATAAGGGGGACGGGGGTTATAACGGTATGTCCAATAACAGTCTTCTGATGGAGAACAAAACAGAAGTTGGGGTAATCAATAGGACAAGTAACAGAACCATATGTATAAGATTCGTAATTTGTAACAATACAATACTCTCTGTCAGAGTTATACTGTGAGCCTACAGTAGGCAGTCTCCATTTTTGCAACTGGACAGGGCATGTGTAGGACGTCTTCGAAATCCGTGTTGACAGGCGATGTGCTTCCTCGCGATAGGACTGGTAGAGCTGATCAGGTGACAAAGTCGAGTCAAAAGAGTTGGTGCCATTCTCAGTGATGTCATCATCCATAGTGAAAGTCCAATCGATGCTGTCTGGAGAGTAGCCACAAACAGGGCGTATGACATCAAACACATCACATCAGCACAAGTAGATGTATTGCTTTTCGCACAGCAGTCTGTGTGCGGTGCCACCCAGGCATCCAGGAAGGAGTGGTAGACCAGTAGAGGTGGTAGATCCAGGCGTTCTCTGTAGATGTCTTCATCCAAATGCCCTATTGAGTGCGCCAGTGCAAGCTTGTCGAACAAAGCTGTAGTGGGATCAAAACGTGGTAAGGAGACAGTAAAAAAGACAAACATGGTATCTGTTATGGAACATTTCTTAGTAGAAAAACAAGGACCAGTGTTAGGGTGTCTGGTCACAAAACCCAAATTTCTCACTGTAGAGAAAGGAATAGACAAAGTTTGTTGCATACACATGGAAACACAAGTAGATAGTTTACATTTAGGACAATACCATTTGGAAATGCGTCTATCATGTATTATGTCAGGGATTCTTCCAGTTTCTAAATCACGGAAGAGGTTGTTGATGGTAGTGAGGATATATGAGCCATATGCGGAACAAAGTATTTCCCTACCAATGTATTGTTTTTCAGCTTCTCTATTATTCTGTTGTATGAGTGCGTTAATCTTGTCTTTTGAATCGGTGAATGCTTTAGCGATGTCGTGCATGTTGTATACAGTGTATCTTTCTTCCTGACTAAGACCATTCACACCATGCAATAATGGTGGTAAAACATTATTAACCAAACCAGTGGAGAACTTCGCAGAATGACTTTTGATAGCAGCAATGTCTGCTTTATTCCAGATAGACATAGCAGTACCAAAAAGGCCTGTGATAGTACCTGTAGCAGCTGTAACATCAGAACTGTCAACTTCACGTTTACTACGTTTATGATTGAGAGTACCAGGAGGGGTTTTCCTCCTAAAATGACCTCTATGCTCAGTAGAATAAACCCCAGTAAAGGGATCCTTAGTACGAATCTGAAATGCAGCTAAACTATCAAGTAATAATGTACTATAAAATGCAGATGTATTAGTATTATGACACATACCAAATTCTTTCATCTTCCAGTAAGTAAGGTTAAACAAAACAGGTATATGCATAAATTGAAAATTATTAATCAAAGAACCTGGGAGGGCAGTGGCTGTGAGACCACTATGGGGAACAGGGTTATGTTTTGGTCATTCCAAAAGTCATTTTAGTGGGCGGTAAAAACATAGAAACATAGAATTTGACGGCAGATAAGGACCGCTTGGCCCACCCAGTCTGCCCATTTCCCTACCTACTGGATAAGCTGCAGATCCTAGTTAACCAGCAGCCTACTTCTTCTTACCCCCCCCAGAATTGCCTTATGACTGTCCCATGCATGCTTGAATTCCACCACTGATTTTGACTCCACAACCTCCTCCGGAAGGCCATTCCATGCATCCACAACCCTCTCTGAAAAAATACTTCCTTAAATTACCTCTGAGCCACCCCTCTATCTTCAAATTGTGCCCTCTTGTTCTTGCACACCTCTTTTTTGGAAGATGCTACCCTCTTGGACTTTGTTGATTCCCTTGAGGTACTTGAAAGTTTCTATCATGTCCCCTCTCCTCCTTTCCTCGAGGCTATACATATTAAGCTCCTTAAGTCTCTCTTCATATGTCTTCCGGTGCAGACCCTGCACCATTTTAGTTGCCCTCCTCTGGACAGCTTCCATCCTGTCTATGTCTTTCGGAGATTGGGTCTCCAGAACTGCACACAGTACTCCAGATGGGGTCTCACCAGCTGTCTGTACAGAGGGATAATAACTTCCTGTTTTCTACTGGTGATGCCTCTCCCTATGCATCCCAGTATCCCCCCAACCCTCCTTGCTGCCCTCTCACATTGCTTGCCCACCTTTAGGTCATCTGATATGACTACCCCCAGGTCCCTTTCCATTTTTGTTGTTGTTAGTATCTCACCCCATTGTGTACTCTTCCCTGGGTTTTGTTTCCCAGGTGCATTACCTGCACTTCTTAGCATTGAATCTAAGCTGCCATACATTTGACCATTCCTCTAACCTTGCCAAGTCCCTTCTCATCCTTTCCACCCCACCCTGTGCATCAACTCTGTTGCAGATCTTAGTGTCATCTGCAAAGAGATATACTTTTCCTTCCAGTCCTTCCATAATGTCGCTTATAAAGACATTGAAGAGGACTGGTCCTAATACTGAACCCTGCGGTACCCCACTAGTAACCCTCCTTTCTTCTGAGTGGACTCCATTTACTATTACTCTCGTGTCCTATTCTCCAGCCAATTCTTTACCCAGGCTGTCATCTTGGGACCCACTCCCAGGCTGGCTAACTTGTATATTAATCTTTTGTGTGGGACTGTGTCAAATGCCTTGCTAAAGTCTAGGTAGGCCATGTCCACAGCCCCTCCCTGATCTACTACTTTGGTCAACCAGTCAAAGAAATCTATCAGATTTGTCTGGCATGACCTTCCCACTGTGAATCCATGCTGCCTAGGGTCCTGTGCCCCTCTGGCCTCTATATACTCAACAATTCTTTCCTTCAGAAGTGATTCCATCATTTTCCCTATCACTGAGGTTAAACTAACAGGTCTGTAGTTTCCTGCTTCTGCCTTGCTCCCACTTTTGTGAAGGGGAATCACATCTGCCTTCCTCCAGTCCTCAGGTACCACCCCATCCTCCCATGATTTGTTAAAAAGGGTAGTCAGTGGTGTCACTAGTTCTACCCTTAGCTCTTTTAGAATTCTGGGATGAATCCCATCAGGTCCCATTGCTTTGTCCACCTTCAGTTTTAAGAGTTCTTCCAGAACCCTTTCTTCTGTAAATGGGCTGGTATCAACTTCTGTATCCAGAGTGTTACTACTGTTTGTTTTAGGTACCTCCCCCTCTTCATTTGTAAATACTGAGAAAAAATATTTGTTTAGTATCTCTGCCTTTTCACAGTCTCCCTCTGCCCACCCTCCCTCCCTTTATTAAGCCTCACTATCCCTCCCTTGGTCTTCCTTTGCACCCTGATGTACCTATAAAAGGTTTTATCCCCCTTCTTAACTGAGTTGGCTATCTTTTCCTCAGTTTGGGCCTTTGCTGTTCTGACTGCCTTCCCAGCCTCCTTTTGCTTTAACTGATACAGTTCTCTGTCCTGCTCCTTCTGCGATTCCTTGTACTTCCTGAATGCTTTCTTTCTCTTGAACCTTCACTGCCACTTCCTTTGAGAACCATAGTGGTTTCTTACATCGTCTTGTTTTGTTATTTGCTTCACACACAAGGCTCGTTACCTCTGTGATGGCAGTTTTATTATTCCCCATTGTTCTTCCACCCTCCTTCCTGCCCATTTGCTAGTGCATTCCTTAGGCACTCACCCATTTTAGCAAAGTCAGCCCTCCTAAAGTCCAGTACTTTTTGTCTTTGTATGGCTTGACTCTATTGCTGTGTTTATTGTGAACCATACTGTTCGATGGTCACTAGTTCCCAGATGGCTACCACTTCTACATCGTGATCCTCTCTCCATCTCCATTTGAGAGAATCAAGTCTAATATTGCTCCCTCTCGAGTGGGCTCCAGTACTAGTTGTCTAAGGCATGCCCCTGTAGGGCATCTAGAATAACTGCACTCTTCAGTGGCAGCTGCAACTGCACTCCAGTTAACATCTGGCATATTCAGATCACCCATCAGCAATATCTCCCTTTTTCTGCCATTCTAAGTATACTTTCAATTATTTCCTGTCCATTTCCTCCCCTGAGAGGAGGTCTGTATACAACCCTCAGCGTATTGTGGTGCCATTGCCTGTCTCCAAATTTACCCACAGTGCTTCTTCTCCTCCCTGTTTACCCTTTTGTTCTGTTGCTTTTATTCCTTTCCTTATGTAAAGAACTACTCTTCCTCCTCTTTTACCCTCCCTGTCCCTCCGTAGATAGTGTATCCTGGTATGTTTATGTCCCAGTCATGGTTCTGTGTGTACCATGTTTCTGTGACTGCCATGATATCCAGATGTTCCTCCTCCATCAAGGCCACTAATTCAGGAAGCTTGTTACCCAGACTATGGGCATTGGTACTCATTGCTCTCCATTTTTTGATGGCTTTACCTTCTGTTGCAGCATCCCCCACTGACTGTTCTACCTCTGTCTTTTTCTCATTTAGTACCCTGTTTTGTAGGGACAGGCTGGGATTTTCCTGCTGCTTGTCAGTGCCTCCCCCTTTGACTAGTTTAAAAGCTTGCAAATGAAGCATTTAAACTGATTGTTCAAAAGACTTGTTCCCTTCCTGGACAGATGCAGACCATCCTGTCAGTATAGACTGGTGTCCCTCCAGGTGGAACCCCAGTCCCCAATGAAGCCAAACCCCTGTGCTCTGCACCATTTTTTCAACCATTCATTAAACTGCATGGTGCCAATTACCCTCACCTCCCCCATGCCTTTGACAGGCAGCACCTCTGAGAAGGATACTGTGTGTGCTACTTGTCTTAGGTCCCTCCCCAACTCTGCAATGTCCTCCTGCACTGCTCTAATCTCATGATGAGCCAGGTCATTTGTCCCTAGGTGGACAATTACATCCAGCTCAGAATCCCTTGCAGCTGTTCTCATGATCCTGAGGATGCGCTTCCTGTTCCTCCAAGCCATGGCACCAGGCAGGCACCTTACTTCAGTTTTCCCAGCTCCCCCCAGTTCTATACCTCTAATAATTGACTCCACCACCAGGAGCTGCTTCCTTTCCCTGTGGTGTCCTCTGCCTCCTTCCTGTGGGCCTCCCTTGTGACAGATGTCATCAGTCTTCTCTGCGGGTACATCCATAGGGGAGCTATGCTCCCCCAGAATGGTGTATGGATTATGGAGTGGAACAACTGACTGGGTGTGCCTCTGTTCCACCCTCCTCACCCTCCCTAAGCCCACTGTGGTCCAACTGCTGTGCTTTCTTCACAACCTCTGAGGTAGTGGTGGTGGCGCTAGTGCTCCCTGGATGGGGGAGGTTCCCTTCCTACTGTCCAGTGTGGCCTGGGGGAAGGTTTCCTTACTACTGTCCAGTGCAGCCTGAAGACGGGCAACTTCCTCCCTCAGGCAGATAGTTGTCTGCAAATAGGGCAGCATCTCAGCCTCCAGAAAGACTCCTGGAAGACTGCTGCCCCACAGGCATTACATTGCACTACTCCCCACATGTTTATCTATTTTTTTTTGTGTATTTGTGTGTGTGTGTGTGCGCGTGCATGTGTGATTTGTTATATAGAAATATATATATATATATTATACAATGTGTATGCTTATATTGTCAGTGCAGTGTGCTAGAGAGGATATGACAGTGAAATGCACCTTGCACTCGAGGAAATTATGTCAGAACCTCAGGCATAAAGGAACTATTTCCAGGGGTGGGTGGGGTGAGGTGTGAGAAGGGGTTGGGCCTAAACAGTGCCCTCACAAAACAATCAACTAAAAGCTCTCACCCACCGCTGCGATGAGTGCCTTCCTGTCAGCAAGATACCCTACACAACAATTTGACAGAGAAAGTACCCTGCTAATCAAACAGAGAAAATCCAGACATCCAAGTAAGACACAGGTAAACCTCTCCAGCCCCAAAACAGCCTGGTGGTTTGTTAGCCACAAAGGAAAATCAAATATGCAGTTATTTCAGCCCTTCTGAAGATGCTGACAAGATAAGCAGTTTTAAAAAACCCTTTCCTGAATTAAAAACTAAAGCAAACACAAAGCAATACCACTTTGAAAGTGAGGAAAACTTCTCTCAGATGTATGCGAGAGAGAGAGAGAGAGAGAGAGATTAGTTACAGATATTTAGTCCAAAATAGTATATCCCACACAGCTTCTCAGTTGTTTCCAAGCACACCCTGTACACAACTTGGAAGAAGATGGACTTCTGCCTCAAACAGGAAAACACCACTAGTTTATAGTAATTGAATAATGCTGAAATGGTCTAGCTAGACAAATGGCTGTGATGCAGACCTCTGACTTGTGAAGACAATTACCCCCACCTCAGGCTATGTCTGACATCCAATTACAAACTGCAGCTTTTGCTATTTTGAATCACACAACCCCACAAAAAGTTGCAAAATATGTTGATGCAGATTGTCACAGAATTCTAGTAATCAGTCCAGTTAGCCACAAAGGAAAATCAAATATGCAGAAGATAAGCAGTTTTAAAAACCCCCTTCCTGAATTAAAAACTAAAACAAACACAAAGCAATACCACTTTAAAAGTGAGGAAAACTTCTCTCAGATGTAAGCAAGAGAGAGAGAGAGAGAGAGATTAGTTACAGATATTTAGTCCAAAATAGTATATCCCACGCAGCTTCTCAGTTGTTTCCAAGCACACCCTGTACACAACTTGGAAGAAGATGGACTTCAGAAAATAGAGAGATACATGGCAGCAGAGGCCATGTGGTGTACAGCACAGAATCTGTGAGCAGAATCTTTGGAGAGAGAGTTACAGTAGGAAGGATCTATTAAAGCAGTAATGTACAAACCAGAATGTCTTAATGCAGTTTGTAACAAGGACAGTGAACCCTTTGGGGATAATTTAGCGTTGGGCCAACCCTGAAAAGTTACATAGAAACAGAATTTGACAGCAGATAAGGACCGCTTGGCCCACCCAGTCTGCCCATTTCCCTACCTAATGGATAAGCTGCAGATCCTAGTTAACCAGCAGCCTACTTCTTCCTGCCCCCACCCCCTAGAATTGCCTTATGACTGTCCCATGCATGCTTGAATTCCACCACTGATTTTGACTCCACAAGCTCCTCCGAAGGCCATTCCATGCATCCATAACTCTCTGTGAAAAAATACTTTTAAATTACCTCTGAGCCACCCCCTATCTTCAAATTGTGCCCCCTCGTTCTTGCACACCTCTTTTTTTGAAAGATGCTACCCTCTTGGACTTTGTTGATTCCCTTGAGGTACTTGAAAGTTTCTATCATGTCCCCCCTCTCCCTCCTTTCCTCGAGGCTATACATATTAAGCTCCTTAAGTCTCTCTTCATATGTCTTCAGGTGAAGACCCTGCACCATTTTAGTTGCCCTCCTCTGGACAGCTTCCATCCTGTCTATGTCTTTGTGGAGATTGGGTCTCCAGAACTGCACGCAGTGCTCCAGATGGGGTCTGACCAGCTGTCTGTACAGAGGGATAATAACTTCCTGTTTTCTACTGGTGATGCCTCTCCCTAGGCATCCCAGTATCCCCCCAGCCCTCCTTGCTGCCCTTTCACATTGCTTGCCCACCTTTAGGTCATCTGATATGACTACCCCCAGGTCCCTTTCCATTTTTGTTGTTGTTAGTATCTCACCCCCCATTGTGTACTCTTCCCCTGGGTTTTTGTTTCCCAGGTGCATTACCTTGCACTTCTTAGCGTTGAATCTAAGCTGCCATACATTTGACCATTCCTCTAACCTTGCCAAGTCCCTTCTCATCCTTTCCACCCCACCTTGTGCATCAACTCTGTTGCAGATCTTTGTGTCATCTGCAAAGAGACATACTTTTCCTTCCAGTCCCCCTGCAATGTCACTTATAAAGACATTGAAGAGGACCAGTCCTAATACTGAACCCTGCGGTACCCCACTAGTAACCCCCCTTTCTTCAGAGTGGACTCCATTTACTATTACCTCTGTGTCCTATTCTCCAGCCAATTCTTTACCCAGGCTGTCATCTTTGGACCCACTCCCAGGCTGGCTAACTTGTATATTAATCTTTTGTGTGGGACTGTGTCAAATGCCTTGCTAAAGTCTAGGTAGGCCATGTCCACAGCTCCTCCCTGATCTACTACTTTGGTCACCCAGTCAAAGAAATCTATCAGATTTGTCTGGCATGACCGTCCCACTGTGAATCCATGCTGCCTAGGGTCCTGTGCCCCTCTGGCCTCTAGATACTCGACAATTCTTTCCTTCAGAAGTGATTCCATCATTTTCCCTATCACTGAGGTTAAACTAACAGGTCTGTAGTTTCCTGCTTCTGTCTTGCTCCCACTTTTGTGAAGAGGAATCACATCTGCCCTCCTCCAGTCCGGGTACCACCCCATCCTCCCATGATTTGTTAAAGAGGGTAGTCAGTGGTGTCACTAGTTCTACCCTTAGTTCTTTAGAATTCTGGGATGAATCCCATCAGGCCCCATTGCTTTGTCCACCTTCAGTTTTAAGAGTTCTTTCAGAACCCTTTCTTCTGTAAATGGGCTGGTATCAACTTCTGTATCCAGAGTGTTTCTACTGTTTGTTTTAGGTACTCCCCTCTTCATTTGTAAATACTGAGCAAAAATATTTGTTTAGTATCTCTGCCTTTTCACAGTCACCTCTGCCCACCTCCCTCCCCTTTATTAAGCCTCACTATCCTCCCTTGGTCTTCCTTTGCTCCCTGATGTACCTATAAAGGTTTTATCCCCTTCTTAATAGAGTTGGCTATCTTTTCCCAGTTTGGGCCTTTGCTGTTCTGACTGCCTTCCCAGCTTCCTTTTGCTTTAACTGATACAGTTCTCTGTCCTGCTCCTTCTGTGATTCCTTGTACTTCTGATACTTTCTTTTCTCTAGAACCTTCACTACACTTCCTTTGAGAACCATAGTGGTTTCTTATCATCGTTTTAATTTGTTTATTTGCTTCACACAAGGGCTTGTTACCTCTGTGATGGCAGTTTTTATTATTTCCCATTGTTCTTCCACCCCTCCTTCCTGCCCATTTGCTAGTGCATTCCTTAGGCACTCACCCATTTTGGCAAAGTCAGCCCTCCTAAAGTCCAGTACCTTTGCCTTTGTATGACCTGACTCTATTGCTGTGTTTATCATGAACCATACTGTTCAATGGTCTCTAGTTCCCAGATGGCTACCCACTTCTACATCTGAGATCCTCTCTTCATCTCCATTTGAGAGAACCAGGTCTAAGATTGTTCCCTCTCAAGTGGGCTCCAATACTAGTTGTCTAAGGCATGTCCCCTGTAGGGCATCTAGAATAACCCCACTCTTCGAAGTGGCTGCTGCAACTGCACTCCAGTTAAAATCTGGCATATTCAGATCACCCATCAGCAATAGCTCCCCTTTTTCTGCCATTCTAAGTATACTTTCTATCATTTCCTTGTCCATTTCCTCCCCCTGAGAAGGGGGTCTGTATACAACCCCTGTGCGGATTGTGGTTCCATTGCCTGTCTCCAAATTTACCCACAGTGCTTCTTCTCCTCCTCCCTGTTTACCCTTTTGTTCTGTTGCTTTTATTCCTTCCCTTATGTAAAGAGCTACTCCTCCTCCTCTTTTGCCCTCCCTGTCCCTCCTGTAGATAGTGTATCCTGGTATGTTTATGTCACAGTCATGGTTTTGTGTGTACCATGTTTCTGTGACTGTCACGATATCCAGATGTTCCTCCTCCATCAAGGCCACTAATTCAGGAAGCTTGTTACTCAGACTATGGGCTTTGGCACTCATTGCTCTCCATTTTTTGATGGCTTTACCTTCTGTTGCAGCATCCCCCACTGACCTTTCTACCTCGGTCTTTTTCTCATTTAGTACCCTGTTTTGTAGTGAAAGGCTGGGATTTTCTTGCTGCTTATCAGTGCCTCCCCCCTTGACTAGTTTAAAAGCTTGCCAATGAAGCATTTAAACCGATTGCTCAAAAGACTTGTTCCCTTCCTGGACACATGCAGACCATCCTGCCAGTATAGGCTGGTGTCCCTCCAGGTGGAACCCCAGTCCCCAATGAAGACAAACCCCTGTTCTCCACACCATTTTTTCAACCATTCATTAAACTGCATGGTGCAAAGTACCCTCGCCTCACTCATGCCATTGACAGGCAGCACCTCTGTGAAGGATACTGTGTGTGCTACTTGTCTTAGGCCCTTCCCCAATTCTACAAAGTCTTTCTGCACTCCTCTAAACTCATGTTGAGCCAAGTCATTTGTCCCGAGGTGGACAATGACATCCAGCTCAGACTCCCGTACAGCTGTTCTCGTGATCCTGAGGATGTGCTTCCTCTCCCTCCAAGCCATGGCAACAGGCAGGCACCTTACTTCAGTTTTCCCTGCTCCCCCCAGTTCTATCCCCCTAATAATTGAGTCCCCCACCAGAAGCTGCTTCCTTTCCTTGTGGTGTCCTCTGCTTCATTCCTGTGGGCCTCCCTTGTGATAGTTGTCCTCAGCCTCCTTAGTCTTCTCTGTGGGTGCATCCATAGGGGAGCTATGCTCCCCCAGAATGGTATATGGATTGTGGAGTGGAACAACTGACTGGGTGTGCCTCTGTTCCACCATCCTCACCCTCCCTGAGCCCACTGTGGTCCAATGGCTGTGCTTTCTTCACAACCTCTGAGGTAGTGGTGGTGGCTCTGGTGCTCCCTGGATGGGGAAGGTTCCCTTTCTACCATCCAGTGTGGCCTGGAGGAAGGTTCTCTTACTACTGTCCAGTGTGGCCTGAAGACGGGCAACTTCCTCCCTCAGGGCAGAGAGTTGTCTGCATATAGGGCAGCATCTCAGCCTCCAGAAATACTCCCGGAAAACTGCTGCCCCACAGCCATTACATTGCACTACTCCCCACATGTTTATCTACTTTTTTTTGTGTGTGTGTGTGTGTGTGTGATTGATTTGTTATATAGAAATATATATATTATACAATGTGTATGCTTATATTGTCAGTGCAGTGTGCTAGAGAGGATATGACAGTGATATGCACCTTGCACTCTTGAGGAAATGATGTCAGAACCCCAGGTATAAAGGAACTATTTCCAGGGGTGGGTGGGGTGAGGGGTGGGAAGGGGTTGGACCTAAACTGTGCCCTCACAAAACAATCAGCTAAGAGCTCTGACCCACCGCTGCCATGAGTGCCTTCCTGTCAGCAAGATACCCTACACAACAATTTGACAGAGAAAATACCCTGTTAATCAAACAGAGAAAAATGCAGACATCCAAGTCAGACACAGGTAAAACCTCCCCAGCCCCAAAACAGCCTGGTGGTTTGTGCTCTGAATGCAGTCAGCCCCAAAATAAGTCAGCTGTGCTTTAAACTCTTCCTGCACTGAAAATCTTAAGAATTGTAACAAAGACTGTCTTTTCCTGATAATTCTAAGTTCCTTATTTCACCTTGGAGAGTTTGGCCACAGGGAGAATTTGTCCTTGTGATGTGGTTTGCCACTCAATTTGATGGGTAGATTTGTCAGGAGCAACGACCGAGGCAGTGAGGTATGCATCAGAACCTTCCTGGACAGTAATCATAGTATCTGGTATTTTGATGGAAACTCCCTCTGTAGGAGGTGCTGGAGGATCCAGTTGTCAAAGGAGGTCTGGTAACGTGCCTTGGGTGCAAGGGATCAATCCTGCAAGGAGGAGATATAGGAACAAGATAGCCATCTTGTCAGTGTATCTGAAAAGGAAGATCAAAGATTATTTATATTAGTACAATTCCACCCAATGGGGTTGGGAAAAGTAAGTTTAAGTTCCTTTGTACAATTTCAACTGGTTTGCATGTAACCATTTGTCAGTCAATTTGTTGTTGTGGAGGGTCTAACCTGATAGACTGCCGGACTGAGCTTGTTGACAATGGGGTAAGGGCTTTCCCACCTGTTGGAGAAGGAGTGGCTGGGATGTGCAAATTGAAGTACCATTACCTGATCTCCAACCTGCCAATCCACTTCTTGTGCGTCTGTCAAATTGTATTTTGGATTGTTGCTGGTCTTTGCCCATGCAGTTAGCAGCGTACAAGTGCATGTGTATAATTCTTTTCTGAGCTTTTCCACATACTGATCCACAGGTACACGGTCTGCGGTGGGGGTGTGCAGGTCAAACAGCAAATGTTCAGGTAATCTCATCTGTCTTCCAGTCATCACCTCAAAGGGTGTCAGCTGGGTAGTGGCTGAGGGTGTGCCCCTGATTGCCATAAGGAGTAAAGGCAATAGGGAATCCCAGGTTTTGGGATTGTCCTCAATGAATTTGGAAAGCATTTGCTTAATCCATCTGTTGGCTCTTTCTACTTGACCTGAGGATTGTTGGGTGATAAGGTATGTGGAACTTTTGCTGAACCCTAAGGAGTTCAAGGGACTGTTTCATCAACTCACCTGTAAAACTGGTTCCTTTGTCGGAGTCTACCTTGAGAGGCAGGCCCCACCTGGAAAAAATCTATTCTACCAGGATTTGGGCAGTTGTCTTTGCGGTGCATGTCTTAGTGGGGAAAGCCTCAACCCACTTAGAGAATAAGTCAGTTACCACAAGAGCATATTTGTTGTTTCTACTGGTATTGGTCAAAGGACCAATAAAATCAATTTGGATGGCATGCCAGGGGCCAGAGTGTCTTTGTGGTAAAAGTTTGGAATTACGTTTCATAGGTATGGGATTGTTTTGTGCACAAACAAGGCAATTGTCAATGTATTGTTTAACATCTTTGGTAATACCAGGTTACCAGGCGGTGGTCTTGAGGCGCTGGAGGGTATTTTCTGCTCCTTGGTGTCCACCAGTAGGAGTATCATGTACTTGGTGCAAAAATTCAGATCTCAAATGTCTGGGGACTACCCACAATTTGGTGGTAGTGTCCTCTGGTTGGAACCAAATGAGTTTGTCATCAGGGGATAAGTGTAACTTACCTTCATGTCTGCGATCTGGATTATGTGTAGGGAGTCTTTCTTCAGTACCTTTGTCAAGGAATCTGAACACCTCTCTGAGTTCAGTGTCCAAATGTTGAGCTGCTGAGAGGTCCAGGGGAGAAGACTCAGATTTCTTCTTAAGGGCTGCAACATGTACTGCTGCATTGGCTTCTGGATGGTCCATCATCCAGATGTCCCCCCTCGGGCCCCTTCCTTAGCAAGGGTGTCTGCTGTGTCATTGAATGCATGATAGGGATCATGAAGAGGGTGAGCTTTGACCTTGTGCACATAAAGTTTGTGTGTGTACTTCTGTGCCAATGCATGTATGTAGATTACTAAGTCTTTGTATTTCACTGGACTGCCATCAGAGGAGAGGAAGGAGTTCTTCTGCCAGAAAGGGAGAAATTCTGTAAGGGAGCAACAAACCCAATTAGAGTCTGTAAAAATGATGGTATCCTGAGTTCTATGTTGGATGAACTCAAGAGCACAGGCCACCGCTGCCATCTCTGCATACTGTGATGAAGCCACACTACAGCGTTTAGATATCTTGACAGTGTTTCCATAAGGATAAACTACCAAAATACCTATCCCTGCAATCTGTTCTCCCTGATAGTATGATGCTGAACCATCAGTGAAAATACGGCACAAAGAGGTACTCTCAAGTATCTCTGGTGTGGCAGGGAGGAAAGGACCCCGGATCTGGGAGGTAAGGTGACTGCAGTGTACAGTCATGGGGTTCTCCCTGAAAAAGGAGACCATGAGCTAGTAGAGACGGGACTTTGGTCTGGTGGACCTGGATATCTCTATCCTGGAGGAGAAGTGACCAATGTGTCAGACTAGTGTTAGAGACTGACCCATCCTTCACTCTATCTGAGAGCAGAAAGGTAGTTGGTGTGTAATTAGTGTTGAGAATCAGTGGTGAGTACCCAATGATATACAGAAAGTGCTTGACAGCCCAGTAGGTGGCCAGAAGGTTCCTTTCACAAAGGCCATACTTCTGTTCCACTGGGGTCAAGAGCTGTTATGCATATGCAATAGGTCTCAAGGCGTCATGCACCTTCTGGGCCAGCACTGCTGACATGGCAATGTCAGAGGTGACACATTCCAGATGGAATGGTAGGGCTGGATTGGGGTTAACCAGTGCTGGGGTGGAGGCTAGAGCCTGCTTCAGGGACATCACAGCCTGGGTGTGGGCAGGATCCCAATTCCATGGAACATCCTTTTTGAGTAAATCATACAGAGGAGTGGCTTTCTGAGCAAAATCACAAATAAAATCTCTCGAATAGTTTACCATACCTAGAAACTTTCGAAGAGTTGCCTCACTGGTGGGCAATGGCAAGTCTTGTAATCCCTGAATCTTCTTCCAAGTAGAGCTCCGGCCTTGGTCAGTTATTTTCAGACCCAGAAAGAGCACTTCATTCTGACACAATTGTGCTTTTGCTAGGTTACATTTCAAGCCTGCTCTCTGAATGAGAGTCAGTAGTTCGTCCAAGAGATCCAGATGTTGTTCCTACGTGACCATGGCCAGCAACAGGTCATCTACGTACTGTAAGAGACATTGGGGGGCTGAGAAACTCTGTAGGGCATCCATCATGTGGCGATGGAAGAGGGATGGACTGTTATGGAATCCTTGTGGCAAGCAAGTCCACGTGTACTGTTGTCCTTCAAAGGTGAAGGCAAACTTATATTGACTCTTAAGGACCAATGGTAATGACCAAAAACCATTGGAAATGTCCAGGGCACTGAACCATTTCTGATCCGGTGTCAAAAGTCGAAGCACATCTGCTGCCGATGCCACAGTTGGGGAACAACTGGGAGTGACCTGATTCAGTTTCCTGTAGTCAATAGTAAGTCTCCAGGTACCTGTGGGTTTCTTCACGGACCAAAAGGGAGAGTTGGCAGTGGAAACGCAAGTTCTGATTACTCCCTGTTTAAGGAGTGACTTGATCGTTTCTCGGAGAGAGGGTAAGGCCTCAGTGGGAAAGGGGTATTGCCTTTGTCTTTCATGTGCCGGGCCTGGCACCTCGATAACAGTATGCATTCTACCACAATCATGCTTGTTAACTGCAAATGCTTCCAAATGTCATTGCAGGATAGGTAGGAGTTTTGGAAAAAGTTGATGGTTCTTGAACAAATCTATGACGTCATACTCTTTATTGTTGATAGATATTGTTGCCACAGCATGTGAGTCAGGAATTAAGACAGTGTGGTATTGACCCTGGATCTGTATCAGCAGCATGTTAGCTAGATCCACCACACAGCCATGTGGTGCAAGGAAATCAATCCCTATGATACTCGGATGATCATGCAGTACCATTAGTTGGCAAGCGTGTGAGGCCTTCAAATGGCCTAGCTCTACCGGTAAGGGTAGAGAACTGTATGCAGGCAGCCTAGTACCATCAACTCCTGACATATTGGTCTTCCATCCGGTAGACCAAGGTGACGTGTCTGGGTGTTCATCGTGTAACACAGATACAGCTGCACCTGTATCTAATAAGACAATTAGTTGGCGGCCCCCGACCTCGGCCTCGGTGCAGGGCCTTCCGTTTGTATCCAAGACCAGCCTGTTTACAATATGGACTGGGGCCTGTAATTGTCCATCCATATTGCTGGAGGCATGCAGAGGTTGGGTCTGACTTGAATGAATGACTTCACAGTGCTGTACTGATGCAATGTAGGGAGGAGCTTCTGGGTCCAGGCTTGTATGGTCCTGAGAGCTTGTACTTCTGTTGTCTCCATGGCCAGTAGTGGCATGGGTCACCGGTTGTACTGCTGCAAGGGTCTTTGCGGGAACAGCATCCACTACAGAGCGTACTTGCCCCAGGAGCTCTCAGAATTTTTGGTTTTCTTCAGCTATCTCCTCGTATGAGGGACCCATTCTCTGTAGTGGTTTCCCTCTGCCCTTATGCCTTCTGTTTTTGGGCCAATTCCGGTTCCCACCCCACTGTTGTTGTTGTTGTTGTTGGCTCTGTTGGGGGTTTTGTTGTTTGCTAGCTGAAGGGGCCGATGGATGCTTGGGTTGCTGTTGCTGGGCCTGCCCTTCCACGATATAATGTGTTGCGGTCCCGGAGGTGGGTTCCACGGCAGCAACTTTCTTGGAACCGGAACCCAATTCACGGATATACAGTTGATACACCCTCTCGGTTTTCCGAAGAATATCGGCAAACCTATCCATATTTGGGTAAGTGGTTGGCTCTACCTTTTCTCTTACGGCTGAGATCATGTTCTTAAGGAACAAGGTCTTATATTCAATAAGATCTACATCTGCAGCTTCTTGTGCCAGATGCTTTCCTGCTCGGTAGGCCATCCAGAGTCTCTGGTGGTAGGTCGCTGGACTTTCTTTTGCATTTTGCTTTACGGGGTATGCCAGCATCACTCCTACCACACCTGGGCTATGAGCGGAGATGAGCTCAGCTGCAACCTCGTCAAAGGTAGAGTTCCCATCCTGGTGAGCTACTTCGGGGAGTTTGGCCCATAAACCAGGATTGATGGTCTGGCGTAGTATTTGGACCTGATATTCTGCAGTGAGGCTGAGCATCTCGCATTTAGAGCGCACCTTTTCCAAGTGACAGCTGAGATTGTCGGACGGGCTCATCTGACCGATACTGTCAGTGATTTGCTGGACAAAGTAGGCCATTTGTAGGGGATTAGTCGGTGGTCGATCAGGCAAAGGTAACGCATCTCGCTCACCGTCCAATGCTGCGCGAGCTGCAGCTTCAGCTGCAGTATGGACAACACCTTCCTGAGTGCCAGCTTCTTGGAAAATTTGTCGAATCTGACTTTTAATGGCTTTCATGCTTCTTTCGGGAAGAGGAACATTACCTAATGCTCTATCAATCATGGTTTCAATCTCTTGCCTGTCTTCTACACTAATAACGGCTACCGGAGGTAAGTTGGGACCAGGCTTGGGCGTTTCCCATGATGAGCATCACAACGTCATCGAAGTGTGACCTGAGGAGTAGTGGGCGGGGACCTGCCATACTGTGGATGGCTGGGTGGGGATTCTGGGCCATAGTAGGGGCGTGACTGGGCATTGTACTGTGAGACGTCATCATCAGATAACTCCCCTTCTGATGACGAGTGAAAGGCAGGGGCTATGCCTCCCATTGCCTTGACGTGGCCAGCCAAAACCTCTCACTGATGGTGCAGTTTATCCATCTTAGCTCTACATTCATCATGATTCACACTTGCAACATCCATATCAACCTGATACTGCTTCTGCTTTTGCAAAACACGGTACGCAGTGCTCAATTCGCGATTGTCCCTATAGGCTGTTTCTAAATCATTACATACCTGGTTGATCTCGTCCTGAAGCTCACCCATTTCATCACTCAACTGTGCATTCGCAGCACTCAATAAATCATTCATTTGCACAACCTGACTCCTATCCTGTGTCAAACTTTCACACTCCTGTTTCAGAGTACACATTTCTTGTTCACCAGCCTGCGCTGAATGATGCAATAGTGAATCCTTTTCATTTCGCAGAGATTGGAGCTCTAACTCCAAGTTCTGCTGTATTCTAACACATTCAGTTTCCTGAAAACCCATCTCTTGCTTAAGAGATGCGATCTACAGATCAAGGGTATGAAACCTCGCTTCGGAGGCTTCCAAAGCAGCGTAGAGAGCTGCGATCATCAACCCTTTAGCGCAACGCTTATTGGTTGATTGTCGCATCTCTGCATACTGGGTTGAAATCCTCAGCACAGGGTTGTCGGATTGACTTGCGTCCTGCGCAAAGTCAGCCCATCCTCCATGGGAGGTAAGGAAATTAGAGACATCGAGTCTCAGTTCTGCGCAGATATCTGATACTGTGGCCATTGTGTGGGAGGAGGGAACGAAAATTCAAACTGTGAAAAAGACAGTGTGTTGCGTATTGATCCACAACATGAGTACTTTAAACACAGCCAGGCTACTGTATAAGTTGTAGTCTTGCAATTCAAAGCTGCTATGGAGTGGGTTGAGACGGCATCGACCACACCCAAAAAGTCAGCCAGACTTTGCAAGTATCTACAAACTGGTAGGAAAAACAGGAGAGGTGATACGGGAATGTACACCTACAGTCCCCGTGGGGAAGGGAAAATTTTCAGCAACAAGTGAAAACTTACAAACACCAAATATCACCTGCACACGGTCGCCAATTTGTAAGAGGTCTGAACTTCACTTTCAGATTCTTGACGATATTGGGAATGCAAATAATCACAAACAAGTTGCATTCGAGAAATAAACAAGTTTATTACTACAAAAGGGATAAATCACAGTTGCCCTAAGCAGTTCTTATCAATACGAACTGGGAGCCAGTGCTAAGCATTCCCTACACCTCGAGGTTTCTCTGTAGTCTCTTGGGATCTCTCTGGTCTCTGAGGTGTAAAGCCTGTGCATAACATTATATACCTGTGATAATTACTATGGTTACTAAAAGATATAAACATTTCTAGTTACAGAGATGAGCCCTATTGGCTAAATTAGAGGTGGCTCCACGGTCCAAGATAACATTATATAATTCTGTAAAGACATCAGTTTTAGAACAAAGGAGTTCTTATAAAAAGTCTTACATAACAAGGTGTAGAGGTGCACATCACCAAAGGATGGCAATGTTGCCTTACATATTATAATTACTTCAAGGACAGGTGTCTTGGCATCTGACAAGTAAGAAACAGACAGAAAATACATGGTATAATATGTGTGTATTAGCAAGCAAAGTGGATTACAACAATATGCATTCATATCCTGACATCTACTCTTATACGGTAGATGCCCTTAGCCCTATGTATTAGTATAACCTATGCCTAAGCATTAGCTGTCTACAGTGTACCCCGAGGGTATCAATTAGGGTGCAGGGACCTCATGTAACACAGCTTTGCAACATAAATCATTTATATATCAGGTGGATTACAATTTGGTTATCTGATAGAAAGCAGAGAGTGATTACCGATGGACATACGTCAATTTGGAAAAATGTAGACAGTGGTGTTTCACAAGGTTCTGTCCTAGCTCCAATCATCTTTCAGATTTTTATATCTGATCTATCCTATAACATTCAAAGTAGAATCAGAAAATATGCGGTGACTGTAAAATTGCTAACATCTGTATGAATTTGGAAGAGTACATGGTCATTCAAGAGGATTTAAGTCTGTTAGTAGCATGGTCAGTAAAATGGAACTTGCTTTTTAATATATCTAAATGTAGCATTCTACATTTTGGTAAACATCATCCTAAATATGTATACCATCTCTATAACTCTCCTCTGTTAAGCAAAGACAGTGAAAGAGACCTAGGTATTATGGTCGACTCTAGACTAGATTTTGACACTTGTATCACACATGCAATTAGTAAAGCAAATAAAACCTGGGGGGCTATTCACCATAATATAACATCAAATAGTTCTGATATTCTGTCACCCCTATATAGGGCGTATGTGAGACCTTATTTTGACTATGTCTCTCAATTATGGAATCCCTCCAAAAGGAGGGACATTGCTAGAATTGAAAGGGTACAGAGAAGGGTGACTACATCTATTATTTCAAATAAAACCATCTGTTATGAGAATAGACTTGCTAAATTCAACTTAATGATGTTCGAAAATAGGAGACTGAGAGGTGATCTTCTGTTTGTCTGGGACATCATACATGACCCTGATTTATTAACTGAATGCGGTCTGGATTTTAAGCAAATTCAAGTAACTACTAGAGGACATCCACTGCAACTTACAAGAAATAAATGTTATTCTAAGAAAAGGGCTTATTTCTTTTCTCAGAGAGTTGTCCAACCATAGAATCTGCTTCCTTTGGATATTATCATTAGCAGTAATAAGACTGCTTTTAAGAATAGACTTGACAACTTCATGAGATCAGGAAAGCTCTTAACATTCTATACGTAGCCTTGAAGCTCTATGGCCTTAGAGCCTCTTGCTTCTTTCATTTCTTAGTATGGTTCTTAGTAAATATGGTGGACTTGATTCCATCTGTCAAACTGGCTTGCATTATGGAGATCTGTCTAAGAAATTATGCTGGGCCAGTTTTGGAGGTGGCTATCTCTGCCAGGTAGTCTTTGGTGCACTGCCCAAGGAGGGATCGCAGGGTTGGGGGCATGGCCATCTGTTTTAGATCCGGCCTGAACTTTGCCATGCACCCAGTGGGTTCTACCTCATCCTTTGAATGTGTGGCATTGCATGGGGGTCCAGGTGCAGGTTGCAGGATTTTCCTGATTTACCGCCTTCTGGGGATGGGGGGAGGATTTCCTGCAGGACGTCGCAGATTTCATCATCATTAGGGTATTAGAGTCCTCCATATGGTTAATTCTGGGGGACTTCAATGCCTGGGTTAACAATGAATCTTCACATTCTGGATGTGACCTCTTCCAGTTGATGACATCACAGGACCAGACACAAGTAGCTGCTTCTGTGACACATCACCACAGCCTCACCTTAGACTTGGTGTTCTCAAAGGGGCTTAATGTCACAGATTTCAAGACTGATCAGGTCACTTGGTCTGATCACTGCATGGTACAGTTGTTGTTTGGGATCCCCCCAATAGTCCCTACCTTGGTCAGCTGTCACCCTTTGAGGGGATAATCCCCAGAATGATTTTTGGCAGTTGTGGGTGAGTGTGTCTCTTACCACGGTACAGAATGGTTTCCACCGTGGTGTCTGTCTCTCTCCTGTCAACTTCATCCCCCCCAACACACATACACTTTGTTTTTGTTGTATTTACTTTATTTTCTTTTGCTTACAGTTTCTGTCCAGCCACTAGCTTGCTTGACTGTGAGCGACCATGTCCCTAACCGGCCACCGTATAGAGTGGTTTCCACTTCAAACTTTTAAAATCATAACTTCTGCAGCACTCTGCTGCATTAAGGGATTTTCAGTTCCATTGTTATGTACTTTCATGGATGCAGCAGGGCTGAAGTGAGCACTGGAGAATGGAGACAGGAGATGCTGGAAAACTAACAGAGAGTACAAATTCAGCTAATGGTCAGTGTGTGGAGTCACTGGTTACTGGCTGCAGTTTGAATAGTGGGAATGACAGACATTCACTCATTAGGGATGGCCAACAAAAAAATAAATTAATTAATAAATACAAGGTACTAAATATGTAAAGTTTGTTCTCCTGCAGGAAGTGGGGGTTATTAGAACGCTGTTTCTCTGTTGGTGGAACGGCTGCTCCCATTCCAGCAGTTGTGCTTCTGTGGGATACTAAATGATGAACTGCATCAGGGATTGGTAGCATGGATTGATTTCTCTGTATAGTGCATTTTCATTGGCACAAGTAGTGCCAGTTCAGAAGTTATGGCTTGATAAGGACATGGCTGAAATGAACTACGTGTCAATCAGATTTTAGGATTTTCTTTTCCCATTTGATAAGGGATTTTGAGGTTTATTTAAAGTTTCCACTTCCGTGCCATGCTCACCATAAAAAAACAATATATTGGTACAGTGCTGTGCTGTTTATCAGCAGAAACATGTTGTAGCACCATGCTAAGGCATCCACATTAGGACTCTAACATGTACATTCAACAAGTAACCTCAACAAAAGGGACTTTTAAAGAATGCGTGTGGTAGCCGTATTTAGTGATGTGAGTCATTAGTTAAAAAATTAGCTGTGAAAGCTGTTTAACAATATATGGTAACACCAACAAGCATTTGTCAATGCCGAATGTTTGCTTGCTGGCATTGGCAGTGGTAGTGTAGAAGTTACAGAGCTGCGTAATAGGAATGGCAGTGAAGTATTGAACTGAAGCACACCCCACCACCACCCTGCAGAGAGTGACAGGCATTGGGGTGTGCGTTTGGGTCATCAGGCATAACGGCCATGCCATTTCACCACACCCCACTCTGCAGAGACTGACAAGTGTCACGTGTTCCTTGAGGTCTTTGGTTCTTATGCGCACCCCATTTCATTAGCAACTACGGTGAGATGGGTGCGATATAGGAGAATGGGTGAAGTTTGGGGTCAAGAGTCCAAGGCATACCTCGATGCCTCTCAGTGACTGCAGGGTGTGGAATGGTATGAGCATCACAGGCAACAATCCCAAGTCACACCCCTGATTCCTGTCATTCTCTAGAGGGTTGGGCGATTTAGTTGAAAAGCCTAATACCTCAGGCATTCGTTAGTATTTTCACTCCAAATTTCCAACATGTTTGTTTTGTGACCCCACCTCATGAACAGGGAATATCAAGTTTGGTAGCCGAAAGCTGCTTATGCACAGTGACTACGGCATTTAGCACCACAGGTGCAAAAATATTCCGAACAGGATGTAAAAAATGACAGCTGTACTCTTTCATGGGGAGGTGTAAAAATGGCCATGTTGCAAATATGTACTAAAAATATTTAAAAAAATGGTGAAGTCACGAGCGTACATAGAAACTGTGCAATGCATACCCTTAATATAATTAGGTTGGGGATTTTTTATAGCAGATTGTCAACTCAGGCATTTTGGTGCCTCCGATCATGAACAGTGTCACTGTGATTTTCTTTATCTGTGCCGAACAATGATTTCCCACAGCGACCACGCATCTCTGCACTGAAAGTGTGAAAACACACTTCGGCCATGTTGTGAAAAATGGCAGCTGTACTGTTCATAAGGAAGTGTGGAAAATGCCACTAGTGAAAATCTGGACTGAAAATATTACAAAGTCATGAACTAACGAGGATGCGTGGAAACTGCACAATGCTCACTCATAACACAGTCATTCTATGGACTTTTGTCACTAAATTTTCAACATAGCCATTTTAAGACCTCTGCTCATGAACAGTGTAACTGTGATTTTCTTAATCTGTCCTAAACATTGCTTTCGCCAATCAACAGCACCATTATGCGCTACATGTGCGATAACACATTTGGGTGACATATGAAAATTGCAGCTGTACTGTTCATAAGGAAGTTTAATAAATGGACATGTTGAAAATCTAGAGTGAAAATAATAAATTTGCAGACTTACTAGCATGCATAGGAACTAGTGCAACGCTCAGAAAAGTCATTTTAAGGAATTTTTTCACCAAATTTTCAACATAGCCATTTTAAGGCCTCTGCTCATGAACAGTGTCACTGTGGTTTTGTTAATGTGTCCCATACATTGAGTTTGCACACCGACTGCGCCATTGTGCGCTACATGGGCGGAAACACGTTTTGGCAGGATGTGAAAAATGACAGCTGTACTGCTCAAAAGGAAGTGTGGAACAATGGCAATGTTGAAAATCTGGAGTGGAAATATTGAAAATTCGCAAACCTACGAGCGAGCGTGGGAACTGTGCAATGCACACTCGTAAAACAGTCATTTTTAGGAATTCTTTCACCAAATTTTCAACATTGCCATTTTAAGATCTCTGCTCATGAACAGTGACACTGTGATTTTCTTAATGTGTCCCATACACTGAGTTCGCACAACAACTGCGCCATTGTGCACTACATGGTCGGAAACACGTTTTGGGTGAGATGTGAAAAATGACAGCAGTACTACTCATAAGAAGGTGTGGAAAAATGGCAATGTTGAAAATCTGGAGTGGAAATATTGAAAATTTGCAAACCTATGAGCGTGCGTAGGAACTGCGCAACGCACGCTCGTAAAACAGTCATTTTTAGGAATTTTTTCACCAAATTTTCAACATAGCCATTTCAAGACCTCTGCTCATGAACAGTGTCACTGTGATTTTCTTAATTTGTCCCGTACATTGATTTCGCACACTGACTGTGCCATTCTGCGCTACATGGGCGGAAACACATTTTGGGTGAGATGTGAAAAATGACAGCTGTACTACTCATAAGAAGATGTGGTGGAATGGCAATATTGAAAATATGGAGTGAAAATATTGAAATTTCGTGAACTTACGAGCCTGCGTAGGAACTACGCAACGCACACTCGTTAAACAGTCATTTTTTGGAATTTTGGCACCAAATTTTCAACATGGGGGTTTTGGCTCCCCTTCTCATGAATGATGTCACTGTCATGGTGGTATTCAGGCCTGAAGGGTGATTTCACAGTCACTGCGCAGTCACTGCGAAATCACCCTTTGGACCAAGACGCCATGACAGTGACATCGATTCATGAGATCCCAAAACCCATGTTGAAAAATGTGGTGCAAAATTCCAAAATGACTGAGATACTCAATAAAGTTGAAACCCCTATCTAGCCCATTATACAGCTTACGGCATTTCCTCAGTTCGCGGTCGGCTTTGAAGAGTGCAGGCGTGTTCCCGGTCCACCGAAGATCATCGGCACGAGTCCGGAGGTAAGTATGGGGTGGGGGTAATAGGGAAGCTCGGGCAGTGGGTGGGTGCGGGTTGTGGGAGGGGGTCGGAGGCGCCCGCTGGACCGTTTTGTCTTACAGGTAAAAATAAAAAAGACATCGTGGGACCGCTTGCCACGCTGGGGTGGGCTCCCAGCATGGCACAAAGACTTTGGGGAGGTTCAGCCGACGGGGATTGGGCACCCCGTCGGTAAATGACTGATTGCCATGCTGGGTGGGCTCAGCGTGGCACCAACTACTGGGAGGGGAGGACGATGCAGCTCAGCCGGCAGAGTTGGGCACCCCATCAGCTATACACTGTGTCTTGAGGCGCGCACACTGCGGCTGGGGGCTGCTGCGTGAGCAGCTTCTTATCGCTGCTCACTCAGCGTAGCTCCCCTTTCAACTGTATGCCACTGCATTTTGGAGCGTGTCATAGACAGCTCCAAAATGCATTGGCTTACAGGGGCTGCACCTGCCAGCACACTGCCTGAATTGGAGGAGGAGGTGACACACCTCCGAAATTTCCGATGATAGCACTATGTTTCTTGCACATGCGTGCAAGCAAACATAAAAATGAACTGAGCATGGCTCTTCAGACGTCAGAAACATGCTTATGCCCCAAAACTGTATGATGACATGTTTTGCTACCTAACAAATACCTTGCTGCCTTATGGAGGGCTGTATACTGATATAATGTGCATTAATCAGGCGAAAATTGCATTGAATTTTATACAGATCAATAGGGAAACACATAATTGTTGCATATATCTGACCTGTGCATGAAACCAATGTGTATGGAAGCAGGCTGCACTGTAATTAAAAAATGATAATTGAGTATGAAAATGTCAGAACTTGCAAGGGGTCCTAAATAAGAAAAGAAATTACTTTTACCAAAAAAGTATATGAAATGGTACTCTGGGAACATTAAACAGATTACATACAGTGGAGCTTACCAGGATGCAATGCAGTGTTTCAGGTTACTGCATAACCAAACATAGAAAAATAGAAGCTTACAGCAGAAAAACATCATTAACCCATGTAGTCTTCCCATAATACCCTATCCTACTCGGCTCCACCAAGTCTCGTCAACGGACTTTTTATCGACACTAATTTGCAGATGGCAATCACAATGCCCAGCAAAGTGTTGACTGACTGCCACTGACTGACTTATGGATTACCAACTTGGGGGGTAGATTACGAGGGAGAGCGGCCAACACCAGGAGTCGCGGTATCTGCACAATGATCCAACAACCCATTTGACACTGTGGATGTTGAATGGATTGTGTCACTGTGTTGGTTTCACTCTGCTGGTGTTGTTGTAACAATGGTACAATATCCAACCCTTAGTGTCTATATGAAGTTTATGCTCATGCTACCCAACCCCATCTTCTCTGCCTTGCTGCTACACACAGGGTGATTATTAAGTCCTTAACTGTGTCCCATGGAAACATAGACACACAACATTTGTCAGTGGAAAAGGAACGATAGGCCGATCCAGTCTGTCCTATTTGTCCCTGCCTATTCTGACACCTCAGAACCTATTTGGTCACTGGCGACCCTACCACTTCTTTTTACTGTACTTATTATGCCTTTGTGCTTAACCCACGCATGCTTGAAGCTCCCACTGTTTTAGTCCCCACCATCTCTTTTGGCAGGCTATTCCAGGTGTACACCTTCTGTGAAGAAGTATTTCCACACGTGCCTCCTAAACTCCCCCTCCCCCCAGCTTCATTGCATGGCGCGCGTGTTCTGATGCTTTTCCACCTCTGAATGAGACTCCCCACCTACATCTTGTTCACCCCTGTGAAATACAAAAAGCAGGGCCACTGGAAAATTACAGAACAGAAATTTCAAATATGCAGAGATTTTTTGCAACAATTATAGGTAAATTGCTGTAGTTGCATAATACATCTGAAGAGTGGCACAACACATTTGTGATTGTTTCCTGAAGCAGAAATTAGCCAAATTAAATTGTTAAAGCAGAAGTGTATGATAGTGGTGAACATTTGGATCAATACTGTTCTATTCCATTTTAGATTTAGATCCCTGTCTTGTTTGGTACCATTTTTTTCCCATTATCAGAATACTGTAACACTTTTTTGCATCTGAAATAATAAAAGGAGTGTTTCTTTTAATATGTTTCAGACCAGGATTTTATTAATTTTCTCAGCTATTTTTGTACATACTGGCCGGGATATTCAGAGCGGATGCGCAATGCGCAACAGGGATGCACCAGCGCAAGTTCAGAAATGCACCACTGTGCAATATTCAGTGGGAGGCAGCTGCACAGCACAACAAGCAACGTGCCAGAGTGCAACAATAATGAATGCATGCACAACCGTAGGGGGCAGAACCATGAATAACGTGCACAGTGCGATATTCAACAGCATGCAACGTGCGCAATAGCGGAGCATGAGGAAGTTGTGCGACAGCAGAAATGAGCCTAAATAAAAGGGAGCAAGAGAGGGGAGGAAGAACACACCACAGGGAAGCCACAGGTGGGAGCGTGGAGACAGAGTGCCAGGGAGGAAGTACAGGAAGCAGGGTGCAGGAGTGGGCAGGAGTAGGACAGGGCCCACCAGAAGTCTGCTAGAGTGAGGGTAGGAGTGGGTGTGCCCATGCCAATGTGCAGAAAAGGGCATGAGAGTGCCACAGTGGACTGAGGGCAGTGGCAAGAGGCAGGACAGCCACAGGCAAACAGCTGGAGGTGAAGCCACTGCAGGGGAAGCAGCAGGAACAGACAGCGAGCAGAACAGGAGAACAGCCACCCGGAAGGGAACACCAGCCAGGGACATGGCCAATGCCACCTTCCAGATGGAGGCGGTGATGAGGGGTGTGAGAAGGCAGGCAGCAGGAAGGTGTGGCCATGGAAGGGCCCATCGGCGGTACACCCAGAACAGGCAGTACCAAGCCTGCACCAGCTTCGAACAGTACTCTGACACAGAGATTATGGGCTGGTACCGCCTGAACTGGGCGATGCTGAGGTAGCTCTTAGCTGTGCAGTGATGAGATGCAGACACCCACATGATGGAGCCATGCTCTGTCTGTGGAGACAAAGGTGACAGCCGTCATGTGCCTGCTCGCCACGTGCACCATTGAGAGACTAACAGGGGACATGACAGGCATAACCCAGTCAGCCGCGTAACGCCTACTCACACAATTCCTCAGCGCACTGCTGCCACATGCTGAGGAGTACATCCATTTCTCCAGCACACAGGCGGAGCACACAGCACACATACAGGAGTTCCACAGGGTAGCACGGTTGCCTGGCATGCTTGGGGCCATTGACTGCTCCCATGTAGGCATCCACATGCCACCTAGCCCGGAGGGTGTGGCATACGTAAACCGCAAGGGATACCTGAGCATAAACTGCCAGGTGGTGTGCGATGCCAGGGGGCGCATAACCAATGTCTGTGCCATGCACCCTGGGGGAGCACACAATGCCTTCATCTGGCACCAGTCTGTACTGTGTCACAGGTTTGAGAGTGGGGACATCCCCACTGGCCATCTAGTAGGTGATTATGCATATCACGCAGGACGTTGTGAGCAGACGTGGGGGGTGCATTGTCAGAGGTGCCATGGGTACCGGCCATGATAGCCCATGGCATAGCGACGCAGACCACCATTCTAATTTCCCCCCTCTACACAAAGGTGACAGTGGTTACCCGCTATGGCCCTGGCTGCTCACACCATATCGGCGCCCCATGACCCCATCGCAGCTACGGTTCAATGAGGCACATGCCACAACATGGAATGTCATCGAGTGGGTGTTCAGGCTGCTGAAGGCACGGTTCCAGTGCTTGGACACATCAGACGGTGCCCTACAGTACAGCCCCTCGAAGGCCTGTGGGATATTCCTGGCCTGCTATATCCTGCACAACATGGCCACCGACTGTGGAACAGCCATAGAGGTCAAAGAGGGGGACAGCAGTGGGGACAATGAGGAAGCTGGTCCAGCTGGTGATGGACAGCCACCCCTTGGGCGATGAGACCCCCAGCTGTTCCGGATGGCACAGCAGCACCGGGACACCATTACAGAGGAGCACTTCAGACAACACAGGTAGGTCATGGGGCCATGTGCAACCACCAAGGGAAAGGGCACAGCCCACAGACAGGCAGGGCTGGACACCAGGGGCGGACGGCGGTTAGGGAATGGGTCTGAGTGGGGCACCACACACGGCAGCAGGGATGGGCAGGGCTGAACATGACACGTGCACACACACGTGCATACACACCACAACACATGCACAAAGGAAAAACAGCATGCCCACCCCAACAGCCACCCCCACCCTCACACAGGACCACACATAACCATGCCCAGTGGCTGGCACTGTGCATGCCTCAGATGCTGGGCACCACTGGCAGACAGCACAACACAGGCATCATCCTGCACATGCCACAATGGCCAGCAGCCGGGAGGGTGTGCACAGGGACTGTGTGTGTGTGTGCAGGGCCGGGTACCCCACCCATGCGTCACACAATGCACACCACAGTGCACACAGGGCAGCAGCACACAGTGGCCATGGTGGGAGACAGGTCAGTCACACGGCACAGTACCACGGCTGCCAGAGATGCATGGGCGGCTCCACCGAGACCTGCCAGCCGTGCTAGGCTGACCAGTGGTCCCCTGGGGTGGCACCGACAGGCCCCAGGGGTGACGCTGTGTGAACGCTACCGTGTTCTCACAGCCCACTGAACATACCCGCACCAGGCATGCTTGGTATGCCCACAGCTGAACCTGGTGTCGACATAACAGGTGTGCACGGTGCCGGGAGTGGGGGGTGGACATGCCATTGTGCAGTGTCTGCGGTGGCTGGGCACCTAACTGGGTGCCCAGTGTAGCCATGACAGTTGTCATTGCAGTGGTCTGCCTGTCAATGGCAGCAGTCACATCCGCCCACTGCCGGACCATCCCTGCCAGGAACAATCCATGGTCCCTGCAGCACTGCTCATCTGCTTGGTGCAGAACTGCACTCAGTGCATCCACCGCTGTCACAAGCCGCATCTGCTGATCTACTGAAGCCTGGAGAAGATGGCTGTGTTCATCCAAGGGGGTCATCTGCTGGTCCAGAATGCTGTCCCTCATGGTGTTCCTGGCCCTGCTGGCCAGCACCCCTTGACATTAGGCACTACACACCAGAGCCATGCCGGGGCACATCCACGTGTGGTGCACTGCCACTGCTCTCAGACACTGTCCCCCCGTTGCCATTGGCTGACTGCTGGTGCTGCACCTCCGGCTGCCGATTCACAGGGTATACCAGCAGCACTGCAGCAGCTGCAACAGCCCCACTGCCCTGGATGCACACCAGTGCTACCCCACTGGGGCATACAGGCACAGGCTGGGACTGGGTTGTCACATAGGCAGCCACGGTGGCATCACCTGCAGTAACCCCCATGAGGTTGCCTGCTGTGGGATCATCCTGTGTCCCACATGTATCACTTTCCGGGATGTGTGGGCCATCATCATCGGTGCTGGATCTGGCCCCAATCTGTGGCCCAGCACATTGGAGACCGGGGGCAATGCCACGCTGGGACACAGGCAGGGCCTTGTCTGCACCCGCACCACCCACATTAGTCCAGACAGACATGCATGTATGCACTTGGCCGGCCTCTCGGACACCTGTGGAGGTGGATGGGTGATCCTCCATGTCCAGGGCCTCCCCCTCGGTGGACACACCCACCACCGTTGCCCTATGTAGATGCTCAGGAGCTGTAAGGGAACACATTAGCATTAGTGGCCCCACCTTGCCCTGTGGCATACCCTCCAATACCCACACACTGACAGCACAGGACCTACCCTGCAGTGATGGTCTGCCATCCATCTGGAAGCCACCACCAGGAACACTCCTTCTGTTGCATCAGGCAGGGCACATCCGGCTGGCCTCCACCGGTGGCAGCACATGTAGCCCTAATGGCAGCCACCTTGTCCTTGATCCGCCTCCTGTCCGTGCCTACCTTCTTCTTGCATGGACCACTGGTGGCTGCCCTGTTGATTCACGGCATGTGCCACCTCACCCCACGTGGCAGCACGTGTCTGTGGCATTCCCCACTGTCCACTAAGCAGCAGTTCCTTGTCCAGATATGCCTCAAACAGGGCATCAGATTCAGCCCTGATGAAGTTGGGCCTCTTCCTTCTCCTCTTCCCTGTTCCTCCTCTTCCTCACGCTCGGTCATGCTCGAACCTGTGGGAGCGACAGCTGTTACCTTGGACTGTGAAGTCCCATACAGCCCTCCCAAATCACAGTCCCCACATCCCAACAGCATACAACCTACCACAAAGGACTGCAATACCAAACCATGGCATCTGCAGCCCCAGGTCACATTTATATAGCGCAACACATTCAAATGAGAGCAGGTGCAATTGTAAGTGGATGCTAATGCAGTGGATGTGCCGTGGAATGGTTAATGAGCTGATTTGCATAACCTGGTTGAATATCACTCTGTTACACCTTGCGCAATGTAGATGAGCATGCTCAGGCTATGGCGCAACACTGTGACATGTGCAATCAGCACCGCACGGTGCATGCCTGGGGTGCTGATGCCGATGCGTGTGGTGCTGCTGATGTGCTGTGCGTGGGAGGCAGTCTGGAGCATGGCCACCACTGTGCCTGTGGTGCTAGTGCGTTGTATGCCCATGTGGTGCTCGTGCCATGGTGCAGCATGGGCACCATGGCGCCACAGCACAGTAGGTCACTGCAGGGCATCACACACAAGCACCCTACCACGCTAAATGCAGGGCATCCCAATAGTGCTGTGGTGCACCGTGTGCATGGACAGACCCTTGACCCTGCAGTCGACCTTTGCCCCCTAGGCACCATGTGTCTGCATGGCTGCACCCCTATCACGCAGTTCAGCGAGAGCGCGATAGGGACTGGAAGCGCAGTACCACGCTGCCTCTGCTTGTGAGGCATGTGAGCTACAGAGCCCCATTTTGCTGCCGTTTGAGACAGCAACATGCCAAGGACAAGAGCGCAGGTCTGGAGTGCCATTGAACTGGCAAACTTGGTGGCCCTGGTGGAGCCACATGCTGGTGCCCTCTTTGGGCAGGAACCCCTCCACAGGCCACGGACAGCGGTGTGGCAGGAGGTCTCAGAGGGCCTGGAGGAGGCGACAAGGAGCTGCAGGTCAGCAGAGCAGTGTCACCACTGCTATGGCGACCTCCAGCAGCGGGACCCTGACTGCCTGGGGCATCTGCAGGCACATGCCCAGCAAGGCGCTATGCCACAGCCAGGTAGGTGCTCCATCGCATTTCTGGTAGCATCTGTCTGTCCGGGTATCACAGTGTGCATCAGGCCATGCCGCAGGGGGGTGGGGGCTGTCTAGTGTGGGTGGTGGTGGTGCATCATGGCTGGGCTGTGCGGGCACGCTCACACTGGGGGGGGGCTATGTTACTGACCTGTACTGATGTTTCTCTCCCCATGTTTGCATCCTAGAGGATCACCGTAGGGCACGTTTGGCTCAATGACAGGGGCAGCAGGCCAGAGTGGGTGCCCTGGACATGTAGCTGGGCCACGTTGGTGCAGCCATGGGTCAGCAGCTCCCTGCTGGCCAGAACGCAGGTGAGTGCCGTGTTTCCCCTTACATCTGTGCATGCTGGGTTGCTGGAGTGGTGGCTGGGCGTGGCCACCCGCACTTGGCCCCCCTGCCATACACGCCAAACAGTGCACCCAGCACTGTCCTGTGGCACTGCATATATGGGTGGGTGTCGCAGGTGGGCTGTGCATGCACTGGGTCCATGGATGTACGACTGCCTTCACACCACATAGCCATGTCACTGTACAGCCACGTTGGTGCTGTGCAGAACATGGGTGGTGGGTGTGTGCAGCATTCTGCATGGCTATGGGTGCCTGGGTAGGCGGGTCTTGTGGGCACAGACACTGTGGGTGGTCACATGTCATCACAGGGGCATGGCCTACAGCTGTATGCCATGCACATTGGGTGGGTTGCAGGCATCTGGCCAGTCATGCGCACTGACTCTGCTCCCTTGTCCTAGGTGGACAACACTGGACTGCCCTGGAGCAGAACATTCAGGAGCTATTGCAGCTGACCCGGGCTACTCTGGAGCTGCTCCAGAGGATGGATCGAGGTGACCGTAGGAGGCACAGGTGGCGCTATGGGGACCGACGTGAGGAGAGAGGCCACCATTAGGGCCTACAGTGCACATGTTGTGCATTCCCCCTGGACTGTATCTCACACCCTTTGTCTCACTCCCTGATGTACACCCTTGCCCCATGCCCACCCCCACCTGGTTTGTGGCCCCCCCACTTTGTACATAGTTTTGATTTATTAAGTTGTTTGTACAGTTTACCCCTTAAATATATACTTGTTTGATTGTGGTGGTCTCTGATTTGCAGCAGGCATGTGGTGCTTGGCTTCAGTGGCATGCATGGCATCAGTGGTGGTGCAGGCATGGGCGTGTGTGTGTCCGGCAGGGCCCCGCTTATGGTGTGGGTGGGGGACTCAGTCCCTGTCTGTGGTATGTGTGTTGTTCCCTGTGCACTGGATACCTGTGTGCAGTGGTCTCTGGTGCATGTGCTGTGTCCCTGACAACCCTGTCAGTATGTCCATGTCCCGTGCAGCTGGGCCCCTTGCATGCCTGTGGTATGCACAGTCTACTGGCATTCATTGGTGGCTGTCCATGCCAGCCACCCTCTGGGCACGGCGCAATGGCGGCTTTCCTCCGGTCACCAGTTTGTTGCATGTCTGCCTTCGGTGACACTGTGGGCTATGCTGTTGTTGTCCCCCCCATGATGTCACTGGTGTCTGTTGCAGTGTCTGTGTTCTACTGTCTGTCACTTGTGCTCCGGTCCCATGCTGGCGGTGGATGGCTTCATGGTGCATGCACCAGATAGCTGGTTCACCTGGGCCATGGTGGGGTGCAGGCCATGGGTACACAGCATCAGTGGACATACACCAGAGGCATTTGTTGCCCAACTATTGTGGCCCTGTATCGGGGTGCCCTTGGGCCAGGGTGGGTGATTGTCCATGCCCTGTGTCTCATCCTGTGTGGTGCATGCCTCCATGCACCACAGTGGGTGGCTGTGCTGTCTGTTGGGGCCAGTGCTGGGACAGGGTGTGTGCATGGGTGGGTGTGTGGGGTGCTGTCCTGCTAGTGGTGGTGTCCAGGGCAGGCCTTGTCACATGCAGGGTCCCTCAGGTACTGACGCAGGGTCGACCTCTCTGCTGTGCCAAGGGGGGGCCATGCAGGGGGGCATTGTGTCTGCAGTTGTTGCACCAGTGACTGGTGCTGCCCACTGCGGGGTGCTCACAGTGGTGCTGCCATGCATGGCTCCATGGTGCACAGGGTTGCATTGTCACGGTGGTAGTGGTGGCATGCATTCGGTGCCATGCACTGTTGGGCGCTGCTTCTGGGTCGGGTGTCTGGGAATCACTGTACAGGGTGTGCTCTGCCATGGTGGGATGGGGTGGCACTGGGTGACCCACCCTCCTTGTGTTGTGGTCACTGCTTGCCAGGGGGTGTGCTGGGGCACTGTGGCCCAGCTGTGGATTCGGTGCTGGTGTTCATGGGCTGGTGGTCCATCCAGCTCACCACTGGTTGTACAGTTCACGGGGTGCTGGGGGGGGCACTGTCTGGCCTGCTGCATGCTCCTCCACCCATGGCTTCCATGGGTGTGTGCACCCTTGTATCCTGTCCCTGTCCCTGTGTATCCCTGGTTGTGCTACTGTGCATCAGCCCTGCTCCACTGCACATCCCTGGATGTGTCATGGTGCAGTTGGCATGATATTCAGCTGTGTTGCGCAAGTGCACCTTGGCCTGCGCTGTGTTTGAATATCGCGGGTGTTGCGCAGGGGTGCACTGAACTTGTGCCTGCTCCTGCTATTGCGCTTCTTTGTGGCGCAGTCTGAATATCCGGCCCACTGTATGTTATCCCATAATGTTAGGGAGCAGTGTCTGCTGCATGGGAATTCATTTTAGGTGCAAGAAAAGTAATTTTTAACAATAGATGTTGAAAGACAACAAAGAACACTGATAAAAAGCTGTACTGAGTATTATTGCAAATGTAAAACATGCGTTGCAGAAGTCTCAAAATGGGAAAAGAATGGTATCATACAACACCAGAGGGAAGGGGCAATCTAACATGGATTAAAAGCAGTTGTCAAAATGTTCACTGCCGAATTAAATCAATATGAGGAATTATCATCGAATTCACAGTTTTAACGAAACATAGAAACATAGAAACATAGACTTTGACGGAAGATAAGGACCGCTAGGCCCATCTAGTCTGCCCATTTCCCTACCTACAGGATAGGCCGCAGATCCTAGTTAACCAACAGCCTATTTCTTCCTACCCCCCACAAGAATTGCCTTATGTCTGTCCCATGCATTCTTGAATTCTCCCACAGTTTTAGACCCCACAATCTCCTCAGGAAGGCTGTTCCATGCATCCACTACCCTCTCTGTGAAATAATACTTCCTCACATTGCCCCTGAACCACCCTCCTTCTATCTTTAAATTGTGTCCCCTTGTTCTTGCAAGTCTCTTTTTCTGAAAGATGCTACCCTCTTGGACTTTGTTGATTCCACTGAGGTACTTAAAAGTTTCTATCATGTTCCCCTCTCCCTTCTTTCCTCAAGGGTATACATATTAAGCTCCTTTAGTCTCTCCTCATACGGCTTCTTTTGCAGACCCTGCACCATTTTAGTTGCCCTCCTCTGGACTGCCTCTATCCTGTCTATGTCCTTGCGGAGATGGGGTCTCCAGAACTGGACACAGTACTCCAGATGGAGTCTCACCAACTGTCTGTACAGAGGGATAACAACTTCCTGTTTTCTGCTGATGATGCCTCTCCCTATACATCCCAGTATACCCCCAGCCCTCCCTACTGCCTTCTCACATTGCTTGCTAACCTTAAGGTCATCTGATATGATTACCCTCAGGTCCTTTTCCTTTTTTGTTGTTGTTACTACCTCCCACCCATTGTGTATTCTTCCCCTGGGTTCTTGTTTCCCAGGTGCATTATTTTGCACTTCTTTGCATTGAATCCTAGCTGCCATACTTCTGACCATTCCTCCAACCTTGCCAAGTCCCTTTTCATCCTTTCGACTCCTTGTGTATCAACCCTGTTGCAGATCTTTGTGTCATCTGCAAAGGCATACTTTTCCTTACAGTCCCTCTGCAATGCCACTGATGAAGGCGTTAAAAGGACTGGACCCAATACTGAACCTACGGTACCCCTAGTAACCCCTTTCTTCAAGTGGACTCCATTTACAATTACCTTCTGTGTCCTGTTGTCCAGCCAATGTTTTGCCAGGCTACCACCCTGGGACCCACTCCCAGGCTGGTTAATTTGACTATTATTTTGTGTGGGACTGTGTCAAATGCCTTGCTAAAGTCTAGGTAGGCCGTGTCCACAGCCCCTCCCTGGTCTACTACTTTGGTCACCCAGTCAAAGAAATCTATTAGATTTGTCTGACATGACCTTCCCACTGTGAACCCATGTTGCCTTGGGTCCTGTGCTCCACTGGCCTCTAGGTACTCAACTATTCTTTCCTTCAAGTGACTCCATCACTTTCCTACCACAGAGGTCAGACTGACAGGTCTGTAGTTTCCTCCTCTGTCTTGGTCCCACTTTTGTGAAGGGGAATCACATCTGCCTTCCTCCAGTCCTCGGGTACCACACCATTCTCCCATGATTTATTAAAAAGAGTAGCCAGTGGTTTCACTAGTTCCTCCCTTAATTCTTTTAGAATTCTGGGGTGAATTCCATCAGGACCCATTGCTTTGTCCACCTTCAGTTTTAGGAGTTCTTCAGAACCCTTTCTTCTGTGAAAGGACTGGGATCGACCCCCCTATCAAGAGTGCTTCTGTTAATTGGATTAGGCACTTCCCCCTCCTCTTTTGTGAATACTGAGCAGAAATATTCATTCAGTATTCCTGCTTTTTCACTGTGCCCCTCTGCCCACCTGCCGTTCATTTTATTCAGCCTCACTATCCCTCCCTTTGTCTTTCTACGCTCGCTGATGTACCTATAAAAGGTTTTATCCCCCTTCTTAACTGAGTTGGCTATCTTTTCCTTAGTTTGGGCCTTTGCTATTCTGACTTCCCTCCCTGCTTCCTTCTGCCTTAACTGGTACAGCTGTCTGTCCTGCTCCTTCTGTGTTTCCTTATACTTCCAGAATGCTATCTTTTCTTCCTGACTTTCACAGCCACCTCTTTTGAGAACCATAGTGGCTTTTTCTTTCATTTGATTTGTTTATTTGCTTCACACAAAGGCTTGTTGCCTCTGTGATGGCAGTTTTGATAATTCCCCATTGTTGCTCCACACCTGCTTCTAGCCTGTTTGCTAGTGCTTTTCTGAGGCACTCTCCCATCTTGCCAAAGTCAGCCCTCCTAAAGTTCAGTACCTTCACTTTTGTTTGGCTTGACTCTGTAGCTGAGTTTAATGTGAACCACACTGTTTGATGGTCACTTGTCCCCAGATGGCAACCCACTTCTAGATCTGAGATCCTCTCACTGCCCCCGTTTGAGAGTCGAGGTCTAAGATTGCTCCCTCATGAGTGGGTTCGAAACTACTGTCTAATGCCTGCCACCTGTAGGGCATCAAGAATGGCCCTGCTCTTGGATGTGGCTGCAGCGAATGTGCTCCAGTTAACATCTGGCATATTCAGGTCTCCCATCAACAGTATCTCCCCTTTCTCTGCCATTCTAAGAATGCCTTCTATCATATCCTTGTCCATTTCTTCCCCCTGACAGGGGTCTGTACACAACCCCTGTGCGGATTGTGGTACCCTTTCCAGTCTCCAAGGTGACCCTCAGTGCCTCCTCTCCTCCCTGTTTACTCTTTTGTTCAGTTGCTTTTATCCCTTCCTTTCATAGAGAGCTATTTCTCCCCCTCTTCTCCCCTGCCAGTCTCTCCTGTAGGTTATGTACCCTGGCATGTTAACATCCCAGTCATGGTTCTCTGTGTACCATGTTTCTGTGACTGCTATGATATCCAGGCATCCCTCTTCTATTAAGGCCATCAGCTCAGGGAGCTTGTTGCCCAGACTACGGGCAATGGTGCTCATTACCCTCCATTTCCTGATGGCCTTACTCCCTTTTGCCCCATCCCTGTCCTTCTTGCCTTTGTCACTTTCTCCATTTACCCCTGCCCTTCTCCCTATCAACACCTCTATTTTGGTGTTTGCTGCACTTACTACCATGATTATTTGGGGGGGGCTATGATTTTCCTGCTCCTTTCAAGTGCCTCCCCCCTTGGCTAGTTTAAAAGCTTGCCAATGAAGCATTTAAACCTATCACCTAGGATCCTGGTTCCCCTTCCAGACAGATACAGCCCATTATGCCAGTATAGGCTTGCATCACTCCAGGTGGTCCCCCAGTCCCCAATGAAGCCAAATCCCTGAGCTCCACACCAGTTTTTCAACCACTGATTGACTCCCATGATGCGGAACACCCTAGCCTCTCCTATTCCATAGATGGGTAGCACCTCCGAGAAGGTTACCGTGCATGCTACTTGACTAAGGCCCCTCCCCAATTCCACAAACTCTTCCTGCACTTCTCTAATCCCTTTCTTAGCCAGGTCATTTGTCCCTAGGTGGACAATGACATCCAGCTCCCTCCCCTTTGCAGCTGCTCCGGAAATCCTGAGGATTCGCTCCCTGTCCCTCCAAGCCATGGCGCCTGGCAGGCACCTTACCTCCCTCTCCCCTTCCTCCCCCAGTTCTACCTTCCTAACAATGGAGTCCCCCACCAGGAGTTGTTTCCTTCCCCTGCAGGGTCCCCTGCCACCCTCCTGTGGGTCTCCTTTGTGGAGGTTCCCAGCATCCTCCTTGGTCTCCACTGTGGGTGCCTCCATAGAGGAACCACACTTTGTCAGAATGGCATAGGAATTGTGGAGAGGTACAACTGGAGGGATGCACCTCTGTTCCACCACCCTCACCCTCCCTGAGCCCACTGTGGTCCAACCGCTCCTCTTTCTTGGCAACCTCTGAGGCAACGGCAGTGGCACTGGTGGTCCCTGGATGGAAGAGGAGGTCCCACAAATCCTGGCCAGCTCAGCCTGGAGATGAGCAACCTCCTCCCTCAGCCCAGAGAGGTGCCTGCAGATGGGACAACACCGTATCCTCCAGAACATCTCCCGAAGACTGCTGCTCCACAGACACTGCACTGCACCACTCCAATCATGTCTTATTCTGGCCCTTAACTGTTTGCAATCCTTACTCTTTCCTCTGTTTTTCTCTCTCTCCTTACTTTCTGCCTGTGTGCCCTTTAAGCTCCTGATTGTCCTGTTCTGAGACAAGAATATCCTATATTTCTCAGAAGACCACTTACTTGCTCAGAGGCAGACCTCCAGCAGCTAGAGGGGGCTGGAGAGCTACTCTTGCCCTTCTAGGATGGTGGGTCCTTGGTGGTTCTGTGATCACTCACTTACTGCCCCTAAACAGGAAGTTGCTGTTGTCAGTCAAATCCTGTGCCTATAAAAATAGAACTAGCTTTGGGTGGGGGTGGAGGGGAGGGAAGGAGGGCAATATAGTCCCTGCAGAGAAGTTCAGTCACACAGCAGTCCTTTCTCCTGGTGTCTTCTGCCAAGCTATTAGCTGAAACTTTCTAAGGCAGTCTTTAAATGTAGCTTCCTTCTAGCTAAGCCACTCCCCCTACTTACCAGATTTTTCTACAAGTAATTTAAACATCACAGCAGTTAAGTCCTTTCAGTCACCTGAGATTTACACCTAGATAACTCTTTAGATACCCATTCAGTTCAGTTTACCCAAACACACACTTTTTTTTTTGTATGTTAGTTTTTTACCCTAAATTAAAGGTCCAAATAGAAAAGTTCTTCTACTTTAGTCCCAGCAGAGAAGTTCAGTCACACAGCAGTCCTTTCTCCTGGTGTCTTCTGCCAACCCGGCTTCAGATGAAAGGCAATCTCTGTGTTTATATAATACCCCCAACTTCTTGTTCAGTTTTTGTATCAAGTTGTCAGTATGGAACTTTCATGTTGACAACTTGATACAAACATTGAACAAGAAGTTGGGGGTATTGTATAAACACAGAGATTGCCTTTCATCTGAAGCCAGGTTAAAACTGTGAATTCGATGATAATTCCTCATATTGATTATGGTAATGTTGTGTACAATAGGGCTGCTAGAGGCATCTTGGGTTGGCTTGATGTTATTTACAATAGATCAGCACGTTTTATCTTAGATGCACCCTGGAATACATATCATTGCATTCTTTATAAGTCTTTAAATTGGATATCCCTGATGGAACGGCGAAATATGCATGTGCAGTGCTTGACCAATCACTGTTATTTTAAGAAAGCACCAGGATATCTAATAGAGTTTTTGGAAAAGTGGAATGTTAAGGAGGGATTGCGATCTGCAGGGGAAATACATTTTAGGGTGCCATTTATGAGGACAACGAGGGGCCAACATTGCTATGTATATGAGGGCCCAAAACTGTGGAACTCATTGCCAGGGCACTTGAGGTCATGTGCTAACAAAACATCTTGGAATGTATTAAGATCTTGGCTTGAAAGGGTTGCACTGTCTCCAAAAAGGTGTTGTACTTGAGAGATTTGCACATACTGTAATAATTGTTGTCTTGTTTATGTATGAATTCAGTTGTATGTATGTCATAGCAGTTTAAGAACAAAACTGATATTTTTGTACAGTAGGACCTCATTGTAAGCTAAATTGGGTTATCCTGTTTCTGATATCAGAAATAAACTTTTTACTACTACTGCTAGTATATTTTCACATCTGTGTGCACAACTTGAAGATATGCTTGTGATGCTGAACTGTATTAATATACGGCATATCTTCTACAATCTAAAAACAAAACCCTCAAGCAGGTCTAGTTAGATTATTTTATTTAGCGATCCACAGTACATCAATATTAAATTCAAAAGCAACATATTTTGTAAGTGCCTAGTTGGGAAATATTTATCAAAACAAATATTTATACATCTCTTCACTGCATTATACAGTGGTTTGTAATGCACTTTTGTTTTACTGACTGCAATGATTTTTGTCTACTTGAAGAAAAGTGTTTAGATATATAAGTTTATCAGATTGTTTTAGCCATGCAGCTGTCCAAGGTTGTGCCTGACAATAAACATCGGCATGCCTAGTGCACTAACATGGAGAAAAATACAAATAAATATTTTCTTCCTTGCAGTCTTTGCACGTGAACGTTAGAAACACTTGTAAGTTTCAAATCAACAGGATCATCCTAAATCCTCAGCTGTCTGAATCAAAATCAATTTAGAATTAAATGCACAGAGAAAAACCTACATTTCCACTTGCAGGAATTTTTGTCTTTGGCACCCCATTTATGTGAATAGCACAATTTGCCCCTTTACTGCCACCCATTCTTTCAATTGCTATGACAACTTCAATATGATTTTGAAATCAAACCAGGTAGCGAATCGGATGAAAGGAGCTTTAAACAGAATCCCCTTCCCACCTACCACTGTATTGTTTTGGCTAAACCCAAATCTACAGACTCAGGATCGCTCCAGTAGGTATGCTGCAAAAATCCCAACTAAACAACAACAAAAACAGAAAAGAACTCTGCACTCAAACACCATAAACGATTTCTTCACCAACTTTTTTTGATTTGTAGGTTGCAGAAAGAGCAAGTAACCAGTGTAGCACTGCGAGGCCACCACAAATCACCAATGTTTCACATTCTACTCGAGTAGGATGTGAAATGTTGGTGATTTGTGGTGTCTCACAGTGCTACACCACTTACTTGCACTTTCTGCAATCTACAAATTAAAAATGTTGGTGAAGAAATCATTTATGGTGTTTGAGTGCTGAGTCCTTTTCTGTTTTTGCTAAACTCAAATCTGCATGCTACATTATCACTACATTTGTCAATATACTTGAGATTTTTTCCTTGAAAATGTTAACATTTTTACACAATTTGTGAAAAACTCCAAAACATGTGGAAGCACTGTGGAGAAAGGCGGAAATGTCAGATCTTGCAATAGAATTGTGGGTGCAGTTTTCCTGTGGCCCTGCTTATAGGTCACAATCAAGTCCCCTCTCACTCTCCTCTCCTCTCCTACAGGGATCACATGCTGTGATTCTGCACCCTCTCCTTGTATAGCTCCTCATATGACCCACGCAACATTCTGGTGGCCCTCCTCTGGACCGCTTCTACCATGTCAATCTCCTTGCCAAGGTGCAGCCTCCAGAACTGGAGACAGTATTTTAGTTGGAGCCTCACTAGTGTGTGATACAACACCATCTTCTTTCTCCTACTAGAAATCCACCCCACTGTGTGTAACCCGGGCACCACCTCCCAGTGGCTACTACCCCTGCCTCATGCCCAGAATGCAGGTTAAGGATCCTGGGTCCTGGTTTGGATGGATAAAGAGGCTCAATGTCAACAATATATTTATTTGCATGGTACCTCCACCCAGAATGATTTTTAAGTGGATTTGGTGACAAGCTAGCACAACCCTCTAGGATGTTGCACCTACCCACTGCCCCAGCCAGTGGTCCCACATATGGAATAGCATAAAACACTTCACCTTGCATTCAATGGCACAATTAGTGGTGAGCGCTAATAATATGTTCACATAACCACACTTACCAACAGGGTCTGGACTTCTCGAATACACCCTGTGCACCTGCAAAGAATAATTTTCAATAACAACAATGTACCTTTTAGTTTTTCTCAGTAACCCAGCCCTTAGTAATAATATGCACATAGACCAGAGTGGCATTCAAACAAATAAACTGATTTTTTGGGGGATGTTGAACAAGGGAAAGGGGGTATGAATCAAAATTTAGTGTGAGGCAATTTGTTTGCCTTTTATAACAAATTCAGTACCCCATTTAACACCCTGGATAGTCCAGCTAATACTACTGTATACCCAGTGATCGATCAGTTACAGGCCTGAAGCATTGCAGCTAGTTGGCCGACATTGCAGCTTGTTGGGGCCCTTTTACCCTTGCTGGAGCAACATAAATGGAAACTTTTGAACACATATAACATTGTAATCCTCAGGCTGGATGGCCTGCAAAGCAGTCTAAACAACATCTTGTATTTAACAGGCACATCAGATGGTAAACAAAACATTTAATTTAGTTGCAGGGACAGGCCCTGTTGTTAGTCATGGAACCAGGGCCCTGGAATCTGGGATTGTTGCTAGGCTGTTCAACCTGAGGTAGGATTTGGCTCTCCGGTTCTTTGCCTGCAGGCTACAGGTTTTTGTCCTTCTTGACAAGGACCTGCATACAGTGACCAGGGCTAACAGGACTCACCTCCACTTGAAAACTTCTCTCCCAGCCCCACAACCCCATGATGCACTTTGTCACAGGAGTGGATTCCTCAATCTAGTCTTCATGCAGCTTACAATTACAAGGCAGCAGCAGTCTTTAAGAGCAGTTGTTTGGCATCACAGGTTCAAACTCTGGCACAGATCTGGCTAGGTCACACAGCTTACCCACTGACAATCTCTAGTCTCTGGTATTTAAGCTGGCAGAATTGCAGTCTAGGTCTCCCCCTCTGGCAAATGGACAGGAGACAATTCCAATGGCCCCAGACTTTAGTTTTAGATAGCAGTCCCTGAGGCAAACAAGTCTTTCACCAAAATATAGCTTAGCAGTGTTCAGATTCACTGACACACATCAGACAGCACTCTAAGCTCAGCAGATAGCCCTTTTTCTTTCCCTTTTGGAGACGTTGGCAGTTATCTGCAGCACTTGACAGTTTCAAACAATCCACTCAGGATTTCAGGCTGAGGAGAGGGAAACAGGCCTCTTCCTGAAGCCTCATAGCTGAGTGCAGAGCCTCCTCCCTGACTGGAAGCTCTAGCCAGAATGACTGTTCAAGAATCTCTTTCAACTGAAGGAAAAAGGAATACAGAAATTCATTTGGCTGCCCAGGCTGTCAGTCACATTTCTAATGTCCTGATTGGTTAAAATGGGTGCCAAACATACAGGTCACAATTTTTCCCAGCAGCCTTAATAAAAGGACCCATTATGACCCCTTCAGTTCCGAATGGCTCAACAGCAGGGTCAAAGTATTATCTTGGCCACTGGCTGAGTTCATTTCAAACATAACAGTCAGATTTAGCAACAAACATTTATCACATTCAATAGAACTCCATCTACCCTTGTAAATGACTGTACAATGGAACTTGTAGGAGTGCTGCCTGGCTGGTCACGAGCTCTGTTTCCTTAGACCCAACATAGGCTGTTCACTATATTACACAGGGCTGAACCTCTTAAAGGTCTAGCACAATGACATTAATTCACACATTCACACAGGAACCAGGAATACAGCAGCTCTTCACATTTGGATCTGTATTTTCCAGCACTGGACTTAGCCAAGTACAAAAGGCAGAACACAGGCTGGATCTTTGCCAGGCAATGGGCAATGCAGTGCCCAGGGAGAAAATCCAAAGTAAGCCCAGCATTTTGGGGGGAGTTACATGTGCACCCCAGCATCACACTAGCCTTGTCTACTGTCTTGCCAACTGCCCTGATCCCTCCACAGATATGATTACCCCGAGACCCCTTTCTTGCTTGGTGACTGTCAGTACCTCCCGCCTCCCATATTGTACTCAGCTCCAGGGTTTCCAAGCCCCAGGTCCCAACCATATTGGACACCATTAATGTTCTTTATGTCAGCTGGTAGGCTGTTCCATGGCTCAACCACACTCTTCATAAAAAAGATTTCTTGCGTCCCTCCTGAATTTCCCTCCTGCCAGCTTCCACTCATGTCCCTATGTTTTAGATTCACAATTCCTGCTGAATAATTCCTCACAGTTTGTCTTGTTCATTCCATTCAGGTACTTAAAGGTCTGTATCATATCGCCCCTCTCCCTTCTGGCCTCCAGCGAGTACATGTTCAGTGCCATAAGCCAATCATTTCAGGCTTTGTCCTGCAGTCCATGAATTAAAAAAGACTAGCTGCTATTGGAATTGTCTTGATTCCTGCATTGCATTCTTGTAGGCTTCAATGTACTGTACATGCCCTATTTTCCAATTTTATTAAAAAAAATTAAAAAGCAAGGTTTATGTTTCTTTTAACATAAACCCAAATTTGTATAAGGTCTTTCAGCTTATGACTTGACCATCTCTAACTTATTTAGTTATTTTGAGTGCATGCAGCTGCTGTTGGTCTGCACATTTCATTTTTCACTATGTGATTTATTTTCTTCTTCATCAATCTCTTGGTACCACTGTCAGTTTTTGTGTCACTGTCTCTGAAAATGCCTAGATAACCAGGTGCGGGAGCTGCCTTTAAGTTAATGTAAAGGAGAATGAATGTACTAACTGTGTCTGTTCAGTGCACATCTTTCATTCTTTCCACACAATGGGCTCTATGCACCATGCCTGCATGCTGTGGATTCGTGATGCATAGGCATGCCTACGTGCCTCCATCACACATTGGGGCAACGTAGACCCCTGCACACAAGCACAGAAAGGATGCGTATCCCTTCTGTGTGGGATCCCCCCAACTGGTGCAGCTACACATGGGGGTGGTCTGGGGGAGTGTTGGAAGAGTACCCACACTCTAGCATCATTCACAGAAGTGCAGAGTGCTGGGCATCGGAGGGTGCAAGTTACTCAGGAGGAGATCCTGCAGCAGCCCTATGTAGCCCCCCCAATGGACCCTCCCCCCAGCAGTGGGTCGGGAACACCCTCTACCCTGCTGCCCCAACCCACCTGCATTCCGGGGTGTGGGCCGATGGACAGGCAGCTGGAGATAGTGAATGCTAGCTGATGCACACCTCTCAGAGAGGGGGTACATAATAGAAACTTTCAAGTACATCAAGGGAATCGACAAAGTCCTAGAGGGTAGCATCTTATCAGAAAAAGAGATGTGTAAGAACAAGGGGACACAATTTGAAGATAGAGGGAGGACAGCTCAGAGGCAATGTGAGGAAGTATTTTTTCACAGAGAGGGTTGTGGACATGTGGAACGGCCTTCCTGAGGAGGTCGTCAGGTCAAAAACAGTGGGCGAATTCAAGAATGCATGGAACAGACATAAGTCAATTCTGGTGGGATGGTAGTAAGAAATAGTCTGTTGGTTAACTAGGATCTGCAGCTTATCCAATAGGTAGGGAAATGGGAAGACAAGGTGGGCCAAGCGGTTCATATCTGCCATCAAAGTCTATGTTTCTATGTTTCTCAGCAGGTATGAAGCTGCATGGGTCGGGTACATACCTCTCATGCATATCTGGAGCACATTAGTGCATACAGCCTAATATTTGCAAACATAGAAAGTGCATATATTTCTTGGGCACTCTGTAGGATCCCTACATAACTGAAGTACCTTTACACAAGTCTTTCCATCTCATATGTCTGTCTCTGTACATTTTACACCATAGGACACTTCCCTCTTTACACTTGGTACCAGAACTAGTGCACAACTGCACACACACACACTAGTCTACATTCACCAATTATGCTTCAGACAAAGGACATTACCCACCTTCCCAGTTACCATGGGGCACATTTTTATAACATTACAGACACCCACCCTCTGGGATACTCTATGAGGGGCTGGTCTTAGGGTTACCACCTTTTAAGAAGCCCAAAGTGGGACATTTCTTACTGAAACATGATTTTTTGCAGGACAATATGTAACCTCAACCAACACAACATATTTTTTTCTCTAAATAATCAGAATAAAGACTAAGTGTTGCCATTTTTTAGATGTTCCCTAGTGTTTCTAATCATTTTAAGGTATTTTAGTTAAGGTACTATAGTTTTTGCCACATTTAGAGGAAAGTCTGAAAATATTCTTTTGTACTATAATGTCAGGACATTTTGAATTTTTTGTGTTTTTTCGCAGGACACAGCTGCCCAAATCAGGACTGTCCTGTAAAAGTAGGGACAGGTGGTAACCCTAGCTGGTCTTACACACCTCAAGGGAGGCCTAATGTAAAGGCTATTTTTCCCCAGCTTTCTTCATATCTTATCCTCAGTTCCTGCTCAAAAAGGGTCAATCTCCATAAGCTTCCCCTAGCAGAGACCTATACCAGACAGACCACCCTCTACACACATCTGTGACTTTATCCAGGAACATGTAGCATCAAAAGGTTGATGGAGTTTTTCTGCTTGACTCCTCTGTGGCTCTATCTTATGGCATAGGAGACTTCCTACTGTACGTGCACCCTGAAACCTGGAGTAGGTCCTCAAAGTCCTCGGGAGACTCTCTTATTTTATTTATTTATTTATTTATTTATGACTTTGGTAACTGGGTGGGTGCACTGATCCCAGGGATCGTTTTCAGGCACAACCCGAGCCTCTTGAGGTCAGACCCCCCTATAACTCTATCAGTGCTTCTTCTCAGTGAAGAGATCACATAGCCTTAGTGCTCGCTCCTCAGTGAAGAGATCACGTAGCCTTAGTGCTCGCTCCTCAGTGAGGAGATCCATGTGTAGTGCTCGGCTCCTCAGTGAAGAGATCACGTAGCCTGAGTGCTCGCTCCTCAGTGAAGAGATCACGTAGCCTTAGTGCTCGCTCCTCAGTGAAGAGATCACGTAGCCTTAGTGCTCGCTCCTCAGTGAAGAGATCACGTAGCCTTAGTGCTCGCTCCTCAGTGAAGAGATCACGTAGCCTTAGTGCTCGCTCCTCAGTGAGGAGATCACGTAGCCTTAGTGCTCGCTCCTCAGTGAAGAGATCACATAGCCTTAGTGCTCGCTTCTCAGTGAAGAGATCACGTAGCCTTAGTGCTCGCTCCTCAGTGAAGAGATCACGTAGCCTTAGTGCTCGCTCCTCATTGAAGAGATCACATAGCCTTAGTGCTCGCTCCTCTCAGATTCTTTTCACTGTCAGCTACTCTTAACATCTCTGATCAGTTTTACCTTCCCCCTACTTTAAGAGATTACAGGATCTGACCTGGAAACATGTCTCCCCACTCCGAAGAGTGGAGAGAAATTATGGTTCTCTCTATGCAGTTATGTCTCCACAGCCAGGTCCTTGGTAGTCTCTGAACTAAGAGCCCAGAGCCTCTAAGCTAGGAGCTCAGAATTGAAACACCTTCTGCACTATATAGCAACAGGGAGGGGAAACAGTACCCCAATCAGCACAGCCACTGAGCACATGACCTTGCATGCAGAGTGACTCAGTGGTTTAGCTAACAGGTGATTCTGGAATGTTGCAGGACTCAGACACTTCTGCATTCACATTAAACCCTTGCTAACCAAACTCAAACTACCAGAGGGTGTGAGAGGTTGGTTAAATAGACAATAAATAGTTTAGAGTTATCCCAAAACTCATAAGTAAAATTCAAGCCATGACATACAGTACAATGTAGTTATGCCACAGAAAATGTACACGAGTAGGAAAAAAAAAAGAAATAGATACACAGATACATAGACAGTGTTGGCAGATAAGGGCCTATGGCCCACCCAGTCTGCCCATTTGAGCTTGTAAATTCAGTTTATGTTTTCCTAGAAGCCTGTTGCCCCTTTCCCCTTGACCTCCAGAATTCCTTTATATCTATCCCATGCATTCTTAAATCCCGTGATTGTTTCAGCCCCCACCACTTCCTCTGGCAGGGTGTTCCACTTGTTCACCACCCATTCTGTAAAGAAATTCTTCCTCATGTTTCCTCTGAATCGTCCTCCCTCCAACTTCATCCCATGCCCTCTAGTCCTGGAACATCTTTTTCACTTAAAAATAGTGTATTCCTGCACCCTGTTCCTCCCCTGTAAGATACTTGTATGTCTCTATCATATCCCCTCTCTCCCTCCTCTCCTCCAGGGAGTACATATTCAGTTCCTTCAACCTGTCCTCATAGGACTTGTGATGCAATCCATGCACCATCTTTGTTGCCCTCCTCTGAACCTTCTCTACCCTGTCTATGTCCTTACGTAGGTAAGGTCTCCAGAACTGTACACTGTACTCCAGGTGGGGCCTCACTAGTGTCTTGTATAGTGGAATTATGACCTCCCTTTTCCTGCTGGTGATGCCCCTGCCTATGCATCCCAGCATCCTATTAGCTTTATCTGCTGCCTTGTCACACTGTTTCCCTACCTTGAGGTCATCAGATATGATAACCCCAAGATGCCTTTCATGCTTGGTGCATGCTATATCCTCACCCTCCAATTGATATATTGTGCCAGGGTTTTTGTGCCCCATGTGCATTATCTTGCACTTCTTTGCATTGAATTTCAACTGCCAAACCTCTGACCATTCTTCTGGTTTCTGCAGGTCCCTTCTCATTCGGTCTACACCCTCTGGTGTGTCTACTCTGTTACAGAGTTTTGTGTCATCAGCGAACAGTGAAATTCTGCCTGCTAGGTCCTGCGCAATGTCACTGATAAAGATGTTGAATAGGACCGGTCCCAGCACTGATCCCTGTGGTACCCCACTGGTCACTCTTCCCTCTGTGGAGTGACAGCCATTTACCACCACCCTCTGTGTCCTGCCGCCCAGCCAGTTACCTACCCACCACACTACTGTCCTGCCCACATCCATATTCCCCAGTTTGTGTAATAGTCTTCTATGTGGCACAGTGTCAAAGGCCTTGCTGAAGTCCAGATAGGCCATGTCCACTGCCCTCCCCGATCCACCTCCCTTGTCACCCAGTCAAAAAATTCAACGAGGTTGGTCTGACATGACCTCCCCCTGGTGAAACCGTGCTGCCTTAGGTCCTGTAGTCCATTGACAACCAGATGTTCCACTAATCTCTCCTTCAGTAGTGCTTCCATGATCTTCCCCACTACTGAGGTGAGGCTGACTGGTCTGTAGTTCCCCGCTTCCTCTTTGTTCCCACTTTTGTATAAGGGGACTACATCTTCTGTCCTCCAGTCTTTGGGTACCTCCCCTGTTTCTAGTGATCGGCTAAACAGAATAGCCAGAGGTTCAGCCACCACCTCTCTTAGTTCTTTAAGGACCCTGGGGTGCACCCCATCTGGCCCCATTGCTTTATCAACTCTTAGTACTTCCGTTTTCCTTCAGGACCCTTTCTCGTGTAAAGTGACTTATGTCCATTTCTGCACCATTCTCACCCCTTGTACTCCCTTCAGACCCATGACCCTCCTCTTCCTCAGTAAAGACTGAGCAGAAATACCTGTTCAATATGTCAGCTGTTGTCATCCTCCACGTGGCCCCCATCCTCCCCCTTCAGTCTCACTATCCCTCCCTTTGCCTTTCTTTTTTCACTTATGTACCTGTAAAAGGTTTTGTCCCCTCTACCCACTGATTTTGCAATGTGTTCTTCTCTCTGAGCTTTAGCTTCCCTTACTGACCTCCCTGCCTCCCTTTGCTTCTCCTGGTACTTCTCTCTATCCCCTTCTGCCTGTGTCTTTTTGTATTGCCTGAATGCAATCTTTTTGGCTTTCACTTTCTTTGCTACCTCTTTGGAAAACCATACTGGTCTCCTCTTCCTTTTCCTCTTGCTAACCTGCTTAATGCATAATTCTGTTGCTCTTGTAATCCCCATTTTAAATACTGCCCACTGTTCCTCAACCCCTGATTCCTGTTCCATTCCCCCTTAATGCCTCTTTCAAGTATCTCCCCATTTTCCCAAAGTCTGCCCCCCTAAAATCCAGGATACGTGTTTTTGTGTGGTTTGGTTCTGCTCTTTCTGTGATTTCAAACCACAATGACTGGTGGTCACTGTTCCCCAGGTGCTCCCCCACTGTTACCCCATCACACTGTCCCTGTTTGTGAGCACAAGGTCCAGTATTGCCTTCTGCTGAGTTGGTTCCATGACCAATATGAAAGGATAAAACCTAAAAGAAATCATTAGAGGAAACAGGAGAAGAAGCTGAAGTACATGTTCTTTGAAGACAAAGCCCCCCCCCCCCCCACACACACACAATTCTCTGCATCATCCTGCACTTGGTTCTCTTCCTTTAGCTTGACCATGATAACCATTTTTGTGTAATAATTTTTATTACACTCTCGTTAGCCTAGATTTATCCCATTTATCCTGCTTGGATGAACATCCTGTGGGGCACAAGCAGATTCCTAGTCATCCAATGGATAGATGCTGTATACCAAATCAAAAGGTCAACATGTCAGTTTTGATGTTCCCAAGGCATTCAATAGGGTGTCCTAACTCTTTTTGTTGGACTCTCTGTCAAACTTTGATTCTCCAATGCCTTTTATTAAAATGTTACAAAATCTGTATTCAGCCTTGCAAGTCTGAATCCAGGTCAATGGCTCTTTCTCTCAAATCATTTGCTTAAATAGGAGTAACCTCCCTCCCAAGGTGTACCCTTTCTTCAATTTTATTTTCCCTTTGCACAAAGCCTTTGGTGGCAGCTATTCATCTAGCAGATAAGGTGGAGGGTATCTCTACAGGGAGTGAGGAATTCTGACTCACACTACATGTAGATTATATTTTATTAAGCCTGTTGTCTCCAGAACTCTCCATCCCAGCAGTGTGGGAGGACTTAGATCTTTTTGGGGAGTTTGCAGGTTTTAAACTAAACATTCAAAAAATAGAGTTATTGCAGCTGAATTATTCCCATTGCCCTCTGATGACATTGAGGTTCCCATTCTGGTGGCATATGATCGCCATTAAGTATCTAGAGGTAGTAATTCCCCTTAATTCAGATAATTTGGAGTTACTTAATATATATTTATACCCACGTACAAAACAATTAAGAGTGGATTTGGAACACTGGGCGCAACTACCCTTGGGACTCTTTGCCAGAGTCGACACCATACCAATGAACTTACCTAGAGTGTTATGCTTTTACAAATGCTACCTTTCATGCCCTCTCAGTATTATTTTCATTTATGAAATAAACTCATATCCCATTTTCTTTGACCATGTAAGCCCACATGAATCACGCTTTCTATTCTGCAGCTCCCAAGAGATCAGGGATGGCTTAATCTCCCCTGCCTTAAACATTGTGCCCTAGCCTCACACATAATTGTTTTATATCACTGGATCTCACTTGATACTTGCACTAGTTGAAAGCATATTGAATTTCACCTAAATGATTTACATGACATTTGTTTCCCAGTATCCTTTTGAAGTGGGACAGGTTTCAAGGTTCAAGGTTCAATTTTATTCCATTGTATAAAAATGTATGCAAATGTGTTACATTGTACATTTATAAATACTGTACAATTCTTAATATAGGTACATTCAAGTATTTCCACACTTCCAAATCAGACAGAATCAGTTTAGCAAAGATTGCTTATTCCCTCTCATAATACTTTGTTAGTAGCTGATTTTTTTTTCCAGTTGTTTAACCAGGTGAGACACACTAAGCTTAAAGCTTGTTTACAAGTGCAACCTGAGAGCACAGGGAAATTAAGTGACTTGCACAGGCTCACACAGTATGCAAGTGGGGACTGGGATTCAAACCCAGGTCTCCAGATTTGCAGCTCAGATTCTTAAACCACTGCACTATACTGCCTCCTAATTTTAAATCGCCTCAGCACAATGTTCAAAAAACCTAGCCAAGCCATACATTACCTTTGTGTCAGACAATTCCATCAAATATAAACATTTTGTTTGTTCATCTTTGGATACACTTCTAATATAGATTGGTTTTATCCATGCTTCTCTTCCTTTATATAAAGCAACACAGTGCAGGGTTAAATGTTGTATTGTTATTAATGGTTCAATTTTACTATGACCAACACTCTGAATTATAAGGGAAATATCCCAATAGTATTGCCAATCTTATAGTTCATAATGCTGTTCTATGTAACTTGATCACACAAAATAGTAAGGATTCTTTAGTTTTCTCACAATTTTTAAGTCAGCTGTATATTCCATTCTTATCCAAACAATGTATTCTTTCCACATCGCTTTGAACGGATACATTGTTTACCCTTTGATTACTGTCAGAGATGAACGCAGAAGCATTCTGCTAGACAACATTTGACCATATGCTACACATTCCATATTGTCTCAGCCTACCGTCCAATGATCCAAACCAATTTGTCACGTGATTACCTTTCTGTCTTAACTTTTGTAACATATCATTCCAACATTTTTTCAGGAGGCTGTCATTCTCCATTACCAATGTTTTCTTTCCAGAGCCTAATTGCAGTTTTCAAAATCCTTGCTTCAAGCGGAAGTGAACCAGTTTTTAATCTTAAAAACACTGTGTGTGTGTGTGTGTGTGTGTGTGTCTTTGGTACTCCACTTACTGATTTTAGAAAGTAATTTTGAACTGGCTCCATTAGATCGGGATTTATTCCCAATCCCCATATTTCGCATCCATGCAGTAATTGGCTCATTTTTTTTTTGCATGAAAAGCAGTATATAATACTTTAACTGAACTGTTTGCAAACTTATTCCCAAATCTAAAAATTGTTAGAGATGAATGCTGAGCTGTTCATCTCACATTATTCATTTGTTGTTTCCATGCCAGTTTTGTATCAAATACATACGAACCTACGAAGAAGCCAGCAGAAGAAGGCCATTTAGTCTATCAAGTCTGCTCATATTGGGGGGTTAAGCAGTGGGGGCTGCAAGGGTGAGGTCCTGATGGGAGCAGAGGCCAGGGACGGTGGTCAGATGAAGGAATGCTGACTAGGGCTAAGGAGGAATAGAAACTGAAAACCAAAAATAAATAAATAATATTGACACTAACACACAGCCATGTTTCACTCCATGAGTTATAGTTATTGGATCAGAAAAAAGTACCATCTCTAGAAAATTCAACTCCAGCTTCAGTATTAGTCTGCAACATACAGAGTATTGCAAGTAATCATGGATCTGTATTATTCTTTCTCAGCATTCCCATAATATATTTCTATTAATTGAATCAAATGCTGACTTAATATCAATAAAGCAGACATACTGTATATATTTTTTTTGAAAATACGTAAGAATCCAACATATAATTAAATGTGAATACAAGGTCCAGAGTGCTGTGTGATCTTCTGAATCCACCCTGCAAACTGGAAATCATATTATTATCTTTTACCCACTCTTCCAGTTTTGACAGAATAATTCAGGAGTGTATTTTCAGTACAATTGGCAGTAATGTTATTGGTCTGTAACACTGCGGGTCATTCTTCATGCCTTTTTTGAATATGGGTACAATTGCCCCACTATTCCAATATGTAGGAATTTTTAAACTGTTAATTAGTGTAAATATATTAGCTAACAGTTCTGACCAGAAATCAACACTGCTGTGAAATAACTCTGCAGACAGTGCATCAATACCAGTTGTTTTATTTCATTTTTGGGCCAATGTTGCAGCTTTAACTTCCAAAATAGATACTGGCTTCCAGTATGGTGCTGATCCCAAACATAAACGATTATTTCCAAAATCTGTGAGCGACATCATTATCATAATTCTTTACACTGTATATCTTGTCAGAGTGAGCCTATCATTTATTTGCAGGTATGACAGCTGCAATAGTGCACTGCATATTATTTTCAGCTGTCCCAAACACTACCAGAGACCAACATACACACATATTTTTACATCTAATTGCAATTGGAGATTGTCCCATAACGTAGATTTGTATTTATTTTTTCTTTTTTGCCAATTAACATTTTTGTATATTCCTTTTTAAATTTTTGAGGGAGTTCAAAATTACTAGGTCATTATACTTCACTATCTGATGACCTACTTTATGTATAGTTTTTTTAGTCTCATGCACTCATAGCCATATCAAGGATTCTTTTGTTCAATATTCAACCTGCTAAAATTTCTGCTACTGACTCCAAGTTTACACGCTATCTTATCCATGAAGTCAGTAACATTTTGCAATCTTTCATTGATCGAAGATTGATTTGATTAATTTTCTGTTCATTAAATAATTCAAGTAATTGCACCTCTATATTAGAAATTATTTCTGTCAATATTTCAACTGAATATTCATTCCATTTGATTCTTTTAGCATACATAATGCACATGTTATTTTCAATATTACACATCTCATTGACTGACGCAATCTGGACATTAATATTTAAGATACATTCCAGTGCAAAATGATCACTATCCCATAATTTTAAAACCTCAAAGTGACATACTTTGGAGAAGGAAAATATATCAATCAGGCACTGGTCTAATAAGCTTCCACCCAAACTTGTTAGGAAAGTATTTTCCCAATGCCAGTCTCCTCTTACACAGCCATTAAGTAGCCTTAAATCTTGCTTTACAGCACATTTTAACAGGTATTTACCTTTTCTATTAACCTTTTTGTCTTTTGATTGTCTAATATTACTATCCAGTGCAACATCAATATTCAACTCATGTTTTTTATCTTTATTTCAACACCAACCTTAGAGTTAAAATCACCACACATCGAAACTGTCAGTCCAGAGAACTTAGATTTCAAAAGATCAATTTCTTCCTCTAGTCCCCTCATTACACTAACAAACACATTCTTTTTTTTTATTTTATTTATTAAACTCTTGGATTACAACACCTTTGAGCAGTGAACTCTTTTACAAAGGTTCTACATCGATTTAAGCACAGATATCAGTGGCAACAAGCAGAACAGAACATTTTAACAAAACATTACAGGAACTCAGATGTTAAAATTGAATGGAATTTTACAATGAATGCCTGGTATACAGCTACGCACTCAGTGTTTTTAAACAGGAGAATCACTGGGATACAAACAATGATTATCAGCCAATGTGGCCTGGTTAAACTGGCATATAGAGAAGGGGAGAGCTATGTGGGGAGTTGGAGAGGGTAGAGAAAGTGTAAGGGGGGAAGGGTGAGGGAAGTGGAGGTGTAAGACAGGATAGGAGGTAGGGTTGAAGTAAGGGGTGATCAAAATGAGAGGGAAGGAAGGAGAGAGAGAGGTCAGGGCTCCCTGGTTAGGGCATCTTTATAAGTGCTTGATGGAAACAACAAGAGGTAGCAGGAATGGCTAGGGGAAACAGTCACATTATATGTAACATTAGCTGGAATATACACATTGATTATTGCAATAATTTCTGGATCAATCTGAATGACTACATACTGTAGAGCAGATTATATTAGCTTTCCATTTATATTAGCTGAAATCAAATAACCACTAATATAAACAGACCACTAATATAATCTATCATGCTAACTGTACTCCAGCAGTAAGCACTGAGAGCTAATTATATCAGGCACTAATATGTACAACCGGAGTCGACGTGCTAAATATATTAGGCACTTATACTAATTGTTGTACAGTATATGTAGCATAGGTTATAATTGCTAACCATTAGGCAGTTTACATTTATGAGTGAACTGATAGAACTATTTAAACCTCCCTTAGCCTGCCAAATCCTTTTTCCTTTGTCACTGGAATACACCAGTAACAGAGCCTGCAAATGGTTGTCCATTTCTTTCAACATCCCATGTCTCTCTTTTTTTTCATTATTTAACCAGGTGAGACACACTAAGCTGAAAGCATGTTTACAGGTGCAACCTGGGAGCACAGGGAAGTTAAGTGACTTGCTCAGTGTCACACAGTATGCAAGTGGGGTCTGTGAGATTCAAACCCAGGTCTCCAGATTTGCAGCTCAGGGCCTTAAAGCACTGCACTATACTGTATGTCAAATTCTGAGATCTTATTAATCCACTTTTTATCTGCCAGTTTTAATTTTAGTCTTGCAATGTTCCAGTTAAGAACTTTTATTTTAGATGTCATAGCATCGGTCTCCCTTGGCTGCCACTGTTCTATGGTTGAATCACTTTCTATTTCTGTTACTTCATTGTAGTCATCTATTATATTACTGGATTCAGATTTATTCAAGTTATCACTCTCTTGCAGGATAACTATATTATTTATTATATTTCCTTTTCTCTTTCTCTCTCATAAATAAACACTCTCCTCTTCCTCACCAAATAATTCATGAACCTGTTCTATTGGTTTTATTAATTTGGTGATCTTATGTTGTTTCCAAACTCCCTGTCTCTTGCTTTTTCCTTTGAAGTCTCTCTGCTAGGGGAACTATTGCCTACAAACTGCAATCTAACTGTGCTGTCTAATGAGACTCCCAGGCCCACTAATTCAGATTTTTTTGACACTTCTGCTCTCTTTTTAAGAACAAAAAAAGAGAATTAGAGCACCAGGAATTGTGTGGTGCTATGTATTCAAAACAGCCAGTATATACAAATAAGCACCCGCACAGCTTAAAATAAAGGCCAAACGCTGCAAAAATATTCAAGCGTTTAATATCCAAAGTGCAACAAAACACCAAACGAAGGACAAACGGACAGATTAACGTTTCACCTAGTCTCTGCTAGGCTTCATCAGAATCTGAGCTGTGTGGGTGCTTATTTGTATATACTTGCTCTCTTTTTACAAGAGTTCAGTACCACACAGATCCAGTCTTTATTTAGAACAGCCCGATATCTATATGCTGAACCTATATCGGCTCAAGCAGACTTATTGCTCTTTAAAGTTTTCAGGGTGTTGCAAACTGCCACTTCTATTGTAAACCCATTTTCTGCTTTGGTTTCTGGATATCTTTCAGATAGATTGTTGGCAGTGTACTTCCTCTTTTTATGTTTTGTTCCTTCTCATCATCATAACTGGATCCCTTTAGGCTATCACCATTATTACTATTGTTACTTTGAAATTTCATATTTGTTTCCCCACTTCTAGAGTTCTGGATATTGCCTTGGTTATTACCAGCAGAAGTTTCTGTATTCACCTCTGTACTTTTTTTTTTACTTCTTTGACCATTGCGGTTCCTATTACTATTCAATAACTCTTACTTACTTTTATTTAAATCCTTCGCCAATGCCTGTTTTTCCAATCTCCTTTTCCACTATTTTGTTGGTCATTTCTTCTATAGTTGACTTACGTTTCTCATTCAGATCCTGTGGTGACTCCAAAGTAACTTTGTTACTCTTGTTTATTTGTGTCTGGGATTTGTTTGTATTCCTTTAATCTGTTCTACTACTGCTACCTCATTTGTAGGTGTACCATTCTCAACTAATTTAGACAAAAGCAGCAGTATTTCTCTCATATAGATAGTGACTCTTCGTATATCCTCTCTAGTTACCAATAAGTTTCTGTTAACCTTATCCAGGCCCTGGTTACTAGCACCACCCAGCAAATCCACTTCTAGATTGGATATAGTATGTGATATTATGTGTGAGATATCAGGAGGCTTGTCAGCTGAGGTTCCAATTTACATTTATGTTAATAGGCAGTAAAACAATATGTCAAATTCCCATAAAAAGGAATAATTCAGAATTCTATCTTGTTCTACATTTGCCATATTTGGGCCATTTGGATTATTATTATCTACAGTACTTGCACAAATGATTCATACCTGGGTAAATCAATCAGGTGTTTTAATACTCGTGGAGCATATTCTGGTGCATCTATATTTACAGTTGTTTGTGGCATTAGTTTTGGTCTATCATGATCCTGGCTTTCCTCTTGAGAACCCCCGATTATTCACATTTGAATTCTGTACTTATACTTGAAGTGATATTCCCTTTACCCTCTACACCATTATCAATTTTTGTTTCTTTTTGGCTGCTTTATTACCGCCCATCTTCCTTTTAGGGGAAGTATAAAAATCTATATTAGTTGAGGGCCCTCTGAGGTGAGTTTATCAAGGAACTCAATTTAAAGGGGAACAGTCCGTATAATGTACAGTATGCTACCCAAGTATCAGCTGACTTAGTTAACCCCAACCATTACTAATAAGCAGAGTTTAATTCTTTCTACCAGATAGAAAGATCCCCACTTCATAAAAGTGACCTTATTGGATTAAAGACACTACTACAATATAAAATATATCTTACAGCACCTCATGTCATAACTCCCTTGATATAATCCACTCTGTGGAACTGTATGCAAAAGCCTTGCTTTGTGATATAAGTCTTTGCTGTATCTATTAATTATCTTCAGACATACTTCTATAGCACCAAACGTTTCTACAAAATATTTAGTATCACTAGATAAAAAAATTTAAAAAAGGAAGCTAAAAGGAATAATTAAGTCCCTAGTCAGATCAACACTCTTTTTATATCACATACACCATTTTGGTGGGGGGTGTTGCTTGCCAATCAAAATGGTAGCAGCCTAATTTAGCAGGAAGGAACACCGAGGAATCCTTTTGGCATCATCCATAGACATGCTTCTATTACAAGACTGGAGCAGACTGCTGGTAAATAGAGATGCAGCTAAATTTAATTTTGCCGGAGAAATTGTGGTGAACTTGGTAAGTTCGCCATGCAAAATGTTTAGTGAAAATGCAATAGAATTTCACAGTTTTGCCAGCAATTTAACCAGCTCACCAGTCCACCACCAGTAGAGAAAGTTTGCCTGCAGGAGGCGAAATTTCACCCACGAGTGGTGAAATTTCACCAGAAGTGGAGGAATTTTGCCAGAAGTGGCAGAATTTCACCTGTGGGGGTGAAATTTCATGCACAGATGAAATTCCACCAGCTTGGGGTGAAATTTTGCTCACAGCCATTGGCAAAATTTCACATTTTGCCCAGTGAAATATTTTGCGTAATGCATTAATTATGCAACATATTTTGCTGGGTGAAATATTCCAGTTTTGCACAACACTACTGATGAATGCCACAAAGCCGGAGCTACAAAACAACACCATTCCAGCACTCCTAGCCATGGGCAAACTAAACTTCTGTGCCAGGACAGTTTTGAACACACATGTCATGGCGGTCAAGGGACCCAGGACCAACATCCCTGGGGTACCAGTTTACTGTACCAGGTGGCTGCTTCCAAATCCAGCAAAGCTGTGAGGCAAAGGGGTAAAGCAAAATGGCACAAGTGGGGGAATCTGCAGACTTGACCAAGATAGTCAAGATCACGGCTCTATTAAATAGGATATTAATGGATACAGCTGAATTAAAAGATACTACTTCAAAAACAATATTAGAGGTGCAAGCTCTTACAGCAAAAGTTGCGGGCACAGAATGAATGATGAATGCTCATGAAGAAATCCTGCACACACACACCAAAGGCATCTCTGTGAACATCAGGCCCAAATACAATATTTACTACACAAAGTAGATGACCTGGTGAACAGGTCCAGTTGCAACAATATCAGGATCATTGGGGTACCAGAGAGGGCAGAGGGGAAAGGCATGATGCCATTCTTGCAGATCTTCCTGCCATCTGTAATGAAACTGAACAGCATACCCCCTCTGGAACTTGAAAGGGCCCATAGATCCCTTGAACCCAAGCCCAGGGAGTCAAAGCATCCTCAATTAATACTTTGCAAATTCTTAAAATACCTGATCAAGGACCTTTACCTCCAGACAGCTAGAGAAAGTAAGGGATTACTATGGGAAGGCCATCAAATACAGTGATTTCAAGACTATTCACAGGAACTTTCCTAGAGGCACTGGGAGTATGCAGGGGTGAAACAAGAGCTCTATAGAATAAACATTCTGGCCTCCCTCCAATATCAATCAATGCTAAGGGTTTAACAACAGGGAACATTTTTTAAATGTTCAGTAATACAGCTGAGGTAGAGCAGTTCCTGGGCCAACTCCACCAGGACCAAGTAAAAATCCCTCCTCTGCCCATGGCACCTCATGGAGCAGTCTGGCAGACCCGGATTCCCACCGTGATGGCAACTCAGCCAAGCAATACTTTTCAGCCGAAAGACCCAAATCAAGGTGAGACATGGCAACAGGTCCAATGGGGCTGACAAAGAAAGATAAATAAGACACCAGATAACCTGAAACCATAGGCAACACCAAAGATGCCTACAACAAGAACCCGAGCCTGCTCCAGAAGCCACCAGAGTCATCGACAACTCTCAAAGCCTAGCAGTGACTCCACAAATGTCACCCCAGTTAAAACATCAAATCGATACGAGCCCCTTTGGGAGCTGACACCCAGAGTGCTTGACTTGTCAAATCCAGGAGTAGTTAACTCACCAGAGGAGCTCACAACTGCTGAAATATACAAAGACTGGGCCCCAATCTGTCAAACGTGTGCCAACTGCATAGTGGGTGGAGAGTCTAAAGAATGTCTTCCTGAGTCAGCCATATAACTGGGGCTTGTAGTGGATCAATGACTTGAACAGTGACTGGATAAGAATGGTACCAGGTGATAACCACTCACACTAATCTGCACAAAGCTGGAGTGTGTTACAGGTAGCTTGTAGGGGAGTAGAGCAACAGGGGAATATCAGTGATGCGATACTATAGCTATCCCCTGTCACTCACCAGGAAGGAGGAAGTGTGTTTAGCCACTGACAGTTGGGTGCTCAGTTGAGCCGCTCCCATGGTGGAGTGGCTAGAGCACCTGACCCTGCAGTGTGTGGGTTGGGGGAATTGTGGTTTGATTCCCTGATAAGAAATCTCTTAGAGTTAATTTTTTATTTCTTGCCCTGGAGTCCACATCCCCTCAGAGTTGATTATATTAGTTCTGGGGGATGTGGGGGGGGGGTTGGAATGTGAAGCCCCCTCAAAACAAAAGAACAGCTGTTTATTTTTGCCACAGGCTGTTACCTTCTGCGTGGTGGTCATATGCACGGTATCATCTGTGAAATTATGACCCCATGCCAGTAAGAATATGTGAGTACCTTACCTAGTTTGGTGAAAAACCCTCTCTCCACTTGTATTTACTCAGTTTACCAGCCATACTTCTTCTCTGTGACTTAGCTCAGGAAGGGTTGGGAAATTCTCCTCCTGGTGTGGGCCTAAGCTGTGTCATACAGCCACACCTCGAGCTTCACCAAGCAAAACATGAACTCTCAGGTATGGTCTGATGCTCCATTATGTACACTTGTTGCTGAACTCTCCAGGATAAAGGCATGCTGAACTCTCCAGGATAAAGACACACTCAAGAGCCTCCTACAAAGGTTTTCTCAGTATAAAGTGATGGTTTTTACATCCAGTCATTGTGACTTGGGAAGTGACTGCTTCCTTAGACTAACAAGCGACAGCAAGCACCAAGGATAGCACCTAGCACTGATGCAAGGAAGCTCAAATGTTAATTTTCTTTGTTGTTTGAGGGTTGTAAGCTTGCAGCCAATGTTTGGGGTACAGTAAAGGCCAGAAGCTCTCCCACAGATTGCATGTAACTCCTAACAAGCCTCCCCAAATTATACTCCCAAGGTCTGGTAGATTTAGTTATTAGTTTGGATCTGTCCCTATGTTAGGGAAAGTTGAAGGGTCCTCAGGGAAGAACAGTGCTTGCATTCAGGAACATGGTGAAATGGGAAAGGGCTTCAGTACCCCAAGGGGAAAGTAGCAGGGGTAGAAAGGTGCTAAGCACAGTGAAGAAGGGCAGGTAGCATGGCTAGCCCATGCACATTACTGGGGGTAGACAAGGGGTTTTAACACACAAAACAATAAGTTCAATTCCAGACCGGGTCTAGGATGTGAGCTTGCTGTTCTTTTCCCTGTGAGTCTAATCCTATATCATGCATATAGTCAGGCAGAGAGGAAGCTATAGACACCTCATTCCCTCCTTCTCTCCTGCAATCCAGGGTGCTAAGAACACGGGGGCATTGGGGACTCTAATATCTAAATGGAGACTGTTCAATCCCCACTCTTACTCATCCCCAACCCCTGTGTTATGATGCAGTGTTTGGAGGGAGGTGACCCACATGAGAGGAGAAGAGAGAGAGAGAGCACCAAGGTATATAAAACAGTCTGAATCCAGGGGGTATGCAGGGAAGGTGGGCTGCATAGATAAACAAACAACCTGATGGCCCAACTCCCTGACAAGAACCTTGGGGGGACAGATCCAGTTCTGGAGGGCCCATCCTCAATGCCAGGCTATATGCTTAGGTGAAATACAAGATGTCCACAAAAGCCGGCAGCTAAGCAGAAAGTGCCCTCCCAGGCTTAGAGTCTCTCCTCCTTCATACATTTGACTCACCAAGCCACAGGGAGGGGTTCAAGGTGCAGACAGACTGCAGGTCTAGTGCAATATGTCAATAAAAAAGGTGCTCCTCGGGAGGTTCCCTCCAGCATGAAGGTACAATAAATAGTTACAAGCTGATCAAGGAACGCCCTGGTATGTTGGCTAAGTTGGTAAAGGCATTGACTCAGAGCACCCCTGGGGATCCAACAGGGACAAGTGGTAGCCTGTGTAGAGGCAATCTGACAGAGACTGTAGGGCTCTTGATGAAAGTTAAAGTGTTTCTGACCAATGTATTTGTCATTTACTGTAAGCTGCAAGATGAAGCTAAGTTGTTTATCACATTTAGTCTATTAATTTTGAGTCAAGAATGCTCATGTCCCTCACCAAAGAAAATCCTAGCAGGAATTTGGTAGTTAGAAAGGTGGGCGCATATGCAGCTAGATTTCTTGTGGTTTAATAGAAGTGGAAAACGGGTGCCATGGGAATGTTATGTTTACAGTGGTTTAACAGTCATAGATAGGGGCCATTCCCCCTGAACAATGCTTCTGGAGAAGGGAGAAAGGGTCATATGGGGACAAATGGGAGAACAGGCAGCTGAAAAGGTATGATTTCTCAGTTGGGACTGTGGAGGGGTTGTGGGATAACAGATGGACCAGACACCGAACTTCAAGTTCAATATTCAATCTCTGTGTGATGTTTATTCAAAATGCAGCAGATAACCTTCAGCAATGGCATATCCCTTCTTCAGTACATCAGTTGTAGCAACAAACTATGCAAGTCTTTCCTCTACACTTAGCCAGCATCTACTGACTCACTGATCTGTGATCTAACTTATCTGTTGAGATTTAGCCTCCCCTATGTGGGCCTTGTTTGCTTGGGTGGTGAGGGGTTCAAATAAAAAAATTAAAAAAAGAACCTCAGTGCAGAAGCACTGAAACAAGTGTAACCCCTCTGTTCCCAGGGGTTACTAGAATCCCACTTAGAACCAGTGGCAGGCAGGGAAAGGCAGCTTGTGAGATGCCAGTTAAATTGACTTCACACTGTCTCACTCTGTTTTCAGTTTCTGCTGAACTGGAGTGATGATGTCACCTTAGAATTCTCGCAGCAGCATAAGCCACAATGGAATGCTAGCTGTAGGGGTTAGATGTAGAACGTTGGGGGATTCAAGTCAGTCTTCAGGAAGCAGTTTTGAAGTGAGACTCGAGAGAGAGGAGTGCTGCAGTGTGCAGCTCCACAGAGCCAAGCTCTGATATAGAGCTACCTGAGAGAAGAAGGGGTTGTGTGTTCTCACCCTAGAGAGGAACACAGAAGAGAACAGAGTAAAGTGGTAGACACTGTTCCTAGAGTTGTTCCAGTGCCCCATCCCTGGAGCGATGGGGGGAATTCCAGGAATTCAGGGGCAATCCCCTGGTCCAGCCTGGAGAGGGAGAAGCTGCCTGAGAGTGGTCTTGTTTGTGAGTACTTGAGACATTTTGTGGGAAGAAGTCCTGGGGCACCTGCATACCGTGGTAAGTTTTCCTCTGATTCAGATACTATGTTCATTGAGATACAGTTTGAAGCAAAAGTGTCTGCCTACTGTGGGGTCAAAGGAAGACTTGCCAAATGCAGAACTTTTAGTTTGTGTATGGCTTAGAAGCATGTGCAACAGTGGGGGTCTAGGGTAAAGACATAGCCACTTACAGAACTTTTAAAGTCAGGACGCCTCCAGAGTGAAATGTAGAATGTTAAATGTGCTAAAAATTTCTAGACAGCATCTACAAACAGTAGTTTGAAGAAAGGTGTTGTAATCAAATGAATAGTCGACTATAGATTTGGGAGCAAGAGATGGGAGACCCACCATCTGAAGTAACCGGGTTTACCTCTCCGGGTTCAGTCTGGGCACCTACGGTTTTCTCTCAAACACTTGGCCAGTGTCTGAAGAAAGTACCCAGATGTGGGATTGTGGATTTTTCCTGACAGCCAGAAAGTGCTCGTGGGTGGTTTAGGGAGCCACCATCAACCTCCATGCCATATGGAAAAGTGTCCTAGTACTGGCCGGGGTGCCAGGTCAAGGAATATAGGAGAAGTGTACCAGTTCGGGCCATGTGTGCCCAGATCCATTCAGAACCTGAAGGTTCATAGTGAAGAAGTGTGCTCTGTACCTCTGTAATCTGCATTACCAGCGAGTGTAACCCTGTACGGGTCCATCTTTGCTTTGTTATTCTCTGTGTTATATGAATAAAAGCCACACTCTAGAATCCCATCCTGGTTTTGACATTTTAGTTATTGCTTCCAGTGTCTGGATTTACTTGGATGCCTCTGACCAGAAGTACAAACCTAGCACAATGCTGAGCAAACGTTTTCTCCCAGGGACCCAGGTTGATGGCCATGCTAAATGGTCCCCCTGGGTGTGAGCAAGGTAGTTGCCACACTTGATTTGCCTGTCTAAGGATGGCAGGCTCAGTAGTAGAAGTAATGGGTCCATACACAGTTTCTGTGAAAGATAATTTAAGGTGACTACCCCCACCCCTCTCGGTGGTGCCTAGATGTGAGAGGAGCAGCCCAGCTGGTAGAAACAAGGGGGTGCTGGTGGGGGAGGTTACATAAGGGTTACCCCAAGGGGCATTGACAATAAGCCAAGTTTCAAAAAAACACATCACACATACTCCCATCATGCAAAGCACTCACTAGCAGCCTTAAGGAGCCTTATGTCTCTACACCAGCTAACCAACATTTGGAGGGTGGTCCATCCCGCAGGGCGAGATTATACCTATTTTTCAGCTGCAAGGGCCATGGCAAGTAGGCTAGGCTTTTGGTTGACTTCACCTGGAATAACAATAGCTGTACCTGAGAACTATATTGCCCCTATAAAACTGTAAGATCATGACCCGATAGTCCTAAAGTTTCCTTTAGATGCCCTCCTTCCTAAAGCCACGTAGTAGTAGTTAGACCTGCTTCTGCTTTAGGAGAAAGAATTATGTCAGTGGCTAAAAAAAGAATCACAATTATACTTTAGTGAGAACCCCCAGGTGTCAGCATCCCCAGCCAGTATATGGGAGGCCTATAAGCAACGCTAAGAGGCAAGATTATCAGTAATGCCTCACATAGAAGAAAACAAAGGGAAAAGAAAGCAGAGAGCCTAAAGAGACAACTAAAAGAGAAGGAAGCAGTATATACTGTGAGAAGGATACTGTAAGGAGCAACTACAAAACACAAAACTTATTTTTGAAATCGCTAACTTAACAATTAAATTAAACTCCCTGGCCACCAGAAATGCAGAATTACAGTTACAGAGAACAATATTCAAGTTTTGTGCCTGTGGGGTGAAAATTAGCAAACTGCTGGCATACAGACTTAAAAAGCAAGAAGCAGATAGACATATAGCACAGCTTTCTGACAAAGTAGGTAAAATGTTCACCCACCCCAAGGATATAAACAAGATTATGATATTCTTCTATAAAGATCTGTATGACTCTCGTATTATATGGGACAAACAGGCCTTTGTATACTTTATGAGGAAACGTCCTATTCCCAAACTGACAGACAGTCAAAGAGAAAGGTTAGAGGTACCATTCTCAAAAAAAAGGAACTCAAAAAGGGAATTATGGCAATGGCCTCACATAAATCACTGGGCAGCAATGGTTTCCCAGTGGATGTCTATCAAGTTGTCCTTGATTTCATAGCACAATCAATGCTGGGCATGCTGGTGAATGCCCACACACGGGGTGGTCTACCTGCTATGCTCCAGGAAGCCAAAATCACAGTACTCCTGAAAGAGGGAGAGGATCCCACTAAACCAGCAAGTTTAGGTCCGTATCCTTTATTAATGTGGATGCCAAGCTGCTGGCAAAAATGCTAGCTTCTTAGCTACACCACCTCCTCCCCTCTTCAGTGCGCCCTGACCAAGTGGGTTTTGTGAAGGGCAGAGTGAGCTCCGACCACATAAGAGCGTTGCTAACCTTGATCCAAACCACGGCCAGACTTCCCACTCCTGTGGTAGCTATCACAGTGAATTTTGAAAAAGCATTTAAATCCTTGCAGTGGGAATATTTGCATGCAGTTATGGAACATGGGAATTTTGGAGCCAACTTCTGCTCCTTGATTCCCACCCTCTATCAAGCCCCATTAGCAAGGCTTCTTATGAACAATATCCTATCTGATCCATTTTTATTATACAGAGGGGTGAAGCAAGGTTGCCCTCATTCCCCCTTGCTTTTTGTCATAGCCATGGAGCCCTTAGCAGCTGCCATTCATTCCCATCCAGAGATCTGGGGTATCAGAATAGGGGGAGTGGAGTACTGCACAAAAATTTACGCTGATGACCGTCTCATCCTCACAGAGGAGATTGGTTCAGACGTCCCACACATTTTAAAGCTCCTACAAGTCTTTGCAAAGGGCTCTGGAGCAATATCAATAAATCTGAAATCCTTCCTCTTAGTAGGGTTCAGATTCCTCAGCAGGTGAGTATGGCAGGCCTCCCCTATACCAATAAAGAAATAAAGTATCTAGGCATACTAATTCCAAACTGTCTACACAGGCTAGTATCCATTAACCTTAACCCCTTATCCAAAAATTACAAGAAGAAATGGATAAGTGGTCACATCTGATTCTGACGTTAGCAGGTAAGATAGAGACCATTAAGATGATGACTGCTCCAAGGGTTTACTACATTCTCTCTCACCTGCCAATGGCATCTGGCTCCAAAAATTAAATAGGATAATTCAAAAGCTCCTCTGGGGCACAGCCAGGCTTAGGTTTAGTTGGGCTAAGCTGAGGGCATCAAAAGAGAAAGAGGGTGGAACCTTACCAACTTTCAAAGATCCACGTACACTTGTCTATCAGCCATGTCTTTCTGGATGTTTAGTAGGCTCAATGCCATACCCCCTGCGTGGGTGCAGATTGAGTCTGCTGTGTTGGATGGGGCTCATCAGGCAGCTTACCTCAAATCTCTGCTTCCCAAACAATTTCAAGTCCGGCACACAGTCCATACTGCACATATGACCTGACAGAAAGTGGGAAAATCAACCAGGAGCTGCTTTCACACTGGATAATATACTCCGCTATGGAACAACCCCCAGTTATTGATAGGCAATCACACAATGAAATGGGAGGTATTGGAAAAAGGGGGCATACACATGGTTAAGGATGTGCTGGACCCAGACAGCCACGCACTGGCCTCCTTCCAAGCTTCACAGCAAAGGTATGCCATTCCAGAAACTGACTTTTGGAAATATCTCCAACTTAGAAGTCTCCACATGTCCTGGCAAAAAAAAATAAATGTACCTGCACTACATGTGAAAGGGATCCCAAACATAACCACCCAAGGCAACCTAAAGGCCTCACAGGTAGGATTCAAACAATGATCAAGCAAATAGACCCCAATCCATCCCAGCCAGCCAAACACAGATGGCAAGGGATGTTAAAAATGTTGATCAGTGGTGAGGAATGGAAGGGATGCTGGAGATTATTTATTTTTATTTATTTAGTTTTTGATGACCAGGTGGGTGCACTAGCCATAATAATGACTATTTTTAGGCACGACCCGGGAGGGTACAAAACAGAAACAATCGGATAACAGGTTACAATATATGAATTCACAATATTCAAACGTAGGAATATAAAACAGGCTGGAGGTTAAATAACAGGCATAGTAAAATATGTAACAAAGACAAAATAAAAATAAAGAGAGCAAAAATGACAAGAAAGCAACTAACATTTAGGTTAGGTCATAAGTGCTAACATTACCATGGAAATCTAGGAGGTTTATAACTAGGTAACAGAGTCATTATAGTAGTCAACACAGGATAATGTGGGAGGGTTGGAGTTGAAATAGAGAAATAGGGTTAAAAGAGAAGGGTAGGATAAGACTGAAAGATGGGGACCTAGTATGAGATAAAAGTCCCTGGGTAATAAGAAGGTAGAAAACAGGTGGTAGGAAGAAAGAGCTATGCATTGGTAAGGGTCAGTAAACTAAGAAGTGGTGTAGGTGCAGGAGACATAAGGAGAGAAGACGAAAGCTAGGGTCGTTAGAAACAGGAACAACAGCAGGAGTCTACAAGATAGTATTGCATCAGTTTTTTAAAAGAGGCATGGGATGATGCTGAGCGAGTACTTAGGGGGAGGAAGTTCCAGAAATGGGGGGCACAACAGGCAGAAGCACTAGCGCCTTTGGACGTTTGGACGATTAGCTAATAAAGTGTATAAGGATCAGAGAAGTCTCTTGATTCAGAACAAAATTCTGCATCTGCGGTACTGTACTCCCACTGCGCTATGTAAAATGGGGTTAATTCCCAATGACAAATGCTGGAGATGGGTACCTCAGGTACAAATCTGTTGCATATACTCTGGGAATGTTCATCCACCCTTTCTGGTTGCATCTTTATTTATTTTATGTATTTAGTTTTTGTTGACCAGGTAAGTGCACTAGACAAATCCTGCCTATTTTCAGGCACGACCTGGGGAGGGGGATACAGATGAATGCCAACTGACCTTGAACCAGATTAAGCTGTTGGTGGTATTTTTAATGAATGGGGGAAATTTGGCCAGGACACCGGGAAATTCCTCTACTGGTTGGTAGGGAAAATTGCTGCTCTGCTCTTGCAGGTCGGTAGTCGGTGTCAGGATGGCAAGTGAGATGGATGGGTCTGTGCTGCTGCCAGAAGTTTTATCCCTAACTCTGGCAAGCATTGTATCTGGGGATGTCGATGTTAGTGTGGAAAAAAGTCTGACTGATTTCCTGGATGAAGTTCTAGTAGCAGAGATGCCTTTTTCAAATCAGAGTGCGAGTTCACACAATGTTGTGCCTATTCTGAAAACAGCAGTTTCTGAAGAGTGACTTGTGGTTACAATACTGCGAGCTGCAGACGGAGACATTTCTTTGTCCCATACGGAGATTATGAGCAATTTGGGAACCTTGCTGACAGCTTCCGCAGCTGGACCTGACAGTCTGCAAGTTGCGCCTCAGCAGATTTCGGCTGATGTTGGTGTGACTGTTTCTAAAAGAATGCAGAAATCTTTTCATCTTGCAGCATCTGAGGTTCCTTCGGCTAAAGCTGACTGGTCTAAAGAAACTGCTTTGCAACAGGCAGGCTGGATGCAGACTGAAGCAGGGAATTGGATTCCTGACCCAAACTGGGTCTCTTTCTCTCCAGGTGAGAAGTTTTGCCATGAGCCTACTATTTCTACTGACCATAATGACAAATCTGTTTCCTCTAATCCCCAGTCCCATTCAGTCCCGCAATCACCAGATGAATCATGTACTGTTTTGAATATAATATTACAGATATTCCTGAGGAACCAACTGATGATAACACTACTCTTCCTTCCCCAAACCATGATAAACGACGAACTGGACCTAGATATTCTGATTTTTTTTTAAACATAACAAAGTTAATCAGGCTCCTAGGCAGAATGCGGTTCACCTTCAATATTGTAGAGGGTTACAAGAACACCCTGATAGACATTACATAGCCAGAACCTTGTTGATGAATTCTATGTCCTTTGTGGCATCAGACATTTATGCTTTAATTAATGTTCATGGTGAAGATACGTTTGATATCAGTTTTCAAAAATTTTCTAGCCTGGACATTTTTGGGAAAAAATATGAGGCCTTTAAATCATTGCCCTTATGGACTCCTTGTTGGACTCTACCCCTTACTAAACCACTGTATAAAACTGTAAATGTATTATTTAGGAATGAGGGGTTGAATGTGGGTGATGGTTTGTTTTGGTTGGAGAAAAAATGCCAGGTTTTAGGTTTACCTGAAGCTATTATTGATGCAGAAGGGATTTGGACAGGGGGCTGGAGCTTTAAAGTAAAACGTCATATGCTTGGTTCTGATGTTCTGCATATCCCTAACAGTTTCTTTTGGGGAAAGGATAGAGGAGTTGTTTTCTATCTGGGACAGCCAAGGGTCTGCTACAAGTGTGATAGTTCTGGACACTTTAGTAATACCTGTGATAGCATGCTTTGCGTGTTGTGTGGAGATTATGATCATGATAGTTCAGTTTGCAGAAACCTGTTTAAATGTAATCTCTGTGATGAAATGGGCCATGCATACCATTAGTGCCCTTGGGCAGGTCAGAACAGACAGGGAGGCCTGAATCAGGAGGATTTGGTTAATAATGCTCAGGAACATCGTCGGCCTACCTGGCCAGAACAAGCCCCTCAGAAAACCCAAATACAGAACCCGCACAGCCTTCCTCTGAATCCTCGACTACAGAGCTGGTTGCAAACGTACTTTCCCAGACTATTCCTGTAGTCTCTGATGAGACCCCTAGTACCTCCACGACTGGACAGGGGAAATTCCCTTGCCCCCCCCTCCCAACAGGGGGTGGTTTCGCCTTAGCTAAAAGGGTTACAAGATCTTCAAGTAGGCCTAAGGGCCCTAGTCCTCCCATACCTATTTTGAATCCTTTTCAAACCCTTCAAGATATGGAGGGGGACTCTGAATCAGATATTTCTTCTGTGTCTGGTGTTGTATCTGAAATGGAGTTTGAAGATGCCTCTAATCGGCCAGTTAGTGAGACGAAAAAAAAGACTGGCAGAAAGAGGAAAAAAGATAAAGTAATAGGTTGAGATTGTTTTTCTATTTTCTTTTTCCACTTTTCTACTTACAGTTTATGACGTTTTTATGTTTGGTTACCTTCAATACATGTAGCATCAAAAACATTAAGAAACGGGTTGCACTTCTGGGTTTCTTTAAACATTTTTCTTTTGATTTTCTTTTTTTACATGATACCATATTTTCTTCCCTTTCTGATGTTTCACAGGCTAAATCTTTTTGGCCCTGGGGCCCATCTTTTTGGTCTTTTGGAGAAGATGCTGCTGATGGCATTGGCATTCTTTTCCATTCCCCCCATGTATGAGTCCAGAGATTGGTGGATATTTTACCTGGTAGAGCCTTGATATTAGACTATCTTTATCAGGGTTTTTGTTTTCATCTCATTAATACTTATGCTCCCCAGATTAAAAGTTTACAAATACAATTATTTAATAGTATTAAACCTTATTTGTTTTCGACAAAAATAATACTTTGGGGAGGAGACATGAATTGTAGTTTAGATGTTAAAATGTGGGATTCCATTCAACAAAAAGTTTAATATGATTCTCATGTTTTGTGTAATATTTTAACTATGGCTAGTGTTTATGATGTTTATAGGACACTTCACTCTGATGGGGTTTCAATTATAGGAGGAGTGCTTTTTCCACACGTACTGATTATCTTCTTATCTCTAAAACTGTGACTGCTGGTAATTGTAAATTAACATAGAGTGAATTTTCTAATCATTTTATTTTTCAGTGTGATGTTCATCTGCTATCTGTTCCTCCCAGTTTTCCTTCTGTTCTTAGACGTTGGAAGCTAAATTCTTCAGTCTTGGATCAGCAGGAAGTTTCACAACACATTTCTCTTCTGTTTCAATATAGGAAATCTGTTATTGATTTCTATGATTCCTGGTTGGCATGGTGGCAAGACACCAAGGTAGATTTAAAACATTTATTTCTTTAGGGGAAAAAAAAGGAAATATGGATTATATCAGTTATTTGAATCTTAGAGACTAATTTTATAAATTAATGTCCCTGCCTAATGTTCTGGATGTTAGAATTAAGCTTCAGATTGATGATTTAAAATGTCAAATGTGAAATTATCAATACAACAGAGCATCTTCTTTATTTGCCGAATTTAAATTTGGAACAGTTTCCCAACCTTTTTCAGACCCTTTTGAGGCCTGTAAATTTAAATTGGAGCATAAAGTCATGACTGGTCTGTATGATTCTGAAGGGGTCCTCAGGAAATCAGATGTTGAAATGCTAAACATTATCCCTCAGTCGGTGCACAATACCCTAGGGAAGGGGTTTGAACATAAAATCAGTTGGGAATTGTTAGTGTCATGTGATATTCCTACTCTGCCTTTGGTTGTTGCTAGAGATATTGAAGGTCCCATTTTATTATCTGAAGTTCATCAGGCCATTTCGACTCTTAGACCAGGAGTTTCTTCAGGAGATGATGGTCTAACAAATGAATTTTACCATTTTTTTACCTGTTTTGGCAGAAATTTTGCTAGAGGTATTCAATTCCATACTTTAGGAAGATACTTCTCTGCAAACTTTTATGAGTGCTATTTTTATTTATTTACACAAAAAGGGTGATAAACAGAATATTCAGAATTGGAAACCTATTAGCCTGTTAAATACAGATTATAAAATTTTAACCCAAATTTTATGTAAAAGACCGCAGAAAGTGGCAGTCTATTTAATACATCCTTCTCAATCTTGTTCCATTCCTCTCCACAACATTCAACAAAATTTGAGGTTTTTGAGGGATATTTGTGAATTAGTGCACAACAGAAATGACAAGGTTTTTTAATTTCGCTTGATCAATGTAAAGCATTTGATAATGTGTCTCATGATTTTTTATTCTGGGTTTTACAAGAATATGGTATTCCTTCAAGTCTGATTAGTTGGATTAAGTTGTTTTATAAGAATTATATAGCTGTTCCCTCTCTTCATGGTTTGTTGGGGGATCCTGTAGCTGTTAAACATGGAGTTAGGCAGGGTTGTCCTCTCAGCCCTTTATTATATACTTTCTGTTTAGACCCACTTATATGAGCAATATTAAATGATTGCACCATTGTTGGTCTCTCACCTAACCCAGCTCTTGATTTGCAGAAAATATCTACTTATGCGGATGACATCTGTCTTTTTGTTAGGGATGTAAAATCAGGGGAAGCTGCTTAACATGTGTGTGAGAACTTTACGGCTTTAACAGGGGCAGGCATTAATTATCAGAAAAGTATTGTAATTACATTGGGAACTAATATGGGTATACCTGTTTCACATATTGGACAAATTTTGGTATCCTTTCAACCTATTAAAATTTTGGGTGTCTATTTTGGTGATGAGGACCTAGCAGCTAGAAACTGGGAAGATAAACTTAAGAGAGGTGAAACCCGGGTTGCACAATGGAAATCATAGTCCATGAGAAAAAAAAGGGTTATGCTAGTTAAAAAATTTCTTTTTCCCATTGTTTTATATATTTCACACATATACCCAATTCCTCAGGTTTTAGAGACTCATTTATTTAGCTGTTTTTTTTTCCAATTAATTTGGGGAGCCAATTAAATCCTATTAAACGAGATTTTACATATCTTCCTATCAACTAGGGAGGTTTGGGCATGATAAATCCGTTATTTTTTTTTTCATTCCTTATTTCTTTTTTCTTCATTTGGTTCAGTAGGAAGGTCTTGGGGTTTGTGGAACTCTTGGACTGATGCCCATTTTTTTCACCTATTTGGATCGTTGGACTCATGCTTTACCCCAGTTACATGCTTCTCTCTATGTTCCAGATTTTGCTAAATCTTCTTTAAAGAAATTGAGGATGTGGAAACTTTTGAAATCTGATATTTCAACATTAAATAGGAAGGCTTTATATGCTAAGATCATGGAACAGAATCATGCTTTACAAGTGGATTTTCCTAGATGCCTTCCTACAAAATTAAGAAATGCGTTGCTTATTTTAACAGATAGGAGAATACCAGTTCATATGTGGGATGTGCAGTGGTTGAGTGCACATGGGAAATAAGAGGTCAAAGGGAAGTGGAAGCACAAACCGCTTACTAAGAGACAATGTTTGAGGCCTAAATGTGGGAGACAGGAGGAAACCTTAGAGCATTTCTATATTTCCTGTTTTTTTGCAGTTAATTTTTGGTCAGATTTGGCTACTCGATGGCAGTGGGGTCCTGTAGCACATATTTCCTATGAGTGTTTGGTTCTAGGGGAATATACAGGTTTTTATACAAAATATCACCTTAGTACTTTGAATGTGATATTTTCTTGCATTAAGTATTTCCTGTGGCAAGCCCGGCGTAAATATTCATTTCAACATATTAATTCTCCTAATTCCGTTATTGTGAATCAAATCAAAGCAGCTTTGAAACAATTGAAACAGAAAGAGAATGCGCAATTTGATAGGGGGCAATTTTCTATGTTGTGGCAACATATTCATTGGTTGAATTGATTTCATTTCATGGATTGTTACTAGTGATAATTTTTCTTGTCTTATGTGAAGGCTTGGATGTTTATGTTTTATGTTTTTTGACTGTATTCTTATTTTTCAATTTTATATTTGTGTTTTATTTGTGAGTTTTTTTTCTTATGTTTCAAAACTGATGTAATTTTTTTTTCTTCAAGTAAAAATTCCCCTACACTTTTCAAGAAGTGCCATGGGATCTTTAACATCCACCTGAACTACTACCAATCCAGGCAGATGGGACCTCGGTTTAACATCTCATCTGAAAGATGGCACCTCAGAGGTGCAACACCCCTCTCATGCTGCACTACAGTACATGTAGTGAAAGTATGATCAGAAATCCTGCAAGTTAACATAGCCACCTCTCCTTCTCTGATATAATTAGGTCTCCCACTTGCTGAGGTGCAACTGAAAGGGGTACAGGTGTAGTGACTTTTACAAGCCTCAGTAGAAGCTAAAAGATTAATACTCCTAAGGTGGAGATCTGCTACTTGTTCTACCCTCGGGGAATGGTACAGGGCAATGGAGGGGTAAGCTATTAATTCAAGGCTGCAGTACTTTTCCCTACAAACAACTCACAAATACCAGCTGGTGTGGGGTCAATATTTATAATTTATCATAAGCCAGAAAACCAGAACCACCCCTGACTGGATGTAAGATCTCCTGAAGCCTCCATAACCTGGGCACAGCAGCACTATCCTCAAAGAGGGGAGTACGAGGAGTGAAATCAAGGACCAGGTTCAACCCTCTCCCACTATAGCTGAAAGCAAGACAGTACAACTGTTCTATCAAATAAGGATACCCCCCCTTTTCTAACTGTCACTTCTCTAGGGTGATAGGCTATTAACAAGGCCCACTTAAGAAAGTTATGAAATTTATAGTGACTGTAAATAAAGGAGTAGTAGTAGTAGTAAATTTTATTGTTGAACAGTTATTTCAACCATTACAACATAAAGCATTTAAAATACAATAAAATACATTAATCCACATTTAAGTTATACACTGATCTCTAGTAACTCCATCTACAATGAACACGGACATTTATCCTCATACTTAAGTCCATCTTTAGAAAATGAAATGATCATAAACAATAAATAAATCACAGATTCTTACGTATATAGTCTCTCATGCATAGATACATAGATACATAGACAGTGTCGGCAGATAAGGGCCTATGGCCCACCTAGTCTGCCCATTTGAGCTTGTAAGTTCAGTTTGTTTTCCTAGAAGTCTGTTTCCCCTTACCCCTGCCCTCTAGAATTCCTTTATGTCTATCCCATGCATTCTTAAATCCCGTGATTGTTTCAGCCCCCACCACTTCCTCTGGCAGGGTGTTCCACTTGTTCACCACCCGTTCTGTGAAGAAATTCTTTCTCATGTTTCCTCTGAATCATCCTCCCTCCAACTTCATCCCATGCCCTCTAGTCCTGAAACATCTTTTCGCTTAAAATAGTGTTTTCCTGCACCCTGTTCCTCCCTGTAAGATACTTGTATGTCTCTATCATATCCCTCTCTCCTCCTCTCCTCCAGGGAGTACATGTTCAGTTCCTTCAACCTGTCTTCATAGGACTTGTGATGCAACCCATGCACCATCTTTGTTGCCCTCCTCTGAACCTTCTCTACCCAGTCTATGTCCTTACGAGGTATGGTCTCCAGAACTGTACACTGTACTCCAGGTGGGGCCTCACTAGTGTCTTGTATAGTGGAATTATGACCTCCTTTTCCTGCTGGTGATGCCCTGCCTATACATCCCAGCATCCTATTTGCTTTCCCTGATGCCTTGTCACACTGTTTCCCTACCTTGAGGTCATCAGAGATGACAACCCCAAGATCTCTTTCCTGCTTGGTGCATGCTATATCCTCACCCCCAACTGATATATTGTGCCAGGTTTTGTGCCCCATATGCATTATCTTGCACTTCTTTGCATTGAATTTCAACTGCCAAACCCTTGACCATTCTTCAAGTTTCTGCAGGTCCCTTCTCATTCTGTCTACACCCTCTGGTGTGTCTACTCTGTTACAGAGCTTTGTGTCATCAGCGAACAGTGAAATTCTGCCTTCTAGATCCTGTGCAATGTCACTGATGAAGATGTTGAATAGGACCGGTCCCAGCACTGATCCCTGTGGTACTCCACTGGTTACTCTGCCCTCTGTGGAGTGACAGCCATTTACCACTACCCTCTGTGTCCTGCCACCCAGCCAGTTACCTACCCACCACACTACTGTCCTGCCCACACCCATATTCCCCAGTTTGTGTAATAGTCTTCTATGTGGCACAGTGTCAAAGGCCTTGCTGAAGTCCAGATAGGCCATGTCCACTGCCCTCCCCTGATCCACCTCCCTAGTAACACAGTCAAAAAATTCAATGAGGTTGGTCTGACACGGCCTCCCCTGGTGAAACCATGCTGCCTTGGGTCCTGTAGTCCATTGACAACCAGATGTTTCACCAATCTCCCTTCAGTAGTGCTTCCATGATCTTTCCCACTACCGAGGTGAGGCTGACTGGTCTGTAGTTCCTGCTTCCTCTTTGTTCCCACTTTTGTATAAGGGGACTACATCTGCTGTCCTCCAGTCTTTGGGTACCTCCCCTGTTTCCAGTGATTGGCTGAACAGGATAGCCAGAGGTTCAGCCACCACCTCTCTTAGTTATTTAAGGACCCTGAGGTGCACCCCATCTGGCCCCATTGCTTTATCAGCTCTTATTACTTCCAGTTCCTTCAGGACCCTTTCTCGTGTAAAGGGACTTGTGTCCATTTCTGCACCATTCTCACCCTTGTACTCCTTCAGACCCATTACCCCTCTTCCTTAGTAAAGACTGAGCAGAAATACCTGTTCAATATGTCAGCTTTATTGTTGTCCTCCTCCACGGCTCCCTTCCTCCCCTTCAGTCTCACTTATCCTCCCTTTGTCTTTCTTTTTTCACTTATGTACCTGTAAAGGTTTGTCCCTTTACCCACTGATTTTGCAATGTGTTCTTCTGTCTGAGCTTTGGCTTCCCTTACTGACTTCCCTGCCTCCCTTTGTTTCTCCTGGTACTTCTCCTATCCCTTCTGCCTGTGTCTTTTGTATTGCCTGAATGCAATCTTTTTGGCTTTCACTTTCTTTGCTACCTCTTTGGAAAACCATAATGGTCTCCTCTTCCTTTTCCTCTTGCTAACCTGCTTAATGCATAATTCTGTTGTTCTTATAATCCCCATTTTAAATACTGCCCACTGTTCCTCAACCCCTGATTCCTGTCCCATTCCCCTTAATGCCTCTTTCAAGTATCTCCCCATTTTCCCAAAGTCTGCCCCCCTAAAATCCAGGATACGTGTTTTTGTGTGGTTTGGTTCTGCTCTTTCTGTGATTTCAAGCCACAATGACTGGTGGTCACTGTTTCCCAGGTGCTCCCCCACTGTTACCCCCATCACACTGTCCCTGTTTGTGAGCACAAGGTCCAGTATTGCCTTCTGCCGAGTTGGTTCCATGACCAGTTGCTTGAGGAAGGCACCTGAAGGAGTCCAGGATAAATCTGCTCCTGGTTGATGCTGCTGCTGGGATGCTCCAGTCCATGTCTGGTATATTGAAGTCTCCAACCAGTACTACCTCACCTTGTCTGCCATCCTTTGGATGGCTAGCATCAACTCCCTATCTGTTTCTTCCTCCTGGGCTGGTGGTCTATAGACCACACCTGTGCGGGATGGCTGGCCCCATTTTCCTTTCCAGCTTAACCCACAGTATCTCTCCCCCATTTTGTTCCTTCTGGATCTGTGTGGCCCTTATGTCATTTTTCACATACAGTGCCACTCCTCCTCCCTTCCTGCCTGCTCTGTCTCTTCTGAATATGATGGTATGGCCATCTCCCAGTCATGGTTATCATTACACCAGGTTTCAGTGATGGCCACAATGTCCAGGTCTGACTGTACCATGACATCCTCCAGATCTTCCATCTTGTTGCTAAGGCGCCTGGCATTTGCACACATGGCTTTCCATGATTTGACCTCCTAGACTGCTTCATTGTTCTACTCAGCCCCTTCCTTGGTTGTCATTTATCCTGGTTCTCCTTGCTGTTTGCCCTTCTGCTGAATTTTGCCCTTTTCTGCTTATCCACCTTTTGGACACTAATCTCCATCTTTTGCACACTGCTTTGCAGAGATAGCCACTCCTCTGGTTCACTGGTTCCACTACTAGCTGTGGGGGTGAGCAAGTAGGTGACCGCTTGCTGGCCTGCCACCCCCTTTTTGCTAGTTTAAATGCTTGTCAATGTAGCATTTAAACTTATCCTTGAGTGCTTGGATTCCCTCCAGAATGGATGTAGGCCGTCAGGCATGACAAAACCTCCATCCCTCCAGGTGGGTCCCCAGTCACCAATGAATCCAAACCCTTCCTCACAGCACCAGTTCTTCAACCATGAGTTAAAGTTCCTGGTGCATGCACTCTATGCTCTCCCTTGCCTCTCACAGGTAGTACTTCTGAGAAAGTGACAGAAGTAGCTACTTGCTTGAGACCCTCCCAGTTTCCTAAACTCTTCCTGAACTTCCTTTGGCTCCCCATTTGCCAAGTCATTAGTACTTAGGTGGATAATGACATCCAGCTCACCCTCCTGTCTTGCCTTCCCAGTGATCCCCAGTATCTTCCTTCCATCCCTCCATGCCATGGCACCTGGTAGGCACCTCACCTCCCTGTCCTCCCCCTCCTGTGTTCCTAGCTGGATCCCTCTTATGATGGAGTCCCCCACCAGGATTCACTTCCTCCTCCTCTGGGGTCCACTGCTTTCCCCACTGAGGTCACCTCCTTGCCTAACCTCCACATCCGTTCCTTCCACTTCCCTGGGTACCTCTATTTGGTTGTCCTCATTTGCCAGTGTGGCATATGAGTTCTTGAGAGGAATAGGATCTCGGATGTGCCTCTTCCTGACTGCTCTAACCCTCCCTGAGCCCACTGTCATCCAAGTGCTCCTCGTTCTCGGCATCCTTTGAGGCAGCTGCATTGGACTGGGTGGTCCCTGGATAGGGGTGATGGTACTCCTGACCCAGTTTACTTCCACTCTGAGTCTGGCTACCTCATCCCACAGTCCAGAGGATGCATGCAGATAGGGCAGCACCTCAGTGTCCGGAAGGTCTGCCTGAATATGGCTGCCCCACAGCCACTGCATTGCACCACTCCCCACATTATACTGCAATTCCACTACTTCTCTGCTACTGAAGCTCTCTTAGTTCTCTTTTTATTTATTTACAGTACTAAAAATCCTGTAACTGATCATCAGATATATATATATTTTTTAAGGAAAAAGAAACCAATAAATAAATAAATGAGTCAAAACACTTGTCGTGCTGAGGGTGGTCTTCTTCCCCCTTATGCCCCTCCTACTTCACACCTCTTACTATACCCTGTGTTTAGCTCCTGTCAATCAGATTTATCAGGGCATATAATTAAGAGTTGGGGGAAGGGTGGGAGGGTGAGGGCGAAATTGCAGCAATTAAAGACAGCACAAATTACACCACCCCTATGTTTTAAATTTTCAACAGCCCAAAAACAATTATAAGTAAAGACAACACAGAAAGAAAGTATAGTGTCACTACAAGCCTACAATCTAAGTTTAAAAGAAAAATACCAATTACCAGTTACTCTAAAGCACTGAATTGAATATGTTTCCTTCCTTCACCTTCTGGCTTCTTCTGAGAAGATGAACCTCTGTTTGCTGCTGTAATTGTGACTAAGCCCCACCTCCAGTTATCACGTAGCTGAGGTCAGAGGCCAGACAATTAACACCCTTCACCCAGCTACAGGACAGTCAGACAAGCCAAGATAAAATTTGCAGCAATTAAAGACAGCACAGAATTACACCACCACTATGTTTTAAATTTTCAACAGCCCAAAAACAATTATAAGTAAAGACAACACAGAAAGAAAGTATAGTGTCACTACAAGCCTACAATCTAAGTTTAAAGGAAAAATACCAATTACCAGTTACTCTAAAGCACTGAATTGAATATGTTTCCTTCCTTCACCTTCTGGCTTCTTCCCTCTACCATCTTCTACCATGCCCTCAGTCCTCTCATTTAACTCTTTGTTCAATTTAACCATAAACCCAAACAGACCAACTTTAATGACTTATAAGTGGTAGCCTACCAAGGTACTCCCTAGAAGTTACATATCGCTCTCAGTTATGCCTTCCTCGTTCTGTAATCCCTCATTTTACCAAGCTGGAGACAGATTTGTGTTGTAAACACTTCACCCTACTCTGAAATCTATTAATCAGTATTTTTATGGCTACTGTAACTCATCTATGAGTTAATGGGTCACTTGTCACAAGACCCAGATAGGGCCCATATGTACTACTGGCTAGTCCCTACCCTGGATCCCAATGGTGATACCCTGCAGTGCATGCTACCCCTACCCCCTCTTATATGGGGCCCCAATCAGGCACCTTCTACCAGTTTGTACTGTGTGCCACAATTACTGGGTCAAGGATCTGGACCCATAGTTGCATATTGGTTGGTTCACCACATATGCCGAAATGGACCTCAGGAGCTGGTCAGAGTAGCACAACCTAGGTATTATCTCCTTACTAAATGGTCCATGATAGACACTTACTATAGGAATTAGCATCCTACTCATGATGAGCCTCTATGGATACGCCTGGATGACCACCCTCAGTTCACCATAGAGGTCCACAATATTTATTTTGTGCAAAACTTCTCAGTCAAGTTCTAAATTGTTTAACCAGTACATTCACGTCAAACTTTTCAACTGATATCTCTTATGCAATGATATCTAAACTCTTTACAAAACTTAAAGTTGCTAAAATAGATTTAGTTTATCTTAATAGATCCCTGGAAAATACAGATCTGTCAACACTAATAAAATCCCAGAATGTAAATTATTCCTCTAAATTTCATACATTACAGCAGTCATCTGGTTCCCTATTTAATGGGCCCCAAGTGACCCTTGCAGGAGGGAGTAAGCGGGTCCTAGGCCACATAGCACGCAACCAGAAAATGGTATTGCCATCATGACTACTTTCCCCTAATGGATTTATAGGACTTTAGTTGCTGGGCCCTGGGTGATCCAACCTATGCCTCCAGCCAGAGTTCGCCATAAGGGGTGCTAGGGATGCACCCCATAGCACATGCTATCCCATGCTCCACAGGATCCCCTATTACAGGCATTCACCCTCAACTGTTATCCATTCTCAGATCACACATAGGTCCCTACTACAAAATTGAAATCCTCCAATCAGGTCTTTTCATCATCTATGTATCCCATAATCAGTATCAACTGAAGCCATGAATCTATACCCCCCCAACTCAGAGCTCCAATAAGCCCTTGTAGAGAAAAAAACAAAGTTGCTATACATCCAAGAGGACATTCATACAAGAGAAGGAAGCATTTTCCATAAGGATTCAATAGGCATTATCCCTTGCAAAACGTCTTCCAAGCTTGCTCCTAAACATAGCCTCAAATACAACTATAAATTCTTAACAAGTAAATTAGATAAAATTACATTACTAACACAGTGCAGACTGACTAAAATTATTACAGTGCAGCTGTGAAAGACAAAATGGTTATAATACAATAACATCAGATCACATATATAGCAGCAAAACTAAACCAATCTGCCCCGTTTCACTTTATCACTGAATCAGTGTCCTGCTTATATCAGCCACCTACTTCAGAACAGTTAAGCTCTATAATTACAATAGCATTCATAGTATCTCTGAGGCAGGTATTTAAGTAGTCCCCAAACAAAGTCTTTTTACCATGGAGAAGGCTCTTCTCAAAGAAGTCTGGTAGAGTCTTATCATTAGCTCCTTACAACCAGTACAATCCTTAGCAATCATTAACAAAGTCTCCACTGCTTTTCTTCACTTAATCTCAAAAAGGGGAGCATGCCTATAAATTCAAACTCAGAGTTTCACCCTACTGATCGAAAGCTTTGTGAGAAATTATATGCTAAAGTTAGTGTACACAAACAGGTTGGGAGCAGTTTAAACAACAGTATTACTTTTTATTTTTGGCCCCTTCATAAGTTCATTGTGTGACAAAACATTCTGATCAGAGTTAACTCACTGAATAAGTGGCTGTATAATCGTCTGTATAATCGTCTGCAAGCTGAAAATTAGGAATAAGTACCTCTTGAAGGAAATTACCCCTCTACAGGTTTCGTCTTTCACTAAATCAACATTTGGAAGTACCATCAAAATCAAATCAAATCAAACTTTATTTATAAAAAAAGCACCTTTCTAAAGCCAAGGCGTATGTACATAACATAATAAAATCAATCAATAAATAAATAATTAAAAACCATGTATCAATTAAAATTCACAACAGCGACATGTAAAAATCATTATATGCTAGGCTAAATAAAAATGTTTTTAATGCTACTTTAAAGCTTTGGATGGTCAGGAAATCTCACACCTGATGAGGTAGAGAATTCCACAGGGTTGGGGCCATAAAACTAAAGGACCCGGCCCCAGATGTCTTTAAACAAACCCTGGAAATCTCTAGAAATCCCTTATCAGTGGATCAGAGAGGGCGGGAGGGACAGTAGGGATGAAGAAGATCTTTCAGGTAACCAGGTTTCTGATCATGTAGGGCCTTATAGGTCAGCAAACCAACCTTGAAGGTGATTTGCCAGCATATTAGTGGCCAGTGCAGTCTGCGGAGCACAGGCATTATATGACTGGTCCTAGATGAACCAGTCAATAGCCTGGCTGCCGCATTCTGCGCTAGCTGCAAGCAGTGGATGTCAACCCCCGGTAACCCCAGGTAAAGGGCATTGCAGTAGTCAAGGCGGGAGGTAATGAAGGCATGGACCAAAGTTGAAAGATCGTCAGAAGGAACCAGGTGCTTCACCCGGGTTATATTCCTCAGGTGGTAAAAAGAGGCTTTGACAACTGCTGACACCTGAGATTTCGGTGTCAAATAGTCATCAAACACAACACCCAGGTTCCGCACCTGGTCTGAGGTAATTAGATGAACACCCCCAAGCCATAAACCTGAAGGTAATCTGGCCAACAAACCCACCTCTTGGCTACCTGGGTCCACAACCAACACCTCAGTTTTTTCTGGATTCAACAGCAGCCAACTCACATTCATCCAATCCTGGATTCCGGCGAGACAGTTGTTAAAGACTGAAATGGCAGCATCTTGGCCAGGGACAAAGGACATGTACAGCTGAGTATCATCTGCATAGCAGTGAAAACTCAAGCCATACCACCTAATAATCGCTCCCAATGGCAGAATATACACTGCAAACAACATGGGCGCCAAAATGGAGCCCTGTGGCACCCCACAGGATAGGGGGAGTGATGCCGAGAAAAAAATCCCTGACACCACTCTCTGAGTCCTACCCTTGAGAAAAGATCAAGACCATCTGAAGACTGTACCAGACAGCCCACAGATAAACCGCAGGTGCTCCAATAGCACACCATAGTCCATGGTGTCAAGTGCTGCAGAGAGATGAAGAAGGACCAAGATGGAACAGGTCCTTCGATCTCTCGCCATTAGGAGGTCATTTAATACCCGGACAAGAGCTGTCTCGGTACTATGTCTCTTCCTAAATCCAGTCTGGAAAGAGTCATAGACATTGTGGCTGGTCAAATGATTATCCAGCTGCGACGCGACCACCTTCTTAATAATCTTACCCACAAAAGGCAGGTTAGAGACAGGCCTGTAGTTAGCCAGACAATCCAGGTCCAAGGAGGACTTCTTAAGAAGGGGCCGAACCACAGCCTCTTTCAGAGGATCAGGAAAGAGCCCCCTCTCCAAAGACCTCCAGACTATCTCGGCAAGGACCGGTCTGATTTTATCCGCACAGCCCACTAGGAGACGTGTGGGGCCCGGGTCCAAACTACAGTTGGTCGGACGCAATGACTGGATGATCCTCACAATGTCACTGACTGTGGGAAGGCTGAAGTCAAACCACACAATCTGGGTGTCCGACATCTCCTGCCGACCCCCACAACTCCCATTAGGGAGGGACAAGTGGATACTAGACCTGATTGTGGCAACCTTATCTGCAAAGAATTAAGCAAACTCCTCACACCGTTCTTGAGAAAAAGCACTTCCAGGCTGAAGACAGATTGGATTGCACAATCTGTCCACAGTCCAGAAAAGCTGAGCTGGTCAATTCTGTGCAGCAGCAATCTCTCTGGAACGGAATACTGCCTTCTTATGGATGATTGCTGATTGATAGACCTCATAATGGTTTGTCAAATTAAGTTTGTCACAATCCAGGCCCAACTTCCCCCAGCACCTCTCTAGCCTTCATCCACCTCACCTCAACTCCCTCAAAGTCTCATCAAACCAAAGAGACCTTGGCGAAGAGTGAGGGGATGAACACGAACAGGAGCAATGGAATCCAGGGCCCCTATCACGGCCTTATTATAGGAGAGTACCAGGTCCCCTGGATCCATGTGTTCACTCGGTAAACCTGATAGGTCCAGTACCACCATCAAGCCATCTGGAGAAACACCCCTCAAAGGGCAGTACCAGACCATCTCCATAGGGGCTGGCCTAATATGGGTGGCCTCAAAACTGAACCCAATGGTATGATGGTCAGACCACCTAACTGGTTCCACCGACAAATCGGATATTTCCATCCCCAGTAGGAACACCAAGTCCAATGAATGACCACCAACATCGGTCGAGGAGGAAATAACCTGTGTGAAGCCCAGTGAAATTATTAACTGAAGGAAGTCCTGACCAAAATGCGAGAGTTCATCATCAATCCATGCATTGAAATCCCCCAGAACCAACCATCTGGGGGATCCCAATGTCAGGTCGACAATGAAGTCTGCGACTTCCCACAGGAAAACATTCCCGTCACTTGGTGGACAGTAAGCGAGAAGTATCCTGCACCCCACACCCTGGCCCATAATACAGTCAAAGGAGTTGGTAGTTCCCACTGGTATCTCCATTAGGCCCAGTTCAGATCTAAAACAGATGGCAACACCCTCACCCCTATGATCCATCCTAGGGCGGTGTATCACTGAGTACCCAGCCGGAATTGCTGATGCCAAAACTGGGCCAGCATTCTCATCCAGCCAGGTCTTGGTGATGCAGCACAGGTCAGATGATTCAACAAAATCCACTATTATAGCAGTTTTGTTCTTACTAGACCTGGCATTGCATAACACCGCCCAAGTAAGATGAGAGTCCGAGGATGACTGTGCTACCTGCCTGCTACAAGCAGAACCATTGGGTATGGAAACCAGGCAGGGAGGACCACTTTCCTGGACCCATTTTGCCCCAGGGCATCTCCTTGTCCCCACTATCTCTATCCACCCACTCCTTTCCATTCCCTCTCCAGGGCAAGCCAACATCCTCCTCCTCCTTCTAACAATCCCCAAAGCCCTACACTATCTAAATACCTCTGGTGACAGTGGAGGACAAAAAAAGGATGGAGGTCCCTGAGAATGGAGGGGGAATAATACCCGACCATCCCTATGCCTTCCCAACACATTTTTACCACAGTAAGCAAATACCAGCAACTAAACAATCCCAAATACAAATGAACCCACACCCAAACATACAATACTCAAATACTTTCCCAAAACTAAACAAATACAATACCCTATACAAAAAAAAGTTTTGCAGCACAGTGTGTAAGTCCAAATCAGAAAACAGTCACAGTCAAAATATGTCTCACAGTTCTTGAGCTATTATGATTTAAAGAGCTGCCACCTCTTTAAGACATGACCAGATAAGGTCAGCCAGATTCAGCTCTCACTTTGAACCTGACCAGCCTGGCTAAATATTTGATGGAGAAAATAAGATTGTAGGGCACTCTCACTGCCAGTATATTTCCAGTAATTCACAGAGTCAATCAGTTCCGACTCTTAGTCTTTTTTAAGGTAAAAGATCCCACCTCTAAATGCATAACAGGAAATCTGAAATAAGTTCAGCTCTCACCCGAACCAACCCACGACTCCACCAAGAGTCCTTTATGTCTCCAGTATTAAATATGAGTCCAATATACAGATCTTCTTCTTCAGAACTTCAGATCAAAAGCAGGTTCCACACAGTATCTAACCCCCCACAGCTGCCTCCTCAGCTATCGGGTTAGGCACAAACAGTAACCAGGGTAAGCAGAAGACCCTCCCAGCACAGACCCAGGAGATAGCTGCCTTCTCACCTACTGAGCCCTTGACTACAGCTCCCAGGCTAAGCCAGCCCACTAGCTAACTTCCCCAGGATGCTTAGGAAACAAATGAGCCCCTGTCCACTTTTCAGCAGACCACAAGCCCATGCTTCCTGCCCAACTTGGCAAAAGCTCAAAGGCCGCTCTCCCTAGGTAAGGCAAGGAATCCTTGCTCACAATCCTGTAAAATACCACAGCTCCAGTTCCGTAGTATCCCTGCTCACAGTTGCACAAAACCGATGTTGTACCTGTTGAGATTCAACCACTGAGACACTCCGACTCTCCGCGAGCCCTGCTACTGTGGTTCCTTCTTCCGGATGATAGCCACTTACTCCAGACTCCAAACTCCCATTTTAATCCTCCGGTCACACGTCTCAATACTCCTGACAGGTAAGAGCTGTAAGGCTAATCGGGTTGCAAACTTTACCATAATTTCTTACATGACAAACATTTTAACCCCCAGTATCAAACTGGAGGTTAAAATCCTTCTCTAAACCCGCTATGCCACCTAGACCTTAATGACTCACTTTCCTTCCCTAACTTACTACTGAAAGCTACTTAATTAAATAAAAATAAAACTACGAATAACAAAATACTATACAAAATGAATAAGTAAATTAACAGAATAAATTATGCTGGTGCTGCTTCTTGTGGACGACTAGCCCAGCGTGACTGCCATCTTTCATGAAAATGATTGTTAAACCCTCGGGGCTTCCACAGAGAAATGAAGCCAGTTTTAGTAGTAAAGTATTTCCTCTCCAGCCCTTTACGCTGTTGACCATTATCCAGCCGTATCCATAGCTCCAAATGCTGCATTTCTCCGTTTCTCCACTTCTCTTACAGGCAGAAATCTGGGGAAACAAAAATGACATATTTCGCTCATCTGAGCATAATAAATCACGACTCAGTCAGGGTTTAAGGGTTACCCCCCCCATTCCTAGGCAACAACATCATACCTGCAATAACATTCCGGAAAGCTCCTCAGCACAAGCAGTGCTTCAATAATTAATATGACTCTCTGACCTCTTCAGGTAAGATGATAACGTGCTTTGAGCAGCTTCATGACTCTCTCAGAGTATTTCACATTACCCTCTTCTTTGACTTTGATTTTTCTCTCCTTTTCTGTGCTGGCAAACGACTGGATGCCAAACACTGAAAACCAATGGTCGCCGGACACCAACACAGCCAAATAATTTGCAGCTTTTTAAGTTTTAAACTGCAAAAGCAGGCTAAACATCAAAAACAACAAGGGATTCATTTAAGAAAAACTCAAAAGTTCAGTTAAAAGCTCTATAACTGTAAAATTATAAAGGATCTAGCACCAACAATGCAGTGGAGCAGCACTGCGGCCATCTTGCTGTCCGGCCCCTGGCCCAGTAGGGTAGGTGGTGGGAGCTATAAATAAAGGATGTATGGCTCAGGATTATCACAGACAACAATGTACTGGTAACTGTAACTGAGTCTAATCTACTTATAATGCTGGGTTTTCTATTGTTCCACTGTAAACAAGAAAAACAGAAAACTACACCATGTATGAAAAGCAGTACTTTTGTCAAATTCTCATAATACTCAATAAAAAGTTTAAATGCAAAAAACGAAAAACATACACTATTTTAAAACTATGTAGACTAAAGCAAGCAGCCAGGGTTCCAAGTTCTGCTACACTGTGCTCCTATAGTTAAGGACTGTCAGTAAGACGGACTTACTTCTTAGCGCTATTGAACTCGAAGATTAAAAATTTCTCCCTTCTGTCCTTTAATGAGCACAAGTTCCAGGGTAGTTTACAAGTAACAGGTACCATGGCAAATAATCACGTAGTCTTCCCAAACAGAACTGTCTCCTCACTGCCCTCTCCACAAGTTTAATCTGATACAGCCCAGGTCCTCCAGAATTGGAGACCCTTCCACTGGGGATTACTGGGCCACTTCCTTATGTTTTATTTATTTATTCATTCATTCTCAGATTACAATATGTTTGCGCACATAACAGCTCTTTTACAAAGGTTACACAACAGTGGGAAGGGTGACAGACATACAACGGGTGATATTACATAACATTTTGACAATAAAGTATTTAAAATGACAATATGACATTAATATTGCAACTAAAATGAAAACTATGAATTGGTAGGAAATCAAAAATAACCTAATAAAAGGAGACAGCCTAAGGTGCTTTGTCAAGTAGGTATAGTTAGAGTTGGGTGAGCAAAAGTTCAGGTAAGTGAAGATAAACAGTGGAAAGAAGGTAGAGGGTGAGAGGGGTGCAGTAAAAGAAGGATCGGGGAAAGAGGCAAGAGATAGGGCAGAGCGGTTCGGGTGAAAGTGGTCATTCTTAGAGAAAGGGGGAGAAATAGGTACACAAGTATGTGTCAATATTGCAGAGGTAGTGTCATGTCAGTTGAAAAAGTGACAGGAACTGTTAGCTGTAAGATGCTGACTAAGAGTGCCTTTAAACCACAGTAAATTAGTTAGATAGAAGGCAGCAAAGAAAAACAAATTATAAAATTAATCTTTGCCTTTTTTTAAGTTATCCACATATGTCAAATTAGTCAGATCTCCTGAATTTCTTTAAAACATATAGGTAAGCTTATAAAAAGAATGTGAGTGGGAATGTCTTCCCTCCTACACTTCCAACGTTATACAGCTAATACTTTGAGGGTATGGAGTAATATGGGGTCCACTGAGACTTTTAAACCAGACTGGTTTCTCTGCCATGATTTAACATATGATACAAACTGTGACCTGTCAAACTTCAGTCTTACATTTTGCTGGTGGTTACAGTTGGAACTTAGTCACATATTTCAATTTATAGATGCACAGGGATTACTTCATTTTGAGATTATACAGAAGACATATGGCTAGACTAAGTGGGAGCACGTCTGCTATTTAGAAGCCCATGCATGTCTGCTGAAACAGAGCAGGAAGAGGGCTGAATCACTGGAGCGCCGTCCCCGCCTACTTAGTGATCTACTCATAGGCGCTAGTGGGAGGAATGGCTGAGAATTCATGATCCTAAAATCATACTACGTAGATGGAACAAGCATTTGCAGGTCGAAATTAGCCATCAACTTTGGCTTAAGCATACCCCTCAGGCAGTCCTGGTGACTTCCTCCACATTATGGTGAAAGTTCTCTTGGAAGTGTTGAAGTAATTATTTTCAGACTCCAGCTATACAGAGTTCTTATATGGGTGAAACTTGGAGTTAATTCTAGGGAGAATGCAAGGAGAACAAACTCTGGGCAATGTCAATAGGGCTGTAGGTGAGGCATGTGTGGTAAAAATATTGAAAATGACCATAGTTATGAGCCTGCATTAGCAAAATGTAATGCAGGCTCATAACTTTGTTGTTTTCTTAATATTTTACATCAAGTTTTATAAGATGCAATGTTATTCATCACAGCACAATATGTTGTGTATAATGACATTACATATTGTGTTAAACTAAAATTAAGCATCACATGGTAATACAACTAACAAAAAAATTGGATTTATTTGTAAGGGGGTGATCACCAATGTTAACACATAGTGCAATAATGCAGTGTGCATGGGAAGAACAGGGGTCTCTTGGTACTCACAGAAGATTCATCCGCAGGTATTTTTCCTCCTCAGTGACAAGATCCACATTACAGTTTGTTCTTGTCCTGCAGTTTAAGCTATACATGCTGCGGTTACAACTGCCAAGACAGCAGGGGAAGGACTTGCTGGTCACAGCCTCCAGGGTTTGATTTTGTATCGTGACTCCAATGTTTCTTTGCAAGTAAGTTTACTCACCATCAGGGTCAGGGTTAGTTAATGCCCTGGGCAGTGGAAAGGGCTTTGTCTTTATTGTTATGTGCTGTCGGGGGGGGGGATAGGGACCAGCTAGAGGAAGGAGGCCTGACATATATACTGTATCTATTTTTTAACTAATGGAAGCGATGATGTTTTTTTTACTTGTTTTGCTGAGTGAGTCAGTGCTATGTGGGAGAGAGAAACACACAGGGTAACAACTGGAGTTCTCTTTCAGAAAGCTTCAGAAGGGAAATAAATGTGTGTGGGGGACAGGGAATAGATTAATGCAGGATGAGAGAGAGAAGCACACACTGAGCCAATGAAATCCTCTTCATCTGCTTAATTAGACAGCTACGGAGGGGAAAAGTGAAGTGGGTGTGAGTGTGGGGGGGGGGAGATGCAATGATTTACACTAGTGTGCAGTTAATACCACTTCTTGAAGACTAGCTGCAAGTCTTACACTATTTCAGGAGAAAAAATCTGCAAGTTTGATACTGATCCCGGGAAAAGTATTCACAAGTGTGATACTGTTGCAGGGAAGACGGTTGCAAGTCTGACTTATAGGAATGAAAAAACACCCCAGAGTTAGTGATTTGAACCAGAAAAGTTCTTTCTCAGTGAAGGGGTGTTTTTTCATGCAGTTTGTGCAGCTAGCCCACTCACTAAATTATTCTTCAGCAGTTTACGTTGTTTTGGTACCTTCTTTGTAGAAAGTGTGGTTTCTGGTTTTTTTTTGGAATTTTGAGATTGAAATCTGTGCTTCTCACTATAGGTCACTTTAATGTATTTGACTGCCATTTGACTTTTGCAACCCACTGTTCTGATGCAGCTGCCTGAACTGTATGCTTCTGTTGCCTATGCTCCCACCCCCCACACCGAAAAAAGTAAGTTGATATGGTGGAGTACATACTGGACAGAATATAAAAAACATCCCATTTAAAAAAGTCTCCCAAATGGGTCAGCAAAATACTGTCTGCTAGCTGCCTCTCACAATTGATATACACAATTTGAAAGACATCCTATTTAAAACTATCCTTGCGTGCATAATGAGCAGGTAATGGGAGCAGTAGGAAATGTTGCGAGTGCCTGGGGCAGAGGAAAAGGGAGAGAACACAAAATAAAGTCCATGACAGGCCATGTCCAGAGGGAAGGGAGCAGGGGAGGAAAATAAATGGGATGGAGCATTATCAAACGCAGGTACCATACTCTTCCCCCATACAGTTGCAGATTATAGACTACTGGGTCATTGATCTCACCTCCATTGTACTGTATTCATCAGCAGAGATACTCCTCTGAGAGCTAACTCCATCTGGATGGCATATTTGGGAGGTACAGAAGGGGCCAGATTTGGGGTTGGAGACAAGTTGAATCTTGTAGAGGGGCAGAAAGAGTGCACCTCTACAAGAGGGGAAAGAGGAAAATACTGTATGTAAAGTAAAAAAAGAAACAGCTACAATATTTTGGATCAAGCTATTTCACAATGCATGCCACTCAGCATCACATGAGATCCAAAAGAGCAGCTTTCATATTTAGGTGACAGACTGCATCAGGAAGGGAGTATTTGGTTAAAATGAAGACTTTGTGTTTGTTCCCTACTGAGTTAAATCTGACCTCTGAAACTATTGGCATCAAACTCATTTAACTCAGTGTGTTAAGCACCTATGTATCTGCCGCACCTATGCCCAATCCCTCTTCTTCACACACCATCTTCCAAAACTGGCAGACATCACAGTGGTGGGAAACTGAACTTGCAGATCAGCAATAGATGTACATAGGTGATTCTTCCTTTGTACAGGTCCCTGGTTAGCCCTCACCTGGAGTACTGTGTGAGGTTCTGGAACCCACACCTGTGGAAGGACAGTGACAGAGTGGAAGCAGTGCTGTTTGTAACAGTTAGTAATATATGATAATGGATCGGTGGTTGATGGATTTAGATCTGGGGTTGCTTCCAATGACATACTTAACATCTCCACTGTAAGAAAACTGTAGCCACTGTTGTGGACTTTGTTGGCATTGCTTCAGAGTTTTTACACGGTCTAATTTTGTCAAAAACTGCTGTAGTCTGCTCAGCTCAGTGAACAAGTATTACTGTCCCTTAGATATTGAAAGGCGTTGGGTGCAGGGTTAAAATATAAATCAAAAGGGTAATCCAGTGCATTTGTTCATCTGTTCACTTTTAGGAACATGGTCTCATTGCTACTGCTGATCTTTATTCACTGTTTTAATAGATATAAAAGGAAAATAAAAAAACTATACAAAAAAGATGGCAACTCACAGTGCAAACATATGAACTTTGTGCAAACGGCAACTCACAGTGTGATCTAAAAAAACTTTATGCAAACAATACTTGTGCAAAATTTGCAAAAAAAAAACATTTCTGATGTATCCCAAATGTATGGTCCCAATTGTGTAAAACCGCACAAGTTTTTTCATTTTTCTCCTCTTCTGCCTCAATTGCCTAAAATCCAGTATTAGAAGATAGACTAATATTCCATTCAATTTCTTTTTTGTGCTTTCCTGCTGCTTATTCAGCCAGCAGTCTTTCTTGATAGAGGGAACATCTTACACTTTACTGCTGCTGAACAATGAACATTCATTCCCCTAGCTACAGTAGGCGCACTGTACAAACAGTCTTGCTTATGTTTTGGAGTGTTAATACTGCATCATCAGAGCTCCGATGATGGACTGTTAACACTCCCAAATGTAAGCAAGACTGTTAGTAGCAGCTGCCCCTAGCCAGGGGAGCGGATGTTCATACATTTGGGACGCAGCAGAAAGTAAGTTTTATGGTAAAATTTGTACAAGTAATGTTTGCACAAACCTTTTTTTTATCACAGTGTGAGTTGCTGTTTGCACAAATTATGTATGTTTGTACTGTGAGCTGCTGTCATTTTTGAATAGCTTTTTTTTCTGTTTTTATATCTAATAAAGTAGTGAATAAAGATCGGCAGTAGTAATGCGACTTTGTTCCTAAAAGTATGCGGACGCACAAGTCCACTGGATTGCCTTTTTACACTGTCTGTTTTATAATGTCTCAGCTGGCTAGCTGTTGCTGTAACCTATGTGTATGCTCCACACCATAGTCGATGCTTAGTCCCATGCAGGAGCTGTACATGGATGAGGTGCTTCACAGCTGACATGGCGGGGAAGGAAAGGAGAGGAAAAAAAAAAAAACTTTTGTAAGTGAGCACAAAGTTGGGTTGTAATTTGTCTTGTTTTCTTTTCTCGCGTCGCTGGCTGCTGCAAACAAACCTCATGCATTGTGTACGGATCGTGCTGGCATGTAGACACCACAATACACAAAAATGCAAATAGGAAACAAAGTCAGATCATGAAACTGTTGCTTTTTTGCTTGGTCTCATTTATCAGGTGCAATAAATGCAACAGCTCCTTTGCTAGTAGTAGGACAGTTAGTGGCATTATTCTGGAGGAGGGAAGCCCCCCTAGCTCTGCATGCATAATGAGCAGCCAGTGGGCACAGGAGGGAGAGTGGTGAGTGGCTGGAGTCAGAGGGCGAGTGAGAGAGTACAGGGCTGGCATATATGGAAAAAAACACACACACACATACACACATACACACACACACAACCATGCATGCACGGTACTGGAGGGAAGCAGGGGAGGATTTTGTGATCAGGACACTGGGGGATTAGACTTTAGCCAGTTGTATTATGTTTCTGGGTAGGGGTGGAGTGAGGGGTTGTGAGGGTTAGGTATTTCAACAGTCTCCCGATTCTGAAAGGAAAAAGAGAAATGGTGTGTGCACGGAGTGTTCGGACATGGACACAACTTTATTTTATCACTTCAGCATGTTGATGGTTCACAAGGAATTTGGGAGTAGTAGTAGTAGTAAAACATTTTTATTTAGACAGGCTTAAACTGAGCAGCCAAACACACAATTAGGGCTATAAATACCCTGTTTACAAGGTGTTCCATGTTCCTGTAGATGTAATGCTTTTTCTCAAAGCAAGAGGTCTGCAGGGCTCTACCCACTGCAGCACTAAAAAGCCAGATCAGGCACATATTTTGGGGGGTTGTTTGAACTTTATGAATTTCTGGAATGATATTATAGATCCAGAAGCAAATGATTTGATACCTTTTAATGGACCAACATAGATGTAACAACAAGAAAAAAGTGCTTTAGCTTTCGGACCAATCAGTCCTTCTTCAGAAGCTAATGGCAGTTGTTTAGAAAATACAATACTTATAACAGCTAGATCATGCAGAAAAAAACAGAAAAAATCCCTATTGGTTTAAAATACTCAAACTAAGATTGTCTAAGGGCTCCAAGAAGTTTCAATGCCTGCATTATAGACAAGAATTTACCAGTAAAGTTGCCTTAAAAACATCAGTGCACACTGTATGGTGTATAAAACCTAGCTGGACCTGTCACCCAGCTGTACTCTCAAGCTAGATATAAGGCTCAATAAATTTCAAAAACCTCTAGTGTAGTGACAGGACTGTATAAATGATAATTTAAATATAAATTGACAGTATTGGTGTCAAACAAAACTCCAGCCGAGGAACCTCAAGGAATTAAGACCATGTAGCCTGATAAGTACTGATGTCAATATACACTGAGAATGTAACAACTTGATGTACCAGAAGTGTCTAAGGAATCTGAAAAAGAGATAAAAGTGTAATTTATCTCCCCCTCTTCATACAAACAATACACCCTACCCTACCCCACTCCACATCACCATAATGTAGGGGGGTATACCTAGCTTTAAGGAGATGTTCTCTTTCTCTCTCTCTCTCTCTTTCTCTCTCTCTCTCCCTCTCTCTCTCCCACAGACACACACATGCACACACACACACACACACACACACACACACACTCTCTTCTAGTGAACCTTTATTCACATCAGTCACTGCAATTGTTCCCCAAATTAATTCAACTTGTCATGAAATCTAGCTTGAGAGTACAGCTGGGTGACAGGTCCAGCTAGGTTTTATACACCATACAGTGTGCACTGATGTTTTTAAGGCAACTTTACTGGTAAATTCTTGTCTATAATGCAGGCATTGAAACTTATTGGAGCCCTAAGACAATCTTAGTTCGTCTTTAATCTGGGTGGGGGTTGCCTTTCAGTAATGACATCCTTATACAAACTGTGACGCTCATAGCTTGATTTAAGAGTCATCTGCTTCAGCAGTGTTATCTTATGTCAATTAAATTTATATGCAGTAGGATTCTTTGTATGTGTGTTCCACCAAGCACCTTTGACCTGTGGACCCTCCTGGCTGAAGGTAGTATGGTACTGTTCAACTTCTCTGACATCATCTTCTGTATTTTTCAAATGAGTATTTTAAACCAGTAGGGATTTTTTCTGGGGGTTTTTTCTGCATGATCTAGCTGTTATAAGTATTATATTTTCTAAACAACTGCCATTAGCTTCTGAAGAAGGACTGATTGGTCCAAAAGCTAAAGCACTTTTTTCTTGTTGTTACATCGATGTTGGTCCATTAAAAGGTATCAAATAGTTTGCTTCTGGATCTATTCTTGCAAGGACCAATATGGCTACTACTAAATCTGGAAAGATATTGAAACTCAGTTATGTCTTATCTGTTCGCAATTACCTTTTTTAACAGCTTCGATGGTACAGCTGCATGGTCCTCCCCCAGGGCTTTGGGCATGCAGTAATTCCTCCCATTTACGGTTTATTTTGTTTTTGGCAGCTCATAACATGATAACTAGATTCATGGCTGTGGGAGGACACCCCTACCCGGATCCCGTGCTTGGTACTTGTTAACACAATCTATTATATGGAAAAAAAATGATGTACTCCTTCAATATCAGATTACAAAAGTTTAGAGCTGTTTAGCAACTGTGGATCTTGTACATAATGAGCATGGGTTCTGCATTTGTACCTTTACACACTGGACAAGTAGCATAGTATGGAGTTATTATGTTTTTATTTGCCAGTTGCATCGTGTTATGGTCTCAGCAAAGTTTTTACTTGATATATCGTTTTTATTTTACTTACATCAATTTTATCAGCAAACTAATGAAATAGTTGGTATTACTGTAGATATAATAATTGTGTTATGGCAAAACAATTCCAGCACTCTCCCCTCAGAAAAAAAAAATACCAAAAAAGATATCCTTTTAAAATGTCATTTTATTGTTAAAATATGCCACAAGGCTAGCAACTATGGTTACCTGTTGTGCTTTGGACACCAATAATAGTTTTGTATAGTTAAAACAGTCAGACAGCTATAGTTTTTGCTGTCAGATTTCTGATATACACTGGAAATTATTTGCTGTAAAGATCAAGTTTAGTATTAATGAATGGTTTGTATGATTTTTTTTTTATTAAAACAAAATACAACCACACCTCGCACCATGTCGGTGACCCGGGTTCGGGAACGAGCATGGGTTGCCGGGGGGTCAGCCGGGGCAGAGAAGGATAGAGTGCCAGATGGCAGCTCTCCTTTTCCAGGGGTTGACCGCAGGCTCCCTCTGCAATGTTACCACCTAGGGGAGCCCGGGTGGATAGCGCAGTAGATGGAGAAGCAGCAAGTGGATTGGGTGACTGTTGGCAGAGGGGCAGAGTAAGAGGTACATTTCAGCATGCCTCCCAGCTCACAGCTCCTCATTGCACGCCGATGTCAGGGGGGGAAAGAAACCAGAAAACACCTCATCCTTCCTAGGCGACGACATCTTCCTAGGACTTCTCCAACCACTCGTCAGGCCAGACTCCACTGTGTCGGATCTACATGCACATGCATAGAGTGCTAGTTTGGAGAGGTAAGCAGGGGGCGTCCGCTCTCCACCCCTACCCGGGGGGTATACAAGGGGGGTCTTCAAGGGAGTGTGTGTGTGTGTGTGTGTGTGTGTGTGAGATCAAGGCACTCTAGGGGCAGACCATGGTGGGGGTTTAGGGGGGTCCAATGAGGATGTCTGAGAGAGTGGAGGGAAGAGGCAGGTCGGGGGGATAAATACAAGGGTTAAAAAAAATACAACAAGCATTTGTCAATGCCAAATGTTGCTTGCTTATATGTGATGTTTAAGTATTTGGGAGTGAAAGTACCATGCCTAAGAACTAAGAACCCCCCCCAGACATCCATTGTATTATTACAGCAATAACAGCATAGCTCAGTACTTAGCTCAGTTAGAGAAATAAACAGAACTGACTCTGTATTATTACAGCAATCCTAAAGGTATCCAATCATTCTTTGTGTCCACTCCAGAGACCCTGCTGTAATATAGGACCACAGAGGACCCTGGGTGGGAGGGTATGCAACTCTAAAGTCCCAGCAGAGCTCCATTGAGCTTGCTCACTCCCCCTCTCTCACTCACTCATTCTATTTCACCGATGCTGCAGGCTGCCCTTTTGTACTGGGCTCCTCCTTGCATTGGCACCTTTATCTGCCCACAAAGAAATCTGCAGCAGTCCCGACAGAGCTCCATTAAGCTCACTCACTCCCTGTCTCTCACTTGCTCATTCTGTTTCTCCCGGAGCTGCAGGCTGCCCTTTTGTACTGGGCTCCTTTTTTTCAAATGAAAGTTTATTGATTTTTCACAATAATGAGAACAGGTCCAGAAAAACAAAGCATACTTGACATGATATATACATTATCAGGGATCTGTCCTTAATCCTCTCTTCACCCACCCCCACCCTCATCCCCTCACCATTTAACCCTCCCCCCTCCTTCTACTTATTCAACACAGATGTTCATCTGAGTCTACTTGAACAGTGGAATGATATATCCAGGGGTAGGAATTACAAAGGGAGTACAATGTATGTAGGGGATCCCATATTTTTGCATATTTCTCAGGCTTATTATTAAGACCCACTATTGCTTTTTCTGTCCTGAGATTTGTGAGGAGTTCATTAAGCCACTCTGAATATGAGATATTGTCACTGTCCTTCCAGTGACGTAGAACTAATTTCTTAACAGACATGGAGATAAGGGCCATGTGGTATCTCCTGATAGATGCAGGAATCTCCATGTATGCCCCTAGTAGGCAGATTTCTGGGGTAAATAGGTCATGCAAACCCAATAAGGGGTCAATTTTTTGCTGAATAGTAATCTAAAGCAGAGTAATTTTAGGACAATTCCAGAAGATGTGATACAGAGATCCTTCTTCTTGCTTACATCTAGTACAGATGGGAGATGGAAGAAGACCAAATTTGAATAATTTCTGTTGAGAATAGTATAAATTATGTAATATATGGAATTGGGTAAGGTGTAGACGGTCTTGGGTGATGTATTTATGGCAATTATGCCATAGTGCAGTCCAATCTAGTTCTCGAGCAGGAAAAAAGGTCGCCCAGTTGTCTGATGGAGCGAAACAAGTCAGGTAAGCCCAGTTGTACAACATTTTGTAGCAACTGGACACTGATTGTTGGAGGCCAGGCACGGGGCTTATAATACTGTGAAAGGATGGCTTATGCTGTTGAGGAGGAGTTACTCTGAAGACCTTCAGAATGAGATGTTTTAGTTGGAAAATTTTAAAGCTATAATTTGTGGGTAAGTTGTAGGTACTTCAAATCTCCACAGAGGAGAGCCAGGAGTTTTCTTCTGAGATAAATGAGAGAAGACGTGGTTCAGTAATATGAGGTAACCAGTTACCAACGAGTATTTTGTTGTCTATCTTTAAGCTTGGATTTCTCCATATGGGCTGTGATGGATCCTGAATGTGATTATCTTTAAGGAGATTACATAATTGTGAATGATTTTTAATGGATATAGCGATGGGAGTTAGTTTTACATTTGTAGGAAGGACCCCAACCTTAATATGGAGAAGTGCAGCAGGGTTTGGACCACTGTCGTGAATGAGAGATAGTTCAATTTTAAGCCATTGGGGAGAGGAAGGGGAATTGGATACCTCTTCCTTGGGGGACAACCACCTAAGGTATTTAACAGTATGGCTAGCCCAGTGATAGAAAGCTAAATGAGGGAGGCGTAATCCCCTTCTATCTTTGGGGGCTGCGAACTTAAAATAAGCCAATCTAGGTTGTTTATTGAACCAAATAAATTTTGTAATAAGTCTGTGAACATTATTGAACCAAGAGAGAGGTAGCCAAATGTTGAGTAATTGCAGGGGATAATAAGCTCATCTTAACTAAATTAACTTTGCCCCATATGGAGATAGGGAGTATGGACCATCCATTCAGATCTTGACTAATAATTTTCATGAGGGGGGCCAAGTTTAGTTTTTGAAGAAGGGCTGGGTTCCTGGGGATTATGATGCCCAGATATTTTAAGGAATCTTGTTTCCATGACAACCCAAGTCAGTGATGGATCTTTTGATTACCTTATGGTTAAGGGGGAATACAAGCGTTTTATCTATGTTGAGCTTATTATTAGATAATTGGCTTTATTTTCTGATAAGTGATAGCATGGAGGGAATGGAGGTATCTGGATGGGATAATTGTAAGAGAATGTCATCTTCGTATGCCGAGACTGTAATTTTTTGGGATGCAACAGGTATACCTTGGATCTGGTCTCAGTCCGTTAATCTATGGATCAGGGGTTCCAAATACAGGTTAAAAAGTATAGGGGATAGAGGACATCCCTGTCTAGTTCTGGATTGTAAGGGGAAAAGATTGGATATCACAGCATTGGCGGTAATCTGCACCCAAGGGGCATGATATAGTGTTTTTATCCAGTTTTGGAATTCAATGGGAAATTTGTAGGCATTGAGGGTACGAAACAAAAAATTCCAGTCCACTCTATCAAATGCTTTTTCAGCATCGAGCGAGACTAAAACAGCAGGGAAATGAGCATCTCTAGATGCTGAGAGAACATGTTAGAGTGTTCAGAGATGATCTACTGATGATCGCCCTTTCAAAAAACCTACTTGTTCAGGACCGATAAGTTCCAGTAAAATGATATTAATGTGTTCTGCTATTAATTTAGTTAGTATTTTAATATCTTGGTTTAGTAAAGATATTGGATGGTAGCTAATAGTTAACTCCGGGTTTCTATCCGGTTTGAGAATAAGAACTATTAAGGCTTCAAATAGAGTGCCATCTACAGGTGCTCCTGATAAAATTTGTTGGAATAGATGTAGTAGCAAGGAGATTAACTGTTTTTGGAATTTCTTATAAAAGTTGTCTGAGAAGCCATCCAGGCCCAGTGTTTTATCAGAGGGTAAGGATTGAATTGTTTTAGCTACTTCAGTATGAGATATGGGGGCTATAAGTGACTGTTGTTTTATCTCTGGGAGAAAGGGTAGTTTAGATGCATTTAAATAAGAATCTAATTCTTGATCCAAGGGTGGGTTTGACATGGAACCATAGAGAATTTCTTATAATAATCTCTAAATTCAGATACAATGTCTATTGGAGATGTTTCCAATGTGCCATCCGCTTGGGAATGGATAGATGGAATGTATTTAAATGATTCCTGTTGTTTAATTCTGAATTGTACTGGGCTCCTGCCTGCGTTGTCACCTTTTTTTGCCCACAAAGAAATCTGCAGCAGTCCCAACAGATCTCCGTTGAGCTTGCTCACTCCCCCTCTGTCACTCAGTTGTTCTGTTTCTCCTGGCTCTGCAGGCTGCCCTATTGTACTGGGCTCCTGCCTGTGTTGGTGCCTTTTGCTGCCCACAAAGACGTTCACAGCTGTCCCAACAGAGCTCCACTGAGGTCACTCACTCCTCCTCTCTCACTCGCCCATTCTGTTTCTCCTGGTGCTGCAGGCTGCCCTTTTGTACTTGGCTCCTGCCTCCATTGGCACCTCTTTCTGCCCACAAATAAATCCACAGCAGTCCCGATAGAGCTCCGTTGAGCTCGCTCACTCCCCCTTCCTGACTCACCCATTCTGTTTCTCCTGGTGCTGCAGGCTGCCCTTTTGTACTGGGCTCCTGCCTCCATTGGCACCTCTTTCTGCCCACAAAGAAATCCGTAGCAGTCCTGACAGAGCTCTGTTGAGGTAGCTCACTCCCCCTCCCTCACTCACTCATTGTTTCTCTCAGCGATGCAGGTTGCCATTTTGTACTGGGCTCCTGCCTGCATTGGCACCTTTTTCTGCCCACAACAAAATCTGCAGCAGTTCCGGAAGAGCTCAGTTGAGCTCAGTCACTCCCCCCATTCACTTGATCTTAATCTGTCCCAAACACTGATTTCCCAAAGTGACTGCGCTATTCTGCGCTGGAAATGTGAAAACTTATTTTGGCCAGGATGTGAAAAATGACAGCTACACTGTTCATAAGGAAGTGTGAAAAAATGTCAGTGTTGAAAATCTGGCATGAAAATATTAATAATTTGTGAAGTTATAAGGGTGTGAGGAAACTGTGCAACGCACGCTCATAACACAGTCATTTTATGGACTTTCATCGCAAAATTTTCAACATAGGCTTTTAGGACCTCTGCTCATGAACAGTGTCGCTGTGATTTTCTTAATCTGTCCCAAACACTGATTTCCCACAGTGACCGTGCTATTCTGTCCTGCAAGTCCAAAAACACATTTGGGGCAGGATGTGAAAAATGACAGCTGTACTGTTCATAAGGAGATGTGGAAAAATGCCAATTTTGAAAATCTGGAGTGAAAACATTGCAAATTTGCAAAGTTATGAGTGTGCGTAGCAACTGCACAATGCACGCTCGTAAAACAGTAATTTGTTTGATTTTTCCCACCACATTTGCAACATAGGCTTCTTGAGATCCCACCTCATGAACAGTAGCACTGTCATTTCGTTAATCAGTCCCAAAAGGTGATTCTGCGAAGTGATCGCAAAATCACCTTTCAGGACTGAATAACGCCATGACAGTGGCTGAATTCATGAGGAGGGCTCCCAAAAACTCCATGTTGAGAATTTGGTGCCAAAATTGCAAAAATGCCTGAGATATGCACCAAAGTTGAAAAAACCCTATTTATGCCATTATACAGCTTACCGGCATTTCCTCAGTTCGTGGTCAGCTTTGAAGAGTGCAGACGGTTTTCCGGTCCACCGAAGATCATCGCACTGGGCTCCAGAGGTAAGTATGGGGTGAGGGGGGTGTGGGGAGACAGGGCACGCAGAGGGTGGGTGTCATTTGGGGAGGGGGCAGGGAGACCGCGAGGGACCGCATTCTTTTTTAACAGGTTTAAAAAAAAACAACATTGCAGAACTTTTTTTTTCAGGGGCATTTAGCACACTGGGGTGGGCTCCCAGCATGCCACCTGAGCATTTTGGGGGGATCTGTAGCTGACAGGGGATTGGGCACTTCCATTGGCACATACCAAAGGGGGGGTGACTCAAGAGCCGAGGGGGATTGGGCACCCCTCTCAGCACAGACTGAAAGCGGGGGGGACTTATGCCGATGGGGAGTGGGCTCCCCCATTGGTAAGAGGAAGGGGGAGTGAAGCCGATGGGGATTGGGTGCCCTGTCGTCAAGCTCTTCAGTGGGGGGTTGCTCCCTCATTGCAGCGGATGATGCTGCAATAATGAGGCGGCCCCTGATTGCAGCTGCTAAAATTTTTCAAGGTGGTGGCACGATGCCTGACCTAGTGTCAGCAGCAGCGTGCCACCCCATTGGGGAATATGGGCCAAGCCTCCAAAGGCAGTGGTGGCACTGGCCACAACAGTGCCGCACCTCCACAACCTGCTTCTGCAGCAAGCTACCACAACATGTTTCTTGTGCATGCACGCAAGCAACATAGAAAGGACCACATGTTTGTCTCAGCATTTGATATGTCTTGCCTGTATACACTCTGAGAACAAGTGGCCTTCATGCTCAAGAAGGGCTTTCATACCCTTCACTTTGCGCTACAGCCTTGCTATCTGTACCCCCTTTATATAGCTGCAGTGGGCGTAGCCTGCAGCCATTTTGCTGTAGCTCTAAAAACGAGCTACTGGACTGACGCTGTGGAATGCTTCCATTCTGGAGTTGCAGAATGATCATTCTGCAACTCCAAAATGGTCTGCCACAGACACACTATTTATTTTGCCGGTTGAACACAGCACAGTCCGCCATGTCCAAGATGGCCACTGGAGCCCACTTCACATGAGCAAGTTGTCACGCATGTGTACTGAACTCTGGTGGCCATCTTGTACATGGTGGACTGTGCATGCATGTGCGACAACTCGTACATGTGCACAGAAGTCTAGTGGCCATCTTGGACCCAGCGGACAGTGCCGTGTTCTGCCATGTAAGCTCAGCTGCAGGCATATCTGCTGTGGCCAGTTCTTGTTCCTTCTGCTGTAATGGCACTGCAGGCAAGTGTCTTCCTTCCCAGCTGACAACATAGTGACTTAATAGATCAACCAGCACAGGCTGTTACACAGAGAGGTGGAAATGAATGGGGCGACACATTTCTAGGATCAAAAAATTGGAAAGAACTGCCCTTGTGTAAAATGTACCACTATGAGGCATGAAAGTGACCCAGTAAAATATAAAATGTGACCTATGATGAGAAAACATGCATGTAGATCCATCAGAAATGTTAAATTCTTTATCATAATTTATTTATATTGCACTTTTCAAATGCCAAAGCGCAGCACATAAAAACATACATCAATTATAAATAGAAACTAAAATATAAAACACAGTTAAAAAGACAGCAAGAACAGGGCAAATCAAAGCTGCTGGATTTTTCCAGTGAATTTGTTCCATTTCTGAAACTGGTTACATTACGGAACATCCTTACTATATTCCCAAGACTTAACACATAGGTTGTGATAAAGACTGTTCATATGTGCTGGCCAATTATTAGTGGCCAAGGCATATTTTATACAATAAGAGGATGGTCAGTTTATGGCCACTAATTCAGGAAGCTTGTTACTCAGACTACAGGCATTAGTACTCATTGCTCTCCATTTTTTGATGGCTTTACCTGTTGTAGCACTATCCATGCCCTCACTTACTTTGCTTTCTCCATTCACACTTGTTCTGCTCCCTACTGACCTTTGTACCTTGTTCTTTACCTCATTTAGTACCCTGTTTTGTAGGGGGAGGCTGGGAACTCCCTGCTGCTTATTAGTGCCTCCTCCCTTGACTAGTTTAAAAGCTTGCCAATGAAGCATTTAAACCGATTGCCCAGAATACGTGTTCCCTTCCTGGACAGATGCAGACCAGCCTGCTAGTATATGCTGGTATCCCTCCAGGTGGAACCCCAGTCCCCAATGAAGCCAAACCCCTGTGCTCTGCACCATTTTTTTAACCATTCATTGAACTGCATGGTGCAAAGTACCCTCGCGTCACCCTTGCCATAGACCGGCAGCACCTCTGTGAAGGATACTGTGTGTGCTACTTGCCTTAGGCCCCTCCCCAACTCCACAAACTCCTCCTGCACTGCTCTAATCTCATGTTGTGTTGAGCCAAGTCATTCATCTCTAGGTGAACAATAACATCCAGCTCAGACTCCCGTGCAGCTGTTCTCATGAGCCTGAGGATGCACTTCCTGTCCCTCCAAGCCATGGCACCAGGCAGGCACCTTACTTCAGTTTTCCCTGCTCCCCCCAGTTCTATCCCCTAATGATTGAGTCCCCCACCAGGAGCTGCTTCATTTCCCTGTGGTGTCCTCTGCCTCCTTCCTGTGGGGCTCCCTTGCGACAGTTGTTCACAACCTCCTTAGTCTCCTCTGTGGATGCATCCATAGGGGAACTATGCTCCATCAAAATGGTGTATGGATTGTGGAGTGGTACAACAGACTGGGTGTGCCTCTGTTCCACCACCCTCATCCGCCCCGAGCCCACTGTGGTCCAAATGCTGTGCTTTCTTCACAACCTCTGAGGTAATGGTGGTGGCTCTGGTGCTCCCTGGGTGGGGGAGGTTCCCTTACTACTGTCCAGTGTGGCCTGAAGAATGGCAACCTGCTCCCTCAGGGCAGGGAGTTGTCTGGAAATAGGGCAGCATATCAGTCTTCAGAAAGACTCCCAGAAGAATGCTGCCCCAGAGCCATTACAGTCTACCTTCTTGTTTATCCTGTTTAATTTTTTTCTTTAGTGATTGTTTTGTTATATATTATAAAATGTGTATGCTTAAATTGTTGGTGTAGTGTGCTAGAAAGGATATGACAGTGGTATGCACCTTACCCTCTTGAGGACATGATGTCAGAACCCCAGGTATAAATGAAATGGTATCAGGGGTGGGTGGGGTGAGGGGAAGCGGGAGTTTGGGCCTAAAGTGTGCCCTCATGAAACAATCAGCTAAAAGCTCTGACCCACCACTACGATAAGTGTTGACCTTCCTGTCAGCAAGATGCCCTACACAACAATTTAACAGAGAAAATACCCCGCTAATCAAACAGAGAAAAATCCAAACATCTGAGTGAGACACATGTAAACCTCCCCAGCCCAAACACAGCTTGGTGATTTGTGCTCTGAAAGCAATCAGCCCCAAAACAAGTCAGCTATGCACAAGGACAGACACAGTAAACATTATTTCAGTCTTGTCCTGTCAACTGCAGAGGGCAGACCTTTTCTAAATATTTAGAGTAAGTTAAGGAAAGAGGAAAGAGATTAGGGGTACTACAAAAAGCATGGCATGTAGTCTGCAGTGCCATGAGGCAGGTGCAGTTCTCATGAAATCATCCAGCAACAAAAAATACTGTATATAGAAGTGAATGTGATAGGTTAGGTTTGTTGTTAATTTCAGTCTATTTTTCTTCTAAAATCAACAAAATTGAAAAAAAGTATAAATATCTTTAGCAAGGAGGCAGTATATCATAGTGGCTAAGGGCACTGTGCTGCAAACCTGGAGACCTGGGTTTGAATCCCATCAACCCCCACTTGCATACTATGTGACCCTGAGCAAGTAACTTAACTTCCTTGTGCTTCCAGGTTGCACCTGTAAACAAGCTCCGGCTTTGTGTGCCTTTCCTGGTTAAACAATTTCCCCTTCCCTTCCCTAGTGTACATTATCCAACAACTTATGTTTTTGAAAAATATTATGGAAGTAAGAATATGGGGAGCTGACAGTACAGGAGGACTCTGTCAAAAGTCATAGTGCCTCATTAATTTTGATGGAGGTTTATAGTGCCATACAGATTTTGAAGGAGGGGGGCTATCACCCATGTCTCAGTCTCTGTTTTGCCCATGTCTGTGCCTGAACTACTACTTCGTCATAGGACGGTAAAGATTTTCCGGGGGGCTCATATCTCAGAGTCTGTGTTGCTCATCTCTGTGCCTGAATAGGTTAGGTGTAGATTAGGTATTAATTAAATCAGTCTGTGTTTCTTGCAAATTAACAAAATTAAAAAAAACTGTAAATATCATTAGTGTACAGCATCCAAAAACTTAATAATTCTTTATCTTTTGGAAAAATATTTATAAAAAATTTAAAAAAATAATAGGAAAGAAAGAAGTGATAAAGGGAGCAGACAGGACAGGAGGATTCTGTCTGAGGATTATAGTGCCTCACTAATTTTGAGGGGGGCTAATAATGCCGTACAGAATAGATTTTGAAGTGAGGAGGTGTCACCCACAGGTCACTCTCTGTGTTGCCCATTTCTCTGTGCTGCCTTGAAAGGTCATACTGCTGTAGACTCTGTGTTACCGATCTCGGTGCCTGAACTACTATCAGGTTATAGTGCAGCATAGATTATAAAGTGGGGGTGTCAGATCTCAGAATCTGTATTACCCATCTCTGTGACTGAACAACTACTAGCTCATACTACTGTAGACTCTGTGTTGCCCATCTCTGTGCCTGAACTTCTACTAGGTTATGGTGCTGTACAGATTTTGAAGGGGGATTGTCACATCTGAGACTCTGTGTTGCCCATTTCTGTGACTGAGAACTATTAGGTCATAGTGCCTCATATATTTTGAGAGGAGAGGGTGTCACCTCTCAAACTCTGTGTTGCCCATCTCTGTGCTTGAACTACTACTAGGTCACAGTGTTATACATATTTTGAAGGGTGGGGTCACATCTCAGACTCTGTTGCCCATCTCTGTGCTTGAACTACTACTACTAGGTCACAAGGCCCTACAGATTTTGAAGGGGGGGGTCTCATCTCAGGCTTTGTGTTGCTCATGGCTGCATCTGAACTAATACTACTAATTAAATAATTAAGTTAGACCCCAAAAAATGGATGCAGGATCAGAGTCTGTTATGGAATGGAACATGTGACCAACACTAGCAGTATGGATGAAATTGGTACACATAACAATAAGATAATACAAAATCACACATGCCCCCACAATGCAAAGCATCATGGGCTGCATATGCAAATCACCACAGAATGTTATGCTGGTCCAACTTTAAGCACATAACAATAAGAATATTTCCTGAAAAGAAATTCAGAAAACAAAAGGGGAGTTCACTGCTGAAGATATCATTAATACAACTGATAAAAATGAAACAACACAACCAGAAAAAGATGAAGCAATATAACCAGAAAAAACAAAGAATTTCGGTGAATCCTCTGATCAGTGTGGTTCGGCACTGTCAGCATTGCCCAAAAAATCAAATTAAAGTAAAACACAAAAACAGGTAGCCAAAACAGTTAGACCTAGAAAGTCAATGATTAAGGAAAAGGCTCTATCTAGTACCACTGGAAGGGGCACTCTACGATATGCCACTCATATATCTGGCTCCTTTGTCACAATGCAGTGCCTCTGATGTAGAAGAGGTTGTAAATGTCCAAGAACAAGATCACGATCACGATGTATCACAGTTACGCTCTTCCAAATGTGATGATTCAGAATGTGATATCGAGGCAGTAGAGGATGCCACCTGGGTTCCCGAATCCAAAAAGAAAAAACACAAACACATACAGTAAGCACCACCACTAACCATAACCAGTAGTGGAAAAAATTGATAGCAATCATAGTAACTCTTCTGGGGATGACACAGTGTGCATGAATCAGGGACAGAAACATTAGCCATCAAAATTGCTGTAGTTTTTGGCATGATGCCAGAATGTTCAGACTCAGTTGTGTGGAGTTATTTTCATATAAGTCCCAAAAATGAATGTTTTGCTGTCTGCACCTTTAGTCACCGGGAAGTTAGCAGGGGGCAGTAAGGGACCAGTTTGGGACAACATCAGTAAAATGGCATTTGCAAATAGCACATCCAACCATTTGGCTGGGCAACAGTCCTGAGCAAGGGAAACATATCTGCGATGAAAATAATCCTACAGGCAATAGTGATGTGACGAGATAGGGTAGAAAACAACATGTCCATCTGCACTGATAAAAGTATTTAGACAAGCTACAGCTTTGCCATTGCAGTCTCATGGTTTTTGCCCCTCCCCACACACAAACTATTTTTTTGAAATTTAAGTTTATTAGTTTTCAACATACCAACCAGAACAGAACCAAAATGTCCAAAATGTTAACAGACTGAACAAAACAAAATACCCCTCCCCCCACCTAAACCCTCACACCGTATACCAATAGATACCATATACATCATATCACGAATACCATACCCCCTCTCCCACACCCCCAAGAAAATATCAATACCCTCCCTAGGAAAACCCCACCGATTAACCATAGAAACAATCAAACATATAAGTCCCAACCTGTAAACCCCATAACCCCCACCCCAAATGGCTGCACCATCGTAAGACCTAAAGGAAAACCTCTAAATCTGGATATCATTATATATCTGGAACACTATAGCAATTCCCACAATCCCATGGCTCATATAAAGTCACATAAAGATCTAGAATCATCAAATATACAAAGGTAGTTACAATATACCATATACCATATGAGGGCAAGGGATCAGGTTGTCAGGTCCTGGTATTACTTCAAACACATAGCTTGTAATTTGCCCCACCTTTGTAGAACAGATCCATCCAATCTTTAAAACTGGCAATCAAACCTCAGATTGGAGAAACGACATCAGCTCCTTCAGCCAATCTGCATATGATAAAACCAAATGGTCCTTCCAACGTCTTAAGACCAGTTTCTTAACCGCCATGGACACTAGAGCCATATGGTAATGACATTCTACAGTATGTATACTAGAAAAATCTCCCAAAACACAGACTTCAGGACAAAATAACCACTAAGGCCTAGAAGGGGATCTAGATTCCTTTGAAGTAGAGACCACAATGGTGCTACCTTAGGACACTCCCAAAAAATGTGAATTAAATTGCCTCTCTAGCAAGCACCTAAAACAGTCTGCATTGGAGACCATTTTACGCTGAAAGAGTTTAACAGGGGTATAATAAAGATTATTCACGATATAGTACTGTATTAATCTCAACCTATCCTGAGTGTGATATCTATACAAGTTACGCCAAATGTTTGTCCAAACCGGGCCGGCATCAGGAAGAAGGTCTGCCCAGACCGAAGAGCCCTCAACCCCCTCAGGTACCCCAAAGTTTAATAGGTATGAATAAATTAAGGATACGGAATGGGGCTGGGAAGCAAGGTTCACAATATTAGTTAGGAAAGGTTGACTACCATTGCCTAAAAGAAGTACTGAATTTAGTACTCACTAGGTGTCAAGCTGGAAAACTTTAAAGATTCCTTGCTAGGTATATCAAATTTATTAAGAATCTCATCTGATGGTAGCAGCAGGTCTTGACTAAACAACTGCTCTCAGTAGCCTCCTTAAGTTGTGGGACCCATCCTGGAAATATCCAAGAATTCCAAGTTTAACATTAGGGTTTCAACACCACTGCTGTCCTAAATCCAACTCACCGGAGATCTGAAAGAAGTTGAGACACTGTAACCAAGCTCTTAGATTCTCGGCCACCACTTTATTTGGAATCAGCTGAGAAAGAGCCCTCAAGGCAAATAGAACAAGAGGAGATATCCAGCCCAAGTTCAAAGAGAAGTCCTTTCCAGTTGAAGCCAAATTGGACCAGTGTTCTAAACACCTGAGGAGAACCATCGCCTCAATCTCAAAAGGTGGGCCGCCCAGTAATATAGCTGAAGATTGGGCAATCAGAACCACCCCTCTCCCTAGGAGCTAGAGATTAACATAGGAACGCCGAGCTCCCTTCCTTCACCAGATAAAACTGGAAAATAATTGGTGAAGCTGCTGGAAAAATGAAAGGGGAATCCAGAGATTAGTCAGGTTCAGTGGGTAAAAGATCCGGGGAAGTATATTCATTTGAAGAATATTAATACGCTCCCAGAGCGAAATCGGGAGAATTGACCATCTTTGCAAATCCTGACTAATCAAATCCCGAACTCTATCCAAATTTAATTTCTTCAACAGAGAAAGGTCAGTAGAGAAATGTATGCCCAGATACTTGATAAATCTGGGAGTCCATCTCATCCCGAAGGAAAGAAAGTCCTGCTTATTGACATAGCAATTTAAAGGGTAAACCTCACACTTGGAAATATTCAACTTATAAAGAGAAAAGAAGCCATACTTCTTAATAATATCAAGAGCTGCCTCTAGAGATGTTACTGGATCCATTAAGTGAAGCATGACATCATCTGCATACACAGAGCAAACTAGGTCACGTTGTTGAAGCCTGACACCTCTCACCTGAGGAGACGATTTAAGTTTAATCAACAAAGGTTCCAAAATAAATTAAATAGCAAAGGAGAGAGGGCAGCCCTGCCTGGTACCAGCAAAGAGCCGAAAGGAAGAAGAAAAACCCATTACAATAGATCTTAGCCGAGGGCATCTATAAAGCACCCAATCGTATCCAAGAAAAGCTGAAACCTCATCTCACCCATTACGCCCAGAGAAAGGACCAATCAACCCGATCGAATGCTTTCTCAGCATCAAGAGAAATCAGGGCTATCGGACCCGTTGCTGCTTGAGCGTACTGGGAGATATGTGACAGGGTTCTCAGATGATCCATCGCTGACCTCCCGGAGACAAAACCAGCTTGTTCAGGACTCAGCAGGTTCATCCATACTTTTTTGATCCTTTCAGCTAAAATCTTGGCTAAAATCTTAATACCATAATTTTGAAGAGAAATGGGGCGGTAATTACGGGTCTGCCAAATCTTTATCTGCTTTAGGAATTAGAACAATTGTAGCCTCAAACATTCGGGTCAAGTTCAGAAGAAATTGGTAAATAGTTATATAATTATAAGGATAGGTATAGGGTCTTCAGCAAACACTTTATAGAAGTTTGCCGGAAAGCCATCTGGCTCTGGAGTTTTATCTGATACCAGGAAGCGAAGTACTACCTATTTCTTCTGCCGAGATAGGTGCTAGTAAACTCGCCTGCTGAGTCTCCGATAAACAAGGGATGTCTACTGTTCTAAGATATTCCATGATGGCTGAACTAGAAAAGGGAGGAGGAGGGCATCTATAGAGCTCTGAATAATAATCCTTAAAAATACTCGCAATGTCTCTAGGCGAAGAAACTACCTTACCATCCGGAGAGGACAGCGAAGGAATAATCCTTGAACCCTCTAATGAACGGAGGAGTAAAGCCAGTAACTTACCGGCCTTTTCACCGGACTCAAAATATTTTGCTTGGGTTTTTAACATGTAATACTCAGTTTTTTCTTTCAGAAGGTCTGAGTACTCATTTTTAACTAGCAAAAGCTCCTTAAAATCCTGTGTCGAGGAAGTAGCAGCATAGCTAGCCTCTAGGTCCCTACTTTACTCATCAGGAGCCAAAGACTTCGCCATCCTAGTCCTTTTCCTAAAAAGCTCATTTTAATAAGTTCCCTAAGATAGCATTTCAGCGCACCCCAAACCATATCAATTCTAGAAGTGGAATTCAAATTGTCCGCCAAAAAAGAGGAAATCCAGGAGCGAATATCAAAGACAATCTTTTAACAGCTGTGTATTTAATTGCCATATTGAATCCCGAGAGTATCCAGGATCTAGAGACAGTTGCGTCCAGACTACAACATGATCTGACACAATTATCGGTCAATACCAGAAGAAAGAATATTCGGGAAAAGGAGAGCTGACTAAAATCATGTCTAACCTTGACTTAGTTCCATGCAGTTGAGAATAGAAGGAAAAGGCACGACCGAAGGATTAGCTAGGCGCCAGGGTCACCTAGACCAAACATCGAGACCATATCTGAGAAGGCACGCTGCGCCCGGGAGGTGGGCGCTCATCTGGTGGTTCCCTATCTAAGGTGGAGAAAAGGGCAGGTTCCAATCCCTCCCAGTATAAACTGAGCCAGGAGAAACTTAGCCAATTTATTAGCCAAGGCCATAAAAATTGGGTTACCTCAACTGGGCTTACAAACAGAACCCAATACTACCCTGTCCCCATTCAAACTACCTTCCACCAAGACAAACCTCCCTCCGGGTCTATGGCCACCTGCTCCTTATAGAACAATACATGTTTTTTATAGTACTAACTCCCTTACTGAAACTTGAATTTCCAGCAAGGTAAGCCTGGGAGAAACCAGATCGGGAGAGCAGTCTGGATTCATCTTGGGATAAGTGTGTCTCCTGCAAAAACAGGATGTCAATATGGAATAAGGAACAGTGGTTAAAGGCCTGTAATCTCTTAACCCGATCCCTGAGCCCTCTAACATTCCACGACGCTATCTTAACATTGTTCTTAGCCATTTCAAAAAAATAAAGACGTTAATATGTGTCCAGACAGAGGCAACATAATATATAACTGCATGGTGCACCACATTGAACAACCCCACCCAGAAATGAACTATATCAGTAAAGCAACAATCATACAATATATCTGGGACATCTACTACTAATCCCCAATCCCCAACCCTCATCCCTACATCAGAAAACCGAAATTTAACAAATAATCAAACCTCAGAATCAAGTAAACCCCCCCTCCATCCCAACTCCGAGAACATTTGACCAAGTCATAGAAATAAAACCAGAACCCCCCTCCCTCACCCTCCCAATCCGCCCAACCCACGTCCCATACCCCCAACCAAACAAAACATAAATATTTACAATGGGTAGGCCAAGCCTGAATACGCCAGAAGTTACCTGATCAACCAAAAGCTCAGGCCCCTGAACCCCAGCGAACCTCCAAACCCCCAGAGTCAGGGACCAGCACCCATAAAGAAACAGAATCAGTGATCCTCCCAGGAGAATGCCAACCCCTGCTACCAGGGCCGTCATCCCCGAGAGTCCCAACCCCAGGGGGGAGGTTAGCTAACCCCCCAAAATATGGCTCGTGATTCCACATCTAGCAAGCAAGTCCGCCGAGCTCGACTCCCCCACCGCCACCTCCCCCATAGTCAGTAACACAAATACAAGGAAAAAGGTATAGAAGAGTAGGGAAGAGGGACAATAAAAGGGAAATATGGGTAGTAACATACCACCCTTTATGGTAGCCCCCAGTCCCAAAACGGCTTTAACAGGCTGTACCCCAACACCCAAATAAGGCCAAACCAGAATGAGATAACGGAAAGGGAAAAGAACTCCTACCCGAGACAAGGCAATCCAAGAAAAAGAGGAAATCCAGGAAACCAACATAATCCAAACAGAATTGTCATGTAAGTCTTCCTGCCACCGAGATTTCGTCCAGAACGTTGTTTCCAGGGGGATCCAAAAGGCCGACGGACCCACAGAGGTCTGTCTCCCCGGAAGTCACCTCCAGAAACAATCACCTCCAAAACTGAGTACCGCCGGCAGGGCAAATGGCTGAAATCGGGGGGGGAAGCACAGCCGAACCGGAGCCTGCCACCACAACCCGAACCCAGGCCAAGACCTCAGGAGAAAAGGGGGAGTCCCGCAAAGAAAATGGAAAGACCAGAGGACAGCAAAGGTGAAAGGCAGGAAACCAGAGAGAGAGGAGAAAACGAGAGGCAGGGCGAGGCCCCCACCAAGTAAGCTTCTTCACAAAATTTAAACAGTAGCAGAGGTAATTTTAGCCCCAGCGATAGTTAGGATTCAGTTCCTCCGACAAGGCCATTCAAGAATTTCAGCCACGTAATTTAAATAAGTCCGGCAGTTTAACTTCCAACTCTTTACTAGCCACCTCCGGGGAGCTGTAGCTTGCTGTGGTGCCGCTTATCATAACTTTTAAAATCGCTGGATACACCATTCTAAATGGAATAGAAGCTGCAATCAATTTTTGCACTACTGGATGGTAAGCTGCTCTTTTCTCCCGAGTCTCCTTGGGTAGGTCCTGGGTGATCCTGATTTTCGACGAGCCCCAGAATATGTCCTTCAGCTCCCGAGATTTCATAAAAACATGATTCCTCTCCACATAGCTCAAAAATTTTACAATAATGGGACATGGAGGGGATCCTGGAGGAGGTTTAGATCTCAAAGAACGATGAGCTCTCTCTAAGTGATAGGTAGGGCTAATAGGGGAAGGACCAACAATTTTGCAGAGGAATTTTTGCAGAAAGACCATGATGTCTGGGCCTTCCTCTGATTCGGTATACCAGAATTAAAAGATTATTTCTGGTTTCGTCCTTCTAAATCCTCGGTCTTTGCTTGTAATTTTTGATTGTTGTCTGAGCTCAGTAATTCCATTTCAGCTCTAGACTTCCACGCCTCCGAGGAAATTAGCCTTGCTTCCATATCTGTGACTCTTGTAGAGACTGAGGAAAGATCGCTGTGTAACAATTTTAATTCCCCTGCTAAGTCCTGAAGAATATCTTTCAGGGGTGTAAGCTCTTGAAGAAACTTGTCCTCAGATAGTGGTACAATCTGCTGCCCTTTCTCCCCACCTCGATCAGCTCTGGTAGGGGCCTGGTTCCTCTGCTTCTTGGAGGTCTTCTCTGGGGAAGCAGGAGGAGTGTGTCTGACTGAGGCCTGCCTGCTATCTACCTCCATCTCAAGCCAGCAACCGTTTATTTTCACTACTTCAGTCACCAAATAATGGTAGAAACTTTCCCCAAGCGTTATTGATATAAATTAGTCAAAAAGATAAACAGGATGGCAGGTTAAATGCACAAAAAGGTGACCAGCGGGGGGAGCTCAGAAACTCAGATGCTCTCTAGCCAGATGCCATCACGTGACCCCCCCCACACACAAACTAAACAGCAGACCATTACTGCGGAGCTTGAACAAAAAACTGCCTACAATACAGCACATCAAGTAACATTAAACATGCATCAGTTAACAGCTGAATGTATTGCCAAGGACCTGCAATGATTTTCTGTGCTAGAGAATGATGGTTTTAGAGCCCTTTTAAAATATTTTGCTCCATGTTACAACATACTAGGCCATAAAGATTTTGTAACTGTTCCCAAAACGTCTGAATGCATGCAAAGTAAAATAACCTGGCTCTTAAAGATAGTGAATGTGGTGCAGCGGCCCGTGACCACAGACATTTGGATGAGTTCTCAAACCACGGATTGAATGTACATCACAAGAACATTGGGTATCACAACTGTCTTCAAACACCACCACCACAAGCAGCAGAGTACAGGAAGAAATATAAAGAATGGCAGCTGTTTAGGTTAGCATGTTTGATAGGCATCACACCACTGACAATATTTTGAAAGAGTTGTGTGACAAAATTTCTGAGTGGTTAAAGCCCCTGGGACTCAATACTGTATTGTGGTTTCAGACAACAGTGCCAATATTGGGCGCTATTTACAAATGGTAGGGGGGATACTCGTGATTCGCAAGTATCCTCCCAGGTGCAGCTCATCACCCAGCAGAAATCCACGCAGGGACCATATTCATGAACAGTGGTCCTGCCCGGCTCTGATATACAGCCCTATCCCCCTGTGCACAGCAACGCAGGGGCAGTTTGGTGAGGGGTGGACCCAGCAGGGCAGCCAGTTGGCTGCCCGGACCGGGACCTCTAGTGGATCACTTGCACTCATTAGTCACCATGTTGCCAATGGGTGCATAGGCAAACAGTGTACTGAGGTGTGGGGGACCCCATCTGCACATCCCCAACCCTCCTAAATGTGCCCCAGAGCCAGGGGTGGACACATTGAGGGGCCCATTGACCCCCGCAATCCCCACCAACCTCAGTGGTGCCATTGGGATGTAACAATTATGGCTGCCTCCAGAAGACATAGCCATCCATCACCCCCCATGCAAGGTACCCATGCTGATGTGAATGGCGCAGAGTGCTACCAAGCCCCCACTCCTGTCCTCAGCTTGCCCCCATGTGGAGCTGCTCATTTGGCTGGTGTGCTGGGCACCTGGGGAGGCATGCCAGGATCATGCATGGCACACAGGGGACATAGTGTGCATGGCCAGTGCGGGTGGGCTATGCACTGGGTTTATGCTTCGTGTAACCCATTCACACCATTTGTGCATAGGGCCCATTGTTAGTGCATTTAAATGTTGTAGTTTTACTCACATTCTGTGCTTTGTACACTTATAAAATCTGTTAGTATAAGATTTCCTTTCCACTGACAACAGAATGATAACACTAGTGGGAGCTGCAAAGAAAATCTGTGGCCATTTTAGTCACTCTTTAAAATCACGTGGTATCTTGGCTAACCTCCAGAAAAAAATGGCTTGCCAATACAGCAACTAAAGCAACATGTTCCAACAAGATTGAACTCAACATTTTACACAGTGAGAGACTTCTCACACAAAAGAAGGCAGTCCATGAATATACCACATAGCACAACGCAGCAGATAGTGTTGTGCTGATTTCATTCCAGCGCGGGGCCTCATGGAGCATCTTACATTGCTCTTGACTCCCTCTGAGGAAGCAACTCGACAGATTAGCAAAGAGAATGCTACTGTAAGCCAAGTTATTTCCATTTTAAATTTGCTGAACAAGGAACTCAGGAGACTGAGTAGAGGTTTTGAACAAAAAGGAGACACATTTGGTGCATCCCTCGTGGACTGACTGATACACCAGTTCCAAAATTGCAGAAGACTTAACAATAATATGACAGACAAAAAATTTTCTTCTTTAGACTCTTCTTAACCCTCAGTTTAAGTTGCAACAGCTGCCTCCTTCAGATCTCAGTGATTGTTACCATGCATACAAAAACATGCTGATTTCAGCAACTGCACAAGAAAAGGAAGAACTCTATTTGACAATGCAAGTGAATCATGTGCTGTGGCTGATGCATCTGATGATGCAACATGTATTGGTGGCGACAGCAATAATTTCCACTTAGTGCCACTATGTACTTCTTTATCAACATTGGGTAGTCCTGCACCAAGTTCTCTTTCATGACCCTTGAAAAAGGCATGTCATTCTGAAAAGCAGACAGGTGACTCTTACACCTTTTGGTCAAAACTCATGGACATTGATAATTCAGATGGGTATGTTGTGGAGCCGCCTTCTTTGTCTTTGTTTGATATGGTGGATGCCTATTATGAGAATCACTCATTAATATTACTGATGACCCTTTTGAGTACTGGCTGGGAAAGAAAAACATCTGGCCTGCACGATCTGCCTTTGCTATATAGCTTATTAGCTGCCCTACCACTAGTGTTTACTGTGAACGTGTATTTAGTACGGCTGGAAATGTTGTATCTGATAGCCTCACAAGGCTTGCTCCTAAAAATGTACAGCACCTTACCTTCCTAAAAGTCAATCTCAACAAATTCTCTTACCAGTTCAGTGAAGAGTGGCAGGAATATAAAAGTGATGATGACGAACAGCTGCTACAAGTGTCTCAGAATAAGGGGGCTTCATTGGCAGTGTTTGAAGATGATGGTGATGATATTTAATTTAATGATCTATTTATTTGAATTCAGAGGACAAAAGTCAGCAACCATAACAGAAAGATTAAGTAAAAAGAATTCCTTCGTGTGAGGTCACGGTGTATATTAAATGCATTGCTGTATGTGTTTTTCACATTCAGTTTGGGAACCCAAGTGGAGTTTAATTTGTTTATTCAGCAAGTTAAAAATACCAACACACAGTGAACAATTGGATGTCTGGGGTGGAGGGCAGCACCAAGGGGGAACACAAAGAAAAAAACATGTGCACTGCCACTGTGAGTGGTGGTCCCCACAGTCCTCATGTCCCCCACTGTGTGGGTCACTTCCGGCTTGATGACGGGGAGCAATGATGGGGCTGTGGACTGGCAGGTGGGCTTCATGCCAGGAGTAGGTGGTGGTCAGGGCCAAACAACTCCAATAAAAAAAGTATTTTTTTATACCATAATTGACTGCACATAGCCGCCATGAGTTCCAGCCCCCTGTGGTCCTTGGGTCCTGCACCATGAGAATCCTCAATGACTTGACAGGGGAGTGGTGATGGGGCAGGGGACTGGCAGGTGGACCTCATGGTAGGAGTAGGTGGTAGTCAGGGCTAAACAGCTCTATAAACCACAAAACTATCATAACTGACTGCAGTTATTAGTTGTGGAAGCTTGTAGGACATATCCACGAACTGCAATGCCGGGTGGTGGTGGCAGTGGTGGGTGGCAAGGTCAACCAGATAAAAAGTAAGTTACAAAACACAAGTGGTAAAACATTAATTGGCCAATCAGGCAGGAGTGTGTGGGATGGTTTAGGGCCCATGATGCTTGGTATACCACCAAGTAGGCAAGCAAAATAATTACAAATAAAAAACATAACATTTTATTTATTGTAGTCTCGGAATTACAACACCTTTGAGCCAGAGGGTCATGTACAAAGGCTCCATGTTAAGGGTAAGGGAACAACAAGGTATTGACATGGTACAGGCAAATGTCTGCACAAATTACAAATAATACATGATATATACAGATAAATAATACTCAGTAATGCATAGTAAGTGCTGTTGGTTACATAGGTTACGGGTTTCCCTCCTGGAAAAAGCAAATACTGAATGCATCATAATAGGGGACTTAAATCTCAAATGGAATGATGCCTGCACCAGTAGGCTTAAGGACCTCTGTGATGAGCACGGGTTAACTCAGATCACCCCTGAGGTCAACTGATCAAATGAAAAAAAAAACTGCTCATAGTTCCTTACTGGATGTTACGCTCAACAAGCAACATAACATCTCCAACAGGGGGGGTCTTCCATAATTATTTGCGTGATCACTGCACTATTGCCTGCACCAGGTGCTCCCCACACCTCATTTCCACCTCTACCATCAAATTAAAGTGCAGTCTAAAGCACTTCTGCCTCCCTGCTTTTCTGACAGATCTTAGGAATATCATGTGGCAGGACTTCTATCTTGCACCTTCTGTGACTGAAGCCTTCAGCAACTTTCAGGTTCCGTTAAAAAGGGTAATAGACAAACATGCTCCCTTGAGAAAGGTCAACCTGACTGGTTCAGCCCGTCCCTGAAAAGGGCTCTGCAATCCAGAGACATCCTATGGAAAAGGGCAAGGAAGTCACAGTTTGAATCAGACTGGCTCTCCTTTCGGGTAGCCAGGAATGCCTGCACTAAACTGGTCAGGGCCAAAAAATTGCAGTTCTTTCAGTCCACCCTTGAGGAAAACAAACATTGCTCCACCACGTTTTGCCAAATCCTGAGAGAGGTCAAAGGACACTCCACTACCAACCCAATCCCGGCCAAAATTGTTGTGAATAATAATGCCTATACAGACAGGTCTGAGATCCTCGATCAACTCAATAACCATTTTGCTACCACAGGCTTTGCAATTGATGCCTCACCTGTCAGCAAACTGTGTGCCCCAAGCACCGCCACTGTAGGTACTAGCCCTGCCCCTGTCCCCTGTACCAGCCACCTTCCCCTTCTATTAATGTCAATGTCAATGTCATCTTTATTTATAAAAAGCACCTTTCAAAACCAAGGCACCTGTACAAAATCAACAAAACAATTAATAAAACTAAAATTAACGTATAAAATCCCATGGCTGCAATACTAATAATTGGCATATGCCATATTAAAAAGGAAAGTCTTTAATGCTGTTTTAAAACTTTGAATGGTTGTGCTATCTCGAACCTGTTTCCAGCCAGTATCCTTTAAACAGGTGGAGGACCTTCTCCTTTCTTTGGATACCAAAAAGAGTGCTGGTGCAGACTCGTTAGAACCCTTCTTTCTAAAAGCAGAATTCTATTATTTAACTGCACCAATTACTCACCTATTTAATAGATCACTTATGCAAGGATAGCTACCACCCAGCTGGAAAATTGCCCATATTGTCCCCTTGTTCAAGTCGGGAGATCCCACAGACTTGAACAACTATAAGCTAATCTTGATTCTTCCTGTACTGTCCAAGCTACTAGAAACAATTGTCAATTCATAACTGAGGGAGTACAATGGATTGTGAAAACATTCTCAACCCAGCCTAATCGGGGTTTAGACTGAAGCACAGCACCATGTCAGCTCTTGCCAAAGTATCTAACGATTGGTTAAAAGCCCTGGACAGCAAACAGCACACCTATGTACTCTTCCTTGCTTTCAGTAAAGCATTTGACATGGCTGATCACTCCATCCTGCTTGATACTCTGGGTAGCATTGGCCAAACCCCTGCTGCAGTAAACTGGTTCCATTGTTACCTCACAAATAGAAGACAACAAATTAAAACACAAGGGGAACTGTCCCCACTTAAAATTCTGCCCCGAGGTGTACCGCAAGGTTTCATCTTGGGGCCTATCCTCTTCGCACTCTACATTAACCACATTGATTCTAGCATCCTTGCAGGAAATGTTCGCCTTTTCACAGATGACACAGTCCTTTATACAACCAACTCCTCACTAGATACTGTTCATAAGGAACTGCAGCAAGACTTTCTCACCCTCCAATATAACCTGCTGAGCGTTAAGCTTTTGCTCAATGCAAAAAAACAAAAGCTATGATTTTTCCGCAGACCCCCCCTAACAATATGAAGACATCTGGCCTGCCCCAGATTACCACCCTCCTTGGGGAACCCTTGGAAATGGTGGATAAATTTAAATATCTGGGAGTCTGGTTGTATAACAAACTCTGTTTCAGTGTCCATCTGTGTGAGTTAACAAAAAACTAACTAAGGAAGTGCCTTGGCATATTCTTCCGCATAAGACATCTTCTCACTCATAAAGCCAGGAAGCAGCTGATTTAAAGAACCTTTCTACCTCTGCTTGATTACGTGGATTTTCTATATAGTCACTGTCCCCAGTATGCACTCCAGAAGCTTGATACACTCTACCATCGTGCCTTGAGATTTGTACTTGATATACCATTCTGGACTCATCGCTGCTTGCTGTACCAGGCAATTGGTTGGCCATCCCTCCTCCTTCTGAGGAGGCAAATAAATGCCCTCATGTGGATCTTCAGGGTGCTCTCCAACAAACTCCCTTCCTACATCTGTAATCTGTTTGAGCGGTCGACAGGTGTATATGACCTATGGAATTCCTCCCTTGTCCTTCTCAAGTTACCACGAACACGGACTCTCCATGGCGCAGCTGGCATCAGCTCCTTCCTACCATCACTTTGGAATAACTCACAAAAGTTCTTAAACTCTCCCACCTACCCAGCCCATATGTACTCATACAACTACTTTTTAGATGCCTGAAAACTATGTGCAACTGTTTCAGGTAATCCTTGACACACAACCTGAATACACCCTTAGCTCATGGACCCCCCCTGGCCTTCCTATTCTGCAGTCCCTTAGGGTAAGTACCCCTCCCCAAGCTCTCTCCCTTCTTCCCTTTCCCCCTGTGGTAACCCTCCGGGGGACTTTAACATAGCAGAGTTTCCCCTCCCTCCCCTCATGTGTTTTCCTATCCCCCTCCCTGCTCTATACTATGTGTCGCTGCCATCCTCTCCTGCCTTGCTCTTTTACTGTTCCTAAACATCCTATGATGAAGTATTTGTGTATGTAGCCAGCCTTGCTATCTACAGTTTATTCCTGATATCATCTTATCTTGAAATGTTATTTATAATTGGACTGTTTTCCTGTCTGATATGTCCTGATTCATTGTAAACTGTATATGAAAATTGTTCTGTGTGTCCAGGACCATCTTGCAAATGAGTTCGCTCAAGGATGTAACTGCCTGGTTAAATAAAGTTTGATTGATTGATTGATTGATTACAGGTTTCAGTTGTCTTAGGGAGGGAAGGGAACATTGTTTAACCAGGAGTAGCACACTAAGCTGAAGCTGGTGTCCAGATGCGACCTGGGAACACAAGAAGTTAAGTGACTTAAGTATCTTACACATCAAAATTAGTGGTCTGAGAGGAAGACCTTGTCAGTAAACATATGCAGATTGAGGAGATAGTGAGAAGTTCTTGGAGAGTACTAGGGTAGGGGTAGGAATGGGTAGGTATTGTAAAGAGAGAGGTAATTGGGAGGAACAAAAGGGTAGTAAGTTAATGTAGGAAATAGTGTAAGGCATGAAAGAACGGGGGGAGGAGTCAGAGGGAGTTAGGTTGGGCACTCACAACTAAAGCATTTCATTAGATGTTGTCAAAGTTTGGTTTTGAAAGGCCCAATTTAGGTAACAGATAGGAGGTCAGGAGGAAGGCTATTTAATCAGGATGGTGCTGTATACATGAAAGAGCATTGTGCCTAGTGTGCATCAAAAAAGAACCTGAAATGTGGGGTTGGCAGTACTTCTAGTGCAATGGTGGTTATTTGTTCTGTTTAGGAGCTGCAACAATGTGGGTGGGGCTAATCCAAGGCTGATTTTCATCGGGAAGAGGGAAGTATGGTAGGAGATTCGGCCCTGGAGATTCAACCAGTTTGCTGTGTTATAGAGGTCACAGGTGTGGGTATAGAGATGGGAGTCAGTGACTAGGCAGCAGGCTTTGTAAAGAGAAACAGTTAATCTCTTGAGGGTAGTATTAGTGGCAGAGCCATATATTATTAATCCAAAGTCAATAATTGACAGGATGGAGCTAGAGATGGCAAGATGAAGTGCTTCTTGGGACATGCTGTGCCTGTGTCTACAGAAGCCCTAGCCTGATGCTTACAGCTCTAGAGATTATGTTTACATGATCTTTGTAGGATAGTTTACTGTCGAGTGTTATACCCAGATATTTGAAGTTGTAGACCTGTTCAAGGACGTGTTGAGGTTGTTAGTGATGCATAGCTGGGCATTTCTATGCTTGTTGTGAGGGCTGACAAAGAGCATTACTTTTTTTTTTATAGCTCATAATTAGTTTCTGATTGGAGAACCAAGACTCAACTGCAGTGAAACCTTCCTGCAGACTGCTGACAAGAGGTAGAGGGTCAGGCTGGCTGGTGAATAGCACATCATCATCAGCATAAAGGAGTATGTTTGTAGGACAGGCTTGGGGGAGGGTATTTAGGTAGAGGCTAAAAAGGAGGGGATCCAAGATTGAGCCCTGAGGGACTTCAGAGTGCACCAGGTGGCTGATTGAGAGCATATCCAGTATTTTGACTCTTTGGATTCTGTCCTCCAGGTAACTTTTGAATCATATAGTGATGTCATGTGAGAGTCCAAGGGTGGGTAAGGACCTGAGTAGTAGTGAATGTCTAACAGTTTTGAACACCTTAGTGAGGTCAAAGTAGATTGACCCCACTAGGTGTCCATGACCTAGAGACTTATGGATGAAATTTGTGTATTCTAGAAGGGCAGTGGTGGTGCTGTGTCCCTTTTCTAAATCTGTGCTGTTGGGCACATTGCATATTGTAAGTGGTAAGGTACTCAATTGATCTGCAACAATTTGCTCTAATGCTTTAGAGAGGAGTGGCAAAATGAAGATTGGATGGTAGTTTGAGTGAGTGGCCCTGTCACCGCTCTTGTAAATGGGTGTCACAATTGCTGCTTTCCAAGCTGAAGGAAACTGGCCAAGATGGAAGAATAGGTTGAGTATCTTAGTGAGGGGTGTCAGGACTGAGTCAAGGGTGAGACAGAGCAATTTAAGGTTGAGGGTGCCCCCACTACATCAAGATTTGCTAAGGGCATGCAGTAAGTATTTATAGCTAACACGGTAGTTATTGTCTTGAAGTAGAAAGGGGGTGCATTTGGCGGAGGATTCACTTTGATATCATTGAGCTGACAAGGGGGATCATTAAAGAAGTTGAGAGGTAGTACACCACTCAGGTCAGTGAAAGCGGTGTTGAGAGTATCTGCTATTTCTTTAGGGTCTTGAGTGGTAACACCATAAGAATTGAGCACTGTAGGTGGGGATTTATTGTGCTTGCCAGTAATGTTTTTTATGTTCTCCCACAATTTTTTGCTATTTCCCCAGGAGTTGGAGAATTGGTCTTGGAAATGGGCAATTTTGGCAAGGTATACTGCATGGGTGCAGGCTTTTCTGGCCTCCTTGTGTCATTGCCATTCTCCTGTTTTTTTGTGGCCTGCGCTATGTGCCAGAGGTGGTCATGGGAAGCCATGAGGTTTAAGAGGAGTGCAGTAATCCTAGAGTTGCTAGCTGACTTACTCTTCTGATATTTGAAGGGAGCAAATATGTCACATGCTTTATTGAAAATCGAGATTAAGTGGCCTAGTGCAAGATCAACACTTGGTGTTAAGTCAGTTAGTGACCAGTCACACATATGAAGGTGTTTTCGAAATTGTTCAAGTTGACCTTGCCTTAGCATGCACTGGAAGGACAGTTTATTAGGGGGTCTAGGATTCTGGCTTGACTACTGGCACGTGATTGGGGAGTGGTCACTGAGGGAGTTAGGTAGGACCACAGTGTCCTTAAATTTTCCAGGTGGCTTGTGAAAATATAGTTTAGCCTAGTGGGGGATTGAATCAGTTGGGTGAGGCAGACTGCTGCAGCAGCGTCCTTGAAGGGGCCAGCCTCAGGTACATACCAGTTGATACTGAAATCTCTGTGCGACAATCTCCATGCTATTTGGCAGTTTGGTGATGTAGTCAATGACTGGGTCAAAGTCAGTACCTATGTCCTTGGGGAGGATATAAGCTGACAGAACAGGACAGTGAGTGACTTCCCTTTGTGACCCAGGGCTACTTTGACTGCCATAGCCTATGCACTGTTCCCAGCAGACAACATTGCAAGGACATGTCACTGAAGGGTATCAGAGAGGTAGATGGCACAGCCCACACCCATTTTTCCAAGCCAATCAGCTCTGAAGAGAGTGTAACCTACAAGGGCAGCAGTGGAGTCAGGTGTTTTGGGGGAGAGCTAGGTTTCAGCAGTGGCTAGAATGTCAGGCTTGTGCTGTTGAACCCAGACTTGCAACTGGTCTAACTTAGGAAGTAGACTGTGGACTTTGAGGAAGGCTATGTTAAGTCCATTGGAGCTAGTATGTTTATTGTGTGATTTGTGCAGAGGACTGGGGTTAGGGTGCACATTACCCTAGAGTAGCAAGAGTAGGAGGGCTTGCTGGATCAGCATGAGCTTCAGCAGCTTAGGTCTGTGGATAGTATGTCATTTTTGGACATATTTAGTCCACAGGGGCAAGGGGTGTGAGGCATAGTGCAATGCTAGAGAGAGAGAGAGAGTTATCTGGACCACTGGGGATAATTAATACCAGAAGGGTGGTGAGTGTAAGAGGGTAAGCAGTGGGCCCCATCATTTACCAGTTGCCTGTCCAAGGGAGATTTGGGAATTTAAGTGTGCAAGTAGGATTTATGGGGCAGGAGTGTTTGAGAAAGGTAAGAAGTCTGTGGTAGACAACTGGGACATGCTAGTTTGGTGACAGTTCTTAAGGGAGGAAAGGGGGGTAGAGTAGTAATAGGGACTGGGCTAAGGCAGCTGTGAGTGAAGGATAAGATAGAAATACTGTCCATCTTACTTTGGGCCAGCCAGGTAGTGCAGGGGTATGATGCTTACCTTTGCTAGAGATGGTTGAGGGCTCAAGTCCCAGAGGAGTAGGTGATAGAAATAGAATGGGACACTTGGAAGATTGAGCAGTCAGCTAGTGAAGTAGTGGGAGGAAAGGGCAAGGGGTAACAGAAGCTGAACTGAATGTGAGGGCACACTAGTGACTCCTAGTGGTCATCAAGTATAACCATCTGCTAGAAAAGTGGGGACTTAGAAACCTTAGTAAAAAGAGATCACATGACCAAAGCCACTGTTTTTTGGTGCTGGGAAAAAGCAAATTCCGTTTTGACGATCCTGGATTCCGGGATTTTTCTGGTGTTTGGGAATCCAATTTCCGGGATTTTTCTGGTAATCCAAAAACGTAACATTATTTATTCATTTTAAGTAATAAATTTGTCTGTCAGTGATTTATTATGTTTTTATGCAGATTTGAGCCACATCAGCAGAAAACAAGAACATGTAATCTCATATTGCATGTTATATTTTTATTATAGACTAGCAACCAAAGTTTTGCATCTACCAACTATCAAGGCTAGTGACTGTGGAACTCAATTGAGTTCCACAGTCACTAGCCTTGATAGTTGGTAGATGCAAACTGGCATAATTATTTAAATATTCCCATCTCAGATCAAGGCAGCAGGTCAAATTAAATGGTCTCATACAACAGTAACATTTTTCTTGCAAGGAGGAACCAATTCAGATGTCTGTTTGATACTAAATAGACACCAAAATCTAATTTGTTTTAATGCTGGCAATGTGTTCTGTGACATGTATAATAAAAACTTCTCAAAGTTAAAATGCAATTCATGTGTTTTATTTTAATTAGATTTACAAAGATAAACATATGCAAAAAAACACAAATCAATTCAAGTATTGGCCGCTGAACATAGTTTGACAAATATGCTACCTAGACAAATACGCTACCCAGACAAATATGATATACAAACAAATACTCTGCACAGACTACATGAACTAAAGCATACTATGTGAAGGACAGTAAGATCTAACCCATAGCTATATAATGCAGAGATACTACATATTGCACGTCTACACTATTGTAGAGTGAAGCACCTTTTCCATACAATGTTGCACTAGAACTGCACGTCTATGTCATTGCACAGTGGAGCACCTTTTTGTTTTCTACAATATTGCACTAGAACTGCATGTTTACAAGTTTATTGCACAGGGGAGCACCATGTTTCTGCAATAGTACATCAAAATTGCAATTACACAAATGAGGGTGGGAGATTTTGTGTCTACTTATTGAATAGCAGCATTGAAAATAATTTTAAATTGTCCACAGTCAAGCTTCTCCATTGGTTGGTCAGGATTTGTCCATGTGCAGAAAATGACTGCTCCACATCCGCACTAGAAACAGGGACCCAGATGGCCTGAAGGGCTGCCTTGACCAGAGTTGGCACCTGTGAGGACATACAGATCCAGTACTGGTGAAGATCATATGATTCAATCTCTGGTAGTTCCCGCACATCCTGCCATATGTAGATCTCCCAGTCCTTTAACAGTGCATTCTTATTGTGTAATGTGAACACTGGGATATAGGGCAAGTACAGCTGAAAGTCCTTATTGAGTTTGGGTAGGTTGAGTGGGTTGACAATTTGACAGACTATGAGAAACTGTACAGATGGGTTTGACTGCAGGTGTTTTGTCAGTTTCTCCAAACTGACCTTGAAAGCATTTTTGAAAAGTTTGAGGTTCTCGTTCATTACTTTATTCCTCAGTTTAGAGAGGTACAGCTCTGCCTTCTCACCAAAGCTATCATTTTAATTTGTGCTAGCCTCAAAGCGGCTTTTAATTGACATTAGCATGTCATACCTGGATGTCACAAGAGGTTTCACCTTTGACTGCAAAAGTTCTGTCACAGCAATAATGTCACCTGAATTATTTGTAATGGATGCCAGTTGTGCTTGTGGCTCATCATACTATTCATCCCGTAATGCCCATAGATTGTTTATTGAGATTGCATCACTTGAATCCACCTTGAAAACATCCTTCAGGTATTGCAGGTGTATTGAATGGTATGCCGCAGCTGCAAACCACGTGTTCCATCTAGTTAAAACAGGAACTGGTGGCAAAATAACCATTTCCACCGAAGCTTCCAGATCCTCCAAAAATGTGATGAATTCTCTTTTGCATTTTGGTGATTGCTAAAACGCATATTTTACCAACAAAACCAGTTCATTAACTTTTTTGAAATGGTGCAGTCATGTATCCCCAACAAGGGACAAGACGTGTGCCCAGCAACACACATGCACAAAATGGTCCCCAAGAACCCCATGAACTGCATCATTAAAACATTTAATCATATAACGAGCACTGTCACTGACAAACAAAACTACATTTGTAAAGTCAATGCTACAACTCCATAGAGTCTTTAAAACAGCTTGAGTCACTGTGGAATGGTTGATAAAGTCTAGTTATGTGCTGTTTCTAAGATATGTCTTTCCCCCTTCCAACACAAAGACAACATGAAGAATGCACCTTGACTGTGCACCTGTGCTCTCATCACATATCAAAGACAATGGTTTCCCAGACAGAGCTGCTTTAAGGTCTTCATCAATTTGCTCTCTTAACTTGGGTAGATAAAGGTGCCTCAGGGTGTCTGCTTTTGGCACTGCTCCACTCCCCTTCACATACTTGCACATCCATTCCCTCAGCTATGGATGATCCAGCTTCTCCAACGGAATATTCACAGCCACCCCATGCCTTAACTGTGTTCTTACAATGGATGATTCTGCTGCAGCTCTGAAACTGCTGGTCAGGGTCACCTGCCTTGCTGGTCTTCCTTCACTAGCAGCTCATTCCTTATTATTCCTAGCATGTTTCTTTTTTATTTATTTATTTAAAGTTTATTACAGATTTTAAGCATATATGGGACACAGCCATACATAATGAATCCATACATTGGAGAAATGAAAAAAAGACATATTACAATGGATCTGTCCCTCTTCCCTCTTCCCCACTCCCCCACCCACCCTCCTCCCACTCCCCTCTCCCTCCACACAGTCCAGTAAACTTAGGCAACCTAAGTAGGGTGAAGATATCAAGACATAACCTTTACGGGGAATACAAAGTGTGTAAGGGGTCCCATATTCTTTGGTAACTTTGCACTGTGTTATTGAGACTTGCTGTTACCGTTTCAGTTCTCAGATTAGCCAACAACTCATTAAGCCACTCAGTATAGAAGATAATCTCACTGTCTATCCAGTGTTTCAATATCATTTTTGTAATGGACATTGAGATCAGCGCCATATGATACTTGCGATTAAGTACGGAAAGTTGGGAATAGTCACTAAGTAAACAGATTTCTGGTGTAAATTAATCAGATAACCCTAGCAGAGGGTCTGCCTTACTTTGGATACATGCCCATAAGGGGACCACTTTAGGGCAGGCCCAAAAAATGTGAAGAAGAGTGCCTTACTCCTGGTGACAACGGGAACATAGGTTAGAGGATCTTAAACCTAGTTTGACTAATTTCTAGGGAGAATAATACAAGTTATACAAAATGTGAAATTGCATGAGATGTGATCTGTCATGTGTCACAAATCGATGACAATTACTCAAAAGGGCAGGCCAATCCATATTCCAGTTGGGGAAGAGAGATGACCAGTATGCTATGGATCCAAAGCAATCTTTGAAAAGCCACTGATACAGAATCACATATATCTTGGATACTGCTTTTGGGGAATTCACCAAGTGACCCAGGTCCAGTTAGAATAGAATTTGGCAGGCAGAGGGGAGTCGATTCCTAGCACCTTAATAAGGAGGTGTTGCAGTTGCATAACTTTGAAGTAATGTTGCGAAGTTGCGAAGGAATTTTAAATCTGCTTGTAAATTCTGTGGCTGAAAGCCAAACACCATCATCCCTCACAAAGGTGTATAGCAGACTGTCCTCCAGTTGAGGTAACCAACTGGATGTCAGAATCTTGTTGTCAATTATAAAGGACGGGTTGCCCCAAATAGATTGAGACGTGTCTCTGTTGTACTTGCATCTCAGAAAGGCACATAGTTGGGAATGAACTCTAGCAGATAATGCCACCAGAGTGGGTTTAAGAGTTGGAGGCAGAGAAAATAATTTTGTATATAAAAGTGTTGATGATACTAATTGACAAAATCGAATCAGGGCTAATTCAGTTTTAAGCCAGAGTGGGGGAGGAGAGGAATGATTTGGTGATAACCATCTGAGATACTTGGAGGACTGGCTAGCCCAATAATAAAGCCCAAGATGGTGGAGACCTAGGCCTCCTTTAAATTTAGGGGCAGCCAACCTGTGATATGCTCTTCTAGGCTGTTTTCTTAACCAGATGAATTTAGTGAGAAGCCCATGTACTTTCTTAAACCAGGAACCTGGCAACTATGTATTAAGTAAATTAAGGGGGTAAAACAACCGTGGGAAAAAACTCATTCTAATTAAATGAATTCTTCCCCATAGTGAGACTGGGAGGGTTGACCATCGATCTAAGTCATAATTAATAATTTGTATTGGGGAGTCTAGGTTCTTTTTGATTCCAAGGGCAGGATTTCTAGTGGGTTCAATACCCAGGTATCTAGGAGAGTCCTGGGACCAAGAAAGGCCTAAAGATGAGATAGTCCTTTTAAAATACTTTGTGATTAAGGGGGAAGACAACTGACTTGTTAACATTTAATTCATAATTTGACAATCGGCTGCATTCTGCAATAATCCTTAACATAAATGGAATAGATAAATCAAGGTAGGACAACTGGAGAAGGAGATCATCCACATAAGCGGAAACCTTAACCTCCAGAGATTGGATGGTAAATCCTTGTACCTCCTGGCATGCTGTTAATCTGCGGATGAGAGGCTCAAGATATATGTTAAAGAGCAAAGGGGATAGGGACATCCCTGTTGTAATAGGGGATAAAGAAATGTGTCCCAGTATTCCAGCCTAAACCTTATTTTGGTCTAAAACATAAGGTGTTTGTGTAACAAATATTGATCTATAAAGCTGAATCATATAACTTGCAAAGTTACAAGTTTAATTAACTGAGCCACAACTTGTAATATCCAAATGTCTTTTAATATTTGTATTGACCATGTGAGTAATGGCAGACAGGTGTTTTAAGTGTCTGCAAAGACAGAAATACAGGGATAGAGTTCAAGTTACCCTTTTGACTATTATTATCAGGAGGACAGGCCAGAATAAATGCCTGAGTGCACATTCCTAAGTGCAAACCTATTTCTTCCTCCTAGATCTTAATAACTGGTAATGACTACTATTGCTAGCCTTATATAGTAATATAATTTACACTATCAATACATTTGTGCTAAGTAAGGATTAGCTCATGCAAGAACTAAAAGGAGTATTGCCTTGTAAGTTAAAGTTTATATTTGTCTTGGACCAATCATAGACAACCATAGTACTGTCTTCCACTATATAAGCAAGCCACTATACACTGTTAGTTTGAAGAATGAAGAATTATTAATTAAGAATTAAGAATTAAGAATGAAGAATGAAGGATGTACCACTTGTAATCTCTCGCTGTGATTATTGTTATAATCATTAAATTCTTCCTCCATCAGCATCATCTCTGTTCGTCTCCTTTCTAAGTATCAGTAATTGATAATTTAAAAATGGCAATTTTTTGCCCTCCGTTTACACCTGTCTTGTGCCAGATTGTAATAAAAATGAATCTGAGACTTCTCCATTTCCAGAGATTCTGGCAGACGGGGATTGATAGAGGGCTTGTATCCATCTCTGAAATTGGAGGCAAACTTTGAGAGTCTGAAAGAGAAAGTTCCAATTAACTCAGATGAAAGCCTTCTCAGCATCCAGAGATACCAGGGCAGCAGGAAAGAAAGCATCTCTGGATGCCGAGAAGACATGTGAGAGAGTATGGAGATGGTCCACAGAGGATCTGCCCTTCATGAACCTCACCTGTTGTGTGCCTATAAGATCATGGAGTACTAAACTAAGACAATCTGTGAGTAGTTTAGTTAAGATTTTAATATCTTGATTAAGGAGAGAGATGGGTCAGTAATTCATCACTAGGTCAGGACTTCTATCTGGTTTGGGTAGCAGAACAATTAGGACCTCAAATAATGTTGGGTCAATTTGCACTCCTGATATGATATGTTGATACAATGGTAAGAGAAAAGGGACAATTTGGTCCTTAAATTTCTTATAAAAACTGGATGAAAATGCACCAGGCCCCGGAGTTTTATCTGTGGGAAGATTTTGTATGACTTCATCCAGTTCCAAGGTCAAAATGGGCGCAATTAAGGCCAACTTATGGGCTTCAGAAAGGGAGGGTAGGTGGGAGTCTTTTAGATAATTAGTTAAGGTTAGGTTTGTTGGTGGATTTGCCATTGGTCCATACAACTGCTTGTAATAAGTAATGAATTCCTTTACGATTTACCTTGGAGAAGTTTTCAAAGTTCCATTGCACTGAGAGCGAATGGAGGGAATGAATTGAGAAGATTTTTGCTGTTTTATCCTGAGAGCTAATAACCTGTATGCTTTTTTGCCCTGATCTGTGTATGAAGCCTTGGTAAGAAGGATTGTAAATTCGGCCTTTTCTCTCTGTAAATCAAGATAAGAATCTTTGAGTTTGGCTAGGTCTTGTTTAATATTGTCAGGGGAAAGGGAGGCCAGATTAGCTTCTATAGACAGGATTTGGGAAAACAGAACTCGTAGCTGTTGATTGTGATTTTTCTTTCTCTTTGAAGCAAGCCCAATCAATATTCTTCTAAGGTATGTGTTAAAAGCACACCATTCGATATCAGGTTTAGTGGAGGAATTGCGATTGGCAGCAAAACATTGGTTGATATGGTCCGTAATACGTTGGGTAGTATTTGGGTCTTTCAGCAACTGGTCATTTAGCTTCCAACGTGCCCCCTGTTTGGGAAAAGATGTAAGGGAAAGCCGACACATTACTAAGGAGTGGTCAGAGGGGGGACCCAGCTGAATTGAGGAAGACAAAACTCTAGAGAGAAGTGGCTGGGATAACAGTATATAATCAATACGGGAAGAAGACCCATGGACTGGGGAGGTAAAGGTATCCCCTCTGTCTTTGGGATTTAAAACTCTCCAGACATCGCACAAGCCCAGTTGATCCACTAGGTCGTGAAGTGCTCGTTGTAGGGGGAAAGTCCTTTCTGAAAGGAGCCAGAATGGTCCATTACTGGATCAAAAGCCAAATTTAAATCTTCCTCCAAGATTATTGGGATTGATAGAAAGGGCAAGATGGTGTTGATGAGTTGCATAAAAAATCCGGGGTATCCACATTAGGCCTGTACATGCTACCGAGCAGGAGTTCGGTAGTGTATATAGCACCTCGGACTAGGATAAACCTGCCCTGTGGATCTTTGATAATCTGTGAAGAAATAAATGGGATGTTCCCATTAATTAGGATCATGACCCCACAGTTATTTGTAGTGCCTTCAGCCAAAAACACCTGCCCCACTTGTTGCCTCCTCATTTGTAGAGCGTCAGGGTCCAGTACATGTGATTCCTGTATAAAAGCAATTTGTGACTTTAGGACAGTTAGATGTTTTAGTACTTTACATTGTTTAAGCTTACGTCTAACCCCTTTTACATTCCATGAGGAGAATGTCAGATCATTTGCTATATAATGTAATGGTATAAAACCAGTAGACAAATGGGAGAATGGCGTAAGTGCAACCTCCTGATGTCTCAATAAACTTGTGGGCTGTGCTCTGTCCCTCCCTTCCCCTCCCTCCCCTCTCTCGCTGATCCCCTGTTACTACCCTGTGTATCTGTCAATAAACCTACAAGATTCCCATTACAATGCCCTAACCAACCCCCCCTTACTGTTGCAAATATTGTTTTGCAGAACTCCATACTACTGCCCCACCCCTCCAACCATCCTAAAATATGGCTATTAACTACCTCTAATCTAACATAATTTTTGAGGTAAAAGTTTTATGCAAAGATTTATAACACCAGCTTTGTGATCTTAAACAATAACCACTGTTGTATTGAAATTAAACCTAGGATATTTGGTTAAAACATCATAGATTGTGCCTAATTATTCTTTGGAGTATAAAAACTAGAGTTCCTGACCAAGAAAAGAGGGTTGGGAAAATGTGCTTGTCCTGATTAAAAGGCACATAACAGTTTTCACCTTCTTATCCAAATATTTAGACTCACTATGATGAGGGTGCCATGAACTGGCTCATATTAATGTCCACAATCTCAATGCACGGGGGAAAGGAAATAATCATTTGTCACCCTATAACATTTGTGGAGTAATACAAAAGGAAAAAGAGGCACTGGGATATATTGAAACCCCTTGCCCAAAATAGTTTACAACTCTGTAATATAAACTCTAAGGTTAGAGAGCATATGAAATGCTCCCCCCAAGTGGTCAAATGGCAAAACAACACCTGTCCCAGGGACTCCTGAGAAGGTTCCTGGTTGCAATCGAGAAGCAAGCTTATAAAAATCTGGTAGTTGTATATATCACCAAATCTTTGGTCTTAATCGTTAACCACTATGAAGTTATAGATAGACTTATGGTATTAGGCTAAGTCCTTTTTAACTGTTCCTTGTTACTCGTTGAAATATGAAAACATAAAAGCCCCCTTCATGAAATGCAATTAAAGTGAATGTACATACACTAGCTAAGAGGAACAAAACAGTTCTCGCCTTTGTGCTAAAATATTATGAATCTTTGTAAATGTGCCACAAATTGAACCCTGGTAATGTCCCCAGGTTCAAAACTAGAGGGGAAAAAGGAAATAAGCATGTGTCCCAATGTCATGCTTATGGCCCCAAACCTAGAGAAAGAGGCACTGGAGCAGGGCCCGTAGCAATACTCCCTCAAGTGGATGAAAAATGAAGCGATACTTCTCATAGAAATGCCTGAGAATAACTCTTAATTGCATTTAGGGACAAAAGTTTTCTATTCTGGTGGTTATAGATTTCCATGGAACTGGTGGAAATAAAATAAGGATACTGTGAAGAGAAGTTGTCGACCCCAGACAGTTTAGGCAGTCCATAAGGCTGTCGCTGTAATGCCTTGCTATAAGGGACAGTCTCCACAGTTCTAGATATCTGGTTTATCAATCCATAAACAAGAAATTCAGACCCTGAGTGTCAGAAACTCCTTCTTCACCTTCACTAAATGTATAATCTGACAGATTCAGGTGCCATGAAAGAGGTCAGGCAGGGCATTCTTAAGGCCACTTTGTGCAGACTCTGGATCTTCATAAGTCTGCCAATTCCCAGAAATAAGTACCTGAAGCTTTGCTGGATAAAGCATTTTGAATTTCAGCCCAGCTGCAATTAGTTTAGTGACCAGGGGGTGAAAAGCCGTTCTACGCTGTCTAATGGTGGCTGGTAAATCTTGGGCCACACACATTTGTTTGCCCTCCCATTGCACTTCTTGGATTTCTTTCTTCTTGTTAAGGAAGTGTTGGCATTCCAAATAGTTGAGAAAGCAGAATATGAGAGGCCGACGTGCTGGCCCCGGTGGTGGAGTGGCTTGCAGCACCCTGTGAGCCCTCTGTATTACATATTTAGGGCCAAAGGGGGAAGGCCCTGCTCTTTTTATGTTGATTGTGCTCATGTGCAAGAAACATATTGCAGCAGCTTTCTCTACAAGCAGGTTGTGGAGGGATGGCACTGTTGTGGCCAATGCCCCCACAGCCTTTAAAGGCTTGTCCAGCATCACCCAATGCTGTGGCATGCTGCTGCTGACACTAGTTCAGCCAGTGTGCCACCAGCTTGTAAAAAAATCAGCAGCTGCAATCAGGGGCCACCTCGTCATTGCAGGGTCAGCCATTTGCTACAATGAGGGAGCGACCCGTCATTGCAGGACGGGATCTTGAAACCCTGATATTGTTTGTGAACGCTCACAAACAATATTAACCCCCCTACTGTGTTTATTTGATGATGGGGGGGCCCCAATCCCCATCAGCTTCAGTGCCCCAATGGTTATTTTGCCAATGGGGGAGTCCACTCCCCATCAGCAGTATGCAGCCCCCCCACTTTTATTGTCTGCTGACGGGGTGCCCAATCCCCTTCGGCATAATGTAATACCCCCACCCCCTTTTGTTGTGTGCTGACAGGGGTGCCCAATCCCCCATCGACTACATCTGCCACCCCAAAAGAAAAACTCTGGTGGCATGCTGGGAGCCCACCCCAGCATGCCACATGCCCCTGTAAAATAAAAAATGGTCCCACGATGTCTTTTTTTTTACCTGTAAAAGGAAACTGTCCCCGGCAGTCTCCCCTGCCCCCACACAACCCTCACCCACCCACTGAGCCTCTGCCTCCCCACACCCCCACCCCATATTTACCTCTGAGCTAGGCGCGACAATCTTTGGTGGACCAGGAACACATCTGCACTCTTCAAAGTTGACCGCGAACTGAGGAAATGCCGGTAAGCTGTATAATGGAATAAATGTTTTTTTTTCCAACTTTAATACATATTTCAGTCATGTTTTGGAATTTTGGCACCAAATTTTCAACATGGGGTTTTTGGGACCCCTCCTCATGAATTCTGGAAATGTCACCGCATTAATCAGCCCTGAAAGGTGATTTTGTGGTCACTCCGCGGAATCACCTTTCGGGGCCGATTAACAAAATGACAGTGCCAGTGTTCATGAGGTGGGCTCTCAAAAAGCCTATGTTGCCAATTTGGTGGAAAAAATCCAACAAATGAGTGTTTTACGAGTGTGCATTGCACAGTTGCTATGCACGTTCATAACTTCGCGAATCTGTAATATTTTCACTCCAGATTTTCAACATTGCCATTTTCCCAAACCTACTTATGAACAGTACAGCTGTCATTTTTCCCATCATGGTCGAAATGTGTTTTTGCACTTCCAGCACAGAATAGGGCGGTTGCTGTGGGAAATCACTGGTCGGGACAGATTAAGAAAATGACAGTGATACTCTTCATGAGCAGAGGTCCTAAAATGTCTATGTTGAAAATTTGGTGATGATAGCCCACCAAATGACTGTGTTACAAGTGTGCATTGCGCACTTTCCATACACCCTTGTAACTTCACAGATTTGTAATATTGTCACGCCAGATTTTCAACAGTGGCATTTTTTCACACCTCCTTATTACCAGTACAGCTGTAATTTTACATATCCTAGCTAAAATATGTTTTTGCACTTCTGCCAGAGAATAGCATGGTCAATGTGGGAAATCAGTGTTTGGGACAGATTAAGATCGAGCGAGTGAGAGGGGGATGTGACCGAGTTCAACTAAGCTCTATCGGGACTGCTGCAGATTTGTTTGTGGGTAGAAAAAGGCCCCAACGCAACAGCCTGGTACAAAAGGGCAGTCTGCAGCACTGGGAGAAAGAGAGAGCGAGTGAGGGAGGGGGAGTGAGCAAACTCACCGGAGTGCTGTCAGGACTGCTGCAGATTTCTTTGTGGGCAGAAAAAGGCGTAAATGCAGGCAGGGGCCCAGTATGAAAGGCCAGCCTGCAGTGGTGGGAGAAACAGTATGAGTGAGTGAGACAGGGGGTCTGAGTGAGCTCAATGGAGCTCTATCAGTACTGCTGTGGATTTCTTTGTGGGCAGAAAAAGGCACCAATGCAGGCAGGAGCCCCATACAAAAGGGCAGCTTGCAGCACCAGGATAAACAGAATGAGCACGTGAGTGAGAGAGAGAGAGAGAGAGAGAGAGAGAGAGGACTGAGAGACCTCAACAGAGCTCTGTTGGGACAGCTGCAGATTTCTCTGTGGACAGACAATGGTGCCAATGCCACCAGGAGCCCCGTACAAAAGCACAGCCTGCAGCGCCAAGAGAACAGAATGAGCGAGTGACAGAGTGGTAGTACGTGAGCTCATCGGAGCTCTATTGTGACTGCTGCAGATTTCTTTGTGGGCAGAAAAAGGTGACAATGCAGGCAGGAGCCCAGTACAAAAGGCCAGCTTGCAGCGCTGGCAGAAACAGAATGAGTGAGTGAGAGAGGGGGAGGGAGTGAGCGAGCTCAATGGAGCTGTGTCTGGACTGCTTCAGATTTCTTTGTGGCCAGAAAAAGTCGCCAGTGCAGGCAGGAGCCCAGTACAAAAGGGCAGCCTGCAGTGGCGGGAGACACAGAATGAGCGAGTCAAGGAGGGTGAGTGAGTGAGCTCAACGGAGCTCTGTTGGTACTGCCGCAGATTTTTTTGTGGGCAGAAAAAGGCAGCAATGCACGCAGGGCCCCAGTACAAAAGGGCAGCCTGCAGTGGCAGGAAAACCAGAATGAGTGAGTGAGAGAGTGGGGAAGCGAGCGAGCTCAATTGTAACTGCTGCAAATTTCTTTGTGGGCAGAAGAAGGTGGCAATGCAGGCAGGAGCCTAGTAAAAAAGGGCAGCCTGCAGCGCCGGCAGAAACAGAATGAGCGAGTGAGAGAAGGGGAGTGAGCGAGCTCAATGGAACTTTGTCAGGACTGCTGCAGATTTCTTTGCGGGCAGAAAAAGGTACCAACAGAGGCAGAAGCCCAGTACAAAAGGGCAGCCTGCAGCGCCATGAGAAACACAATGAGCGAGTAAGACAGGGGGAGTGAGCGAGCTCAACGGAGCTCTATCGTGACTGCTGTGGATTTCTTTGTTGGCAGAAAAAGGCAGCAACGCAGGCAGAAGCCCATTACAAAAGGCCAGCCTGCAGCGCCGGCAGAAATGGAATGATTGAGAGAGGGGGAGTGCGCAGGCTCAACAGACCTGTGTCGGGACTGCTGCAGTTTTCTTTGCGGGCAGATAAAACCACCAACAGAGGCAGGAGCCCACTATAAAAGGGCAGCCTGCAGCACCAGGAGAAACAGAGTGAGCGAGTGAGAGGGAGGAGTGAGCCACCTCAACGGAGCTCTGTTGGTGCAGCTTTAGATTTCTTAGTGGGCAGAAACAGCTGCCAATGCAGGCAGAAGCCCAGTACAAAAGAGCAGCCTGCAGCACCAGGAGAAACAGACTAAGCGAGTGACAGAGGGGCAGTGAGCAAGCTCAACAGACCAACGCAATCTACATTTGTCATTGACAAATGCGTGTTTCAATAAGCTTCTGTACAAAAACTATAGTGTTCTGGCCTTCTTCTGCTTCTGGTAGCCCAATATTCCTGCGGCTATGACCCTCCAAGTCTTCTACTGGATCAAACTTGTCAGCCCGTCTCTCTAGGGAAAATAATACGAGCTTCACTGTCAGATGTTAGAGTTGCTATGTCTTCTAGTGCTTGTGACAGCGATTTTATTTCTATAGCCAATCCTCTAAGTTCCTCTTGAAATGGTCAGAATTTGGCTAGGAAACCGGAGATTGTGAGTGGTTCTTGGTTTGTTTTCTGGTGAGACATGCTCTGTGGAGTAGTCATACTAGCAGCCCGTGGTTTTCTGGGGGCCTTCTTCAGCGTTAATGGGGGAGCATGTCTCGGTGGCGGTTTCTTCATTTCAACCTCCATCGCCAAGTAGGCTTCTTTGAATGGTGCGTGAGTGGAAGGCAGGTCTCCTGCTCAGTTTTTTGAGGGTTTTTTTGCCTTCAAAAGGTGGAAAGAATAAGTTTACTGGAGCGGATGGTCAGAGAGGTCTAATGGGGCTGCTTTCAGGTGTGTTGCATCCCGTGATCCCTGTCATTCGTAGCATGTTTCTTGCTGAGCAGATGATCTTTGACTGTATCTTTTGTGTATGGTCCAGGACATGGTTGCAGTATGGACAGAAACAGTTTTCCTCCATACTCATAGAGGCCTTCAGATTCAAACTGAAGGGCTCGCTCCTTACCCGAGGTGTAGCAGAGCTTGGCTTTCTTATTCAGTGGTGCAGCAGATATCATGCAGGCAGAAAGTGTGACTACTGAAATCTCAACCCCCCCAAAAAAATATTAGTAGTGTGTTCCACCAATCTGCTTGATGAGATAATTCAAGTAACAAAATGGGAGAATCAGATCCCCTAGATAGGGCAGTCCATGACTTTATCTCACTGGCTATGTGGCAGCAGCCACTGCCTACATTTGCCATCCCCCAGGTATGACAGAAGCAGCAGCCTATGACTCCCATCCTCCACATACGACAGCAGCATCCTACAACTCCCATCCTTCAGGTACGACAGCAGCAGCAGCCTAAAACTCCCATCTTCCTGGTACAATGACAGTAGCAGCCAACAACCATCATTCACTAGGTAAGATGGTAGCAGCAGTCTACAACTCCCATCCTCCAGGTACAATGGCAGCAGCAATCTATGACTCCCATCCTCCAGGTAAAATGGCAGCAGCAATCTATGAGTAGCATTCTCCGTGTATGACAGCAGCAGCCTAAAAGTCCCATCCTCCTGCTACAATGACAGTAGCAGCCATTGACCACCATTCACTAGGTGAGATGGCAGCAGCAGTCTTCAGCTCCCATCCTCCAGGTACAATGGCAGCAGTAATCTACAACTCCCATCCTCCAGGTACAATGGCAGCAGCAGTCTACAACTCCCATCCTCCAGGTACAATGGCAGCAGCAGTCTACAACTCCCATCCTCCAGGTACAATGGCAGCAGTGATCTATGACTCCCATCCTCCTGGTGAAATAGCAGCAGCAATCTATGACTCCCATCTGCCAGGTGCAATGGCAGCAGTAATCTATGACTCCCATCCTCCAGGTATAATGGCAGCAGCATTCTACAACTCCCATCCTCCAGGTGTGAAGGCAGCAGCAATCTATGACTTGCATTCTCCATGTATGACAGTAGCAGCATTCTACAACTCCAATCCTCCAGGTACAATGGCAGCAGCATTCTATGACTTCCATCCTCCAGGTACAATGGCAGCAGCATTCTACAACTACCATTCACTAGGTGAGATGGCAGCTACAACCTACACCTCCTGTCCTCCCAGTAAGACAGCAGCAGCAGCCTACGACTTGCATCCTCCAGATATGACAGCAGCAGCATTCTACAACTCCCATCCTCCAGGTACAATGGCAGCAGCATTCTACAACTCCCATCCTCCAGGTACAATGGCAGCAGTATTCTACAACCACCATTCACTGGGTGAGATGGCAGCAGCAGCCTATGACTCCAACAGTAGGGCAGCCAATAGTCAGCATTCTCGGGGCGCAATGGCAGCAGCAACTAAACGTCCTCCTACTTGCCCACAACTACATGGCAAGTGACCCTCTTCTGACTTGTTAACCACACAAGCAACATTCAGACTTACCTGGTGCTACAGAGCTTTTTGCATAGCCATATGGATATACCCTACATGACTTGCCCAAAACCACTGGTCTGAAAAAATACTGGTATCCGTGCCTCCCCCCCCTCCCGTATCACTGCATTGATCAAACAAACTGTTTTTCCTCACGTACAGTACCTGAAATGTAAGGGCACGGTCATGGTGCGGCTCCAAGTGTCCTTTGGTGTTTGTTGTGCAGCATTTGTTGCTGAATCTGGTGACTTTAACTGCACTTAATGAAAATTTAGCACCAACCTCCCCTCAAAAAGAGACACTGTAGACAGGTATGGCAAGGCAGAGTTGCAGTGGGAAGTGGGGGTATTTCCACATTTCCCCAGCAGCTATAACTTGGACCTACATACTGGAAGATGGAAAAACCACTGCACCTACTATAAGTTGGTCTTAGAAGCGTGGTAGGCAGGTGTGGAGTCCAGGGTTTCAGTAGGGATTCAGGGGGCTTTCCAGCTCCCTGCCCAAGGAAAAAAGGACACTTATGTAAGAACTTACCATTAACAGCAGATCTTCAAGAGAATCTCTTGCAGCAGGTCACACCTTAGAACTACAACCATCAGGTGCCAGGACCGCATGGACACAAAAGTTCAGGAATACCAAGACATTCCTCCCCAACTACTCAGACCCCCACACCACCACACACTCCAGGGCACACATTGGTGCCAGCCTGGTGGCACAAAGGGGCTGAGGAGCTGGTCACCTTACCACACTCTACACAGTTGACCCCTGTTAGGGAATGTGCACAGGCTGCTGGGAGTCGGCAGGGGAGGAAAAAGACTGAACATCTGACTAACTGCTCTCCTTCTCTGGGTAGGGGGATCCTCAGTGGTCAGCGCTTGCCTGCTCCCTAGTGGAAGCTGAGTCACCATGCTGCAGAAGGAGAGGAGTTGGGTCAGATGCTTGAAGGGTGCATATGCGGATGCATGCATATTCCTCTCTGTGGGCATCATTGCATGCCCCAACTCCTGGGAGAAAAAACAGGAAAAAGAGCCACAGTAGTAGCTTGGGAGGGTGCTCCCCCACACACACACACACTCACACTCATTCTGGGGCACACAGAAAGCAACAAAGTTGCTCCAGAACACCCCAACCACCCCCACACACACAGATATAGTGACTCTCTGGGGCACACAGAGGGTAAAGTAACTCAGCTCCCCCAAAAGAGTTCCCAGCTACACACACACACACACACAGACACACACACAGACACACACACAAACACACACACACACACACACACATAGACACAGACACAGACACAGACAAACACACACACACAGTTTTATTCTGCTGGCAAAGGCTGGGAATCCCCCCAATCCCCGCTGCAAGTCTGCCTTGCCATCCCAGCCTACTGTGTTTATTTTGAGAATTATCCTGTAAGACATATCCCCAAAGATGTAGAAAACAAATTGTCCTCAGACCTGCTCTGGGGCACACAGCAACCAACACTGCCCTTTCAGACATGCTCAGGGATGCAGCACTGACTTAAATCTCACCTACCCATCAAACATGCCCATGTTAGTGTGCTGTGCCACCATCATCACCTCGCCCCACTTACTTTGGGGCACACACAGAGCACCACAGCCCCTCGAACTTGCAAGAAGATGCAGTGTTCTAGCCATCTCCTGTGAAGTCCAAGGGGCTGTGTTTCTTTATGGGTGCCTCGATTAGGTTGGGGGTGGTGAGCTTGCTTTTCTCACAGAAACAGCCCTTGATGATCCCCACCCCACAACAACACACTCTGGGGCAAGAAAAGGCAAACAAAACTTGCTCAAGGATCCTCGGATGTGCCCCACCACCTGCAACGTCTAAAGGGCCGTTTGGATGTTTGTGTACCTCAGAGCAATTTTGCAGGCAATGGTACTGATCCCCTTCCCCAGACTTGTTCTGGGGCACATAGAAACTAACACATACCTTCAGATATTAGAGATGCACCAGTGCCAACTCTTATCCCAACCATGCACACATTACTGTAGAATGCTACCCCCAGTGGCGGCTCTGCACCAGGGCCCGCCAGGACCCGTGCCCTGTTAATAAATGCTGTGCCCCACTTGGTGCCCCATATGGTGCAGAGTTTCACCCATAGTAACAATATATCAGTGCCCTGGCTGCCATCTGTTGTGCCCCAGCTGTGCCTTGGTAACCATTTGTGGCTTTAGCTGCTACTTGCCACCCCCCACTTACTCTGGGACACACACAGCAAGCACCACAGCCCCTTGGACTTGCTAAAGGATGCAGTGTGCTAGCTATCTCCTGTGAAGTCCAAGGGGCTGTGTTTCTTTCTGGGTGCCTCCGATTAGGTTGGGAGTGGTGAGCTTGCTTTTCTCATAGAAACAACCATTGACAATACTCAGAACCCCACCTACACACACTCAGATGACCCCCCCCACACACACACATACTGACTGTTGAGAAAAGTTGGTCACAATACTCAGAACCCCATCCTACAAAGGCCTCCCCCAAAATGGCTCCCAACTAGACCAAACACGCATCCACCCCCTCCCACACACACACAAATACTGATTCTGTAGGGGCTCTGGTATTTTTGGCTTCTTTGGCTGTTTAGACAGGGAGTATGATGAGAGCAACCAAGCAAGCCTGTTTGTACCCCTGGACTTTGATTCACAGACTCTGGGGCACAAAATACTTAGACCCCACCCCCACTCAGGCATCCTTCCAAAGAGTCTCTGCTAGACACACACACACACACACACACACACAAGGTTCACCCCCAAATTACACACATACTGACTCTGTGGGGCAAAGCTGGTCACAATACTCAGAACCCCATCCTACTAAGGCCTCCCCCAAAGGGCTCCATGCTAGACCACATACACCATTACCCCCCAACTACTCCGGAGCATACAGAAGGTAAAGTGACTCAGTCTCCCCCAAGGTTCCCTACCTCCACGCATACACATACTTAGATGAACACACACACACACACACACACACACACACACAGACTTAGCTGAGCAACCAAGCAAAACTGTTTGTACATTTTCAAAAAAGCAGGGTGCGCTCCAGATGTAGTGGGTGCTGGAAAAAATATCAAACAAATAAGAAATCAAGCAAACCAGCACTCCAGGCTTCAGATAAATTCAGGGTAAACATTTATTGTAGTTTTGTACTAAAAAAAATAAGTACTTACAATTGTAAGCAATAAAAATACACCACCAACAATGTGCATTCTCTGACACAAACACTCCTCTCCAGCCTTGGCACTTCAGGCCAAAGCTACCCCTTCATAGCTTTGCCCCTGAAGCGCCGAGGCTGGAGAGGAGTGTTTGTGTCAGAGAATGCATATTGGTGCTGCTTTTACAATTGTAAGTACTTTTTTTTTTTTTTTTAGTACAAAACTACAATAAATGTTTTCCCTGACTTTTCTGAAGCTGGTTTGCTTTATTTCTTACAAGGACTGTTTGTACCCCTGGCTTTTTTCCACCCCCCAAGAACCCAGCATCACGTTATAAATATAGCAAGTATAGCAGGCAAAAAATACCAACTCGTAAAAAGATTAAAAGAAGCACAAGGCAAACAAGGAATTGCAGTTTTTCACAACTTAAGTACCTCAGAACTTAAATGCCCCCCATATATACTGACTCAGCTGAGCAACACTGACTGTTTGTAACCCTGACTTTTTCACTTTTCCCCCCAAAGAACACAGCAGCATCATGTTATAAATATATAGCAAATACGGCTAGCAAAGAAATACCAACCTCTATACTGGCCCTCAGTTCCCTGATTTCACTGCACCAACTTCCAAATATTCTAAGCACAAGGCAAGCAAGGAACTGCAGTTTATAATTTACCTGAAGGGAAGGAGTATCCCAGAACTGTGCAGAGACAAGGCAGGGTTGCTGGAGAGTCCAGGGGTCTTTTTTTTTGTTTTTGTTGTTTAGCCAGGAGAAACACACTAAGCTGAAAGCTTGTTTACAGGTGCAACCTGGGAGCACAAGGAAGTTAAGTGACTTGCTCAGGGTCACACAGCATACAAGTGGAGGCTGTGGGATTCAAACACAGGTCTCCAGGTTTGCAGCTCAAAGCCTGAAACCACTGCACTATACTGCCTCCTAAATTTACATTTTTGGTTTTTTTGTTTTTCCAATTGTTTAACCAGGTGAGACACACTAAGCTGAAAGCTTGTTTACAGGTGCAACCTGGGAGCTCAGGGAAGTTAAATGACTTGCTCAGGGTCACACAGTATGCAAGTGGGGCTATGGAATTCAAACCCAGGTTTCCAGATTTTCAGCTCAGAGCCTTAAACTGCTGCAATATACTGCCTCCCATTTAAAAATTACATTATGGTCTGATGCCTCTATGGCAATTGTCCCAGTGGCAGCAACGCTTGTTTCTTAAATATGTTTTTTTAAATATTAAAATATTACTGTGGCTGAGAGCTCCATCTGTGTGATGGGGTAAACCCTGTGACCAAAATGCAATGCAGAGAGGGTCGAGAGGAGCAGGTCACTGGAATAAATTAAAGTGGTGTCCTCGGCATCCTCATGATCCCTCGTGTTCTCTCCTGGGCGTCTCCTGCATTCTTCTTGTTCTTCCTTCTTCTGGGGTTTTCGGTTTCAGTAATGGAGGATGGCTTGCTGCACAGGGGCTTTTATGTAGCCCAATTCCCAATCACACATGCAAGCAGTGTGAGTTCCATGATACTTCTGGGTGCAGTTTGAATTCTGCAGGCCAATCAGGAATCGTGGATTTCATCCGCATTCACAGAATCCCAGAGAAACAGTGGCCTTGCACATGACTTGTCATGTGACCATAGTGGCCTATAAATTTAGAGTTGGACATGGGTAGGGGGCAGCTGAAACACAGTGTCAATGAGCTACACTAGCAAGCTACAAGGCAGAATGCAGCCCCTCCATGGCTCCTGTGTACCTGTGTTCTGTGGCGCTTTAACGCTCCTGCGCTGTGTCAGGCCTTCGTATGGGAGCTGGGGAAATGTGCAGAGAACCTCGAAGCGAAGGACATTTAACCTAAATTAGATGGGCCAGTAAACCGAGGAACAAAGGATGGCAATCCTAAGGAGGGAAGATCAGAAGAGAGTGGAGGAGGGGAGACAGGTACTTGGCATGCGCAGCACTCTGAAGAGAAAGGCAACAGTACACAGGTAAATCCAAATTAACACAGAAACTGTAGAAATTGTCTCTAACTCTAGATTAACACAGGCAGGTGAAAGCAATCAACTATCAGTAGGCATACAAGCTGCAGTAGTAGAAATTACATGCTACAGTATTTGTTGCACACTCGTCAAAAACAGTCACCATCGGTCTGCCAACTGTAATGAATTAAAGAGCTTTTTACACTAGCAAGCTACAAGGCAGAATGCAGCTACTGTAAGGCTCCTGCATACCTGTGGGGCTTCAGGCTCCTGTGGCGTGTTGAGCCCCATATGGGAGCTGGGGAAATGTGCAGAGAGCCTGTGTCTTGACATCTCAAGTCAAAAGTGCGGGAGGGATGGCTGGAGCTCCATCATGTGTCCTGCTCATGCTGCCTGTCTCCCACCAAAAAGCATGTCAGATTCATTGAAGATCTGCACTCTGCTGTTGTCTTTACGCTGTTTAATTAATTGGTCTCTCTCTCTCTCACTCTTTCTGATGAAGTTTTAACACACTGCTTCCTTTCACCTAGGGGGTGTTAGCTGCACATTTGAGCAGACTTGATAGACCTCTATGCCTTTATCTGCTGGCAAATTCTGTATGCTCGTATGTTCACTGCAAAGCTCCAAATGAGCTGAATACACTGGGTTAGATTCACAAATGTTTTGGGGACTAAGTCTCACACAGCATCTCCAATTGCAGACTGAAATCTACGCAGCTACAGAGATTGCTATTCACATCTGCAGCATCTGTGGAAGATTTTACGACTGGTCCCACAGGCCGTAAAATTTTTCCGCAGCTGTGGGGATTTCCGTGGCAACACCATCTGCAAGCTGCCATAAATCGTGGAGCCGTTTGGAAACCGGCTCCACTTTTAAGACTACCAAAGCTGCAAAAGAAACTGCAATTCTGTAACTGGCAACCGACTTGTGTCAAGTTTTTCCTGCAGCTGTGGGATTTTCAAGAGTTTTTTTTTTTAATCCAGCCCACTACTGTTTCCTATATTAAAACAACACAAAAACACAGACACAAATTTTTTTTTAAATAATCAATTTGATTTTTTTTTAACAGAGGGATCTGAAAGAATAATACCGATGCATTTCTCATACTCAAATAGACTAAAAATAGATCTGCAGTTTATCAGAGTAACTCAGAGTAAAATAAATCAAAACCTTCAGGAAATAAATCAAAGTCGGAATCAGAACCGGATCACAGCTGATCAGCCTATCCCAACCCTAATTCATAATGTAACTGTATCTGAATAATAAGCAATGTAAAAAATCTGTATTTTGTATCATTTTGATTTTATGGGTGGCATTCTGTTGCAGTTCTCTTCATGGAACCAATAATTTGGAGTAATAAGTACGTCACAGTTTGTGTACAGAACACTGAGCATGCTTCTGATAGGTCAACAGCTCTTGCTTAGCATTCTGTACACAAACTGTGACAGTCAAAACTCCAAACTACTATTTCCATAAAGAGAACTGTAACAGAATGCTGCCCATAAAAAGAAAAAATTGAAAACACAGTATTTCACATTGATGTTTATTTAGTTACAGTTACATAAGGATCATTTAGAGGCATGCATTTCATTTCTGTAAACAGGAACATTATTAACTGTGGCCAATTAGCACAAACTTCCTGTCCCCTTTAACCGTGAATTCCATGGCGGCAATTTGTACCACACAAAAATATCTCTGCACAAAACATAGCATGCGGCCATCAGGAAGCCATATTCATACAGGCAGTGTGCTCAGTCCAGTGTATTCTGCTAGTATGAATGGTGGGCTGTGGTAGCGTCACACCAAGTGCATATGTGCAGTGCCGTCACAGTGCCATGCTAACAACAGACACATAGAAGCAAATGGGGACTGTGCATTTCCAATGATAGTGCCTTCGCTCCTGGGTGCCATATTCAGAGGCCAGCATGCTAATGACCACATGTGGCATACAGCTGCTAAGCAGCCATTTGCATGTCAGTTTGCAGCTCATATCAGCTCTATGCAATGTCTTCATACACACATGTGTGTGGAAATTGTACAGAGCCTCAGCCATTGCCCCCCTTCTCACCTAATCCATATAGAGTAACAGAAACATCCCTAGTAGTCCAGTGGCTAACTTCTCCTGCCATCCCCGATTAAAAGAAAAACATTCTTGGTAGCCCAGTGCCACCTCTCCCCTACCTGATCCCTATTTAAACTAACAAACTTCATGGCAGTCTAGTGCTACTCCCCCACCCCTAAATCCCTGAGTAAAGGAAAAAACACTTGTAGTCAAACTGTACTGCCTCCAAGCAGATTGCTGAATAAATAATCAAATGTCCCAGTTAATCCAATTGTACCCCTCCCTCCTGATCCCCATTATATAATTTGCAACCCCCCATGGCCAATCCCCTCAGTATCTATCACCCCCACACCTGTCTGTCACCAAATCACCTAACAAATGCCAGTCCATGTCCACTGGCAGAACACTGGATGACAATCAGCACAGACACTCATGTCACCACCTTGGTCATCCACTGTCTAAATGACAGGGACTGAATGCACATGTGTACTGTAGGAACAGCTGTTTAGGTGGGTGTGGAAGGGTGTCAATGCCACTAGTGCTGCTGGAGGGGAAGATATAGGGTCACATAACCCTGTGCATCTTCGTAAAAGCAGGGTTTTTGAAGAGTTAAACAGCACTGCCTCAGCAGCCTTTTAGCACTTCCAGAACCCTCTAAATATATTGCTGCTCCTTGTATGCAAGGGAGCTCTTTCATCTGTATGGGTACAATGGTGTATTTAGTGTGATCAAGCTAGCCACTGTGCAGTGCAATACGTGGCACTCTGAATATGGCCCCCTCCCTGATCAGACATGATGTGTTCAGTTAGCACAGCACCATTCAGGTTAGTGCCATGCTAATCTTCTAAATATGGGGGCCAATGTCACTGTTTGTTAAGGACAGAATATTGCTGCAGAGAAAAGTCAATCAAGGATAAAGGGAGAGGGAGGGAAAAGCACAAAAAATGTCTGTATTTTGCACAGTGCAGATAATCTGTAAAAATGATGTGTGAACAGGGTTGCTGAGATACACATATAGACATGGGTGCACACAATTGTAAAGTGGGCCATACAGAAACACACACATACACACACACACACACACACACACACACACACTTGCAGCAGACAAGGAAATGATAAAGACAGGATAGTTTTTATAAAGATCATGGAAATCATTGCCGTTTAGATCCTCAGGAATAAACAAATGGTTTCCCAGTTACAAAAGATGCCAGCCCCTGTGATTCAGTTTAAAAGCTATAATTTTTCTGTCAATGTCTGTACAGAAAGGTCAGTGTTGTGACTGACAGTGTATGAAAGACTCTGTTGAGGAGGGGGGTTAATTGCACTGAATTCTCCCTCTGAAGGACAGGACTATGTGGATATCGTACTGGAAACCTACTATTTTGATTCATTTATCTATATATACATACAGTAGGTATTCACGAGATTCAATTTCCATGCATTCAAGACACTGGAGACATCTCATGCCTATAATTAAGGTGTCTGTTTGCTATATCTTACAAGCTGCAGTATGAACTGGCATACAAGTCACATTCTTAACCATAGCTGCTCTCTAGGGATGAAATTATTTGTTTTATCCTGTTATTAGTTTTGTTTTTCCATTCCGACCCTTGTCACTTTCTCTATTTTATGTTCATTTACACTGACATTTGCTGTAATACTCACTCTTGCCGGTAAGCATGCCACTGTAAACCAGCTCAAGTCCAACAGTGCTGCGTCATGTACAAACCTGTCTTAAGGTTCCCTCTTTCAGGGGGGTAACTGCACCCAGCACTGACCCTCTAAACTGATGCATCATCTTTTCATTTATTTATTCATTATAATTATTCAAAGAAATTGGAATACATTGGAGTCATGATGCAGTCTCAAAGTGTATAAAAAATGTTTTGTTGCACTACAGTATCCAATACTTTACAGTATCATGTACTTTAATACAGCAGGTTTTTTTTCAAAACTCAATTTGAAAAGATTGGGAAGGGTTGGAGACTGGAAAACTGTCAGAGCAGGGATGCAATAGTATAGGGGCTAGTCCTGTATTTCACAAACCCAGGCCAGCCCAGTCACCCTCCCTCCAAACCACAGCTGCATGCCAACATTTAACCAGTCATATTTCATACATTACCATGGGTTGCTACAGATATACATGCAGAAGAACACCAATGATGAGTGCTACTTTAATTCCTTACTATCAAGAATTTAATGGTCAATTTTAGTTTTAAATATACTATTGCTTTATATTTTATATGACTAATACAGCATAAGCTGCAGCAATGGTGAGAGATGGGGCCAGATCAGTGTGCATCATCAATAGAGCTACAGTACAGAAGGCAGACTGTGAGGGGAAAAACCCAGGGGCTCTATCCTTTCCTCCTAAGTCATGTTCTTGGGCTGGCAGTATAGCCTAGAGTTTAGCATAGAGGTTAGAGTAATGCGCTGTGAATGAGTTTGGTACATCCAGCAGGGCAGGGTGTGATTCCACAATCTCCACTTGTATACTGTGTGACTTTGAACAAGTCACTTAAACACCCTAGTGTTCCCAGATCACCATTTAAAACAAGACTTCTGCCTTGTGGTCTGTACCCAGTTACCAAAGAGTTTAAAAAAAAGTTCTCTAATCACTAGTAATCTTTGTAACTCTGGACTGTGTTTTTTAAGCTCCTTCAGTATATGTCCTTTACTGTATATAATGTGAAGACCAGAACCATGCACAATACTCCAGATGGTACCTCACCAGTGCATTGCATAGCCCCTTGTCTATCATTTCATCCCACATGTCTGCAGCGGTAACTGATACACTGCTCTGCTCTGCATTGCTCTGCTCCATCCCTTTCCCTAGCTTTTCCTCTTATTCTTCCTACTCTCAAACTCTCCCCTAACCTTCATCATCCTCTCACTCTCTCCTCCCCTTCTTCTCTACCCTGCCACACCTCCCCATTCCTTACCACTAGTGCCTAGCAACTGTGTGTGATGGTTACCACTGCACTGTATCTTCAGAGTACTGATAACTCTAACTTGGGGAATCCTGTTTATGTCTATTCACAAAGTAATTCCTAATGTACCTCCTTTCACCCTTTTAATAAACTCCTTTTTGGAATCTTCAGGCATTTTACTGCTTGTCTATGTATTTTATTTATTTAGTTGGTTATTTATTAATGTATTTATTCAGAAATTGCCTTTGAGCACAAATGCTCAATTACAAAGATTCCATGTCAGAATCCGACAACACAGTTAAAGGGAAAAAACCCTCAAGTCTATTTTCTATATACCTGTGTAGTTTGTAGGAATGAACAATGAGTCTCTCTCTCTCTCTCTCTCTCGCTCTTGCATCCCCCCCAATTTCATCCTAATTTAAATATAAATGAAGTTGTTTCACCCTGTTTTGCCCTGGTATGAAAACCTGTTTGTCTCCTTTCCAAAGGTCATGACCCCACTCATGCAAGGTGTCATGGAAGTTTAGTTCTATTACATATTTTGTGAAATCACTGTATTCTCAAAAATCATTTTTTTTTAACTCAGATATGCTTTAGACCACAGAAAATAGCAGGGAACTTACTATGCCTTTAAAAGTTTTATGGTCAGCATATGACAACAACATAGGGACTTAAGGGGACAGTAATAGCACTAGCTAATGAGTTGTGAAGCCCACCTACGCTCTGCTCCCCATTTAACTCACCAGCTTTCTTGTTTCACTCCTCAGACTCCTCAGCAGCTTCCCAGGCACCGTGCTTGCCTCAGCCCACCCTTCCATCCTCCAGAACCCGCAGACTCCAGCAGCACCCTGTAGGAGACCTCCCAGGTAGTCAGTTACTACACCTGCATTGCTGCCATTTGGCACCACTGTTAGCTGTCCAGTAAGACCTCACACACACTGCTGTGGGGCACTGCCATGCTTTTCATGGCACTGCAGAGCTCTGTACACCCAACCCTCCCACCCAGGGGTCGTGCTACCTTTAAAACCCCAGCCAGAACCTATCAACCCATTTTTGCACCCCTACCTGTAAGTGCTCTTAGTTCCTTCCACTCCCCCTTCCCTCCACTCCCCAGGAACAGCATTTGTTTAAAGGGATATGCCCATCACCCCTAGTGACTACTGTCTTAAGTCACATGGTCAAGTGTGCAAGCTATGAGAATCAAACCCACAACTGCAGCTGCCTGTCTCATTTACAGTCTGGTGCCCTGTGTATTAGGCCATTCTACCAACAAGTAATCAAGCAGGAAACATGCTAATAACTTCTACGACCCCCTCCAATTCTATGCCCTACTACCATCTAGTGTTTCAGCAGGGATAAAAACTAGTACATCTTAGGACCCCATTAGAACTTTGGCTTTCCCCAGAGCCCTTCCCCGACTCTGTGCACATGCCTCACAGCTAATATCCTGCCCCATTCATCTCCATGCACTGAGCACATGCCAATAACACCCATATGTGCATGCTCATAACCCTATAGATTCTACCAGCGTGGTGGCCTGCTTTGCCAACAGTCAAGACTACCACTTCCCCACAAATCTGCGATCCTACGCTTGCCAAATTATCAAGCACCTCACTATCATAACTATTCGGGGTTATCAACATTTGAGATGTTCTCTCTTGTTCTGCTTATGCTATTAACATGTCTGCATATCCTTCCAAGTGCAGAGCTTGCAACCTCTTCCCCATCAGATCTGTCCCCACTCAGATTCCCTCTTCGCCTTCCAACCCCATCCTACAAGGGTCAACTCATCGGCCTTACTAATGCACACCATCACCTTTTCATGCCCACTCACATATTGTGCAGTCATGCACCTCTATGCATTATCCCCTCCCATTCTCAACCCCTCGCATAGGTGGCCCACTCCCACAAGACCTACCTCTAAACTCCCGCATAGACTGAAATCCAAACTAGCGCTCAGTAGGTAAAAAAAACTTATTATCATACTATTCCTCTGTTCTGATAATGCTGAATTAAATCCAGGTCCCTTTTCATCTGTAGCATCCCCCTCAGACTTTGCACTCTCCAAAGGTATGAAATTCATGCTCAGTAATGTATGTAGCCTCCAAAAGAAATTGGACGCTGTCAACACCTGGACCCCCCATACCACCCTGGATATCCTGGTTGTTACTAAAACCTGGGTAAGAGGTTCTGTAACAGACCAAGCAATCTCCCTGCCCTCCTATAACACCGTCAGGCTTGACACACCAACCGTGGGGATTGGTAATATATGTGAATAACAAATTCACAGCTGTGGAACTTGATGCCACTACTGAACCTAAACAATTTGAATCCTTAGCAAACAAATTGTCCATGTCCCTAGTGTAATTAATTAACATCCTAGACTGCTATAGACTAAAGATGCAGCAAAATTTTATTTCAATGGTGAAATTATGGTGAAATCGCCAATTTTGCCTAGTGAAACATTTCATGAAATTATGGCCTTTCAGTGAAATTTTGCAGCAAAATTTCTCCTCCAATTTCACCTGCACATCCGAGGCAAAATTAGGTGAACTTGGGCATTTTGCCCTGCTGGTGGTCACATGTTTGAGTCTAAACAGGCAGTAAGTGAGTGGTTCATTTCCTGTGCTATATATCTCGAGGAAGCAGACTGCATTTATACTCCCTGTGACTGCAGAGTGCACTTTTACACCTAAATTCCTTAATTTGTGCTATTGTTTTCTAACTTTTTCTTGTTTGTCTTTGTCATAGTTCATATTTTAGTACTTGGTGATTGTGTTTGTGTGTGAGTGATTGCGTGTGTGTGTGATCCCCCATCCCCCAGCTATCTCTGAGTCTCTATCAATGTTTATTTTGTTTGTTTGTGTGTTTGAATTGGTGGTGTTTGTGGATTGTGGACACAATGGAGAAGGGTGAAGACAGTGGGGCCCCTGTATGCACGTTTCAGCTAACCATCACAAATGAAGTGCCACAGCAGGGGCTTTTTGATCCAACACCTGCACCCAGTAGCTAACTGTTCCCCTTCCCCAGCAGCAGTTAGAGACAGTGCCCCCTACCCAGCACCATGAGGATACTGTTCCTCCACCCAGGCAGCAGGAGACCATGCCCCCTCCCAAGCAGCCGGAGGAGTCAGTGCCTGGAGCATTATCTGTTGCAACCCCTCCATGGCACCATCATCCCTGAAATTCTCCTGTCTGGGATTTTTTTCTACTTAATATCAGTTGGTGACCTAGTGGTCACCTGCAATCTATGTTGGCAGGAGGTACATCGAGGAAAGTGTGGATCCCACTTTGGGACAACCAGACAGCATAACCACATGGTCCACCACCACCTGCCACAATGGTACCTCAAATTGCAGGAAGTGGAGCAATCATCAAGTGCAGCTGCAGGGAGCAGTGCTTGTGTAAGCACTGAAGGTGTAAGCAGGAGGAATGGCTGGACCAGTTAAACATCCTTGCCATGCTCACTGTACCAGAAAACAGCAGCAGTAAGTAACATTGAGACTCCTCCAGGGCCCTCCTTGTCCAAAGCCAGCAGCACAGGCAGCACCCACCTTGCCAGCAGTGCCAGTGACACATGTTTACTTATCCGCTGTCCTGTCTAAAGTCCAGCATGTACAACAAGAGTTGAATTATTTAAGAAAGGAATTTAGCCTGGGGGGATTTCTAAACTACAATGTGATGTTGACAAAATCATGTGCATCCTATCAGAACTCTGTGGTGGCCCCACTGTCACACAATGTGGCCGCACAAATTAATTTGTATTTTTTTGTTTTCATTTTTACAGCTGCAGTGGGCAGCGCCTGCAGACATTTTACATGTCCAAAAGGGCTGATGTCATGCTTTCAGTCCGTGGAACTGGCTGAAGGTGTAAATAGTCTCCTCCACCTTACCCTCCTCCAAGAAATGCTTTACACCCTTAAATAAATATGCTTTATGTTAGTCAATGGTTGCTGGCACTATTTTCTTTCTTAAATGGGAGGTACAGGAACTGGAACCTGAGTAGTGGGAGGCAGCATTAGTTTTTTTTGGAGGGTAAGATCCACCCCCACTTCCACCTGGGAAGCACTTAAAGATCCACCCCCACCTTTTTTGGGGTCCATGTGGGAGGGGCATGAGGTGGATCTAGCATGTTGGAACAACTGACTATTAGAACTGCCTGGGGCATCAGAGCTTAAGGTTCAGAAGGAAAGAAAAAGTAATTAAGGAGTGCCTGAAACTGCATCCTTATACAGCATTTGTAAAACTGCATCCTGAAATTACAGCACTTGAGTAAAGCAAGCACTTGCAACACAAGAATGACAATTAAGGTCTAAGCCCACAAAGGAGTAAAATATGTCACCCAAAAAGACTATCCCATATTGGATTCTAGAGTGACTGTTTCTTAAAAGCTTTTTATATCCCTCCACACACACACTGCTGAAACACCCACTCAAATAGCTATGGGAAGCTCTACATTTTTATCTCTCTGGGACCTGAAGTTTAGTAGTAATGTGTGAAGAGAATAAAGTCTTGTGTTTTGTGCATTTGAATAGGTTTAGTGCATTGAAGTTAAAAGATATAAATATATATACACAGTGTCATGCACACCTGAAAAGGAAGGATATACTACTGAAATAAATGTTACTCTGATGATTTATTTATTTATGTGTAATATTTTAAGTGTAGTTCTGCCTAGGTTACAGACACATAAGCAATAAAAAGTACATTTAAGGATGGATATATTAGTCAAAGCTTGTAGTAGCAAAATAAAGCAAGAAAAATAATATATTGTGTCCTTTTCTTTCAATTGTTTACCCAGGAGTGGCACACTAAGCTGACAGCTTGTTTATAGGGGCAATTTGGGAGCACATGGAAGTTAAGTGACTTGCTCAAGGTCACCCAGTATGGAAGTGGGGGCTGTGGGATTCAAACCCAGCTCTCCAGATTTGCAGCTCAGAGCCTTAAATGACTGTGCTTTACTGCCCTTTCTAGTTATGGCAGTCATCTGTTTTATGGTTCATGATGTTGATGTAATAAGCAGCAGTACATTGCATAGCAGGTGTAAAATGTCAATAAGTAGGTCATGCAATAGATGTGCTGAGCAGTTACTGAAGTAAGAAATGTATTTAGGATAGTAAATATTCCTGTTAGAAAACTGATAAATGTGTGACATTTGCAAATCAGTTTCAAGGAGGTCCTTATGGGGTGTCAATGTACAATATAAAGTAGTTATAGTTTTCAAGTTGTCTGGGTAATTGCTTTGTACTACCACTGTTACTAAATTTAAATTATTCTATGAAGAAAATTAAGTTTATGTAACTGTCTGTAAATGTATTAAAAACATTTACTTGTCCTTATAATGTAATGCATTAAATGCTATTGCTATGTTAAGAAGTCACATAACAACGCCCAGGGCATTAGGGTTTCTGACCATAACACCCTGCCCTGTAGGGATTGATAGGCATCAGGGGTGTGCCTTGGGATTGTCAACAGTAATGCTCATGCAATTCCACCCTCAGCTCCACCCTGCAGCTGGTGACAGGTATTGAGGTGTGCCTTTGACTCTTCAGCCCCAAAGTTCACTCCATTTTCTTATACAGTACTGTACCCATTTCAGCATATTTCCTTATGGAATGGGGTGAGTGTAAAGCTTGAACACCCCAAGGCACACCTCGACACTTGTCTGTGTCTGCAGGATATTTTGGTGAGGTGAAATGGCATGAGCGTTATGGGCAATGACCCAAAGGCACACCCCATTGCTTGTCCATCTCTGAATGGTGGGGTTGGGGTTGGCGTCACTTCAATACAAGCACTGAGGCAGTGGTTACCCCAAAGGGCATTTTGAACCAGCACAATATTCTGTGGTGATTTGCATATGCAGCCCATGATGCTTTGCATTATGGGGCATGTGTGATTTTGCATTTCTTTGAAACTTGGCTTCCTGGCCAATGCCCTTTGGGGTAACCATTGCCTCAGTGCTTACGCGTTGAGGTTCTTTGTCTTTTAACTTGTTTTGGTTTTAATTGGGTTTACCACAATATAACCCAGAGAGACCATCTTAGGGTAGCTGGTTCATTCGACTGGGATGTCAAACAGATAAGGCACACCGATTAGTCCTGGTAGAATGAAACACGTGTCTGTGTCTTTTGTTGGCACCCTTTGCAAACTGTGCAAGAGACCTTTCAGCACCACGCATTTCTGCTTAAAGTTGAACATGCATAATATTCTGTGGTGATTTGTATATGCAGCCCATGATGCTTTGCATTATGGGGGCATGTGTGATTTTGTATTTGTTTCCAATGATACTTTGCATTATTGGGGCATGTGCAATTGAGTTTTCTTTAAAATGTTGCTATTTGGCCAATATCATCCAGGATAACACATACTTTAGTAGCTTTGGGGTTCTTTTGTAAACATGTATTGCTTCCGATTCCTTCCGTTAAAATGTACACCTCCATATATTTTTCTAATTTTATTTTATTTTATTTAAATTTTGGTAACTGAGTAAGCCCACTGAGATCATGACGGTCCCTTTTTCAGGGGCGACCCAGGATTAGTTACATGCACCTAAGGAGAAAGAAAACCAATGCTATGATATGTGCAATGAATCAAGGTTTACATAGTTCAGTAGGAATATACATAGCAGCATGTGGTACATCATAGACAGACTCCAAGCAGTAGCCTGGACATTTTTGTTAGGACAACAAGGAGAACAGACACATCAATGATAACCCACATAGATAAGTGCCCTAGCCTTAGCATCCTACTCTCCTTAGCGTATCCTCCCTCCAGAGACTGTTATTCTTTGGCAACCCTCCCCCTGTTCAGGAGAGCCTTCGGGGAGCCTCAACTGAAGCAGCAGCACTGGGCCTCCATGTCCAGGTGGGATTTTAGTGCTTTCTTTAACTTCTCAGGAGAGGTGCTATCCTGTAGCTCTCTTGGGAGATTGTTCCAGAGTTTAGGTAGGACTGCCCTGGCAGACTGAAGACCAGGGGATGATTTGTCTCTGGGTATCTCAAGTAATTTCTGATTGGTAGACCTGAGCTCTCTTCTGTTAGTTTTAGGGGCAAGCAGGTCTTGTAGACTTGGGGGGGGGCTCCAGGTTGTTGTAGTATAAATGCCAGGCACAGAGAAAGATATGCTAGTCTGTCTTCAAGGGGTGGCCAGTCTAGGGTGTGGAGCACCTTGCTGTGGTGCTCCATCCATTGCACCCTGACTGTAAACTGGCCAACTGTATGGTACAGTGCACCCAGGTGCTGCCTTTCCACAGGCCTCAGTGTCTGGAACAAGGTTGCTCCATAGAATATGGTGGTAAGTATTGCCCCATTCCCTACTGCCTTCCTGTTTTTTTTGCTCAGGAAGGGGTTTAGCCTGTAGAGGAGGCCCAGTTTTTGATTTATTACCTTTGTGAGGTGGTCCATGTGTTTCCTGAAAGAAACCTCCTGGTCTAGGTACATCCCCAGGTACTTGATGTTGTCCATCACCTCAATACCTGTCCCATTTAGGATGATGAGGGACAGAAGGTTTAATCTGTCTGGGCCAAGTTTGTTTGGGCCAAAGAGCATGGCTTTGGACTTCTTGCTGTTTAGGACCAGCCTGTTTTCCTGGCACCACGCTTCAAGGGTTGTGAGGTCCTGTTGCAGCTCTAGACTTAGGGACCCCACATCCTTCCCAGTTCTGTACAGCACTGCATCGTCGGCATATAAGATGACCTTCACCCCGCCACAGTGTAGGGGTAGATTGTTGATGAATAAGGAGAATAGTAGGGGGCCTAGGATTGACCCCTGCAGAACTCCATCAGAAACTGGGCACTCTTGTGATTTTGCTCTGATCCAGCGTACCATTTGTGTCCTGCCATGAAGGTAATTTGTGAACCATTGTAGGGCATGCATGTCCAGGCCTAGCCTCCTTAATCTTTCTAGTAGTAGCTGGTGCTTGACAAGATCGAACGCCTTGGTCAGGTCAATGAAAATAGCACCTACCATTTTGTTCTGATCTAAGGTTTCATACACGTCCGTGGTATAGCTTATAAGAGCTGTATCAGTTGTAACACAGCACTGGGTAAAGTTGTGGAAGGGCGTTACCTTCCAGCATGTATGTTCAATTTTTTTCTCTGCCAGGATTACAAAGCATGGTGCATACACTACAAGTCCCAGAAGGCATTGCACCACAACTTCACAGAGCTAAGTGCATGATTAAGAGCAGGTGCAGGAGAGTGATTGCCTGCATAAAAGTGAAGGCTCAAACAATTGCTTGTGTCTCAGTACCTGATTTGGAACAGACGTGGAGCCTGGCTGGGGAACACTTGCAGAAGAATTTTACTTTGGAGATAGAGAACTCTGAATCAACTGACTGCCTGGTTTGGAACTTTTGTTTGGCCTTCAACAATGAATTGGATTTTTACTTTGGAAAGAAAGAACTCTGAATCAACTGACTGCCTGGTTTGGAACCTTTTGTTTGGCCTGCGAGAATGAATTGAATTCTGACTTTGGACTGGCTGAAAACCTGAGACTGGTAAATAATTTTCCTTTGAAACATAGAAAAAGAGACTCTGTGCTGATTTTGTTTGTATGTCCCAGGAAACAGCTTAGCTACCTGGGTTATAGAGAGGGAACAAAAGTTCACTGTGTAGTTAGCGCTCAACAAAGAGCTAGGTATTATTTTCTGTTGTTTTATTTTCAACCTGTGTTATGTTTTAATGCACCTCTCACAGTAATCTTACCAATAAATGCATAGTCAGTCTGCTGTGTTAAGCTGCACATCCTGGGCTGTGGTACAAAGTGTGTTTATATCCCCCACCTACAAGATCCAAGGGTAACACAACCCCCCCCCTTGTGTTACAGTGGTGGAGAATGCGGGCAAGGTTGTGGGGATAACAGCAACACTAAAACACTGAAGCAGCTATGGAGAGCCTATTGCAGCAGCTTGTACAAGTGAATCTGGCCCAGCAAACCACAAACCAGCAGCAGGCAGAGACCAATAGACTGCTGCTGGAAGAGCAGCAGAGGGGACAGCAAATGTTGAGCTTAGAGCTACAGCGGCTTGCTGCAGAGATGGCCAACGGGAAGGAAGCCCGAACAGCAGGTGCATCTTCTATTGTAGCTGGGCACTTCCTGCAGAAGATGACAGCCAGTGATGATGTAGAAGCCTATCTGAAAACTTTTGAAAGGACTGCAAGCCAAGAAGGATGGCCTCAGAATAAGTGGGCTGGCATTCTGGCCCCCTTCCTCAGTGGTGATGCACAGAAGGCATATTATGACCTTGAACCAGGGGATGCTGAAGACTATGATAAGCTAAAAAAAAATAAATCCTTGCACGCCTAGGGGTAACAACCGCAGTGAGAGCTCACCGATTCCATTCCTGGTCATTTCAACCAGAGAAACCTTCCCGCTCACAGATGTTTGATCTGATCCACTTAGCTCGAAAATGGCTACAACCTGAAGTCCTGATGTCTACTGCAGTAGTGGAAAGAGTGGTACTGGATCACTTTATCAGAGTCCTATCCTATGATTTAAAAAGAACTGTCAGTCAAGGTAACCCTAGTACTGCAGAGGGGCTGGTAGACCTTGTGGAAAGATATTATGCTACCGCTGAACATTTAAAGACTACCAGACCTGAAAGGATCAGTCTGGATAAGAGAGCTCATCAAGAACAAGATAAGAGAGTTGTCCATCGCACAACCCAGACAGAAGGGTGAGAAGGAGCCAGGGGACCAGATAACTACAGTACCAATGGAGGGCATCAGGACACGTTTAAAGTAAGAAAAGGAGTAATGAACCGAGATACCAGAACCTGTTTCACATGTGGAGAACCAGGACACATTTCTTGGAACTGTCCTAAGAAAGATGAGCCAATGCAAATAGAGGAAAACCTGTCCAAACAGTGTAATATCATTACTGTTCTCCTGGGGAATCATAATCAGCCTCCTCATATCAGTTCAGTACAAGTCCAGAACCAGGAAGTGGATGCGCTGCTGGACTCTGGCAGTATGGTGACACTAGTCAAACCCTCTTTAGTACTCCTCAGCCAAGTGAGTGACAACAACTCCATTTCCATTACATGCATCCATGGGTACACCAAGATGTATCCCACAGTCCACCTTGAAATAAAAACAAAGGAAGGTGTATTTTCTGGAGCAGTGGGAGTGGTGAAGCAGTTGCCTTTCCCCGTGTTGTTAGGACGTGACTGTCCATTCTTCCAAAGATTCTGGAACTGAGGAAAAGATGAAGACAAAGAGGAGGATAAAGGCCATGATGCCATAGGTAAAGATAAAGATAAAGAGGAAGGCAAAGACAATGAGAACAATAAGGCATATGCAGTGTCTGACAAACTTGAAGAAAAAAATGTTCCATTAACGACACAAGTCTTCATGGGAGAAGACAATGATGAAGAGGATGGAGGAGCAGATGTCATAGAAGACACTCCAGAGGACCTAGAAGAGGACAATCTCTTCACACCAGAAGGAGCACCGCATAGAGGAAAATTTGGGACAGCACAACTCGAAGACCCCACACTCCAGTACGCCAGAGGAGATGTGAAAGTGGTGGATGGGAGGCCCTTAAACCCTGACCAAACCCTCCCCTACCCACACTTTGCTATGAACAACAACTTGCTGTATCAAGTACACAAAACAGCCGACAAACTGACAGAGCAGCTACTTGTGCCCCAGCCCTTCTGGTGCACTGTATTGCATTTGGCCCATAGCCACCTCTTGGGAGGACACCTGGGAATGGATAAGACAAAACAGAGACTGTTGAGTCATTTCTTTTAGCCGGGGGTCCATGCTGAGGTGGAACGATATTGTCATTCCTGTCCGGAGTGTCAACAGAGAGCTCCGCAACCCTCTTTCTGAGAATGACTAGTTCCCCTGCCAATCATTGAAACACCATTTGAGTGTATTGCTATGGACCTGGTAGGACCCTTGGTGAAGTCTGTGAACGGGTTTCAGTATATTCTGGTAGTAGTGGATTATGCTACCAGATACCCAGAAGCCATTCCCCTGCGGGACAAGGCCACCAAAAACATTGCCTGAGAACTAGTACAGATGTTTTCCCGAGTCGGGATTCCTAAGGAGATCCTTACTGACCAAGGAACACCCTTCATGTCCAGAGTAAAGAAGGACTTGTGCAAGCTCCTGCAGATCAAACAGCTGCACACATCTGTGTATCATCTGCAGACAGATGGGCTAGTTGAGAAATTCAATAAGACATTAAAGAGTATGATAAAGAAAACCACGGAGACAGATGGACAGAATTGGGATCAGTTATTGCCGTATTTAATGTTTGCCATCCGTGAAGTGCCACAAGCATCCACCGGATTTTCCCCCTGTTTGAATTGCTGTATGCCCACCGCCCACGAGGTCTCCTAGAAATAGCAAAAGAAACATGGGAGCATCAACCCTGCCCCCACCAAACCATCATTGAGCATGTGGAAGGAATGAGAGAGTGCATTAATGCCATAATGCCCATTGTGAAGGAACTTATGCAAAAGGCCCAAGAAGCTCAAAGTAGAGCCTACAACCATTCCACAGCACCTAGAGAGTTTCAGCCCAGTGACAAAGTGTTGGTGCTTGTCCCCACCTCTGAGTGTAAATTCTTGACCACCTGGAAGGGACCCTACGAGGTACTTGAAAAAGTAAACCAAGTCAACTATAAGATAAAACAACCACGTAGGCGGAAGCCTGAACAAATAGACCACATCAATTTGTTGAAAAAGTGGGTGGACTGTGATGTCTGCTGGAGTGAAACAAAAACCAGTCCAGCAGAGGAAAATCTTAGAGGCGCAGGGATGATTGGAGACCTGACACCAAGTCAGAAGTAAGACCTCTTCGAGTTCCTTGACAGAAATAAAGATGTGTTCTCTGACTGGCCCGGCAACACTCGACTCATCACTCACAATATTGTGACCCCTCCAGGGAAAGTGACACACCTCAAGCCATATCGTGTACCAGAAGCATGCTGAATTGCGATAAAAGAAGAGGTTAAAAAGATGTTAGAGACGGGAGTAATTGAAGAATCTCACAGTGCCTGGTCTAGCCCTATAGTACTGGTCCCAAAACCTGATGGATCAGTCAGGTTCTGCAATGATTTCAGAAAACTGAATGAGATTTCAGCCTTTGATGCCTATCCAATGCCACGAATAGATGAGCTCATCAAAGATTGGGAACCACCCACTTCATTAGCACTCTTGACCTGACGAAAGGCTACTGGCAAGTCCCCTTGACAAAAGCCGCCAGAGAGAAAATGGCGTTTGCCACCCCTGATGACTTATATCAATATACAATGCTTCCTTTTGGTTTACATGGAGCTCCCGCCACATTTCAATGCCTGATGGACCGTGTGCTGTGACCCCACCAGGAGTATGCTGTTGCGTATTTAGATGATGTCATCATCCACAGCCACACCTGGGATAGTCACTTGGAGAGACTACAAGCCATGACGGAGTCACTTCGAAATGCAGGGCTCACAGCCAACCCAAAGAAATGTACCTTAGGGGCGAGTGAAGCACAGTACTTGGGTTATATGATAGGAAGAGGCCTTATAAAGCCACAAGAGAAAAACATTGCTGCTATTCAAGACTGGCCACGACTGGTCAATAAGAAACAAGTAAGGACATTTTTGGGACTCACAAGCTATTACCAAAGGGTTATTCAAAACTTTGCTACTATAGTAGCCCCCCCAGTGACCTCACACGTAACAGTCAACCTAATATGGTGAAATGGACTCCTGAAGCCGACAAAGCATTCTGTAGCTTGAAACAGGCACTGTGTGCTTCTCCTGTCCTGAATTCCCCAGACTTCTCCAAACCTATGATTGTACAGAATGATGCATCTGACACAGGTCTGGGGGCAGTCCTGTCCCAGGACATTGAGGGTGATGAACATCCGATAATATACTTGAGCCACAAGCTGTTGTCACGTGAAAGGTGCTTTGCCACGGTGGAGAGGGAATGTCTGGCGATCAAATGGGCACTTGAGTCTCTGAAATATTACTTGCTGGGCCGTAAGTTTTTTCTTGTGACTGATCACGCTCCCCTCACATGGATGAGACAGAATAAGGAAAAGAATGCTCGGGTTATCCAATGGTTTTTGAGTTTACAGCCTTTTGATTTTCAGATTCTGCACCGTGCCAGGGCTAAACAGGCGAATGTGGATGCTCTTTCCCGCATCCACTCCTTCTTTTCTGCGGCCGCTCAGCCCGAGGAGGCTAAGCTGAGGGGGGAGGTATGTTACACAGCACTGGGTAAAGTTGTGGAAGGGCTTTACCTTCCAGCATGTATGTTCCATTTTTTCTCTGCCAAGACTACAAAGCATGGTGCATACACCGCAAGTCCCAGAAGGCATTGCACCACAACTTCACAGAGCTAAGTGCATGATTAAGAGCAGGTGCAGGAGAGTGATTGCCTGCATAAAAGTGAAGGCTCAAACAATTGCTTGTGTCTCAGTACCTGATTAGGAACAGATGTGGAGCCTGGCTGGGGAACACTTGCAGAAGGATTTTACTTTGGAGAGAGAGAACTCTGAATCAACTGACTGCCTGGTTTAGAACTTTTGTTTGGCCTTCAGCAACGAATTGGATTTTTTACTTTGGAAAGAGAGAACTCTGAATCAACTGACTGCCTGGTTTGGAACCTTTTGTTTGGCCTGCGAGAATCAATTGAATTCTGACTTTGGACTGGCTGAAAACCTGAGACTGGTAAATAATTTTCCTTTGAAACATAGAAAAAGAGACTCTGTGCTGATTTTGTTTGTATGTCCCAGGAAACAGCTCAGCTACTTGGGTTATAGAGAGGGAGCAAAAGTTCACTGTGTAGTTAGCGCTCAACAAAGAGCTAGGTATTATTTTCTGTTGTTTTATGTTCAACCTGTGTTATGTTTGAATGCACCTCTCACAGTAATCTTACCAATAAATGCGCAGTCAGTCTGCAGTGTTAAGCTGCACATCCTGGGCTGTGGTACAAAGTGTGTTTATATCCCCCACCTACAAGATCCCAGGGTAACACAACCCTTCCCCTTGTGTTACACAGTGCTGTGTCTTTTTATAAAGCCATGCTATGCTAATAATGTGTATGCCTTCCTTAGAACAGAAACTAAAACAAATCTTACTACTTACAAATCATTGTGTTGTTTCTCCATACCGCCTTATTTCCTCACAACTTCAGTAATTTCATTATGCAGACATGGTGGATCTGACCAGACTTTGTTCTATCTTCCATTCTGTTGTTTTTATGTCCCCCCCATAAAAAATGAAAAGCAAAAAAAATCTATTCTATCCTCTTTAATTTACATCCATTCCTTAAGTCCTCTTGTTTCTTTATTTTGTATGTAAAATAATTGTATTGACCATTGCTGTTTGTTTCTGACTTATGCTCCCTATAGAATTCAGTCCCTTTTCTTGTTCTCTCTCTCTATTACTTCTCCCCACTCATTATATTACCCTTGTCCTCCTGATCCAACCTGACATTTGTTATGCTTATTCTGTACCGTGTCCGTGTTCCCTTCCCCTAATAATTATTCCCTTATTATTTGTGGTGTGTGTTACTTCTTAGAGCCGACAACACCTACAAGAATCCTTTTAACAACAGAATGATGTGTAATGCAGTTGCATTCCCTATATGTTGAGTTTGCAAATGAAATGCCGGCTCCTGCCAAAGGCTATTGGCCATCTGGGCCTTGTGCACAGACTAGTGCAAATTTTTGGGGAATTCAGATACCTCGTGTGAGTTACTTCAACTCAAAGTTAGATGTGCTCACCACAGCACATGTCCATAAAGTGTGCGTTCTTTATTCAATTCTCTAGTGTGGCAAGTAAACAATGTAAAAAGTGCTTCCATATAACCAAGTTAAAAATGCCCGCTACCCCAAGGCACCATCATTCCTTATATGTATCATGAAATATGGTGTCTTGAGGGAGCAGTGTTCTTTAGCTTAGTTACATGGGAGTATTTTTCACATTGTTTACTTGCCATACTGTAATAAAGAAATAGCACTTTATGAATATGTGCTTGTAGTGATTGCTTCTTACTTTGAGTTGAAGCAACTCAAATGAGGTATCTGAATTAAAAAAATACAGACTCTGTGCACAGGGCCCTAACTGCCCAGAGCCTTCAACTGGTGCCGGCCTTTCCTTTGCAAACTCCATATATGAGGACTGCAACTGAATTGTGGGTCCATGTTATATTTTGTTAAAGCTATGATGAAGGCATCACCTGCTCTTTTACAGGTTTCCTCCTCCTATCCACAGATGTCAAGTATTGTGCCTATTAAAAATCTGTTTCACAATTCGATGTGATGTTGCATCATGTATTGTTGTGTGCAACATTAAGAAGATGTAACACATCTGGTGCCAGCACTGACAACATGCCCCAGAAGGCCAGACTTCCTGAAATGCTTCCCAGAAAATGTTACAGTACATTCAGACAGAAATCATGTGTCACACACGCAGTTACATGGTTCACATCCACCATTAGGAGGACCCAAATCTGCTGTTTTTATGTACAATTTCTAATGATTTTCAGGCCTCACTGTGTTGGTGCCACTGCCTAACATGCCCCACAAGACCAGAAATGTTTCCCAAAACATTTTACAGTACATTCAGACAGAAATCACGTGTTAGACATGCAGTTACATGGTTCACATCCACCATCAGGACACAAATCTGCTTTTTCCTCATGTTTCAAATGTTTTTTCAGGCCTAACCATGGTGGTGCTACTGCTTAACATGCCCCCATATATAATAGGGTCAGGTAGTAAACACCAGTAGTGTAACAGGGAGGAAAGGGTTAATATGGTAAGCAAATTCAATAGAAAAACAGGAACGCTGCAATGCAGAGGCTAGATCACAATTTTAATTTCTGTGAGCAATTCAACAATGCAGTGTACCTGAATATGAACAAGTCAAGTGGTCAACGTCCACGAATACTTCTAATAAAAAAAGAAAGCACAAAACATAGAAACATAGACTTTAATGGCAGATAAGGACCGCTTGGCACACCTAGTCTACCCATTTCCCTACCTACAGGATAGGCCGCAGATCCTAGTTAACGAACAGCCTATTTCTTCCTACCCCCCACAAGAATTGCCTTATGTCTGTCCCATGCATTCTTGAATTCTCCCACAGTTTAAACCCCACAGCCTCCTCAAGAAGGCTGTTCCATGCATCCACTACCCTCTCTGTGAAATAATACTTCCTCACATTGCCCCGGAACTTCCCCCCCCTCTATCTTTAAATTGTGTCCCCTTGTTCTTGCAAGTCTCTTTTTCTGAAAGATGCTACCTCTTGGACTTTGTTGATTCCACTGAGGTACTTAAAAGTTTCTATCATGTCCCCCCTCTCCCTTCTTTCCTCAAAGGTATACATATTAAGCTCCTTAAGTCTCTCCCCATACAGCTTCTCTTGCAGACCCTGCACCATTTAGTTGCCATCCTCTGGACTGCCTCTATCCTGTCTATGTCCTTGCAGAGATGGGGTCTCCAGAACTAGACACAGTACTCCAGATGGGGTCTCACCAACTGTCTGTACAGAGGGATAACAACTTCCTGTTTTCTGCTGGTGATGCCTCTTCCTATACATCCCAGTACCCCCCCCCCCAGCCCTCCCTACTGCCTTCTCACATTGCTTGCTAACCTTAAGGTCATCTGATATGATTATCCTCAGGTTCCTTTCCTTTTTTTTTGTTGTTATTACCTCCCCTCCATTGTGTAATCTTCTCCTGGGTTCTTGTTTCCCAGGTGCATTATTTTGCACTTCTTTGCATTGAATCTAAGCTGCCATACTTCTGACCATTCCTCCAACCTTGCCAAGTCCCTTCTCATCCTTTCCACCCCTCCTTGTGTATCAACCCTGTTGCAGATCTTTGTGTCATCTGCAAAGAGACATACTTTTCCTTCCAGTCCCTCTGCAATGTCATTTATAAAGACATTAGAAAGGACTTTACCCAGTACTGAACCCTGCGGTACCCCGCTAGTAACTAGGAAACAGGAGCAAGACTACTCAGAATGAGTAACTGTTCAGATAAAATTGCCCCCAAAAGGGTCAAAATGTAAGAAAAATATAACAAATAATTAGCACACCAACAAACATATTAACACTTAAAAGACACTACTGAAACTCACTGACAACTTGTGAGAAATTTGTCAAATATTAGGAACTAGCCTGCTCTGCTTTCACACACGCATGCACACACACACACACACACACACACACACCACATGGTCTACCCTCCCCCACTCAGCTCCCTCACAGACACAGACACAGACACAGAGAAAACTGAAAGCACTACCTAAGTTTAATTAAGTATTATCCAAAGATACCAAAACAAAAAAATGTTCACTAGCAGCACTAGGAACTAAATTGAGTTTCTGGGCACAATTAACTCTCAAAAATCATAAATAAAGGGTTTTTTAAAGGGTTTATTGGCTGTGATGCACCACACTGAACTGCTCTCCGAATCAACAGACACTACACTGTGGAGGAAACAGCCTGCAAGTGATATTTTAGCCATCTACATAAAATGCATTGCAATTTCACTGGTGAAATTGAAAAACATTGCCGAAATTAAGGATAATGGAGAAATTTCACCTTACACGTAAGTGAAATTGGGTGAAATTTCACATTATGTGAAACTGAAATCAGAGGTAAAATTACATTTTGCCTTGGTGAAAAATTTTGCGTGACAGAATTACGCAAAATATTTTGCTAGGTGAAATTTTCCAACTTTCACACATCTCTACTATAGACCTCCTTCAGGGAGCCAAGACCTGCTCTCACATCTCCACAACTTTCTAGACACCAACAACAATAAAACCATCATCCTCAGCGACCTCAATCTAGATTGGTCCAGTCCCAAAGCTAACACTTTGAAAGAGCTATGTGATAAACCAGGTCTAGCACTATGCATAACTGAGCCCACCAGGCAAAAGCTCTCTGTTAGATTTAGTACTCAGAAATTGACCACATAAAATAACTCATTAGACTGTATTCCACAATGATCTAAATGATCACAATGTCGTCTGCATTAGAAGCCCAGAAAGACTAGTTGCCAACACTAAACTCATCACAAAATGGAATCTCTGTAAATTCAATTTTGGCAACTTTCTATTTGACCTACAGTAAGTAACAAAAGTTGGCAGAGCTTGTACCTAGCAACCTCAGTCAATGCAGCTGCTGCCTTATTCAACGCCAATAGCATTGACATTATTAACAGACGTGCCCCATTTGTCAAAAGCAGAATCAGAAAAGCTTCTTGCCCATGGTACACCAAAGAATTAAAACAAGCATTGAACAAGTTACCTGTGGGCCACAGCTAGGTGCTCCACCTTCCAGGAGTGGCACAACACCTGCACCAAGTTCATCAGATCAGGCAAATCGAGCTTTTACCAGAATGCTCTAGAGACAGATAGAGGTAAGCCAGCTAAGATCTGGCAAACTCTAAGTACAATCAAAGGACATAGAACCCCCCCCACATCTATACTGCCAAAATAACATCCCTGGGTACTACAACTACTGATAAACCCACCATTCTTAATAAACTAAACACACACTTTGCTATGGCAGGGCTAGCCTTTGACACCTCCCAGGCAGCAAAACATCAGACACACTACCACACTATGGATTCCTTGCCCATTCCAAACACTCTAAATGGTAACCTGTAATATGGGCGACTGAGACTGAGTGACTCACATATGAGTGACTTAATCTCCGTGTCAGTAATGTGAGCTACCCTGAAAGGGTAGCGATGGAAGAAGAGCAAAGGTGCAGATTAGTGAGGGAAGAACAGCAACAAGGTAAGATGGCCAGCAGAAGGGGAGGGATGAGGAAGAGAGTATGTGGGAGGTAGTGTGGAGCAATGTTGTCTAGCTGACCCCATGGTGTGGCAGTGAGGGTGGCCAGCTCTAGGGAGCTAGGCACAGGGCTTGGGGCTAGGAAAGGGAAAGCTTTTTATGTGAGTGGGTTTGTTATTTTTTTTTTGTTGCAAATGCCTGCCGTTCCCCAACATGCACCCCCTGAAGCTAACAATCTATAGTTAGGGGGATGCAGGGGACGAAACCCTCACATAAATACTGTTTATGGTTTTTGCTCGGTTCTTGCTGAGCATGTACATCACCATTTTTCTTTTCATTGATGTACACTTGCTGTAACGGCTATCACAGTTTGGCGGTAGAGATGGGCGAAGTGGTGACAATTAGCTCCGTGAAGTGATTTGCAGAGTGCTCCACAACGCAAAGTGGAGTACTTTGCGTTATAATAGGTAACGTGAAGTCCATTGAAAACAATGACTTTGTGGTACTCCGTCTTCCAAAACCATTACTGCACCAATTCTTAAGGCAAAGTACATTGAAAGCAATGCACTTTGCCTCATTTCGCCTTGTTTTTAAGCTCCAAAGATGAATTTTGCAGTGATTTATGGGAGTTCAGGTCACATGAGCTCTAGATTGTTCTGCACAGCCTCAGTTTGGGGTAGTGTGTGTAGGAAGCTGTAGGAGACAATCTGCTGTGAGATCTCTCTGTGATTCAAACCTTCTAAAAGCTGTTAAGCAAAGGCAGTAAGGACAGGAATTGGGTTAAAAGGGGTAAGGCCATCAAAAAATGGAGGGTGATGAGTACCAATGCCCGTAGTCTATGTAACAAGCTCCCTGAACTAGTGGCCTTGGTGGAAGAGGGTTGCCTGGATATTGTGGCAGTCACAGAAACATGGTACACAGAGAACCATGACTGGGATGTCAGCATACCAGGATACACAATCTACAGGGGACAGGGAGGGTAAAAGAGGAGCAGGAGTATCTCTTTATGTAAAAGAAGAGATCAAAGCAACAGAACTAAAGAGTAAACAGGGAGCAGATGAGACACTCTGGGTCACTCTGGAGACAGGAAATGGCACCACGATCCACATGAGGGTTGTACACAGACCCCCATCTCAGGGGGAGGGAATGGACAAGGAAATGATAGAAGGCTTCCTTAGAATGGCAGAAAAAGGGGAGATAATTTTGATGGGGGACCTGAATATGCCAGATGTTAACTGGAGCACCTTTGCTGAAGGGACATCAAAGAGCAGGGTTATTCTTGATGCCCTACAGGGGGCATGCCTCATACAGCTAGTATTGGAACCCACTCAGGAGGGAGCAATCTTAGACCTGGTACTCTCAAATGGGGACGGAGAAAGAATCTCAGATTTAGAAGTGGGTAGCCATCTGGGAACAAGAGACCACCAAACAGTGTGGTTCACGATAAACACAGCCATACAATCAAGCCATACAAAAGCAAAAAATATTGGACTTTAGGAGGGCTGACTTTGGGAAATGAGAGCATGCCTCAGAAAAGCACTAGCAAACAGGCAAGAAGGAGGGGTGGAGGAACAATGGGGAGTAATCAAAACAGCCATCACAGAGGCAACAAGCCTTTGTGTAAAGCAAATCAACAAAACACAATGAAGGAAAAAACTGCTATGGTTCTCAACAGAGGTGGCAGGGAAGGTTAAGGAGAAAAGGATAGTATTCAGGAAATATAAGGAAACACAGAAGGAGAAGGCCAGAGAACTTTATCAGTTAAAGCAGAAAGAGGCTGGAAAGGCAGTCAGAGTAGCAAAGGCCCAAACTGAGGAAAGGATAGCTAACTCTGTTAAGAAAGGGGATAAGACCTTTTATAGGAACATTAGGGAGCGAAGAAAGACCAAAGGAGGGATACTGAGGCTTAATAAAGGGGAGGGAATGTGGGTAGAGGGTGACGGTGAAAAAGCAGGGATACTGAACAAATATTTCTGCTCAGTATTCACAAAGGAAGAGGAGGGGAGGTACCTAAACCAAACAAGAGAAACACTCTGAAGATGGGGGTTGATACCAGTCCATTTACAGAAGAAAGGGTTCTGAAAGAACTAATAAAATTGAAGGTGGACAAAGCAATGCGGCCTGATGGGATTCACCCAAGAATTCTAAAGAACTAGAGTAGAACTAATGACACCTTAACTACTCTCTTTAACAAATCATGGGAGGATGGGGTGGTACCTGAGGACTGGAGAGGCAGATGTGATTCCTCTTCACAAAAGTGGGAGCAGGACAGAGGCAGGAAACTGCAGACCAGTTAGTTTGACCTCAGTGGTAGGTAAAATGATGGAATCACTTCTGAAGGAAAGAATTGTTGAGTACCTAGAGGCCAGTGGGGCACAGGACCCAAGGCAGCATGGATTCACGATGGGAAGGTCATGTCAGATGAATCTAATAGATTTCTTTGACTGGGTAACCAAAGTAGTAGACCAGGGAGGGGCTGTGGACATGGCTTACCTAGATTTTAGCAAGGCATTTGATACAGTCCCACACAAAATAATATAACACACAAGTTAGCCAGCCTTGGACTGGGTCCCAAGGTGGTAGCCTGGATAAAAATTGGCTGAACAACAGGATGCAAAGGTAGTAGTAAATGGAGTCCACAGTGAAGAAAAGAGGGTTACTAGCGGGGTACCGCATGGTTCAGTACTGGGACCGGTCCTTTTTAATGTCTTTATAAGTGACATTGCAGAGAAACTGGAAGGAAAAGTATGTCTCTTTGCAGATGACACAAAGATCTGCAACAGGGTTAATACACCAGATGGAGTGGAAAGGATGAGAAGGGACTTGGCAAGGTTGGATGAATGGTCAAATGTATGGCAGCTCAGAATCAATGCAAAGCAGTGCAAGGTAATGCACCTGGGAAACAAAAACCCAGGGCAAGAGTACATAATGGGGGGTGAGATACTGACAACAGTAAAAATGGAAAGGGACCTGGGGGTAATTATATCAGATGACCTAAAGGTGGGCAAGCAATGTGAGAAGGCAGTAAGGAATGCTGGGGGGATACTGGGATGCACAGGAAGAGGCATCAGTAGTAGAAAACAGGAAGTTGTTATCCCTCTGTACAGACAGTTGGTGAGACCCCATCTGGAGTGCTGTGTTCAGTTCTGGAGACCCTATCTCCACAAAGACATAGACAAAGTGGAGGCTGTCCAGAGGAAGGCAACCAAAATGGTGCAGGGTCTGCACCAGAAGACATATGAAGAAAGACTAAAGGAGCTTAGTATGTATACTCTTGAGGAAAGGAGGGAGAGAGGGGACATGACAGAAACTTTCAAGTACCTCAAGGGAATCAACAAAGTCCAAGAGGGTGGCATCTTTCAGAAAAAGAGATGTGCAAGAACAAGGGGGCACAATTTGAAGATAGAGAGGGGACAGCTCAAAGGTAATGTGAGGAAGTATTTTTTCACAGAGAGGGTGTGGATGCATGGAACAGCCTCCCTGAGGCAGTCATGGAGTCAAGAACAGTGGGGGAATTCAGGAATGCATGGGACAGACATAAGACAGTCCTAGTGGGGGGTAGGAGGAAGTAAGCTGTTGGTTAATTAGGATCTGCAGCTTATCTGTTAGGTAGGAAAATGGGCAGACTAGGTGGGCCAAGCGGTCCTTATCTGCCGTCAAATTCTATGTTTCTATGTTTCTATTTTAAAAAAGCCTTTTTGAGTCATTTTATTTTTGCTGAAACTTTAGTTCATCGATTATAGGAAACCCTCCTGTGCTCATATCATTGAGTGTTTATTGCTTGTGTGTGGATTTTGAATGGTAATGTACAACATTCATTCTGTGTACTGAGAGACAGTGGAAGTGTGTTCTGGGTGAGGGGTGTATCTGTGGTATAGGTAGATTAACTTGGAGAAAACGACAGTGTTTTCTGTTTTGGTGATATTTTTCTTGTATAACTGTGTTAATGTACACACAGTAATATTTTTAAAAATTCTTGCCTTTTTTTGCTGATTGTTGTGGTGCAGCAGTGCATAATTTTAGTTTGTTTAAAATATGTGCTTATATTACTGAAGTTTTCAATTTGCTACGCATTACTTAGTGTGTGTGTGAGTATGTGTGCGACGTGTGTCATCAAATCAGACACCTTTTATCGTGCCACATAATTGCAGCAATGTGAACCTGCTGTCCACTGCAGCTGTGTAATTTTTGTACTTCTTTGAGGAATCTTTACTGGTACTAGTACTAGTGACTGTTACTGCAGCAGTGCAGTACACTGCCCCCTCCGCGGCCCTCCCCAACCGGCAAAGAAATTCTTTTCCAGATTTGAATTTCTGATGGTGAGCACTGGTTAGGTGTTGTGTCTTTGCATCTGCATCTCTTCAGTGTGCAGCACAATCTTAATCTATATGTTCATTTGCATCTCTTTAGGGCCCAATCTCCATCTATAACTTAAGTCACAGTTGTTTCTTTGGCTTCCCTTCAGAGTACTGGACAGATGTGGTGCATAATTCTGCATGAACATTGTACTCATTAATATGCATTTTTAAGGTCGGCCCGGTGGCGCTGAGGGTTGAGGAGCTGGATGACACACCTCACGCTATGCTGGCAACCTGAGTTCGGGAATGAGCTCGGGAAGCCGGGGGTCAGCAGGGGAGGACTGGGATTGAGCGTCTGAGGACAGCTCTCCTAGTCCTGGGGAGGGTTCGGGAATTTTCTGTTGCTCTGGCATCCCCTGGCAGAGACTGGGGGCACTGCAGAGCATGGTAGCAGATGCCTGGGGATTGCAGCATGGCAGGGATGTCTTCTGGATGCATGTGGGAGCGCACACACGCTGGGTGGGACATCATTGCACATCCGCACTTCAGGGAAGGAAAACTACAAGAAATACCAGCTTCCTTCGGGTGAGGTGACGGTGATCAGAAGCAGTCTGACCGACCTCATGCATAACACCGGCCATCTCTCTGGTTCTTCTTGGGGTCTGGGGCCACTCCTAGGAGCTGGGGGAGTGCCCAGTCCCCGCATACCCAACGTAGCCCAGAGAAGTCTGTTCAGGTGGGCACTTGTGTCCAGCGGCTGGTGAAGAGACCCTGAGAGATGCCCCAAAGGTAGGGTGCATAAACAAATGATACAAATAAAAAAAAATATATGCGTTTTAAGTCTGGACCATCATTATGAGTCACTCGTGATACAAATCACGTTCTTCATCATCATGGTCACAAATGTTGTCACAAATCATGATTTACGATCACGTCACGAATCACAACATTAGTTTTTTTTACTAGTTACTTGGATATATTGTAAGCTTGTTTTGTAGTATCTCTCCAAGCTTCACCACCCCACCATTGTACTCATTAATGAGTGTTTTTAAGCTGGGGAGTTTTGTACTACTCCTCATCGGGGCCCGGGGAAGTACAGCCATAGGCATTCGCATTTTTCTTCATCATCATCACGGTCACAAATGCAGTAACAAATCACAATTTATGATCACGTCATGAATCACAAGATTAATTTTTTAATAGGTACTCCTCCTCACTCTGATCTCAAAGTATCAGCAGTCACAAAACCCACTCCTCTCTCTCCGTCTGCACAGGAGAAAGTAAAAGTGTCTGCTTGTATGACTTATTTCCTTCCTGCCTAGCTAAAGAGTATGTGACTTACAGTACTGTAAGCCATGTGATGTGTGGGGGGCTGCCAAATCTGAAACATCAAGTGGATCACTTAGAATCATAATGAGGAACGCAAAGTCCATTAAAAACAATGACTTCACCTTACCATTCCGTCTTAAAGTGAAGTGGTAATGACCAGGCGGAGTGAGCACTTTGCATTGCCCACTCTGCTTGCAATGCAAAGTGCCCACTTCGTGTTCACTTCACCAGTGGAATTTAGATTCACTGCATCTCTATTTGGCAATCGCTGTTAAGACATGGAACCCTCTAAATCCCTTCTGGTTCTCCCAAATCACCTATAAGCAAGTAGAAGACTTACTTCTTAACTTAGATACCAAAAAAAGCATAGACATAGAATGATATTGAACCCAAGTTTCTGAAATTAGGATATTTCCACCTTATAGCACCCCAACCCATTTGTTCAACTTGTCTATCTCATCAGGTGATTTCTCCACTATCTGGAAAACAGCTCATATACTGCCTCTATTCAAATCTGGCGAGCTTACCGATCTTAACAACTATAGGCCAATCTCTATACTTCCAGCTGTATTAAAGCTTCTTTAAAAACTAGTCAACAACAAGCTAAGGAACCACCTACATCACATTAACCTTATAAATCCATTCCATTCCAGTTTCAGGCCCAACTACAGTACTACATCCACACTAGCCTTGGTGACGAATGACTGATTCACCGCCTTAGACCATTAACTAACAGTAGGAGCAGTGTTCTTGGATTTGAGCAAGGCGTTTGATACCATAGACCACAATTTGTTATTAATTAAACTCAAGGAGCACGGGTTGCAGGATATTACCCTCCAATGGTTCTCCAGCTGCTTGATGGATAGGCTCCAACAAATCAAGGCTGATGGGCTACTCTCATCTCCCTTCCCCCTTACCAGATGGGTACCTCAGGGATCCAACTTGGGACCCTTGTTCATGACATATATTAACTCACTTAGAAATATTGTCAAGAACTCTGAAATCTAATTATTTGCAGTCAACACTGTACTGTACTTCATACCACCAAACCCACACAAGCTGATGTCTATGCAGAACTTCATTCAGACTTCAATCAATTGCAAATCAATCTTATCCAATCAAAGCTACTACTCAACACTGAAAAACCAAGTTAATGTTCTCCCCCCCCCACAAATTCCCAACCAGCCTATAAAAATAATATCATCACCCCATCCATCACTACCCTCCTGGGTGAAACACTAGATGCAGTGGACAGGTTCAAATACCTTGGCATCTGGCTGGACCATAATCTCTCCTTTTCTGTTCACACCAAGGATCTATCCCAAAAATGAAGGGTGAGATTAGGTTTCTTCTATCAAAATAAATCCCAATTCCCCATTGTCATCAAGAAACAGTTGGTCCAAGCTACCGTCTTGCCCCTACTGGATTACGTAGACTTTATTTACAGTTGCTGTTCTGCCTCCAGTCTGCACAAACTGGTTGTACTATACCACCATGTCATCTGATTCATAACAATTGCTCCCACCAGAACACCCCACTGTAAGCTTTATTTCGAAGTAGGATGGCCCTCACTTGCTACCAGATGATTAAGGCATGGCTGCATTTGGATCTACAAAGCTCTCCTCAATAAGTTACCCCCCTACATATTATGCCTATTCTGCCACTCTCTGAGCTGAAATTCACTCAAAAAGTCCTCCCCTATTACACTTGAGGTCCCCAGATTCCACACTCTTTACGTCAAGGCTGCCATTAGCTATGCCCTCCCACAACTTGGAACAAACTACAATCCACTCTAAAGTTATTTCACTTCATATTGTTAAATGCTTCTAAATCTGTATTCAGTAATCATTTAGTAGAAACATGCAGTTGCACCCATGAGTGATCGTCCACTTATTAATCTCCCACCCCTTTCCCTGACCCTGCTGAACTCTGCACTATTCCCTCCTACTTCTCCCCCTTAATGCCTCTCCATCACCCACACACTCTATGCTGTGTTGTATTGAACCTCTCTACACTGGACCCCACTGGTTACAAAGTCCTATATTTTTGTATTCATTCTACATTGTTTTGGCAATGAAATTGTACACTTCCTTTACATTGTTAGGCATTGAAAGTTGTCTCATTGTTATGTAATGAATTTTTGTACTGTTCCTTCCCACTGCTCTTTCTACTGCTCCAGTGCGACAGACAAATAATTAATTTCTGAGCTTTACCTAACACAGATCATTGCCAGCAGCACCAGAACTACAGTATCTTGAGGGGACTAGTACCTTAATCGACTGGGTACTTACCACTCATCCAGAAAAACTTACCAATGTTCATGTACTACCTGACACCCTGAGTGACCACTCACCCACCCAATGTGAGTGGCCAGCTAAAAAGATCAAGCCCCCTCCTCAACTTGTATGAAATAGAGTCACCAGAGCCTGCTCCATTGTCAAGTTCAGGAACCATCTTGCAATCCAAGACTGAAATATCCTAGATAAATGCCCTTCAATTGACACAGCCTTTTAACTCTTCCATACCCTCTTTAATGCAGCAGCGGACAAATTCACACCCAGGAAGAAGATGCAGTAGCATGGACTGGGTCACCCCTCAACAACTCACCATGATGCAACAGCATGATCTCCTCTGGCACCATGCTATGGCAACTAGGGCTACTGTGGACATACAAAATTACAGAGGTTCCAGAAACAAATGTACCTGGGCAATACAACAGGCCAAAGTTGTGTTTCACAAGACATGGCAATCCCAGTGTTTGGGTGATGGGAAGAAGTTCTGGGCCTCAATAAAGAACCTCCTCGAGGCCGGCGATAGATCATCCCCTCCATGCTCCAACATAAGGGGAGGATCATTATTGATGATGCTGCCACGGCCAATATATTCAACAAAGCCTTTTCAGACTGTAGCGCGGTCTTCCCCCCAGGACCCACCATGCCCCATGGAGATATTCCACCCACCAATCTACCATCCCCCTCTAATTGCTGCCCTAATTTCTACTTCAGACAAATGACAATGGCTGAAACCAGGAAGTACATTACCAGAGTCCTAGGGAAAACTCATATGGGAGGTGATGGCCTATAACATGAAACTGATCAACATCGCACTACTTGAGATTGTTATTCCCAACACCAAGTTGTTCAACCTATCACTCCGTATGTCCTCCTTCTCTTCTGTCTGGAAGTCCGCTCTGGTCACCCCAGTGTTAAAAGGGAGAGGCAGAGCACTAGTAGCAAACGACAGACCAATATCAATCCTGTCCCCGCTGCCCAAAGCGCTTGAGAGATTTATAGCCAATCAGCTCATGGACCACCTGCTTTAATACAACCTCCTCTGCCCCAGCAATCAATCAATCAATCACTTTATTTAACCAGTCATAAATACCATTGAGCAAGCTCATTTTCAAGGTGATCCTGGGACTGCAGCACAGGTTCCACTGATTGCACAGCACAAGCGAAGCTCTAATTGATTTTATTGGCTATGTGCATGAGGCACTTGACCAGGGCAACTTGGTTGGGGCAATCTTCATTGACCTGACCAAGGCCTTCAAACTTGTCAATCACCAGTTACTGCTCCTTAGGCTAAGTGCCCTAGGACTATCCCTAAATACTGTCAGATGGTTCTCCACTACCTGACTGGGTGCTCCCAGCAAGTAAAAATCAATGGAGTTATATCTGAGAATAACAAAGTCACAGTTGGGATCCCCCAAGGGACTATCCTGGGACATTGTCTATTCAGCCTCTTGGTGAATAATCTTCTGGCTGCCTTCCCAACCTCTGAGATACTGCTTTTTGCAGATGACACAGTAATGTTTTCTCGTAGTCCCTGCCAAGAAACACTCACCAGGAACCTGCAGCACAACTTCAACGTGTTTCAAACCTGGTTCACAGATAGTCTGCTGGTGCTCAACAGCAAAACAACTATAACTATGCTCTTTGTGGGGCACCAAAAGAGGCTAACAAAGCCTCTCTCAGTTACCCACAACTCTCTTTCCTTCCTTTCTGGGAGTCACCACTGATGAATCCCTTTCCTTCAATAAGCACATATCCAGTCTCACCTCTGCCACTAACAGGAAACTAGGTGCCCTCTACAGGGTTCAGTTCTGCCTTACAACTGAGGCTAGGCTCCAGATGGTTAGAGATACAATTTTACCAATACTTGACTATGGAAACATGGTATATGCTGCTGCCACAGACATCAGCCATCACAGAATACAGACCTCCCTCAATAAAGCCTGCAGATTTGTCCTTCGTGCTGATCGCCTTAAGCATACATGCAATCTTTCATATTAGTATGCAATGGCTCCCTCTCCAAGACCAGATCAAGCTGCATTCCTGCATCCTAGGGAAGAAGGCCCTCCTTGGTTTTGCACCTCCTTCTCTACAGGCCTTATCCGGACCAGCCCTGTCTGACCATGCCACTAGAAGTGTCGCTAAACATACACTAGCTGTGCCTTTTTGAAAAACAGCCTTGGGAAAGCAATGGCTCCCTCCTGACTCAGTGCATTCCCTTTCTCTGCTAACAGCCACACAAGACTTAGCCACTTCAAAACCGAACTAAGAAAATTCATCAAGCCCCCTGAACAGTGCTTCTGCCACCTCTGGCCATCTATGGGCACTAGCTCCTCGAAAGCCTGGCCTGGTCCAGATTGCACTCTCTATTCTGTTGCCTATGACCTCTCCCCTACTACCTCACCTACTGTCTCTCCTGTCTCCCTACCCTCTTTAAACCCCCCCACTATTTACCTCCCTTAACCCTCTAACACCGTGTCCACAACTAGCTAACCTGCTGGGTCTTGTCACTCTCTCCCACCTTTCTTCTGCGGCACACCCTAGTTAGACCCAGGCTCATTCCAAGTGCCGCTGCCACTACCTACTCACTATTATTCAGTTCCTGTACCTTTCTGACTTTGCACTTTTCCTCCTCCTCATCATGGGTGAGAGCCCTTATAATATGGTGTTCCAAATTTTTGTGAACTCTGTAATATCGTTGACAGTACTGTGATACTATATACTCTATGTATTTAATACTGTTTATTTTGACAATGCCTCATAGCTGCATATGTTCCCACCTGTCTTGTCTCCCCCTCCTTTTTATTGTGTAACAAGGATCCTTCATAAAGGAGCTTTTAGCTCAAAGGATGTTTTTTGTGACTTTCCCAATAAAAATAAAAAAAGTAACATTTTGCTTGTTATGCTCATTTTATGCAGATGTAGCATTTTGTGTATTGCCTTGTTGTTTTTGTATTGCTTTGTTATTGTTTTTTGTATTGTCTTGTTACTGTTTTTGTATTGCCTTGTCATTGTTTTTGTATTGCCTTGTTATTGTTTTTGTATTGCCTTATTATTGTTTTTGTATTGTCTTGTTGCTGTTTTTGTATTGCCTTGTTATTGTGTTTGTATTGCCTTGTTATTGTTTTTGTATTGTCTTGAGCCTCACGGGATCACCTTGAAAGTGGGTTTTCCTGGAAATAAACTTGAACTTGAACTAATGCAATATAACCATTGCAGGCTTTAGCACCAAAACATCACAAAATTCCAGGATGCCTTACATGAGTCAGCTCATGACCTTTGCAGTGGAGCTGAGTAGGTTTTCATACCAGACTTCAGTGCCTTAATTTACATTTAAATCCTGATGAAATTAAGAGGGTGAAATAGAGGAGGCAATCATTGTGCATGCCTACAAACTACACAGGTAAACAGAATAAAAGACTGAGGGGACCATCCGTTTAAATACAGTGACAGTTACTTCATCAATTCCAGCGGAATACAGACATGACAAATCAACATGATAAATGGATACACAGATGAAATTATGCTATTACCAGTGGAACTAGTCAGAGGTGGTTACTGACAATGTCTAGTTATAGAGTGAGTGAGGGTCAACAATCAAGCAAGTATTCAGATTAGTTAAAGCAGGTACAGTTCAAAGTGGAGGTGAAGGCTGAGTGCAGAGATCTTTTGAATTGGGCAAATATTTGGGAGGCTTAGCAGAGATTTGTACTGCACATGTAAGTAGTTTACTATTATGATCAGTCATACCACCTGTTTTCCAGATGCACCTGAGCAGCTTTTAATGGTTATTGTGTCTCCATCTCCAAAGATTTTAAATACATAAGTTGTATTATGGTATCATCCCCTTATTTTCTCCACTGTTTAGCCCCCTTCTTTAAATGACTGTGTCAGTCCTCCTGAGCTCTCCCCCGCTGCACTTGGCAACCTACCAGCCCCATCTCCACTCCCCTCCATGGTGGGAAAAGTGGGGCAGCCCCAAGCTCTGCTGACCCTGTGAATGTGTTGGCTTTAGTCAAACAACTGGTGCAGGGCTGGAGAGAGATCAGTGCTCAGACCAGTTCTCTTTAATGTCTTCATAAGTGACATAGCAGAGGAGCTAGAAGGGAAGGTGTGTCTCTTTGCAGACAATATGAAGATCTACAACATGTTGACACTACAGGAAAGGTAGAGAAAGAGAGAAGGGACCTAATCAAGCTTGAGGAGTGGTCAAGTGTGTGGCTGCTAAGATTCAGTGCAAAGAAATACAAGATCATGCACTTGGGGCACAGAAATGCAGGGGAGGAGAACATGATTGGGGGAAGGTACTAAAGGCCAACAAACAGGAAAGGAACTTGGGAGTAATCATATCTGATTATCTGAAGGTTACAAAACAATGCAAGAAGGCTGTGAGTAGAGCCAGAGGAATGCTGGGGTGCATAGGGAGAGGTATCCCCAGCAGAAGGAAGGAAGTGGTGATGCCACTGTACAGAACATTGGTGAGACCTCATCTAAGGTACTGTGTCCAGATCTGGAGACTGCATCTCTGGAAGAACACAAACAGAGTAGAAGCGCTTCAGAGAAGGGCGACAAAAATGATGCAGGGGCTGTACCAAGTGTCATATGAGAGGCAATTGGAGGATCTCAATATGTATTCCTTGCAGTACAGGAGAGATGGGGGGATATGATAAAGACTTTCAAATACCTCAAGGGTATAAATAAGGTACAAGAGAGTAGCATCTTTTAAAAACAAGTATGTTTAAGAACAAGGGACCATAATATGAAAATAGAGGGAGGTAGACTTAGGGGTAACATGAAAAAGTAAGTTTTCACGCAAAGGGTGCTAGATCCATGAAACAGCATCCTGGCAGAGGTTGTAGGGAAAAATGGTAGGAGAATTCAAAAACACGTGGCACCGATATAAAGGAACTCTAGGGATAGGAAAGAGAGGGTAAGCAGTAAATCACTTAGCATCTGTGGTATATGAAACAAGTAGGGGAAATGGGCAGACTGGGTGGGCCATGTGGTCCTTATCTGCCAATGAATTCTATGTTTCTACCACTAGCATCAGCAGTGGGCCACAGCAGTTCCTAGTTTCTCCATCCCCAGGATGCAGGCTCACTAGAACTCCCTACACACATATGCATGCACTTGCATGATGGCACATAGAGCTGGCCCAGCATTCTTTCTCCTGAGATGCTCCTTCCTGCGCTGCCAGCTATGGTTACTCATGTGGCAGTGTTGTGGAAGAGTTGCCCCCTATGTGGCAGTGTTGTGGAAGAGATGTCCTCCCCGCCATGTGGCAGTGTTGTGGAAGAGTTGTCCCCCCACATGTGGCAGTGTTGTGGAAGAGTTGTCCCCCCATGTAGCATTGTTGTGGAAGAGTTGTCCCCCCTCACGTGGCAGTGTTGTGGAAGAGATGTTCCCCCCACATATGGCAATGTCGTGGATGAGTTGTCCCCCCTCATGTGGCAGTGTTGTGGAAGAGTTCCCCCCCCATGTGGCAGTGTTGTGGAAGAGTTGCTCCCCCATGTGTCAGTTTTGTGGAAGAGTTGTTTCACTGATGTGGCAGTTCTGTGGAAGAGTTGTCCCCCCATGTGGCAGTGTTGTAGAAGAGTTGCTCTCCCATGTGGCAGTTTTGTGGAAGAGTTGTTTCACCAATGTGGCAGTTCTGTGGAAGAGTTGCCCCTCCCTCTTTATGTGGCAGTGTTGTGGAAGAGTTGCTCCCCCATGTGGCAGTGTTGTAGAAGAGTTGTCCCCCCCATGTGGCAGTTTTGTGGAAGAGTTGTTCACCCCCCCAAGGAGGAGAGCATCTCAGGATGCTCAGTCCGCCTCTCCCCAACCATCTTTCTAGTGGCCTGGACACAGTCCAACACCTGAGCTGCCAGTATCACACCCAGCAGAGCTGCTGTTCCAATAGTAAGCCATTTGATTTCCTTTATAAGGGCACCTAGCATTTTGTTGGCCCAGCTGACTGCTGCTGAGCAATGTCTGGACAACTTCAAGGAGGAGTCTTTTATAACTCGAGTCCCTCTTGTAATGTGTAGCCACTACCATAAAAATTAGCTTTTTACTTAATTCTGTTTTGGGCACCTAATGTAGGTGTGGTACTTTGACTAGTGCATAATCACTTTTTTTTTAACTTTGTTTATTCCTCCTAGCTCTGGACCACCAGACTTTCTCTGGTGGGGATGCTCGACATACTCATCTCCTGCCTGCCTGAAGGCTTAGTCCTACCTGTCATGTGGGGATGCTCCACTCCAACATCCAGGTGCTTGTCCCCCTGGGTAAGCACCCCGGGGTGGGGCTGCCAACCTCCTCTGGTGTCTTTATCTGCAGTCTGTGTGGGCTTCCAGGAGGCGGGGGAGCCCTGATGGTAGCCAACGCACTCTGTTTGAACGTGGGGGGTGGCCCCTGGACCCCACCATCGCCTACTGATGGCCAGGTATTTTCCACCTTGTTGGTTGCCCCTCAGGGGCATGGCATGCAATGCTTTCTGTGTGGTGTCATGCTCTCCTGCTGCAGGAAGCAGCTGACACCCCCTCCCACTCTACGTCCCCATTGTGCTAGTGCTGCCACCAGCTTCCGATAGTAGCCACTGCTGCACCGGGAACCCCTGAGTCCCAGCCACAGGAGAGGAGAGCAGTCCATTGAGTGCTCAATTCTTTCCTGCCCCTACTGACCCCCGATGACCCAGGATCACTTCCGAACCTGGGTTGCCAGTGTAGTGCGAGGTGTGGCGTCCAGCGTCTCAACCCTCAGAGCCATTGGGCCAGCCTGCATAATCACACTTAAGTGCATCTGCTATCTCTTTGACAAATAGCCTCATTTATTCAGGTCCTGTTATAATTTGTTTTTCACATTAAAAAAGCATGCAAAACATGAGCCAACGCTATCTCCAAAAATCCATACCATTGTGTAATTTTGGACTGATGTGGGGAGGGCTGAATTTCAGAATGAGGTTGAGACTTTCAATTTTTAAAACTCAGATTGTGGCAAGGATGAGCTCTTTTGCAATGTGGAGGTGACAATCAGTTTTAGAATGTGGGAGGGCATATAATCTCAGAAGATGGTGTCACTGAAAAATGTTGAAATGTCGGGGGGTCATAACATTTTGGACTTCACATTCTGAAATACGTCCTTCCCACATCATGAAGTTGCATATTGCTGCCACATGCCAAATTGCATGTCCCAGACATATTCAACATTCCATTTCCCCATCATATTTTAAAGTTCACTGCATCTGTGTGCAACTTAGCATAGTGTTTGTGCAATATTTTGATTGATTAGGTGGTCTGCACTGAGGCTGAATGTTCATATGTGATCAAGCTTAGCTCTGGCTGCTGGCAGAAATGGAGAGGTAGTCTGTTTTGTGGTTGGAGCTTGATGCCGAGCTGAGTTGCATTGGAGTGACTGAGTGAAATGAGTTGTTTGGTCAGGTATCCCGTCACATGGGTGACTCAGTCTGAGTGACTCATTCTGAGTGCCCATGAGGTGAGTTATCCTGAAAGGGTAGCGAGTTGTGGTTGTAGAGCAGATGAAGGAGAAGAAGAGTGACTGTACAGGAGAGCAGAATGGAAGAGGAAGGTGAAAGGAACAGATATGTGGGACATAGTTGGGTGGTAGGGTGATGAGCTGGCCTTGTGGTGTGCCAGTGAGGGTGGATGGCTGCAATGTGGGAGGCTCAGGGTTTGGGGCTGGGTAGGGCTACTGTTATTTTGGGGTGTTTGCGGGACTTAAATATATTTTGGTGGGGCTGTGTCCCGATCTTCTTTTGTGGTCAACAGAGTCCCCCCCTCAGAATAGCCCCTTCCCCTGCTGTATCCAGTATGCCAGTGTCAGGCTCCCCCCACCCCTTGAGTCGATTACAATTAGAAAGGGGGTATGGGGAGGGTGCAAGGCCACCCACATAAAAAGTTTAATACATATTTATAACTGGACCGTGTTTTGGACCATTGCTGACTGTGGGTCTGCTTTTGTGCACAGTTGCCGATTCTGTTTCAGCGATGTACACGTATTCAAGTACAAATTGCAGAAATGTGTTCACCCTTATGACATGGAACCATTTGACCATTCACACTCTGTCCCTTTTTGGGAACTATTACCCTTTCAGGGTAACATAAAGGCACAGAAACCCTCTTGAGGATGGTTCCACCCCATCTGGTGCAGTAGGAATGGAGTTTCCTCTAGCTGCAGGTATCTCCAAAAATGCCTGAAAGGAAAGTATTGAATACTCTGAAATACTCTGGAGAGTGGAATCGGCCCAAAAATGAAAATAAGGCATCAAGAAAATACAATGTGCAGTATACCATCCAGACCTCAACCCACATAGATTAAAAATATCATGTTAATTATACAATGGCAAGAACATTTCTTGGACTCTGATTAGTCAATGTTTGCTTGCTATAGTAAAGTTATCTGAGCACAACCTCACAGCATCAAATCCAAACATACAGATGAGTACATGCCAGACTGAATAACAAATCACAGCTTTACTTACCAAGAAAGCTTAAAGCCTTAGAATTCTAATATAGAAACGAAAGCTTAGTTTCATATAAAAAACGTATTTACTTATATTGTGGGGGGAAAATGTTTTTGTCATGGCTAAAACATTTCATAGTTAGGCAGAGCACAAGTGTCAAAACATCTCCTTTATAGCATGGGAACATTTCTTTTATAGTCAGTTTTACAGTTTTATTTTTTTATGAGGAAACACACCACACTGCACTGCACATGGGTATTCAAATAGCCAATTGCCTGGTATTGCATAACACACTACAGTGATAAAAGACAATTATCTCCATACTCATGATGCAGTGTTTCACATGGAGAGTGTTTCCTCAAATTAATTAAATAAAAAAATAAAACTGAACAACTAATACTATAAAGTAGATGTCCCTACACATAAAAGGGATGTTACATAGACACATAGACACTGTCGGCAGATAAGGGCCTATGGCCCACCCAGTCGGCCCATTTGAGCTTGTAAGTTCAGTTTATGTTGTCCTAGAAGTCTGTTGCCCCTTATCCCTGACCTCCAGAATTCCCTTATGTCTATCCCATGCATTCTTAAATCTCATGATTTTTTTTCAGGCCCCACCACTTTCTCTGGCAGGGTGTTCTACATGTTCACCACCCGTTCTGTGAAGAAATTCTTCCTCACCTTTCCTCTGAATTGCCCTCCCTCCAACTTCATCCCATGCCATCTAGTCCTGGAACATCTTTTTCGCTAATGTATTCCTGCACCCTGTTCCTCCCTGTAAGATACTTGTATGTCTCTATCATATCCACTTTCTCCCTCCTCTCCTCCAGGGAGTACATATTCAAGTCCTTCAACCTGTCTTCATAGGACTTGTGATGCAATCCATGTACCATCTTTGTTGCCCTCCGCTGAACCTTCTCTTCCCTGTCTATGTCCTTACGTAGGTAAGATGTCCAGCACTGTACTCCAGGTGGGGCCTTACAAGTGTCCTGTATAGTGGAATTATGACCTCCCTTTTCCTGCTTGAGATGCCTGTCTATGCATCCCAGCATCCTATTTGCTTTACCTGCTGCCTTGTCACACTGTTTCCCCACCTTGAGGTCATCAGAGATGATAACACCAAGATCCCTTTCCTGGGGATGTTCAACACTTGTTCTCTGCCTAATAGCCTTATGTGTGCTGATTTGTGTCACCACAATATTAATAAATAAGAGCCATTGTATAACAGCAATAATGCACTCCAGAGTGTGGGTTGTGCTGGGATAACCTCACTTCTGGGGTGTTAGATGCATTTGGTCCTTTGCCCAACTGCCCTAGGTGTGAGGTTATCCCAGCACAACCCACACCCTGTCATGCATTATTGCTTAAGTAATACAAAGGAGAGTCCATCCCTCTGGAGAAGCAAGGCCTTAGGTCCCCCCCCCCCGAGAGCTACTGTACATATTTATTATAATATTTTTTATTTTATTTTCAGTTTTGGATTACAGCCTTTGAGTCTCAAAGCTCTTTTACAAAGGCTCCAGAGCAAGAAGACAATACACATTACAATGTACAGAGTCAGGAAGAGAGTACACATAACCAAGTACAAGGGATATACAAAAAAAGTTACAAATAGTGAGCAGTACAAGTAAACAATCACTAAGTACACTAAGTGTGGGATTTTGGTAAAGACTTCATAGCAGTTCCAGTGCTAGGTGGGCAAAAATAGTGTTGCTAAGTGCAAAGAGGTGGTGATTGTAGCAACCCAATGTGGGCGTAGTCAAGGAGGAGGAGGAGGAGGAGGTGAGGTGAGGGCAGAGGAAGCAGAAAAGATGGTGAGAGTGGATGGGGAAGGCAAAAACAGGGGAGTTTGTCCATGCAGAAATTGTCTAAGAATAGGGAGGAGGGGAAAGGTGGTAGGAGGGGAGATAGTGGCAGTTGTGGGAGGGATGGAGAAGTTGAGGTTAAAGCAGCCCAGTAGACATTGTTAAGCTATGGGGGTGGGAGGGGAGGAAGAACAGTGGTACTGAGGGGAGGGATGTGTAGGGAAAATCCATGTCTCCCTGCCAGCGAGGCAGAGACAGCTGCTGGTACTGACCCCACACCATGTGGATCCCTGCTGGCTTGATGATGGCGGTGGTGGTGGGCAGGGTGAGCAGCAGTCTGTGCAGGGAGGTTATTGGGTCAGCACCTGATGCAAGGCTTAGGTGGTGGCCAGGAAGCCTAAAGTTGGCTGGAGTAACTGAAGGCATGTTGGGGACCCCAGTTCGATGCAGTTCTCTGCTACAGAAAGAATAGAGCAAGGAGCTGCTCCGTTGATAAACGTGTTGAACTGATCTTTCCCTCCCCTAGATGAGACTCAGTACACCCCCTTAACATGCCACATTTATAGCTATCCTGTGCTATTCAGTTAGACTAGGTTAGAACTCCTGAAGCAGATTATCCCAGCTGCAAACTTTACAGCAAGCATTAAGAACTAAAAAAATAGCCCTCATTTAAAACCAAACAAAACAGTTCTGAAGTGTTGCTCTTTTACTCAGAAAAAGCACATGATAGTATCATCTGGACCAGATATTCTACCAGGCAGCTGAAATATCTATTTCTCAACTACAGTTGGACATATGATCACAATGCTGATTAGGGATGTAAAAAGAACTAGGTGTCAGTCTTCAGGCATGCAACAATGTCAACACACTAGTGCACCTGGGTAGAAAAGTTATATTTTAAATTAAGTCATTACAACAGTCCTGACGTTCAAGTCCTCCCAGTGTTTAAATTGGAGAAGCGGCCATTTGGTGGTGGAGCTGGCCTCTAGATCAGACTCACTAGCCTCACCTTCAATGTGCCATGTGTACAGTTATCCTATTTGACTTTAGACTAGTCATTAAAACATACAGTACTACGATTTGATTTAATTTGTTTATTTATTCTGGTTAGTCCATGGGCCATATGCCCCATTTGCATGGTCGACCAGAGTGCAAACAACAAAGTACAAATTACATCACAATATTAATCACAATCTGAGTATATATAGAGCATAATGTATGGGGAGGTGGTTATAATGAGAATTTTACATACACCCAAGGTGTGGGATGCCACATAAACCACGAGGGCCAAGCCCAAGGGGTTTATTTAGGCATCCCACACTGATGATGTGTGTAAAATTTGAGTGAATAACCACCTCCCCATTACTTTATTTTTATAATTGCTGGTCACAAATTTTTCAACTCTAATGTATAGTATTTGAAAATAACTGAGTAAGAGAATTGTGCAATAAGGAAACATTTATTTTTGGTAATGTATCACATTCAATTTTTTTATCCTTTGTGTTTTTTAAATTTCTTTTTTATGTTTGGTAAAGAAACATTTAAACTTTTAAACATCAGAACATTTTTCAGCATTTTAACATGTTTTAACTTACAGTTCAGCAATGAAATAAAGTTGGTTTTAGTTGCTTTCATTAATCTGGAGGAACCGCCAAAGCTTGTAAAGTAATAACAATTAAGAACGTTTTAAGTTTTTAAACTAAAAGTTCAAACTGTGAAGTTTATTATGCAGTCTGGTTTGAAGAGGTCTTGGTGCTCATTGTGATTTGATTCCTGTGGAGATCTACGTGTCATGTTGTCTGAGAAGAGAAGAGAGAAGAGAGAGAGAAGAGAAGAGAATAGGATTGCGGTAGGTTAGCGTGGGTTAAGGTGTCTTAAATAAGTGTGTGTGTGTTGTTGCTTACCTTCAGTCACCATCATCGGAGTCTTCAATAACGAGGGTTCATTTTCTGTGCTTCATTTCTGGAGCATTGTATATCTTTATTGAGACTGCCTCGTTGAAGGTGCAGTGTGGACCAAAGATGGCTTGAAGTCTGTCGGAGAAAGGCTGTTGGGCTGTGTTCTGCACTTCTGAAGTGGCACCATGCTGCGGATCTTTGCTGGAGGTAGATGACTGTTCTGTGTCACATTTGGAAAATGTGAGGAGCTCGCTTACTTTACTTCTTGGCTTTAGAGAGCACAGAATAATTATGTATCGTTTGAACATTTCTGTGGCCTGATATTTGTTGTATGTCAGTGGGGGCCATGCTACAGTCCAAAAGTCTCTGAATAGTAATTTTTCGTGTAGAGTGATGAGTGATTTGTTTGCAGTCTGGAATTCCAGACTGAAGTTTCATTGTTGTCATCATGGCTCTTAGTTTGCTGAGTCCTACAGTCATGTTTCAGAACCAGATGGAGCTTCCTTTTTTTTTATGTTTGGGGCTAAGTGTAAAGGAAAGTCTGCTCTGCATTTTGGGTGGTCTGTTAGTTTTGTAGAGACGGAAAGCTGCTATGGTGTCTCTTTCTGGGTTTTGTTTATTTTGATATATTTGGGATTTCAGCAGTCTTATGTTTCTAGGGTTTTCCCCAGTTCTAGTTTTTGTTTGTCTTTCATTGTATTCCAGAAAGCTGTTGCCTTCTGAGTCTGTTCCCTCAGCAATGTCTCCCCAGGTGAGGTCGTACTGTTCCTTTGTTCTAAGTACAAATTGTAGACCGATATTGAAAAATAGGAAATTGAGGAGGCCAGTTGGGTTTTGAAGTGATAATGTGCCTGAGTTGTAAAGTAATTCAATATCTTCCTCTGTGAGAGGTGAAGCTTTTAATGGCCTGTTTCCTTTGCCTAGACGCTTTAGCTGTTTTTGTTTTGCATCAAGTGTTTTTTTGGTTTGAATGAAATCGGTTGCTAGCCCTTTAAATATAATGTGGGGATACTTATGGGCTGCTAGGTACGTATCTATGCTGGCAATGATGCCACGGATTGTTCCCGGTTCATATTCAGAACCATCGTGACGTTTTAAGTAGTAAATGAACTTAGCTATTTGACTATCTAGCTCTTCAGCACTGAATGTGGTAAAGTCATTTTCTAGTGATGCTTCTCTGAGGAATATGCGGAAGAGGCGGAGGTCACTGTCTGTTTTCCTTTTTGTATTTTTTTGTCCTGCTTTATTGTGAATGCTTCTCTTACGGCAGTATCTACAATTTCAAAGCTGGTTTCCATTCTTGAAGAAGTTTGTTGTTCTGTCACTGTTACTGAACCTCTATATATATATTTTTTTTTTTTAGAACGCGAGTGTATGCTGTCACAGAGAAGAACAGTGGAGCTGAGAGGACACCCGGAGCTGCGAGAGCGTGAGTGACTGAATTCTTTTGTTTGCTCTACAGGTGTTTGTGTCTCGCGCTTCTCTAGAGAAAGCTGGTGCGTGTTTGCCATTATAACTAGCTGAGCTAGTTATAAAGGCAAATTATAACTGGCTTTGTCTATGGGAAAAAATTGTGGCCAGTAATTATAACTATATAAAAAAAAAGTAGTACAATACAAGTAAAAATGATGTCAAAAGGGAAAATATAAAATAGTATTACAATATCTACCTATAGTATTCATATACTTCATTCATATTTAACAGTTTCCTTAAGCTATTTTTAAACCCAAGAATGGAAGTTCCCAGTCAGTTTGACTCATATTGCAATTAAGTAAGACTCTAACTTTTCCTAGTAAACTGTCAGATGCAGAATAATAGAAAATCAAACCATAATCCATGGCAGACAGTAGAAAGCTTTGGGCTAATAATACCCTAGTGGCTGGTGTTAAATGTATTCACCTGGCTTGTACTTTGAGGTTCTTTGTTTTTTAGCTTGTTTTTTGTTTTTATTGGGTTCACCACAACATAACCCAGAAAGACCATCTTAGGGTAGCTGGTTCATTCCACTGGGGTGTCAAACAGACGAGGCACACTGATGACTCCTGGTAGGACAAAACATGTGTATGTGTCTTCTGGTAGCACCCTTTGCATGCTGTGTGAGGGATCTTTTGGTACTATGCATTTCTGTTTAAAGTTGAACCAACATAATATACTGTGGTGCTGTGCATTAGGGGGGTATGTGTGATTTTGTATTTCCCCCAATATAAAACTCCTAACCTTTGATGTTTTGTTTTTACCAGATTGTAAATATGTGTTTCATAACTCATTTTGGAATCTACTGTCAGCCCTAGGTATTTAAATTGTTCAACTAGTTCTACCTCCTTCGTGTTCATAGTATTTAAAAATAATTTAAGTTTTTTGTCAAGTCTCTACCGATGGCCATAAAATACCATAGATTTTGTCTTCTTTCCATTTATTACTAACTTATGACCACTAAACCACTCCTACAAAGACAGGAATTCAGCAGCTATATCGTGCTGTAACTGTTAAAGTTTAGGGCTGCTTGTGAGGATCACCACATCGTCAGCATATAAAAATATCTGAGAATGAAAACAAACTAAAGGAAGTGAATTCAAAAATAAACTAAAGAAAGGGGGACCTAAAACTGGACCCAGGGGAACATCCATAATGATTAGAGCTGGGGGAGAGAGGCTACCATTGACCCTAGTGCACTGTATCCATTCTGATAAATAATTACCACACTAACCTACAACATCCTGAGACATTCCCAGACAGGCAAGCTCCACTTTCAGCAGTTCAAGGTTTACCAGGTCGAAGGCCTTGGTAAGTTAAACATGGAGCACTACAGCAAGATGACCTTTATCAACTGCTGAATGGGCTAACATGGAACTGTAGACTCTGCACTGCATCTGGCCGGTGCTCTGGACAATGCAATTCATCCTCAGACCCTCTCAGATGATCTGGGTCACCATAATGCTGTTGCTGATGAAGGCGGTAACTCTCCATATGAGCAGGGCACATGTTATGATGGCTCCTAACCAGCCTATCAGGGACAGGATCATCCCAAGAATCTGAAGATTTGTAGATGCCATTCTTTAATCTCTAGTAAACTGTTGGGAGGGAAGATGGTAAAAACCAAAAGTAGCCGGCAATGGAGTGATGAGGCAATCAGCAACATCTTGTCTTCAGAAGCCCCCTTGACTGAACTGTATTATATTTGATCAACAACTGTAGAGTCTGAAACTTGATCATGCTGTTCCATGAATAAAAGGATCACTTGTTATCTTTTTGTACCTCATCAAGCATAACCACCCTCATCAAGGTGTTGAAGAGTGTGGCCTCTAACTAAAGCTCACATTCCCTTCCACCTACTCATATTTATGGGCATATCTCCTGCCACACTAGTACCAAGCCTAACCCCCTTCTTGATGTTCTGTTCTCTATCTCTCTCTGGCATCCTCAGGTGAACTCTTGGTACTTGGTAGGTTCAGTAGTAATTTGGTTGCCCCACTACAAAAAAAATGTTCACACAAAATCTAAGCCCTCTTTTGTACACAACACATCGCTGATGTGACCAGACTCAACCCCACCATCCTTGCTTAATCCCTCCCTCATCAACTGGAACCTTTCCTCCCATCCCACCATATTCTATTCAACCATTGTGATGCAGTCATTGATCATGGAATGGTCTCATGTGCATCTAAACTCCCTCACCCCCAAAATCATTTCAAGGTCATTTTGCTCTGATCACGCAGGTTACTGGACATGGGCTCCCAGTTAGCTGAACTGGACAACACTGATTTGTCCTGTTCACCCTGGCACATGATGTACACTATGTAGTAGCAGTAAATTATGCTTATTTAAGAAACAGTCAGTTCAGCCTTGGCTCATTTTCAATGACTTACCATGTGTGGCTCTTGCATATTTCACCTCTAAATATTCACTGCTGCCTTGGAAAACATCCCCTCCCCCATGGAAGCCATGTGTAAAGGCTTTCCAAATAACCTAGATCTCAACTGATCAATGCACTTAAATCTCTAGACATTGCTATTACTTTCATATGGCTTCTAGCTCCCCCAGAAGACTTATACAAACAACTCCACAATGCCTGTACCACAATTATCAGGCAGGTTAAGGCAGACTACTTTGTTTTTAACCTCTACAACTTACAGACTTAACTTCCAATCTAAATACTGTAGGGAAGCAGAAGTTATAGTCATAACTGAGTTTTAGGACAGCTTTTATTTTGGATGAGAGCCATTGGTTGAACTAGGGAAGTATTTTCAAACAATCTGCTTAAGGTCATCTGATCAGACTTCCTTTGGACTTTTCCCCTCACTGAACTGTTGGGACTTTTCATCTAGCAGACTCTGCACTGAAGCAAAAGTCATAGGATGGTTTGTCATTTGAAGAGTCTTTGCAAAAAGACTCTTGAGACTTCTTGAGGTCTCTTTGGGACAGTTTCCACATCTAGTTACTCAGGTTTTCAGTCCTCATTTTCTCCCTGGGTAGGATATCCCAAGAGCTGGTGGCTGTCAGTTCTTGGCTCCATGGAGTGGACAGTCAACACAGGTAGTGGTCTGAGTGGGGCTGTTGGTCTTTGTGGGCCCAGGGGTGCTGTGTCTTTTATAAGCAGTGACTTCTACTTCAGGGTAGATTGGCAAGGTGGGTAGCTGAGAAGCACATAGACATCATGTGCATAGGCATGAGACTCTATTCAAGGGATAACATTTGGAAATTGAGACCCTGGATATACAACATGTTGTTCCCTCATGAGGGTAACAGTCTGCAGTATTGTAAAGCATTTAATATCATTCACCTAAAAAGAAGGAGTTGGAATGGTGGGCAGAGCAGCCTTGTTGGCATGGGTGGGACAGCCAGGAGGTGCTTGTCTAAAGGTAAGGGAATGGGCAGAAATATTTAATGCATCTCCCAATACTGGGGTAGTACGGGATGGAGGAGGTATCAAGTGGATAAACTCACCAGGATCCCACAGCCCGGGTATTGCTTTGCAAAGCCAGGTCAGTAGTTTATAAGGTTGCCAGCATTTGTAATGTCATCTTATATTCATGAGCTGGCATGATATGTATCATGGAAACCTGGTTGGATAACTCATCTGGACCTGTTTAGCAGGGGTTAGTGCCTCTGGCTTTCTCTTTGCTACATTGCCTGAGGCTGGGGTACAGAGGTGGTGGTGTGGCCATCTGTATTAGAGCCAGATTGAATTATGTGGTGTCTCCCATCAAAAGTGTGGGGTCATTTGCATGTGTGGCCATCAAGTGTTTTCAAGTGTTTGACTGGCTGAGATGCAGGTTAATCCTTGTGTACCATCAACCATCTTTCGGATGAGACATTAAACCGAGGTCCCATCTGCCTGGATTGGTGGTAGTTCAGGTGGATGTTAAAGATCCCATGACACTTATCGAAAAGAGTAGGGGAATTTTTTTTATTGATATCACATCATCACAAATCATAACACATTGTACAACAATAAAGAGGAAAGAAAAAACAAACATATAGAAAGAAAGAACAACAGGTCTTCACTTCACACACTTGATGCAGTATGTTAAAGACCTCACAATAAGCACTCCTTAACCCCAAAGAAACCTTCCCCTTCCCCCTTATTATCTTTCCCCATACCATTGTGGCAGGGGAATTTTGCTAGTTGTAGTTCTCAAACCCAATTACTTCTGAGTGTAAGTCACATGAAAGAATACCATTTTACTCCCAAATAAACAAGTATTTCATTCATACTCTGGTTAAAAGTGATTGTTCAAAAATAATTTTCCAACTACTGAGTAACCAATAAACTATTAGGGCAAAAATCAGTAGTGCTTTTTAAACACATCTTGCTTGGAAATAGGTTTTTAGTCTACCTACTTACTTGTACTTGATAAATCCAAACAACCCTTTCCATTTCCTTAAAACATAGCTCTTAGGATTAGCCTGCAGATCTTTCTTAAACACTGCCCCAATAGCTTGTTCTACCAGTGTCTTATAGGTGGTATATGACATCAGTCTCTGTTGGAGTGTCCATTGACAGCGAGACGGACAAAGGTAAAACTTTAAACAGCAAAACAACACCATTAAAGTATCATAATCATACATTATCTTGAGATTGGGACAATGTCCAAGGACCAAAGACTCATAGGTTAAACTGTCTAACCACCTTAGATTTCATTCTGTCTTTAAATATCCCCATAGAGCTTTTACATAGGAACAGGTGAAAAGGAAATGATCCATTGTCTCTTCAATATTTATACAACTGTTATATGGACAATTCCTTTCTTCTTGGGCCTTGTGTTTTGCATTGCTTCTTACATTCAGTCTCCCATAAGCTGAAAGCCATAATACCTCCCACATGTGTTTTGGAATTCTGTTGTTATTTAATTGTTTGAACACCCCTCCCTTTAGATCTGGTGGGCAATTTTTAAATTCAGGTTTTTCCGGATGGATTTGACTCACCATGTGTGAGTACAATTGTCATCCTGAAAGTCTGGAGATGTCCGCTTTAGTGATCTCCCATTTGCAAAGCTTTTTGAGCGCTGGTTTAATGTATTCTGGTATTTTGATATGGGTGGGCAATTTTGGGGAAAGGTTTCCAGTCCAAATTTCCAAATATGCACTACAAGTTTTACAAAACAAATGGTATGTCACACCAGTTGGTTCCCCTAGCCCAATTTTAAGATTGTGAGACAGAAAAAGGCTATGGAAAAAGATTATAAGGTCCACCATACCCAGACCCCCTTGTTGTTTAGACAAGTATGTAAAACACCTTTTTATTGGGTTCAATTTGGATCCCCAAACCATCTGAAAGAAGCATGCATATAACCTGGTTTCTAAGATCACTGGGGGTGGGAAAATCATGGCTATATACAACAAAGTGGGTATAATGAACCTTTTAATTATGTGTACCCTTTTTATTTTAGACAACCTCCATGACTTCCATCTCTGGACTTTATTTTCAGCCCCCTGAAGAGCTCTTTCCCAGTTCTGAAGCGGGAGATTATGTTGTTCAAACGTTATTCCCAAGATTTGTTGTGGCTTTGAGGAGAAATAAATATGGTTTACTGTTACAGGTGCCCTCTCTGTATTTCCTAAGTACAACCCTTTACATTTATTTAGATTGAGGGTGGCATTAGATACTCTAGAATATTCCTGCAGTTGTTTTATTACTGTTGGTAATTGCCCCAGGTTTGCTATAAACAGGCATATATCATCCGCATAGGCTTGGATTTTCAGTTCCTTTTGGACTGGGATCCCCCCCAAACCTTCCCATTCTTGAGTATTGCTCAGAACTCTAATCAGAGGGTCCAGGAAAAAGTTATAAAGGAGTGGGCTGAGGGGGCAGCCCTGTCGAACCCCTGTATTTATGGTGATACCTTTCATTACCAACCCTCTAATAATAGGTTGCATATGGACTCTAGAAAATAGAAGTTGGATTTTATGCACAAATTCCTTTGGAATACCATAATGTAATAAGGTCTGAAAGAGGAAAGGAAGGCATACTCTACCAAAAGCCTTGCTTTGATCTAAAGTAATGATACAACCGGATGTTTGTGCAGCACCACACATCTCTATTACATCTCTGATAATCATTAAGGCATGTTGTAGCTTGCTTTCAGGGATCCCACAAAACTGGGCTGGATATATTAATAAAGGAGCTATTTGCCTTAGCCTATTGTTAAGAACCTGAGACAATATTTTAAAATCAGCATTCAGGAGAGTTATAGGCTCCAGTTTGAGATGTCTACCTTTCGCTCTCCCTTATATATAAAAATTAAGAGACCTGCTGTGAATTGAGGGGGACCACCCCTTTGTCAAAAAATACTGAAAACAGTTCTACTAAACACCTCACCATTACTTTGGGAAATGATCTGTAAAACTCATAAGGCAGTCCGTCAGGTCCAGGTGAAGATCCATTTTTTAGTTTTATAATTACATCTTCTATTTCCTATAATTTCAAAGGAGAGGTTAAAAATTCCTGATCCTCCCGGGCCAAGGTTACCTGGCTTTTCTCCAAATAAGAATTAATCAAATTTGTAGAAGGAGGAGGTGAACTCTCATGTGATGCCAAAAGCCCACAGATTATTTCATGGATCCCCATCTCATCTTCCAATATGTTGTCTCTATCATCTACTAATTGAAACATATCTAGAGTATCTTTCTTCTTTTTACAGGCTTCAAAGGGGTCTCCAATTGGGTTTTGTGTTCCAAATTGTAATTCTGTATTTAAAGTTTTTGCCCTCTCATATTAAAATTTCCTTATTTCATCCTGGATCTGTTCAATGTCAGGGCCATAATCTTGTCTAGACATAGCAGACTCTGAAAGCATGTTCTTTAGGTTCTGATCTTAGTTTTAAATAGCTAAAAAAATTGTTTTGTGCCCTATGCACGTCATAGTTTTGGAACCATATTGCTATCTCTTTTTTTGTGTCCATCCACCATACCCCCAAATCTTCGCAGAGATCACTCACTGAGGTCCTAGCCCAGAGTAATGATGAAATTTTCTCTTTAACGAAAGGGTCTGTGAGCATTGAAGCATTTAATCTCCATCTTTTCTCCCTCCTTATTTTCGGGGGGGGCGCTGTTTGAAACGTTATTTGTAAGAGAAGGTGGTCTGAAAATTCTATAGGGATAGTATGAAAGTTTGAGTCAGAGAGATTCCTAGAAACAAAACTATGGTCTATATTTGATGTCAGGTGTCCCCTTTCGTATGTATATTTGGACACTTGGGATTGGTAGTGCGCACAATTCTTCAGCTCGCCAATATCGACACATTTTTGCAAGGCATTTGAATTGCAGTATGTTTTCACTCTTTCCCCCTCAGTCCCCCTTTGGGTAAGTCGCAATTAAAATCCCCCCGAGGATTACGTAAGTGGACGTATGTAAGTAAGGTTGCAGCCACACATCTGTGGGCTTCCCAAGCTGCTCCTGTGGTCTTGGTCTCTGCGAGTGGGCCACAGCTAACAGACCACCCGACTGACCCCTGAACAGATTCAGACAGCCCACCTGTGGACTTCCCAAGCTGCTCCTGTAGCCTTGGCTCTCTCTGAGCAGGCCACAGCTAACAGACCACCTGACTGACCCCTGGACAGATTCAGACAGCCCATCTGTGGGCTTCCCAAGCTTCTCCTGTGGCCTTGGCTCTCTCTGAGCAGGCCACAGCTAACAGACCACCCGACTGACCCCTGAACAGATTCAGACAGCCCACCTGTGGACTTCCCAAGCTGCTCCTGTAGCCTTGGCTCTCTCTGAGCAGGCCACAGCTAACAGACCACCTGACTGACCCCTGGACAGATTCAGACAGCCCATCTGTGGGCTTCCCAAGCTGCTCCTGTGGCCTTGGCTCTCTCCGAGCAGGCCACAGCTAACAGTCCACCCAACTGACCCCCAGACGGATTCAGCAGAGGAACTGCCACCCAGGCACCCAGCTCCTAAGCCACGGGATTCCCGGCTACTGGGCAGTCGGCACCACTCTAGCCGACATTCGAGACTGCAGACACGGACCCAAGGTCCTACAAGGTATGGCAACTGCTGCAACCAACCAGACTGTGAGCGCCCCCTCAGACCACACTCTGATTGGTCCCTGGCAGAAGCCGGCTTCTTCTCTTTGATTTTAAACCCTAAAAATGTTTATGTTGGGACAAATGTTAAAAAGCCGAAGTGTTAAGCCAGTCTGTAATTGAAAGGACTTGAATTGTAGTTTGGGAAAGAAATCTAGTGTCTACAGCCCTTTCCCTGCATACGTGCACTGGCCCTAGACACTTTTGGGTGCCAAAGTAATACATGAACTTTTGTTCTGCAAATTTTGGACTCCCCACTGTTCTGTCTAACCCTTTATGTGAATCCCTTTATTAACCCTCACTCTCCTCTCTCTCAGCCGAGGAACTGTCACCCAGGCTCCCAGCTCCTAAGCTGCAGGATTCCCGGCTACCGGGTGGTCAGCGCCCCTCTAGCCGATGCTCGAGACTGCAGACATGGACCCAAGGCCCTACAAGGTACGGCAACTGCCGCAACTTTTTCGACCGCCCCTTCCCCCACCTCCGCTGATTATTAAATACAGTACCTCCTGCCAAAATATTAGTCCATGTCCCCTGGCGCAGTGCCCCACCAATAGAGACTCAGCTCCTGATCCCCCTCTTCTCTGTCCAGCCTACGAGATCCAACTCTCATGGCCTCGCCTTACTAAAATGCATAGGCTCTCCTTGGCTGTGCCTTCACCACTAAATATTTTTAATGCTATCAAATTTGGGTCAACCTGGATCGGAAAGCTACTGATAAGCTGCATTAATCCAGCAACCCCACTGGCCCCTGGGCTAATTGAGTGGCTCCTTTTTTGAGGTACCATCATGTCGGGCCCTATATGGCTCCTTATACTGCCCCTTCTTCTGCTGATACCAGCTGCCCAGCATTGTACACCTGAACTACCATCATGTTTGGTCTACAATGGCACCTTGTGCTGTATACCACATGGCAACTTATCCTTTAATTGCCTCCATGATTCAGAGTACCAATACCTCGAACCCTGCTTTTGGACCACACATACCAGTAGTACTTATAACACTCCCCAACCACAAGGCCCACCTCCCACCACGCAGACTTCTATCTCCTCCCCGCCTATTATGGTAGGGGTACTAGCTCTTGCTACAACAGATCAGCTCTTCTATGATGGCTACTTTCCAGTCCCTAAAACATCAGATCTACTAGGCGGGAGAAAGGCAGGAATTACAAGCTTATAATTAGCACTCTTAGAAAATCCTACTTATCCTCCTGCTATGTTCAGGCAACGTAGAACTCAACCCTGGCCCCAGAAGCTGTTGCGTTGCCAGCAGAACTAGCAAATTTAAAAGGAATAAGCTTCTTGCATATTAACGTATGTAGCCTCCTTAAAAGATAACCTAATACAAACCTAGGTAAACATACCCCTCTCCTGCCATACTTGTGATTTCCAAAACTTGGCTTAGGACCCAGCACCACTAATAGAGAAGTAAACATACCCAACTATGCCTTGTTCAGAGCTGATAGGCATGCCAGAGGAGGAGGGTAGCTATCTACATTAAAGACAAATTTTCTGCCTTCTGCTTATCCTCGGCATCTGTCGCCAGCGAACTTGAATGCCTAATTCTCAAAGTGGAAATTACACAGACTACTGCACTCTGCATAATAGGATGCTACAGACCACCGTCTGCTGGCCTACAGCTTGTGTCATATCTAAGTGACAAGTTGGGACAGGGGCTGCCAAAAACTATTATTTTAGGAGACCTCAACTTTGACTGGCTCTCTACACAGCTGCCCCCTTGCTATCCTTCTGTGATGAACATGGAGCAACGCAACTTATTACTGAACCAACACGCCCAAACGTGAAGAACCCCAGTAAAGTACACTTTTGGATGTGCTAATGGTGAGCAAACCTCATCTCTTCTCCCACGCTGATGTCTTCTTCTCAGACGCCAGCGACATTGCTTTATTAGGTGGAGTAAGATCCACCAACAACCCAGCACCCATCAGCAAGTTCTCTTGAAGAGATCCAGGCAACTTCAATGAACATGCCTACCTAAACGAGCTTAAGTACTCCCCTGAGTGGCAAGATTTCTACCTGACCAAAACGACTACGTCAGCTTAAAATGTCTTCCACAACATTCTATCAAGGACCCTTAATAAGTTTGCTCCCCTGATTAAAGTTCGAACTAGGACCAAAACCTGTAAATGGTTCACCCCTCAGATCAAGTCCTTGCTTCTAGAAAGAGATAAGCTCTGGAAAAAAGCGTGCAGACTGAGCACTGTGGAGGATTGGAACCAGTTCAGGAGACTACAAAATTTATGTACCAAAACAATCAGAGAATCGAAGGCCACCTTCTTCAAATCCGAACTCGACTCTGCCACAAAGAGCCCAATCAAGCTGTGGAACACAATCAATGGTCTGCTAGGCCACTCCCCAGGAAATTCACTCCTGACCAAGATTACCTCTGGCAACTTGACTATAACCAAAAAGATGGATATACTTGACACATTCAATAACCACTTTGCTACTGCAGGCATGGCATTTGATAACTCCCCTGCAAACATACTTCGCTCCCAGACTGCCAGCCAACTGCCTGAAACTCGATAGTTTCGCCGTCTTTCTCGCTTCAACCTGCCCCACTGAAAGAGGTAGAGGGCTTCTTGCTTCAGTTGGATACTAGAAAAAGTGCTGGGGCCAACACCCTTGACCCTTACTTCCTAAAAATTGCCTACCACGTACTAGCAATACCCGTCGCCCACCTTTTTACTTATCCCTGTCTCAGGGCACCTTACCACCTATATGGAAGACAGCAAATGTCATACCACTGTTCAAATCAGGTGACCCTGACGATCTCAAATAACTACAGGCCAATTCCTCCTTCCGGTCCTGTCCAACCCCTAGAGAAAATTGTAAATGCACAGCTGAGGACTCACCTTGAGTCTAGGGAACTGCTAAATCCTATGCAGTCCAGATTCAGAGCTAAACATAGCACTATCTCAGCCCTTGCCAAAGTTACTAATGACTGGCAGTGTAGTCTTGAGAGCAAGAACTTTATTTGTGCTGTTTTCCTTGATCTAAGCAAGGCTTTTGACATCGTCGACCATAGTCTGCTCCTCTCCTCCCTTCAAACCATAGGTGTGGACTCCTCCTCTCTGCGTTGGTTTACTTACTATCTTACAGGGTGCCTTCAACAAGTTAAAGCTGAAGGAGGCCTGTCCCACTTAAAAACTCAGCAAAAAGGGGTACCTCAAGGTTCTATATTAGGGCCCTTACTTTTTGCAATCTACATTAATAACATTGACTACTGTATAAAAGAATCCAACATCCATCTGTTTGCAGATGATACAGTTCTCTACGTGAGTCGCCCAACACCTGAAGCTGCCTGCAATGACCTACAGTCAGAATTCAACCTTTTCAAAGCCAACTCCTCCAAAAAGCTACTCCTTAATGCCAAAAAAACTAAAGCGATGGTCCTCTCCCCTTTTATCCGTACAGCTAACCCTGTGTCCAGTGGGACAGTTCCCCAAATTACCACAGTTCCAGGTGAAAAACTAGAATTTGTTACAAAATTCAAGTATCTGGGAGTTTGGATAGACCAAAGACTCCTTCAGTGAACATGTCGAGGACTTGCTAAAACGACTTCAGCAAAGGCTTGGATTGTTTTTTAGAATCAACCAATTTCTCACCAGAGATGCCAAGAAACAACTGGTCCAATCCATTTTCCTATCATTGGTTGATTATGTTGACTTCCTCTACAGCAAATGCCCCAACTCTTACATGGTTAAACTGGACACACTCTACCATTGAGCACTGAGGTTTATAACAGGACTCCCCTTCGACACGCATCACTGCACCCTATATGCGGCAGTGGGGTGGACATCACTAAAGTTCAGGTGCCACAGAAACGCTGCTCTCTGGACCTATAGAGCTATCTCTAATGAGCTGCCTTACTATATCTCCTGCTGTCTTCCCCCGAGTATAATTGGGAAATACGCATTAAGAAGTTACTCAGCTATTACACTTAAAGTACCCAAAGCAAAATCCCACTTCGGCAGGGCAGCCATAAGCTTCGTGCTACCTACCTTATGGAACGATCTACAAAAACCCCTCAAATTAAGCACTCTAATCGGTATAAATGCCTTCAAGATGCTTTATTTCTGTACAATCAGAGAAGTATGTAACTGCTTCACCACTCAGACCCAATGTACGGTGTCTGCACTGGTATACAGCTACGTGAGACTCAATTTTAGTACTGACCCCCAGCTTGCTCCTCACCAGCCTAATTGTTCTCTCTCTCTCTCTTATTCCCCTGTCTTATCAACACTAGGCCCGTCCATCCCCTTATTCTTCCTTTCCCAACCTCGGATAGGAGCTCACTACCCTGGGTTGTGACATCCTACCATGCCCCATACTTTATAGCATTCAATCCCGGGGCTCACACATACTCATTTTCTCCATCCACCTTCTCTACATCCTGTTTTACCAACTCCTTTCTGTGCACCGAGCCTTCCTAGGCTTTCTGCCCCTACCTCCCTCCCTTCCCCCCACCTTCACCTCTACCTGGTGTATATTTTTATTTTGTTCTTCCGTTACTTCCTCCTGCAACCTTAGATAACCTGCTTTATCTTCCTATAGACACTTCTATGTATGTAAATACTGTGTAATCTGTACAATATCTGTATAATTCTATGTACATATGAACTTCTTTTTCTTCCTCTCTGTAAAGAGTATTATCTGTATTGCCTTGTAAATACCTGTGTTGACCTGTATATACAATTGTTCATGCTCCACCCAGGTCCATCTTGCAAATGAGCTTCTGGTTAAATAAAGACTTGATTGATTGATTGATTGATTGAAGGTTGAAGTTTGGAAACTAGAGCTACTCTATCTGCTTTTGTTTGTGGGCTATATACATTTTTTAATCTACATGGGACCTTATCCCAATATCCATCTAGGATGAACAGCCTCCTTGGAATCAAATGCACCATCTTGGTCATTTGGAAGGAAAAGGTACTAAATACGATACCTATTCCATCGGCCCTGTCTGGCCCAAAGGACCAATAGGATGGCCCCCATCTCCATTCGGCCTGGAACAGCCTAAGTTGGTCCGATGTGAGCATCCATGTTTCTTGCAAAAAACAGATATCCAGTTTTAGATCTATCAATAGGTGAAACAACTCCGTTCTCCTAAGGGAATGTAAGAGGCTATGACAGTTACATGAACCCAGGGGTAACATCCATTCAATTTAAGAGTTCAAGGCCCTTTCTTCCTCCTCCTTTTCTTTTTCTTCCCTTTGTACTCAAGCATATCATCCTTCCCTCCTTCAGCTTGTGTGGGTGTAAGAGCTACGTCCATCTTTTCTGTGTCTGATTCTACCTCAGTGGGAGCCAAAACCTCAAAGGGATTAGGATCCGCTAGCCTGCTTGCTCACTTGTGGAGGTGGGGGCGGGTTTGTTTTGTATTCCTAGTTGTCCTTCTTGGAGGGTGGGTTTTTGGGGGGTGGAAGAGGATCACCTACACATCAGTGGATTGCTTATCTGTGTGTAGAAACCAGTAATAGGTCCCCCCACTGGATGGGCTTATCAGGATTGGGACAGAGTGGATGATTCTCCTCATCTATTCTTATCTCTTCAGTCTCAACTTCCTCCTTTCTGCCTGGAATAGGGTCTGGAGCCTTATCTGGGGGGGTTGTGTTCTGCAGGAGGAACTTCAGCCTGTACCACGTTTTTGGCTGCTTCCTCTTGAGCTTGTTGGATAAGAAGCTCAGAGCTAATGACTGTTGCCTTATTTCTTGCAGCCTACGTACACTCCGGAAATGTGTGACCTGTGTCCTCACATAACTCACATCATGTCAGGTTTATGCATTGCATAGTTAAGTGCCCCACTCCCCCACAGTTGTCACAGTGGGGGTGATCACATACACTAGAGAGGTGGGTTCTAGCCCCACACTTGTAGCATGCTCATGGCTGCCCTGAATAAAAACACACTCCTCTATCTCTACCCAGCATGAAGGAGTTTAGTATACACTCTATATCACTCTCCAGTTGCCTCAGTTTAACCTTATATTTCGACCCCCCAGTCCAAAACATCTCAGAATCCAGTTGTGCTTCTGGAGCACTCAATACTTCACATTTTTGTTGAAGCCAGTATGTAATGTCATCAACGTGTACCCCTTCATTCCGAAACATCACTGTCATATTTAATGACGGGTTTTGTCAAGGGGATCACCATAAAGGGGGACCACAGAGGTGAAAATTTAACTTGATTGAAGCATTGCCAGAACAAATCCAGAGTGTATGCAGATCTGAAACTAATGTCATAGCTGTCCTCTCCTGAGATGTTTATAAAAGCATAAACATCTTTTGGTGAAAAGTGTAGTGAGTCCTTCAGGAGCTTTCTCTCCACATATTGCTGATTTGGCCTGATTTCCAGACCCCCTTTGTACCGAATCCTAACTGCATTCCATCTAGGAGCAGCCTCTTTTTTTGATTTAGCAAAGAGTTCTGACAATAGTGGGCGCTGGGGATGGGGGTCAGTTTGTTTTTCTTCACCTTCAGGTGCCACTCCTCTTCTGAGATCTGGGGTCCCTGCAAAGGTTGTTTCATTCTTTCTGTCCTGTGTCAGATCCCCCCGGGGTTCCCGTATGTTTTTCTCTAAAGGCTCTCATTCCAGTATAATCAGTTCAGTTATATTTTCCTGAAGCTGTCCCATATTTTCATCCCCTATATCTTGGGCAGAGTCTAGATTTGTACTCCCCTTTTTCCCCCAACAGAGATTTGAGGCAAACCCCTGGGACACCATTCTGGGGTGTTTGCAGGCCACAGTGAGTCTGGCAACCACTGGCCTGAAGGCAATTTCTTCCATGCTGCCTCCTGTACGGCTTTTCCTGGTGACCAACTGCAGAAGGGTTTAAGTCCCTGATTTAGATTACTGTGCAGGGAAAATGCTTTGCCAATTGCCTCTGTTGTTGATGTTGGACAGGATTGCATAGATATATTTTGTCCCCTGTGTTCCACAGGCCCTTTATGAGTATTAGGCCCATCTAGATTGTGTTTTGCCAACATAATAGCCTCTCTCCTGTTTTTCCCTTCCTTTGATCCTGGTTTAGCAGATCGTGATAAGAAAGAAAAAATGGTAGCATCAGTCTGTTCAAAGGGATTATTTTGGAAAATGACTTCCCCAGTTTTATTTTCCTCTGTATTTGGGCCTTTTTGAATCTCTGTGTTGAACCAGGGGACTGTATTACCAGACTTAGGATTGTTTTCCAGTCCTGAAACTACACTAGGCATTTCTTTATCTTGTACAGCGGTTTTTAAACCTCCGTTCCCCTTCTCGCTCTTTTGCTCAGTTTTAGAACTAGTTTCAGTAGGAACTTCTGCCTTAATATCACTGCCTTCTACCTCCCGCAGGTTATTCAAAACAGTCACCTCTTGGGGCTCTAGGCACCCGAATCCCTCGGTTTTCCTGCCCGCCCTGATTTGCATCAGTGGTTGAAATAATAGGGTGAAGACTTACCTGCGGGAGTGTCTGTCAGCTTGCTCCTTCCTCATCCTTTGTTGTTGATGCATCATATTCAGAGCTGTCAGCTGGGCCATACCCATTGTCAATTTCTTCACTGTGATCCAGTAACTTTGATTCAGCTTGTTTTCTTGCCATAAAAGCTGCATATTTCTCCTTGGCTTTCTCTAATGTCTGCAGAAGTTCTTCTTTACCTTTGTCCTTAATTCCTTCCATTGGAGTTCTCTCACAGTCCTTATTTCCATCAATATTACTCAAGTCCTTGATCGAGAAAAACATCTCTTCTTGTTTATTTTGAACTAATTCTTGGTTTATTTCCAGTAAAGTAGCCTCTTGCAATATGAGGTCATGGGAGGAGGCCATCTCCCCTGCCACATCAGCACTTCCTCCTCCTCCTCCTCGGTCCGGCTCCCAACTGGGCTTCTCCATCCCTGCTCACAGGAAGTCAAGCCCTCTGCTGGCAGGAGAGTAGGAGAATTTCCCAGGTGTCCTGGCCAAATTTCCCTCATTCACTAAAAATACCACCAATAGCTTAATCTGGTTCAAGGTCAATTGGCATTCATCTGTATCCCTCTCCCCGGGGTCATGCCTGAAAATAGGCAGGATTTGTCTAGTGTACTTACCCGGTCAACAAAAACTCACTAACTAACTAACTAACCATCCACCTGGCAAGGGGTGGGGATTTCCTACAGGAGTTTGCCAAGGGTCTGTCATAATGGGTTCTGGAGTCCCCATGGAATCTTGCCCATGGGAATTTCAATGCTAGGAATGATGTCCACTAGGAAGTATTTGCCAACAAACTCCTGCAGCTCACTTGGGAGTTGCGTCTCAGGCAGATTACTGCAGCCCTGCACTCAGGATGGCACATGCTCAGCCTCATTTCCTTGGCAGGGTTGGAAATAGATATCTCATTGGAACCTGTCATTTGGTCAGACCACTGCACCACATTATTCAATGCTGGGCCTGTTAACAAACCATTTTTTGATTCTGGAGGTGATCCAATACCAGACATTACTGGGGGTGCAGTGTTGCAGTAGAGGCCATAATGAGGCGCTCGACTCCCTGGCATCAGTCCATTCACACCTGCAGACCTCTCGCTGAAGTGCTCCTTGGTTTTTATTTGAACTTCAGCAGATGAAGGCTGCAGATCATAAGTTATTGTGCAGGTGGAGGAAATTGCAGGTTTATGCAGACAGACTTGTCCTGGAGGAGCACTTGAGACTGTACATGGAGTCTATCAAATTGGTAAAGAAGGATTTATTTTCTGATGTAATTAAACCTGAGAAATGTCATCTGTCTGCACTGTTCCATGTAGTAGACAGTTTATTACATTCTGACTATCTACGGCACAGAGAACATGTTTCCATGGAGGGTTACAAGTGGTTAAATGAGTTCTTTAAGGCCAAGGTTGTTGACATCCAAGACCAGATTTCTGCCACTGCCCAGTCAATTGTCAACAGGGATAGAAAGGGGACTTTGAGTGGCTCACTGGATGGCTGAGGGAGTTTCAGCTTTTGGATGAGGAGAAGGTCCTTAAGGTGGTCACAAGTTTGCAACATACCATATGTTTACTGGGCCCTGCACCCACTCAGCTTCTCAAGATTGGATGGGGGTTAATGGTTCCAGTATTGACAAGTATAATCAACATTTCTCTGGGAGAGGGGCTGTTAGCCTCACCCTTAAAAAGTGGTGAGGCTCCTGCTTAAAAAGGCATTGTTGGATCATGACTTACCTGTCAATTATGGTCCTATCTCTAGCATTCCCTTTCTGGCAAAAAATTGTTGAGAAGGTGGTGGCAGTACAGCCTGTGATTCTGAGAGAAATGATAGACCCGATTTTAGAAGCGGGATGCAGGGCTTGCGGCCATGCCCTGCATCCCTGCAATCATTGGAGCATCTGTGCCTATTGATGCACTACAGTTAGCTCCCAATTTTCAAACTGGAACACAAATTGCGAAACATCCATCACTTTACTGCAGCTTGCACCCAAAGTTGTGGCACAAGCCTTGTATCCTGGCTGCAAAGATACACCATGGGGGACCTGGCGTAACAGGACACCACTCCTATTCCCATGGCATTGAGAGAGCACAGGCACATGGCAGATGTCTGCCCGGCACACCTTAGCAGTCTGTAGATGTGCCAGGGCACAACTATCTGGGGACACAGCTGGCTGACGAAGGTATGCGGTTGGGAATGCAAGTGTACTGAGGGGATGCAGGGGACTTGTGTCAAGGGGAGGGGTTGTGAAAAAGCACAGTTGTAAATCGCTAAACCCCATGTTGGACACAAGTCACAATTTGTATCCTGATACCAGAAGCAAGTCCCCTGCATTCCTGTAAACCCCTTTGAAAATCAGGCTTGGACATCTTTGAGCTGTTTCAATCCAGTTTCCAAAGTAAATACAGCACATGAACAGCTCTGTATGTAATGATCTCTTCCTGGCAAGAGGTCACAGGGAGATCTCTGACCTTATCCCTTTGGATATTTCATCGGTACTCAACACTGTTGATCACACTGGTTTGTTGACCAGAGCTCAAAGGGTTGTCTGGGACTGTTTTGCAATGTTTCTGGTCTTCTCTCAGTGGAAGACAGCAGTCAGTGGTGCTCAGTTCCTGATGATCACAGCCAGTTGTTCTGGACTGCTGACTTTCCTCTGAAGATGGCTGCTGTGTTGAGCTGGCTATAAGCAGTAGTGAGGAGTAGGAGTAGGATTATTTTTAAACTAGTTTATTCATTTTTTTATTTTTGTTCTATTCATTCATTTTAATCATTTGGATATTTAGTTTATTTGATTTTATTGACTTTATTTTTCTGGTTAGTCCTTCATGAAAACCCAAGCTGCAAAATCTTTTTGACATCTGTGTCTGCATACAATAAATACTTTGATAATTTTTGGAAGTTACGAACTGCTACTAGTAACCATTACCTGGAGTGTTTAAGAAATTGGTTGCTGAGGGGAGTGCTATAAGCAGGGTGTGGAGTCCCAGTGGTGGAGTGAAGATTGGCCCACTTCTACTAGTCGGATTGTGCTGGTGGAAAGACTGTGCTGGTGGGAAAGAAGGAGCGGAATTGGTAACGACCTGGTCTGGCAGCGGATGCTGGTGAATTGCTTGGGAGGAGTTCTTTCCTGGCCCTAACCTAGTGGTGTGCTGTAGGGCTGCAGCTGTTGGGTGGCCATCTCTGCAGCACTTCTGTCTGGCTGTGTGGTAGCTGGTGGGCAGCCGTGGTGTCGAGTGGATCTGGGGAGAGGTTCGGGGGCTGGGTGGGACTCTCCAAGTGTTGCCCAAATATTGGCTGTGGATTCGGTGTCTTGAGTGACTGGACTGCAGCTTAGCCCCAATATCTGAAGGAGGGAAGATTTGGTGGAGTGGTGAAGTGAGACAGTGGTTCTATCGTCACTCTGTTTTATCCCCTTCAGCTTGTGTGGGCCACAGCCAGTGTGAGGAATGGCTGTGGTGGGACATGCAGATTAAGGAGTGAGTTATTCTGTTTTTAGCTGTAGAAGCTGACTTTGGACTGCTTCCTGGGATCTGTGACTATTCACAAGGGGTGGGATATTCAGAACTGCACCAGACAGGGCGCAAGCAGGGTGCAGCACAACTGGAATGTGCCAGGGTGTGGTCTGGGTGATATTCAATGGTGCTGCACCATGGCTCTGCACCATTGAATATGGCACCATGGCCACCCACATTGTGCATGGTGCAGTGGCACTGCACCAGTGCAAGTGGCCAGAGAGGAGCAGGGGGATGCGCTAGCACAAGTGCCATTGCGTAGGCACAGCAACTGCGATATTCAGTGGTGGACATGCAAATGGAGCCATAATGTATGCAAGGCACAAATGGGGCCATTTTCATGCAGGTGTGCTGATCCCATGCGACTTGTGCCTGGTGCCCTGCCAGTCTGCAGCCGTCGGGGACTGACACCACCTGCCCCCACTGGTAATGTGCCCCATTGCCCGATCACATGCTGTATTATTGAGTTAACTCCCAGGTGGTCCAGTGGACTGAACTCCTTGCCTGATCATGGGCTGTGATAATCTTTTAACTCCCTGGTGGCCCAGTGGTGCCCGTACCCCCCTCCCAGCCACCCACTCTACCCACCACCCTGTCCCCTGCGGCGGGTGGCACACCACCACATAGCTGCCTATCTACCCTGCACTGACAGGCGTGAAATGCGACTGCCGACCATTGGTCCACAGCATGGGCCAATGGGCATGCAGACTTGCCTATGTCTACAGTCCCAATATGTGAATGGATCCATTCACATATCGGAACTGTGGTACAATTTAGTCTACATGCCCATTGGCCCGTTATCAACCAATGGTAACGTACTATGCGCTGTCAGTCAGCGAGCTGCTGGGTGGCTTGCGGTGGGGTGCTCCCGCCCGCTGCTGACTGGGGGGAGCGAGGTGGTGGGTATGAGTGGGCGGGTTGGAAGGGGGGGTACGGGTACCACTGGACCACCAGGGAGTTAAAAGATTATCACAGCCCATGATCGGGCCAGGAGTTCGGTCCACTGGACTACAAGGGGGTTGAAAGAATATCACAGCCCGTGATCGGGCAAGGTGTTAGGTCCACTGGACCACCAGGGAGTTAAAAGAATATTACAGTCCATGATCAGGCAAAGGGTTAGGTCCACTGGACCACCAGGGAGTTAAAAGAATATTCAAACAACATGAAGTCTTGTTGTATTCTGACTATTGCAGTTAGGTCCTGCCTTTCAACTGCCCCGGGGAACAAAGGGTTAATTTTTCTATGACTTGCATAGAATGTTCATCACAAGCTCGGTTGAAGCCTCTGCCTGTTGTTATTTGAACTGCAACCATTAGATTCTTTACTCCACCTCCCTGAACAGTCGATCCAGAGATTTCTCCTGCTGCTTGGTTCAAAATTCAGTTGAAGTGTCAGTTTTCAGTCAGTTTCTACCGAATTGTTGTTTCCGCATAGTCGGTTCAAGTCTCTGTCTGTGGTACCGTGAGTACTAGATAAGTTTTTGTTCTGTTTTCTGTGTGGAACTTGTAAACTGTGGATCGGTTTGACTGAACTGATCATTTTGAAGTAAAACTTGTATTTTACTTTAGTGTGTGGTTACCAGTCTGTATCGGTTCTAAAAAAAAATGGTTTTAAGTACGTTTTTTTCCAAGACCCGTGACATGGTCAGGAACCAATAGGGGAGTCTTGCCTGGTGGATTGCCGAAAAAAGGGTAAGTTTGGTTAGGTTGGCCATGTCTGAGAAACCCAAGAAAAAATCCGGGCCCGCTGGGTTTCAACACTGCAGTCTGTGTGAGGAGGTCTTTGCTAAGGCTGTTCCCCACACCACCTGTGTTTATTGACTGGGGTTTGGCCACCTCGATTCAAACTGCCAAATTTACAGGAATTTTCCCAAATCTACCCTGGAAAAGAGATTAGAGAGACTGAGGGAAAGGGAGGCCGAGAAGACTTGGGAGCTTAAGCAGCAGGCAGGTAGGAAAGAGGGCTGGAGTTATATTCTGTTTTAACTGAAATATTTGAATAGTTTGTAAGTGAAATTAGTTTTATGTGTTAAAAATTATTACCTTGAATTAGAACTGTTACATTGTAACTTTGGTGGCTTGGGGATAGTTGTTTGGCAGGGATACTTAGAGGGAAATTTAAATGTGTTGTTTGCCTGGTGTTTGGTAAAAGCCCTCTCACCCACCCGGTTTTGTATGCCTTCTTAAATACTGAAAAGCCACTGGGGGTTGGGATTGAAGGGCTGAGTATTTCTGTTTGGGACTGAAATTTGAAGCAACAGGAGCTGGTGGGCCTGTGACATCATATGGTACCTGATGTCTGCTTACACACACTGTTAGTGGGACCGAACACACACTGGACTGTATGTGTTTGTGAGACTTGGGAACGTTATTGGTGGAGTTGAAATTGGGTTTGTAAATAACTACAGTCAGTATAGAGAGAAACTGTACTCCAGGGTAAAGGGACTGAGAAAAGGGGGTGTGCTATTATAAACAGAGGGGGATAATCAGGGTGGCCATATTCCACCATGGCAGGCATCTTCGGAAGGGTTGTAGGCTGCACAGGCTGTGGGATGGCAATAATTCTAAATTGGGCCTGGAGAGAGGGAGGCTGCCCACTCTGTAGACAGCTATCTTGTATCAGGAGTGAGGTATATTGGTTAAGGAGTAAGCTGTGGGAGCTGGGGGGGGTGTCCAAGCATAAGGGGTGTGGATATGGGCAGCAGAAGGGTGGGGCTGAGGGGATGCTGGGGCAACACTCTGAAATTACAGGACATTATGTTACAGCAAGCAGGAGGGGGGATATTCGGGACGGAGGACCCTTAGATAGGGAAGTTGATGCTAAGGGGAAAGCATACGGGGTGAACATTCTGAATACAAAGAGACTGGAGGGGGAAGAGTCAGGAGGGGCTGTTGTGTGGAAGCCTAAAACAGCAGACTGTGGGAAGGGAGCTCCTAAGGTGAACAGTGCAAGAGAGGAAGAAGAGGGCCAGTTTAGAGATGCAGTCAGGGGAAACTCGGGTTACATGATGGAGGCTGACATAGAGTGTCACAATAAATTTGAGCTACTAAGCAACCTAGAGGGGGAGGAAGGGGTTGGTGGAAATGAGGAAACTTATACAGAGGCCGGGGGGAGGGAGTCGGATACCCATAGGGCATCACAGACCAGCTAAGGAAAGGACAGACATAGTCCCAGAGGGAGAAGGGGAAACATATATGTTAAGCAAATGGGGGAGATGCAACATATTCCAGACATGAGGGAGGAAAGCATGATTGGAGAGAAACTGGGAGACAAGGAGGTGGGAGAGGAGCCCCCCTTCAGCAGGGAGGTCAGTACCAAGGATGGGGCCCTAGCTAAAGGGGACCCACAGAGAGCCTCTGGAGGCAGGGGTACTATTACAAGGGGGAGGATGGTGGTGTGGGGAAGGAAACCACCAGGGCCAGGATAAATGGTTCAGATAAGAGAGGTTAAAGGGACACCTATTCAGAGGGGTTTGAGTTAAGTGGGCAAAATAGTAAGGGAGGCAGAAAGGGAGGGTGACAAGGGGTCTCTAATAAGGCAGGAAGACTCCCATGAAATTGAGATCATGAATAAAGGGGAAGGGGCTGAGGGGCATAGTGGAGTAACCATAAGGATGATGGCGGTGTTAAGGTTCTGTTACTGGGAGACTCGATGATTAGGGTATCCATTGGGAGAGGACAGGGGTGGATGCCATAGCCAGGTGAAGGTAGTGAGTATCTCTGGGCTGACAGTGCACAGAACAAAGTTCATGGTGTATGAAATGGTTAGTGATTGTGGAGGGAAACCGGATTTCCTGGTGCATTTGGGAACTAATGATCTAGAGGGAAATAGCATTTTGGAAATCCAAGCAAGGTTCCAAGAACTTGCCAGAGTCTGTCGGGATAATGGATGCAACATTTCCTCTTCGGAGATATTGCCAGTACCAAAGGCCTCAGTGGAGAAAAAAAAGAAGCTTACAGAGGTTAATGACTGGCTCAGGAAGTGGGGTGAAGAGAATGGATTGGGGGTGTTAGGGAACTGGAATGGAGTTTGGGAGGATAAGGGACTATATGCCAAGGACAGGTTTCATCTTGCCCCATTAGGGAAGAAGTCCTTAAACAGGGGATGGCTGACTACATACAAGAAAGGTGGGGTTTAAACTTGTAAGGGGAAGGGATGAGGAGGGGCTGACAGAAGCCCTCTCCTCCAGATGAGGAGTAGCAGTCAAGCCCAAGGGAGGGGAAACAGACTGGAGGTGGAGGTTTCAGGAGGAGCAGGGGAGGATGGAAGTATAAGGAATCTGGGTGGGGTTCGACAAAGAGGATCAGGGATAAGGGGTGGGGTTGGTGTTAGTAAATGCCAGGAGCTTGGGAAACAAGTTGCGGAGTTCAGGCCATGCTGTTCGAGGGGAGTGGATGGCGGCGGTCACGGAGACATGGGCCAACAAAACCATGACTAGGACCCTAAATGTACAGGGCACACTATGCTTAGAAGGATAGAAAAGAGGTCAGAGGGGTGGAGTGGCTATGTTCATTAGAGATGATATAGAAATTGCTATGGTAGAAGGCACGAGAGGAAGCGTGGAGGCCTTATGGGTCACTGCTGATCCCCAGCAGGAGATAAGGTCAAGCTGGGAGTAGCATATAGGTCCCCGGGATGAGTGATGTTCTAGAGGATGGTTTGCTGGACAACATCATTGCCCAGTGTGGTCAAAAGGGAAGGAGTGGTGTTGATGGGGACCTTAATATGCCAGGTACAAACTGGGAACCATGTCCTCTAAGGTGGCCAAGGAGCAGAGGCTGCTGGATGGCTTCCAGGATGTGTTCTAATACAGCATGTGATGGAGCCCACAAGGAGGGGCATGTCCTGGATGTGGTTCTGGCAGATGGAGATCTGGTAAGGGACATAGTTGTACAGGACCCTGACTGGGAGTGACCACAATACTGTCTGGTTTCAAATAAGCATGGGGGAGTGGGGTGAGATCTAGGACACTGGCAGTGGACTTCAGGGAGCAGACTTTATGGGCATGGGAAATATTCTCAAGGATCACTTGAAGGGATTACCTCAACGACAAGTGTGAAAAGGAGATGGGAGGTCATAAAGCAGGGGACTTCATGAGGCAGTCAGGATCTACGCTAAGTTGAAGCGTAAGGGAGCAAGGTCCGTAAACCATGCTGGTGGTCCAGTGAGTACAGGTAGCAGTCAGAGAAAGAAGGTGGCCTACAAAATATAAAACAACAAGAGGGGATAGGGATAAGGAAATGTACCAGCTTGCATCTAGAAAAGTCACCCGTATGGTGAGGGGCAAAGTCCAGTAAAAGCAGCGGCTGGCACAGAGGATACATGGAGGAAAGGGGTTCTTCGGTACATTGGGAGCAGAGAAAAACTAAGGCCATCTCAGCAGATTGAGATCAGAAGGAGGGTGGGTGGAAGAGGAGGGACCAGGCAGAGGTATTTAACGAGTACTTTGCCTCTGTGTTCACTAGGGAGGGGGATGGGATATCTACAAAGCAAGGCATGAAGGGGATAGAAGCGGAAGGGAGTGGGATCAGGGGAGCAACAGAAATGGAGCAAGAGGGAGGGAAAGGTACCCCAGGGGTGTCACATCTGGATAAGGATAAAAAGACCAGTAAGGGGGAGGGGACGGATGATGCTATCTCCACCAAAAGGGTGTGGTTAGCCCTCAAGGCCCTAAAGAAAAACAAATCTCCTGGGCCGGATGGAATTGGCGGACATACTGACTGCACCCCTGGCGGAGCTTTTCAGCAGGTCACTTAGACAGGAAGGGTACCTAGGGATTGGCGAGAGGCACATGTGGTACCAATCCATAAAGGGGGGTCGAGGGAAGTACCAGGTAACTATAGACCCATCAGTTTGACCTCGGTGGTGGGAAAATTAATGGAGAGTATACTAAAGGAAACGTTTGGGGTGTACTTGGAGGAGGTGGGAGGTCTGGACAGTCAGCAACATGGGTTTGTGCCAGGTAGATCATGTCAAACCAACCTTGTGGAGTTCTATGAATGGGTAACATCAGAACTGGACAGGGGTAAGCCTGTGGATGTATTTTCTTGGACTTCAGACGTTTGACTCTGTCCCCAATGGTCTGGTGGAGAACTGATGGGGTTAGGGAGTAGGCCCTTTGATGGTCAGATGGATTGAAAACTGGCTAGCTGGACGCACTCCAGAGGTAGTGGTCTGTGGGGAGCTCGAAACCCTAGAGAGGTTGGTAGTGGGGTACCACAGGGCTCGGTCCTGGGTCCGATCCTGTTTAATGCATACATATCGGACATCAGGGAGGGTATAGGGTGAAATGAATCTCTTCACGGATGACTCCAAGATGGGAGCAGTAGTTGAGGGAGAAGAGGGAGGTGGCCCTGCAAGGGACCTGGACACCCTGGAAGCTGGGCTCACACATGGAAATTAAATTTCAATATCACCAAGTGCAAGGTGTTGCATCTTGGTGGGAAACCCTAAACACAGGTACACCCCCTGGGAGGGGCTGGAGGCCTCAATAGGGGAAAAGACCTAGGGGTCATGGTGGATACATGTATGAATAACTCTGAGCAGTGCAGGGGCGCAGCTGCAAGGCAAACAGGATGTTGGGATGCATCGTGGGGGATCAGCTCTAGGAGCAAGGAAGTGATTCTGCCACTGTACAATGGACTGGTTAGACCACCTTGAGTACTGTGTACAGTACTGGAGACCACTTGAGAGGGACATACAGCTCCTGGAGGGTACAGAGGAGGGCAACAAAGATGATACGAGGGCTGGGGAGATTTGACTGAGGACAGACTTGAGGAGCTCTGCCTGTTTTCGTTGGAGGAGAGGAGAGACAGGGGGGACATGATTGAGGTCTTCAAGTACCTCAAGGGAATAAATAGGGTAAACATGGAGGGGATCATTAGACTAAAGCAGGGAGGTATCACCAGAGGGCATGGTTTGAAGTTGGAAGGTGGAAGGGTGAGGGGGGAAAAGAGGAGGAGGTTTTTCACCGAGAGGGTGGTGGACCCTTGGAATGCACTGCCTGGTAAGCTGGTTCAGAGATCCACAGTGGAGGGCTTCAAGAGAGGGTGGGACATACACAGAAAGTGGATGTATCAGATGATGGCCTGTCCCGGGGGGGTGGGGATGGATGATAGGGGTTTCTGGAGATCAAGGGATGGGAGGGTCTCGGCATCCAACTAAGGATCTAGGTTCGAGCAGACTCGATAGACCATAAGGCCTAATCTGCTGGCAAATAGTATGTTAGTATGTTAAGTCCGCTGACCCGGATGGCCAGCCAGGTTCGGTTCTGCCCGAACCAGAAGGAGTGCCCTCTGACCAGGGCAATATTTCTTCAGGTAAAAGGAGAGCCGATTCCAAGGAATCAGTTCCAACAAAAGGAAAAAGAAAAGACCAACCGACCGGTTCGGACCCAGAATCTCATACTCCGATCACCAATGAGATAGCCAAAGCAATTAGGATTATGGAATCACTTTGATCGGTTTCAACCGAACCGGCTCCATCTGGCAGGGGCTCGGTTCGGTCGGTTCACCCGGTTCCAGACTACACCTTGGAAGAATTTTATGAACCGGAGTTTGAGGAGGAGGGAGAGTATGAGGATGATTATGGTGACGGTGAAAGTCTGGATGTGCCTATTGACCCGGACATCTCCCCAGACAGACCTTCAGGTGTTTCTTCTCCTAGGCTTTCTGAGTCCCCTTAGCACTACATGTTTTACAGTAAGGTGGCTGATATCCTCCAGCTTCCTGTGGAGGAGGCAGTAGAGGATCAGGAAAAGCCTGATTATGTTGAGATGATGGACATCCCAGAGTCCAGGAGACTGTCTATTCCCCTCCACAAATCTTTTGGGAAACAGACACAAAAAATTCTTAAGTCTCCCAATTCTATACCTCCTGTTGACAGAAGAATGGACAAGAGGTATACTCTCTCAGGCTCAGACATGGAGTTCCTTTTTCAGCAATGCAGCCATGTTGGGGTTGTACAGGCTGCTGCCTGTGATAGGGCAAACATTCCCTTGGCATCACACCCCCCAGACAAGGATTCCAGGAAGATTGATGCCATAGCAAAGAAGCAGTACATGGCAGCATCTTTGGGACTCAGGTAGGCTAATTATATGGCCTATGCAGCCAGGTACCAGAAGTCCAGGTGGGACACTGTACTGGCACTGGCTAAACAGGCTTCTACCCAGCTTGCCAAGGAGCTGGAGCAGGTGGCTGCAGATGGGACTGAGGCATTGAAAGTACAGTTTCATGCTGCTGTAGACTCCAATGATGTATCATCAAGAGTCATGGCTACATCTGTGGATCTTCGGAGAATGGCTTGGCTCAGATGTACTAGCCTCTCACAGGATACCCAGGCTAAGGCCATGGATTTTCCTGTAGTTGGTAATTCTCTGTTTGGGGAGCAGACAGAGAATTACATGAAGGAAAATGGACAAATACAGGACCACTTACAGGAGTGCTCAGGCCAAAGAAAGGCAAGCAACTCCTCAAAGGCAGCAGTCCAGGGGCAGGGGCAGGCCTTTCCAAAGGCCTTTTTACCAAGCTCAGGCCTCTTCTTCTTTTTTGCAGATGGGGTTCTTTAGAGGGAGAGGCAGAAGGGGGATGAGCAGGCCTGCATCCACCCCTCAGCCTAAAGCCCCTGCCAAGCAGACACTCTGATGGGTCTGCCCCGGGTCGATTCTCCTATACCAGTAGGGAGCAGACTTGCTTACTTTGCCCAGGACTGGATGTCTCTTACATCATACAAGTGGGTCCTGGAAGTAGTAAGCCAGGGACTGGTTCTCTGCTTCAAAAAATTTCCCAAGATGAGAGCCAGATCTTTTCCAACTGCAAATCTCTCCAAGACCCTTGCCCTCGAGGCAGAGGTTTCTTCTCTCCTAACTCTCAGAGCTATAGAGAGAGAGTTCCCACCCTACACTAGGGCAAAGGATTGTACTCCAGGTACTTCCTAACCCCCAAAAAGACAGGAAAGTGGCGACCCATCCTGGACCTAAGATATCTGAACAAACATCTTTTAAAGCCAAAGTTCAAAATGGTAACTCTGGGAATTATCCTTCCCTCTGTAAGGCCAGGGGACTGGCTAGCCTCCCTGGGCCTCAAAGATGCCTACTTTCACATTCCCATCAGGTGATCCAAAGAAAGTACCTCAGGTTTGAGTTGCCCTCAGGCCACTATCAATTCAGAGCAATGCCCTTTGGCCTAACATCAGCCCCAAGGGTCTTCACAAAGTGCCTGGCAGTAGTTGTTGCCTTCCCAAGAAGATAAAATATTTCCATTTTCCCATACTTGGACTACTGACTCATAGTAGGTCAGTCTCCAGACCAAGTCAAGTCACACCTGCAAGTGACCCAGCAAGTGCTCACTTCTTTAGGATTCCTTTTCAACCTACCAAAGTCAGTTCTCGAACCAGTGCAGCTCCTCACCTTCATAGGTGCAGAACTGGATACGGTAAAACCAAGAGCCTTCCTTCCTTCCCCTGGAAAGGGAAAGGACCCTCATGGAACTGGCCTCTTCATTCAGCCTTCAGGTATCTCGACCAGCAAGGTATTTCCTTCAGCTACTGGGCCACATGGCAGCTTCCACAGCAGTGGTCCAGGGGGCAAGATTCCAAATGAGGGACATTCAGTTCCACTAAAGAGCTTTTTGGTCCCAAAGAAAGAATTCCCTTACCAAACTAATTCCAGTGGCTTGAACCCTGATCCAAGCCTTGCAATGATGGCAGGATCAACAATTTGAGACAAGGAGTTCCATTTGTCACGCAGTCTCATTCAGTATTCCTCACCACAGATGCTTCCCTGCTGGGCTGGGGAGCCCATTAGGGGGATCTTACCACCCAGGGACTGTGGTCACTTCAGGAATCTCTGCTTCACATCAATCTCGTGGAACTCAGAGCAGTGTTTCTGGCACTACAAGCTTTTTCCAAATCTGTACAGAACAAGGTGGCTCAGGTCAGAACAGACAACACCACCACCATGTGATACATCAACAAGCAAGGAGGCACTCAGTCTACGGCCTTGTGCACAGAAGCAATGAAGTTGTGGTCCCTGGCCTATTCCTGCAAACCTTTCTGATAGCAGTTCACCTCACAGTGAAGGACAATGTACTAGCAGATGCACTGAGCAGAATATCTCAGGGCCATCACGAATAGGCCCTAGATCCTCTGGTATTGAAAGTGATTTTCTCAAGATGGGGCACTCCAGAGATAGATCTTTTTGCAGTCCCAGACAATCACCAACTTCCTCTCTTTTGATGCAGACCCCCAGTCTTGGGCTCAGTCCCCCTGGATGCTCTGATTCTGAACTGGGAAAGGAACTTTCTGTATGCTTTCCCACCTTTCCCTCTCCTGTTCAGAGTGTTAGTCAAGATTAGGTCACAACCATGCAAAGTGATTCTGATTGCTCCAGACTGAGCCAGACAGCCATGGTATCCCTTGTTGCTGTCCCTAACAGTCCATCTTACCCTGTCTCTTCCCAGGAATTACAACTTGTTAACATCCTCTCAGGGGAGGATTTGGTACCCAAATCTTCAGTCTCTCAATCTCAATGCTTGGCTCTTGAAGAGTTAAGAGTTTGCAGATCTACATCTTTCCCATGGGGTTCTGGATATCCTTAAGGCTTCTCGAAAGCCTTCCACCAGAAAGACTTACAACTCCAAATGGAAAAGATTCAGCATTTAGTGTTCTAAGAAGAATATTTCTCCAGACTCTGCTGAATTGCCTATGGTTCTGGATTATGTGGTCCATCTTAATGGCCTAGGTCTCAGACCAGCTACCCTCAAGGTACACTTGGCAGCTGTTTCTGCTTTCCTGTCTGTAGGCAAGTCTTCCTGTCTGTTATCCCATCCTGTATTCTGTAAGTTTTTCAAGGGATTGCTTCACAACAACCCCCCCTTTAGGGATCCTGCTCCTGCTTGGGACCTTAATGTTTGCATTGCTCAGCTTATGCAACCCCCATTTGAGCCTTTGTCCTCAGTAAAGCTTAAGTACTTGACTTGGAAAACTGTATTTTTGGTAGCCATTACTTCTGCCAGACGTATCAGTGAATTGCAAGCCATGTCAGTGGAATCTGATTTCATCACTTTTCACAGAGATAAAGTGGTCCTTAGAACTAACAGAAAGTTCTTGCCTAAAGTGGTTTCAGATTTCCACCTCAACCAGTCTATATCTCTCCCTGTTTTCTTCACTGATCATTCCTCCTAGGGAGAGAGGAGGCTACACAGTTTGGATGTTAAAAGAGCCCTTAGCTACTACATAGAGCACACATGTTTGATTCCCTCCAGTTGTTCCTCACTTATGGAGAAGTTGGTAAGGACAAACCTGCCACTAAGAGATCTATTGCCAGGTGGATTGTTTCTTGTATACAATTCTGCTATGAAAAAATGGGTAGAATTCCACCCTCCGGCCTGAGGGCTCATTCCATAAGAGGTACAGCTGTTTCCCTGGCTGCTGCCAGGAATATTCCTCTCTTAGAAATTTTTCAAGCAGCCACCTGGAAAACAGTCCATACTTTCACCAAGCATTACTCTCTGGATATCCAGGCTAGGAGTGATGCTCGGTTTGGCACAGCAGTACTTCAGAGACTATTTCCAAAGTAGGTTCTGTCCCTCCTCCATGGAGGTACTGCTTGGTAGTCTGCAATAGTCAGAATACAGCAAGTCTTCATGTTGTTAGAAGAAAAAAATTACTCATCTTAATAATTATGTTTCTTCTAGTGGAGTCTTGCTGTATTTTGACCTCCCCCAGCCTCCCCTCTCAGAACCTAGTTTTTGGGATGTGGATGGGCAGGAGCAGTGTTGGCACCCTAGAGGTGTCCATTTTATACCCTCTTTTTTCTTTGGGTGGAATGTTGTTTTTTTGGATGTGTTCTTGTTTTTGGGTTTCCTGACTTGAGTCTTCATTTGAGAACCAAAAACATTATGTATTTGCCAGCTGGCTAGTAAAAATGTTACAGTTTCCACACAGAACACCTAGTGGCCCAGATATTCAAAGGGTTGCGCCATGTAACAGGGTGCGTATCAGCAAGTCAAACGCACCATTTCGCTGATATTGAAAGGAGTGCAGCTAGCTCAAAACATGCTGAGCAACAGCACAATGAAAATGAAGGTGCGCAGCCGGTGGGGCGGATCCATGCATAAAGACCAAGTAATGCCATATTCAAGACTTGGCGCACGCGCAATAGCGGCACAGCCGAATTGCGCACTGGCGGAAATGAGCCAAAATAAAAAGGCTCAAGGGCGGCGCAAGAACGCTACCAGGCTGCCAAGTGGGGGAGAGAGAGAGACAGACAGAGACAGACAGACAGACAGAAAAGGGCAGGCAAGGAAAGTGTGTCCCATAGTTTGCAGAGGCCAGTGGGGGGTGCCCGGTGCAGTGGAAGTAGCAGCCAGGACAGTGGGGGTAACACAGCAACACCAGCCGGGAAGGGGACAGAAGCCAGGGAGATGGACAGTGCCAGTTTCCACATGGAAGCCGTAATGAGGGGGGTGAGAATCCATGCTGCAGGGGACATGGCGCGTGGAAGGGCCCGTCGGTATGCCCCGACGAAGCGGTACCGTGCCCGCATCAGCTTTGAGCTGTACACAGATGTAGAGATCGTGGGCCAGTACCGCCTGAACAGGGCAATACTGAGACAGCTCTGTGAACTGTGCAGTGATGTGATGCAGGTATCCTCACGACGGAGTCACGCTCTGTCGGTGGAGACCAAGGTGACAGCCTGCATGTGCCTGCTCACCACGGGCACCTTCCAGAGGCCAACAGGGGACACCACAGGCATTACACAGTTGGCCACGTCATGCATCCTCACCCAATTCCTCAGCGCACTGCTGCCACATGCTGTGGAGTACATCCATTTCCCCAGCACCGCGGCAGCAGACAGCAAACGCAGGAGTTCCACAGGGTATGCACGATGCCTGGCGTGCTAGGGGCCATAGACTGCACCTGACGGCCATCTGCATGCCACCTGGCCCGATGGCACGCATATCAGAACAGAAAGGGATTCTAGTGTCAACTGCCAGGTGGTGTGTTGATGCCACTGGGCGCATAATCAATGTCTGTGCCACACACACCCTGGTGGAGCACATGATGCCTTCATATGGTATCAGTCTGCACATGTGCCATCGATTCGAGAGTGGGGACATCCCTAGGACATCTAGTGGGTGAGTACATGTATGGAATGAACTCTGGGCAGGGTGGGAAGCTACAGGTGCCATGGTAGTGGCACACAGGAGATGGCCAATATGGACCTGAACATGACACTGCTCTCCACTATCTCCACCAGGTGACTGCAGATACCACTCCGTCCCTGGCTGCTCACACCATACCGGGCGCCTCCATGACCCCAGCCAGCCAGCTATGCTATAACGAGGGCATGCCGCATCATCAACATCATAGAGTGGGTGTTTGGGATGCTCAAGGCACGCTCGATGCCTAGACACCTCCGGCGGTGCCCTTCAGTGCAGCCCCAAAGGGCCTGTGGGATATTCCTGGCCTGTTGCATCCTGCACACATGGGCCAAAGACCATGGGATAGCCGTACAGGTCGAACAGGGGACAGCGATGGGGGCGCCAGTGAGCCGGTGATGATGGTGATGAGCAGCCCCCAGGAACGGAGGGACCCCCGACTGATCGGCAGGCCAGCTGCACAGGACACCATCACAGAGGACACTATGCACAACACAGGTAAGTCAAGGGGACATGTGCAACCAACACTGTCCATGCGCAAACCACAGGCACAAGGGGAACACACCAGGGTGCATGATGGTCAGGGATTGGAAGGTCCAGGCATACCAACACACCATCAGGAGGTGAGCACTCATATGGACACACACACACATCAGGCACAGAGCATACATGGGCAGATGCACAGCACTGCAGAACCGACATTGCTAACACACAGCACCACCGACCACCCCCACCACTTGCTGTCCAAGTACGTGTGTCAGGACCTGGGCACACTTTGACCTTGGTGTACAGTGCAATGCAGGCATCATCATGCACACACACTGTGGACAGCAGTTGGGAAGGTGTGCAGGTGGTCGATGTCGGCGTGGTGAGCAGAGCACCCAGCAGTGCACTGCCCCCCATGACACACATTGCACACATGGCAGCACCAGACGGGGCTGCTGGGGAGACAGCTCAGTCATGCTTAGCACTGTCCCACTTAGCTTTCACGGATGCGTGGGTGGCCCCACCGTGACCCAACAGCATGGGCAGGCTGGAGCAGGGGCCACATGGGGTGGCACTGTTGCACCACCAGGGGTTCCACTGCGTGAACGCGACCTTGCCCGCACAGGGGTCTGCAGCATGCCGAACAAACCTGCACCAGGGGTGCTCGGGATGCCCACAGCAGAACCCGGCATCGACAGGCCTGGTGTCACGACACCAGGAACGGGGAGTGGAGAGTGCACTGTGTGGGGTGTGCGGTACAGGGGTATCTGACTGTGTGCCCAATGCATCCACGACAGAGTCCACTGCCTGGGTCAGCCTGTCAATGGCGGCGGTCACATCCATCCGCATACGGACCAGCTCGGCTCGGTCCCGAGCACACTCCCTGCCATGCCGCCTCCACGGACACAGACAGTGCCTCCATGGACCTTGCACACCTGCCCTGCAGCTGTACTGATTCCTGCAGCAGGTGGGTGTGCGTCCAATGGGTGCTGTGCAACCCAATGGCATCCTGACCCCAGGGTGTGGACGGTCCTGATGCACAACACCCTTGGAGGTGGGCGCTGTTCACCAGGACCGAGAATAAGGCACAAAGGGTGGTGGACATGTGCCACTGCTTGACACTGTACCCCCAGACCTGGTGTGCGACTGCTGCTGCTGCCTCCAACCGCTGTGCCCCCAGGTCCACCTGTTCCCACCGCTGTGCAGGCAGCAGTGCCAGACACCTGCACAGCCACGGTGCTGCCACGGTGCTGACAGCACAGCCTGGGACTGTGCCAGCATGCTGGTACACATGTTTGAACCAGAAAGGCCCAGGGGCACGTGCTGGCCTGCCATGTCCGTCATGGGACACACAACCATCACCGCCCATTGCAGGCCTTCTATCATCAATGGCAGGTACGTGCTACTGCTGGTCACAGCGTGCTGGCATGCTTGCATGCCAGAACGCTGAACACACAGGCTGTGCACTCCCGCACCCGTATCACTGACACCAGAGATTGTCGGCCGGCGTGCATGCTGCTGCAGTGCCTGCTGGCTGGTGGTGGAGGTGGATTGTCCCTCCTCCATGTCCAGCAGGTCAGCATAGAAACATAGAAACATAGAAGTTGACGGCAGATAAGGACCGCAAGGCCCATCCAGTCTGCCCATTTCTTTTTCTACCTTATAAATGTACCATCGGCTTTGCTCTGTCAGTGACCTATCTATTCATAGTCATTTTATTGCTCCTATGCCTATCCCATGCCTGTTTGAAGCCCTGCACTGTATTCATACACCACTTCTTGTGGTAAGCCATTCCAAGCCATCTACCACCCTTTCTGTGAAAAAGAATTTCCTCACATTCCCCTTAATGCACTCCCTCTAATCTCATGCTGTGTCCTCTTGTCCTGCTATTTTCTTATATTTAAACATGTTAGACTCTTTCACCTTGTTTATGCCCTAAGGTGTTTAAATGTCTCGATCATATCACCTCTCTCCTCCTTTGCTCAAGGGTATACATATTGAGCTCCGTTAATCTGTCCTTATATGTCTTCTGATGCAGTCCCTGCATCATTTGTGTTGCCCTTCTCTGGACTGCCTCAATTTAGATTAATGTCCTTGTGGAATTGTGGCCTCCAATACTGCATGCAGTACTCCAGATGGGGCCTAACCAATGTCTTGTACAGAGGGATTATTACCTCCTCTTACGACTTGTGATACTCCCTACTAACACACTAACACCCCTAGCCTTACCTACTGCTTTAGAGGTCTGCTTGGATGATTTTAGGTCATCAGTGATGATGATACCCAAGTCTCTTTCTTCCTTTGTGACTGCTAGCAACTCCTCCCAGCCTATAAGTGGCTTCAGGTTTCTCTTCCCTATGTGCATGATTTTGCACTTCTTTGCATTAAATCCCAGTTGCCACTCTTCTGACCATTCTGCTAGTTTATCCAGATCTCTTCTCATTCTGCCCACCCCATCTGGATCATCTACTCTGTTGCAGATCTTGGTGTCATCTGCAAACAGAGCCTTACCCCTCTAGTCCATCTGCGAGGTCACTACATGAAGATGTTGAATAGGACGGCCCCAGGACTGATCCCTGAGATACCCACTTGTGACTTGCATCTCTTCTGACTGTATACCATTTACCACCACTCTCTGTTTCTGCCAGTCAACTACTGGTTTGCCACCCAGTTGATAACTTCAGCCCACAGCCTACCTAGCTTATTTATCAATCTTCTATGTGGAACAGTGTCAAAACTTTGCTATGAAGTCAAGGTGGCGACATCAACTGCTCCCAGGTCCACCACTCTAGGTTACCCAGTCAAAAGAAATCTATGAGATTAGTTTGTGGGACCTATTTTGTAAACCCATGCTGTCTTGGATCCGTGCCCCTATGGTTCCAGGTGTTGCACTTATCCTTTCCTTAGGAGTGCCTCCATAATCTTGCCCACTACTGAAGTAAGACTGACCGGTCTGTAGTTCCCCGCCTCCTCCCTGCTACCACTCTTGTGAGTGGGATCACATGAGCCTTTCTCCAGTCTTCTGGGACCTCTCCTGTGCTCGAGAGACTCACCTAAACAATTCTGCTAATGGCTCTACTAGTTCACTCCTTTAGCTCCTTAGGTACCCTGGGATGTATGCCATCAGGTCCCATTGCCTTATCCACCTGAGCTTAGCAAGCTCGTAGGGACCCTTTTTTTGTGAAGGGAGTAGTTTCACCTCCCTCCCCTGTGTCCATGATGCTGAGCCTGGGCCCTGTCTACCTTCTCTTCAGTAAATACTGAGCAAAAGTATCTATTTAGGATAGATGCCTTTACAGGGTCCTCCTCCTCACATGCTTTTCTCCATTAACACTTAGCATACCCCTCTGGACTTTCTCCTTTCACTAATGTATCTATAGAAAGTCTTGTCACCTTCTTTACTGTTCGTGCTAGTGTTTCCTCAGTTTGGGACTTTGCCTGCCCATGCCTTACCTGCTTCCCTTAGGGCAGTTTGGTATGCCTCCCTATCTTCATCCGCTGTGTTCCTTATATTTTCTAAGGCCAGCCTTTTGGCTCTGACCTTTTCTGCTACTATATTTGAGAACCAAAGTGGTTTCCTTCTTCTTTGGCACTTCCTTTCTGTCTAACACAATGGGATGTTGCTTTCAAGTATTACATCATAATGCTTGCCCACTTTGCCTGGGTACCTCCTCTGTGTTTCTTTTTGCCAGGGCTAGCTTAACTCTGTTGGCCATCTTATCAAAGTCAGCTCCTCTGAGTCCCATATTTTTGCCTTGGAATGGATGATTTAGATGTAATAGCCAATTGAACCATACCATGTGATGGTCACTGGCCCCAGGTGACCTTTCACTGGAATCTGTGATCCCTTCTTTGTTAGTCAGTACTAGATCTAGGATAGCCCCTGTCTCTTGTGGGTCTGCTGTACCAGTTGTTTGAGGCCCTCCCAGGAATCCACTATGAGTCTAGTTCTGGCAGATGTTCCTGCTGGTATTGACCAATCTGTATCTAGCATGTTGAAGTCTCCCATTATCAGAACCTCCCCTTTAGCTGTCATGTTTTGTATATCTTCTAACAGTAATGTGCTATGTCCTCCCTCTGGTCTGGGGGCCTGTAGACAACCCCAGTTCTTAAAGCTGTCCATTACCTGTTTCAGGGTGATCACAGTTCTTCTGGCTCATATGTATATTCTGAATTTCTGTACTTTTGATATTTTCATTAACATACAGGGCCACCCCTCCCCCTTTGCACCTCAGGTCTCTTCTGAACAATACATATCCAGGTACTGAAGTCTCCAAGGTGGTTACTGGTAAACCACGTCTCACTAATTGCTACTATGTCCAGTTTAGCCTCGACATTGTTGCCTGCAGGTCTGGGATCTTATTTCCCAGGCTGTGAGCATTTGTACATGCTGATTTTCCATTGGCCAGATTTTGGTGTGTTAGTTGTTAGGTGAAGTTTAGCATTACCCTGTGCATCGGGAGTGGGGAGACAAACTTTTTCTTACCTGGTGATGCAAAATGAATGGCAAACACGCTGAATTCCTGTTTGACCACTAGCTGAGGGGAGGTGTTCTTCCATTCGACATATGGGGTGCTACCCCTCTCCCCATTTGCTAGTTTAAATATTCTGCAAAGACGTCAAACTTCTGCCCCAATGCACTGACTCCCTCTTTAGTCAGATGCAGTCCATCAAATTTAAAGAACTTGCGCTCCCAGAACTGTTGCCAGTTCCCTACAAATCTGTGTCCTTTTTCCTGGCACCAGTCCTTGAGCCACGTGTTTAGCTCCCCTATCTCCCTTCTCTGACCTTCCGTCCATCTGCTCCTTCTCCCAGACTGGCAGGATCTCAGAGAAGGAGATGCCAGAGAAATAGATGATGGTTGTCACCCAGCCTGGTCAGGTGTTCCATGGTCTCCACAACTGACCGGCTGGCGAGATCAATAGTCCTATGTGTACTAGGGACATCAATGTTTTCTCCTGCTTTGTGAACAATTTTAGCAATGCGGTCAGTGTCTCTCCATGCTGATGTGCCTGGGAGACATCTGACCATCACCCTGGCTGGAGATGGGTATCAACTCCCGAATCATGGAGTCTCCTATGATCAGAAGTTTTTAGTTTCTGTCTGGACCACCTCCACTGTCTCCTGAAGATGAACAGGATCTGTAACAGAAAGAGAGTACATGTGAGTGCATGTGAACAGCCGCCACCCCCCCAAACACCAACACCATGTCATACCGTGCAGTGATGGGCTTCCACCTGTCTGGAATCCTCCGCCTGGTATGCCCTCAATGGCGCTCGGCTGCATGGCTGCGACCAGTGTCTCCTCAGTTGGGGTCAGCTGCAACACCACTGGCGGGCCCCCACCAGTGCCAGCTCGTGCCGCCCTGAAGGCTGTCACCTTCTCCTTCAACCTCCTGCGGTCTGTCCCCATCTTTTTCTTGCATTCCTGCATGGAGCGCTGGTGGCTTCCGTGCAGGTTAACGGCCCGAGCTACCCCCTCCCATGCAGCCGCACGGGACTGAGGGGTGCCCCTCCGTCCACTCAGTATTGGCTCATCATCCAGGTAGGCCTGGAAGAGGGCCTCCGTCTCTGCTGCTGTGAAGTTGGGCCTCCTCCTACGCCCACCGTCCTCACCCTCACCTTGGCTCTGCTCGGTCATGGTGATCTGTATGGGTGGAAGTGGACACCTGTCACTGTGCAGTCTACAGCATTTCCCCATGAGCATTGTGCTGAACATCACACAGCATGCAACTCACCTCTCACCTGCAGTAACCGAATCTGGCCAGCGCAGCCCAATGTCGCACATTTATAGCACAACACATGCAAATTAGGGTGGAGCAACTTTAATGACATGCAAATCGCCACTGCACCTTGAATAGGCTGATCAGATGATTTGCATGTGTCGGGCTGAATATCACGAATCTGCGCTTTGCGCAATACGGAAGAGTCGGCTGAGCCAATGGCGCAGTTCTGTGCCTGTGTGGTACACTGCATTGTGCATACCAAGATAGCTTACGCATGCGTCTGTCGCGCTGCTACCGTGCTGAGCGCGATCGGCAATTCAGGCCATGGCCACCATTGTGCCAGTGGTGCTACAGCACTGGGCACTATATGGCGCTGTGGCACTACTGCGCAATAGTCCACTGTGGCACTGGTACGCAGCTGGTCGGTTGCGCAGGATGCCTATATGTCAGATGGCGCTGTGCGTAGCCTTGCGTCTTGCTCATGACCTTGTGTATGCCCTTGCACCCTGCGCTGTTCGCCTGCCAGTATCGTCCTATTGAGCTGTCTGGTGACAGCGCTGTATGTAATGTGGCGTTGTTGAACAACACGATTGGAGCCTGTGGTGGTCAATGCAGCAACATCTTCACATGGGGTTACGGTGCAGTGGGCCGCCATATTGCCCTGCTGTAACTTGCTAACATGGCTGGGGGGCTGCAAGTTGGGCCCACTGGGTGTGGCCAACCTGGTGGCCTAGTAGAGCCCACTATGATGCACTCTATGGTGAGGCCCCCCTCACCATAGCAAGAACGGAGGTGTGCCAGCAAGTGGCCACTGACCTGGTGGGGGTCACTGGACAGTGCCGGTCTGCTAAGCAGTGCGGCACCGGTACAGTGACCTCCGCTGGAGGGAGCCAGACATGTTGGCGAGGCTGCGGGCACGTGCCAGGTGGGGCATGGTGCCTAGGCCAGGTGGGTGTACCATCTATGCACCTGTATTCTCTGTAGGGGTGTGGGTGTGCTTTGGTGGCTGTGCATAGGTGATGGCTTGGCCACGGTTGGCTGTGTCAGTGTGTGCAGTTGTGAGATGAATGGGTATGGCTGTGTGGGCAGGCACTCTCACTGGGGCAGGGGGCACTCTGCTTTTGAGTCACACTGATGTTTGACTCAACATATGTCTCCCACAGGCCGGGATGTGAGGATGCAGGGCCGGGTTGAGGAGGGCCATGCCAGGGCCCCGGTGGCAGCAGGAGTCACACCCCGGCAGCAGCAGCAGCAGCAGCAACAGCAGCAGCAGCAACAGCAGCAGACACAGCTGCTTCAGCAATGTGAGTATCATGACTTCATGGATGCTATTGCATGCTGGGGAGACCACTAGCCCTGCACAATACAACCATGCAGGAAAGGGGAGGTCATAATTCCACTATACAAGACACTAGTGAGGCCCCACCTGGAGTACAGTGTACATTTCTGGAGACCATACCTACGTAAGGACGTAGAGTGGGCAGGGAAGGTTCAGAGGAGGGCAACAAAGATGGTGCATGGCTTGCATCACAAGTCCTATGAAGACAGGTTGAAGGAACTGAACATGTACTCCCTGGAGGAGAGGAGGGAGAGAGGGGATATGATAGAGACATACAAGTATCTTACAGGGAGGAACAGGGTGCAGGAAACACTATTTTGAAGTGAAAAAAATGTTCCAGGACTAGAGGGCATGGGATGAAGTTGGAGGGAGGACAATTCAGAGGACACATGGAAAAGGATTTCTTCACAGAACGGGTGGTGGACAAGTGGAACACCCTGCCAGAGGAAGTGGTGGGGGCTGAAACAATCACGGGATTTCAGAATGCACGGGACAGACATAAAGGAATTCTGGAGGTCAGGGGTAAGGGCAACAGACTTCTAGGAAAACAAAGTGAACTTACAGGCTCAAATGGACAGACTGGGTTGGCCATAGGCCCTTATCTGATGACACTGTCTATGTATCTATGTATGTATACTACATCACAGGTGACATGCATCACTGTCCACTATCACAGCACGTGTGTATCGTCACTAGTGGTCCAGACATGCACTGGCGCATAGCTGTGTAACTGGCATCGCACCACGTTGCCACGTCACTGGACAGCCTTGTTTGTGTTGTGATGGACATGGGCAGTGTGTGTGTGCAGTGGTGTGCATAGCTGGTGCCGCCTGCTTGTGATGGCCATGTGCATGTTCACTGTGGGTGGGTGCATGCCATCACAGGTGTGGGACATTGGGCTATATGGCTTGCAGGTTGGGTGGTGTTCAGGGTTGTGGTCAGTCACAGCCATTGACTGTGTTCCCATTTTCCTAGGCCTCGAGGTTCTCCAGCGCATTGGGAGGGATGTCCGGGGCCTGAGACAGCTGATGGAAGACAACCAGGCCATCCTGCATTCCATTCACAGACATGGCCTTCGGAGGAGGCGGCATAGGACGGGCCGACACCAGCCAGGAGACGGGCAGCCGGCGGGCTCATAACTGATCTTACCCTTCCCACTTCTCCCATCCCTACCACCCTGCATTCCCTCTCCAAGTTTGTCATCCCTACCCCTTTGAACACCCCTACCTTGTACCCGTCCCCCCCCTTGTAAATAGTTTTTATTGTTCTGTTGTTTATCTCAATATACATTTCTATTTTGATACGAATAATGTGTTGGTCTCTGATTTGCAGCTGGCTATGGGTGCTCAGTTGCAGGGGTGTACATGCCATCTGGGGTGGTATGGTCCTGGGTGTGTGTGTGTGTGTGTGTGTGTGTGTGTGTGTGTGTGTGCATGGGAGGTATCTCCAGCATGGCAGTGACTTTCTGTTGGTCTTGCCGTCTGCTGCCACCCACTGCTGGGTGCACAGGGTGTGTCTGGCTTGTAGGCTTCTGTGCTGCACGGGGTTGACGTGTGCTGGGGGGTGCATGGTTTCCTGCAGTGCCAGTCACTGCACATAGGTGGTGTCTTGGGGTCACAGTGCAGGGTGTGCTGTGCGTACGGGGGGCTGATGTGCACTGTGGTTGTCAACCCCCCGTGTGTGGCACTCTCAGCTTTCCAGTGGTTGTGCTGGGGTGTCATGGCTCCGCTGTGCTTTGTTGGCTTGTCCCCATGGGCCAGTAGATCATCTATCACACCCCCAGTGATGCTGTGCTTGGGGTGTGCAGGTGTGGTGTGGGTTCTGCAGTGTGTTCCTGTGCCCATGTGTGGCATGGCTGGTGGTGGGCCCCAGTCTGCCTCCCGGGATGTGCAGTTCCATTGCTCTGGGGGGGGCTCTGCTTGTGCTATGGCACCTCTGGAATGCTCAGCTGGGCTGCCCTGGTTGCGCCATAGCGCAACATTTCGGCTCAGCTTCTCCTTCCTGGTTGCGCTATGGTGCAGTATGTGCGATATTCAGACGTTGGTTGCTTGCGCAATTTGTTCTGCTCCATGTTTGAATATCGCACCTGTTGCGCATTTGCGCAACTGGTTTGTGCTTGCTCCTGCTGTTGCGCTCATTTTGAAGCGAGTTTGAATATCTGGGCCAGTGAGTTTTTGCTCGTAAAGATCTGACTGTCGCAATTCGATTAACAACAGGCAGAGGCTTCAACTGAGCTTGTGATGAACATTCTGTGCAAGCCGTAGAAAAGTTAACCCTTTGTTCTCCGGGGCAGTTGAAAGGCAGGATCTAACTGCAATAGTCAGAATACAGCAAGATTCCACTAGAAGAGACATAATTACTAAGGTGAGTAATTTTTTCTTACAGCCCGCGAAAGGGCAAGGTGTTAGGTCCACTGGACTACCAAGGAATTAAAAGAATATTACAGCCCACGATCGGGCAAGGGGTTAGGTACACTGGACCACCAGGGCTGCTATTATGTATTACAGCCTGCGATCGGGCATTTGGGGGGATGCTACACCACTGGACAGTGCCGCCAGGGCTCAGGTGGCCACTCACAGCAAGCAGCTACGGTGTTGTGCCCAGCAATATGGCAGCCAGCCTGTGGGTGGCCAGTCCTTGCTCCTGTTTTTTTCGGGCACATCTTTGAGCCCCCTGTGCAGCGCAAGGTGGGTGAGTGCCTGCATATGCACCACACATCCCAGGCTGAATATTGGGATGTACCGCATATGCATGGGCACGCCCCCTGCTCTTGCGCTGCTTACATTACAGGTGCTCCCTGGAGTATCAGGATTTGCATGGAGCAAATTCCCCTTTTGAATTTCGTGCCGGGGCACATCAGTGGGTTGCGCATGGCACAACAGTGTTGCGCCATGCACAACCCCTTTGAATATCCCACCCAACATATTGGGGCACTGTTAGTTTTTAAGTGGAGGTGAGAGCCCACAAAAGAAATTGAACAGTGTTTTATGGTTCCTTGGAGGTGTGAGCTCCTGGGTACACTTATCTATTTCAATGGACAATAGGAGCTTTAAAGTTGCCTGCAACTAAGAAGTGCTGGGCTAATCAGGACTAATAAATAAAGAAACCAAATTATTTTTTGCTGTTCTAGTATTCTATTTTATTATTTTGTTTTAGATTTAACTGTGTTCAATTTTGGTATTTTGTGTTGTTTAGATGTTTCTGTATTTGTCCCCCCCCCCATTGTGTGAGAAACATGCAGGATTCTTAATTTGTTTACCTCCCCTCCCCCCCCATTCTGTGAGACAGAGTGAAGGAGTGAATTTTCTGATTATTTGAGAGTGGGTAGGTCTTTGTTTTGTTTATTTGTTTTATGTTTATTATTTTATTTTATTTTTCATTACCCCCCCTCCACACTCTGTGTGAGAGAGAGAGAGAGAGAGAGAGAGTGGAAAGTATTTAATTTAGTACTGTTATTAAGATTAGATTTACTTATTTTATTCAGGGTGGGTTTTTGATTTTATTTAATTGGTTTTTATTATAATTTGTTGGGGAGGTTTAGTGATGGTTGGGCATTATTCCCCCACCAGGCTCAGGGAATTATGTCATTTTGAATGTCCCCATTGTCATCCAACACCTATTTTTAGGTGCTGTGCTTTGGGCATACTTACAAAGCGTAAAAGAAGGGGGGAAGCTGGGCCTGGTGGGGGACAGGAATGGGGAGGGCAGATTGGAGTTGTGGGGTCCAGGAGATGCCCTGGGGTGAAATGGAGTCAGGACAGAGGTTATCCTTGTCTTGTCCTCATACTCAAGGGCTCTGACATTAGTGGGCAGGTGCTGAGGTCTTCCCTGGCAGCTTATCCTACCTTGGCAATGTTATGCAATGCCAGATCTATTAAAAACAAGACAGCTATTATAGCTGATCTTGTTGGAACAACAGATCTTGCTTGCATCACCGAGACCTGGCTGGATGAAAATGCAGGCTCTGTATTGGCCTCGGCAGCTCCGGCCAGGTTCTCAGTGATACACCGCCCAAGGTTGGATCGTAGGGGCAGGGGTGTGGCCATTATGTTTAAAATTAAGCTGGGCCTTGTGGAAGTGCCATTAGAAAGTATCAGATCCTTCAAATATATCCTGGGAGAGGATGTAGGTTGTGGGATTCTCCTTATCTACCATCCACCAGGAGATGGAGGAGAATCCCTGCAGGAGATAGCAGACTTCATCATCGACATGGTGTTGAGATCCCCAGATGGATAGTTCTGGGGGACTTCAATGCCTGGGTCGATGACGAACACTCGCATTTTGGTCAAAATCTCATCCAGCTGATGATGATGCTGGGCCTTACACAGGTAGTTACCTCCTCAACCCATGCAGGGGGTCATTCACTGAATATGATCTTCCTTTTGGGTATGGAGATTGCTGATCTGGGGGTGGAACCAATCAACTGGTCTGACCATCACACCATAAGGTTCAGCTTCAGAGCCCCCCAGTAGGTGTGCCCCTATGGAGATGGTTTGGTACAGCCCATTAAGGGAGGTTAACCCTAGTGACCTGTTGGCAGTACTGGACCTATCGGGCTTGTTGGGTGAATGCATGAGTTCAGACAATCTTGTAATAGCTTATAATAAGGCCAAGGGAGATGGTCTGGACAAGATTGCTCCTGTTCATGTTTGGCCTCTCACCCTTCGCCCAAGGAGTCCTTGGTTTGATGGCTCCTTGAAGGAGTTGAGGTAAGTTGGCCGAAGGATGGAGAGAGCCTGGTGGAAGTCTGGCCTTGATGCAGGCTTAGGTTGATGGCACATTATGATGGCTATCAATCAGAAATCACCTGTAAGAAGGCAGAATTCCTGTTCGGGGAGATTTCTGCCACACAGAATCAATCAGCTCAGCTCTTCCGGACTGTTGACAGATTATGCAATCCAATCTGTCTTCAGCCCAGAGAAGTTTTTTCTCAGCTGAGATGCAAGGAGTTCACTCGATTCTTTGCAGATAAGGTTGCCAGCATCAGGTCTGGCATCAGTCTGACCTCTCCTATGAGGGATTGCAGTGGTCAACAGGAAGTGGCATGCACCGAGTCTGTGTGGTCAGATTTCCACTGGCCGGAGTTCACTAACATTGTGAAGATCGTCCAAACATTGCATCCAACCAGTTGTAGTTTGGATCTGGGCCCTACACCCCTTTTGGTGGGATGTGTAGATGTTATCTGCCCTATCCTTGCTGACATTGTCTGGAAATCCTTGGAGAGGGGGGTCTTTCCTGACCCCCTCAAGGAGGCAGTCATTCAACCACTCCTTAAATAACCCTCTTTGGATCCAAACTGTCTAGCTAACTACCGGCCTATCTCTAACGTGCAGCTGGATGATCATCTTGCAACTCACAATGTCTATGATACGCTCCAGTCTGGTTTTAGGAAGAAGCATAATATGGAGACTGCCCTTGTCCGGGTATTGAATGACCTCCTAATGGCCAGAGATCGAAGAGCACGTACCATTCTGGTCCTTTTTGATCTCTGTGCCGCATTAGACACTGTAGACCATGGTGTGCTGTTGAAGGACCTGCAGCTTTTTTGTGGGCTGTCTGGTACATAGAAACATAGAAACATAAAATTTGATGGCAGATAAGAACCACATGGCCCACCCAGTCTTCCCATTTCCCTACCTGATGGATAAGCTGCAGATTCTAGTTAATCAACAGCTTACTTCCTCCTGCCCTCCTGCGGTACAGTTCTCAAATTCTCATTCATACCTCACGGGCAGGTTTCAGACAGTTGCCACTGGAATTTATTCCTCTGGTGCTCACTGCTTGCCTTGTGGGGTGCCGCAGGGTTCCATTTTGGCCCCCATGTTGTTTACAGTGTACATGCTGCCATTGGGAGACATCATCAGGCATTACAGTCTGAGTTTTCAATGCTATGCAGATGATACTTAGCTGTATATGTCCTTTCTGCCTGGACAGAATGATGCGCTCTCCATGCTAAATAATTGCCTTGCTGAGATCAGATCCTGGATGAGTTCCAGCTGGCTGAGACTGAATCCAGATAAGACTGAAGTACTGGTAGTGGACCCAGGTCATCTGGGGGTGGGTCTGGAGGCTGGACAACCATCACAGAAACATAGAAACATAGAATTTGATGGCAGATAAGGACTGCTTGGCCCACCCAGTCTGCCCATTTCCCTACCTGATGGATAAGCTGCAGATCCTAGTTAACCAGCAGCCTACTTCTTCCTACTCCCACCCCCTAGAATTGCCTTATGACTGTTCCATGCATGCTTGAATTCCACCACTGTTTTTGACTCCCTAACCTCCTCCAGAAGGCCGTTCCATGCATCCACAACCCTCTCTGTGGAAAAAATACTTCCTTAAATTACCTCTGAGCCGCCCCCCATCTTCAAATTGTGCCCCCTTGTTCTTGCACACCTCTTTTTTTGAAAGATGCTACCCTCTTGGACATTGTTGATTCCCTTGAGGTACTTGAAAGTTTCTATCATGTCCCCCCTCTCCCTCCTTTCCTCGAGGCTATACATATTAAGCTCCTTAACTGTCTCTTCATATGTCTTCCGGTGCAGACCCTGCACCATTTCAGTTGCCCTCCTCTGGACAGCTTCCATCCTGTCTATGTCTTTGCAGAAATTGGGTCTCCAGAACTGCACGCAGTACTCCAGATGGGGTCTCACCAACAGTCTGTACAGAGGGATAATAACTTCCTGTTTTCTACTGGTGATGCCTTTCCCTATGCATCCCAGCATCCCTCCAGCCCTCCTTCCTGCCCTCGCATATTGCTTGCCCACCTTTAGGTCATCTGATATGCTCCAGAGTCCTTTCCATTTTGTTGCTGTTAGTATCTCACCCCATTGTGTACTCTTCCCTGGGTTTTGTTTCCCAGGTGCATTACCTGCACTTCTTAGCATTGAATCTAAGCTGCCATACATTTAACCATTCCTCTAACCTTGCCAAGTCCCTTCTCATCCTTTTCACCCCACCTTGTGCATCAACTCTGTTGCAGATCTTTGTGTCATCTGTAAAGAGACATTTTTCCTTCCAGTCCCTCTGCAATGTCGCTTATAAAGACATTGAAGAGGACCGGTCCTAATACTGAACCCTACGGTACCCCACTAGTAACCCCCCTTTCTTCAAAGTGGACTCCATTTACTATTACTCTCTGTGTCCTATTCTCCAGCCAATTCTTTACCCAGGCTATCATCTTGGGACCCACTCCCAGGCTGGCTAACTTGTATATTAATTTTGTGTGGGACTGTGTCAAATGCCTTGCTAAAGTCTAGGTAGACCATGTCCACAGCACCTCCCTGATCTACTACTTTGGTCACCCAGTCAAAGAGATCTATCAGATTTGTCTGGCATGACCTTCCCGCTGTGAATCCATGCTGCTTGGGTCCTGTGCCCTCTGGCCTCTAGATACTCAACATTTCTTTCCTTCAGAAGTGATTCCATCATTTTCCCTACCACTGAGGTTAAACTAACAGGTCTGTAGTTTCCTGCTTCTGCCTTGCTCCCACTTTTGTAAAGGGGAATCACATCTACCCTCCTCCAGTCCTCGGGTACCACCCCATCTGCCCATGATTTGTTAAAGAGGGTAGTCAGTGGTGTCACTAGTTCTACTCTTAGTTCTTTTAGAATTCTGGGATGAATCCCATCAGGCCCCATTTCTTTGTCCACCTTCAGTTTTAAGAGTTCTTTCAGAACCCTTTCTTCTGTAAATGGGCTGGTATCAATTTCTGTATCCAGGGTGTTTCTACTGTTTGTTTTAGTACCTCTCCTTCTTCCTTTGTAAATACTGAGCAAAAATATTTGCTTAGTATCTCTGCCTTTTCACAGTACCCCTCTGCCCACCCTCCTTCCCCTTCATTAAGCCTCACTAACCCTCCCTTGGTCTTCCTTCACTCCCTGATGTACCTATGAAAGGTTTTATCCCCCTTCTTAACTGAGTTGGCTATCTTTTCCTTGGTTTGGGCCTTTGCTGTTCTGACTGCCTTCCCAGCTTCCTTTTGGTTTAACTGATACAGTTCTCTGTGCTGCTCCTTCTGTGATTCATTGTACTTCCTGAATGCTTTATTTTTCTCTTGAACCTTCACTGCCACTTCCTTTGAGAACCATAGTGGTTTCTTACATCATTTCGCTTTGTTTATTTGCTTCACACAAAGGCTTGTTACCTCTGTGATGGCAGTTTTATTATTCCCCATTGTTCTTCCACCCCTCCTTCCTGCCCATTTGCTAGTGCATTCCTTAGGCACTCAGCCATTTAGCAAAGTCAGCCCTCTAAAGTCCAGTACTTTTGCCTTTGTATGGCTTGACTCTATTGCTGTGTTTGTTGTGAAACCATACTGTTCGATGGTCGCTAGTTCCCAGATGGCTACCCACTTCTACATCTGTGATCCTCTCTTCATCTCCATTTGAGAGAACCAGGTCTGAGATTGCTCCCTCTCGAGTGGGCTCCAATACTAGTTGTCTAAGGCATGTCCCCTGTAGGGCATCTAGAATAACCCCACTCTTCGAAGTGGCTGCTGCAAATGCACTCCAGTTAACATCTGGTATATTCAGATCAACCATCAGCAATATCTCCCCTTTTTCTGCCATTCTAAGTATTCTTTCTATCATTTCCTTGTCCATTTCCTCCCCCTGAGAAGGGGGTCTGTCTCAACCCTGTGCGGATTGTGGTACCATTGCGGTCTCCAAATTTACCCACAGTGCTTCTTCTCCTCCCTGTTTTCCCTTTTGTTCTGTTGCTTTGATTCCTTCCCTTATGTAAAGAGCTACTCCTCCTCCTCTTTTTCCCTCCCTGTCCCTCCTGTAGATAGTATATCCTGGTATGTTTACGTCCCATTCATGGTTTTGTGTGTACCATGTTTCTGTGACTGCCACGATATCCAGATGTTCCTCCTCCATCAAGGTCACTAATTCAGGAAGCTTGTTACTCAGACTACAGCCATTGGAACTCATTGCTCTCCATTTTTTGATGGCTTTACCTTCTTTTGCAGCATCCACCACTGACCTTTCTACCTCGGTCTTTTTCTCATTTAGTACCCTGTTTTGTAGGGAGAGGCTGGGATTTTCCTGCTGCTTATCAGTGCCTCCCCCCTTGACTAGTTTAAAAGCTTGCCAATGAAGCATTTAAACCAATTGCTCAAAAGACTTGTTCCCTTCCTGGACAGATGCAGACCATCCTGCCAGTATAGGCTGGTGTCCCTCCAGGTGGAACCCCAGTCCCCAATGAAGCCAAACCCCTGTGCTCCACACCATTTTTTCAACCATTCATTAAACTGCATGGTGCAAAGTGCCCTCGCCTCACTCATGCCATTGACAGGCAGCACCTCAGAGAAGGATACTGTGTGTGCTACTTGTCTTAGGCACCTCCCCAATTCTACAGATTTGTTACTCAGTGGTATGTTGCTCACTACCTCAGATCGGTTGCGTAACCTGGTTGTTATTTTTGATGATGGTCTGACTTTAAAATCTCAAGTGTCAGCTGTCATCAAATCCTCTTTTTATCACCTGAGGAATATTGCCCAGGTGAAACACCTGGTTCCTCCGGATGATCTTCCAACATTGGTCCATGCCTTTGTCACTGCTCATCTTGATTACTGCATTTCCCTCTACCTAGGGCTATCAGGGGTTGATATCCACCACTTGCAGCTGGTGCAGAACGCAGCAGCCAGACTTCTGACTGGGACTTCTAGAACCAGTCATATTATGCCTGTGCTCCGCGAGCTGCACTGGCTGCCTGTTCAGTGGCGGATCACCTTTTAAGGTTGGCTTCCTAACTTTTAAAGCCTACATGATCAGGGACCCAGTTATCTGCAAGTTCTTCTGGCACCCTACTGCCCCCTCCGTCCTCTCCAATCCACCATTGAGGGATTGCAAATAAAGTTTATACTTGTGTAGTATTTTGCTTTTTCCCTAACCTAACCCTCTCCCTCCTTCTGAGTTAACTTGCTTTCTAGCCTTTTTCCTTTAGGTGCTGACCCAACCCCTGATCTGCTCCCTCACTCTTTATTTCTTTCCCTGTTTCAACCCACCCCCTTAGGCTCTCCTAATTGCCTCTTGCTTTGGTCCCCTGCAGCTTCCATATCTCTGTACTAGTCTGCTCCCCACCCACCATTTTGTTCATAGCTAATACCTGTTATTTTCAACTCTTATCTTTCTCCCTTCTCTTTTCTAGAGTTAATGTCGGCACCCCTGATTGGGTGCTACCCTCCTCGGTGGATTTTTCCATCCACAGTCGGCCACCCCAGGGACCTTCTGCCACATCTTCTACCCTCCAGGAGCTGTCTCCCCTGCTACTTTCTCCAGGTACAGACACAATCTGGCCTCCGCCACCACCATTAGCTCCTCAGTCTTGAAGCAGAGACTTCTTTAGAATTTAGTGGAGCTCCTGCAGGATTAAGCCTGATTGGCCATTTTTCATCTGCTCTGCATGCTAATTGGACACTTTTTTATGTTGATTGCATGTATGTGCAAGAAACATATTGTGGCAGCTTGTGCCAGAAGCAGGTTGTGGAGGCTCAGCACTGTTGTGGTCAATGCCCCCACAGCCTTTGGAGGCTTGGCCCGCTTAGCCCAATGGGGTGGCATGCTGCTGCTGACACTAGTTTAGCCAGCATGCCACAACCTTATAAGGTTTCAGCTGCTGCAATCAGGGGCCACCTCGTCATTGCAGCGTAAGCCATTTGCTGTAATGAGGTAGTGACCCGTCATTGCTGGGTGGAACCTCCTTACCCTGATATTGTTTGTGAACATGCCGGTGGATTGTTGCCCTGCTCACAAACAATATTAAAGCACCCACACTGCCGAGGGGGTGCCCAGTCCCACTCGGCAGCATGCACCCCCCAGAGCAGTTTTTGTTTGTTGACTGGGGCCTCAATCCCCCTCGGCTTCAGTCCCCTCCTTTGTAACAGTTGCCGACAGGGGAGCCCACTCCCCGTTGGCATTATGTCCCCTCTCCCACTTTGATTTGACAACAGGGTAGCCCACTCCCCATTGGCATAATGCCCCATCCCCCACAAACTCCCAGTACATTAGTGCTGAGGGGGGTGCCCAATCCCCCTCGGCTGTTGTGCCCCCCTTTTGTGCCGACAGGGGTGCCCAGTCCCCCATCGGGTACAGCTGTTCCCCCAAGAAACACTCCATTGACATGCTGGGAGCCCACCCCAGTGTGCCACATGCTGCCCCTGTAAAAATAAAACCATCCATAATGATTTGTTTTTTTACCTGTGAAAGAAAACGGTCCTCATGTCTCCCTGCCCTCCTACAACCCATGCCCACCCATGCGCCCCTGCCTCCCCACAATTCTCAATCTATACTCTCATTTACGGAGTTCAGCGCATGATCTTTTGGTGGACCGGAACACGTCTGCACTCTTCAAAGCCAACCGCTAATTGAGGAAATGCTGGTAAGCTGTATAATGGAATAAATAGGGTTTTTTCAACTTTGATGCATATCTCAGTCATTTTTGGGAATTTTGGCACCAAATTTTCAACATGGGGTTTTTGGGACCCCTCCTCATGAATTCTTTCACTGTCATGGCATTAATCAGTCCCATAAGGTGATTTCATGGTCACTGTGCAGAATCACCTTTCAGGACCGATTAACACCATGACGCTGCCAGAATTCATGAGGTGGACTCTCAAAAAGCCTGTGTTGCAAATTTGGTGAAGTAAATTAAAACAAGGCATTTGTCAATGCCGAATGTTGTCGCGCTGGCATTGCCTTTGGTAGTGCATTGTGGAAACACATGTTTGGCAGGATGTGAAAAACGACAGCTGTACTGTTCATAAGGAGGTGTAAAAAAATGGCAGTGGTAAAAATGTGTCATGCACATATTGCAAATATGCGAAGTTACAAGGGTGCGTGGGAAATGCGCAATGTACACTTGTAACACAGACATTTTATGGAGTTTTGGCACCAAATGTTCAATATAGGCATTTTAGCGCCTCTACTCATGTACAGTGTCACTGTCATGCCCTCAAGCTGTCTCAAAAAGTGATTTCACACAGTGACCGTGCTATTCTTCACCGACGTGCAAAAACACATTTTGGGCAGGATATGTAAAATGACAGCTTTACTGTTCATCAAGAGGTGTGGAAAAATGCCAATGGTGAAAATCCAGTGTGAAAATATTACAAATGCACATTATGAGCATGCGTGCAAACTGCGCAATGTACGCTCATAACACAATCATTTTATGGAATATCGTCACCAAATTTTCAACATAGGCATTATAGGACTTCTGCTCATGAACAGTGTCACTGTCATTTTTGCAATCTAGCCCAAACACTGATTTCCTACAGTGACCGCGGTATTGTGTGCCAGAAGTGCAGAAAAACATTTCGGCCAGGATGTGAAAAATGACAGCTGTGCTGTTCATAAGGAGGTGTATAAAAATGACAATGTTGAAAATCTAGCTTGAAAATATTATGAATTTACGAAGCTATTGAGCCTATGTAGCAACCGCGCAATGCATCAGAAAGAAGTTATTTTTGATTTACACTCAAATTTATAACATAGGTTTTGAGAGCCCACTCATGAACAATGCCACTGTCCTTGTGTTAATCAGACTCAAAAGGTGATTTGCGCAGTGACTACAAAATCACCTTTCAGGACCGATTAACGTCAAAACTGTGACAGAATTCATGAGGAGGGGTCCCAAAAAACCCCATGTTGAAAATTTGGTGCAAAAATTCCAAAAAATGCCCAAGATATGGAGCAAAGTTGAAAAACCCTATTCATTCCATCATACAGCTTACCAGCATTTCCTCAGTTCAGTGGTCGGCTTTGAAGAGTGCAAACATGTTCCGTCTAGCAAAGATAGTATACTGTGGACTCCAGAGGTCAGTATGGGGGTGGGGTGTGTGAGGGTGTGGGGGAGGCAGGTGCAGTGGGTGGGTGCGGGTGGTGGTGGGGAGACTATGAGGGACCCATTTCAGTTTACAGAGACTACAAAAAAAAAAACACGGATGGTTTTCTTTTTACATGTTGTTTCTTTTGTTTGGGGGTACAGTAGCTGATGGAGATTGGGCACCCCATCAGCACAGAAGAAGGGGGCATGATGCCGATGAGGATTGGGGCACCCCTTCACGAAACATTGTTTGTAGGGACAGTAGCTGATGGGGATTGGGCACCCCATCAGCACAGAAGAAGGGGAGATACGATGCCAATGGGGGAGGGCCCCCATTGGCACAGTACAATGGAAAGGAGGGGTGGATGCCGACAGGGAATGGGCACTCCAGTCGGCAAACAACGAGGTGGGGGGGCACATTCTGCCGACGGGGAGTGGGCTCCATCTTCGGCACATACTTCAAGGGGTAGGGAAGCCGACCGAGAGATTGGGCACCCCGAAGTCGGTGCTGTCAGCAGAGTAGCGGCCACTGTGCCACCATGCTACTAGCTGGCGAGCACGTAGGAAGGGCCCGCTATGTGTGATGAGCTTTGCTTGGATTGCAGCTGGCCTTTCCTTAGATGTGCTCACCAGCTTAGTATGCATGGAGTGGCGCCGCTGATTGGGGAATGAGGGACGCACCTACTGATACGTGCCCTGCATTCGCCCAACAGTGACCGCACCTCCAAATCTCCACTGCCGCAAGATGTTGGCTGCATATGCGCGCCAACATAAAAATGACTGTTTTACGAGCGTGCATTGTGCAGTTGCTACGCACACTCCTAACTTTGTGAATTTGCAATATTTTCACCCCAGATTTTCAACATTAGCATTTTTTCACACCTGCTTGTGAACAGTATAGCTGTCATTTTTCATATCCTGGCCGAAATGTGTTTTTGCACTTCTGGTGCAGAATGGCATGGTTGTTGTGGGAAATCGCTGTTTGGGACAGATTAAGAAAAGTGACACTGTTCATGAGCAGAGGTCCAAAAATGCCTATGTTGAAAATTTGGTGACAATACTCCATAAAATGACTGTTACAAGTGAGCATTGTGCAGTTTGCACGCACGTTTGTAACTTTGTGAATTTATAATATTTTCACTCCAGATTTTCAACATTACCATTGTTCTGCACCTCTTTATGAACAGTAAAGTTGTAATTTTTCACATCCTGGCTGAAATGTGTTTTCACAGTTCTGGTGCAGAATAGTGCGGTCGCTGTTGGAAATCCATGTTCGGGACACATTATAAAATGACAGTGACACTGTTCATTAGCAGATGTCCTAAAACACCTATGTTGAAAATTTGGTAACGAAAGTCCATAAAATGAGTGTGCTATGAGCATGCATTACACAGTTCCTACACACGCTCGTACCATCGCAACTTTGAAAAATATTTTCACTTCACATTTTCAACATTGCCATTTTCCACACCTCCTTATGAACAGTGCAGCTGTCATTTTTCACATCCTGGCCAAAATGTGTTTTTTGCTCTTCCGGCGCACAATTGCGCAGTCGCTGTAGGAAATCAGTGTTCGGGACACATTACGAAAATCACACTGACACTGTTCATGAGCAGAGGTCCTAAAATGCCTATGTTGAAAATTTGGTGATGAAGCTCCATAAAATGACTGTGTTACGAGCGTGCGTTGCACAGTTTCCACGTACCCTTATAAGTTTGCAAATTAGTAATATTTTCATGCCAAATTTTCAACACTGCCAATTTTTCACACCTCCTCATGAACAGTACAGCAGTCATTTTTCACATCCTGGCTGAAATGTGTTTTCATGCTTCCAGCACAGAATACTGCAGTCGCTGTCGGAAATCAGTGTTTGGAACAGATTAGGATCGAGCGAGTGAGAGGGGGGAGTAACCAAGTTCAACTGAGTTGTGTCATGACTGTTGCAGATTTCTTTGTGGGCAGAAGAAGGCAGCAACACAGGCAGGAGCTCAGTACAAAAGGGCAGCCTGCAGAGCCAGCAGAAACGAAACGAGCGAGTGAGTGAGAGAGGGGGAGTGAGCAAGCTCAATGGAGCAATTTTGTGACTGCTATGGATTTCTTTGTGGGCAGAAAAAGGCACCAATGGAGGCAGGAGCCCAGTACAAAAGGCTAGCCTGCAGCGCAGGCAGAAACAGAATGATCGAGTGAGAGAGGGGGAGTGAGCAAGCTCAATGGACCTGTGTCAGGACTGCTGCAGATTTCTTTGTGGGCAGAAAAAGCCGCCAGTGCAGGCAGGAGCCCAGTACAAAAAAGTAGCCTGCAGAGCCAGGAGAAACAGAATGAACAAGTGAGAGAGGGGGAATGAGCCTCCTCAACGCAGCTCTGTCAGGACAGCTGCAGATTTCTCTGTGGGCAGAACAAGGTGCCAACACAGGCAGGAACCCAGTACAAAAGAGCAGCCTGCAGTACCAGGAGAAACAGAACGAGCGAGCTCAATGGACCAATGCAATCAACATCCGGCATTGACAAATGCTTGTCTTATGTCTGCTCGTGCTTGCGAGCCAACCAGCATTTTTTTTTTAATTCAACATGTTTTATTAGGCATATCACAGTGCAAACAAAGTTTAAGTATTGAAAGTTGTACCATCCATGTACACTGTCCAGAAAGTCCTAAAATATCACCCCTCCCCAAAAATCCCCCTCACCCTCCTCCTCCCCCGCGCCCAGCCAACATATTGCAGTAGTAGCAGATCTGGAGTGTGGTCACTGTTGGGTGAATGCAGGGCACTCATCAGTAGGTGCGTCCCTCATTCCCTAATAAGGCAGCTGCAGGCGCTGACACCCACAATATGTAAAATATGAGAAAAATGCCGCTGCAATGAGAGCCAAGCTTGTCACGCAGTGGCACCTCCTGACGTGCCTTTCCTGGTAAAGCATTCTAGAAACATGGCGGCAGTGACTGCCGCCACTGCCTACCACAATGTCTACTTTGGGGGTGTCCAATCCCCCTGTCAGGATGCCCTGACCCAGTTCATGTGCTGACGGGGGAGCCTACTCCCCATCGGCATAATACCCCCTCATTTGTTGTATGCAGAGGGGGGTGCCCATTCCCCCTCAGCTCTAGTCCCCCCTTTGGTATGTGCAGATGGGGGTGCCCTAACCCCCATCAGCTAGACCCTCCAAACACTCAGGTGGCATGCTGGGAGACCACTCCAGTGTGCCAAATGCCCTAGTAAAAAAAAAAAAAAGTCGCGCAATGTTTTTTTTTTTTAACCAGTAAAATAAGAAAACGGTCCCTCCCGGCCTCCCCACACACCCTCACCCCATACTTACCTCCAGACTCCAGCGCAATGATCTTCAGTGGACCGGGAACAAGTTTACACTCTTCAAAGCCGACTATGAATTGAAGAAATGCCAGTAAGCTGTATAATGGCATAAATAGGGTTTTTTCAACTTTGGTGCATATCTCGGGCATTTTTTTGAATTTTTGCACCACATTTTCAACATGGGGTTATTGGGGCCCCTCCTCATGAATTCAGTCACTGTTAAGGTGTTATTTAGTCCCAAAAGGTGATTTTGTGGTCACTGCGTGGAATCACCTTTCGGGACCGATTAACAAAATGACAGTGCCACTGTTCATGAGGTGGGCTCTCAAAAAACCTATGTTGCAAATTTGGTGAAAAAAAAATCCCAAAAATGACTGTTTTATGAGCATGCATTCCGCAGTTTCCACGCATGCTCCTAAGTTTGTGAATTTGTAATATTTTCACTACAGATTTTCAACATTGGCATTTTTCCACACCCCCTTATGAACAGCACAGCTTTCATTTTACATATCCTTGCCAAAATGTGTTTTTGCACTTCCGGTGCAGAATAGGGCAGTCGCTGTGTGAAATTGGGACAGTTTGAGAAAATGACAGTGACACTGTTCATGAGCAGAGGTACTAAAATGCGTATGTTGAAAATTTGGTGATGAAAGTCCATAAAATGACTATGTTACAAGCATGCATTACACAGTTTCTACGTACCCTTGTAACTTCGCAAATTTGCAATATTTTCATGCCAGATTTTCAGGACTGGCATTTTTTTGCACCTCCTTATGGAAAGTACAGCTGTCATTTTTCACATCCTGCCCAAAATATGTTTTCACACCTGTGGCACAGAATGGCGTGGTCGCTGTGGGAAATCAACTTTTGGGACAGATTAATAAAATCACAGTGCCACTATTCATGATGGGAGGTCCCAAAATGCCTATGTTGAAAGTGTGTCTCTTCAGGGTGGGGGTGAGGTTGGCGTCAGTTCAATATTTCACTGCCATTCCTATTATGCATCTCATTATGCATTTCAGGAGGCAGTATAGGGCAGTGATTTAAGACTCTGAGCTGCAAATCTGGTGACATCCACCAGACCAGTCCTGGGTTTGAATCCCACAGCTTCCACTTGCATACTGTGTGACCCTGAGCAAGTCACTTAACTTCCCTGTGCTCCCAGGTCGCACCTGTAAAAAAGCTTTCAGCTTAGTGTGCTACTCCTGGTTAAACAACTAAAAAAAAAAAAATCCTGCTACAATGCCAATGCCAGCGAGACAACATTTGGTACTGACAAATGCTTGTTTCTATTGCTGAAACTCTGCAGATTGCCACTATTTTTTTTTCTTTCCATAGCTCATAACTCTGCTCTCTATTACAAGCTGCACTCTATATTGTTAACTGCATGTGGATTTTACTGTAATCTAAATTTTCTCCTGCCGTCCCTCCCCACCCCATCACTCTTTAAATGGGCTTTCTGCCCATACAGCTCTTCCCCACTGCTCATCCAACCAATTGTATAGACTGGCAGTATTACCCTTAAAGTTTAACTTACATAAATATTACACTCAAGATAGGTTTCGGTTAGTGCAGTACAACATTGTCAATAACCTGTATTATACTCCTGTTAAACTTTTTCAGCGTAAATTAATCTCCGTTCCAGATTGTTTCAGGTGTTTGCAAGGTGAAGGTAATTTAATTCACATTTTTTGGGAATGTTCTAAAGTTGCCCCTCTGTGGTCCTTGATTCGGGACAACTTGGATCCCCTTCTGGGTCTGAGTAGGTTCTTTTGTCCTGAAATTTGTGTGTTGGGGGATTTCTCTCATGTAGATAGCGTGGAGCGTAGATATTATATGGCCCTGGTATCTATGGCAGTCAAGAAGCTGGTTTTAAGACACTGGAGGGACCAGTTGGTCTTATCATATGCTGACCGGTTAAAGGAGTTGATGTTATATCTCCAATCTGAAAACCTGATTGCCAGCTATAAGAATCGTTTGGACCTATTTCATAAAAGATGGGGTAAACTCCAATCCCTTTGTTTACCCTAAATGATAAGGCCTGGCGACCTGATCCCTTGACCCTCATACCATATAGTACAGTATATGCTAACTCTATGGTTCTTTTGTATCATAGTGGATGTTGGACTTGTTATCTTCTCATTACAACAAATCTAGCTGTTGGTAAGGATACCAATCATTATGTAATGAGAAGATGATATCCAGACTCTAGAGGTTCTGTGTTGAAGGTTATTTGCGGGTGCACCCTTATGTTTCTTTGACACTCTGGCTGGTGGATATACCTTTCATGTTTTTGTTTTTTTTATCTTCAACGTTCCCTGATATCCTATGCATTCATTTTATGGGGGGGGAGGGGGTTTGGTGTGGTTATAGCTTACTGGTTTGTATCTTGTCTGCTTTGTGTTTGATTGTATTGTCTTTGAAACTAATAAACTTAAATTTCAAAAAAAAAATATTACCCTTAAAGTTCTACCAACCCTATTGCAATATGAGTCCTATTCTAACCTTATCATCTCTTTTCCTTTTTCTTTCTACCATTTCTCTCCTTCCACCTACTGCCTAGTTCTATGCCTCTCTCTCTGTCTGCCCTGTTTTCATCATTCTAAGTTCAGCGACTCTTTTTACCTGTCAGCACCCATTCTCTTTATTCTCTACCTCAGCCTACATTACCTATCTAGCTATGCTTCATTATGCTCCTCCAACCCACCGTACTACTAATTATGTCTTGTACTCTCCTCCTGCTATCTATACCTTCTTTTAGCACTCCTCCATCCTCTTACCCCTCCAGCCACTTAAACTCCTCTTTGCCCCCTCCATTCTCTTTCATGCTTGTTGCTTCCCTCATCACCTTTACTTCAACCTCTGCTCCTTACAACTTGTCCTTGTCACATTTTTCATTATTACCTTGTTCCTCTCTCATCTCGCTGCCTAGTTTGAGCTCTATACTTCATCTGCTTAAAATTTATTTTTCCTCCTCTCGCGCTTACCCTTCATATGCTTGCCCCTTATCAGTTCATCCTCAGTACAAGAATACTAAGCTTCTCTACCTTGTTATTACCCTTTTACTGCTAGCCTCAGGTGATATAAATCCCAACCCATGTCCTCCTCTATTTAACCCTTCTGTCTTCCCTCGTGGACTTAAAATCTGTCACCTAAATGTTAGAAGCCTTCTCCCAAAAGTTGATTTGTTCCTACCACTAATGTCATCTCTTGACCCTGACATGCTAATTCTTACTGAATCCTGGTTAAACATAAGAATTCCTGACTCCTTTATTGCTATTCCTGGCTTTGCGCTTTCCAGACAAGACCATGCTGGTAGGGGAGGTGAGGCAATGTACATCTCTGCTGCTATCAATATACCACTATTCTATTGACATCTACCTTCAGCTTGCAAGTTGTTTATTGTCCGACTCTCCCTCCCTTCTCTGTCCCTATCTTTGTGGCTGGAGTTTATTGCCACTTGGGTCATAGTGCTGCTACAGCGATGGATCTACTAAAAACTATTGCCTCGCTCACCTCATCAAGTGAACTCTATGTTTTGGAGGACTTCAATCTCAACTGATCTGCCACCTCTCCAGAAAAAATTCGAAATGACATCATTGCACTAAATCTTTCACAATTGATTCTTGAGCCTTACAGATTAAATCTCAAAACCCTAAACCACTCTCTTATTGACTGGGCTCTCACCAGTCAGTTACACAGGGTCATCAAATCAGGCCTTCTCCCAATGCTATAAGTAGCCATCCACATGATCTACTTGATCTTCAAAATCCACAGACTCAAGGCCCACACCCAAAATACAGCATACCAGATCCTATAAATCTCTAGATCTCTCCCCTCCTATATGACCTGGTGCACTGACTGGACCCCCATATCTTAGGCCAATACTGTGGATGAAGCCTTATCATATTTCAACACAATTTACTCCATGTCTGGAATACCTATGCCCCCATTAAATGATCCATGGTGTGTGGAAATCACCTCCCATGGATCTCTCCTGAACTGCTGACCTGCCAGCACACTTGTGACAAGGTCTGGAAGACCTATAAAATCTCACAATTACCCAGCAATTTCCAACATTACTGCATGCTCCATAATTCCTGCACTAGGTTCAATAGACTGGCCAAAGCTGAGTACTTCCACTCTACTTTTCAGGCAAATTTAAACAAACTCTCAAAATTTTGGAAAGTAGTCCATTCCCTGTTTTCCCCCCAGCCAGTCTTTCTATCCCACTTCTTAATATAAATGGTTCTTTAATATCTGATCCTCAGCCTTTAGCCACCGAATTTAACACTTATTTCACTTCCTGTGCTTCTCCACTCATATCTATCCTCCCTTCTCTACCCTCTCCTCCTCCTCCTCCTCTTGCCTCTTCCTCTGCACCCCCCATAGTAATTACCCTAAATTGGACTCCTTCTTCTTCTCTCTAGTCTCACTTGCAGAGACCTAAACAGCCCTCCTAGAGATCAACCCTTCCAAAGATAGCTCACCAGCTGGGCTTGATCCTAAACTACTATTCCTATCTGCCCTTGCAATCTCCTCTCCATTAGCTGATCTTCTAAATCTATCCTTTTTACTACTGTAGTATTGATTGCCTGGAAGTATGCTATCATCTTCCCACTATCTAAGAGCAGTGACCCCACTTCTCTTGGCAATTATTGTCCAATCTCTCTCGTCCCTATTCTCACCAGGTTACAGGAGCAATTAGTCCTCTCTCAACTCACTGCTTTTCTCTCTGAATCCTCCTTCTTCACCTTTTTCCAATCTGGGTTCCGGAAGGGTCACTCAACCACCAGCTCCCTGCTTAGGCTCACTGACTCCCATCTTCTCAGGGATGGATAGTGGCCTAATCTCTTCTGCTATCTTCATTGACCTTGCAAAGGCTTTTGATACCATCTCTCACCCACTCCTTCTACATAACCTAACTTCTTGCAGACCTGTGGACTCTGCTGAAAACTGGTTCAGCGCTTACCTATCTGGAAGGTCCGAATCTGTAAAGGTATCCATTGACAAGGGCTACTGTGGTAAGGCTACTGCCAGAATGGCGAGGACATCTGTATGACTGCTTGCCTAACAGCGGTAAGCATCATAACTATGACTCTCAATTTTGGCAGCTTCACTATCTGCGACCAGTGAGAATGGCGCCTGCAATCAGGGCTACTCCAAATAGGGTGAAGGAGGAAAAAAAGCCCATGGCCAGGATGCGGCAAAGGTCCACAGTGTGTACAGCAGGCCATACAGGGTATGTTTCCATAGTGGTGAGCGCTGGCCACCCCCTGCCACCAATGAAGACAGTATAACGACCCCCACACCCTCGGCTACACACATGCTGGGGCCCCCTCATACCATGCCCAACCCTCCAGGCCACTCACCACCCATTCCCATAGTGCACACACGCTTGACTGGAGATGAAAACCCCCCCACCCCACACAACAGTGCATGACGGCAGGTCCACTGCCGTATCACCATCGTAGCACAGTGCAGAAACACATGATCCCGGTTCCAGTGGGCCAGAACAGTGAGGTGTGGGATCAAATCCCGCATGGTGCAGAAAGCGCACCACAGTAGACATGGTATTTAGATCTAGGGGCAGACATCAGTGGGGGGGTAACAATAGCACAGTCAGGCACGCACTGCAACTGTCCATAGGCTGCCAAACCGAATGTTACAGTACTCACTGCTGCTCCATCTACTACCATACCATCCTCCACACTGCTCCACAGCATGATCAGCAAGCCACGTATTATCCCACTGCACAGATTGCCTCAGCTATGGTGTGTCTCACTGCAGTCTTCCCTTTTTATGCAGCATGGCCACATGGTGGGCTCCGCACTCACACAATGGTGCCGGTGGGTGGGAGTGCACCCATGTGACCCGCAAGGCCCCTTAAAGGGGCACCAGATGGTACTGCAGGTGTTCCAGTGGAACAGCGAGTCTGGAAATTGACAAAGTATGTTTTCTGGAGAGCAAGAAGAGCAAGCCACTCCTCGCACACCAGCACTGCATGTACCAGCATGTCAAGTAGTTAAAGGTCAAGATGTACTGGCGGTGCATGCAGAATCACAGATATAAGTGTCCTGCATACATCCACAACATGGCTGACAATGTTGTGCTCACAGGCCGCCCACACAACCATGGTCCCGATGTGGGGGAGGTGGGGATCCACAAAGTCATGGCAAGAGTGCAGGACCGGGCATGAATGACAATGGAGAGCACCACCCAGGTGCACATCCATAGTACCGCCAGTGTGCCAGATGCAGTGACAGGTAGGCTGCCAGCACTACCGCTGCTGAGGCACACCATATAGAGGGTAAGGCAGACCAGTAGGGGGTGTCCTGCTATGCTCAGGATACTGACCGACCTGAGGATACCCCGGAATATGTTGTAACCGGGCATGGTGCAATCTTCCTTCAGCATGACAGTGGTCCTGCAGAGGACCGTATCCTTGTGTTTGCCACCCAGCAGTCCCTGCAGTACTTGGCTGGCAGTGAGGACTGGTTTATGGATGGGACTGTCTGCTGAGCACTACCACTTTTTGGTCAACTATATACCGTGCAGGGGTCCTCAGGCCATCACAGAACTGAACAGGCATATGCGCAGGTGTTTGCCAAGGTGCAGAAGCTGGTTGGTGGAGTGCAGCCTAAGACCACTCTCGTTGATTTTGAATGGTTGGCCTGGCATGCCTTTTGGTCCACCTTTGAGTCCACTGCCCTCAGGGGCTGCTTCTTCTATTTCTGTCAAGCCATATATCGGAAGAGACAGCAGACCCCTGAGGTGCATGGCTGACACACCAGGGAGAAGGAGTTCACACTCAGCCTTCGCATGTTCACCACCCTGTCATTCATGCCAGTGCCCGCTGTGGAGGGGGCATATGGGGAAGTCCTGGATCAGCCCATTTACAGTTCCATTGAAGAGCTCCTGCTGCCACTCCTCAAGTAATTCAAAGTGACGTAGGTCAGACAGCAGCTGGGCAGGTTGGCACGCAGGCACCCACTGGTCCCTGTAACGGCCTGGAACATGTATCAACTGACCATCGATGGACTGGCCAGGACAAACAACTCAGTGGAGGGCTGGCACCATGGCTTCAGCTCTCAGCTAGGTACCAGTCACCCAAGTATTTAGCGGTTTCACAACCACCTATTGGAGGAAAAATGCCTCACCGAGCTCCACATGGGGCAGCTGCTGTGCGGTTCCACCACTGGATCCCAGAAGCAGATTTATAGGGACCTCACCCGGTACCTTGAGGCTATTGTGGCAGAGTATGGTAAATGCAACACACCCAACTACCTGCGTGGCCTTGCATTCAATTTCCAGCTGCAGGTGTAGTCTGGTGTGCACCCTGCAGTGCTCCGCCGGTCGTATCACATCCTGTTGGCCACTTGCTCCCATGGCATTGTGCCCCTGCCTGGTACCCTACTCTGTATTTCCCTGGGACCCCACCCTCTACTGCTGGTGCTTCCCCCAGTGTATCCATCCATGTGGCACCTGGCTATGGCCATCACATGCACGCACCTCCTTGCGTCTGTGCTTTCTGCCCCCGGTGCCCATGCCACCTGTGCCCCTGTAGTGCTGCATCCTTTCCATCTGCAGTACTGTCCTGCCGTGTCCTACTCACACATTCTTTACCTCCCCCCATGTACTGGGTGATTGTCCTGTCCCCTCGCCCCCCATTCGTCCTGTGTTCCCTTGTGGAGGTGGCAATTTTTTTTTTTAAACTCGCTGGAGTCACTGTTTTGACATTCGCCCACTCTCCCTGTGTGCCTTGTTTGTGTTCTCACTCATACCTGCACCCTTTCAGGGTTCATTCATGCTGCTGCATTTGCTGTCATCACATAAATCCATCAGTAAACATTGCTGACTATATCTACTCCCCCGCTCCCTATAAACACTGGAGTTCCGTAAGGCTCAGTCGTGGGCCCTATACTTTTCTCCATCTTCCTAAATGACCTCCCTATGGTATGTAACACCTCTTCTATTCATATGTATACCGACGATACTGTCCTGTTTACTTCAGGTAAGTCTCCCATTGATGTAACTACCAGACTCCAAGCTGACTTCAGTGAAGTTCAGCTCTGGTTAAACTTACATCAACTCTTCCTCAATGCCAAGAAGATAGTCTTCATGACCTTTGGCACTAGGCAGAGACTTTGTAGGCTCCCCTCATTACCCCATTTCCACATCCTTGATGGGATTACTCTTGAGGATGTCACCTCTTTTCGTTTCCTTGGTGTATGGCTTGACCAGTACCTTACCTTTTCTGTTCATGTGGATGCCACCCTGAAAAAACTGCGCCCAAAGCTAGGAGCCTTATTCAGGAACTGTAGTTGCCTATCCCTTCCGGTAAGATGAGAACTTGTTCAGAAAATGATTCTCCCCATTTTTTACTACTTCAATGTACTCTACAGTGCCATTCCCAAGACCTCTCTAACCAGATTGGGCACCCTCTTTTATTTCTTCTGTCGCTTTCTTTTGGATTCTCCCCTTCAAACTCACCACTGCTCTTTATATCACACACTAGCCTTTCCTTCTCTTGACAACGGTCGCCTTGCCCGCTGTGTTAAATTTATTTCCAAATATTGGTTTGATTCTCTCCCGTCCTATCTTGAGTCCTCTATTACCTCACCTCTCCCCTCCACCCACTCCCTCAGATCTCAGGACGCTCCTACCCTGGTCATCCCATGCCACTCAACCTCTGCTGGCCAATCAGCATTTTCATATTGATTCTCTAAACTCTGGAACCAACTGCCCCCCCAAATTAGACACTCCTCTAGCCCATATTCCCTCTCTTCCTCCCTCCACAATTTCCTGTCTTCCAACTGCTCCCATCTCTAGCTTGGTCTTGCCCCATCTTCCTTATTTCACTTAATCTGACTGTGCTTCCTTTTCTGCCCTTGCCTTCACTTTCTGCTAGCATGTGTATATTTTTTGCTTCATTTTGACATTGAACTCTTTCAGTTATTGCTATATTATCCTAAGTTTTACATGTTGTATTACTCTGTTATTACTGTATTGTTACTGCCTTCTGTACACCCTTCCCCCCAGGATGCACTGGGAGACAAGCAATTTATTTTGCTCAGTGTGCCTTTCCTGATGAAACTTTTCAATAAATGAATACATAAAGGTGTGGAGCAATAAGGTGGAGATGTCTTCCAAGAATATTTTATAAAATTTGAAAGGATAGCCATCCGGGACTGGGCAGTTACCGTTTTTGACTTAGGAAATTGCCAGTTGAATTTTCTTTAAGGAAATGGGGCCCATCAATTCTATCTGTTGTTCCTCAGTTAATGTTTGCAACTCCTTCATTTGATTTGAATCAGGTGCTGTGTTTGGAGTGTATAACTCCCTATAATATGTTGCCATGATGTGTTGGGGCTCATCATGTTCTCGAACTATTGCCCCTGTAACCAGATCCCTCAGTTGGAGCACACAGGTTTCTGTTTTCTGCACTCTCAAATGCCTGCCTAGTCTTTTGACCCACCCTCCCAACAAGCACCCCTTATGACAATATTGCCCCAGGTAACATAGTTGTTGCTCTGTTTGCTGATCCAGACCCTGAAGTTCGTTTTTTTATTTGGTTAATTCAAGCTTGGACTGTCCTATCCCCCTGTGTGTATAACAGTTGAAAAGTTTTCAAGCCCTCCTGCAGATATTTTATCTTTTCCTTCCTTTTCTTTTTCATTCCTGAAATAGGAGCTACTACGTGACCTCTCAACACTGTTTTAATTGTATCCCAGAGCACTGGGGGTTCATTGCACTTTGATCATTGCCAGTTAAAATGATGGTGAGATGGTCTGTAAACCAAGTGTGAAATTTTCATTTTGCAAAAGAGAGTTATTAAACCTCCACCAGATGGCCTTGTGCTGTTTATTTATTTATTTTATTTATTTGTCCAGATGAAACTTTTTACCAGTACAGAAAAGCGGTCTGATAAAAAAACAGGGACCATGAGCTACATCGTGGATTGTTTCTACATGTTCAATAGTAGTAAAAATGTAATCAAAACTGACTGACATATGGAACTGGGGGAAATATGGGTATCATAGGCGTAGATTGTGGGGGGGGCAGAGGGGCAAGCTGCCCCCCCTGAGAAATTAGACCAGGACTTTTTTAGGAGCCCAGCCACCATTCTCCGGTTATCATTTATTTTTTTTTTAATATTGAATGGGCTCAGAGCTATGCCCGGACTACCTGCACCTCTCCGGGGGAGGGAGAGGGGGGTGGCGGCGGGGCGCTGTGTCTCTTAAACAAAAGCTATCCCCTTTTCTGATTGGCTGCAAGTGTGCAACCATAGTAGCCTGCATGTTACAGCCAATCAGAGAGTGCTGCAAGCTGGCACCATCATGTGAGCAGTACTCCATTAGTGGCGCCATTTAGTTGTCTGTGTGCCTTCCATGAAGGAGCAGCAGCAGCATCCATATAGCCTAGGGCTAAGGAGAGATAGCTATTCGAGGATGTTGAGCAGCAGTCGTTGGTTGTCTGTCAGGTGTCACCAGTGTCTCAGTCAGTCTAGTGTTCCCACCCTCCTCCTGTCCTGAACAGCCCAGTTTAAATATACCTCACCCAAGTCCTCTGACTACCTACTCTCTGTTTCTCAGTGCAGCCAGCTATGCTCTGGGCTCTCCCATTGCCACCTGAGCTTCTCATCCCCGAGAGCCTAGGAGGCCTGCGGCCACAAGGCCTCTACCACCAGACAGACCAGGCAGAGGAGCGAGTAGTACAATTACAGTGAGTCTGAGGCACAGCCAGGCTTGCCTGCACACCCAGCTCCTGTGTCCACCAGGCCAGAAAAAAGATTTACTGTGTTGTCAGCGAGTCCCACACCATGCCCGTTGCCCACCAGTTCCACGGTCCACCGAGAGGGATTATTCAGGTCAGTGAACAGCCAGGCCCAGAACAGTGAAGAAGCCGGTGGTCATGCAGGCTGTAGCAGACCCATAATATGACACGTTCATCTGGTGTCAGAAAAAATTAGTTACTGTCTTGTTGGGGGATTAATCGGGAGAGGAACGGGACTGTTGCGAGAGACTCGACTACCTGACCTGCCTTCTTGGCCTTCCTGTGCTCTGCTGCATGCTGCCCTGTCTGTGCCCTTACTGATTTGGTGAGTAACTGTGCTGCAAGCTGGTTGTTGGGAAATTGATACCATTCACATCCCAGAAATGTGTCTTTTGGGGTGGGGTTGTCTTAGCCATGGCCATGTGTCTGAGGGGGTGGGTGGAAGGTTTGCTGTCAGCTTGTGCTTCTTTGGGTGACAGGGGATTTGCTGGCTGTTGAGGCTGTCCATGTTGGTGGGGAAGGTGGGGGGGCCTATTTGTTTGGTATGGTGTGGACACTGGTCATGTTGGTGGGGTGGGGACACTCAGTTACTGTGCTACTGGTGTGGTGGGGTTTGTTGGGGAAACTCACTGGACGGTCTGTGTTTGGTGGGGCTGGGGGGATGGTCCATTTTGTGGGGTTGGGGTTGGGGAGACAGTCTGTGTGTTTTGGGGCTGACTCACTGAGAGGATGGTCAGTGTTTGGTGCTGGGGCGGGCCTGCATTTGGTGGGGCTGGGGGGGACGATCTGTGTTTGGGGATGGGGTGGTTAGTGTTTGGGACTGGGAGGGCGATTAGTGTTTGGTGCTGGGGAGGGCCTGCGTTTGGTGGGGCTGGGGGTGACGATCAGAGTTTGGGGCTGGGGTGGTTAGTGTTTGGGACTGGGAGGGTGGTCAGTGCTTGGTGAGGCTGGGGAGACTGTCTGTTTTCTATTCTGGGGTCTGGTGGGGTGGAGACACAGGCCATGGTGATTTGGGGACACTGGCTGTGATAGTGGGGTGGTGACACTAGCCATTATTTGGTGGACTTGGCTGACCATTTGTCTGGAGAGACTGTCCATGATGGAGGAAAAGGGGGACTGTCCATGTTTGCCTGCCGGGTGTCTTGTGGGGATGGGGGACTATTTGCTGGTCGGGTGTCTGGGGAGGATCTTTCTATGTTGGCTTATGGGGGGGTGAATGTCAGTGATTGCTGATCAGGTGTCTAGGATGCACTATCAGTGTTGTTGGGGAGGGGGAACTCTCCGTGTTTGCTAGCCAGGTGTTTGGGGGGATTGTTCATGTTAGTGGGGTAGGGGAAAATTCTGTGTTCGCTAGCTGTGTGTCGGGGTTGGGGACTGTCCTTGGTGGGGTATGGGGGGACCGTCCATGTTTGCTGGCTGCCTGGGTGTCTGGTGGGACTGTCCTTGTCAGTTGGGAGGGGAGCATTCTATGCTTGCTGGCCTGGTGTCTGATGGGGAGGGGGGGACTGTTCGGGTTTCTGGGGGGGGGGGACTGTCCTTGTAGGCGGGGTGAAGAGGAGGACTCTCCATGTTTTCTGAATGGGTTTCTGGTGGACTGTCCATGTTGGTTAGGAGGGGGGACATTCTGTGCTTGCTGACTGGGTGTTAATATATAAACATCAGTAAATGTTAAAACGTAATTTCCACCTCATCCTTTACCTGTCAAGGGAGGTATCTCACTGACCTGTGCCTGCAGCTAGCATACGAACATTAGTTAATGTTGAAATATTATTTTTCCCTCATCCTTTACCTGGCTGTAAAAGTAATCTTTCACTTTTTTGATTTCTCTGATCGTCCACTGTGGAGGGGTGAAACAGACAGATTCCTTGGCCTTGCTGTCCCTGTCTTCATTGCCTGGCAAACACAACCAAAAAGGGGTAGCTTTTTGTGTTCTCCCCCGTACAGTGTTACAAGACTGCAAAAAAAATCTTGCACTAAAACATGCACCCCAAAGAAATGATTATACTACTACCTGGCTATTGTTATAGCGACTATTGACTGGCCATGATTTTTTGGGGGGGGGTTGGAACACTGGTCATGTGTGTGGGTGAGGTTGCGGACACTGCTGGTTGTGTGTGTGTGTGTTTGGTTGGGGACACTGCCGATCGTGTGTGTGTGGGGTTGGGGACACTGATGGTCATGTGTGTGTGGGGTTGGGGACACTGCTGGTCGTGTGTGTGTGGGGGGTTGGGGACACTGCTGGTCGTGTGTGTGTGGTGTTGTGGACACTGGTCATTTGTGTGGGTGGGGTTGGGGATACAGGCATTGTGTGGGTGTGGTGGGGGCACTGTTGTGTGGGTGGGTGGAGGCACTGGCATTGTGTCGGTGGGGCAGGGTTGTAATTGTATACCTGGCAAACTGTGCTGACCGGTAGCTCAACATCTCACTTTCCAGACAAAGAAAGAAACATAAACAAAATGCAGTATGAAATGTGGTTTTATTTATTTTTGTGTTCCTGTGATGGGGAGGCACAGACCTGGATGTCTGGAGCGGATACCAGATAAATGGAGCTGGAAATGGTGTTGGTTGGGTGGGGTGGGGAGACTGGCTGTTCTGGTGAGGTGGGGAGAGTGGCTGTGCTGGTGGGTTGGACACAGAGTATGGAGAGTGGCTGTGCAAGTCCATCAGGGTGCAGAGAGTAGCTGAGCTGGCCAGTCTGGGTGGAGATAGTGGCCTTGCAAGTATGGGGTGGGGAGAGTGGGCTATAGCTTTTTGCATGGACATTTAATTCACTGTTGCTTGCTGTGTCTTCTGCTGCCCTGCCAGCTTTGTGCTGCTGTGCTGACTGAAAAAATGGTTCTGGCCACTGGTGATGGAGGAGGGAGGGGTGGATGGGCATACTGGCACAGAAATATTTTTTCAACATGTATGCCAGTCTGCTGGGTCCATGCCATGCTTACCTCCCTCGTACAAGGGGCTTCTGAGCACTAAAGGTACATTTTGTGTCAAAATTAGGAACTGTTGGAAAGTATGAAATCCTACAGTATAAAAATTGTGCATGTTTATGTAGTTTCACCTTACTGTGTGGTTCGACAAAATTTTCTGTGGTCTCTCCTCCTCATTTAGCACCCTGACCTGTGACCTAGCCATTCCCCCCCCCCCCAGGGCAGGGGGAAGGTCCGTTGTTTGTGTCTTTTGGTGGTTTGTTGGGCATTGTAAAATGCATTGTTTCATTTACTGTGTTGTACTGCCTGGACCTGCTTTACCCTGTCTCTATCCATGAATGTAAACATGGCATAAAAAAAGTTCATTTTTTGGTGGTGTGTGTGTCTGCATGTGTCTGTGTGTAGAAGAATAGATACACACGCTCGGACAAAAAAAACTGTATTAAACCACATCAAACTGAAGCAACCATGTTTCATTTGTGCCCTTCAAAACTGTCAGATGAGACGATTTTGAAGTAGTCTGTGAGGGGGGGATCCACGGCAACCTGGGCTACCACAACCGGCCCACCACACACTGTCATAGGTGATGCTAATAAAAACCACCAACCAAGTACTTACCTTTCAGGGTGGGTCCTGCGAGGCTGTGCACATGTATCTGGAGTCGTTGTTCCAGCAAACTTCCTGTGGTGTCTGTTCTCTTAGGTTATGTGATGCGACCACTTTTGTGCCAGGGCAGTCCATGTTTGCTTGAATGGGGTTGTGTAACCCTGGGCATGGACAGAAATGCATATTCCTTAGGAGCCCATGGGGAGGAGAGTGGTAGGGGTTGTGGTGTGACCACACCATGCCCATGATCATCTTGAACAATTAGGGGATTTACATTGTTCTGTTGCACTGTCCCAGGCACATCAGCATGCTTGTTAAGAGCACCGCCTGAGGGATATCAGCAAGTCCCATACTTACGTATGCAATGCTTGCTTGCTTGAGGAGAGCATTACCCTCTTCGCTTACCTTACCTAACCAGATTCAGGCATGTGACATTGAATAATATGGGATGGGATGGGAGACTAATGAATTAACTTGGTTATAACAAAGAAAAGTGTTAATACTGGGTGCAAGTATGCAATAATGCCCGACAGGGCATGTGTCATGCTGGGATAACATCACACCTCAGGTGGTTGGGCACGAGTGAATCCAATACATAAGGCATGACGTTATCCTATCATGACACACACCCTGGAGGGCATTATTGCTATTATACAATGGTGTGTTGTTATACAGAATTAAAAAAAATAATTTTAAAGGTGTTTTATTTGGTGTGGAAAAATAATTTTAAGAGAAGATACAAAAAACCACACTAATGCTAGCAATCATCAAGAGGTTCACGGAGAGCCTGAGACTAGACCTGTGATGAATTGGATGTACTAAGATAACATCATGGGTCTAGCCCAAGACTGACCAATCAGAGGCCAGCATTCATTCTTGTCATTGTATAATCGCATTTTTTATGTAATCTATGTAAATAAGGGCTCATGCTGTGAGGATGCACATGTTGGGATGCATCCCATACCATCCATGTTTATAGGTATACTGAGGTGGCACAGCCATTTGCTGCACTTCCTTGAAACATGCTTTTTGCACTCCTCAAGGGTGGGAGGGCTAGCTCAAGCAGACATTTCAAGCAGTTCAGGATCCACTATAAGGGCTGGACTTGGAAGGTTATGTAAGCAGAAAAGGGGGGTGAGAGACTAGTGAGCTATCCACCTGGAGGTTCAGGTGGGGGCAAAATTAGGTCAAGACTGATTTGAATTGAAGCTGAGGGGAGGGCCTGTCCTCTTGAGAAGGAAGTTAAGTTCCTTACATATTTTCAACTTTACAAGTAAGTCCTCACTCCCAAGGCAGAAGAACGAAGAACTGAATAGTAAAACAGATCTCGGTCAGTTTTTCGACTCTGGTCTCAGGAGGAGTTGGGCCAAGAGCAGGCTGCAGTAAAACTGGTGGGGTGGGGAAGTGCTCTGACTTGGCCTGGGCTGGTCCCTCTAAGGAGTTATTCAGCTGTAGTCTTAAATGTTTTTTGGGCATTATTTGATGCTGGTTGATTTGTTTGCATTACGCAAGCCACCAGCCCTCTTCACTGTCGTGATACACGAAAATCAGGACTTTTTTGTTAATTTGCCCCCACCTGTAAAAATAACAAACTACGCCCCTGATGGGTATACTCCCTCTTAGTGAGAAAAAAGTGTCAACAGAGATCAACAAAGCCCTACTGATCCACCATGAACTTGTTTCTGTGCTGAGAGGGTTCTGGAAGGATTTGCCATAGAAGTGTCTAAGGATGAATTCATTATTAAATTCAAGTCACCTCCCACTATCAGTTACCCCCTATGGGCAGACATCAACCCATTTTAAGGCAAATAGATCATTCTTCTATCCGATCTTGAAGGGAAATATACACTAACCAAAGTAACCTCTGTATTATAAAGCAGATCCAGTAAAATGACAAAGCATCCATCAGTGATGAGCTTTTTGTCTAATTATGTGAAAGAGATTCCCTGCGGAATTAAAATTGCAGTTCCTCATGCCGCCCACTCTTGTGGGAGGATGCCTCTACCACCTCAAACTCAAAATGTAGGAACATATTATGTTTGGACATAGATAAATGAGTCTTTTGAAGAAAGAGTATCTCTGGACACTTCTGTTTGAACATTTGTAACAATCTGTATCTCTTCATGGGATCATTGACACCATATGCATTGTATGACATAATTGCAGTAGGCACTGTCGTAATGAAAAAATTCTGTATTATTGTTTGGCCTGGTATTTCCCTTTTACTGAAGAAAAATAGTAACTCCCACCACCAAACCCTAAAAAAATGATCCCACAGGCCCCCACCATGATGAAGAATAGGACACCCTTGTAGCTGCTGAGCAACAGCTGTGTGCTGAAAGATAAGGATTGTGCCTGGTCCACCTACAAAGCATCCCCATCTCCGGCCCTCTGGGAAGCTTACAGGCATCTGAGGACCCTATACAAACACCTGGCCAAAGCCCTAAAACAGATTCATTTCCACAATCTCCAACAAATTAACCTCAGTGACCCTTGAAAATTCTGGGCATCCATTGGCTCCCTACTAACCCCCTCCTCCAAAAAGGCAAGCATGCAGCTGAACTCTGTCCATGGCCTTATCACTGACCCCCTAGAAGTGATCAGGGCCTTTAATGACAAATTCACTGATCTTACCATGTACCTGATCAAACTCTCAAATGTCCTGCCAAACTACCCTGTTCCCCAGCATACCCCTCCATCATCACCCATCAGGCCCGAAACCCAGCCTCAAGCTCCCACTTTTTTCTTCAAAGCACTCTCACATGCTGACTCTGCTAAACTTCTAAAGATCCTCCCTAACCACAGCTCCCCCTGGAGCTGATGGCCTATCTCCTGTCTTCCTAAGGCTCATCTCCCCAGCCATCATCTCCCCTCTCACATTCATTTTCAATCTTGCCCTGTCCACCTCCTCCATGCCCGATCCCTGGAAAACCACAAAGGTCATCCCCTTCTTTAAAGCTGGTGACCCCCAATCTATGGACAACTGCCATCTGATCTCCATACTTCCCAACCTAAGCAAACTATTTGAGAAAGCCGTTCATCAGCTGGATGGCTACACAGGCAAACACAACCTCCTATGTAGCCAATAACATGGTTTTCATAAAAAACATTCCAAAACAACCACCCTCGCACTTCTGATGGATCACATCCTCATAAATATGGACTGTGGGAACGCCGCAGGAGCTGTATTCATTGACCTCTCCAAAGCTTTCTATATGGTCAATCATATCCTCCTCGTTTCCAAACTTTAGCACCTGGGCTGCCTGGAGGTCACCACCTGGTTCAGAAGCTACCTTACAGGGAGATCCCAATTTGTTTGCATTGGCCCTGCCAGCACCCCCACTCTGCCTGTTTCCACAGGTGTCCCCCAGGGCTCCATCATGGGCCCCCTTTCTATTCTCCTTATTTGTTAACTGCCTTCCTTTGGACTGTCTCAGCTGTTACTCACTCCTCTATGCTGATGACCTCGTGCTCTTCTGTAGGGATAAGTCCCCTGCCACATCTCCATGGCCCTCTCACTAAACTATGCTGTGGCCCACAGATCGTTCTCTGACAACCTCCTCCTGGTCAATGCCAAGAAAACAAAATCCATGTTGTTCGGGTCCAAGCTCTTCCTAGCTAAATGCAAATCAGGCTCCCAACTAAGCATCACATCACCTGATGGCCATCGCCTGGAAGACATCAAGCACTTCAAATATCTAGGAGTCATGCTAGATCCTGCCCTCACTTTTTCTGAGCACATTAAATCCTTAGTCCTAAGGTTCCACCAAAAGCTTGGTGCTGCCTATAGATTCTGGCAATTCTTCACCCCGCCTGGCCATCACTCAGGGTAATCTTCTACCTACACTGGACTATAACCCCTCTATTTACTCCAGGACTTCCACAACAAGGCAAAAGGCAAGGCAAGGCAAAATTTATTTAAAAGACGCCCAATCCCGGAGGCTCTGGGTGCCATACAAATTTTAAACAGAATTTTAAAAGCACAAAATTTAAAACACAAAATTTTATACAGATTGAATAAATAAATTAATACAATCACAGTCTTTACTGTATATACTAATCTAAATATCAAAAGCTTGGGAAAAAAGAAAAGTCTTCAGGTGGGCCTTAAAAATGTCCACTGTGGGGGCTTCCCTGACCCGAAGCTGGCAAAGAATTCCACAGAACGGGAGCCGCAACACTAAAGGCTCTATCACCAGCTGATTTTAGCCTCATCCTGGGAATGGTCAGGAAGCCACCACTAGAAGATCGAAGAGGACGGGTGGAGAGGGTAGGTGACAGAAGGTCTAACAGGTAACCAGGGCCCTTCCCATGTAGGGTCTTATAGGTAAGAAGACCCCCTTTAAAGAGGACTCTCCACCTGACTGGCAGCCAGTGCAATTCGCATAAAATAGGTGTAATATGACAAAACTTTTGCTGCCCAGTCAACAACCAGGCAGCTGCATTTTGCACCAGCTGCAGTCTGCGGAGAGATCCTCCTGTGACCCTGAGATAGAGCGTGTTACAGTAGTCAAGCCTAGATGTGACTAAGGCATGTATCAAGGTAGGGAGGTCCAGAGGTGGAACAAGGGGCTTAATTCTGGCAATGTTTCTGAGTTGGAAAAACAGGTATGAACCATGGAGGATATTTGTGCCTCCATGGTTAAGTTCCTCTCCAGAATCACTCCCAGATTTTGCACCCAAGAGGAGGCCTTCAATGACACAGCTCCAAGGACAAGCCCAGTTTCTGAGTCAGAGGCCATCCTATCATGAACTCTGTTCGACTCCACTACCAATACCTCTGTCTTGTCAGGGTTCAGTCGCAACCAACTGGAGGCCATCCAGTCATTAATCTCAGCCAGACAGATGTTAAGCACATCTACTGCATTACATGTTCCTGGTGCAAAGGAAAAATATAGCTGAATGTCATCGGCATAACAATGAAAACTCAAACCATATTTCCTAATGATCCCTCCCAGGGGCAGCATGTACACTGCAAACAACATTGGGGCCAGTACCGATCCTTGAGGGACTCCACAAAATAGAAGACAGGGTATAGATGAAGAATTTCCCATCATAACCCTTTGCCTTCTGTTGGTAAGAAAGGACTCAAACCAGTTGATGATAGTACCGGTGAGTCCACGTAGCTCCCTAAGGCAGACAAGCAACACACAATGGTCCACAGTGTCAAATGCAGAAAAGAGATCAAGGAAAACAAGAATTGTCCTGTCCCCCCAATTTCTTGCCCTGAGGAGATCATTCTGCACCCGAACAAGTGCAGTTTCTGTGCTATGTCTGGCCCAAAATGCCAACTGGAAAGGTTTGTACAACTCGTGAGTCACGAGATGCTCTTCCAACTGAAGCGCTACCACCTTTTCCACCACCTTCCCCAAAAATGGAGGGTTGGATATAGGATGGTAATTTGCCTTGATCTCCGGGTCCAAAGATGATTTCTTTAAGAGGGGTCTCACCAGAGCCTCCTTCAAGGCATCTGGAAAGACCCCCTCAGAAAGGGAGCACCGTACAATCAAGGCAAACACCAGGCCAACAGAGTCAATGTATCTAATTAAAAAACACGTTGGCACCGGGTCCAGTTCACAAAAGGTATGCTTCATGTTGGCTGCCACCTCAATAACCTCACTAGCCTCCACTGGTCTAAACTCTCCCCAACTAGGTGGAGTGCTCTCAGAACACATCAGGTGACCACTGTCAACTATAATATCACTATCTGAAGAAGTCATCCGCCGGATCGAGGACACTCTGTCCGAAAAAAAACGAACAAACTCCTCACAATCTAAATTAGAAAAAACCCTGCCGGGCTGCAGACCGGTAGGATGAAGAAGCCTGTCCACAGTCCGGAAGAGTAAAGCTGGTCGGTTTTTCCCGGCAGCAATCTCCCTAGACAGGAACACTGCCTTCTTAAGGTTGATTGCCTCCTGGTACGCACTATAATGCGCATGCAGGACCAGTTTGTCCGCCTCCAGCCGGGATCTTCTCCAGCAGCGCTCTAATCTCTGACCCATCTTCTTCATCTCCCTGAGCTCCCCGTCAAACCACAGGGACCTCAGGTATGAAGTTCTGGGTCGTACACGGACAGGTGCGAGGGAGTTGATGGTGTCAGATAGCACCCTATTATAGGTATCAACCCCAACATCAACACCTCTGACACATGCAGCACCCACACTAGACAATTTAGCTGCCGCCAAAAAACCCTCAGGGGTCAAACCCCGCAAAGGGTGACTGCTAATCATCTCAGCAGGGAAGGGCTTATGGTGGGAGCCCCAAGCGTGAACTGCACCATGTAGTGATCAGACCAATGTACTCGATCAATCCTGAGATCACTGATCTCAAGCCCCAGTGAGAACATCAGGTCCAACATGTGGCCATCCTGATGAGTTGACGCAGTAACAGCCTGCATCAATCCTAAAGGGGACATAGTCTGCAGAAAATCACAGCTACATCTATGATTCTTGTCGTCAACCCAAACATTGAAATCCCCCAAAAAACACATCTGGGGGATCCCAACGTTCTGTCGGCGATGAGTTCTGTGATCTCCTGCAGGAAATACCCCATCGACCCAGAAGGGCGATAGATGAGGAAGATCCTGCAGCCCGCATCAGGTCCTCCACAAATAGCCACACATTCAAAGGAACCTGGAGTTCTCACTGGGTGCACGGTGAAGGTCAGGCTGGATCTAAAACAAATAGCTACACTGCCACCCCTGTGTTCCACTCTGGGGCAGTGCACCACGGTATATCCAGGCGGGACTGCGGCCTCAAAAATTGGGCCCGCATCATCTCCCACCCAGGTCTCCATGATGCAAGCCAGATGGACCAAAGAAATCAAGGCAGCAACAATTGCCATCTTATTTCTGATCAATCTGATATTGCAAAGCACTGCCGTCAGGGGATTGGAGGGTGGTGCAGCCCCTCGGGTTACCAGGCCACTCAGTCTGGTGGACTCCCTAGGGATGGGCACCAACCACGTCTGGCGTCTCCCAGATGTCCGTCGTAACCCAGCGCGCCTTCTGGACTTAACAAACCCAGTCCTACCACCACCCATACATAGGTCTCCCCACTGTCCATGACCAGCACAATCCCTTCCAATCTCTACTTCCCAACAGCATCTGACAATAGTGTCTGACACTGGGAGGGGGATAAAAGGGCACAAGTTGTGTAACAGTGAGCTCTCATAAATAATCCTGGCCCCCTTAAATCCTCCCATATAGCCCCTACACATCCCAAGCAACTAATATAGTACTTAGCTATCAGACTGTAAGCAAACACAATTTATATCTAAAATATCTTCCTAGCTCACTTAAATAACAAAACTTCTACTATTAATTAACATTTAAAACAAACCACAACTGCTTCACACTAATGCTGTCTGGCTAGGATATTCCCTTCTTCAATAATAATTTTTAAACAATAAAATATGAACTAATAAACTTTAACACTACTTAGAAGGGATAAAGAGAAAGACCTACCTTTTTTCCTCCATTTATTACTAATAAAATGTTCAATTCCGAGTGGCCCTTGTGCCACTCATACGCTCGCGCTTGCGAGCAGCATGGCAATTTAAAGGAATACTATCCCCACCCCTCAGACTCTCAGGTCATAACCCCACAGTCCCCACCTCTTCAGCTGACAGCAATCAGCTCCAAGCCTCCTACAAGCAGGTGTAATTAGGGAATAATACAGTCTCTCACACTGCACCTCCAAATTGCTAGTAGGGGAATCACTCTTCAATCTTCACTCAGGGCATCTAAATGCAAGCAACAGCAGGAAAAAAGCAGCACCAGCAGAGACAGCAGAGTCAGGTATCATTCAGCTGCTTGCTACAATACTGTGTATAGCCCCACAGTCCCCACCTCTTCAGCTGACAGCAATCAGCCCCAAGCCTCCTAAAAGCAGATGTAATTAGGGAATAATACAGTCTCTCACACTGCACCTCCAAATTGCTAGTAGGGGAATCACTCTTCACTCAAGGCATCTGAATGCAAGCAACAGCAGGCAAAAGGCAGCACCAGCAGAGACAGCACAATCAAGGCCAAATTCTCCACAGCCTACAACAGTGCCTGTCAGTTTACCTTGTTAGGCCCCTTCTGCACACACTACTCGTCCTTTACAAATCTCTAGGATGGCTTCCACTTCAAGGCCGCTTTGACCTCGCTCTGTACTGCCTGGTTGACTCCGCCATCTGTATTGGCCAGGAATCTCCCCTTGTACCCCTCCTCACCATCTGCACCTCACACTGCAGCCTTCACTCAACTAGCATCCCACCTCTGAACATTCCCAGAGTTTCCACAAATATGGGCTCTAGAGCACTGTCAATTGCTGCCCCCACATTATGGAACAAACTGCCTGATGAACTGTGCACTACCAATACCCACTGACAGTTTAAAACCCACCTCAAAGACTTGCTCCTGAAGGTGTCCACCTGCCACTGTTTTCCTGTGTAGCCCCCCTACACCTGCATGCTCTCTTCCCTTGGCTGTCATCTCCCCACACCTCCTCCTTACTATATCCCTCCTTCCTCCTCCTTCTCACACCCCCCTCCAACCTCTCGCTAATCTATCCACTGGTGTATCCTAATGCAACCGGTTGGTCTCTTTCCTGCTCTCTGTCTCCTCCTACCACTTCTCCTTAGCTTAGTTGGATTTTTGCACCTTTATCTCCTGTACACATTGTTATTTTCCGCTTCCTATTATTGTGTCTCTTAGGGTTACCATTTGTATATTCAATTGCACTACTGTAACTTCTAATTCAATGTGTTCACTGCTCTTCTGTACTTGTTTGCTGTAATAGTTTAACTCTGAGCCACAGTACGTGGCCTGGGTCATGCCTGAAAACAGCCCCTGGGACCAGTGCACCTCCCAGTTACCAAAGTCATAAATAAATAAATAACCATACAAACAATTGCTGACTGCGCAGAAAAAACATGCATAAGCCTAACAGAACTGGGTACAAGACAAACAGTAAGGTAAACACCATTAACACAGAATATCAATGTAGACAAGTATTGTGACTTTCTAGATGGGGAGAGGTAATTAGACGCTCTCCTAGTACACTATTTTTAGTCATGGTGAGAGAAAGCTGGGCTAAGGGCCAGGCCCCAAAGGCTGAAGTAAAGAGGAAAAATCAGCCAAGTCATGGTAAACTCCCTGGTGGGACAAAGGTGTGTATAGGATGAGGGCTATCTCAACAGACTTGTATGGACTATGGTAAGTTCTGGGATCTGTGATCCACAGTAAAATATTACCCTAGGGCTGTGGAGGATAAATCACACTAGGGTCCCAGCCATTCATATAATACACTTGTAAAAATAAAAAGGAACAGAAAACATCCTTGCTGGCACTCTCCTGCAAGGAGAGACTAGATGTAGAATTAATTTTGCAAAAGCCTCTTCAGAATCCTAGTATTAGACACATGTGGCCTGCAATAGAAGTGAACCATCCCAAAGTTAATGGATTTTAGGGCTCCAAAGGTATAGATATCAACAGAAACAGTTACTGGTTCCACTGGCTCCTGTCAACAACCCCAATAGGGTAGCATCCTAGGGAAGCAAAGGTCAGCAAGCAGAATATCTCCAGTGAAGAAACCCAAGAGAGTTCACCCCAGCCACCATGGCCTCCCACAGCTCCAGGAGATGGCACCCCAGGTACCCCTTGAAGCCCGTCCCCACACCTCTGTCCACTGAGGCTGGCTGCCCTGCATTAACCTCTGCCTTATAATAGCAAGTCCCATAAAATCATAATAAAAAGAACACCATAGTATGGTAATAAATAAATGAAATCAATCCCTAAATCACTAGAGCAGATGCATGCCTCTGCTATGAGCACAAAAACACAACAGTTCAGTTAGACAAAGGTTAAAAAGTCCCCAAGTGTCTGCAGACAGAGAAAAAGGAAAGTTTGAACAGCCTCACCATGGTTCCAAGTGGCTATCAATTTTGCCTGTAGTTGAGTGGTGTGAGTCTCATGAAGGGTCTGCAGGATTGTTCAGATATTCTTGGTATGTGGAGCTGCTTTTTATGTTAATTGCGTGCATGCACAAGAAACATGTTGCGTCAGCTTTCTCCACAAGCAGGTTGTGGAGGCGTGGCACTGTTGTGCACAATGCCCCCACAGCCTGCAAAGGCTTGTCCTCCATCCCCCGATGCTGTGGCACGCTGCTGCTAACACTAGTTCAGCCAACATGCCACAACCTTTTAAAAAAGTAGCCGCTGCAATCAGAGGCCGCCTCGTCATTGCAGCATCAGCCATCCGCTGCAATGAGGGAGCGACCCGTCATTGCAGGGCGGGATGTGAAACCCCTGATATTGTTTGTGAACATGGTGGCAGCTTGCCGCTGTGTTCACAAACAACATAACCACCTCCCCCCCCACCATGTTTACTTGCCGACTCCCGTCAGCATTCTGTAACCCCTCCAGTTTTGTTCCTGCCGGTGGATGCCCAATCCCCGCCAGCATAATGAAACCCCGCCTCCATTTTGTTCCTGCCGACCGGGTGCCCAATCCCCATCGGCATAATGAAACCCCTCCCCATTTTGTTCCTGCTGAAGGGTGCCCAATCCCCGTCACCATAATGAACCCCCAGTTTTGTTCCTGCCGACGGGTGCCAATCCCCATCAGCTACTGCTGGCCCCCAAACCAAAGCCTCTTGCTGCGTGCTGGGAGCCCACCCCAGCATGCCAGATGCCCCTGTGAAGGGAAAAACAGTCCTGTGACGTCTTTTGTTTTTTTTTCCTGAAAAAAAGGAAACTGTCCCTCAGCGCTCGCCCTGTTCCCCACCCGTAACCCGCACCCACCCACTGTGCACCCTCCCTCACCCCATATTTACCTCTGGAGCTCGGAGAGATGATCTTCGGTGGACTGGGAACACGTCTGCACTCTTCAAAGCCGACCGCGAGCTGAGAAAATGCCGGTAGGCTGTATAATGCAATAAGTAGGGTTTTTCAACTTTAGTGCATATGTCGGGCATTTTTGGGAATTTTTTCACCAGATTTTCAACATGGGGTTTTTGGGACCTCCTCATGAATTCTTGAACTATCATGGCGTTAATCGGCCCTGAAAGGTGGTTTCACGCTCACTGTGTGGAATCACCCTTTGGGGCTGATTAACAAAATAACAGTGCCAGTGTTCATGAGTGGGCTCTCAAAAAGCCTATGTAGCAAATTTGGTGGAAAAATCAAAAATGACTATTTTACGAAGCGCATAAGCATATGAAAGCTTGCTACGTATGTTCATAACTTCACGAATTTACAATATTTTCACACCAGATTTTCAACACTGACATTTTGTCACACCTCCTTGTGAGCACTATAGCTGTCATTGTTCACATCCTGGCCGAAATGTGTTTTGGCACTTCCGGCATAGAATAGCACAGTTGCTGTGGGAAACCCGTGTTCAGGACAGATTAAGAAAATGACAGTGATGCTATTCATGAGTAGAGGTCCTAAAATGCCTATGTTGAAAATTTGGTAACGGTACCCCATAGAATGACTGTGTTACGAGCGTACATTGCGCAGTTGGCACACGCGCTCGTAAGTTCGCAAATTTATAATATTTTCACTCCAGATTTTTAACATTGCCATTTTCCCAGACCTACTTATGAACAATACAGCTATCATTTTTCTCATCCTGGCCGAAATGTGTTTTCGCACTTCCAGCGCAGAATACAGCGGTCGCTGTGGGAAATCACTGTTCAGGACAGATTAAGAAAATGACAAAGATACTGTTCATGAGCAGAGGTCCTAAAATGCCTGTGTTGAAAATTTGCTGATGATAGCCCATCAATTGACTGTGTTACAAGTGTGCGTTGCGCACTTTCCACGCGTCCTTGTAACTTCGCAGATTTGTAATATTGTCACACCAGATTTTCAACACTGCCATTTTTTCACACCTCCTTATAAGCAGTACAGCTGTCATTTTTCACATCCTGGCTAAAATATGTTTTGCACTCCTGTCGGACATAGCACGGTCACTCTAGGAAATCAGTGTTTGGGACAGATTAAGATTGACGAGTGAGAGGGGAGTGACCGAGCTCAACTGAGCTCTGTCGGGACTGGTGCAGATTTCTTTGTGTTCAGACAAGGCCCCAACACAAGAGCCCAGTACAAAAGGGCAGCCTGCAGCACTGGGAGAAACAGAATGAGAGAGCGAGTGAGGGAGAGGGAGTGAGTGAACTCACCAAAGCGCTGTCAGAACTGCTGCGGATTTCTTTGTGGGCAGAAAAAGACATCAATACAGGCAGGGGCCAGTACAAAAGGCCAGCCTGCAGCGGTGGGAGAAACAGTATGAGCGAGTGAGACAAGGGGACTTAGTGAGCTAAACAGAGCTCTATCAGGACTGCTTGAATTTCTTTGTGGGCAGAAAAAGGCGCCAAAGCAGGCAGGAGCCTCGTACAAAAGGGCAGCTTGCAGCGCCAGCACAAACAGAATGCGAGAGTGACAGAGGGGGAGTGAGTGAGCTCAGTGGAGCTGTGTCAGGACTGCTTCAGATTTCTTTCTGGCCAGAAAAAGCCACCAATGCAGGCAAGAGCCCAGTACAAAAGGGCAGCCTGCAGCACCAGGAGACACAGAATGAGCGAGTGAGGGAGGGGGGGAGTCAGTGACCTCAACGGGGCTCTGTTGGGACTGCTGCAGATTTGTTTGTGGGCAGAAAAAGGCAGCAATGCATGCAGGGGCCCAGTACAAAAGGGCAGCCTGCAGTGGCAGGAAAACCAGAATGAGCGAGTGACTGAGCTCAACAGAGCTGTATTGCAACTGCTGCAAATTTCTTTGTGGGCATAAGAAGGCAGCAACGCAGGCAGGAGCCCAGTAGAAAAGGGCAGCCTGTAGCGTTGGCAGAACAGAATGAACAAGTGAGAGAAGGGGAGTGAGAGAACTCAATGGAGCTTTGTTGGGACAGCTGTGGATTTCTTTGTGGGTAGAAAAAGCCACCAACACAGGCAGGAGTCCAGTACAAAAGGGTAGCCTGCAGTGCCAGGTGAAACAGAATGAGCGAGTGAGAGAGGGGGAGTGAGTGAGGAACCTCAGTGGAGCTCTGTCAGGACAGCTGTGGATTTCTTCCTCAGCAGAACAAGGTGCCAACGCAGGCAGCAGCCCAGTACAAAAGAGCAGCCTGCAGCACTGGGACAAACAGACTGAGCCAGTGACATGGGCCACTGAGCGAGCTCAACAGACCAACGCAATCAGCATTCGGCATTGACAAATACTTGTTTGCTTTTGGTTTTGTGGCGATGAAGTTGCCCTGGTTGCCATGCTGGACAGGGAGGCAAAGGAGCAGTACATTGCTTCTCTTGAGGCTGAATCTTCCATCCTTTCTCCTCTGCAGCCAATTAAACTTCATCTGGGGTGTTATAAAGTATGATCCCTGACTCCCAAAACACCCTCACCCCCGCTGGGTAAAGCATGTGGAAACAAACTTGGTGAGCTTCCGGAGTCTTTAAAATTTCCAGATAGGTTTGCCATTGTTTCAGTATCTCTGGAGGGTAGTCCTGGTTGATGTATACAGAGGTAGTCATACAAAAATTGACCATTAGCACGGCATGCTAGATAACTCAATAAAGGTTATTCAATGGCTATGTGCTAACGCACTGCATGGAATACTGCACTAATAACCAACGTTTGCGTGACTACCTCTGTAGCTTGGCAGAACCGTATGTGGTGACCTCACGTCTGCCTCCATGCTATGCAAAGGATCTGTTCTTTGTCAATAAAACTAGAAAGTTTCATAACTACTGACCTGGTTCAAGCATTAGCAGCAGTGGGTTTTGGGGTAAATGCCCTATGAGCCCTTTCAATTCAAAAATGGAGAGTGGGAGGGAGGGCCAGCAAATCCTTTAGGAGATCTTCCAACAATTCAGTCATTCTCTAAGTTTCTGAATATTTGGGGAACCTAATATAATCTGAGATTTCCCTCCTGCTTCTCACTTCCAGGTCCTGAAATTTTTTCTGCAAGGCTGTGTGCTAATCAAGAAGAAATGTCACTGTATTGTGGAGTTGTATGATACCATCTTCTGTGTGTCTGATTTTGGTAGTTTGACCCCTGCTTTGGAAAGCAGGCTTTGGCATTTATTTTCCTCCTAAAGTCTACTGCAGTAGCACTTCTTTCTATTCTATTTTCTGAATATATAATTTTCTATTATTATGGGTAGGCCACCTATTATATTATCTTAAACTCACATGGCTGTTCCCTCTATATATTCTTGTTTATCCCTGCCTTAGGCCTGCAAATTAAAAACGAAGGAACCAGTAAGAAAGAGCTGGTTATTGAATATGCTCTGTGGAAAGCATGCGCTCCAGTCAGTAAAACAGAGCACAATATTTTCCTTTACATATTATGCCCCGATGCTTGTTTACGCTATAGTCCAGCCCTTGTGGGGATTTGGTAAAGGCAGGGATGTCTGTTCCTTGAAGATGTGTTTAGCTTCATTGTGAGAGAGAAATGGCTGTCGCTGGTTACGGAGGGTAAAGGAGCCAAATAGGATCTCAGAGAAGTGAGATCTGTACCGGGAGAGAAGTCCGTAGCATAGGAAGGCTTCCCCATTGTAAAACAGTGAGAGACTGTCTTTAAACAGTCCTGGAGATTGCACACGGCGCCTCAGTGCCCTGAAAGTGCAAGGCTGTCACTTTCCTTGATGCGCAGCTTAAAGAAACTATTTATTCTTGCCAATTATTTTTTTTTTTTTTGGTATATATTTTATCTTCTCTGCAGCTGAGGGGTGTTACCTATGGTTCCCACCAGTCCGGCTCGATCTCACAGCCCCGCTCTACCCCAAGCCCCAAGCTCTACCCCTTCCTCCGGTTCTTACGTTTAAGACTCATTTTCATTTATGGTGGTTTATGGTTGTTATTTATTTTTGTATATATCTTTTCCAAAAAAATAAGTCCTTTGGACTAATAAACATCACACCAAGATAAGGCACGTTACCCATAAATCGAGGTCTTGTGTCACTCATTTACCCCACCCACACTAACCGGTTACAGTGATGTCATCCTCTGTGTCCAACAGCCTTTTTTCTTTGTTTTGCATTTTGTTGTGGAGTTAGTTAAATTCTGTTTTATTTTCAGTTCTAGACTTTCTGATCTCCACTAGCAGTGTTTCATAGTGGGACTGAGAGAGTTTGTCCATCTCTATGTCAGGTCTGGGCCTGCCATACTCTCTGGGGATGAGCTCCTACTCAATCGCTGCTCGTCTGACTCAGCCTGTGCCCATCCACTCTAGTTCCTTGCTGCTGTGAGCTGGATCGAGTCATTCTGTGACCCCCTTCTCCTCAGGTGGTCATTTTACTGAAAATGAGTGAGTAGTTCATTTTCTTTCTAGGGAGTTATTAAAGAGCAGCTGACACCTTTGAAAAAACATTGGAAAACATAATAGCTGGAGACAATTAAGCTCATAATTCACATATCTTCTGTAGATTTCTCCACTTCATTATTTGTTGCTGAAGAAATTCCCACAAAAAAGGGATCTTTATCCCTTTGAGCTTATCTGCCTCTATAACTTCCTCCCTACTTGACATCATAAAGCTCTGTTGTGACATCACAGTCTGTTGCTATGGTAATAACTGTGATGTTACAGGCATAGTATTATGACATCAGGTTGGGGAGAAGCAATAGGAGCTGATGAACCCTCAGGGAACAACTCTTCTGTTTTCATGCATCTAACCTCAGTAATAAATACTGGAGGTAAGAAATATAGAGCTAATGATTTCCTGAGGGGATTCCATCTTCTGCACTAATGGTCTGGTGCCGAACGCAGCTGGCCACAGGGTGCTCCCCAGCCTGCCCTCAAGAGCAAGATTCCAGGTAAGCTTTGGGAAAGCAGCTCCAGTCCAGCTTGCTAGCCGTGAACTCAGTTGGTGGATAGTACCTGAAATTGGGTCTACTATAGGCAGATTCAGCACTCCGTCTCTCCGTGACTGGCTTCAGCTCCTGGAGATTTGAACTGCCTGGCACCATCCCCTGGAGCTCATCTCTCTGCTGCCTAAATTTTTTTAATTTTTTTTTTAAGTGCTGACTTTTCCATCAGCAGATTATATCTTGTAGCCAGTAGAGGGCCCAGTTACAAGCACACTTACCCAATCCAATCCAACACAATATAATCCAATTCCTGTCTCGTTTCACTTATTGTGTGGTCAGTCTGTCACTATTCATAAATCTTTGCCCCCTCCCTCCTTTACTTCTATGAAGGCCTGTGTTTTTACGATCAGCCCTTTTGCTTAACACTCAGCCCTGTTCTACTCCCCTCCACCACCCTAACTTCATAAGCTCTGCACTTTCTCCTTACCCTCTGCTTTGGACACCTGTACCTCTTTTCACTATGTCCATAAACACCTTTCTAATGCTGCCTCTACTTCTGTTTTTCATACCCCTCAACTCCAATAGTACTGGTACCCCCCTCATTTACCAGCATCGCCACTCTAGGTTGGGATATATCCCTTGGTGTACCCTACCACCATCCAAAACACACCACTGTGCTCCCATGCTAGCCTCCCTCAATAATAATCAAGATAATCTCCTCCCCATCCCTGAGTATCCCCTTCTCCTTCAACTACTCTTGCCCTGCAGTAACACACCTGCTTAAAAATCCATCAGAAGTAGATGGTGTTCAGCTCATAAGCTCCTTGCTCTCTATCTTGCTAGGATTGCACTTCTCCTCCTGTTCCTAGCTGGGAACATAGACCAAAACCCCGGTCCGCCCACCTTGACATAAGAACGACACAAGAAACAAGGCTCCGTCAAGCTGAGTGACTCTTAACATCTGCAGCCTGCCAGCTAAGCTCGATGTACTCCAAGTCTGGGTGTTACAACATAGGCCAGACATTAAAGCACTCAACGAAACATGGCTCTTTCCTAAGGTCTCAGACAATGCTGTATCCATTCCAGGCTATGCCCTGTTCTGACTCAACAGAATTGCCAAGAGATGAGATGGCTGCGCCATTTATCTGAGGGGCACTCTTAAAGGGATAGTCATCCCATTACCTCCCTCTGCAAACAACTCTCAAATCCTAGCAGTTAAAATAACCCTGGCTCAGCAGGAAAAATCTCTCACAGCTGCATCAGTATACATTCCCTGGTGAGAACATGTCACAGGCTTCCAAATGATCACAGACTTCATGGATGACAGCACCTCCCGTAGTGAGATAATTGTAATGGGTGACCTAAATGTTAACTGGCTAGCTCCAGAAGCCGACCCATATAAGGATGCCATCATTGCCCTAGACATTACTCAAATGGTCACCTCTCCCACTAGGTTTAATTATAAGTCAGGTAGTAGCTCCTTACTTGGCCTGATCTTCACCTCTCATCCCAGCAGAATCACTAACACGGAAGTTCTCTCAGATGCCCTCAGTGATCACTACCCAGTTATTTGCCACTGGTCAAACAAGGCACCTAAACCTAAGTCCTCTTTCTCCTATAAAAGAATCTTAACAAAAGGAAAGCTTCCACAATTCCTTGCTGTCTGTCAATGGTTGACTGGACACCCCTTGACTCCTTGAACAGTGCCAACCAAGCACTTTACTTTTTCATTGCCCAGTTTAACAAAGTTTGTAACAGTTTTGCCCCCCCCCCACGTAAATGCAAAACTCAGTCTACCACTAATCACTGGATTAACTCCAAACTCATCTCCATGATGCGAAACTGAGATAACCTCTGGCACTGAGCAATGGACTCAGGAAAACCACATGATATGCAGCTCTATAAGGTGGCTAAGAACCAGTGCACAATACCTATATGCAGAGCCAAGCAAGCCTTCTACAACCAGGAACTTACTAACTCCTGGCGAAATAGCAAACCGTTCTGGAAGAACATCAACAGCCTCATGGGTAAACCAAGCAAATCCTCCCCCACTATGACTGAGGTTAAAAGCTCCACTTTACACGACCCCAAAGAAATAGTGGACTCCTTTAATCTCACATTCACTGATCTTAGCAGTGTCCTTCCCCCCAACTTCTTTGACAATTCTGCCCGGCACTGTCTCAATAATAAAATCAATCTCCACAGTAATACCCCCCCATTCTACTTTAAGAGGGTATCCATGGTTGAAGCTAAAGATATCTTAATAAAGTGCTAAGCAAAGTCAGTTTCAGCAGCGATACCCTTGACCTCAAACTCCTCTCTGTCTTCCTTGACATTGTCCTACAACCTCTCACTAAACTTCTGAATCTCTCACTCTCTCATAAACAATTCCCCCAGCTCTGGAAATCAACAGTGGTCATACCCATTCATAAAAGTGGTGATAGGTCTCTTCTCTCTAACTACTGCTCTATCTCTATCCTCCCACCACTCTCCAAGGTGTTGGAATGAATTGTAGCTGACCAGTTGTTTGAACACCTCAACAAATATAACTTACTCTGCCCACAACAACATGGCTTTAGAAAAGCCCATAGTACTAGCACTGCCCTGCTTAACTTCACCAGCCATTTTCATAAGGCAATTGACACTGGCCACTTACTGGGTGCAGTGTTCATTGATTTGACCAAGGCATTTGACACCGTGGACCACCAGCTCCTGCTTCACTCACTCTCCTCCCTTGGACTATCTAATGATGTAACCAAATGGTTTGAAAGCTACCTCTCAGCAAGGAGCCAAAAAATCAAAATCATTGACTCTCTCTCTCTCAAGTGCCCTTCCTATCCACTCTGGTGTACCCTAGGGTTCCATCCTTGGCCCTTTGCTTTTCAGCCTTTTCATCAATACTCTTCCTGCAGCTTGCAATAATAACTTAATACTCTAGGCCGATGATGCAGTCATCTTTACTTTCCATACTGACCTCGTCTCACTCTCCAAGGTGCTACAGACTAACTTCAGCCTAATTGAAACCTGGCTTTGCCAACATAAGCTGTCGATGAATTACAAAAAAACAAAGTCAATGCTGTTCCATAGCTCACAGCAAATACAGATCCATAAACTTTACCATACATAATGAACTTGAACAGCCACTTGAGCAAGCACCAGAGTTTAAATACCTTGGTATTGTGATGTAGACAGCCAGTTCTGAGTGCTGTATCAATTTTTTTAATAATAAAATGTATGACTGACTGTCTCTGCTAAAAAAAAATTTGATGCTCTTAGAATGACCTCACTCATCAACCTCCCATGTTTCAGCTGAAAGATGCAAGCCATAAGTAAAATGCTGACAGTATATGAGTTCACACAAACTCAGTTTTTAGAGACTGTGTGTTACATGTAAGGCCTTAATTAAGGATCCTGTTTGTCTGAGTTAATTACAACCATAATTGCTAGAACATATCCATTTTATGATGTTGGAAGGAAAACCCAGGTTATTACATAAAAGTGTGAAAATCATAAAGATGCTGTCATGTCCTGGAAGAAGAAAGCTTATTATAAGATCAAAAGAAGTGTCATTTGAAGGACATGAATTATGCTGAAGTTGCAGAATGCAATACTTTTGTATAAGATATGTATTTTTTTATATATAATCTGACAGAGGAGGAGCTAGCCGACCTCACACAAAAATGGGTTGTCCCATACAGTTGTTTAAGGAAAACTCTGTTTTACTTGCACACTTTGACCTAGACTCTGACTGAGGAAAGATCTTTGAAGCACTTGTAAACAAGTATTTAGAAAGATTTCAAATCTAAGTACTGTAAGTAGGAATTTGCATTGTTTAAACCTTGTTTCTTTTAAAAGATTTGTATGTGTGGGGATATAAGAGTTCTGTATTTTGCATTTTACATATTTTTTACTATTTTAGTAAAACTCTTTTTAGAACTTTCTTGGTCTGTCTTTAACTTCTTTTTTAGTTGTAGGAAAAGTATATGGTTATTGCAGATACTAAACATAAGCTTGAATGGTGGTACCAAACTGGAAGGAGAAGCGTTTTAAATCTGAGGTCTTTATTAAAGGGGAGGAAATGGACAAGAAAATGATAGAGGACATTCTCAAAATGGCTGAAAAAGGGGACATACTGTTGACAGGGGACCTGAATATGCCAGATGTTAACTGGATGACATGTACTGCAGCCACATCCAAGAGCAGGGTCATTCTCAATGCCCTGCAGGGGCAGGCCTTAGACAGCTAGTGTTGGAAACCACTCGGGAGGGAGCAATACTAGACCTGATACTCTCAAATGGAGAGAGGATCACAAATTTAGAAGTCAGTAGACATCTGGGAACAAGCGACCACTGCACAGTGTGCTTCACAATGAGCACAACCCTGGAGATAAGCCATACAAAAACAAGGATACTGGACTTTAGAAGGGCTGACTTTGGCAAAATGGGTAAATACCTGAAGAATGCACTAGCAAATGGCCAAAAAGAAGGGGTGAAGGAACAATGGAGAAAAATCAAAACTGCCATCATAGAGGCAACAAGCCTTTGTGTGAAACAAATAAAGAAAACAAAGCGGAGTAAAAAACCACTATGGTTCTCCAAAGAGGTGGCAGGGAAGGTTAAGGAGAAAAAGGCTGCATTCAAAAAGTATAACGAATCACAGAAGGAGCACGACAGGGAACTGTATCAATTAAAGCAGAAAAAGTGGGAAAGGCAGTCAGAATAGCAAAGCCCAAACTGAGTTAAAATAGCCAACTCATTTAAGAAGGGATACAATCTTTATAGGTACATTAGGGAGCATAGAAAGGTTAAGGGAGGGATAGTGAAGATTAATAAAGGAGAGGGGAGGTGGGCAGAGGGAGACAGTGAAAAGGCAGAGATACTGAATGAATACTTTTGCTCAGTATTCACAAAAGAAGATGAGGAGAAGTTACCTAAACCAGACAATAGAAGCACTCTGGGTAGGGGGGTTGACACCAGTCCATTCACAGAAAAAAGAGTCCTGAAAGAACTCCTAAAACTCTAGGTGGACAAAGCAATGTAGCCTGATGGGATTCACCCCAGAATCCTAAAAGAACTAAGGGAGGACCTAGTGACAACACTGACCATGCTTTTTAACAAATCATGGCACGATGGGGTGGTACCTGAGGACCGGAGGAGGGCAGATGTGATTCCTCTTCACAAAGGTGGGAGCAAGGCAGAAGCAGGAAACTACAGACCTGTAAGTTTGACCTCAGTGGTAGGGAAAATGAGGGAATCACTTCTGAAAGAAAGAATTGTTGAATACCTAGAGGCCAGTGGGGCACAGGCCCCAAAGCAGCATGGATTTACAGCAGGAAAGTGATGTCAGATTAATCTAATTGATTTCTTTGACTGGGTGAGCAAAGTAATAGACCAGCGAGGGGCTGTGGTTATGACCTACCTAGACTTTAGCAAGGCATTTTACACAGTCCCGCACAAAAGATTAATAATCAAGCTAGCCAGCCTGGGAGTGGGTCCCAGGGTGGTAGCCTTTGTAGCAAACTGGCTGCACAACAGGACACAAAGGTAATCGTGAATGGAACACATGCCAAAGGAAGGGGGGGTTACTAGTGTAGTACCTCAGGGCTCAGTACTGGGTCTAGTCCTCTTTAACATCTTTATAGGTGACAATGCAGAGGGTCAGGAGGGAAAGGTATGCCTCTTTGCAGATGACACAAAGATCTGTAACAGAGTTGATACACAAGAGGGGTAGAAAAGATGAGAAGGGACTTGGCAATGTTGGAGGAATGGTCAGACATATGGCAACTTAGATTCAATGCAAAGAAGTGCAAAGTAATGCACCTGGGAAACAAAAAACAAGGATAAGAGTACACAATAGCAGGAGAGGTACTAACAATAACGAAAATGGAAAGGGACCTGGGGGGTAGTCATATCAGATGACCTAAAGGTGGGTAAGCAATGTGAGAAGTCAGTAAGGAGAGCCAGGGGGATACTGGGATGCATAGGAAGGGGCATCACAAGTAGAAAAAGGGAAGTGGTTATCCCTCTATACAGACAGTTGGTGAGACCACACTTGGAGTACTGTGTGCAGTTTTAGAGACCTCATCTATGCAAGGACATAGACAGGATGGAAGCAGTCCAGAGGAGAGCAACTAAAATGGTGCAGGGTCTGCAGCAGAAACCATATGAAGGGAGACTGAGACAGCTTAATATGTATACCCTTGATGAAAGGAGGGATGGGGGACATGATAGAAACTTTCAAGTACCTCAATGGAATCAAGAAAGTCCAGGAAGGTAGCATCTTTCAGAAAAAAAGAGATGTGTAAGAACAAGGGGGCACAATTTAAAGATGGGGGGGGACGGCTCAGGGGTAATGTGAGGAATTTTTTTTTCATGGGGAGAGTGGTGGATACATGGAACTACCTTCCTGGGGAGGTTGTTGGGTCTAAAACAGTGGGGGAATTCAAACATACATGGGACAGACATAAGGCAATTATAATGGGGGTTTGCAGGAAGTAGGCTGTTGGTTAACTAGAATCTGCAGCTTATCCAGTAGGTAGGGAAATGGGCAGACTGGGTGGGCCAAGTGGTCCTTATCTGCCATCAAAGTCTATGTTTCTATGACACAAATTTTGTCAATGACCAGTCATAGATCCAAAGAAAGGTACCTTCTTCTAGCCATCTGGATGATAATCTTTCTTTCTGTCTCAGGTGCTAGTGTAAGCAGTATTGTTTCACATATACAGTATGTCTTCAACTATTGGTGGACATATCATCAGTTTATATTGAATAGTTCTTTAACAGTGATAGACTGAAGGATAGGGTAAGAAATTTTATTTATTTAGTTTTTTGTTTACTGGGTAGGTGTACTAGATACAAAGTAGTGACTATTTTCAGACATGACCCAGGAGGTAACAGAGTTACAGTTAGGACAGTACATTTCAGTTTGTAGCAATAATACAGTAAGAATACCAAGGCAGGAAAACAAATGTGTGGTGTACAAATTAAACAGACTGGTCAAGATACATAAAATACAAATACAAATTGTCAGGAGGGCAAAATCAGCAGTACAGTGCAATTTTAGACAGTGATACTATAAAAAGAAGCCAGTAAGTGCTATATTCCATTCTATAATAGTCCACTTATGCAGCACTGTAGTTTCAGAGTCCGCCTGGGTTGGGCAAGTGAGTAGCATAGAAATCAGTTTTGAAAGGATTAACATCATAAAACAGTGATGCACATGGTGGTCAGGTGGAGGTTTCAAACAAGAGGTAAGACAAAAAAATGCAAAAGGTGGTGGAGGGGAGACTAGATAAAGGAGAGTAGGAAGGCAATATGCTACAGAGAGGGAGACGATAAGATGCCAGGGTTAAGTTGAGGGTTTTTTGAGTCAACTAAGGAGATTTGAAACAAGTGCAAGATTCAGGGTTTACAAGGCAAGTTTGAAGCTTGTGTTTGAAAATAGCATGTGTGGGTGCAAGACAAATATCTAGGGGTAAGGAATTCAGGAGTTTTGGGGCCACATGGTAGAAGGCAGAATCACCCTTGGAGGCTTTTACACCTGGGCACATGTAGCAGAGATAGGTCAGAGGACCATAGGCCATGTGTGGAGGCCAGGGGCATAAGGAGGGCGCTAAGTGATGGTGGGGCACAGGACATCCAGTTTTGCAAGGTGTGAGATGGAGCATTGGCCATAGATAATGTCGGCATAGTCGATTAATGAGAGGAAAGTTGATTGAACAAGCTGTCTTCTTGCGTCTGCGGTCAGAAGTTGTTTAATTCTGAAGAAAAGGCCAAGCCTCTGCCTAAGCTTTTTCATCAGTTCTTCTGTGTGCTCCACAAAGGAGAGTTTGTTGTCCAGCTATATACCCAGATATTTGAATTTAGGCACAAACTCAAGATTTTCATCTAGAAGGGTAGTTATGGGAGGAAGGGTACCAGAAGCAGCAGAGTAGACCCTAGTGCTAGATGGTGAAAAGAGCATGGCCTTAGTTTTTTTTCATTTAGTAGTAGCTTTTTGCTGAGAAGCTGATGCTGCAGTGTATTGAATTAAGTTTGTAGATCTGTGCATGCAGCTCCAGGGGAGTCTTGGTTTAGATATAGCACCATATCATTGGCAAACAAGTGGATACTGGCTTCTGTTATGCCTAGGTCCAAGTTGTTAATGTAGATGGCCAACAGTAGAGGACCCAAATGGAACCCTGTGGGACTCCTCTTTTTATTGGTTTGAGAGGAGAGAGCTCACCTTCAGCCTTAATTTGTTGCTGCCTATCAGAGAGACAGTCCTGGAACCAGTCAAATGAGGTTGAGTCCATGCCTATGGTTTTTAAGGAGGAGAGAAGTAGGCAGTGGTTGACGGTATCGAAGGCCTTGCTGAGGTCTAAAAACACAGCACAAACAAATTTTTTGTTGTCAAGGTCCCATTGCCAGTCATTAGTGACTTTGGCCAGCGCCGTAACTGTGCTATGCTTTGCTCTAAAGCCAGACTGTATGGGGTTAAGCAACGTAGAATTGTCTAGAAATTATCTCAACTGTAAATCCACAACTTTTCCAGCATTTTTTAAGAGGATATGTAGAAGAAAGATTGGCCTATAATTGTTCAGGTCACATGGGTCCCCTGATTTAAATAGGGGGATAACATGAGCGGTTTTCCATTCTGTGGGGATAGAGCCCTGGGCTAGGGACAGGTTGAATAGGTGTGATATAGGTGGGGCAAGTATGTGGTATGCTATTTTCAGAAAGTAAAGGTTGAAGGAGTCGGCTCCTGCACTTTTTCTGGAATCTAGCTGTAGCATAAGGTCTTCAACTTATTTTATGGTGGTTGGGGAAAAGGAGAAGATCGTATCTTTATAAGATATATGGTAGCTGCAAACATGTACATTTTTTTGTTATTTTTTTATTTATTTAGTACTAGGATTACAAATACCTTTGAACCATCAGTTCATTTACAAAGGTTCTGCGTCAACATGAAAAGTATAAACAAACATAGGGATCAAATAACAGAGAAAGCTGTACAGTTAATAACTGATCATTATAAAACACTGACAGCAACAATTACACATAAAGTTGGTTTAGACTGCATGTAATGGGTACAGAAAACATCGAGAAAAGTGGCATCATAAGTAAAAATAGTAGGACAATAGGTCCAAGTGACATGCAGTCATTCGGTACAGGTAGCATGGTCCTATATTGCAGGGAGAACATAATCAAGGAGATGAATGACAAGGTGGGAGGAGGGGAGCAGAATAGCGAGGGGTTTGATGAACACCATGAAAGGTGTGCAGTATAGAGGGAAAACAAGGAAGAAGAAATGCTGCCAAGATTGTGGCATTGTCATGAAGTGCTAAGCAACAGAAGTGCCATGGCAAGGAGAGGGAGAAGGGGGAAAGGGGAAAGGGTAAGGAGTGTGGGAGAGGACCAAGGGTAACACAGTGAGGGTAAGCTGGTGGTATGTTGCAGGGAGGGGGAGGCATGGAGGGAGAAGGGGAGGGGTAGTGGAGGAGTGAGGCAAATGGAGGAGGGTAGTCAGGAAAATGAGAAGTGTTTTGGCCAAGGGTAAGCAGCAGGGAGGGACTGAGTGTGAGAGAGGAAAGGGATAGGAGTGGAGGACCAGGTGGTTAGAGAAGGGAGGGGGAAAGAGGTGGGCAGGAGGGGGAGAGTGATCTAGTGGGCAGCAGGGGCCTTAAGAGAAAATGGGTGAAGTGGGAGAAGTAAACAAAAAAACAAATTGAAAGTAATTACAATAATGAATGAATGAATTATTTAATTAATTAAAAGCATTATGAAATACATGGCAGTCCAGACGCAGAGGAATTCAAGCATATACATGAGACCATAGTGACATGATAATTGCTTTTCTATCATATGTCATCACATGATGAGAAATCAGTCTGAAATAGAAGTGAGAAAAGTTAAAGCAGTTATATAATCAACGATATTGTCACAGATGTACAGAGAGAGTTTGTCAAAGTTCATAATAGGCAAACAGAATTATTATGCCCGAAAAAAGAGAAACATAATGTATTAAGACTACAGTGACAAAGTGGAACTAAAGACATAATTAAAACCTTTTTGGGATTTAAATTTCAATATGAATATATGATAGAAAGCTCAAAATGGGTAGGCAGTATTTATCACACAGAGATATTATGCCTAATTAATGAAGTGCACAGAATACTAGAAGTGCAAAAATAGAATTCAACAGGCCTGATTATTGCCCTGTATTTTAAGTCTCTTTTTGTATTATAGCATGCTTTACAAATAATGTATTTCACACCAGAATAGCATGCCTAAAAAACATGCAAGTATATGCAAAGTATGCAAGAAGGGTGTGAGTTCCAGGACATCATTCAGATTCTTTGGTTTTAAACTACCCAAGCAGTGGGTCCACCTTATCTCCTATTGGAGCAAAGGTACAAGGCCATGGTGACCCATGATATGGGTGAGTCAAATTGAGCAACTTAATTTGAGTGAGTCAGTTTGAGCTCCTGAGATAATAGCAAGTGGAAAAAAAGAGCAAGTATGTTAAAGTAGTGAGAGGAGAAAAGAGCGAGTATTTCGGGAGGAGGGAAATAGCGAGGCGTGTCTAGATCTAGTGCAGCTTGTGTGGGCTGCAAGCCATGCTGCCACCATAGCATGGTGGTTAGAGTCACCACCTGTGTGAAGCTGAATTGTGCGGTACAGCTGGGTTCAAATCTCATAAGGTAATTTTTCATTTTGTGATGTTTGGGGTTTTTTATTGCTCCAGTTCGTTTGTGTACCAGAGTTCATGTTTTGCTCTGTTCCTCCAACTTTTTATCCCTCCTCAAGATGGTTATTTTAGTTAGGGAGTGTGGGTGGCACAGCCCTCTACAAGGGTGTGTGTGTGTGGAGGGAACTGCCCTCTGCAGAGTATAATTAAAGTCCTTTGCTTATTAGGGTGTGGCGGTAGTGCTGGTCACTGATTTGGTGACCACTACTTTGTATTCGCCATTATGTGTCAGCGTAAGTGCTGTGTGAAATTTTCAATTTCCGGAAAAATGGAATTCTGTGGAATTTTTGAAAGTCCACCGAATTTCACCACAAATTGAGTGGTAGTATTCTGCGGTAGAAAATAGTTGTGGAATGATTTTCGGTGGAAAAAAGGCTGTTCTATTCCGTGGTCTCAATATTCTCAGTGATAATTGTTGCAGAATAATTTTCCACTGAAAACTTGCTTTTGTATTCTGCAGATCACAGTGGGCAGAATTCTGCCAAAGAACCAGCAAAATTCTGATGGAAATTCTGTCGGTGGAATAGTCATTCCATGTTAATTCCACTGGCAGAATTTCGCATTCTGCACAGCACTAGTCGGTGCAGTTATTTCTTAGCTGTTATCACATGGTACCCAAGGCCATACCTCCCCTGCCCTGGGTTTGAAATGGATGTATTCTGATTCTAGAACTCTGAGCTGAGTGGCTGTGTTTGAGAAGAGCTCCCAAAGCTAAGTGCTTTTCGCTATAATTTTAGTTTAAAAATTGTTTTGTTTTATGTAAATTTAGGTGATTGTGAAAGACAACCCCTGTAGGCTCCAGGAAGATATAAAATTTGTGTGGTAGATATTCGTTGGAAGTCAGAAGGATCAACACATTTATTTAGTGTGATCTTTCTACTCTGATGTGGTTAATTTTAATACTATAGTTTAAACCCCTTTCTGTGTGTGCCTTTGGTGGTGTCTGATATTGAGAACCCAAGTGTCATTTGTGGGTATTCTGTCTGTTTTGGTAGGTACTTCATTTTCTCTGTTAAACAACTGAGTATACTATTGCCTAATACTTTATAGTACATTGTATCTTTTTGTGGAGTCTCTGATTTTTTCTTCTTTCTCCAATGTTTTAGAACTGTTTAGTTATTGTGGCAGAGGTGTGGTACTGTGTTCTTTCTTGTAGTTCAAGGTGCTTTTGGGACTGCTGATTTCTACTGGTTTAAAAGATTACATTTTTTTTTTTCTATTTTAAAAAAAGCTACATCAACTTGGTATGTTGCCACCTGTTTGTTGTTGCTAAGCAGCAGATGTTTTTGCATTGTGCTCTGGTTCTGTGATAGAATCTGTATTAGTAGAAGGTAGATTATTGTGATTGTAGTTACTTTTTGATGGTAAGGGTAAAGAGCTGAGATATAAATGCATGTATTTTTGAATGTTATAGAAGCCAGAAGGGGGGAAGGAAGCATATTCAATTCAATGCTTTACAGTAACTGGTAATTGCTGTTTTTCTTTTAGACTTGGATTGTGGGCTTTTGGCGACACTGTACTTTCTTTGTTGTCTTTACTTAGAATTGTTTTTGGGCTGTTGAGGATTTAAAACATAGTGGTGGTGTATTTCTTTGCTGTCTTTGGTTGTTTCAAATTTTCGCCCCCCTCTTCCCCAACTCTTGATTATATGCCCTGTTAAATCTGATTGGCAGGAGCTAAACACTGGGTATAGTAAGGGGTATGGAGTAGGAGGGGCATACCAGGAAAGGAACAGCAGCAAGTGAAGAGGTGACTGCTCTCTCAGTGGAAGGGAAGTAAATGCAAATCTAGGAGCTTTCATTATTACTTCTTCACATAGATATTGCATTGGGGAAAGGAGGAGTAGGAGTTTGAAGAAGGTTGTGCAATGGCTACTTAAAGTCTGTTTTTGAGTGTGGATAGGAAGGATAGGAATATAAAAAGCAGTTGCTCAACATATCTAAATGTGTGCAACAAAGGAGGTAAGGGAAATAAAGAAAATGTTTTGCTCTGATAGAGGAGGGAGAGGGGAGACTTGGGGGAGTGTTTGGTATCCTGCATCTGGAAGGGTGGGGGGTCACTGGTGGGCAACAACAGCAATGGGTAGGGTGGTAGGCTGCAACAACTGCGGTGCACCAATCTTTCTAAAAATTGCCAGGAGTGTGGGAGGATGTTTAGTGTGCAACCACATAGAAAAACTTAGAAAGGAGATTGAGGGTCTGCAGGAGGAACTAAGACAGGCAAGGCAGATTGGGGTGGGTTTAGCCCAATACTGGAGGAGGAAGAATGGGAGATGAGGGAGGCGATTTAAGCCAACAGTGGTGAGAGAGGGTCAGAAGAAGGAAGCAGAGACAAAGGGCCCAGGCCAGGAAGAACAATTGCTGGGAAACCAGGTCAGAGACAAAAGACAAATGGAAGGAGGAGATAGGGACTTGTGGGGGAGGCGAAGAAGTGGCAAAAGTCATGGAGTGGAAAGGAGAGACAGGTTACTATGAAGAGAGAGGAGCGGGCATTTGTGAAGGGCCTTCAGAAAATAGTTGTGCACTGCTAGAGAGGAAGAAGGTGGAGGAGGAAATGATGAAATGGAGAGTAATTGATAAATGCCTGGACCAAACTGGAGCAGGGGAAGTTCTGCTGGGAGAATTGCAACAGGGCAAAGGGGAAATAATGTGCAGGAGGAAGAAGAGGAGCTGGAAATGAGAGGAGATGAATGGAAGCAAGCAGGGAGTAGAGGGTGGAATCTAGTGCTGGGGACTCAATACTAAGAGGAGTTAGGTGGGGTAGCAAGGGGGAGAGGCATAGTCGCACTTGGGTGGAGGCCATGCCAGGAATGACAGCAGAAAGGGTGGGACAGTCTGTTCTGAAATATGCTAGAAGGGATAGGGACAAGCCTCATTTAATTATACATCTTGGGACAAACAACCTGGCTGACAAGACAGTAGATACAGTCCAGAGGAGGTTTGAGGAACTAGCACAATTATGTGAGGGGGCAGAAAGATCAGTAACTTTTTCAGAGATACTTCTGGTGCCAAAGGCAAGTGTAACCCCCCTGCAAATGGAGGTTCCCAAAAGACTTCCAGGAGCTTGCTTGAATGCTCCAAACCTGAATGGTGTTTGGCATTTAAGCCATTTATCAGTGAGTGGTTTTAGAGCCTCTGGTACTGTCTCTTTAAGAGCTGTCTGCTTGCAGACATAATTAGTTTGTATGGGTGGACTGTGTGCTTCTCTGTTTGAGTACCACTCGAGCTGCTACCAATTCACTCTATTTTTGCAGTCACTAGGAGTGCAAAGGGAACCTATCTGAAAGATGTAACTGTTTGCCAGAAATCATGTAGAGTAATAATGAAAATACAGTTTGTCTAACCTGCTTTCTTTGCAGTCAGAACTGTGTCTGCCTAGTTCCCATTCTGGTTTTGAACTGCTGAACTGGACCAATCAGTGTGGGGTAAGCTAGCTCTAAATGGTGCCTTGGACAATCAGAACTTGGACTCATAATCTGAGCCAGCCACAAAGAGGATTGCATGGGCAGTGACTCTGGGAGATGTAGTTTAGACTTAGGCGTCTTTTGGACCAACAGCAGCAGTCTGTTGTGGTGACAGCAATCCAGTCAAGAACTGGGAGGAACTCAAAGGAAGTGCCGGTTTTGTCTGTTGGAGTTTCAGTTTAGCCCGGCAGTGAGGGAAAGAAACCTGTGCTCCTTCAGTGCAGTTTCAGTCAAAAACGTGTGTAAGGCCAGAGTTCGGTCTGCAGCTTGTGTAACTGCTTGTTGGGACTGAATCAGTCCTGTGAAAAGAATCAAAGGATCTCTGAAGAGTAGAAACCAGGCTCACCCTGTAGAAGACTGGAGAAATTGTTGAATTGCACTCGGTCTGTCAGGAACTGAATCTGCTGTGTGTTCCCGGGTATTGTGCAGTAATTACGATCGGGATAGAGAAGCAGCCTGCCTGGTATAGTACTTTCTTTTTTACCATATAAATGTGTGAAGAGTCTCGTGGAGCTCAAAGTAGCCCCTGCTGGCGTTGAAGGACCCTATCTTGTTTGGAGGTCGTGAGTACTAATTCAGGGTCGCTCCTGTTGAATTACATTAAATCCAAATGGAATCACTGTGCTGCTGACTGTTTAAGCTAATTTTCTTTTCACTGTGTGAAAGGGCCCTACAGCTGCCATGGTTTGGACTAGCCACTAGGGCTTGGGTACCCAGGGACAGTAACTGGTGAGGATAGGCTATGCACAGAGCCATAGGTAGATAGTAAAGTGATAAGCTAATTAACCTGATTTCCCTGTCCTTGTTATATCCCTAAATAAATCAGAGCTGCTTGTTTCAGCAAAGTTATACTGCCTGAGGTATTTGTCTATGTTAAAGTACTGTACTGTGATTGTTGCACTGTATCTTATTTCACAGGAGGTCCCAGTGCGGAACCAGACCTGGGGGTAAGTGTATACTGTGAAGGTAATTCTGATATATTGTGTGGGCCACTAGTGGGAAGAAGGGGTTGCAGTGTCCCAGAGGGCTGTGACCAAGTTAGTTTAACTATTGCAAACCCTGACCTCTGGGTGGAGGCACCCGCCATTGGATCCAGGACCCTCAACCTGTTAGTGGCAAATCAGGCAGGGGTAGTAGCGCCTGGGATAACGCCATCTAGGGGTTACATCTTGGAGGCTCACTGCTGGGATTGTGTGTCCTCTAGTGGCTATATTTATGAACCACTGTTAAGAAAATAATGGGTACCCCGACAGAAGTGGCTGTGCACCGGCTGGTGGAGTGGTGTACTGGGGAGGAGATTGACCACCAAAATGCTATGCTTATCCTGGACATCCCCCTGGGTATCAATACGGACACTGTACAGGGAGTAGTTTCCAAGGTGGAAGGTTTACAAAACCCTGTGGTTGTGGGTCGGCATGCTAATCTGCTCACCCACACTTTCCTGGCCCTAGTAGAGTTTAAGGATCCCATAGATAGCTCCAAAGTGCCACAGACCATTACCCCAGAGGAGCCCTCACTGCCTGGAGAGTGATAACTAAGTACAGTAAAGACCAGGAGAATGAGCCCCCACCACTGTCTGAAACTTTGAGGAGAATTTGCTAAATAGTTGCTGGGGGAAGGGAAAACTGTGGAGGACTTGAAGAAACTATTATTGCCACCTGGGGGTGTTCCTCCCCCAACACCCTCTCCACTCCAGTACCCGTAATGGTGGCTAAACCAATGCAGACTCCTATTTTTGCACCTGCCATTAGTCACGACTCTTACCGAAGGTTGAGGATCTTCTCTGGCACCCTCCCCACCCCCCAAGGGGAGGATGACTGGGAGACCTGGATAGACTATGTTGCCCCCCAAGTGCTAGAATGGCAATGCTCGGAAGCCGAAAAGCGAAAGAGGGTTAGTGAGAGCCTCCGAGGTCCTGCCCTGGCTACCATCCATGCTAAATGGGCCAGTATCCCTGAAGTGACTGCAAGGCCTATCTTGAGGCCTTGGAGAATGTGTATGGGAGCCCAGATTCTGATGAAGACCTATGGTGGAGAGTAAGAGATGCACAACAGTACAAAAGGGAGTTGTTGTTTGTGTGTATCTCGGCTGGAAAAATTGTTGCAAGAATGCCTCAGAAAGGAGTAGTTGCTGAGGATTGAACTGGACGAACCAGGCTGGACAGGATCCTTAAGTCTGCCCTTCTCAGAACTGCTGTTGCTTCAGTTACGCCTGGCAAATCAACTGGAATCCCACCCTCTGCATGATGAGTTAATGAGAGAAATTCGAGGAGTTGAGAAAAGGCGACCTCGGGAGGGACCTGCACCAATAGCTGCGGCTATGACCCGAGTGACTGAGGGTGGCCCATCAAGTGAAGTTCAGGGGCAGAGGTTGGCAGTCAATGAGTGCTCTGATAAGGAAAAGATATGCCACAATGGGGCGAACTGTTGAGAGAGATCCGGGAATTCAAAAAACAGTCCCTTTGAAGGCCACGCCTGCAAGCAGGCCCGACCTATATCCGACTGCATCTGCTATGGGGGTGGGATACCCACCCATGTATCTCCTGCTGATAACAACTCTGAACTCGATTCCTTGACCATGGAGGTGGAGAAACTGACGAGATGTCTCCAAATGCTTATCATCCCACAGACAGAGATGGCACCAAGGTTTCCATTAGTAATACCCCTGCCCTGGCTCCCAGTGTGGCGCCTCGGCCAGCTCAAACTCCAGAAAGTATGTTTTGCTATAATTGTGGGAAAGATGGGCACATGAAAGAATGCCGGTCCCAAAAGACACTGACAAAGTTGCATATAGGCTACAAGGAAGAGCTCGGAGAACAAATCAGTGGTTAAGAGGTGCACGAAATGATCCCAGTGAGGGCACCAAAATGCTAACTCACGTCCTTTGTGGCAGGTCCTTTGCCAGGCCCCTACCGCCTCTCCAGACTGGTCCAGAATAGTGGGTCCCTCCATGGAGACCACTGTAAAGGTGAATGGAGTGTCTACAAGAGCTGTGATGAGACAGTGGCTCCCAAGTGACAATTATGTTCCAGGATTGGTATCAGAAGCATTTGTCAGGCGTACCCTTACAACCATTAGAAGGACTGCATGTATGGGGGTTAAGTGAAGGCCTACCCTATTCCGGGTATATCCGAATTGGCTGTCTTTCCCCACCTCCGTGGCTGGAGTGGCGAACAAGTAGAGACCCTAGCCTTGAGTGTGTCCCCCACTGGACTGTATGATGGTGTCCCTTTGTTGATTGGAACAAATGCTCATATGTTCGGAAGGCTGGCACAGTTGTGTTATGAAAACAGGGTCAAAGACTAGTAGAGCTTTAAGAGTTCCGGCTTTAATTAAGAAGGCCTATGAGGCAGAGAGATGCTGAAAAATAGAACCAGAGGAACTGGTCGGAATTGTATGGAAGAAGGATCCTGAGTTTCTGATCATGGCGCCAAATGCCCAGTGTACCTTACAGGAGAGGTCCGTATCAGAAAGGATGTTAAGAATAAAATATTAATGTTGGATGCACAGGCGATGGAAAATTGCCAGAGGACTGCTGGTCAAGCCTGAGTATTTTGCCCGCTAGAGTCCATGCTTATGCCAGAGGGTAATGGTCCAAGTTCATAATGTGTCTGAAAGAGACATTCGAGGTAAATAGAGTTGCATCCTGGCTAATGTGCATTGTGCAGACACTGCGAGTGCTGCCTCAGCAACAGAGTTCAAGGAAGAATGACAGAGTAATGCCTGACTTGTTTGATTTCGCGACTCCGCTGCCAGCTGAATGGAAAGTGAGGATCAGTGAGAAGCTTGCCCAGAGAGACCAGGTGTTTTCTTTAAAGGAATGGGATGTGGGATGCATGCAAGGAGCTGAGCACAATATCCGACTGCATGACGAAAGACCATTCGTGAGAGGTCTCGGCGTCTGGCACCTGCTGACATAGATGATGTGAGACGGCATCTGCAAGAAATGTTAGCTGCTGGTGTAATACAAGAATCCAGAAGCCCTTATGCTTCCCCCATTGTGGTAGTGAGGAAAAAGAATGGAACAGTAAGGATGTGTGTGGATTATCGCACTGTAAACCGCGGACTATCCCTAATCAGTACACAATGCCCGCATTCAGGATGCTTTGAACTGCCTAAATGGGAGCAAGTGGTTTCTATGTGCTGGATCTCCATGAGTGGGTACTACCAGATCCCGATGGCCCCAGAGGACCGTGAGAAGACAACCTTATCTGTCCACTTGGCTACAATTCATGAGGATGCCTCAAGGATTTCAGGTGCCCCAGCCACTTTTCAATGACTGATGGAGCGCAGTGGGGGACATGAACTTACTAGAGTGCCTGGTATACCTAGATGATGTTATTGTGTTTGGCAGCTCACTGGAGGAACATGAGAGCAGATTATTTAAGGTATTGGACCGACTGGAGGACTTTGGCCTTAAACTGTCCAATGATAAGTTCAATTCTTTCAAACATCAGTAAAGTATGTGGGACACATAGTATCCACGAGGAATAGAGACCGACCCAAGTAAAGTTGAGGCCTTGACCACCTGGTCACAGCCCAAAAATCTAAAGAACTGCAAAGATTCCTGGGATTCTGTGGTTATGGCGTTTCATCAAGGACTATTCAAGAGTGATCCGTCCTTTACTTAACCTTACTCAAGGGTATCCCCAACCCACAAAAATACCAAAAGTCAGCGCCCTCAAGACTGAAAGAGTGTATTTTCATCCAAGTGAAGTATTTGGGGCCCGCTGGACTCTTGATTGTGAGACTGCTTTTCATGAGATCATATTCAACACCCATGCTCCAGTGCTGGCCTATGCCGATCAAGAAAATCTTCGTCCTGCACACTGATGCTAGCTGCAAGGGTTGGGGGCTGTGTTGTGCAAAGAGCACGAGAATGGCCTGAGACCAGTGGCCTTTGCCAGTAGAAGCCTGACCCCATCCGAAAAGAACTATCCTGTACATAAGTTAGAGTTCCTATTAAGTGGGCTATTGTTGACCAATTCCATGAGTACTTGTATGGGGCTAAAATACTAGTAAAACTGACAATAATCCTTTGACCTGTACGAGACCTCAGCTAGTTGGATGCCACTGGCCATAGGTGGCTTTCTGCATTATCTACATATGACTATGCTCTCGAATACTGAGCAGGTCTGAACCACATAGATGCTGATGCTCTCTCCGGAGGCCTGTTCCCCAGAATGATTGGGTCCGATTGGCAGAACCTGACATTCGGCACTCTGCCGGAAGTTTGACAGGGAGGAACAAATGTCCACGGACGCAGTGGACTGCATGGTGGATTGCTTGGGACCCTCTGAGAATTGCATACCTGCTGTTTATTGCCACTTTTCTGCACAGACATTGGTGCACTGCCTCAGCTGGACAATGACAGTATTCGGCGGGCTCAATCCCGCGATCCCATGATCAAAGCAGCTTTAGAAGCCCTCTATGCAGGAAAGATGTGTCCAAATTACGCCTCACTGATTTGAGAACTGCACTGTTATACAAAGAAGGTCCTAAGTTGAAACTGATCAATAAACTGTTATACAGAGAAACAGTAGACAGAGGGGACAAGTAGACAAACAACAACTAGTGCTGCCTACTGCCTTCGAGACTCAGTACTGATGTCCTTGCACAACCACATGGGGCACCTTGGTATAGACAGAACACTTGACTTGGTGAGATCCAGATTCTATTGGCTTAAGATGGGGGCTGATGTGGAGCAACACATTCCAAACTTGTAGTCGCCATAGAGGAAAGCTTTCCCCAGAGGCTGCCCCTTGTTAACATCACCACCAGTGCACCCATGGAGCTGGTCTGTATTGATTTTCTGAGTTTGAGTCAGGTCAAAGAAATATCAGTAATGTGCTGGTGGTCACTGACCATTTCACGAGATATGCCCAAGCTTCCCCACCAAAGACCAGAAAGCATCCACTGTGGCCAAAGTACTTGTAGAAAACTTTTTGTTCACTATGGGTTCCACAAAGAATCCATTCTGATCAAGGGAGAGACTTTGAGAGTCGTCTGATCAAAGAGATGCTTTCTCTGTGGGGAGGCAAAGTCCAGAACCACTCCTTACCACTCCCAGGGGGACCCACAGCCTGAATGCTTCAACCGCACTTTGCTAGATATGCTAGGCACCCTGCACCCAAAGGACAAGTCCTAGATGGAGCCAACAAATTAGCACCCTGGTACATGCTTATAACTGCACCAAAAGTGATGCCACTGGGTTCTCCCCTACCACCTGATGTTTGGAAGAGAAGCTTGACTACCGGTAGATGTGTGTTTTGGGGTCTCTCCTGATGGGTTCAAGCTGACAACTATTTACAGTATGTGCAAAGTTAAAGGCCCAGCTAACTCCATGCATCTAACTGGCTCAAACCATGGCTGCCAAAAGAAATCTAGCCAACAAAGAAAGGTATGATAAAAGGTGAAAGCACAGGAACTCCAGGAGGGAGATCGGTAGTGCCAAGAAATCTGGGACTGCATGGCAAACACAAGATTGCTGACAGATGGCACCATCTCCCTCACATTGTGTGGGCAAACTAGATGATCTGCCAGTGTACAAAGTAAGGCCTGAGAACAATTCAAAGATGTAAAAACAATGCATAGAAATCATTTACTGCCCATTGGACAAATCCTGATTGAGTCTGAGCCCCCAGAAGATGCCCCTCTGGACCAGTGACTAGAGCTGCTGAAAAAGATCAAGGAAGTCTGCACCTACAGAAGCAGAGTTAAGTGTTCCCCTGCACAAGTCCCAGTTGAGCATGACTGTCAGTCCATATCAGAAGAAAGTGAGAGTGACTTTGAATACTATCCTTCTTACGAACTGAGTCAATTGTTTCGGGGCAATCCCCTAGTCAATATTGGAGACAAAGCTGGGCCTTCTGGACTGTCTAAGCCCCCAGCTTCGTCCCTGGAGCCAATGCTCCCAGAAAGTGAAGTGCAAAGCATCAGATCAGATGAAATGGAATCATTGTGCATGGTTGAACTGTTTCAGCTTCAGGGAGGAAAATGATGGATTGGGTCCAGACTGGTGATACATCAGAACAAGAAGAGTATTTTGAGGCCCTGACAGTCCACTGCCAGTGTCCGAAAGCTCTCCATGCGAGCCAATTGTTGTGGACTCAGAAACTGTAACTCCTGGAGCTGAAAGTGCCCCAGCCTCTAGCCTCTCCACCCCCATGGAGACTCCCCTGACAAGTGAGGATAATGCTGAAAATGAGGCTCAGAGTGCAGAGACTGTAACAGTTCCCCTAGAAAGACTGGTCGAGCTGTAAAGCCTGTGGTGCACCTCAGTTATGATTCCCTTGGGAGGCCTGTGGACTTGCCTCTCAATGTTGTCCATAAAGGAGTGTATGTGTCCCCGAGCTCATTGCCCAAACTGAGGCCAGTGCTAACTCCAAGTTACTTGTGTTGCCCTCTAAGTATGGTGCCTTGCCCCATCCAGCCCAAAGGTAACTGATAGGGAAGGGCCCCTCTCTTCAGGTTTCATGTACAAGAGGTAATAACTTGAGTTATGGTACAATGTGCATGTAATACTGTGTAAAGAGTGACGACTGCAATGTTTCAGAAATGTGTTCTTGGTAAAATGATATATTGACTGATGATTACATGTGTGAGCCTAATGCAAATGTATATGGTTGCAGTTAAACTTATGTACTTGCTTGACTGGACGCAAGCTTTCCCAGGCTTAGGAAGGTGTAACCCCCTGCAAATGGGGGTCCCAAAAGACTTCCAGGAGCTTGCTTGAATGCTCCAAGCCTGAATGGTGTTTGGCATTTAAGCCATTAATCAGTGAGTGTTTTAGAGCCTCTGGTACTGTCTCTTTAAGAGCTGTCTGCTTGCAGACATAATTAGTTTGTATGGGGACTGTGCTTCTCTGTTTGAGTACCACTCGAGCTGCTGCCAATTCACTCTATTTTTGCAGTCACTAGGAGTGCAAAGGAACCTATCTGAAAGATGTAACTGTTTGCCAGAAATCATGTAGAGTAATAATGAAAATACAGTTTGTCTAACCTGCTTTCTTTGCAGTCAGAACTGTGTCTGCCTAGTTCCCCATTCTGGTTTTGAACTGCTGAACTGGACCAATCAGTGTGGTAAGCTAGCTCTAAAATGGTGCCTTGACTGAATCAGAACTTGGACTCATAATCTGAGCCAGCCACAAGAGGATTGCATGGGCAGTGACTCTGGGAGATGTAGTTTAGACTAGGCGCTTTTGGACCAACAGCAGCAGTCTATTGTGAGTGACAGCCAATCCAGTCAAGAACTGGGAGGAACTCAAAGAAGTGCCCGGTTTTGTCTGTTGGAGTTTCAGTTTAACCCGGCAGTGAAGGGGAAAGAAACCCTATGCTCCTTCAGTGCACAGTTTCAGTCAAAAAACGTGTGTAAGGCCCAGAGTTCCGGTCTGCAGCTTGTGTAACTGCTTGTTAGGACTGAATCCGTCCTGTGAAAAGAATCAAAGGATCTCTGAAGAGTAGAAACCAGGCTCACCCTGTAGAAGACTGGAGAAATTGTTGAATTGCACTGGTCTGTCAGGAACTTGAATCTGCTGTGTGTTCTCCTGGGTATTGTGCAGTAATTGCGATCGGGATAGAGAAGCAGCCTGCCTGGTATAGTACTTTCTTTTTACCATATAAATGTGTGAAGAGTCTCGTGGAGCTCAAAAGTAGCCCTGCTGACGTTGAAGGACCCTATCTTGTTTGGAGGTCGTGAGTACTAATTCAGGGTCGCTCCCTGTTGAATTGCCACATTAAATCCAAATGGAATCACTGTACTGCTGACTGTTTAAGCTAATTTTTCTTTTCACTGTGTGAAAGGGCCCCTACCAGCTGCCACGGTTTGGACTAGCCACTAGGGCTTGGGTACCCAGGGACAGTAACTGGTAGTGATAGGCCTGTGCACAGAGCCATAGGTAGATAGTAAAGTGATAAGCTAATTAACCTGATTTCCTGTCCTTGTTATATCCCTAAATAAATCAGAGCTGCTTGTTTCAGCAAAGTTATACTGCCTGAGGTATTTGTCTATGTTAAAGTACTGTACTGTGATTGTTGCACTGTATCTTATTTCACAGGAGGTCCCAGTGCCGGAACCAGACCTGGGGGTAAGTGTATACTGTGAAGGTAATTCTGATATATTGTGTGGGCCACTAGTGGGAAGAAAGGGGGGTTGCAGTGTCCCAGAGGGCTGTGACCAAGTTAGTTTAACTATTGCAAACCCTGACCTCTGGGTGGAGGCACGCCATTGGATCCAGGACCTCAACCTGTTAGTGGCAAATCAGGCAGGGGTAGTAGCCCCTGGGATAACGCCATCTAGGGGTTACACAAGCACAACAAGAAAGCTGAGAATAGAGGAATTTAACGGATGGCCAAGAACCTGGTGTTGTGCTAAAGGGTATGGGCTGTTGGGAGGGTGGGAGGGACCTGGGAGGACAGTAGTCTCTATGCCAAGGACAGACTACACTTGAGTGAGGAGGGAAAGAAAGTGTTGAAACAGAGGATGGATGAGTACATAGAGGAAGTTGGGAATTTAAACTAGGAGTGGGGGGTGGCAGTTGGGGAAGAGATATGCAGAGACCACAGGTTGGGAAACCATATGAGCTTACCCCCCATAACAGTGACAAAGGACAAATGGCAAGTACTGTTGGTGATGCTAGGAAACGAGGGCAGGATGGGAGGGGGGAAGGGTGGAAGGTGGTTACCCTTAATGCTAGGAGCCTTGGGAGGAAAACTGCAGAGTTACAGGTTCTCATGGCAGAGGGAGAGGTGGACATTGCAGCCATCACAGAAACATGGGCCACCCAATACAATGACTGGGACCTGTCTGTACCAGGGTACAGGTTATTTCGTATGGACAGGGTGATTGGGAAAGGAGGGGGGGTGGCACTATATGTGAAGGAAGGACTGAAGTGTGTAAGGGAGGAAGGGGAGGAGGGTAGTGAGGAGTCACTTTGGATACAAATCCAGGATTCCAAGAATAGGATTCTTAGAATGGGAGTGGTGTACAGGCCACCATCTCAGATGGAGGAGTTAGACAGGGAACTCAAGGGACAGATCAGGAGGACCTGCGAGAAGGGTAGTGATGATTGTGGGGACTTCAACATGCCAGGAGTGGACTGGAGCACCCCAACAACCAGGAACAGAAGGGAGCAGGTACTGCTGGATGCCTCCAGGACAGCTTCCTGCTGCAAATGGTCAGTGAACCAGCCAGGTTAGGGAATACCCTTGACCTTGTGCTGGCAAATGGGGACTTTGTGAGAGAACTTACAGTGGAGGAACCGCTGTCAGGGAGTGACCACCACTCAGTATGGCTCACATTGGATATGGGCAAGGAAGGAGTAGAATCTGGCACAATAGTGTTGGACTTCAGGAGGCCGACTTTGGGAGGATGGTGGAAGTGGTAAAAGGGTACCTGGCCAGAATTAAATCTTGTATGGACACTAACCAGAGGTGGGAGCTCATAAAGCTGGGGATAGTGGAGGAAACCAAAACCTGCTGCAATGCCCAGAGCAAGAAGGCTAGGGCTAAGAAACCAATCTGGTTGAGCAAGGAGGTCATGGAAAAGGTAAGGAGAAAAAGAGCTGCCTTTAGGAAGTACAAGAAAACAGGAGGGGGGGGACAGGGAGGAGTACTTGACAGAATCGAAGGAGGTGACAAGGGCAGTAAGGGGAGCCAAAGCATCTACGGAACTCAGGCTGGCACAAGGCATTAAGAAGGGGGAGAAGGACTTCTTTAAGTACATCAGGGAGAAAAGGAGCTGTAAAGACCACATAGTAAGGATTAGGAAGGAGGGGGTTGGGTGGAAGCAGGGTGCGATAAGGCGGAAGCACTAAATGAGTACTTCTGCTCAGTATTTACTAAAGAGAAGAGGGGGGTGACACCCAAGGTGGGAGAAATGGCAGAAGCAGGGTGGAAGTGGTGACAGATGGGGAAATCATGGAGAGCAGAGTTTGAGAGGGTTTGAAGGCACTGAGGGTGGACAAGGCGCCAGGCCCAGATGGCATCCACCCCAGGGTACTGAAGGAGCTGGCAGAGGTCCTTGCAGGACCTTTGGCAGACCTATTTAATGCCTCACTACATTCGGTGTGTACCTCAGGACTGGAGGATGGCTCATGCGGTGCCCCTCCACAAGAGTGGCCCCAAGGATGAACCGGGAAACTACAGACCAGTGAGCCTTACATCCATCGTGGGTAAGCTAATGGAGACTATCCTGAAGGAGAGGCTGGTGGCCCTCCTAGAGGCCAAAGGACTACAGGACAGCAGACAGCATGGCTTCATATGTGGCAGATCCTGCCAAACCAACCTGGTCGAGTTCTATGACTGGGTAACTAGGCAACTGGACAGGGGCCATGCAGTGGATGTCCTGTATCTGGACTTCAGTAAGGCATTCGACTCAGTGCCACATGGAAGGCTGGGAAGGAAGTTAGTAGGCACAGAGGTGGGTGCAAAGCTGGTGAGATGGGTAGGAAACTGGCTGCAGGGAAGGCAACAGAGGGTGGTGGTGGGTGGGGAGCTCTCACACCCAAGGGCAGTGACGAGCGCTGTTCCACAGGGTTCAGTGTTAGGATCAGTGTTGTTTGGGATATTCATTGTAGACATATCATGGGACATCAAGAGCAAGATCAGTCTGTTTGCTGATGATACCAAGGTAGGCGCGGTGGTGGATGACCTAGGGGGATGGCAGGCATTGCAGAATGATCTGGCAAAGCTTGAAACCTGGTCAGACACCTGGCAACTGGGCTTTAATGCCAAAAAGTGCAAGGTGCTGCATTTTGGGATGAAGAACCCAAGGAGGAATTACCAGCTGGGGGGCTGCAGCTAGCCCAGACAGAGGAGGAGAAGGATCTGGGTGTGCTCATCACAGGTCAATGAACAACTCGGCACAATGTAGGAAGGCAGCTGCAAAGGCCAACAAAATGCTGGGTTGTATTGCAAGGGGTGTATCCTCGAGGAGGGAGGAGGTGATTCTGCCACTGTATAGGTCATTAGTTAGACCACACCTGGAGTACTGCGTGCAGTACTGGCGTCCGTATCTGAAGAGGGCCATTAAGCTACTGGAGGGGGTGCAGCGCAGAGCGACAAAGATGATCAAGGGGCTGGGGGACTTATCATAAGAGAGGAGGTTGAAGGAGTTGAACATGTACTCACTGGAGGAGAGGAGAGGAGAGACAGGGGTGACATGATTGAAACCTTTAAATACATGAAAGGAATAAACAAGACGGGTACAGAGGGGCTGTTCAAAGTAAGGGAGGGGAGGGCCACCAGAGGCCATGATATGAGACTGGAGCGAGGAAGGTTCAGGAGGGCGATGAGGAGACACTTTTTTACAGAGAGGGTGGTGGCTGGGTGGAATGCGTTACCTGCTGAAGTGGTATGCAGTAGAACAGTGGACTGCTTCAAACAAGGATGGGACAGGACAAGGGGGAGGGTTAATGAAGGGGAAGGGTGGAAGGGAGGGGCAGCTGCAGAATAAGGGGTGCTAGCTGCACATTCGAGCAGACTTGATAGACCTCTAGGCCTTTATCTGCTGGCAAATTTCGTATGTTCGTATTGCAGAACATGGAATTGCAGTTGGTGATGGTCCCTGTTTGTTTCATTCAAATGTGTTCCCATAGCATTTTGTTGCATTTTTAGATTTTATTGTTACAATATGCTTCTGAATTTATTTTGACCATTCTAATTGTTCAGCCAACATACACTCTGAGACAGAGACACCAATCTGCATATCCATGCTAGGACCTCATTATAAATGAGCTTTGCTCAGTACAGCATCTTCCTGACAAAACAAATAAATATGAAATACAGTTGGAAAACTGATGTCATTCAGATTCTCTTGCCCAGGGAGTGACAAAACATTTTCTGTAGTGGCATGCTGCTAAATGTGCCTGAAGATAACCATTGTATTTCTAGTGCACCTACCCAGTAAACCAAAACTAACTAAATAAATATGCTATAGATCAAGCATTTAGAGAAGTCTGCCAGCCTCCAATGCCACCAAGTCTTTGGTGTTTCAGATTAACAGTGATGCTATACTATATGGTTACCAGGTTTGTACCCTAATTAAAGCTAATATGGGTTTGCGGGCCAATCAACGTAGAAATAGCAGGGTCACTGGAGAGAACAGATTGTTGAGTTTGACAGCCTAAACTGGATCTGTGCCACAGCGGGGGTTTAGGAACACTGCCAAGCCCACTGGGAGGGAGCCCTGGGGGAGATGGTTGGCAGTAAGTCCCAGTGGAGGTCGGGGTAACAGGGCTGGGGTGCTCAGCAAATGGGGCATGACCAGAAAGGGATAAATGGAAACAGATAAAAACATTAGCTGTTTGCTTTAGCTGCCATTTTCAGTCTGACCTGTACAATTTGCTGAACTGTACTATAATGTAGAGCATACAGAGTCACCGTACTAAAATGTCCACTCGCTGGGCTGGTGTATAGGAGACAACAATACAACAGAACAGTAATTATGAATTGAAATACCATATTGCCCTACACTAAATGGACTAAACATCAATGCAATGTGAGATGTGAGTACCTATACTGTTATTGTGGAGGCGGTGGGGGGAGATGAAGTTGTGAACTTGAGGGAAGAAGTGATTGTGGTAGGCAGGAATAACTGACTTCTTTCTATTCCAGGCACCGTCTTATAATGGACAAAGGAGGAATGCACAGAGTAGTCTATACTAAGCAGGCTCTACTGGACAGGCTATGAGCAGTGGGCAGGAGAGGGATGGAGCTAAATTGCACTGATAGAAATACCTGAAAGGAAATAATATATTTTAAAAAATCAGAGCATGAGAGAGAGATAAGGGCTGGAGCAGTAGCAATAGCAGGGCCTGGCAGGAAGTTGTGGGCATTGGGCAGGGGGGCTAGAGCTAAACTGCACTAAAACAATGCATGAAAATGATATCTTAAACAAAAAGAGCGAGATGGAGATTGGAGCAGTAGAAGGGGGCAAGAGATGCATTTCTTAAATGAGCGTTGCCTCTGAGGCAGTACTTTACTGTTGCCCTTATTCTTTCTCACATATAAGTGCCTTTCACTAAATATTTACTATTCTAGTTCTATGCCACCATGGATCACCACTCTAGTGAAATTCTCACAAAAGAAAACTGAGGGGATCTTGTCTGCATTGAAACTCAGTCTCTTGTTTATTAGGCTGTAGACCTTTCCACTAGCTGTAGACAAGGCCCCGATTTTTCTGCAGCAGTTTGGATCTAAATTCTGTGGCAAGCCCCCCTGTTGCCACAGAACTTCTGTAGCATTAGTTTCCTATTTCTGTGGAAATTCTGTGGTGTCAGTTGAGGGTCTTCAGTAGCAGTCAGCATCCCCCCCAATGCCAATGTAACCCCTAGGTGGCACTATCCCAAGGGCCACTACCCCTGCCTGTTTGACTACGAACAGGTTGAGGGGCCTAGGTTCTGTGACGGGTGCCTCCACCCAGAGGTCAGGGTTTGTACTGGTTGGTCGAGTTTGGTCACAGCCCTCTGGGACACTGAGACCCCCTTTTGTTCCCTCTAATGGTCCACAAGATATACAAGGATGGCAATACCAATACCCCACATGTACACTATATCCAATCATAACGTACCACTTACCCTCGAGACCGATTCTGCAGTTCGTCTCAGAGGATACTCTGTGAAATAAGGTTGGTCAGTTTACACAAAATAATGCAATGCCTACTATATAGGTACTGACACTCTAAACAGGTTAAAGTCAATAACAACCAATCTGGTTTATTTAGGGGAGAGAAACACAGGGAGGGAGAGATCAAAGCTGATTGACAGAAATAAATCACAGTACTGTGCACTCATACAAAGTCATAAAAGTCACACTCTGGGCACCCAGGTTGAGGGGCTAGCCAGGTCTGTTGCCCGAGGTTGGCCGGCAGGTGCAGATGGAAAGGGCCCTGTAAGAGAGATATGCACAATACCCAATTATATATCTGGAGCCGGATGGCTAAGTCCTTGAGGAAATGAAAGAAAAGAAAATCAGGTGAAACACTGGTGATTGTTAACAGGTCGCTGGGAATGCCCTGATTTGTACTCACGCTACCCCACGCTGATGAAACCTGGCACAGATGGTGGTTCTGGATTGCCAGACACACAAGTAGGTAGATGAGATTCTACCGCTCAGGCCACATTGCCTTGATCAGCAGATGGATTCAGTCCAAACACATTCAGCTCAACATGCAGCTTACACTGCGCGGTGACAAGAGAACCAGAATAGCTGTTCTTCACACACATTCAACACAATTATATGTAAAGGAAATTACTATACCAGGCAGCTGCTTTCAGGTCCCAACACACTTACTGCAAATACCAGGGAGTTCACATGGCATCTTCAATTCCTGACAGACCGAGCGCGATTCAGTAACTTCTCCAGTCTTCTACAGGCTGAGTCTGGTTTCCACTCTTTCAGCCTTCCTTCCTTCCTTTTGGTACTCAGTCCGATTCGAGTTGGCAACAGCAACGGCCCGACTTTAGGCCTCTCACACACTTCCCGCGTGAAACTATACAATGCAGAAGCACAGAGCTCCTTCTCTCCTTACGGTCACAACGAATCTGACCTCCCAGTCACAAGGCAGAGCATTGTCTTTGGGCGTCACCCAATCCAATTGGTGGACTCAGCTGTCAATCACTCAGACACTCTCTCCATTGGTGCAAATAGGTGCCAAGGTCCAGAACTTCACTTCCCAGAATTACTAGCTATACCTCCTTATTGTAAGCCGGCTCCCAGGAGAGTCTGAATTCTGGTTGGTCCTAACAGACTCAATTTTAAAGGTCCCCCCACACTGTTTGGACCCATTCAGCAGTTCAGGTCCGAAATGGAGGGGCAAAACACACAGAGTCCCAGCTGCAAGAAAGGCAGGTTAGTCAAACTGCACTTTTACTAACACTCTAACTGGTTTCAGGCAAACAGTTACATCTTTCATTTAGGCTCCCTCTACGCTCTTAGTGACTGCAGATTTCCCCACAGTTCAGGTGGGATTCGAGCAGAGAAACACTAGCCCCCTTAGGAAACAGTAATCATGTCTGCAAGCAGACAGCTCTTAAAGAGACAGTATGAGGAGGCTCTACTAGCACACACAGTGCCATTCTTAATGGCTTAATCGCCGAATGCCAGCAGGCAGGGGAACACCTAGGCAAGCTCCACGGAGGCTTTTTAGGAACCCCCATTTGAAGGGGGTTACACCAAGCACCCATGCAAGGGAAAAATTTTACTTTCTGAGCTGGGACCTACAAACCAAAAAAGGCTGTCAATTAACTCCTGAGTTCTTAGTATTAGAAAGTAAACAATCCAGTCCATCCATCTCAACCCCACCACCCTCTCCACCCCAGCCCGAGAGTAACCACGGTATCACCTTCCCCTCCAGCCCGAGAGTAAACAGGGTATCACCCTCCCCACCGCAGCTCGAGAGTCCCCAGGTTATCACCCTCCCCACCCCAGCCCAAGTGTCCCCAGGGTATCACCTCCCACCCCAGCCTGAGAGTCCCCAGGGTATTACCCTCTCCACCCCAGCCTGAGAGTCCCCAGGGTATCACCCTTCCCACCCCAGCCTGAGAGTACCCAGGGTATCACCCTCTCCACCCAGCCTGAGAGTCCCCAGAATTTTACCCTCCCCACCCCAGCCCGAGAGTCCCCAGGGTATCACCTTCCCCACTCCAGCGTGAAAGTCATCAGGTTATCACCCTCCCCACCCCAGCCTGAGAGTTCCTAGGGTATCACCCTCCCCATCCCAGCCCTAGAGTCCTCAGGTATCACCTTCCCCACCCCAGCCTGAGAGTAACCAGGGTATCACCTCTCCACCCCAGCCTGAGTGTCCCCAGAATATCACCCTCCCCACCCCAGCCTTTGAGTCCCCAGGTTATCACCCTCCCCACCCCAGCCTGAGGTCTCAAGGGTATCACCCTCCCACAACAGCCTGAGAGTCCCCAGGGTATCACCCTCCCACCCCAGCCTGAGAGTCCCTAGGGTATCACCCTCTCCACCCCAGCCTGAGAGTCCCCATGGTATCACCCTCCCCACTCCAGGTTGAGAGTCCCCAGGGTATCATCCTCCCCACCCCAGCCTGAGATTCTCAGGGTATCACCCTCTCACAACAGCCTGAGAGTCCCCAGGGTATCACCCTCCCACCCCAGCCTGAGAATCCCCAAGGTATCATCCTCCCCACCCCAGCCTGAGAGTCCCCAGGGTCACCAAATTTGAGTAATATTTTTAGTGGCTACCACACTGCACAGCAATCCTCATCCTTCTAGCTTTACCACTGAGCCAGAATACCACTTTCTCATTCCACTAGTGCATTGTGCAGCTGTGCTTAAAGTATGTTCAGGGCAAGAAACCAGAATTCAGGCCCAGCAGTGAAATTAAAAGGATGGAGATTTCTGCACAGTATATTTGTACTTCAAATAAAGGGACTCAAGGAGGTTCTCAGGGTGGGGTAGGGAGGAGGGAGGGTGGTGGGGCTGAGCTGGGTGGGGGATTTACCTGTTTGATTTTTAAGATAAAGTCCTAGCAGACAAACTAATGAGCAGGGGCTGTTCCAAAATGCTTTTCAGATTTTTGTTTTCAAATTCCACAGATTTCCAAAAAGCATTCTACAGAATTTAATATAAACCTCAGAAAAGTTTTCCGAGGTTTATATGATCCATGGAATACTTTTTCTTGGTTAACTAATATAGACTGCAGATTTGCTTTACTCAGTTTATACTGACTCTTTATATTTATTTATTTACTAATGTATGTATGTATGTATTGACGTATTTATTTATGTATTAATTTGTGCATTTATTTATTTATTATGTCTTTATTTATTTATTTATTTATTTATTTATTTATTTATTTATGCTTGAGCTTCTCATCCGCTGGCCCCCATTGGGCCAGTCTACTCACATTTAGCCCTGCCACGCACCCCGGGACTAACCTTATTCTCAAACACCCTGAGATTATGCTCCAGGGGCAGGGCCACCTGGAGGCCCTTCCCCTAACAGAGACTGAATAGTAAAATGGAAGCGAGAGCTCGGTTGGTGGTTTGGGTTCTGCGGATATCATCATGCAATGGCAGATCCTCCATTTTCCTATTTTCTCCCCAGGAGGCATGTCATTCAATAATGTTGGGGCAGGATGCCAAATGTCTGACACACGTGCCAAACATAGTCAGTCACAGCTGTCATATCCCAGGCTACCACAATGGGTTAACTGAACACCTGTAACTTCTCCCCCCTCCCTGGAGGAAAGCAGTCCATATAATACTAAATCCTGTGCCCCCAGCTGGTCCTCCAACTTTCTAGACTCGTTCCCGAACCCAGGTCATCGGCATCTGGAGTGGTAGTGGTACTGCTGCATCAGCATGCAGGCTAGACACTGACTCTTCAGTATAAACTGCTGAATCATATTCTGCATTTCACATAAACTGCAGAATGATATTCTGCAGTTCATGTAAACAGCGGAATAATATTCTGCAGTTCACATAAACTGCAGGACATTCTGCAGGTCATGTAAACCACATAATATTATTCCACGGTTTACACTAAGTTCTGCAGAAATCTCCGAGGCCGTGGAATTGTGGAAAAATCAGGGCCTTGACTGTATAGATTAAAGTCCTGCCTAGAAAGCATATGCCCCCCCCTGCAATCAGGAAACCAATGGGGACCCACTGGAACATGTCCAGCAGTTCAGGTACCGGGCATCACACTTGACTCTTCACTTTTGTATGCCCAACACATCAATAACACAGCAAAGGTGATTAATACAGGAATAAGGATCCTATACAGGTGTAGACACTGCCTAACACATGAAGCATTGAACATGGCTATCAACAGCTTGATAGTCTCCCTCGTCGACTATGGCCTGGCAATCTGGCAGGTTAGCAACATACACAGCCCAAAACCACATCATCACTGCACTAAACAAGGTAGGCCAACTGCTCACAGGTGCAGAAAGACTAATGCACACCTGTGAGGTCTACACCCAGGCAGGTTGGCTACAACTGAAGGACAAAATAAACTACCAAACATGCCTCATGGCTAAGAAATGATCCCCCAACCAACTACCCACAGAGGTCCAGAACCTCCTAACTCCACACTCAAGCACCTGACCCACAAGGAACTCCTCCACTCAGACCTACAAAGTTCCCAGATGCTGCACAGCCCTGACACAACCTGCCTTTTACTATCATGCTCCACTATGGACTAATGCCTTACCTCCTGATGTTATCAATGCCACATCTACTTGGATCATTCAAATGCACACTCCAGCAGCATCTAGTAAAATCTAATAAATGTGACTGCTACAGTACCATTAGCACCCTCCCGGAGCATCAACCAACTATCTGCACTTAACTCCTGACAACTCATTAGGTTAAGGAACCCCAGTCCCAGCATTGTAGGTTACACCTACCCCCCCAGTCATGACATCGCTCCCACTTCCCTACCCCCTCAGATGCTCCCAACTACCTTACTCCTTCCATCCATGGTTGCAACCTCTCCTTCATCTCACCTCTGAGAGCTTCCAAGTAGGGTGTTAACCTCTGACACCAGCTAGCTGCTATACTGCCTAAGCTGTTTAATGTTGTTGTACCCGGTAACTTGCCTGTGCCATATGTAACCCTGTCATCAATATTGTATTGTATTGTCTATGTAACTGACATGGAACCTATAAATGAGCATCTGCTCACTGGTGTAATCCAAGACCTCAATAAATAAATAAAATGAATAAAAAGGAAACAACACTATCCATAATGTCTGAGTCAGAGGCAGATCTGCCTTGAAGGCAATGTTCATTTAAGAAATGTGTCTCTTGCATAGCAGGGCCTGGATGTAGGCATTGGGCAAGTAACTTGAAGATGACAGGTGGGGAGGGGTGTTAGGAGAATAGCATTTGTACTGGGGGTGCAGGACTGGATGGATTCCTTGAAGGACTGGGAGTGGAGGTCAAACTAGAGCCTAAAATCACATTTGGGGCTATAATAAATAACAAGCATTTGTCAATGCCGAATGTTTGCTTGCTGGTATTAACACTGGAAATGCAGGAGTTAGACAGATGTAGAATAGGAATGGCAGTGAAGTATTGAAGTTCACGCCAACCCCACCTCCATCCTGTAGAGATGGGCAGGCATGGGGTAAGTGTTTGGGTTATCGGCCATGACGGGCATGCCATGTCACGTCACCCTATTCTGCAGACAGTGACACATGTTGAGGTGTGCCTTAGGATGTTTGGCTTTACAGTCACCTCATTCCATAAGGACATATGCTGACATGGGTGCAGCATAGGAGATGGGGTGAAGTCTGGGGCTGAAGAGTCCAAGGTACACCTCGATGTCTGTTAGTGGCTAGAGGTGGGGGTGGGATGGCATGAGCAGTACAGTCAACAATCCAAAGGCACACCCCGATGCCTGTCAGTCTGTACAGGGTAGGGTGTTATGGTTAGAAACCCTGATGCCTCAGGCCTTTGTTGGTATTTATACTATAAATTTTCAATATGGCATTTTTGTGATCCTACCTATGAAGAGTGGCAGTGTAATTATGTCAATGTGTCCCGAACATTGATTTCCAACAGCAACAGTGCCATTCTGTGTCACATGAACAAAAACACTGATCGGGCAGGATGTGAAGAATGACAGCTGTACCGTCCACAGGGAAGTGTGAAGAGATGGCAATGCTGAACAGCTGTACTGGAAATGTAAAAAATGCTCGCACATCAGAGCATATGGTACATGGAAACTGCGCAATGCATGTGCATTACACAGTCATTTTATCGATGTTCATCACCAAATTTTCAACATAGGCATTGTAGGACCTCTGCTCATGAACAGTGTCACTGTGATTTTCTTGATGTGTTCTGAACACTGATTTCCCACAGCAACCACGCTATTTTGTGCCAGAAGTGCAAAAACACATTTAGGCCAGGATGTGAAAAATGACAGGTGTACTGTTCATAAGGAGGTGCGGAAAAATGACAATGTTGAAAAGCCAGGGTGAACTTATTACAAATGTACAAAGTTACGAGCGTGACTGGAAACTGTGTAATGCATGCTTGTAACACAGTCATTTTATGGAGTTTCATCACCAAATTTTCAACATAGGCATTTTACAGCCTCTGCTAATGAACAGTGTCACTGTGATTTTCTTAATGTGCCCCCAACACTGATTTCCCACAGCCACCGCCCTACTCTGCACTGCAAGTGCAAAAACACATTTCGGCCAGGATGTGAAAAATGACAGCTGTACTGTTCATAAGGAGGTGTGGAAAAATGGCAATGTTGAAAATCTGGAGTGAAAATATTGTAAATGTGCGAAGTTATGAGCATGCGCGGAAACTGCACAACACAGCTCATAGCACAGTCATTTTACAGACTTTTGTCACCAGATTTTCAGCATAGGCATTTTAGGACCTCTGCTAATGAACAGTGTCACTGTCATTTTTGTAATGTGTCCCGAACACAGATTTCCCACAGCGACCACGCTATTCTGTGACACAAGTGCAAAAACACATTTCACCCAGGATGTGAAAAATGACAGCTGTACTGTTCATAAGGAGGTGTGGAAAAAATGGCAATGTTGAAAATCTGGACTTAAAATATTGCAAATTCATGAAGTTATGAGCGTGCGTAGCAACTGCACAATGCACGCTCGTAAAACAGTCATTTTTTGGACTTTTTCCACCAAATTTACATCATACACTTTTTGAGAGCCCACCTCATGAACACTGGCACTGTCATTTCATTAATTGGTCCAGAAAGGTGATTCTGCACAGTGACCACGAAATCACCTTTCAGGACCTATTAACGCCATGACAGTGACTGAATTCATGAGGAGGGATCCCAAAAATCCCATGTTGAAAATATGGTGCCAGAATTCCAAAAAATGCCTGAGACATGCAAAAAAGTTGAAAAGAAACCCTATTTATGCCATTATACAGCTTACCAGCATTCACGGTCGGCTTTGAAGAGTGTTCCCGGTCCACCGAAGATCATTGTGCCAGACTTTGGAGGTAAGTATGGGGTGTGAGGGGTGTGGGGAGGCAAGGTGTGCAGTGGTGGGCGCGGGTTGTGAGGGGGGCCAGGGAGACTGCGAGGGACAGTTTTTTTTTTTACAGGTTTTACAAAAAAAAACACATCTCGGGACAGTTTTTTCTTTGCAGGTGCATTGGGCATGCTGGGGTGGGCTTCCAGCATGCCACCTGAATATTTTTTTGGGGGGCTGTAGCCACCCCATTGGCACAAAAGTGGGGGGTGCAAGAGCTGAGGGGGATTGGGCACCCCCTCGGACTCTCCTGTTACTCTTTGGGGGGCTGATGCCAACGGGAAGTGGACTCCCCCATCAGCACATCAAACAGGGAGGGGGAACATACTGCTGACGGGGAGTGTGCTCCCCCATCGGCAAGTCAGATAGCACTGGGGATGGATGCCGATGGGGATTGGGGCACCCATCGCCAAAAACACACTTCTGTGGGGAGCTGCACATGCTGTCGAGGGGGATTGGGCACCCCATCGGCACTGGGGCCAATTTCATATTGTCTGTGAACATGATGGCAAGGTGCCGCCATGTTCACAAGCAATATTACACTAGCAACGTTCCGCCCAGCAATGACGAGTCACTCCCTTATTGCAGTGACTCGCTGATGCTGCAATGACGAGGCGGCCTGTGATTGCTGCAGTGAAAATGTTAAAAGTTGGTGCCTCTTCTGGAAGCCAGTGTCATCAGCACACTGTACCTCCATTGGTGCACCACGGCCAAGCCCCCAAATGCAATGCTTCTGTTGGCTGCCTCACTGCCGCGCCCCCTGAACCCGCTTCTCTCCTAAGCTGTCACAAGTTTGTTGCGCATGAGTGCTAGCAAACATAAAAAGATTAGAGTACTTTGTGTGGGACAGAAACATACAAACATATAATTTCTCTTCAGAAAAGAATTGCTTGGCCCACCCAGTCTGCCCATTTTTCCTTACCTACAGTATCACTGTAGACCCAGTGCATACTGAGTTCCTTTAGCATTTGTATATGGTGGCTGTGCTGTGCTAGCTGCACGCTACACATAGAGAGCACCTTAGTTTTATTTTATTTTGGATTTTATTTGTTTTTATTCATTATTTAGTTGTTTATTTCTCTAAGTTTTTGTTTTTTAGTTTTACTCCCTTACCTCTGCCCTATACAATTACCTTTCCCTCAGCTGTTCCTGTTTTAACCCACCCTAATACCTATTTCCAGTTTCCGCCTTCCTACCATGACCCTCCCCCCCGGCAGGGTTCTCAACATCCTGAAGGGGAAAATCAGGAAATGGCTACCCCTTCTCTTCATATTCAGTTCTTGCCACTCCCCCTCTCTTCTCCACCTGCCCTTCTGGGTCACTAGTGTGCACAACCTGACCCCATCCTTTTTACTCCAACAGCACTTGCGTACTACCATTTTTTTTTTTTTTTTTTAGTTGTTTAACCAAGAGTAGCACACTAAGCTGAAAGCTTTTTTACAAGTGCAACCTGGGAGCACAGGGAAGTTAAGTGACTTGCTCAGGGTCACACAGTATGCAAGTGGAAGCTGTGGGATTCAAACCCAGGTCTGGTCTGCTGGATGTCACCAGATTTGCAGCTGAGAGCCTTAAACCATTGCGCTGTACTGCCTCCCTAACCTTGAGCCTGCTCCTGGTACACTCATGTACTATAAATGATTCTATCACATTATTACTGTTTTGTACGTTTATATGTTCTCTTGTATGATTTTGGACATGTATTGTAATTTACTCAATGTTCCACTACTGTTAATTGTACAATACCTTGTGTTCCAACTGTTGCACAATCATACAGTGTTGTATTGTTTGTACTACCCACATACTATTGTAACTGATCATCCTTCACAACTCTATGTAACCTCTCCAGCCAGGTAGCACCGTGAGACAAGCAACTTGTTATTCAGTGAGCCCTCCTGGTGAAACATTTCAATAAATAAAAAAAATACATTTTATATTTTTCATTTATTTCATTTATCATAGAATAGTCAGGGGCGAAGAAGTGAGCGTTTTAGTTTAGGAGAGTCTTTTTTTTTTTGTGATGCAGTAAATACTTTTGCCACATACTGTGAGGACTACATGGTCATTTTGCTAGTCCTCCCTTCCCTGCATTTGTATTTCTTGCTGGAGTTTCATTTTACATTAAATATTTACTAGCTCGAATACGTTACATTACCTGGCTATTTTGATTTTGTGCCAGGTTCGAAGATGGAGAGGTTTTTGGAAGAGCTGTCTGTGGTCCGGGTTTGCCGAAGTGCTTGTTGGGATGAAGAGAAGGAGTTGTGGTTGCCTCGGCTGTCCATGACCGTTGGGTCTGTTGGGCCTGAGCTGAGCTGTGGATTGCTGTGGACTCTGAGCGGAGTGAAGCTGCTGGTTGTTGGGATCAGGCTAATTCGATCTTGGGAACTTTCCGGTTTCCTTGGTGAGACAGCTGTCGTGGTTTATTTTGCCAATGAGAGGGTTCTGTCTTCTGCCCTATGAGGGGATATGTCGCTCCATGAGTACCCAACCTGAACCCAGGAAGAGCTGCTGTGGTGATTGGTAGTATGGGGGGGTCAGACCTGTGACCGTCGGAAGATGAGCACATGGAGTACGGTCCATATTGGTCTTCAGGGGGGATGGACTGTTGAGCCTGTCTCACACCGAGACTTACTCGAGCTCCGATCTCCCGGTGGCATTCTTCTCGGGTGAACGTGTGGTGGATCGGATTGGATTGAAGCCCTGTTTGGAAACCCAGAGGGGTTGTGGAGAAATATCTTTTTTGGAAAGTCCAGAGGCCTTTCAGGAATCTACAGCCCAGAGGATTATCGGACATACAGACAGTACTTTCTACCCTTTCTTTCGTTTGCCTGGCGGGCAGTGAGAGTGCCCTGTTTGGAAGTAAACAGTTTATAATTTGACTTACTGTATCCTCGTTTTAAGTGAGAGATAGAATTTGGGAGACATTTTCTTTTATCTTTCTGGTGATGTGAGAGCTCCTAGAGGTTGTAAATTATTTGCTGGAGAGTTGTGGCAACTCCTTTTCATTTAACCCACTACTTCCTTTTTTGTTGAGTTTACTTGATATTTTATGTTTATTTGATGTATTGTTATTAATTATTATTTATTATTGTATTTTTGTACATTTTTTTGGTGTTTTATTGTTTGGTGTGTGTATGTTGTGTGGGTGTATGATTAGAAAGTTGAGTGGTTGGGTATATAAGTATGATGTGGATTAAGTGGTGTTGGTGTGGTGGGTGCTTGGTGAGTGTGTAAAGATGTGCTGGGAAGGTGCTGGGCTGGTCAGGCATTATTCCCCCTCCAGGCTCAAGGACCTCCACCCTTTTAGGTGCCCCCTACTGTCCCCAGAGATATACAGATGGAGTCGGGATCTGGGGATAGAGAGGAGGAGGAGGGCAGGGGCTTGGCTTGGCGGGGGAATGGAAAGGAGTGGGCGGATTGGTATAGAGGGGACAAGAAGATGTCCTGGAGTGAAATGGGTTCAGGAGAGGGGTCCTCCCTGCCTGATTCCCATACCCAAGGGTTCTGCTTGTAGCAGGCAGGTAGCTCGGCCTTCACCGGTGACTCATCCTACTGGATGTCATTGTCCACCTAGGCACAAATGATGTGGCTAAGAAAGGGATTAGAGAAGTGCAGGAAGAGTTTGTGGAATTGAGGAGGGGCCTTAGACAAGTAGCATGCACGGTAACCTTCTCGGAGGTGCTGCCCATCTATGGCGTAGGAGAGGCTAGGGTGTTCCGCACCATGGGATTCAATCAGTGGTTGAAAAACTGGTGTGGAGCTCAGGGATTTGGCTTTATTGGGGACTGGGGGTCCACCTGGAGTGATGCAAACTTATACTGGCATGATGGGCTGCATCTGTCCAGGAGGGGAACCAGGCTCCTTGGTGATATGTTTAAATGCTTCATTGGCAAGCATTTAAACTAGCCAAGGGGGGAGGCACTGGAAAGGAGCAGGGAAATCCTAGCCCCTTAAAAAAAATCACGGTAGTAAGTGCAGTAAACACCAACATAGAGGTGTTGATAGGAAGAAGGGCAGGAGTAAATGGGGAAAGTGACAAAGGCAAGAAGGACAGGGATGGGGAAAAAGGAGTAAGGCCATCAGGAAATGGAGGGTAATGAGTACCAATGCCCATAGTCTGGGTAACAAGCTCCCGGAGCTGGTGGCCTTGATGGAAGAGGGATGCCTGGATATCGTAGCAGTCACAGAAACATGGTACACAGAGAACCTTGACTGGGATGTTAACATACCAGGGTACATAATCTACAGGAGAGACAGGCAGGGGAGAAGAGGGGGGGAGTAGCTCTCTATGTAAAGGAAGGGATAAAAGCAACTGAACAAAAGAGTAAACAGGGAGGAGAGGAGGCACTGTGGGTTACCTTGAAGACTGGAAAGGGCACCACAATCCGCACAGGGGTTGTGTACAGACCCCCATGTCAAGGGTAGGGAATGGACAAGGATATGACAGAAGGCATTCTTAGGATGGCAGAGAAAGGGGAGATACTGTTGATGGGAGACCTGAATATGCCAGATATTAACTGGATCACATTTGCTGCAGCCACATCCAAGAGCAGGGCCATTCTTGATGCCCTACAGGTGGCAGGCCTCAGACAGCTAGTTTCTGAACCCACTCATGAGGGAGCAATCTTAGACCTCATACTCTCAAATGGGGGCAGTGAGAGGATCTCAGATCTAGAAGTGGGTTGCCATTTGGGAACAAGTGACCATCAAACAGTGTGGTTCACGTTAAACTCAGCTACAGAGTCAAGCCATACAAAAGTGAGGGTACTGGACTTCAGGAGGGCTGACTTTGGCAAGATGGGACAGTGCCTCAGAAAAGCACTAGCAAGCAGGCTAGAAGGAGGGGCAGAGCAACAATGGGGAATCATCAAAATTGCCATCACAGAGGCAACAAGCCTTTGCGTGAGGCAAATAAACAAATCAAAATGAAAGAAAAAGCCACTATGGTTCTCAAAAGAGGTGACTGGGAAAGTCAGGGAGAAAAAGATAGCATTCTGGAAGTGTAAGGAAACACAGACGGAGCAGGACAGAGAGCTGCACCAGTTAAGGCAGAAGGAAGCAGGGAGGGAAGTCAGAATAGCAAAGGCCCAAACTGAGGAAAAGATAGCTAACTCGGTTAAGAAGGGGGATAAAACCTTTTATAGGCACATCAGCGAGTGTAGAAAGACAAAGGGAGGGATAGTGAGGCTGAATAGAATGAACGGCAGGTGGGCAGAGGGGGACAGTGAAAAAGCAGGGATACTGAATGAATATTTCTGCTCAGTATTCACAAAAGAGGAGGGAGAGCTGCCTAATCCAATTAACAGAAGCACTCTTGATAGAGGGGTCGATCCCAGTACTTTCACAGAAGAAAGGGTTCTGCAAGAACTCCTAAAACTGAAGGTGGACAAAGCAATGGGGCCTGATGGAATTCACCCCAGAATTCTAAAAGAATTAAGGGGGAACTAGTGAAACCACTGGCTACTCTTTTTAATAAATCATGGGAGGATGGTGTGGTACCTGAGGACTGGAGGAAGGCGGATGTGATTCCTCTTCACAAAAGTGGGACCAAAACAGAACCAGGAAACTATAGATCTGTCACTTTGACCTCTGCAGTAGGGAAAGTGATGGAGTCACTTCTGAAGAAAAGAACTGTTGAGCACCTAGAGGCCAGTGGGGCACAGGGCCCAAGGCAGCATGGGTTCACAGTGCGAAGGTCATGTCAAATGAATCTAATAGATTTCTTTGACTGGGTGACCAAAGTAGTAGACCAGGGAGGGGTTGTGGACATGGCCTACCTAGACTTCAGTAAGGCATTTGACATAGTCCCACACAAAAGATTAATAGTCAAATTAATCAGCTTGGGAGTGGGTCCCAGGGTGGTAGCGTGGGTAACACATTGGTTGGACAACAGGACACAGAAGGTAATTGTAAATGGAATCCACTCTAAAGAAACAGGGTTACCGCAGGGTTCAGTGCTGGGTACAGTCCTTTTTAATGTCTTTATAAGTGACATTACAGGGGGACTGGAAGGAAACGTATGCCTCTTTGCAGATGCCACAAAGATTTGCAACAGGGTTGATACACAAGGAGGCATGGAAAGGATGGGAAGGGACTTGGCAAGGTTGGAGGAATGGTCAGAAGTATGGCAGCTAGGATTCAATGCAAAGAAGTGCAAAATAATGCACCTGGAAAACAAGAACCCACGGGAAGAATACACAATGGAGGGGGAGGTAGTAACAACAACAAAAAAGGAAAGAGACCTGGGGGTAATCATATCAGATGACGTTAAGGTTAGCAAGCAATGTGAGAAGGCAGTAGGGAGGGCTTGGGGTATATTGGGATGCATAGGGAGAGGCAAAACCAGCAGAAAACAGGAAGTTGTTATCCCACTGTACAGACAGTTGGTGAGACCCCATCTGGAGGACTGCATCCAGTTCTGGAGACCCCATCTCCGCAAGGACATAGACAGGATAGAGGCAGTCCAGAGCAGGGCAACTAAAATGGTGCAGGGTCTTCAAGAGAAGCCGTACGAGGAGAGACTTAAGGAGCTTAATATGTATACCCTTGAGGAAAGAAGGGGGGGGGACATGATAGAAATGTTTAAGTACCTCAGTGCAATCAACAAAGTCCAAGAGGGTAGCATCTTTCAGAAAAAGAGACGTGCAAGAACAAGGGTCACAATTTAAAGATGGGGCGGTTCAGGGCAATGTGAGGAAGTATTTTTAACAGAGAGGTAGTGGATGCATGGAACAGCCTTCCTGAGGAGGTTGTGGGGTCTAAAACTGTGGGAGAATTCAAGAATGCATGGGACAGACATAAGGCAATTCTTGTGGGGGGTAGGAAGAAATAGGCTGTTGGTTAACTAGGATCTGCGGCCTATCCTGTAGGTAGGGAAATGGACAGACTAGATGGGCCAAGCGGTCCTTATCTGCTATCAAAGTCTATGTTTCTATCATCAATGGACGGTGTTATGTAATGCCAGGTCCATTAAAAACAAGACTGCTATAATAGTTGATCTTGTTGGGTCATCAGACTTGGCGTGCATCACTGAGACCTGGCTGGATGAGAATGCTGGCCCAGTTTTGGCTTCAGCTATACCAGCCAAGTACTCAGTGATACACAAGGTTGGATCATAGAGGAGGGGGAGTTACCATCTGTTTTAGATCGGAACTGAGACTGGTGGAGGTACCAGGGGGGACCACCAACTCCTTTGACGGTATTGTGGGTGAGGGTGTGGGGTGCAGGATTCTTCTCATCTACTGTCCACCAGGAGATGGAAATGTTTTTCTGTGGGAAGTCGCGGACTTCTTTGTCGACCAGACATTGGGATCCTCCAAATGGTTGATTCTGGGGCGATTTCAATGCCTGGGTTGACAATGAACTCTCACAGTTTGGTCAGGACTTCCTCCAGCTAATAACCTCACTGGGCTTCAGACAGGTTATTTCCTCCTCAACCCATATAGGTGGTCATTCATTGGACTTGGTGTTTCTCCTGGGAATGGAGATATGTGACTTGGCGGGGGAACCAGTCAGATGGTCTGACCATCATACCAGCGGGTTCAGTTTCATGGCCCCCCAATAGGCCGGCCCGTATGGAGATGGTCTAGTACCACCCTTTGAGGGATGTTTCCCCTGTTGGCCTGATGGTGGTGCTGGACCCATCGGGTCTACCGAGTAAATGCATGGATCCCGGGAACCTGGTACTTGCCTATAATAAGGCAGTGGTAGGGACCCTGGATTCCATTGCTGCTGTTTGTTTTCATCCCCTCACACTTCACCCCAGGTCTCCCTGGTTTGATGAGACCTTGAGGGAGCTGAAGAGAGTGGGACAAAGGCTAGAAAGGTGTTGGTGGAAGTCGGGCATGGAATGTGACAGACTCAGTTTGATGGACCATTATGGGGTCTATCAATCAGCAATTACCCATAAGAAGGCAGAGTTTCTGTCCAGGGAAATTGCTGCCAAGTAGAATTGACCAGCCCAGCTATTCTGGACCATGGACAGATTGTGCAATCCAATCTGTCTTCAGCTGGAAGTGTTTTTTCACAGGAACGATGTGAGGAGTTTGCTCGGTTCTTTGCGGATAAGGTTGCCACAATCAGGTCTGATCTCCTCCTGACTGGCTCTAATGGGAGTGGTCGTGGTCAACAGGAGATGTCAGACACCCAGTTTGTGTGGTCTGACTTTGGCCTGCCCACAATCAGTGACATTGTGATGGTCGTCCAGTTGCTGCGACCGACCAACTGTAGTTTGGACCCGGGCCCCACAAACTTCTTAGTCGACTGTGTGGATAAAATTGGCCAGGTCCTTGGCAAGATAGGCTGGTTGCCTTTGGAGAGCGGGATCTTTCTCAGTCCTCTGAAGGAAGCCATGGTTCAGCCCCTTCTTAAAAAGCCCTACTTGGACCTGGACTGTCTAGCTAACTACAGTCCTGTCTCTAACCTACCGTTTATAGGTAAGGTTATTGAGAAGGTGATTTCGTCACAGCTGGATGATCATTTGACTAGCCACAAGGTCTATGATTCTCTCCAGTCCGGATTTAGGAAGTGACACAGTACCGAGACAGCCCTTGTCTGGGTACTAAATGACCTCCTAATAGTGAGAGCTTGAAAGAACCATTCCATCTTGGTCCTTCTAGATCTCTCTGCAGCATTTGACACCATGGACCATGGTGTGCTGTTGGAGCACCTGTGGCTCATCTGTGGACTGTCTGGTGTGGTTCTCAGATGGTTTTGATCTTTTCCCAAGGGTAGGATTCAGAGGGTGGTGTCTGGGATTTTTTCCTTGGCACCACTCCCCCATCCTGTAGGGTGCCTCAGGGCTCCATCTTGGCACCCATGTTGTTTGCGGTGTATATGCTGCCATCGGGAGTGATTATTAGGTGGTACAGCTTGAGTTTTCACTGCTTTTCAGCTGATATTCAGCTGTACATGTCCTTTATGCCAGGCCAGGGTGATGCTGTCTCGGTCTTTAACAACTGTCTAGCTGAGATCCAGGACTGGATGACTGTGAACTGGCTACGGTTGAACCCGGAAAAAAAGGGAGGTGTTGGTTGTGGATCCAGGTCATTGGGAGGCGAGTATGTTGGCAGGATCACCTTTGGGTCTTTGGCTTGGGGATGTTCAGCTACCTACCTCAGACTGGGTGCAGAACCTGGGCATTATGTTTCATGACTGCCTGACCTTTAAATCACAGGTGTCGGCAGTCATCAAAACCTCTACCATCTGAAGAATATCGCTCGGGTGAAGCACTTGGTTCCTCCTGGTGCTCTTTCAACTTTGGTCCACGCCTTCGCTACCTCCCGCCTACACTACTGCAATGCCCTTTTCCTAGGGCTACCGGGGGTTGATATCCACCTGCAGCTGGTGCAGAATGCGGTGGCCAGGCTTTTGACTGGTACCTCTAGGACCAGTCACATAAGACCTGTCCTCAGCGGACTGCACTGGCTGCCAGTTCAGTGGCAGATCACCTTCAAGGTCAATTTGCTGACCTATAAGGCCCTACATGATCAGGGACCTAGTTACTCTCAGTATTACTCTAGGTTTTTAAAAGTGGAAGCAGGCACTAGGCCCATCGAGACCACTTTCCCCACAATAGTGGGGGATATCAATTTTAACTACCCAGCAGTAGCCTGTCTAGTTCTAATTTAAACTAGTTACATGATGTTTGCTTAGCTATATACTGTGGCAAAGAGTTCCAAAGTACCGCAGCTCTCACAGTAAAATAATATTTCCGCTTGTTGGTAATTGCCTTTGGTATTTTTATTTGCCTCTTATTACATCTCAGTCCATATACTTTATCCAGGTATTTTAATCCACTTAGCTTCATGAGGTATTCGTCATTTAGAATATTAAACAATAACAAAAAATCCCCTCTGTCCTGTCTTGTCTGTAAATCATATAATCCCAATGATTTTACACTATCTGGATATGATAAATATTTTATTTCTGGTATTAATTTGGTTATTCTTCTCTGAAGACTTTCTATCATTTTTTTATCTTTTTCCAAATACGGTGCCCAGAAGGAGACTGCATAATCTGTATGGGGTCTAATATATGATTTGTATAATTTTATGATACATTCTTTATTTCATGTTATAAATACTTTTTAAATCGCATTAATAATACGATTTCCTGTTTGAATTACTTTATTACATTGGTTACTCCAGTCAAATTTATTGTTTGCTATTACTCCTAGATCTTGTTCATAACATCCCATCTTAGTTTCGTTCCCATATGATATATAGTCAACACTGGGGTTCTTTTTCCCTAAATGCATAACCAGAGATTTATCAGCATTGAAACACATGTTGTTATCTTTTGCCCATTTTTCAATAATCAATAAATCTTTTTTTAATAGGTTTATTTTTATTTCAGTATCTACTTCTGCTGAAATTGTAGTGTCATCTGCAAATTTACTTATCTGACAAGAAACTCCCAATTGTAGATCTCCGATAAATAAACCAAACAGAGTAGGACCCAGAACAGAGCCCTGCGGCACTCCACTTGTTACTGAAATGTTAGCAGAGATTGTATCACCTATCCCTACACTCTGATATCTATCCCTCAACCAGGCCTTGACCCATTTAACAGTATAACTGTTAATTTACAACTTAATCAATTTCATAGTTAATAAATTATATGATACTTTGTCGAACGCTTTTTTGAAATCAAGAAATACAACATCCACTGGAATGACTCTGTCCAGACTAATACTAATGTTCTCATAAAAAGTAACCAGATTTGTTGTGCATGATCTACCTCTTCTAAATCCATGTTGTGTATTATCCATTATACCCTTTGTTATTAGTTCTTGGTCCATTTTTTGTTTTAATATTCTTTCCATGATTTTACACAAAACAGACATCAGACTAATGGGTCTATAATTGTCTACTCTATTTTTATTTCTTTTCTTGTATATTGGGATCACAGTGGCTAGTCTCCAGTCCTCTGGAACCTCACCATTTCTATATGATTTATTAAAAATTGTATGTAATGGGCACAAAAGTGCATCCAAGGTTTGTTTTATAAAAAATGTATTTATATTATCTGGCCCTGGAGTCGATGTTTCTTTTAAGGCTCTAATTGCCTCTCTTATTACCCCCTTTGTTATTTCTTCGTATGTGCTAGTATATGTATATGCCATATCGTTTGTATGATCTTTACTTGAAAACACAGACCCAAAGTACTTATTAAATATATTACCAATGTCTGATCCATTATCAGTTTCTATCCATTCATTAACAATAGTGGATATTGGTGGGTTTGAATTTTTTTTTTATTTATGTATGCATAGAAAACTTTGGGATTATATTCCATTGTAGATACTTTATGTTCAATCTGTTTCCTCTCTTTCTTAATTAAAGATTTAGTGATTTTTAGTTCTTTTTTTATACTTATTTCTATTTTCTACACTGGGGTCTAATTTTAATTTTTTATATGCCTTTGCCTTTATTTCTTTATTTTTATATGTTTATTGTATATTGAGTGTCATCCAAACTGGGATTTTGCCTTTATAATTATTTATTTTAGTTTTAGGAATATATCTTTGTTCCAAATCATATAGAATTCCCTTTAAGAGCTGCCAGCACTCATCTGCGCTCTTATCTTTATATAACAAGTTCCAATTTTTTCTAAACAGTGCTTCCTTAATTTCCTCATAGTTACCCTTATAATAATTATAGTGATATTTATTTTTCCTATAACTATTTTTGAATTGCTTTATAGAAAATATATAGAGGATAATGGCTGGGGATCGGGTGATAACCATGCTGTAATCACCTTGAGTGGTCGCTAGGGCAACATGGTAAACCTCGAGAGCGCAGCTCGAGAGGTTTACTGTAGCCCTAGCAACCACGAGAGGTGATTTTGGCGTAGTTGTCACCCGATCCCCAGCCATCATCTTTTATAGTGTATGGTCAAAAAAACACTGTTTGCATTCTATGCATGAGAATTATGGAACTCTGGTGCATTCTTTTTTGTTATGCCACTGTTTGGAAGTTCTGAAGTGTGGTTAACAACTTTTAAAATTCTAAACAGTGCATAACAAAGCTGTGTAACTGCTGATTATGGTGGTTAATAGGCACTTACCATACATTATAACTGCGTTATGATCACTAGATCCTAAAGGTTCTACTATTTCAATAATACTAATTTTGTCTGGGATATTTGTTAAAATAAGGTCCAGGGTGTTTTTTTTTTCATGAATTAGTTCCATGACCATTTGTTCTAAACCCAGATTTATAAATGTTCCCAAATAGTTTTGTTCTGCATTGGTGGATGCAGTGAATTTTTGCCAGTCAATGCCCGGCAAATTCACGTCTCCCATAATGATAACATCAGATGTTTCAGAGTGATCTGCTAAGAATTGTATCAAAGCTGAATCATAAACTAAATCAACATTTGGGGGATGATAGATATTTATTAATATGAGTTTTTTCTTTAGGTATTGTATCTGTATACAACAACCTTCTATTTCCACCTCATTTTCAATTAATATAGGTATGTCCTTTGTTATAATTGTATTCCTTATGTAAATACACATCCCTCCACCATTTCTATTACTTCTATTTTGGTAATATAAATTATATCCTGGGATGGCATTAGACCACTGAGAAGCCTCACTCCACCACATCTCAGTAATTGCTATTATATCTAAGTTTCCTTGTTCCATTCTACCAGCTAGTTCTGTTAATTTAACGGTGTTCAAACTTCTAACATTACACATAAAGAATGTAAGTTCATCATTCAAGGATAAGGGCTCCACTTTATCACTCCCTCTTTGCCCCCTAGTACTTAGTTTAAATGTTGTTCAATTACTGACAAAAGTTGTTTACCGAGTTGATGACTTCCTTTTTTGTTAAGATGTAAGCCATCCCAGCTAAAGAGACTATAATCATTATTAAACTTTTCCCAATGAGTAATACAGGTTGCATTATTATTCAATGTCCATTTCCTTAGCCATTCATTTATTTCCTTTATTTTTGCTTCTGTTTTCACAGAGGCTCGTGGTACAGACAGAATTTCAGAAAGGCATATTTCAGATTTTAATGACTTTAGGGTATTGACCAGGGATATGTAGCTGTTTTTGATATCATTAGTTGTAAATTTATATATGTAATTTGTACCCACATGATCTACTACTAGGGGATTTATACCCACATCTTTAATGATGTTAGGAACTACTCTCTCAATGTCCCTAATCCAAGCTCCCCTAAAACTTGAACACATTCTGTTTTGTTTATCAATTTTACAGATATGTACATCTATGTATTTAATTATTGAATCTCCCAGTACTGTAACCTGTCTTGGGTCAGATCTTTCACTCATCTCTAGGGGATTAGTCAAACATCCAGATACTACTACGGGATCAATTAAGTTATTGTCCATTGGAGCTTCATTGATAATATTAGTACAGTGTTCCTCATTATGTATCTGTACAATAGTAGTGATAATATTCTTTTGTTTGATTTTATTCTGTGCCCCTAAGTTATTGGAATAATCTTCTCCATTTATTGTATTCACATTATTTACTCCTTCATTTTCTAATTCATCATCCAAGATCTGAAATCTGTTTTCCACAGGAATTTGAAATTCCATTGCCCTCCTTCCCTTCTTTGCTTTTCTCTTGTTAATTACTGGACTTCAGTCATCACTACTATCTCCACTTTCCTCCCTTGCTCTCTTTAAGGAGTCTTCCTTTGCGATGTGTTGATTAATAGGGACTGTTAAATGAGATTTCTTGATCTCATTTAATTCAAAGTATAAGACCTCATTTGGGTTACTTAAATCAATAATCCTTTGTTCCAGTATTTCTATCTTATTTTTCAGCTCTGCATTCTGAATACATTGAGTGCATTTTAATCCTTCAAATCCTATACTTGTTTCCAGACAAAAATGTTGACACAGAATACAGGTCATTGCTATTTCCCCACTAGATAAGGTAACAATACCCTCACTGATATTCATTTCTAAATCACAATATCCTAAACAGACTATATTATTAAACAGTAGTTATAATATTGATTCAAACAATCAGTTATCAAAATGTGATTTATGTGTTTTTTTAATAATTCTAGTTGGTGTTATTTCAAATTTTGTTTTTTGCTATACACACTTTAGGATCTGACCTGTTGGAATAGCCAACCTAAGTATCTATTCACAATTGCCTATCCAGCTATTTGAATAAACAGTGCTATTCAGCAACACATACCTTTACGTTTTTATAATTGCCCCAAATATGTCCGTTTACTCTTCCTCCTTTGTATACGTTAGTTAATCCGCCTGGTACACCTGACATGCTTGAAACACACTTAGACACGTGTGTCTTTGCACACATCTTCGCACGTGATGCCACATGCTTGCCCAGCTCTGGCTCACCCCGCTCACCGCAGGGCATAGTAAAATACCCTCCTGTGCCCTGGAAGAGCTTAAAAGGTCACAGGACCAACACTCATAACAAAATTACTTAAAAATATGAACTTTTTGTCTTTCTAACTGATTTAGGCTTTCTACTGCCCACTAATACAATGTTCCAAAGATTTCCAAGGTTTAAACATTAGTTTTCAAGGTTTGCAGTCCTCAGAACCCCTGACATGGACTACAAAGCTCCTCTTCCTGCTTCCATGACTGTGCAGGGCTCAAGTGACAGATTTAAGTTGCAAGCAATAGAATTTCAATATTTTAAACACAACAAGCAATAGTTTAGGCAGAAAGCACTACCACAGTAATTCAGGCATTTTTAACAGCACCTAGCTGCTTTTTTAAAATGCGCACACCGCAGGGCGTACTAAAATACCCTCCCATGCCCCGGAAGAGCTTTAAAGGTCACAGGACCAACACTCATAATAAAATTATTTAAAAATACGAACTTTTTGTCTTTCTAACTGATTTAAGCTTTCTACTGCCCACTAATACACTGTTCCAAAGATTTCCAAGGTTTAAATGTTAGTTTCGAGGTTTGTAGTCCTCAGAACCCCTGACATGGACTACAAAGCTCCTCTTCCTGCTTCCATGACTGTGCAGGGCTCAAGTGACAGATTTAAGTTGCAAGCAATAGAATTTCAATATTTTAAACACAACACGCAATAGTTTAGGCAGAAAGCACTACCACAGTAATTCAAGCATTTTTAACAGCACCTAGCTGCTTTTTTAAAATGCGCTCACCGCAGGGCATACTAAAATACCCTCCCATGCCCCAGAAGAGCTTTAAAGGTCACAGGACCAACACTCATAATAAAATTATTTAAAAATACGAACTTTTTGTCTTTCTAACTGATTTAGGCTTTCTACTGCCCACTAATACACTGTTCCAAAGATTTCCAAGGTTTAAATGTTAGTTTCGAGGTTTGTAGTCCTCAGAACCCCTGACATGGACTACAAAGCTCCTCTTCCTGCTTCCGTGACTGTGCAGGGCTCAAGTGACAGATTTAAGTTGCAAGCAATAGAATTTCAATATTTTAAACACAACAAGCAATAGTTTAGGCAGAAAGCACTACCACAGTAGTTCAGGGATTTTTAAGAGCACCTAGCTGCTTTTTTTAGTTACCTGCAAGATCTTCTTTACCCCACTGTCCCCACGCTCTCTCTGATCCACCAATGAGGGATTGCTACAGATTCCCGGGGTACGTTTGAAGACATCAGGGACCAGGAAATTTAGTTGTATGGCCCCGTCCCTGTGGAATTCTCTACCTCATTGGGTTTGAGATTGCCTGACCGTCCAAAGTTTCAAAATTGCTTTGAAAACTTATTGATTTAGCATAGCCTACCCTTATTTTTAAATGCTGCCATTACTGATTGGTTTTAGTTTATTGTTTTATTTACTGTGTTTTAATTATTTATTGTTGCACAAGCACCTTGGTTCTGGAAAGGTGCTTTTTTATAAATAAAGATCGTCTTGACTTGACCCTACTTGATCTCCAGCTCTTTCTCCCAATCCCCGCATTCCTTTTCACTGAGATTCATGCATTATTAAATGCCACCACCGTTATCACCCCCACTACCTCAGCTGGTAGACTATTCCAGGAATCCACCACTCTTTCTATGAAAAACTACTTCCTCACATCCCTCCTGAATCTACCCCCTCCAACTTCATAGTTTATCTGCTTGTTTTGTGCAACCTTTTTTAAAATACTTTCCTCCTGTACCTTATTTACCCCCCTCAGGTATTTAAAGGTCTCTGTCATATCCTACCTCTCCCTCCTCGCTTTCAGATTGTACATACTGAGTTCCTTTAGTCTCTTCCAATAAGGCTTTTGATGCAGACCCCTCACCATTTCAGGTGCTGTCCTCTGGACTGCCTCCACTCTGTTTATGTCCTTCTGGAGATTTGGCCTCCAGAATTCTACACAGTTTTCTAAGTCAGGTCTTACCATCAGTCTATACAGAGGCAACACTACTGTACTTCCCTCCTTCTGCTGGTGATACTGCTCCCTATGCGTTCAGTATCCTACTAATCCTCCCAATTGCCTTGTCACACTGCATGGGCACCTTTAGATCATCAGAGATTATTACCCTGAGGTGTCTCTCCTGCTTGGTGGGTGTCAATAACTTCCCCCATTTTGTACTCTGCCCCTGGGATTCTGTGTCCCAAGTGCACTATTTTGTAGTTTATTTGCATCAAAACTCAGCTGCCATACCCTTGACTCCTCCTCAAGTATTCTCAGGCCTCATCTCATTCTTTGCATCCTCCTGGAGTATCTACCTGATTCCAGATTTTGGTGTCACCCTCAAAGAGGCAGCTCTTCCCCTCCAGCTCCTCTGCAATGTCACCTATAAAGACATTTTACAGTACCTGTGCCAGCACTGATCCTTGGGGCACGCCAATGGTCACCCTCCCCTCCTCAGAGTTAACTCCAACAGAGAACCTGATTCAAAAAAATTAGAGGCTTGGTGAAAGTGGGAACCTATTATGCCTGGCTGTCTGCTGTCGTATCCACTTATGTACTGCTATGACTCAGTTGCCCAAAGGGCTAGTTGCAGTTTGTACATGTGTATTTTCCCTTAAAACAAATATATATACAGTTTATGACTAGTCTGTCTGAGTTGTAGACCTCTGCCTTTTGCTACCTTGTGTGCCTGGTTGCCTGTTGTTATATCAGCTTACATACTACTCTGACTCAGTTGCCAAAAGGGCTAGTTGCAGTTTAAATATCTATGTAGTTTCCTTGAAAGAAAAATTACAGAATCAGTTGGTCAGTGGAGTATGCTTCTTGTTGCCACCTAGTGTGCCTGGTTGCCTGCTGTCATGTCCACTTAGGTACTGCTCTGACCCAGTTGCCCAAAGGACTAGTTGCAGTTTAAGCACTTGTGTATTTTTCATTGGGGAAAAAATGATAGGACCAGTCAGTCAGTGTGGTATATCTTTACTTGTGCCACCTTGAATGCCTGGTCGCCTGCTGTCATATCCACTTACAGTAGGTACTTCTCTGACACAGTAGATCAAGGGGTTAATTGTAGTTTAAGCACGTGTGTATTCTTTTTTTTAACCCAGCAGTGTGTAGCCTGAGAAATTTCACATACAATCATGCTCCCACAAGAATAATAAGACAACATACACACTATCGTCTGTCAGGGCAAAGGTAAGGCACCAGCCTGCACTGGATCCTTGAATGAGCCTGAACCCAGTGCCAACTGGAAGTCAAATGAGCAAAAATAGCAAAGAAGACAATGCCAAGTCCATTTCAATTGGTCAAAAGTAGCAGATCAGGTCATGTTATAAAGTTCAAGAACTTAATTAACTAGGACTTAACCTCTTATAGTCATTGTTATCATATCATCAGCTGAGCCAATAAACTCATAGGTTGTAGTAAGAGAAGTTTTACCTCTCGGGATAGGGAATGCATTTTGCCATTATATAGAGCATATGTGAAACCACATCTTGACTATTGTTCCCCTTTATGGAGCCCCTACCTCAAAAGAGACAGGTCGACTGATAGGAGTACAGAGGAGAGTAACTAAGCTGGTATCCAATATGCATGACAACAGTTATGAAGTAAGGTTGTAGGAACTGGGCATGTACTCATTGAAGCAGAGAAGAAAGAGAGAGGACCATCTATTGATGCACAAGATTCACACTGACACTGAGTTAATGACTCAACTAGGAATGTTTTATAGTAAACGAGAATGTAATCTAAGAAGCCACAACTACCAACTAGCATTAACATATCCTAGAACTAATAAAAGGAGATCATTTTTCACTCAGAGAATAATTCCATTATGGAATACACTACCTACTCCATTACTGGAAAACCACAATCATGTTACATTTAAACAAAACCTTGACCATTTTCTGTTGTAAACACTTGGACAGTGTGCCAGCTTAGCTGGAGACATACATGCATGGGCCCTAGCCTTCTGTATGTCTACTTTTCTTAGTATGAATCTTAGTAAACTTCAGCCCCGTGAAACATTCAGGACTGCCAATTATATTTGGTGCTACATTATCCTCATCATCCTCATCATCTTCATTAAATCATGAATTAAACCATCCTACACCCATTCCAGTACAGAACAAAGCTGCAGTTTGTTCATCATTATAATCATCATGCTCATCGTCATCTTCATCATCCTCATCATCACCCTCACCATCATCACAACATCTAGCTCAGGTTCTTCAAGTGCCCTCTTTCCCATGTGCTTCCACATTCAGACTTACCAGTGATTAAGAATTAGATAAAACCTCCATCTCAACCCCACTTCCATTTTGAGAATGATATCATAACAGAGTCCTCTGAAAAGGATGGTAATAATTATTAATATTTTTATTGCAAGGCAAATTGAGTGTAAACTCTCTTTTACAAATGTGTTCAGACATAAAACAGAATATAAAAATATATTTTGTTTCTATATACAGCACTATATACTCTAACATTAATAAAATCCACCTACAAGAATCACAGCAATTGCACACTCTATTAATAATTGACTGAAAATGAGAAATAGGTAAAAATTAAGTCAATTTTATCTTTTCTGCAACTCTGTCCATGTATGAGGTACAGATACTGTAAGAGTGAGTCCTCCGTATTTTGTCCGATGTTTTGGAACTAGGTAATCAGAGAGAACTCCTGATCTAAGACAGTACTCATTGCATAGCTTAGATTGCAACAAACTCAAAAGACAAGCGGGGACTCCTCATAGTTCTGACAGAGACTATATACCAAACAGTTTTGACCATAATTTGTTAGATTTTCAGAATAACATCTTTGAGCACAAGTGCTCTTTGATGAATGTTGATAAATCAGATGATGACAATATAGTGTCAAATGAAAAGACTGATGCCACATTTACACCCAATTGTAACACGAGTAAAACTCTATCTCCTGCCTGCTTGCCCAGTGATACAGTGATTACATCAACCAGGCAAACTGCTATAACTTCTGTAGGTTTCCCCCTACTGTCTCCATCTGCTGCTGCTAGCCCAGTTCTTGCTGCACCTCCATTAAGAGTAAAAGTACAGTCATATTCCTTGCTTGGCTTTAAAACCAAACAAAATACTAGCATATTGTAGAATCATTTTTAATAAGGTCCACTAATGAAATGAAAGTAGTATGCTTGCACTGCAAAACAAATAGTTGCAGTGCCAGTGCTCCCCCAAAGCTGCTTGAAAGCCTGCACTTCATTAAAGTCAGTGCAATTGTCTTACTTGGCTTGGTCTTATCATTTGTCTGAATCATGCTCAGCCTGACCACTGACAGCAAGTTAACCCCTCAACATCAGAAATCTACAGTTTACATTTTAACATGCCAATGTTAGGTGCGGTCCCACTGCTTTCTCTCTGTCTTGTGTAAAAAACACTGTCTGGCTTTATCTCTTATCTAGTGTGCTATGGTCCACAAGAGACTCACAGTTGACCATGGGGGAAATGGGAGAAGGTCTCACCTCTCCTTTTTGCAGTACAGTATTAAAAATCTAGCAAGCACAACACTGGCAAATACACAGAGATTTTATTCTGTTTCTTAAACATTTTTGTTAATAATGTTTATTTAAATGTTTACTGCAGCTGGTGTGTGGCCAGAATCAAAATCAAATCGTTGTAGGACCACTGCTCCCCCCAGGCATCTCGTGCTTGAAAGCCTGTATTTCAGTAAAGTCAATTTGTTTTTCTTACTTGGTATTCATTCCATCATTTTAACATTTAAAAGGGGTTTTGGTCTTATCATTCAGCTGCATCATGATCAGCTTGACCACTGATGGCAAGGTGGATCCCCTCATCTGTCAGAAATCTACGCTTTAAATTTTAACATTTCAATATGAGCTATGCTCCCACTGCTTCCTCTCTTTCTTGTATGGAAACCACTCTCTGCCTTTGTCTTTTATATAGTGTGCTGTGGCCCATAAGAGGCTCACATGTAGCCATTTAGGAGGTCACCAATTAGGAAAGGGTTACACTTCTCTTGTTTGCAATGCAATGTTAAAGGTTTAACAAGCTCAGCCTTGGCTAGTACATAGAGATTTATCACATTTCTCATTCATATGTCTTTAATTTGTTTTACATGTTTACAGGGGTGCACCTAGTGAGTGACCAACATCAAATAGTTGTAGCACTAGTGCTCCCCCACCCAAAGCTGCTTAAAGGCCTGAAATTCATTCAAGTCAAATCCATTTTCTTACTTGGTTTTCATTTCATCATTTTAACATTTAAAGTGGTTCTTGGTCTCATCATTCGATCGAGTCATGATCAGCCTGATGTCTGATAGCAAGGTGACCACCTCACTGGTCAGGCATCTACACTAAGTTTTAACTTGCCAATATGTGCTGAGAACCCACAGTGTTCTGCTCTCTAGTGTAGAAACCATTCTCTGGCTTCATTCTTTAACTTTAAATTTTAACATGCCAATATGAACTGTGGCCCCACTGCGTTCTCTTTTTCTTGTGTGGAAACCACTCCTTGGCTTAATCTTTTATATAGTGAGCTCTGGCCCATAAAAGGCTTACAAGTAACCATTGAGGAGCTCACCAGTTAAGACAACGCCACACCTTTCCTGTTTGCAGTGCAATGTTGAAGGTTTAGCAAGCCCAACCCTGACTAATACACAAAGATTTCATCACATTTCTTATACGTTCTTCTTATTTGTTTGTAATGTTTACAGGGGTGCACCTGGTGTGCGGCCAAAATCAAAATCAAATACTTGTACTACCTTGTACTACCAGTGCTCCTCCACCACAAAGTTGTTTGAAAGACGGCAATTCATTCAAGTCAATTCTTTTACGTAGTTTTCATTCCATGATGTTAACATTTAAAAGGGTTCTTGGTGTTGTTATTTGGCTGAATCACAATCAGCCTGATCACAAACAGCAAGGTGACCACTTATCAATCAAGAATGTACACTATAAATGTTAACTTGCCAATATGAGTGGAAACCACTTTCTGGCTTCATCTTTTAACTTTAAATTTTAGCATCCCAATATGAGCTGAGGTCCCACTGCTTTCTCTCTTTCTTGTGTGATCTGGCCCATAAAAGGCTCACAGATGACCAACGGGAGCTGACCAATTAAGAGAAGACCACATCTCTTCTGTTTTCAATGCAAGGTTAAAGGTCAGGAACTGATTACTTATGTGCAGCTGTTTGAAATGTCTATATTTTAATGAATTATATTCATATCTCTAAAGTATTCCTATTTAACTGTGCCTGAAGAAAAGCTGAAGCTGTCAGTTGTGTTTTGTATTGTTTTCTTTGTATGGACAACATTCCATGCAGTTCCTTTCATGGAACCAAGAATTTGAGAGTTTTGACTATGTCACGTTCAGAACCTTTGGCACTGTACTAATCAGTTCATGTTCACATTTCTGAACCATGAAGTGACATAGTCAAAACTCTAAATTCTTGGTTCCATGAAAGGAACTGCACAGAATGTTGTCCATGCAAAGAAAACAATACAAAACACAACTGACAACTTCAGCTTTTATTCAGGCAAAGTTAAATAGTGATCCTTTAGAGGTATGAATATAATTTATGAAAATAGAGACATTGCAAACAGCTGCACATAAGTAAGAAATTCCTGACCCCTTTAACGGAGCAGTGGTACGATGACGATTTGATTTTGACTGTGGACATACACCAGCTGTACCCCTGTAAAACAAAAAAAAGAAGAAAACATTTAAGAAAAATGTACAAGAAATGTGATAAAGTCTCTGTGTATTAATCTGGACAGAGCTTGTTAAATCTTTAACATTGCACTGTAAAACAACAATTGATAGGGGAATAAAGTCAGCGGTATGGGAACCAGTACCATGAAACAAAACATTATACAACAGCACCCTCATGTAGTTTCCCATTCTACAGATCTCTCTGAGTCAAACAGGGGTGATTTGGATGATGGTAATGATAATTACAAATCAGAACCAGAATATGATAGTAGTAGTAGTAGTAGCAGTCACCCCCTCCCCACAACACAGGAAATTATTTAGGTAGCTATAGATCAGTTATACAGCCTCCACCTCCATCACATGCAAGAAGTACATCACCTTCTATGGACTTCTCAGCATCAGCTGACACAGTACTTCTATCAGCAATACCCCTGCCATGACAGAGCAGCAGCAGCACCAGCTCCTTGGACAGCTCTTTTCCTAAAAGCCAATTAAAGGATACCTAAACAACATTTTGACAACAAACTATTTAAAAATCTGACCTCAAATAGGACTAAAGGAAAGGCTGCTGAATTTGTTAATGCTAAAACTACATTAATATATGTTACCTAAATGTGGTTCCAAAGCATTTGAAGAATGTAAAATCAGCCTTCCAATTTCAAAAAACTGCCTTACCTGCTTCTTAAAATGGCCGCCATATGTGTTAAGTGAAGACATCATCGGAGCCAAAGTCAGAGAGCTATATGGCTCTTTATAGTGCAAACTAGCTCTTTTTTCCTTTTGTATAGAATTGTTTCACCAAAATGGTCAAAACTATGTGCATTATATCAATGTGCATGTTAGGCTATGGTTCTGTTCATTTTGTTTACTTTAACATGCTGAAATTGTATTTTAATCCAACCGACTTTCTCTTTGGCAAACTACAGTGCAGTATAAATCTTGAATAACCTGGTGGTCTAGTGGTTATGGCGGATCCAGGATGCTACAATGGGGAAGGGGGTGCTGGGAGTGTGTGCATACTTGATATGCACTTTGTAACATTTTTATGAAGCCTTTATATTTTCTGCTATTATGCTTTTTTAGTATGTTTTTGACTGAAACTACAACTGTAATCCATATTTTTGAATGTAAACATTTGTACAATCAATAAATCAGACTTCTTCAACAAAGTGAAATGCAGCAGCAGCAAGGGAATACTTTACAATTGTGGGGGGTTAGAGCCGCACCCTTCACCACCCAATAGATACACCACTTGTTTTTAGCAAAGTTATTCTGTAGTCCAATGCTACAGTTCATACATTCTTGGAAATCAAAAATATGCTTGCCTTGTCTTCTCTTCTTTATCCATGGGAAATAATAAGAATCAGTATTTATATAGAGCTTTCATGAAGTGACTGAATGTGTAGTGGCAGCCAGTTCACACATTAATTCCCACACACAGCCTTGGACAATTGCATGAACTGGTTTTATGGGAAGGGGAATGTTGGCCAGGACAATAGGGTCAGGTAGTGATCATGGTGCTGGCAGCCCCACCTCTTATTTCTCACAGTGATCTGCTCATGTTTCTCCCTTTCTGTCTTCCCCCTTCCCTGAATATAGCAGTACCTTGCAGGAGTGGCCTTCTCAGTCCCCCTCTGGTATTCATTCTCACTACTTCTCCACACACCAAAAACTGGTGAGCTCATCACCCTTGTGCATCATGAATGTAGATAGTACAGTTCCCAGGTTTTTTGACATATCAAAAATAAATGAATATTTCCAGTAAGTCAGGCTGATAGCAGCAGGGAACATGGGGAATGATGGGCTTTCCTATCCTTAAAAGATCTAGGCTACCTTTGATTAGGCACTATTAAATGATGGGTGTGTACATCATTATGCATGTCATTTAATAGTGCCTAATCATAGGTGGATTAGATCTTATATGGGTAAGAATGCTTATGTTTACCCTTGTGCCCTGCTGCTATCAGCCTGGCTTACCAGAAGATCATTTTTATTATTAATATGTAAAAATGACATGGGCAACTGTACTTACCGCATTCATGATGCAGAAGGGTAGTGAGGTCACCAGTTTTTGGTATGGGGAGCAGCAGAGAAGAATGAATGCCAGAGAGAGAGAGAGAGAGGGACTGAAGAGGCCATTCCAGCAGGGTACAGCTATATTCAGGTTAGGGGAAGACAGGAAGAAAAAATTACTCACCTTAGTAATGTTGTTTCTTCTAATGGAGTCTTGCTGTATTCTGACTATTGCAGTTAGGTCCTGCCTTTCAACTGCCCTGGAGAACAACGAGTTAACTTTCCATGGCCAGCATGAAACGCTCAGTGTGAGCTCAGTTGAAGCCCCTGTCTACTGTTGTTTAAACTCCAACCGTCAGATCTTTATGAGCAATACTCACTAGAAGTTCTGTGTGGAAACTGTAAAACTCACACTAGCCAACTGGCAACTAAATTTATTAAAAAGGGTTTTTTGGTTTCAAAGCAAAGACTCAAGTCAGGAAACCCAAAAAACAAAACACAAAACACACCCAAAGTAAAGCAGGGTGAAAAAGGGGCACCCCTAGGGTGTCAACACCGCTCCTGCCCACCCACATCCCAAAAACCAGGTTCTGAGAGGGGAGGCAGAGGGGAGGTCAGAATACAGCAAGATTCAATTCGAAGAAACAGCATTACTAAGGTGAGTAATTTTTTCTTCAAACAACATGAAGTCTTTCTGTATTCTGACTATTGCAGACTACCAAGCAGTACCTCCATGGAGGAGGGACAGAACCTACTTTGGGAATAGGCTCTGAAGTACTGCTGTGCCAAACTGAACATCACTCCTAGCCTAGATATCCAGAGAGTAATGCTTGGTGAATGTATGAACTGTTTTCCAGGCAGCTGCTTGACAAATTTATAAGATAGGAATATCCCTGGCAGCAGCCAGAGAAGCAGCTGTACCTTTAGTAGAGTGAGCCCTCAGGCCTGAGGGTGGGGTTCTACCCAGTTTTTCATAGCAGAATTGTATACAAGAGGCAATCCACCTGGCAATAGATCTCTTAGTGGCAGGTTTGCTCTTACCGACCTCTCCATATGTGAGGAACAACTGGAGGGACTCAAACCCGTGACCCATGGTGCACTCTATGTAGTAGCTGAGGACCCTTTTAATATCCAAGCTGTGCAGCCTCCTCTCTCCAGAGGAGGAATGGTCAGTGAAGAAAACAGGGAGAGACATAGACTGATTAAGGTAGAAATCTGAAACCACCTTAGGCAAAAACTTCCTGTTAGTTCTCAGGACCACTTTATCTCTATGGAAAGAGATGAAATCAGGCTCCATTGACAGGTCTTGCAATTTGCTGATATGCCTGGCAGAGGTAATGGCTACCAAAAACACAGTCTTTCAAGTCAAGTACTTAAGCTCTGCAGAGGACAAAAGCTCAAAAGGCGGTTGCATAAGCTGAGCAATGCAAACATTAAGGTCCCAAGCAGGAGCAGGGTCCCTAAAGGGGAGATTGGTGTGCAGCAATCCCTTGAAGAACTTACAAAACACAGGATGGGCTGACAGGGGAGAGGGCTTGCCTACTGACAAGAAGGCAGAAACAGCTGCCAAATGCACTTTAAGTGTAGCTGTACTAAGTCCTAAGCCATTAAAATGGACCATATAGTCCAGAACTGTAGGCAACCCAGCAGATTCTGGAAAAATATGTTTATTAGAGCACCAAATAGTAAACCTTTTCCATTTGGAGTTGTAAGTCTTTCTGGTGGAAGGCTTTTGAGAAGCCTTAAGGATATCCATAACCCCTTGAGAAAGGTGTAGATCAGCAAACTCTAACTCTTCAAGAGCCATGCCTTGAGATTGAGAGACTTGAGGTTGGGATACCAAATCCTCCCCTGAGAGGATGTCAACAGGTTGTAATTCCTGGGAAGAGACAGGGGAAGGTGGACTGCTAAGGACAGCAACAGGGGTACCAGGGCTGTCTGGCCCAGTCTGGAGCAATCAGAATCACTTTGCATGGTTGTGACCTGATCTTGACTAACACTTTGAACAGGAGAGGGAAGGGAAAGCATACAGAAATTTCCCTTGCCAATTCAGAATCAGAGCATCCAGGGGGACTGAGCCCAAGACTGGGGGTCGCAACAAAAGATAGGAAGTTGGTGATTGTCTGGGGCTGCAAAAAGATATATCTGTGGAGTGCCCCATCTCAAGAAAATCACTTTCAAAACTAGGAGATCTAGGGTCCATTTGTGATGGCCCTGGGATATCCTGCTGAGAGCATCTCCTAGGACATTGTCCTTCCCTGGGAGGTGAACTGCTATCAGAGAGGTTTGCAGGGAATAGGCCAGGGACCACAACTTCATTGTCCCTGTGCACAAGGCCATAGACTGAGTGCCTCCTTGCTTGTTGATGTACCACATGGTGGTGGTGTTGTCTGTTCTGATCTGGACCACCTTGTTCTGTACAGATTTGGAAAAGTCTTGCAGTGCCAGAAACACTGCTCTGAGTTCCAAGAGATTGATGCGAAGCAGATATTCTGAGGTGACCACAGTCCTTAGGTGGTAAGTTCCCCAGGTGGGCTCCCCGACCCAGCAGATGCTTCCCTGCTGGGTTGGGAAGCATCTGTGGTGAGTATCACTGAATGAGACTGAGTGACAAAAGGAACTCCTTGTCTCAAATTGTCCTGATCCTGCACCATTGCAAAGCCTGGATCAGGGTTCGAGCCACTGGGACTAGTTTGGTAAGGGAATCCTTTCTTTGGGACCAGAAGGCTCTTAAGTAGAACTGAATGTCCCTCATCTGGAATCTTGCTCCCTGGATCACTGCTGTGGAAGCTGCCATGTGGCCCAGAAGCTGAAGGAAATGCCTTGCTGGTTGAGACACCTGTAGGGTGAATGAAGAGGTCAGTTCCATAAGGGTCCTTGCCCTGTCCAGGGGAAGGAAGGCTCTTGCCCTTACTGTATCCAGCTCTGCCCCTATGACGGTGAGGAGCTGTACTGGCTCGAGAACTGACTTTGGAAGGTTGAGGAGGAACCCTAAGGAAGTGAGCACTTGCTGAGCTATTTGCAGATGTGACTTGACTTGGTCTGAAGACTGACCCACTATGAGCCAGTTGTCCAGATATGGAAAGATGGAAATCTTTTTTCTCCTTAGGAAAGCAACCACTACTGCCAGGCACTTTGTGAACACCCTTGGGGCTGATGCTAGGCCAAAGGGCATTGCTCTGAATTGATAGTGGCCTGAAGGCAACTAAAACCTTAGGTACTTTCTGTGGGAGCACCTGATGGGAATGTGAAAGTAGGCATCTTTGAGGTCCAGGGAGGCTAGCCAGTCCCCTGGCCTTAGAGAGGGCAGAATCATTCCCAGAGTCACCATTTTGAACTTTGGTTTTAAAAGGTGCATGTTCAGATATCTTAGATCCAGGATGGGCCACCATTCTCCTGATTTTTTGGGGTTTAGGAAGTACCTGGAGTACAATCCTTTGCCCTTGTGTAGGGTAGGAACCCATTCTATGACTCTGAGAGCCAGGAGGGAAGAATCCTCTGCCTCTAGGGCAAGGGTCTCTGATGGATTTCCAGGTGGAAAGGATCTGGTTCTCATCTTGGGAATTTTTTTGAAGCTGAGAACCAGTCCTTGGTTTACTACTTCTAGGACCCACTTGTCTGATGTCAGAGACTTCCAGTCCTGGACAAGGTAAGCCAGCTTGCCCCCTACAGGTATTGGAGAATCGGCCCAGGCAGACTCATCAGGGTGTCTGCTTGGCAGGGGCTTTAGGCTGAGGGGTGTAAGCAGGCCTGCTCATTCCCTGTCTGCCTCTCCCTCCGATGAACCCCCTCTGAGCATAAGAAGAAGAGGAGGCCTGGGTTTGGTAAAAAGGCCTTTGAAAGGGCCTGCCCCTGCCCCTGGAATGCTGCCTTTGAGGAGTGGCTTGCCTTTCTTTGGCCTGAGCACTCCTGTAGGTGGTTCTGTATTCATACTAACATACTAAAATGCCAGCAGAATAGGCCTAACGGTCTTTCGTGTCTGCTCATTTGGTCAGTCCCCAACCTGGGTGCTGACCTTGCTGTCCCCCTCGCCTTCTCTGGCTTCTCCCTTCCCAGTTCCGGATATTCTTGCTGCATTGGATTTTGCTTCCAGAACCCTTCCCCTGTACCTGTCCCACCCCCTCTTGAACCCCTCCACTGTCTCTGCCTCCACCAGCCCCCTAGACAGTGCATTCCATGGCTTCACTACCCTCTCAGTGAAGTAGCACCTCCTCCTTTCTCCCCTGAATATTCCCCCCTCCAGCTTCCACCCATGCCCTCTAGTGGCCCCTTCCTCCTTCCTTCAAAGCACCCCGACTGTTCCTACCCTATTTACCCTCTTCACACACCTAAAGACCTCTATCATGTCCCCCCGGTCCCTTCTCTCTTCCAATGTGTACATATTTAGCTCTTCGAGCCTCTCTCATAGGTCCTGTCCCCCAAGCCCCAAATCATTTTGGTTGCCTCCCTCTGGACCCTCTCAGGAGGTTAATGTCCGCTTTAAGTGTGGCCTCCAAAACTGCACGCAGTACTCAAGGTGCGGCCTCACCAAGCAGTTATACAGAGGGAGTATCACTTCCCTCCTTCTGGAGGTGATCCCCCTAGCGATGCATCCCAGCATCCTGTTGGCCTTGGCTGCTGCCCTCCTACAAGTCTCAGAGTTGTTCATCTTGACATCCACCACCACCCCCAGGTCCCTCTCAGCCATCGAGACTTGTAGCATCCCCCAGGGTGTACACTTGGCCTGGGTTTCTGGCCCCCAGGTGGAGTACCTTGCATTTCCTGCATTGAACCTCAGCTTCACTTTCTAGACCATCTTTCCAGAGCCTCCAGGTCCCCTTGTAGGGACACCCTCCCTCCTCCCCATCCACCACCGCCCCCAGTTCGAGTCATCTGCAAAGAGACTCATCTCCTCCTGATTCCTGTCCTTATGTCAGATACGTGGGCCGAACAGAAGGGGCCCAAGGACTGATCCTGTGGGCCCCACCAATGACCCTCCTTGGGGATGAGACTATCCCACCAACTACGACCCTCTGGGTCCGGTCCTGGAGCCAATTGCCTATCCATCTGATCTTCTGGTTCCCACCCCATTTCTCCCAGCTTATCCAACAGGCCCACATGAGGAACAGAGTCAAATGCCTTGCTGAATTCCAGAAAGAGGACATCCACTGGTCTACCCAGGTCCAAGGCACTTGTCACCCAGTCATAGAACTCCACCAGGTTTGTCTGACATGATTTCCTGGGATGAATCCATGCTGTTCATCATCCAGGCACCCTGACTTATCCAGGTCCCCCTAGCCTCTCCTTGACAATGCCCTCCATCACCTTGCCCACCACGAGGTTAGGCTGACAGGCTTGTAGTTCCCTGCCACCTCCCTTGATCCCCCTTGGGATGGGCACTATATGCCACCTTCCAGTCTTGGGGCACCCACCCTGTCCTCAGAGAGATGGTGAAAGCTCTGCCAGGGGTTTGCCAGGACATCTGCAAGTTCCTTCAGCACTCTGGGATGTAATTTATCCGGCCCCGGTGCTTTCTCCGTCTTAAGGAGAGCTGAGGGCTTCCTCACCTCTCTCGGCTGTAATTTCCACTTCCGGTACCCCTTCTCCTGCTTTAGCCCTCCCCACCTGCCAGTGATGCCTCCCCCTCTCCCCAGACCTGCCGATCGGTAAGGGTCCCCCCTCCTCAGTATCTCTGTCTCCTCCCATGTATGATGCAGCACCCCCATTTCCCCTGCTGAAAACTGAGGTGAAGTACTCATTTAGTACCTCAGCCTGCTCCCCCGGGTCTTGTGCCCATCTCTCCCCGATTTAATCCTGCTAATCTGCCCCTTCACCCTTCGTTTTTCCCCAATGTATCTAAAGAACCCCTTGTTCCCTCTCCTAATTTCCCTGGCCAAGTTCTGCTCCTTCCTTGCCTTAGCCGCCCTCACCACTCTAGTGGCCCTTCTAGCCATCAGCTTGTCCCTCGATCCTTTCACTCCTTGAGCACTTGAATTGCTTATAGGCTGCTTTCTTTCCCCGCACCACCTCCTGGACCTCCCTGGTCCACCAGCAGGGTTTTTGGGCCCTACCGCATTTTCGTCTTACTCTTGCACAGGTGCTGGTAGCATCCTGCACCCCTCTCCTGATGATTTCCCACCTACTATCAGCGTCCATGTCTGACCCAATCCCATCCAAATGCTCCTTAAAGATCCTTCCCATTTCCTTAAAATCCGCCCCCCTGAAGTCGTTACTTCCGTCTTTGTGCAGCCTTCTACCCCTCCTAGGTCCAGGCAGAACCAGACCGTGGCATGGTCACTCCCCGCCAATGGGTCCCTTACCTCCAGGCCCCCAATCTGGTCACTGTCTGCCAGGACCACATCCAGTACCCGTGCCTCCCTGGTCGGTTCCTCACCTGCTGAGTTAGGAATGCATCTTGAAAGACATCCAACAACCTCTGTTCCCTGGTCACAGAGGATGTCATAGTCTCCCAGTCTGTTCCTGGCATGTTTAAGTCCCCAACACCACCACTGTTCCTCTGCCCAGTCTGCAGTGTCTCCTAACATCTGCCACCAGACTGTCCTCCAGCTCCTCTGCCAGGGAGGGGGTCTGTCCACCACTCCTATTTTTACTCTCTTGCACCCCCTTGTTATCAAGGTGACCCAAATCGCCTCCACGGTTCCCTCCGCCTCCTCTACTCCCCCTATGCTAATGCAGTTTTTGACTATCATTGCTACCCCTCCTCCTTTTCCCTCCCCCCTGTCCTTCCTGAACATAGTGTATCCCTCCAGGTTCAGGTGTCGTCCATCTTTTTCATGTAGTTCTCTGTCTGCTCCCCAAACAGAGAATTACCAATGACAGGGAAATCCATGGCCTTAGCCTGGGTATCCTGTGATAGGCTAGTACATCTGAGCCAAGCCATCCTTCGAAGGGCCACAGATGTAGCCATGACTCTAGATGAAACATCATTGGAGAACACAGCAGCATGAAATTGCACCTTAGATGCCTCAGTCCCATCCGTAGCCACCTGCTCCAGCTCCTTGGCAAGCTGGTCAGGGGCCTGTTTACCAGAGCCAGCACAGTGTCCCACCTGGACTTCTGGTATCTAGCTGTGTAGGCCATATAGTTAGACTGCCTGAGCCCCAAAGATGCTGCCATGTACTGCTTCTTTGCCATGGCATCAATCCGCCTGGAGTCCTTATCTGGAAGGTGTGATGCCAAGGGAAGATTTGCCTTATCACAGGCTCTTCCTGATCCTCTACTGCTTCTTCCATTGGAAGCTGGAGGGTTTCAGCCACTTTCTTGTAAAACATAAAGTGGGAAGGGGACTCAGAAAGCCTAGGAGGAGAAACACCTGAAGGTCTGTCTGGGGAGATGTCTGGGTCAATAGTCACATCCAGACTTTCATAATCACCATCATCATCATCCTCATACTCTCCCCTCCTCCTCCTCCAGTTCATAAAATTCTTCTAAAGTGTAATCTGGAACCGGGAAAACCGACCGAACCGAGCCCCTGCCAGATGGTGCCGGTTCGGCCGGAACCGAAGTTAGCAATTGTACTATCCTTATCACTTTGGCTATCTCATCAGTGGTTGGAGAATGAATTTGTGGATCTGAACCGGATGATTTTCCTCTTCTCTTTCTTTTAACCATAACCGACTCCTCAGAATCAGCTCTCCTTTTGTCCGAAGAAGTTTCGCCCTGGTCAGAGGGCACTCCTTCTGGTTCGGTCAGAACCAAACCAGGCTGGCCATCCAGGTCAGTGGATTTCTTGGCCTCCCTTTCCCTCAGTCTACCTACTCTCTTATCCATGGTAGCTTTGGGAAAACTCTTACAAATTTGGCAGTCTGAATTGAGGTGGTCAAACCCTAGATAAACACAGGTGGTGTGGGGATCAGCCTTAGCAAAGGCTTCCCCACACACACTGCAGTGTTGAAACCCAGTGGGCCTGTTTTTTTTCTTGGGTTTCTCAGACATGGCCAATCCTATCCAGAACTTACCCTTTTTTCAGCAATCTGACAGGCAAGACTCCCCTATCGGTTCCTGACCATGTTACGGGTCTTGGAAAAAAACATAATTAAATCCGTTTTTTTCAGAACCAATACGGACCAGTTACCACACTCTAAGTAAATTCAAAAACTTTTTAAGACTAAACTGATCAGTTCAAACCGAACCAATCTGAAATTTACAAGTTCCACACAGAAACTGAATGTAAAAACCTATCTAGTACTCACGGTACCACAGACAGAGACTTAAACCGACAGATTCAGTAGCAGAAATTCAGTAGAAACTGAGCAAAAAACTACACTTTAACCGACTTTTTTTGAACCGACCAAAGGAGAAATCTCCAGAGCGACTGTTCAGTGAGGTGGAGTAAAGAATCTGACGGTTGGAGTTTAAACAACAGCAGACAGGGGCCTCAACCGAGCTCGTGCTGAATGTTCTATGCTGGCCATGGAAAGTTAACTGTTTGTTCTCGGGGCAGTTGAAAGGCAGGACCTAACTGCAATAGTCAGAATACAGCAAGACTTCATGTTGTTTGAAGAGGGATGTTTAGCAGATCATTTTGAGATCTGAACTGTGGGGCTGCCAGCACCATGATCACTACCTGACTGTGAATGACAGCAGCCAGTGATGACAAACACTAAATGGCAGGGCTGCACTTAAAATGTTACTTGAATTCAGTGTAGGGAGATTACCCTCAGGTGGGGAAGGGGTGTTGATGTTTGTTAGGACAGTATTGAGGGATCTATGTATAGATCATTCAAGATTTAGAAGGGTGGTAGCCAGTCAGCTTGCATTGTGGAGTAGGGCACTAAAAAGTACTGGAGAAGATTTGCTGGGAACTGCCCTGCGGGGTTCTGCAGATCACAGGTAAAGGAGCAGACTGACACTGGAAGTCTGGTGGATTCACTCAAGGCATTAGTATGCCTCTCCTGCTGATAATATTGTTATCCATAGTAAGTACAGCCCTTATGAGGGCATGAACAGCAGTTTTTCTGGTGAGTCCTGAGACTTATTGCTTGGCCCTCCATGAAGACCTAATTGTTGGTTAATGAGGTGGGACAAAAACACAGCAGGGGAACTGCACATATTGCCTTCATTGTGCAGAAGGGCAGTGATCCACTCAATGTTTACTGTGGGAGCAGAAGTCAAACATTGAAAAAGTGGACTTAAGTGTGATTTGGGAGGTATTTTTTAGTGCCAGCTGATGATCCGTATTGGTGTAGGTATGCACAACTCTCTGAGGTATACGATTACAGTCTGAGGTGTGATAATCTCTTCATGAGACAGCAAGCTCATATGCAGTCCCAGGAAGTACTAAGGACACAGTATGGATGGTGGGGTATTCAACAGAAGCCAGGCTAGGTGCAGGGGGTTCACTTGGAAAAAGAATACAAGAGAAGCTTTTTTTGTGGATTAACAAGAATGCATGAGCTTTGGAACTGGACCTACCGGTACTTCACTGTGTGACCCTGAGCAAGTCACTTAACTTCCTTGTGCTGCCAGGCCACATCTGTAAACAAGGTTTCAGCATAGTGTGTCTCTCCTGGTTAACAAAAAAAAATTCAAGGCATCACATAACCACTAGATCATCAGGTATTTAAAGTGTTGTACTGTTCTGCAGTTTGCCAAAGAGAAAGTTAGCTAAATTGCAAAACATTTTCGCAAATTAAAGTAAATAAAATGAACAAAATCATAGTCTAACGTGTACTGATCAAAATAATCCACATGTTAACACATGGTGTTGATCAGTCTGGTAAAACAATTCAAAACAAAGAGGGAAAGAAGAAATAGTTAGCCTATAGGAATCTATATTGATCTCTGGCTCCAGTGATGTCATCATGACTCATCACTTAACACAGTTGGCAGAATTCTTAGAGAGAAGGCAAGGCTGTTTTTTGTAAGTGAAAAGCTGATGTTTACATTTTTCAAAAGCTATGAAACTGCATTTATGTTATTTACATAAATGCAGTTTTTGCATAAATGTAAACAGTAGCCTTTATTTTACCTCGCAATGAAACCAGATTTTGGAGTTTGGAGTTTTAAAAAACTGCTTGTTTAGGTATCCTTTAACTATAGCTCAGTCACTTGATCACAAGACTACATTTGACCCCAAGCATCCAGTCGCATCCCAAATTACACAAGGTAATGGTGAGATTATAGGGACAGATCTGCAGTGCTTTTCCATTATTAGAAGCTCTTGTATTCTGAAGGCTGCTTGTATTTTTACAGATGAAATATGAAATACCATTCAGATTTACATTTACCCGCAGAGCAGTTCATCAGAGTTACCAAACAGTCAAAACCTGCATTGCACACACACTGCAGGAGGCACTGGGTGGGATTTTACACATCGTCACAAACATTTGGACAAACGCATAAAATCACGTACATATTTCTCTGACTGCACACTGTTTTTTTTGTCACAGATACAAAAGCAGTCTAATCTGACACCAAAAGGGCAGTACTGGGGAATGACATTGTTTAGTGCCAGTGTTATAGATAAAACTTCACAATAATAGAAAGTGCATAGTTAACAACCAACCTCCCACTCTTGCTGCCAGAAGGATTGTGCCCCTATCCTGAGACACCTGCCTAATCATCATCTGTCCTCAACCTTGTTAGTGTTGAACACAGTGCAGTCAACATACATACCATCCTAAAATGGATACTCGGAAATGGATGATGAATAGTGATAGAGAATGCAGCTAACATATTAAAAGCTTTCAGTGACAGTGACAGGGACAGAGAAAATGTGAACTGCCTTCACACATATTAAATTTAATAATCTGCCAAACCTTAGGCAGGAGTGTATCAGCAGTCTTATTGGGTTCCATGTGATAGCGGCGAGGGAAATGCGGTGACTACACTAACGGCGATGGTCTTTAGGCGACTGTAGGAATGGCAACAGTACATTTTGGTGCTGACAGTAATGGAGACAATTGCTTTTCTTCAGGGGGCTTTGCCCCTCACAACCTCATTGCAGAGCACTTTTCCCCATCCCCACTTAATAATATAATCATCTCCGAGGTCGTAGCACCTCGGGGTGAGGGGAAACCAATTGTTGCCATTACTGTCAGCACCAAAATTTACCGTCGCCATTCTTACAGTCACCTAAATGCCGTCACCATTAATGCAGTTACCATATTTCCCTCACCATTATTTTTTTTTTTTTTATTTAGTTGTTTAACCAGGTATAGCACACTAAGCTGAAAGCTTTTTTACAGGCGCGACCTGGGAGCACAAGTAGGTTAAGTGACTTGCTCAGGGTCACGCAGTATGTAAGTGGAAGCTGTGGAATTCAAACCCAGGTCTGGTCTGCTGGATGTCACCAGATTTGCAGCTCAGAGCCTTAGGCCACTGCACTATACTGCCTCCTATTACATGCTACAATCTTATTGCAATTGCACATAGAAAACCAGCAACTTCCACAGATCTGAGAAAGCAACTGCCAGATCATGGACATTCGAGCAGCTAGCAAAACTGCTGCAACATTCCGTTTTTGTTTGTTTGCTTGTTTATTAAACTTATCAAAAGTACCCCTCCAGAGCTCAGAGCACCTGTACAGTAAACCATATAAATAGAACAATCGTATATAAAACAATAGGACAGGCCACATACAATAATAAATACATCATCCTATTACACATTAGAAACAAACTTAGCAGCATTCAAGTTGAGAAGCTCTATTTTAGCTAGTTGAAAAGCTCTCTGGAGCTCGCTGGAGTAGGTAACTTTTCAATTTTATTTGGTGAAGCATATCTCCTCAGGGAGTGAATTCTACAGGGTAGGGCTGCAACCAAAAAGGTTTGGTCATCAGCAGACTTTAAATGGGAGAAAAGAACAACATGCTTGCCCCATCCACTGGACCTAAAGTCCCTAGATGGAATGTGGGAATCAGGAGATCACTGAGGTACTGGGGGCCCAGTCCATTCAAGGTTTAAATATCACTAACAACACTCAGAGGTCAATGAGCCACCTAAAAGCCAGGCAGCCCAGAACCTGCAGCGAGGGAATAATATAATCTGACCTCCAAGCAGAAGCCTCACTGCCGCATTCTGAACTAGCTGCAGGTGATGCAGTTGACCTCAAGTTAAGCCTTTATAATGTGCACAGCAATAGTCAAGATGGCAGAAAATGAGGGCATTGAGTAGTGTGGTAAACTCAGCAGAATCAAGCAATTGTGGCAGTCTGGCAACACATTTAAAATGGTAAAAACAGTTTTTGACTACAGAAAACACCTGAAAGACAAATATCAACTGTCTATCAAAATTACACTAAGTGTGCAAACCTCCTCTGCCACTTGAAATCTTACCCCCCACCATGAGGGTGGAGAGAGTCAGGCCACTGCAAATGGTGATATCTGCTTCTTAGAACCCAAAACTGGCAACTCAGTCTTGGTAGGGTTCAATGCAAAACAACTGTAGGCCATCCAAACCTTGATATCCTCCAAACATTGTTTTAATCTCAGCACTGAAGATGACCTGTTAGGAGTAAGACACATACAGCTGGGTGTCATCTTCATAGCAGTGAAACTCCACACTGTAGCACCTAATGATCTCTCCCAGTAGTAGCATATATACAGAGAACAAAACAGATGAAAGCACAGAACCTTGGGGAACACAGCTGTCCAGAGCAACTGGCCACAATTGGCAAGAGCCAAGCACTACGACTGCTATCTTATAATAAGGAAGGACCAGAACAATTTTAACATAGTCCTGGACAACCCTTTGAGTTCCCCATGTTTGGCCAATAAACCTACATGATCTGTGGTGTTAAATGCTGAAGAAAGATCTAACAGGATCACTATAGAGACCTCTGCATGATCACTCACCTGGAAGAGGTCACTCCATACCTTGATCATGGCTGTCTCTGTGCTGTGCTTGATTTGGAAGCCAGATCAAAATGGCTCAAAGAGGTCCTTTTTCTCAAGATGGCTAACAAGCTGTGTTGCACCCATCTTCTCAACAACTTAAGCCAAAAAGGGAAGGTTGGAGGCAGGTGATAAATTGTCATGTATCTCAGGATATTGGCACGATCATTCGGCAGCAAGAGTGGGAAGTCGGTTGTTCACAGTGCACTTTTTATTATTGTGGTGAAGTTTTTACATGCTACATTCAGCACTTTATTGCTGGTTGCTCTCTGTGAAATAAGTGATTTACACAAATAAATGTTATTCTGTTGGCAATCTCTGTGGCCAGCATTAGTGATTCAGCAGCTTTTTTGCGAAATATTGGCTACATGCTTTGTAAATTTACAACTACCCCTCAGTGCACATCATTTAACTGGGAAATGGAGTAGTATTAATAGGGTTCAGCTAACCTTTAAATGTGCACCGTCACTTTTCCTGCTTTGTGCCAACACGTTTCCTCACTTGACGACATGTCTGGCTCTAATAATGCCTTCTTAAGGAGGTGCATCGCCAACACCTGTTTTAAGGATACTGGTAAGAAGCTCTCCTGCAGCAATGTGATAACTATACCTATCAGTACTTATACCATCTGCCCACAACCAGCCTTGAGCAGTTGGGTGGGTGCAGGATCCAGAGCACAAGTGGTGCACTGCAAACCTGTGGCAACCTTGGGGACCTCCTCCTCATCCAACAGATGAAACGCCTTGCTGCCATTTACTGATCCACTCGCACTGCCCTCTCTATCCCTGTTGGCTAATAACTTGAGTAGAGGTAGAAATATGGTCCTAGATGCCCTCAACCTTGGCTTTAAAGAATTTAACTGCTTGCACCTTTCCATGGAAACACGTTCCTTGTGACACAGGCAACCAGAATGTAATAAATTGTCTACAAAACAGAAACATAGGTCTGGATCGCTCTTCTCGGCAACAATCATGGCAGAAAAGAAATCCTTCTTTATCACCATGACAGCCTTCCAGGACAGCCTCAAGTGTTCCCTCCAGTCAGGTCTGTCTGCATCCAACCATGAGTTCCGCTATTCTACCCTAACTTATACACTACAACCTTCAACTGCCAAAGCTGAGATGTAAAACCAAGGAGTGCTTCAGTGGAAGGTCTATGAACAAGAAAGAACTGAAGCCAGGGCACCCAGTGTCATGGAAAGAGCCTCATTATAGGCTTCAACAATGGCACTGCATCCCCTGGTAGAGACCTCAACCAGGTCAAATGTGTCCAAAAGAGCTGGAAATCACATTAGATCCAGATCTCATTTAGAATGGTACTAGATCAGTTCCCTGAGTCAAAGATGAGTTCATAAATGTCCCAGTATTGAGTTATGTGGTGCAGTGGTCCAACAAAATGACATGTTCCACTGAGATGTTATCTGTCTCCAATCTAGCCCAGAAGATAGGATCGAGTTTGTGTCCCACTGAGTGCATGACTGTGGTAACATCCTGTCTGAAACCCAGCTCTCCCATGAGCTAGATTACCTTGTTGATAAATTCATCTGAGGGGATCATTGATGCTAGCATTGAAATCCCCCAGGATCCAGTCCACCAGCCCCTTAGCAAACTCCTGCATTAAATCCAACCCCTGCCACATGGGTAATACACAGGGATCACTTTGCATTTCAGACCAGACACTCCATGGTCATGCACTCAAATGACCCCATACTCTTGATGGAAGACACCACATAGTTCAAGTCAGCCATAATACAGATCACCACAGCACTACCCCTGCAACCTAGCCTTGGGTGACATACCATAGAGAAACCCTGCGGGACTAATTCCTACAGTAAAAACCCAGTGGAATCATCCAACCAAGTCTCCATGATACACACCAGGTTGGCAGTTGAATCAGAGATTACATCACATATGATGGCAGCCTTATCCTCCACTGACCTGACATAACAAAGCAGTACACAGGCTGAAGGAGTCTGGTGGGTTCTCCTGCCAACCATTTCTAGCACCCTGGGATAGAGATGAGGCATGAAATATTTCTGTTTCTTCCCTTATCCAACATGTAAAGGCCTTCTGGCTCTTCCACCCTCATCTAGTGGGTGGCACTGCCCACTATTCCTACTTCTTTTTCTTGGATGAATGATAATAAATACCCTACAGCATTGCAGAATTCCTCTAAAGGGAGCAAAGTGTTCTAAATCCCAGGGTCTCAATTTCCAAAGTTCCTCCATGGAATATACTCTCACATCTAATCACATAATGCATACATGCTACTCAACTGACCACCTGGCCAACCTACCCCAATAAAGAAATCACAGCTTGGAAACAGGTATGCCAGCCCAAGGGCCATAGAGATCAAACTTAGCCCTCAGACCACTTCCCATGACTGCTGTCCACTTGGCGGCACCAGGAACCAACAGCCACCACCTCTTTGGATAATCTGCCTGGGAAGGTGACCAGCGAGAAGAATGGAGACTCAGAGCTCAACCCACAGAGGAGAAAAAATAGACACCAGATGAGACCCCTAGATTATCAAACCATCAAATTTCCAATTTAGTATATATGCTGACTCAGTGTTTCACAGCAGAAAATATCAAGTTTAGATCTTTTTTTCCTCAGGCTGGTAATACTAAATCATTTTTCTCTGTTCCTTTGGTAGCTGGACCCAAGTTTGTGTTTAAGGAAGTAACATCAAATTAATTTTGATATGCAGTATAGAGCAGTGGTTTAAGGCTCTGAGCAGCAAATCTGGTGACATCCAGCAGACCAGACCTGGGTTTGAATCCCACAGCTTTCACTTGCATACTGTGTGACCCTGAACAAGTCACTTAACTTCCCCATGCTCCCAGGTTGCTCCTGTAAAAAAGTTTTCAGCTTAGTGTGCTACTCCTGGTTAAACAACTAAATAAAAAGTTTTTCATCTTCTGCAGTCTCTCCCAAATAAAGGGACTGCCTGTAGTGAAGGGTTGGATGCCCACTTCTTAAAATTGGCTATCCCTTTTATTACAGATACCCTTTGGTATATTTTTAATGTCATTGGCTACAGGTGTTTTTCACCTGTCCTGGAAGAAAGCTAAGGTGGTTCCAATTCCAATAAAGAGTTGTTCTACTTTCATGGATGATTATAGGCCAATATCAATACTGAATCCCCTTAGCAAACTACTTGAGCGTTTAGTGGCTAAGCAAATTGATGCCTATTTGGTTACCTATGATTTGTTGTCAAGGCAACAACATGGGTTCCGTAAGCACTTTGGTACTGGCATGGACTTAGTTGGGTTCACAAACACCATCCTACGTGGGTTTGAGAAGGGTTTGATGACCGGGGCAGTGTTTGTAGACCTAACCATGGCTTTTGATTTGATTGATCATTGTTTGGCCTGCACAAAATGGAAAGATCTGGGGGTTTCTGATGTCGCTGTTTCTTGGTTCTATGATTATCTGAGTAACAGGTGTCAATTTGTTCAAGTAGGTTCTGTGGTTTCTGATGTCTTGCCAATTAGTTGTGGTGTGCTTCAGGGGTCCATTTTGGGACCCCTGTTATTTTCTCTTTTTATTAATCAGCTTCCTGGAGTTTGTAAGTTTAGTGAATCATTGCTTTATGCAGACGATCTTGTAATTTGTGCTCAGTCAGATTCTGTGTCTGAACTTTCTTGTTCCCTAGAAAAGGATTTTGGTGCTGTCTGTTCTTGGCTTACTTTAAATGCTATGGTTTTGAACTCAGCTAAAATAAAAGCTATGTTATTTGGCACGCAATTTATGTTGTTGGACACCCCAGAACTAAGGATATCTGATTTTTGGGGGTGGTCTGCTTGAACAAGTGTCTCAATTTAAGTATTTGGGAACACTATTAGATCCCAGTTTGACCTTTTCACCTCAGATTCAGTCAATGGTTAAGAAAGTAAATCAAAGAATATGGGTGTTATACAAATTCAATCATTCTTCTCACAAGCAACTAGATTAGCAATTGCTATTGGTTCTCTTCTTCCATATTTTGATTATAGTTCTTGTTTATATTATAATATAGGTACAAAAGAAATGCAAGCACTAACTGTAGTCTATAATAATATTTGTAGATTTATTTTAGGGGCCCCCAATAGGACACATCGATGTAATCTTTATTCTCGGTTGGGGTGGTTTTCCCCTAGTTGCAGAATAGAATATTTTGTTGGCTGTCTGATGTATAAATGTTTTTACTTTGGCTCCCTTTTCCTTCCTTCTGATCTTGTTGTAATGAAAGAATTGCTTCCCATCCTGAAGTCGGCTGATGGCCCTCTATATTTTGTCCCCAGGTCTCAGATTAAGATCTAGAGCTTTTCAGTAGCAGCACCTTTGTATTGGAATTTACTCCCACTTGATGTTAGGATTGTTCCCTCTATTTTAACTTTTAAACAAAGGTTAAAAAGTTATTTATTGCATAAATCTGTTTGTAACTGCAATTTGTATTTGTGTATTTTTGGTTTTGTATTGCTGCACATTGTATGTGTGTATTTTTGTATGTTTTTTTGTCCGGGTCGGGCCTGAAATGGACCTTTGGTCCAGTGTCTTTACCCGGTTACCAAAGAATAAATGAAAATGAAATAAACAGTCATAGGTTCACCACAACATAACCCAGATAGACCATCTTAGGGTAGCTGGTTCATTTCACTGGGGTGTCACACAGACGAGGCACACTGTTGAGTCCTGATAGGACGAAACACGTGTATGTGTCTTCTGTTGGCACGCTTTGCAGACTTTGTGAGAGACATTTTGGTACCATGCATTTCTGCTTAAAGTTGAGCCAGCATAATATACTGTGGTGATTTTCATATACAGCCCATGGTGCTTTGCATTTGATGGGGGCATGTGTGATTTTGTTTTTCTTTTAAATAGTCATAGATGTTTCGCAGAAGAGTTCTCAGATATCACAACAAATCTACAAACTGCATAGAATTGTTACCTGAAAATAGGGAAGGCATCACATCAGAAGTTCTTTATAGGTTAATTATAGTACTCTTTTAGAGCAAAGGCCAAAGCTCACAGCTTCCAAATGTGTCCCATGAAATCACTTTCTCATTGTGCCTCTAGACACTATTTAGAAGCCCTATATATCACTTTTGGACCCCAGTCCAAGACTAGTCCATGGCTAATAGCCCTCCACTCCAGTCTAATCCTAGCAGCCACAATCCTCTTGGGAATTGTTTGGGTCTGAAACTTGAATTCAGGCAGAATCCTTCAGCATGCATTTATTAAAAGTCAAGAAGGCTGCATTAGGAAATGCCAACTGCATTTCACAAACCCACCTTTGCTGAAGCTGGGCACCGACAGCACAGAAGGGTGAGTCAAACAGATGGAAAAAGAAACAGTTCTACTGAACAACTGCAGGTTAGGCATCCCCACCAATTTTCATACCCAAAAATACAGTCAGAACATAGCAAGCTCTCCCACCATCGGCCGATGCAGCCAAGTTTTACTCAGTTCACTTCAGCAGTGAACAGACTCTCACCCAGTGTATTAGAGCACACCAGGCCAACTGTCACACCATCTGCAGGAACACAGATGAAAAAAAACCTCCACTAAACAGCAGCAGTTTGGAGTCAATACTGCCTCTCCTCTCTGAGGGACATTGAACTGCACACAGTTGGCTCTCTCACCATTGGTAATGAACATGGAGCTTCATTGAGCTTTTCTGGCCAACACGCTCAGACTCTCACCCTCAGCATCAGTTCTTCTCAAGAGAAATGTAGAGCACAGTAACCCCTAATGATTTGCATTAAAGAAACTGGATAACTCATAGACATGTCTCACATAAAATAATGCATATACTAGCACTGCAGATTTTGGTGCTAAACTTAAACTATGGCTGAAAACTAGCGCTGAAGATTTTGTTGCTGAACTTGAAGTATTGTAGGGCTACAAAATAAACCTGCAAGGGGTAGACAGATCACTACACAGAGTACTGCAGTGGCCATCTTGCCCTCAGGAAGGAAGTGTCTCAGCAGGAAGTGCCATGATACTTAATACTTGGAGGAGGTACTTAATCTTTGATACAGGACATCACTACTTGATGGAATTCTGTTTATTACATGATAGATTGGTGGAACAAAAGAAGACCATATGTGCAATAGCTATGTCACAAGGCACTGCTGGAACAATCCACCTCTGGACAACCATGGACCAATTTCATCATATCCATGCCCCATTTGAATTTGTGCTACTTGAGAACTCAGCAGCAGCAGTGCCTCTATTCGTGAAGTCATTTTCATGGTGCATATTCTCCTCAGCTTAACCAGTGGAACACTTTATAGTGATGACTACTCCTTCAGTTTATAGGCATTGGATGACGAGCTCCATAAGTGGTTTGACAACATATGGAAAGATAAAAAAAAATGTCACTGCAACAATATTAGATTCTCATTTTAAGGATATCTTCCTTGTTCAGGATCTCATTGCTTTACAGGAGTGTAATCAAAACATAATCAGAGGTGTACAAGCTACCAAAGCATTCTTGAAAGCTCTGCTTCTTCCAGTATCACAGTGAAACTGTCCTCAGATTTAGGCACAGGGTTCAAGTGCCATTTTCTATACGGAAACTTCAAGAAGTACGTGTATCTCTAGCACCGCTACAGAGAATGAGCATCACATGCACCATGTAACAAATATTTGGACTTGTTTAAGTCAGACTGCAAAAACAAGGCCACATTTAGAAATCTTGTCACAAAAGGACTTCAGTACTAAAAAAAATGCCCCGTGCATACCCTAATGAACCCAGAGATCCAAACCCTGAGCCAGATCCTTTGTTGCACCAGAAGTTGAAGAGATCCATTTGGCAACCTCGTGTTCAATTTACTGCCTATTATCTTGGTTATTCACCTACCAGTGTACCTTCAGAAAGGACATGAAGCATCCCTAGTGACAAAACATCTCCAACCAGACCTGCACTTCTCCCTGAATGTGTTGACCAACTGGCATGTTTAAAAGTTAACTTGCCCACAGTGAATTACAATTCTGACCTGCACTATATACAGCATGAAGCCAAAGAGTCTGGTATCAAAAGGATAGATGACTAAACATCTCCAGGTTACCATTCTTACTTCTGGTTGAAAGAAGTACAAGTGAAAATGCACCATGGATGTTAACATTTGATTTCAATAAGCTTGAAAGTAGGGTTGGGCAGACCCAAAAAAAGGTCCTGACACTTATTATCAGGATCAGAATCCAGGCCAAAGTCCTGATAAGTTCTGATTAGTTCTGATTTGAATCAGAACATTTTGTAAAATGTGATGAAAACTGAAAATTTGCTATATAATTGCATAAAACCACACTAAGATCTGTGACACACACACATATCATTGTAATCATCATTTCAGGATATGAAAACTGCGAGCTTATGGCACTAATGTGTTGGTCAATTAAATATATGGCTGTCATGCAGTTGACCTGTCTTAATCTGTTTTCTGCCTCTGCAACGGTATAACTGTAAACAGATCTGTCTGACCTTAGAAGGGGATCCCATGCCCAGTTTGTAGTATGCAGTAGACATCTGACAGTTTGCCATTGTTCCACTACCTCCTCTGCACAGGAGACAGTGGCAGAGTGCAAAAACTGCCACAATATGAGTTCAGTGAGGTATACTGCTGACTACTGAGTGAGCACTGAAGCTCTGTCTGTTGGCCTTGGCCTTCCCTATTCCTTCACCCCTGCCAAGTTAATCTGTATTTTTCTTTTTATTCCCCTTTGCCTTTTTGTTCTTTTTAACTGTTTTTGTACTGCAAGTTTTAGGGCAAGTTGGGCAACAATAACAGAAGACAGTGGCAGAGCACAAAAACTGCAACAAGACACAAGTTCAAGCAGGTACTGACTACCAACTCTGAATGAGCACAGAAGCTCAGTCTGTTGGCCTTCCCTGTCCTCCCCTCCCCTCCCCCGCCAGGCTGAACTGTAATTTTCGTTTTATTTTCCTTGGCTCTTTTGTTCTTTTTAGCTAGCGTACTTCTCTCTGTCTCCCTCTGACTCCCCCCCAATTGAACCCTGAACATGGAAGAAACCAGCAGTCGGTCAGCCACCAAAATTCCTAGCAGCACCTTCCCATTGCTGCTTGTTCATCCACTGGCACTAAATCAGTCTCTGGTGTCTAGTGGCAGTGGCATGGCACCCCCCCTCAAATCACTACTACAGTGCCTGTGCCTGCCTGTATCATAAAAACAACCCCATCCCCTATTCTGTGGTGTCTATTGGACCCTCCCCCCTTTCTCCAATCATGCTGGCCACAAAATAAATATACAGATACTGATCTAGTGTCACATCGCCTTCTATGAAGCCTCTCACCCCGAGACTGACACCAGTCCCTAAATTAGTTTTTTGAGCATCAGAACATGCAGAGAAAAGCTTTCACAGATCCCACACACTTCAAGTTTAAGAGGTTCTGAAGCTCATATCTGAGCCTTGCAACTCAAATGTTTCATGTTTTACTGTGCTTATTTGGGGGGCTTAACACATTACTTAAAGAGGGGCTGCCGTGGTTAGACAAGTGTTGGCTCATTATACTGTCTATTTGTATCAGTAACGGTGTGATGTCTGTATTCTTTGCAAAAAAAATCATTATAAACGTATTTTTAATAAATAGTTTGTGTCTTATCTAGAAGAGTCTGAAGCATGCATCAATCACGTCAGTCTGAGCGTGTCCTGGCATTTGACATATGCTTATGAATGACGAAACAATGAGCAGCGCGAGTAGTGCTGGTGAAAACGAACCGGACAGTGAACTGTCAAATACTGAAAGTGTATTTGATGAAACTGTACCATTTAATGTTGAAGACCCTTATGCCTTTGATCCAGTGTATGGTAACAGTGAATCAGTCAGTGAATTGTCTCTATCTGGTGACAGCAGCACCGTGACCCGCATGGACAACACTGACTGGTATGTCGCTGTGTTGACCCATGTATTTTCCCACTGTTGATGCATTTTACTGCCCTTGGGGGGGTTGTAGCTGTTTGTGACCAGTAACTAAAGTTTCTGCAACTCTGTCCCCCTTCAGTTCTTCATCTTAGTCCACATTTATGTGGTATTCATTTTGAGACCATTCCAGTTGCATTATATGTGTCTCCTCGATTCTTCATACCAGCTTTCTGTAAAAAATAGGTCTGATCCCAAGTCACTGTCACTGTTGTGTACTATTCTGCAATATATTGTGTCTTCTTTCCATTGTGTGTTGTGGTTGGGGGGGTGGTAATTGACCACCTGAGCATTTGTGTTGCTGTATGTAGTGTATTTATGTGTTGTACCATGTGCTTTTGGAGTGTTCATCTGAGTTGCCCCTTTACCAGTTGTGATACATTTGGACAGCACAGTGACTGATTTTATTCATTTTATGTGCATTACACATTCCTGTCCTGTCCAGTCCACTATGATAGCAGGCAGTAACCCGTGCCACCCAACCCCCCACTATGCACTGCCAAGTCCCATATTGACATTGGGTGTGCGATGTTGTTGTTGAACGGCACACACATATGACCAACCACAGACAGCATGCACCATGTGTGGCATCATGTTGTACTATTACACACTCCGGCTATTGTAAAAGTAAACCCACAGTGTCAGTGACACAGGCTGACAGTTATGTGTGTGTCTTGATACTGCAGGGGTGGATGTACACTGACAACAGATGTGTGGCACGTGTGCCACAGTCAGTGGCGGTACGTGCACCAGTGGGTCAGGGGTTGGATATGACATGGGCTGGCACGTAGCTGTCTGTGGGCGGCGTGATTCCACTTGCCACATGGTGCTCAATGTGCTCATGGTGTGGGGGACAGGGGGCAGTTTCCCCATCAATGCACCGTGAAGGCGCATTGTCCATGTGGAGTGGCCAGGGGGATGCAGTGGATATCATTGCCTTGCTATGCATGTCGGTTAGCAGGGGGGAGTGCCAATCATGCACCGTCACCGTCTACTACCACTTTCTGTTTCAAAAAAAAGTGACTGTCAATAAATTTTTCCAAACAATTTACCTTGAAGTTTGAATTTCAGGTGTCACTGTGGAAATTGTGCTGCTATGCCCACTGAATTGGAGTGTAGATGCTGTCAGGAGATAGCCAGAGTGGTTGACAAGTTGAATGACACACCAAATGTCATTACAGACTCTGAAGTGCCCTGTTGCATTACTGAACATTCTGGTTTTCAACATGTTTGTGTCAGTATCTGGGTGTTGCAGACTGTAGAGGCTGCATACCGGTGCAGTACCATGGAAATGAAGGAATACCAGACAACGAATGAGTATGGGACATATTATATTTTGCATTGCACCAATTTTTAACATGTATTTCATTGCAAGACTAATATAATTGTCAAATGCATAATTTCTGAGAATTCAATGGTGACAAACCGAAAATTTCGTAACAAGCAAACAGCATATCATTGTCATACAACACTGAATTTACATATCTCCTTAACATATACACAGTGCGCATTGCTGTATTGCAAAGTGCTGCTTACAACTGGCACATTTCAATCATATCATGAGTGACCATGTGTCTGTCACGCAACTCTGCTGAAAACAGTAAGCATCTCCCTTAAAAGGGTGTATCAGTGGACCATGTAACACCCACACAACCAAGAACAGCACAAATACCATAATGCCAAATCCCATATTGAGTAACGTTGGGCACTGCCCACACATCATAGCACAGCCACTACCTTGTGTTGGTCACCTGGACACCCACAGGCAAAGACACAAAATGTAAGTTGGTCCTCAGTGTGCACCTACCCTCACCCTGGTACCACAGCCATAATTTTGGTCAAAGTAACCCCTCGCACACACACCCCTTGCACCAACACCCACGAGCCACCAAGGTGTGGTATTTATTTATGTGCACGGGATGGTCAGTGCGACAACATTCAGCACACGTCCTTGGCTGTTGCATGGTCGTGAGATGCTGACATCATACCCCTGTATGTAGTTCCTAGTGTACCATCATCACTGTAACCAATAAGCCGACACAGTGATGTAATGATGGTTGTGCCGCTTCAACAACAGTGCATGTCACCAGCTAGCAGATACTTTGACTGATCAAAACATTTAATTGGAATATGATTCATGTTTGTAGGACACCCATTTTGCATACCTGAGGACGTAGGAACACAATGTAATGTAAGTTGTGTTTTCCAAATTGTCAATATATGTGTGCTTGCTATGATAAAGTTGACAATTGACAATGACTACAGTGTGTTAATGGGCTTATAGCATGGGTGTATGCTACAATGACAGCAGTTAACATTATGACCCATACAACAAACTTATAATGTTCATTGTAACGTCACTCAAAGTGTGTTTATATGTAAGCAATAATACCCGACAGGGTGGGCGATATTGGGCAATACTGAACCACCCAGGGGCATTATGAGGCCCAACACCACACGTGGACTGCCTTATAGCCACTGGGTGGTCAGGTATTGCCCATATCGCCCACCCTAGAGGGTATTATTGTGCTTAGAAAATGGGCAACTTTATTTTAATGTTGAAAAGAAATATATTTGTATGTAAAAATGTTATATATATTCACTGTTTTATTTGTTTTGTAAATGAAACAGTTCCTCTGTCAGCATTGCTGTTTTTTTTTTTTTTTAACCAAGGGACTTTTGTCCTATTAGTGCTTCTATAGCTGATGGTTTGGTAGGTTGCTTACCTCCCCCCCAGTACACACACACACTTATGCCACTTTGTTTTACCAAGTGTATTTGTAAATTTCTAAATTTAATGTATTTGGGTTTACTGCCTGAATTACTGTGCTAGACGCGATGCACCCGTGCTTCGCATGTGCCCAAACTATGTGAACCCGGAAGTATAATACCGCGCAATGGGAAAGCATGGCAGACCACTATATTCCTTTTTTTATTTGGCATTACAGTTGAGGTTTGCCTTTGTTTTATTTATTTATTTGTTAGGTACTGTGTTCAAGTGGGACCAAGGGTGAGGAGCGGGTCATACACAGCAGCGCCGATCGGGATATGATCAGCATTGGTGACGGTCAGCATCTGAGCCAAAAAGTAAGCCTGTGGTTTGTGTGTGTAACAGTTCATTAATGTGAAGTGCTTGCTAGTGGTCAGATTTTGGGAAAGGACAGGAGTGGGAGGTTTAAATTAGTTCTTGGAATGGAGTCATGTTGCCTAGTACTGGTAGCTGTGAGAGCAGGAAAACGATCTTAGGGCAGGAGTACTGGAGGTTCCAGTCGGTTTTGTAACAAAAAAACAAAAAAATTTGTAATAGAAGGTCGACTGACTTGGGACAAGAGGGAAACTAAGACTGCAGAAAGTAGGTGAATTTGTGAGGTTTTCGTGATAGTTGTGTTTTAGGAAAACTGACTGAGGAACCGTGATGGGACAGGAGTTGTGGGGTCAGTGGTAGAGCTTGCTGGCACCCTCGATCAGTCTTGTTCTCAGCTGGAGGAAGAGTATATTAGAAAAAAAAAAGAGATTATTTTATTTCTTGTTATACTGCTGCTGTGCATTTCTCCCATTTTACATTACTGGGTGGGCAAAGGATTGAATGGGAGGTCTTGGCAGCTCTGTTGCTAAGCAAGGGGATAAACTGTTGGCAAATTTGAAATGACAGTTTTGAGTTTTAGCCAATTAGGAAGCAGAGTGGGTGCTAGGATAGTTCAGTGGGTGAAGGGGCACTGTAGCCTGGTACTTATTTCCTGGACATCTATTGAAAGTTAATGTACCCCCTAGCAAGGGTACTAGACAATTAGATGCCAGGAAATTAAAAGCCCATTTTCTAATGTGCATTGATGTATTCAATAGGATATGTCTGGTATGCTCCACCAACTCAAGTTATACGTTGTGATACCTGCAACATGGAACACATGTTTCACTTTCAGTACGTGCATGTATACATGACAGCTTTGTACTTAGTGGGCCAGATATTCAAAGGGTTGGAGCCTGTTGATAGTCAGTTTCGGCAACGTAAACAAAGAAATGTGCCCCAGGGTAATATCTAAAGTAGGTGCTTGCAGAGCAGAAGTCCCGATGCACCTTGGATCATTTAAAGTGCATGTGATGCATCCACAGTGGGCGGGCACGTGCATATGTCTCTCATCACGATATTCAGCATGGGATGTGTGGTGCATATGCCTGCACAACCCTTGGATGCATCGCATACCACCGCCCAAGTTTGAGCCTGAATAACACGGCTGAAATGGTGACCACCCACAGGAAACCTGCTGTACTGCACAGTGCAACAGAGCACACACCAGCTGTGGGTTGTCACCTGTCCACCAAAAACACTGTCCACAAGCACCCACCCATATGTTCTCTGGTGGTCTACTGGCACTCCCCCCCCCCATACCTGGAATCACAATATACAACTTATTACAATATCCGTGGTAGTCTACTGGCAAACCCTTCCCTCCTGACACTCTGATCGCTAGTACATGAGTATGTCAAACCTCCCTAGAAGTGTAGTTTAACCCTCCTTCCCTCCCGTAGCTGCGATGCCCCTAAAGACAGCCTGCAGTATCACCTGTAAGGCCATTGGTCCATACTATGGACAACTGGTCTTGCAGTGCATACTGTTACAGTCATTTACAAATATATGAATGATGGTCATCGCAGCTACGGTCACCGAGGGTTGTTCCACTTGAATAGCAAGGCATGTTCCGATATTCATTTACCAGCGATTATAGCATCGGTATGGAGGGAGGTGGCAGTAGACTACTATGGATCTTCTAATCAGTTATGTATTGTGATCTCGTGTACGGGGAGGGTGGGTGGTTACCACTAGCCATCCTCTGTTGGTACAGCATGCTGTGCAGTGTGCTATGCACATGCCACTGTAATGGTCTGCACAATGCATGCAAATGGGACCATAATCACATGCAAATGTTCCCATGTACTCCTTGCATACAGTGCAGCCCCATTTGCATGCTTGCCACTGAATATCTGAAATTGGAGCACTGCATAACTCTGTTGCGGTGGAGAACTTCCCATCCCTGGTATTCAGCCCTGACTATGGCAGATGCTGAAGCTCATGGTATTTGCACTGAGCGCCTTAATGGTTATATTCAAAACTGAAGCGACTTTGCTCATCTCTTTTTAATATATTCATGGGTGTTACTGTATTTTACATATCCCACATCACCACGCCTCAACCCATCTCCAACAACAGATGGAGTCTTCTCTGAAAGTCCCTCCCCAGTGTCTATCGGCACTGTCATATTTATATATTTATATATATATATATATGTGTGTGTAGTAAACAGTTGTCACGCTGCTTCTAAGACTGTTGTTTTGGTCACAAGATGTTGCTGTTAGTCGCATGACATTCACAACCATGTGGCATTAAACAAGGAAGAGGATATGTACAAGTTGAAAGTCAGCTTTTTTATTTTGTTAGGTACCGCAGTAGCTGTTTGCCCGCACGTCATGGCTCCCCCATCTCCACACCCCAGACACACACAGAAACACAGAGTAAATTGTACTATTTGGCCAGGTAGACATGGTAGAGATTTCAGCATGATGGGTTAGCGACACAACAATGCCATGTTATGCAAACTTCAGATGTCATGTTCCGCACAGAGCAGTGATGAGATCCATGAGATTGTATTGTTGGCACCCGCATGATTTTTTGTTCTTGATATTGTGACGGTTGATTAGTCATGAAATGTGCAGTGCACAAGTTCCATTACAGAGTGACAATTAAAATACATATGAAACAAATTCTAAAGGTGCCACAAAAAGAGTATAATGTAGATAACCTCTGTGGTCTGCCTAACATCACGTTCCAAGGTTGCATAGCAGGTTGTGTTACTCTGCCCGCCTATTACAACATGAAAGTACTGGCCAGCACTGTAAGTAGTCATAAACTGTCATTCAATAGTAGCATGTTAACGGCATTACTTGACAAACTGTTATGATAATATTTTCCAGACATTTTATTTTTCTCCTCAGCTGTCAACGATTTCTTTCACACCGAAGTTTTGTATGCTGGTGCTGGGGCTGGCTGAGGAGAAGAGTTCACATGGTTATACCTGTCTGCGCAGTCCAGGCCATAAGAGATCGGTGTCCAGATGAATATGTTGTCTTTCTATCACCACCATAGTTCAGCGACATCATGAGTTAAATCTTTGGTTCTTCATCCAGTTGACAATCACCTCCTCTTTTTGTATGGGTTCAAAACAAGAGTTCAGTGTTGGAGGCACATTTCCAGTAAAACATTCATCTTTGGGTTTTCCTCATTCTACCAGTTTCACGAACTGATCCAGAAGTTTCTCTACAAATACTGTTAAAGTTAAAATAGAATCACAGATAGTTTAATTGTGTCTTTTGTTACACATTCAGTATTGAGGAGTACAATATAACATGTTTAAAGCTTAGTCACAGAACATGGCATGTTGGTAGTTGGTAATACTCCACACCGGTAGAGAGTTGTACTGCATGATGAATGCTTACTTACGTCAAATCACCTAGTGTGAGGAACAATGCCAAAAGATCATCATCCACTCACACCTCCCCATCTGGATGCATCTCCTTTCTGTTGCTGTACCTCATAATTCGGCGATCACAACACCCTGCCCGAACATTCCATAGTACTCAAATAACTGCGGTACTACAGTATGGTGTTCAGACAATGCCACCAACACCAGAACACTCCATTGTTAAATGCTGCACCCTGGGGCAGGAGTCATGAATGTGTTAAACACCCATCCACCACACTGACACCAGAGTGCAAAGACATCTGCAAATGCACAGAATGCCTTCTGGTCAATTGCCACACCCCTCCATCATAGTGAGGCACTGTCTTCCCACCCTGTTCCCCAACGTGCGGCGCCCATCACAACACACCCACATACCAGCACAGACAGACAGAAATGTCAGGTTCTGTACACCTTGAAGCCCATTAGTGGACACTGTCCAGGAAATGGATTGCGGTATGTACTGTTCTCTTTTATTCAGATCTGAATGCAGGGGCACAGCACGCAGTGCAAGTCCATTTTATTGATAGGGCCCACAGATGGGTGCAGTATGTACAGAGATGTAATTCACAGATAACTCTGTCACCAAGCATGTGAAGAAATATGTGGGGGGGGGTTGTTCTGGATGCCACAATTTGTGACATGCTGTAATGTGGGGAGCGGTGTGGGAATACAGTGCCTCACTTGGTGCTGGTGCTGTGGTCATATGTGTGTGGAGGCACAGCTGTGTGCATTGGTACTTGTTGATGCTGACCTACCACTTCTGTCCGTCACTCCATCACTGGATAACACTGTTCAACTATCAGATCAACATAGTTTTAAACATCATTGTTGTTCACAAAAATGTGGGGATGTCGTGCCATGATGACAACATAGAGTAAGTACCATCAACATACGTCTCCCTTTACCTGGCCCCTGTTAGGAGTACAGTCTTTTGGTGCCACCACTCTCCAGTGTGAACCTCTACATACTGAGGCCTTACTGGATGTCAAGGACATAGTCTCCTAACGTTTAGCTTAACTCATTTACTGTGCTAAATTACTGCTAAATGCCATCATCACAAACCAATGTCATACACCTCAATGTGCAAACAACCTTTAGTGAGGTGACACAATGATTGCTATGTCTGTAATATGGTATACTGTCTGTCGTATGACAATGCAAAATAAATTATATCTATATATAAAGATATGTATTTGTATATATATATATATATCGAGATTTATTCTCACCATATGATGTCAGAGTCTTCTTTGGTCTCACAACTCCTTGACCTCCTTTGTACTTTGGGATGTCAACAGTAAACTTTCCCATTCCATCATCACTCACAACTTGTTCCCTGTCTGTGTTAGTGTTAAAGTGTAACGCTGCCAACAGCACCCTGTTGTACAGTAAAGGGGTATGTTATACAATTGAGTTTGTATTTCCATTACCTATGTGCACAAAAACAGTCAGATGTTATTGTGACAATCATAACAAGGCATCAAAAGTGGCTACTGATGTGTTGTACTATACTTTCGGATCATTCGGCACCACCTACGCTGTGAGGACACCATGGATACAACAATGTGACTGTCAACACACAAGGGGTGTTGATTAAGCAAGCAATAATGATCTCCAGACCCACTATACCCACCCGCCCATGGGCGTAATGAGGCCCTACACCGCCAGCTTAGGGCTTTGCAGCCCCTAGAATGTCGGGTATATTCCATACCGCCAACCCTGGAGGGTATTATCATGCATAGAAAATTTGCTTGCTGTAACATTTTAATATGGGATTGAATACAATTTAAAAAAAAGGAAGAAAACCATAAGCAAAATGGTATTTAAATCTTTATTGTTACGTAGTCCCTTTCTTATTGTGTTGTTCCATGTCTTACTGCCCCCCCCCCCATGTATTCTGTTCTTTGGTCTCCCCTGTATACCACTACCTCCAGAACTTTTTTGACCAGTTTCCTGTGGGGTTTTTATTTTTTTCCTACCGTAGTTCAGGGCTGTGACATAGAGAAGATGTTGTCTGGCCTTAGCTTTCTTTTTTTTATTTTGGTGATTGACGGTAACATCGATAGTGAGTGGTTGTGTGGGCTACTACATACCAGGAAAGTATTGTATGTTAACGAGTATTTGGGGGACAGACTGTCACTAAGCAATCCTAAAACATGGCAGACATTTGAAATGAAAAAGCAGGGTGTTTAGCCAATCGTGGAGCAGAGAGGGCACCAGCATTCTGGAGACGGGGTTGGCTTGCCTGATACTTTTAATAGCTGGGCATCTGTTATCTGATACATGCCCAGCTAAAGAAGTGCCTCAGCCAATGAGATAGCTGAAATAGCTTTATTCATTTTATTATGCACAATAACCACCAACCCAGGGTTATTGGTCACGTATTGTAATTGCAGTGTGAGAACTGCAGACATCACATTGTGGTAACACCATAAAACATAACAGCAGAAAACAGTATTACTGTTTAAGGATCATATGTGATGGTTATACAGATACTACCCTAGGTCTTAGCAACTGAGCTCATGGAGCCATCGGTCGTGGCTATGCTGACCACCACGTATCATATTCCCCGAGCTCACTTGCCACTCATTCAGATATATTGTGTACCACACAACTATCCACATCATTTGCTTGAATAATGCATGACAGGTCATGTGTTGTTACTGTATTTACACACACCTTGTGTGGTGTGTCACGAGGCGGAGCCGAGTGACTTGAAGCACACAGGAAGTGTGTAAATCACAGTTAAACGCATGTCCTGAGGTGCATTATTTTGCAAATTGAAAACAAATCTGTTATTAAACAGAAACATAAAATAGTATCAAAGACAGTAAACATTTGATCACCATAATGTTTACCAGTTTCCTGTTGCCAGATTTACACACTGTCATGTCACACGTTTTCAACAAGTACGTGACATGTTTTCAAATACACATTTGTAATGTTTCACCATACACTATATACTATTCTCAAATGTTAACTTATGATAAAAAAGGTGATGTTACTTTCCAGTGAAACTTCTGTTTATACTTATGGTTACATTCAGTCACTTACCGTGTAAGAATCCCTTTGTAGCTGAAAGCATGACTTTTTGGAGCATATTGGATAATAAGGCTGTGAAAGCTTTCAAGGGAGGATGTCTGATGATGTGGAGAAAGCTTCCTGACATCACGTTTTACCATGTTAGATGACAGTAAGAGGTCGACTTTCTCAAATGACTTTTCACCTATTGAAAAAACAGAACCAGTTTACGCAAGTACTTATCACAAAAATGAAGCACAAAGCAATGGCATTACCGTATATAGTGTATGGTGGAACATCTCTATGTATTGAAATAACTATGTTTCACACTGCTGCAGAAGCACAGATCAAAGTACAGGGACAGGGACCATAGTCATCAGTGTTATTAACACAGTATATGTTCACATTATTATAGATCAAGGCAGCACTCCCGACCAATGGGAGCAGTCCTTTACCATATGCATGAGGCACTCTTATTCTGTGAAGAGCATCTCATGTGCAGATGCCCTGGGAAATGGTCACAATATGCAATCTTTTTTTTAGGTACATATATTATTGATCAATGTTGAACAGTAATACATTAATACATCCCCCGTCAACACTCATTGCTGGAAAGTAGTGGTTTCACTTGCCTTCAGCTTCAGCCATAACAGCTCAGCCTCGCTTCACTGTTCTCACTCAGCTGAAGGTGTATTCTCAGCAATGAGTGATGGGGGGGGGGAGGTATCAAGACATGTACTGTCATGTACAGCATGATAACAATGGTACATGGATATTTCACCACACCATTCCATCATCACTGCTGAATGAATGGAATGATGCATCATGATGTTGAACCTCAATTCTAAAACTGCTGTTGGTAGAACTATATAAGTAAGAATGTGTCCCTGGAAATGCAGAAAACATAGAGGATAATGTATGATGCACAGGTGATAACCATACTGTGATCACCTTGAGTGGTTGGTAGGACATCAGTAAAGCCTGGCAATGCCACTCGACAGGTTTTCCATTCCCCCACCAACCACAACCAGTGATTACACCATGGTTATCACCTGTACATCAGTCAATGTCATTTCTAGTGTGTGGGACTCCACATAACAAGTTAGCATCCCCCCACCCCACATAGTGATTGGTAGACTCAGTAACAGTAAAATGAGGGAATTGGAATGTTATTAGAATACTGAACTGAGACTCACAATCACATTCTGGGTCTGTAGAATACTGAATCACACTGGCATTTCATTTCGCAAACCTGCTGCTATGACATAGATGACAGAGGTGTATAAGGTTGTGACAGAACAGTGGGATTATAAGGTTATAATGTATGGGTAGCCCTTATTACCCACTGAAATCAAACTGATTACAACCTTGTAATCCCACTATAATGTATGGTAGAACGTTGTTATAGGTAGAAATCTTCCTTTTTATAACAATGTTTTACCATGGATGTGACGTCTCGATGTTGTTAACCCATTAATGGTACGTCACATTGATGGGTTAACAACCGGGAACAGTCTAGCCATGTGCGGAAATGGATCAAATGGCCTTGAAACAGCCATGGCGGTGAGGGCAGAGCAGCTGCAACATAAAAGAAAATGCAGTAAGGAACTGCTTTCTGTTGTATAAAACCTAAATTGTACCATACACTATAAAATATAATGTATGGTACATTGACAGGTAACCACTTTGTTAACTCATCTCGAGGTTGCCACGGCGACCTAAACCTCTTGCGCTTCGCTCTCGAGATTTACATGGTCACCCTGGCAACCTCTCAATGGTTAACAAACCGGTTAACCATCAATGTCCATACATTATCCTCTATGTTGTGATGTCAGAACCCTATAAACCTATTTCATCTATGTCATAGCAGTGGGTTTACAAAATGGAATGGAAGTGTTATTTAAGCAATATACCATGACAGGGATTAGGTATGTTGGTGGATGTACCACACCTGGTGTGGTTCGGTCACGAGGCACAGCCGAGTGACTTAACCACACCAGAAGTGGTAAATCCACCTATATGCACACTCCCTGTCATGGTACTGTATATTGCTATAATACAATGTTCAACTTGTTTTTTTTTGTTTTTACAGTGATATAAAACTTTCACAGTGGGTATATTGGAGGATTTATCACGGTCATGTGATGTATTTTGACCAATGAGGTTACAGGATTTTCATACCCCATTGTATAATCTGTATTCTACACACCCAGACTGTGATTGTTAGCCTTGGTACAGTATTCAGATAACATTCCAATTGTCTCAGTTTACTGTTGCTGAGTCTACCAATCGCTATGTGGGGTGGAGGGGGCTAACTTGTTATGTGGAGTCTGATACAGATTTTAACTCTGGTGCTATTTTGGCCTGCTGTCATTCAATCTGTGGATCCTAATAAATTGTTTCCTACACAATCATGTGGCTGTAGCGCAGTTTCATTAATAAGCTAAGGCTAAATTACTTATGTTTGGGAGGGGGTAACTTCTCATGTCGAGTCCCATACACTATAAATGACAATGCCTGATGTACAGGTGATAACCATGGTGTAATCACTTCTCATGGTTGCTAGGGCAATGGTAAACCTTTCGAGCTGCACTCTCGAGGTTTACTGATGCCCTAACAACCACTGAAGGTGATTATACAATAGTTGTCACCTGTACATCAGGCATTATCCTCTATATAAACCGCTTACTTTCACTGGGTAAAAAGGGCCACCCATACACATATTTCAAAACTATTACTTTATCCCCATGCTGGATGCAAGAAAAAACACAATGTTATCTGACTGTGAACATTTGCATTGAGCCTTTTATAGGCAATGTGCAATCAATTTAATTACTTACTTGGCTGCAGCCATTTGCGCTTGTGACCGGACTCGTCCAGCGGTCCATGTGCGTATTTCAGAAACAATTCATTCTCATGGTCATGAATGTTCAGAATATGGTTGGCAATCAATTGCAGCTTGGCAAGCAGGACATCTCCATTGCCATCTGGTGTTGACCTTGGGACCAGTACACCATATTCTTTGTGCTCTTTATCCAATCCTGTACTTGCTCACAACTTCGCTGTTTGGTGATGGACTCAAGCTTCTTTGTTATGCCTAATAACAAGAAATGAGTCCATCTAAATTTTTATCAATAAACGTAGTTAGTTATCACCAGGGCCACTGGGAAATTGCGGAATTGTTTAGCAGATTTTGCGGGGATTTTGCGGGACTTTTTTCCCCAAAATTTTGCGGGGATTTTGTGGGACTTTGCATGTATTTTGCGGTGATTTTGCGGGCTGCTGGGCACACATTTTCCTTTGTGAGGTACAAGTATGGGATTTTCAATTTCAATTGCTTTGTGATGCATATCAAAGTCAGCCATCAAAAAGGTATAGGTTTTTGTAAAAAAACAAACAAAAAAACACAGGCACACACAAAAGGTACAACTTTTTATTAAAACACCCACGACTGATCAAAAAACAATATACATTATAATAGTAACATCATTGTCAAAGCAGTACCACCACCCCCACCAGCACCTCTAATAATTTAAACAATAAACATTATTAGTATTCTACAGTAAAAGTATAGTACCACCACCACCACCACCCCCACCACCACCTCTAATAATTCAAACAAACAACATTATTAGTATTCTACAGTAAAAGTATAGTACCACCACCCCAGATCATCAAGAAAGGATTTTTACATCATAGAATGAGCAGCAATGGTTATCCAACAAAGATCTTTAAAATTTCTTATTGTACTTCAACATAAGTAGTAGTCTAGTGTTCTCATCTGTCAAACTTCACCCATTGTCTTTTAAAAAGTCTGTGTACAGTGAAAAGTCCGTTCAATGTCTTCTGTGCTTAAGGGAAGCCAGATATACCTTTTTGCCACAGCAGCAAGATGTGGAAGTGTATCCCTTTGTGCTTCCCACCACTCAGCAATATTAAAATAGTCACTGGGTACTGACTGGGCGAAAGTTCTGAAGCCATGCCATTCAAAGTTTGAAACACCAGCCAGAGATGGTAGCTCCTGGGTGTGTTTTACTTTTTCCTTGTCCAGTGTTGGTAGCTGCTTTGGGTCGAAGATTCGGGCAGCTTTGAATGTGCTGACTGAGGGATGAGATTTTAAAATTTTGTCCAATTTCTCACTGCTGTCCAACATAACCTTCTGAAAAAGGTACACACAGTTTTGATTTTCATGTAACTGACAGCGGGACAACATTTTTACTGTATTTGGTCTGTATTCAGTTTCCCCTGCAGTGGCACAGAAGTCCAAAAACATATGCACATTTTGCACCCTTCCAAATATGGAGTGTCCCTGTGGCTGGGTGCTTGACTGCAATTGTAGAATAAGGTTGACAAGTTCAGAAGAGTGTTCCACAACAAAAGTGGCTTGTGTCACCAGCTCTGCTGCTTTGCCTTTCAATAAGAACTTCAGGCGATTCAAGGTTGCTGCATCAGATTGTAGCATTTCAACAAATTCTGTTAACATGGGCAAATAGTCTGTCAAATACTGAACAGCGTTAACCCAGGAGCACCACCGAGTTACCTCTGCTTATACTGGCATCTTGGGTACAATGCCCTGCTTGGATTCCATGAAGGCAAAGTACTGATGCCTACGCATTGGGCTCTGGCAAAATATTTTTTTAACAAGGGAAACAGCAGTGTTTAAGTCGTCCAGTGTGTCTGCCCAGACTTCCAAGACCAAATTGAAGAGGTGGGCAATGCAAGTGACATGCACTGCATTTGGTAGGACACAGGACAGCACAGTTTCAAAAGCCTTGTGCATATAACTTGCACTGTCTGTGACAATGGCAAAGACTTTATTGAAGTTCACCCCATTGGTGTTTAGCACTTTTAGTAGAGCTTGGGATACTGTGGTGTTGTTCACATGATGCAAAAACTCAACACCAATTAGGAGTGGCTGCTCCCCAACATTAAGCAATAGTTGGGCCAAAATAGCCAACACGCTACGCCCACAGGCATCTGTTGTCTCATCTTGATCCTCCACCACCTCTTTCAGGGACTGTTCGTGATCAGGCCGAAGTTCTTGGAGGTACATGCTCCGAAGCTGTGCTGGTCCCAGAAGACTGCCGCCCTGTTTTGTGTGCTTCTTTAAGAACTCTTGAAAGCCAGAAGCCTTCTCCAGTGGTATGTCTGCACGGGTCAGACAGTGGATGAAGTCCAGAACAAATTCCTTCCATTCAATGGAAGATTCCATTACTCGACTGAAACACGAAGTCAGCGACTGCTGTCGTAGAGGTGTGCCTAAAAATAAAAAAAAAAAACAAGAATTAATATGTTACAGGGGAAAATAAACTGTGCCTGGAAAACAAAACAAAAGCAAACAAGATTTAATATTTTACAGGGACAAAAACAAACTGTAGGCTAGGCCAGCCCAGTGTCATGGAGGGCTGAGGAGCTGTGAGCTTTACCTCCTGCCACACTGGCAACCTGTTTGAGAACAACATCAGGTTTACGGGGAGGGGAGAGGATCAAGTGTCCAATTGGCTCCTCTCCTCTCCTGAGTGGGGTTGGGAATCTGCTGTCTTGCTCTTAGAGGCCAGGTGGTAGTTTTGAACTCTAGCAGCAAGGAAGGGGGATGCAGGAACAAGGCACATGTGCACTGGGGGGGGAATTGGGTTCCACGGTGCCAGAGAGAGATGAGATGCACTTGGTAGGCAGGGACAGAGCAGATACCAGTCACCCAAGGGGAAAAACAAACCGACTATTTAAAAAATAAAATAACTGCAAACATCTGTGTGACTAGTACTTACTTTGCATGTTTTTCTTTGCAGCTTCTTTTCTTTCTAGATGTTTCTGCGACTTCATGTGCATGTCAACTGTATGCTTCCGCACAAAGTCGATTGTGTGGGTACAAGAACGACAAAACAGCAATCCTCCATCCTCATAAAGATCCTCCAGATATAACTTAACCCGATCCTGAGCACGCACAAGATATGAGACATGACGGTCCTTGGCCTCTTCACGAGAAAGACGGAAGCACTTTGGTGGTGGTGTAGACATGGTGTAATTTAACTAAACCGAAATTAAACCAAAAAAAAATTAAAAATCAAGACTTGAATGAGAGCATCAGTGCATAGAGGGAGGAGAGCTTTCCTTGGGATGCTTGAGCCTCCAATATCACTCCACTAGTTTGCATCCCACAATGTTCTAAGCTGGGCAGATTGGTTTCAAAACCTCAGCTCCTGGAGTTGCCTTGTCGTGGCGCTGAGCTTGCCCATAGACTTACTGGTATCCATGGAACAAAAGACTCCAGAAATGCAGTTTTCTTGCTACCTTTTATACTGGCCAGGCACACCCCTCCACAGCAGGGAGTCAAGGACACACCACAGGAGGGAGGGATGGACCCAGGCGACTGCCATGCATGAAGGAAAAAAATTGTTCTGTGCCACTCTGGTCACCCGCCCTACCCTGCTCGCTCACCAGAGGCCAGAACAATTTTTTTGCCATGTGTGCCAGTCCGCCAGGCCCACCCCTCCACTCCCATCTCCAGCGAGGAACCACAGCAGTGATCAAGAACACACCACGGGAGGGAGGGACGGATCCAGGCGACTGCCATACATGAAGGAAAAAAATTGTTCTGTGCCACTCTGGTCACCTGCCCCACCCTGCTCGCTCACCTGAGGCCAGAACAATTTTTTTTGCCATGTGTTCCAGGCCGCCAGGCCCACCCCTCCACTCCATCTCTGAGGAACCACAGCAATTTGTACATTTGAAACACTATGCATTTCTTCTTCCTCCTTCAGTCTGGACTCCCTCTGAGGAAGACACAAAATTATTTAGCAGCTGCCCCCTAGCTGGACCCTCCTGGTCACTTTCACCACCAAGGCTCCCTCCTTCCCATCCTCCAAGGGGGACACAAAATGATTAGAGGGGACCCCCCCTGGTCTCCCACCCTCCCTCCGAGAGGCACAACATTGTTTTAAAGAAATGCTTCTTCCCATCAGGGCCCTCCATCCCTCTGAGGGGGACACACAAATGTTTTACAGCAGCTGCCCCCTCCCTGCAGAAAATAGAAAATCATATACAAACCTGGTAGTATAGTTCAGGTCCACAGCAACAGTAGCAGTCTCCACAAATATGCTGGCAGCACACAAAGCAAAGGATACAGCTCTTTTTATGACATTTAAAGGCTAGCCAGCAGCCAGCAGTCAGCAGTCAGTAGCTCTCCCTCTGCTCCACCTTCTGCTGTGTTGTTACCCTCTGCTGCACGTCTTCTGCTTTTGCTCCAGGTTCTCTCATTCTGGCTGGCTACTCCTCATGGCTGGTCCTCTCGTGTGCTTGCTCCACTTGCTCCTCTCGCTTCTCTTCTCCGGTAGCTCCCCCTCACCTGTCCGCATTCTTTTACATGGTTTTGGTGGACCTGAGGGGGAGCAAAGCGCTTAAAAATAGCACCAATGTCTGACTGGTGCAATTGGCCCCAGCTGGTGTGACGCGCGTCCCGGTGACGTCACTAAACACGTCACACACCAGAAAACCCAATCTACAAGCTATGGAGGCACATCGGGGGGCTATGGAGGCACATCGGGGCAGATCGGGATAAATTATGCAGTGGAACACAGATGGACTTTGCTCTGGAGTGCAGGTGGGTGGGCAATGTAATTTTGCACTTGTGGGTGGGCAATGTGGACTTTTGCTGGTGTGTGGGTAGGGTTCTCTACAGAGGGACACAGATGGACTTTACTTTGGAGTGCAGGTAGGTGGGCAATGTAATTTTGGACTTGCAGGTGGGCGCTGTGGACTTTTGCTGGTGTGTGGGTACTTTGTTGGTGTGTGGGCAAGATCGGAAGTGTGTTTAAAGGTTTAAAGTGTGTTTTTTTGCAGGAAGCGCAATTTTTTGGGGGAGGCCCGAAAATCGCACTTTCCGCAATATAGTCGCGGCCACAATTTTCCAGTGGCCCTGGTTATCACAGGGAACAGCAATGGTCTTTAACGCACATCTGAGAAACTGCACAGAAAGTATTGCAATTAGACATGTACTATGAAACATGGCTACGTACTTTTAACAAAATGCCACACGTTATATTGGTGTGTTATTACAGGTTCATTGTCCCATAGGTACTTCTGAACCTGTGGGTGGTGGTCCATCACTAGACAAATTGTATTCAAGCCATAATGTCTTAACTCTTGTATACCATGTTTTAACCCTTCCAGTTCCATATGGTATGCACTTGGAACTTCATTACTCTAAAATGATATGGTATGACAGTCAATGAAAGACTAGAAAACCAAGTTATTTTTGTAACTGTAGAAAAATAAAATGATGACTACCTGAACAAGTGCAATGCAAATAATTTTATGGGCCTCCATGTCCATGAGACTGTATGTCCCAAATTTTGCTGAATGGCCCTTACTATCGCACCTGCAATCACCTGCCAGAGAAACTTCTGTGCATTTACCCTTGATATCAGTTATTATTGCAGCCTTCTCTGTTTACCAAACACTCATGATGGAAGGTTGCAAAAAATTATTTGCATGCTCGTAGTATGTAGTTTCGGATAAGCAACATATGTTGATGTGCCTCAGATCACTTAGTGTCTGCACTGGTGATAGTCCAGAAAACCCTATTGTGGCAGACAGCAGTACATTGCCAGCTGGATAGTCACCAATGTTTTGTTGCAAACTCCACATTCTAGTATGGCCACACTCATGGCAATGTTGTCGTACTACTGCCATTGTTCCTATACATTTCTGGACATATGGAATAGTCCTTGCATGGCATTGACCACATACATCAAACAGCTGCATCAAGCATGTTTCAAAAATGATAAATTTCTGTTCCTGCCATACGGTTCTCTTTTCATTAGATGTAGGTTCAGCAACATGCTCCCTTAGATTAAAAGAGCAACGCATGTCATAGTTACAATTTACTCAGCAGAACAATGAAAATGATTGCTTTTATCAACAGCTTTACAGATACATCACCTTTCCTTCAGCGGAGTGTCATGCACATTATTGTCAGTGTCAGTAAAGCTTGGAATATAGGCGACATCTCTGGCATCACTGATGAATTCTGAATCAGATTCAGAATCACAACTGAGAACAGGAGAAGAGCAGTATGCAGGCTGGAACAGTGGCTCCATCTGCGTACTTGCATCCTTAACAGTAATGAAAGTTTGCTGTGTTGTTGAGAACAGTAACACAATGTCAATGTAAAGGCAGTGTAGAAATTTCACATATGACACATTCCATAAATACATTGTACTGCAACAAATGTTGTTAGTATGTCATACAATGACTGAACTTTGTTGATTCAGAGAGATGAGAGGGAAATAAGCAGTCCTTATTCATACAGCTCAATGATTCAACAAACATAGCAAAAGTGTGACACAGAGGAGAGAGACAGGGAGGGAGATAGTACAGGGCAGGAGGACAATAGTGCCTCAGGCGGTCCTTGTAGGCACAGGGAAAGGTGTCATGAGGTAAAGGTTGGGGAGGGGCAAAGGGGGTCAAGTTTGAGGGTGGTCCTGATAAATGCCAGGAGCATGGCAAACAAGGTCTGATCTCTTTGGACACTTTGACTGGACTGAGATGGTTGCAGAGGCATACAGAGAGACTTTGTCCACTTCCAGACATTGAGCGATATAGCTACCATGGTACACATGAAGCAGAAGTGATATGGTGGAGGGAAGGAAAGGGGGGTACCTTTTATCAATATGTATACTATACTGAAAACTGATGTTGCAAAACAGGCGAATAAAATACATGCTATTTTGGTCACCATCAATGCTGGGAGAATGGAATATGCCAGGATAAGACTGGGGAACTATGGCGTCATCATCCAGCACAGAGCATCACCATCAGGGACCTACTTGTTGTGGACACACTGTCGGAAAGTGACCATGCCACGCTGTTCCTCACAACACAACTTTCTGTGTATGGGGGTGGGGTGTGGTGGAATACACAAGGATGACAATTGTTTATTTTGCAGGGTAGGATTACTGGGGTATGGAGTGGCTCCTTAGAGTCTACATACAGGACATCAGGCAAAGCATGTGCACGTACACCCGGTGGCTAATTATAAAACAAGTGCTACTGCAGGATACACAGGCCTGCAGAAAGGAAGGATGCAAGTGAGGAATAGATAGGAGGCTGAGCTGGTGGACAAGGGATGTCCAGGATGTGGTGATGGATAATAATGCTGCTTATAGCAGATACAAATGTTCTTGGGAAGCGATATCCAAGGGTGAGTATGTTAAGGTACCAATGAGGTTCACCAGGGCGGTGAGGTAGGCAAACAGTGGGGTGGATCACAGATTGGCACAGATGATTAGAAGTTGGGTAAACAGGGTTGTTCAGATACAGTATATCAGTGAAAGAATGCAATGAAAGTGGAAGATTATTTGGCCTGTGATAGGGAGTGGTTTTGTGGAGAAGGTGGGGTAGAAGGGGAGGTATAAAATTAATTGTTGGCAGTGGTGTTTACAAAACAGGAAGAGGTGGCGACAATACTATGAGAGGGGGTAGGGGGACCGACAGATGAAGTGGTGGAAACTGATCTTGAAATACCCAGATGTCGAGAGAGTGTGGTAAGCACTTTATTTATTTTTATTTAATTTATTTGTGTCTAGGATTACAAAGTACCTTTGAGCCAAGGCTCTTTTACAAAGGTTCCATGTCGTGCTGGTTACAGGGTAACAGACACTAAAACATAAAAGACTTAAGGCTGTAAGCAGGGATACATCAAAGGGGGCTTAATTAGCTGGAAGAGACCCTGGTCACACCGGTGGTGGACCTTTTTAACTCATACCTGGTGTACATGTGGGTGCCTCATCACTGGAGGATGTCCAATATTATCCCTATACACAAGGGTGTCTTGCGAGAGGAGCCAGAGAACTGTGGACCGGTTAGTCTTATATAACCTAATGTTACCTAACATTACCTAAAACAGGGTGTGGGTGTTGTTGAAGGCTGGATGGATGATGTTCTGAAGACATGGGGTCATCGGGGCAAGGAACACCATGTCTCTATTAAGGTAAGATCAGCTAATACCATTGTGGTGGATTTCTATGAAGGGGTGATGGGATCATAACATGCCACTGGATATCCTCTTTCTCTACTTTTGCAGAGCATTTTACTCACTGCCACATATTACGGTTCTGTGCAACATGGAGAATATGTGGGTGGGGACACATGTTGACTTGTACAAGACACTGGATAGTGGGGCATGTACATAGGGTGAGGGTGGGGTGGAGGTATCATCCTCCAGGATAGTAGTGGGGTCACACACATGTCAGTACTGTGACCAGTCCTGTTTTTGGACTTCTGTGCCACCGCAGGGGAAACTGAATACAGTCCTGTTAAAACAACCATATGTAACACATCAGAAATGATATCAGGAGCAACAGGCTGTGGCCGGTGGAGGATCGGGAGGAGGGAAAGATGGATCTCCAGGAGGACCAGAAGACTCTTGGGAGATGGTCATGGTCATATAACCTAAACTTTAATGCTGTGAAATCAAGTGTTCTGCAAATGGGGGACCAAAATAAGAGTCATGTATACACCTTGTGAGTGGTAACTGCAGGTTTATCATGGTAGAACAAGCTCAGGGTGGTGTGGGTGGATGGCAAAATGAGTAACTAAGAGCAGTGTTGAAGGGCTGTGGCATCACCTAACAAAATGGTGGTGTGCATAGCTGACATGTGCTCCTTCCACTGTACAGTTCAATGGCTAGGATACGCACTGCATACTACATGAAGTTTTGGTGTACAATGTTAAAGAGGGACATTAAATTACTGTAGATGGTAAAGAGCACAGTGATGACGATGGTACTGGGACTAAGGGACAGGCACCCATAGTGATGAACAATGTGGCCAAAGTGCAGTGCTGACACCGGTCATACTATCTGTCTCTGTAGCTCACGATCTGTTGAGTATAACCACAGCCTTTGTGAGTTTTGGATTTTGTAACACTGTGTAACTGGAGCTGTCACTTTCTGTGCCTCTTTTCAGTCCATGGCATGGTGGCATGTTTCAGTGTTCAGAATCAAAATGTGATGCCAACGATCATGACAGTACACATTACACAGATTACGGAAATTTCCAAGTGTTACACAAAACAGTGATATACAACAAAGCAACACAAAGACTAAAACTATGGAAAATACTACATCTCCAACTATGCACAACCACTGTGCTGTGACATACATGGTTTATGATTCCCGCTGACATCGAGGTCACAGCTGGACACGGCCATGGCAATCAGAAGCTATGGGTGACAGAACACAGTGGTTATGAATACAGTTTCTCATCCACTATTTTTAACAGTATGTAGTACTCTGTGAATACCATGGTAGGGTGGAATCACATTCCATGACCTTTGCAACTGTGGTGCAACAGCAGTTTGACCGGGATGGAATTATATACTGAAGAAAACTGAACAGTACACCGTATGTAGGAAGCTGGGCAGTCAAGTATGCACACCACTGTGTTGTGACACCGAGTCATTCTGATTCCATTTCACCTCTAAAGGGTAGCTGGAGCGGTCCATGGGAATCATATCCCCGTGGTTGCACAATACACTGGTGCTGCATGGAACATATTTTAATGCACAACAGAGGCTAAAGGCATTTGGCCAAGGCCTCATGTCTTATTACACCCCTTGGCAGTGCATTACACTATGCTCCATACACACCCTGTCATGTCTGATTACTTACGTATTCAGTATACAGCAAGAAAAATAAAAAAAGGTTTGTGCTAATTTTATATTTCTTTAACTCATTTTCTCCCACTGGCCATTTTGGGTGGCCTCTATCAATGGATGGTTCCAATGCCATATGGTGTCTATCTGAAACAAGCATTTGTCAATGCCGAATGTTGGCTTGCTGGCATTGGCATTGGTAGTGCAGGAGTCAGACAGATGCATCATAGGAATGGCAGTGAAGTATTGAACTGATGCCAACCCACCCCCCCACCCTACAGAGAGTGACAAGCATTAGGGTGTCCCTTTGGGTGTTTGGTAGTGCAGTGCGGGAAAACATGACGGGCAGGATGTGAGAAATGACAGCTGTACAGTTCATAAGGAGGTGAAAAAAAAATGGCAGTGTTGAAAATGTGGCATGTAAATATACCAAATTTGCGAAGCTACTAGGGTGCGTGGGAAATATGCAATGCACGCTTGCGACACTGCCATTTTATGGGTGTTCTGCACCAAATTTTCAACATTGACATTTTAGCACCTCTGCTCATGTACAGTGTCACTGTTATTTCCTCAAAGTGTCCCAAGAAGTGATTTCACACAGCGACCATGCTATTCTGCGCCGGAAGTGCGAAAACACATTTTGGGCACGATATGTCAAATGTCGGCTGTACTGTTCATCAAGAGGTGTGGAAAAATGGCAATGGTGAAAATCCAAACTAAAAATATCACAAATGCACGACGGTACAAGCGTGCGTGCAATCTGCCAATGCACGCTCATAACACAGTTATTTTATGGAGTATCATCACCAGATTTTCAACATAGGCATTTTAGGTCCTCTGCTCATGACCTGTGTCACTGTCATTTTCATAATCTGTCTAAAACACTGATTTCCGAAGCAGCGACCGCGCTTATTGTGCTACCGGAAGCGAAACACATTTCGGAAGGGTGTGGAAAATGACAGCTGGCATTGTTCACAAGGAGGTGTACAAAATGACAATGCTGAAAATCCGCAGTAAAATATTGTGAATGCGTGAAGTTACGAGCTCACGAAAGCAACCGCGCAATGCACACTGTAAAACAGGCATTTGTTGGATTTTTTCCACCAAATTTGGAACTTAGGCTTTTTAGAGGGCACCATGAACACGCCACTGTCATTTCATTATCGGGCCCTGAGGTGATTTTGATGCAGTGATCAGAAATCACCTTTCAAGGCTGATAAATGCCATGACAGTGACAGAATTATGAGGAGGGCCCCAAAACCCCAATGTTGAAAATTTGTGCAGAAATTCCAAGAAATGCCTGAGATATGCAACAAAGTTGAAAAACCCTATTCACTCCATTATACAGCTTACCGGTATTTCCTCAGTTCAGGGTCGGCTTTGAAGAGTGCAGACATGTTCCCAGTCCACTGAAGACTGCCGCGCCAGACTCTGGGTAGGTGGGGTGGGGTGAGGGAGGCAGGTGCGCAGTGGGTGGATGCGGTGGAGGCGGACTAGACTACGAGGGACTGTTTTCGTATTCTAGGTAAAGAAAATGTTGCGGATGCTTTGGCATTCTGGGTGGGCTCCCAGCATGCCACCTAAGTGGGTTTGGGGGCTGTAGCCGATGGGGATTGGGCACCCTGCGCACACAACACGGGGGTAATGCCACCGGGGATTGGGCACCTCCGGCAAACAAAGTCGGGGAGCGTGAGCCCATCATGGGACAGTTTTGGCATGCTGGGGTGGGCTCCCAGAGTGCCACCTAAGTGGGTTTGGGAGGAGTCAGTAGCCAACGGGTTGGGCACCTCCGTCGGCACACAACACGGTGGGGGTATGTCAGCGGATTGGGCACCCCCGCCGCAAACAAAGTCAGGGGGAGCGCGAGCGAGGGGGATTTGGGCAATTCCTCAGCATTCAATAAAGTTGGGGTGATGCCGACGGGGAGTGGGCTCTGGCCGGTGTGTCATAAGTACAAGGGGGGGACGAGATAGCTCTGGCTTATCCTGGCCAGTATATAGCAAGGGATACACTGGCTTGCACTCCACCGCCATGCTGCTAATGTGGCGAGCACGCGGGAAGGGTCCGTTGTGTCTGACGAGCTTTGCTCGGATTGCAGTGGACCTTTCCATAGATGTGCTTGCCACATTAGCATGCATGGTGTGGTGCGGGCATGCAGGCTGATTGGAGAATGAGGGACACACCTACTGATGCGTGCCCTGCATTCACCCAACAGCAGCCGCGCCTCCACATCTCCACTCTTCCAAGATGTTGACTTACGTGCAAGCACGGCAAGCCAACTTAAAAATGTGTTAAAGAAAACAAATGTTATCACACCAATTGCCAGCTCTAGTTCTAAATCATATTTACTCTCAACGTGATGGGGTGGTTAATGCTTCAACAATAAATGCTGAAACTGCCATGGGTTATTACTAACATGTAACAAATTGTTATGATAACAATTCAGGCAAGAATTCATGACACCTCAGCAATGGTACTATGTGTTTTCATCAAGAAGTAAGCATTAGAATTTCATGAAAGCTTTGTTTCTACAGTACATATTGCTAGTCATGTCTGATGCTGTACAGACCTATGCTTTTGTGAGGTGAACGGTGCCATGATTTCTGTGTTCCTCTAGTTTCAAGCCTATTGAAATCTGTTGGTTCTTGTTCAGTGTTAAGCACTGTGGTGTCCATCAAACTCTGCTGGCTGCTGTATTCTGTGGGTGGATCACTAGAACTCATGTCTTCATCTGTTTCCATTTCACTATGAACAGTGACATTTACTGTACTTCAGTGTACTGGTTCATGATTTGGAAAGTAAAACAGGTAAGGAAATGAGTGTCAACTGCTGAAACACATGTGACATTGTCAGTAATGGTGTTGTAGTAACACACACATGAATAATTTGTAATGTGTATAATGAGACAATTATATGTAGTACTCACAGGTGTAATTGTATGTGTCCCATGGTGGATGTTGATTGCATGTCCTGTATCTGTGTCCTTTATCAGTACCATGTTACTGAAGGTTGTGCAACTTTAAAGAAAGAGCACTTACATACTTCTAACAGCAGCGTAACAACATTGTTTTTTGGTGATGAACAACATGTAATACATGTTTTATAATGAAGTGATGGTGGAGCACTGGAATAGAATGTAATGCACTTGCATATGTGCAAACATGTCTAGTTTCGCATGGCATACATTGTTGAATTTTGTACTTCAGAATGTGAATGGTGGACACATTGAAATTCACATATGGTAACATTTAATCCTTCACATGTCCAGCAGGATTGACATTGTGAACCTGTCAATGGTGAGATGACATCTAAAATATTGTACAAGGAAGCAATGGCTATAGGCAGCAGAATGCTGTGCTTCATCGGAAGGAGGATTATCAGTACAACAGCAGAGATCATGTTACCCTTGTACAACAGTACAGTTGAATTGCATGTGGAGTATGGGGTGCGCTTTTGAAGGCTATACCACTAAAAGGATGTGTGGAGAATGTGTGGAGGCAGGAGGGAATTGAAGATGGTGAAGGGGTGAAGCCACCTGTCCTATGAGGAATGGTTTGCAGAATTGAACATGTATTCAGTGGAACAAAGCAGGGAGAGGGTAGACAGGAATGACACCTTTAAGTAACCTAGCAATATAAAGAGTGTGTCACTGTAAAGCATGTTACAGCTGAAAGGGACTCACAGTAAGAGGAAGCATGTGTTATAGATTGAGGTTGGATAGTTCGGGTAACATTAGGAAATAATATTTCACATATAGGGTGGTGAATAAGTGCAACATGCAAGTACAAGACTTGCTTGCAGAAGCAGCAGTGGAAGTCAGAAAAAAGGCAGGGCACACACACACACAGGGGAGTGTTGGGGGTGGGGGTGATGTCCTACAAGATAGGTAGAGAAATGGGCACACTAGGTTGGCCTGTCAGTCATGTTTTGCCATCACACTTCTATATTTCAATGTTTGTAACACAGCATGTCTCAAGTCGGAAACATGCCACACCATGACAACTGGTACAAAGCAGCTGACATGTACATGACTGTGATGCATGTGAAATGCATCTGAAGCATGGGTGTCAAGGTGAGGGGTGTCAGGTGACACATCATGTTTGTAGCTGAAGTGTAATACCATCAGTGTAACAGTTCACCACGTACATTATGTCACATTCAGAGCAATACATGTTTTGAAAATTCTGCAACGTGTAACACATGACATGTATGTGATGTGTTGGCACACAGATTATTGTACACACGTTTGTGCAATAATATGTCATGACGAAATGCACCACCGCTTTTTCTTCACTTTACAAGTGGCTGTGAGGAAACAAGGAGGCAGGACTCAGACTCGGCAGTATCTTGAGCATCTGAATAAGGTATGGCCAATGCAAATGTTACTGCACTAACTGCCTCTGGTGCATGAATTGAGGGAACAGCGTCAAGTAGCAGATGTAGACACTTGGCAAACTTCATTTTGTACTGCATGTAAATTAAAGGGACAAAGCAGGATTCCTTGAAATGAAAGGAACACAACACACTATACTTTGATGGCCCTTTCCAGTCTGCACGTTTTGTGCTCACAAATTTATTCCATAACCTTGCAACGTGAGGATCCTTTGGAAATGTAAATAAGGAGAACCCATGGTTATTTGTGTTACCACAGTTTCCTGCAACAGAGCGTGAAGGCATGCCTGAATAAAAACTGAATACTCAACTATTGATGCAGTACAAAACAAAGTAGATCTCTGCTCTGCAAATAAAAGTGGAAGTTGTAGTGGTAGATAGAAGTTAAACAAAATGGTTAGACACGTGTTTCACAAATGTTAATGTAAGATGTACAGTAAGTTGAGAATATTAGTGTCACAAGCAAAAGCAACACCTTGCTTGCAGCACAATAGCTGCAATGAAAACAGTGGATGTCACAGCAAACATGAGACTTCTTAAATTCTGAAAGCAGAATATGTATACAGTAAAATCAACATGTATTGTGAGCCAAAATGAAGCATTTTCAGTACAACCGTCTGAAAACACACCACTTTCAAGAATATCAGAACCCAAAAAAATGTGATAACAAACCGCAGTTCTGCGCTGAACAGTCACTGCCTTGAAAAGAACACAGTTGTAAACTGCATTACCATAACATCATAAATCAATACTACACATGCAACTGACATTTAACTGGTGGTCACAATTAGACAGACAACTCAGTGATGACAGCTAGATACTCGTAAGCAAACAGTGACAGTATCAGTGGTAGGATATTTATAGAAGTTCAACTGTTGCGCTACACAGGTCAGTAACAGTGACACAAGTAAGTAACAGACAGGAGAAGTTAAAGTTAGTCTTTATTTAACTGAACTGAGAGCAAAAATAATAACGCTGCACAGTGAATGCGTTGTGAGATCATACACTAAGCATACGAGTGTCAGGCAGTCTTCCCGTGGAATGAATGAACTGTGACAGCGCGATCCAATAAGCGGATCCAGTCCATATGTCACTTCTGGTCCAGCGAACAGATCCGGCTCAAGGTAGATAATGCAGCTGTTGCATTTGACAAAACACATCCTGATTACATAAATAAATGCTTTTTCAGGATCTACACACTGGCAATCGCGTAAACGGACCACCGGACAGTCGGGGGTAAGTGAATTACATGACATTAACTCGGGAGTCCATCTTTAAATTCCAGCCTGTATGATTCAAGTTCCAAGCTATTTTTTGAAGGAATTCTTTTCAATAAACATTTTTTTCCCCAGTGAACATACTCCCAAATTTTGCAACTGGTTCCACAGTTGAAACGCAAAAAGAATGACAAAGCCAAGACCCACAGTCAAGTTGACACTGCCCCATCACAAGCTGCTTAGAAGCCTGTAAAAATACAAAAGTCTGGCAAATAGCTCATCATTGGTGGTCAGTATAAGACCCAGAGACAGAGACCATCCTATTAAAAATATAACAAATAAAGCCCAGCTCTGTAAACTGCATCATATTTATTGGTGGTCAGTAGCAAAGCCACACATTGAAGGGTCACATTTTTTTTCATTTCCTACCTTGACTCCTGTAATTTTGGCAACATGAGACAACATTTGGACCAGAGACCAATGGTTATTCAGACAGTGCGCGGCGCAGTTGTTGAGTGGGGTAGCAGACACTTCGATCGGTCGGCTCAGCCTCTCAAGACGTGATAGTGTGGTGGCAAAGCACGAAGCAGAAGCTCAGTATGTCTTCTCCACCAGTGCACACATATTTGTGTGCTGACATGGTCCATCCCAGTAAATTATCCCGTGTACCCCAGCGACTTCTGACTGAAAGGGTGCCCTGGTGGCATTATGGGTGAAAGTAAGGGGGGCACTAGACACACCAGGAAATACATTTTGTTTACTTTTTTTAATCCTCTAGCCATACGCAGCTGGCGGACCCGGACTCAGTACACTTGTGTAATGGATTCTTATTGATCCGGGTCCGCCGGGCCACACTGGATCCAGGGGGGTTCTGATTTTAGGTGGGTCAGTCCACTCATCTGGATCCATGACGGAGACACTGGCAGGTTGACTGCATTCTGCAGTCAGGCAAGTTCACACTTTGTTCTGTTGTTTCTTCTAGGGACTTTGCCCCCGAACCCCCCATGTGAGGGGCTGTGCCCCCCGCACCCCACCACTTAAGGATTCTCAACTCCAGTCAGAGCTTATTGGGGGGGTGCAGGACCCTCAACAGACAGTGCCATGTTCCAGCGGGTCTCCCACCGCGGCTAGGCACTGTAGTCACTGTGGGGGACCTCTCTGATGAAATGTCGCTGTCGGGGGGTAACCGCCCCCATCCTTGCTTGAAAACCTTACTGTTGTCTACAGCAGCTGAGTTCTTTAAATAAACACTACACCATCCTCCACTGTCTCTAAATTAAACCTTCATTGATACTGCGACCCAACAAAACAAGTTCCTTAATGAGCTTGGCAGAATTTCTTGCTGTTTTTCTTCTGTGTACACAATCCATATTCAATGATATCTTATCTCCTGAGATCGTTACAAGGGGATAAGGCAGAGGAAGGGAGGCAGAAAGGGAAATGAATTAGGGATGGAAGGGGGTACAGAAAGGAAAAGGTAGTAATACAAGGGGCATAGGCTGCAAAATATGGGCAGTCATGTATACGAATGCCCGTTCTCCGGGAAACAGAATCCCAGACCTGACAGCCTTGATGGCAGAGACAGATCTAGCCATAATGGCAATTACAAGGACATGGTACACTGAAAGCCATGACTGGGAGGTAAATGTACCAGGATACACTCTACACAGGGGGGCAGGGAGGGAGGGCAACGGGGGCTACCTCTATGTAAGAGAAGGTATTAAAACGATGGTATTATAGAGTAGACAGGGGGAGGCTGAGGGTCTGTAGGTCACCCTTGAGACAGGAAATTGCACAGCAATTCACACAGGAGTGATCTACAGGCCTCCAGCTCAGAGGGAGGATGTAGATAGGGCAATAGTGGAGGATATACACAGGATGGCATCAGAGGGGGAGGTACTGCTGCTGGGGGATTTCAACTTGCCAGATGTGGACTGGACTATCCTGGCAGCTGCCTCAGCCAGGAGCCAAGACATCATGGAATCCTTGCAGCGAGCTGGCCTCAGGCAGTTGGTACAGAAGCCCACCAGGGACAAGGTGATTTTAGACCTTGTATTGACCAGTGGAGACAGGATCAAGGAAGTCATGGTGGACCAGTCCACTGGCATGTCAGCAAAGCAACCGGTTGTGATGTCGATGTCCCGGATTCAGGAACAGACCCGAGAGTCAGAGGGCCGGCCAGACAGAGAAGGACAAAGTGCCTGAGAGGTGGCTCTCCTTCTCCAGGTTGCAGGGGTGAGTATCTGGTTTATTGGGCAACCTCTGGTGGAAACAGGAGGAATTGTTGGAAAGACCAGTACCTGCTTGTGTGGGAGGTGGGACAGATGCTGGCATCATTCCACACTCCGCCACGCAGGAGATCATAGCCACAGAACAAAATAAAAAAACTCCAGTCCCCTGGTTATGACACCCCACTCCACCACTGCTCCCACTGCCACCAGTGTCTTCTGGTGGGTTCCTGCTCCCTTTTCTCCACCCTGGTGGATAGCCCAGGACTTGCTTCTATTGACCACTGGGGGAGTTGCGGCCCAGCTCAGGGGGGTAAGCCTGGGCATGGTGGGTTGGTGTGTGGGGCAATGGCTGAGCTCCACTAGGAGTATTTGGGGGGGCAGACCTCAAAAGCATAACAAAAAAAAGGAAGTCGGGGTGGATGGGCACCTAAGATTTAGTGAACACCATACAGTGTGGTTTAATTATTGGTATGGGGTTGATTCAATTATTGTAAGATGGGTTGAACAATGGTTAACAAATAGGCAGCAGCAAGCAAGAATACAGGGTCATCTGTCAGAACCATTAAGGGTGGGGAGTGGGGTTCCCCAGGGTTTGGTGCTAGGACCATTGTTGTTTAGTGACTTTATGAGTGATTTGGAAGTTGTGAGTAACAATAAGCTAATAACATTTGCAGATGATGCCAAATTTGGGGGAATGGTTGATACATTCAATGATAGATTAATCTTTGGACAGGATTTAATTCATATTATGGAATCATTAAACATAAATGGGATGAACTGAAATAAGGAAAAATGCATTATAAGGCATTTTCATAGACATAACATTCAGCAAACGTATTACATGCAGGGCCTTAGTTTAAAGGTTTCAGAGTGTGAATAAAGACTTAGGGGTTCATATTCAAAATGACTTAAAAATGGTGCCCACAGTAAAATAACATCAAATAAAGCTATGCAGCTGGTACATTGAATAAGAAGGTGGTTTCTGTCAAGAAGTAGGGAGGTTTTGTTGCCATTGTACAAGACTATGGTTAGGCCCATTTTGGACTATTGCTCCACTGTCCCTTGCCCATTCTTCACAAAGAATATTAAATTAATGGAGAGGCCCCAGAGAGCATTTACCAGACTAGTTTCAGGCTGTCAGGGGATCTCATATGAGGATAGGCAGGATAGGTTGGGATTGTGGTCATTGGTTAATAGAAGGGCAAGGGGAGACTTATTGTTATTATATAAGGTGTTAGGTGATGATGATCTTAAATTGGAACTGGGATTGGAGATGAGGGTGAAATCATATCATTTGAGAGTACGTAATAGACAATTGAGGGAAGAAACGAGTAGGACTTAATGGAGAAGAAATGGTTTTAAGTGTAGGGTAATTAGGATGTGGAATAGACTGCCACAGGAGGTGGTGGATGCTGATAGTCTTGAGATATTTAAGAACAGATTGGATAGGTATTTTGTTGAAGTTGGTGATGTATGTTACTGCCGATAAATTGTGGGGGAAGTCTATATTGGCTTCGCCTTCTTGACTTCCTTAAATTTCCAGTGTGAAATCCAGTATGAAACATCAATACAGAGTCTTAGGAAAGCCACACAAAGATGAGGGTCCTGGATTTCAGGAGGGGCGGACATTGCTAGGATGGGGAGTATGATCATGGAAACCCTGGCAACAAGGGAACCAGGGGGAGGGGTTGAGGAGCAGTGGACAAACCTAAAAGAAGCCATAGGGGATGTGACAAAGCAATGAATTAGGCTTAGTAACAAGGGAAAAAGGAGGAACAAACCACTATGGTTCACAAAGGAGGTGGTAGAGAGGGTGAGGGACAAAAGGGCGGCTATCAAAAAATACAAGGAGATTTTGAAGGATGAAGATAGGGCAGTGCACTTAGAGAGACAGGAAGGCAGGGAAAGCAGTTAGGAGTGCAAAGGTGCAAACAAAGGAGAGATTAGCTCAGGTGATAAAGAAGGGGGACAAGACATGTTATAGATACATTAGAAATAAAAGGAAAGCTGGGGTGGGATCGTAGGGCTTAATGGGGAGGAGGGTGTGGGTGTAGAGGGTGACCTAGAAAAAGCATCAGTACTGAATGAATACTTCTGTTCAGTATTCATGATAGAGGAGAAGGGAGACGGACTACAACTAGACATCAGAAACAATGAGGGAGAGAGAGGTAAACACCAGTCCTTTTACAGAGGTGAGACTCCAGAAGGAACTCACAAAACTGTAAGTGGACAAAGCAATGGGACCATATGGTCACCATTTTAAATGAGTTTTACTCAATGGTCTAACCCATTTAATAAAAATGAAATTAAATGAATATACACCCCAGGATATTAAAGAAATTATGGATGTGTTAGCAGCTCTGCTAGTAGCCCTATTTAGTGAGTTACTCAATTCAGGGGTAGTTCCAGAGGACTGGAAGGTGGCAAATGTAATCCCTCTTCACAAGAGTGATAGCAGAGAGGAGGCTGGAAACTACAGGCCAGTCAGCCTCACTTCAGTAGTTGGCAAGATCATGGAAGCACTGTTTAAGGAAAGGATTGTGGAATACTTAGAAACCATGGGCACACATGATTCGAGGCAGCATGGGTTCATGGTAGGAAGGTCATGTCAGACAAATCTGATAGACTTTTTTGACTTGGTGATAAAGGAGGTGGATCAGGAAGGTGCGGTGAATATTGCCTACTTCAACATCAGCAAGGCCTTCAACACTGTTCCTCACAGGAGGATGATTAACAAGTCAGACAGCCTGGGGGTTGGCCACAAGGTGGAAAACTGGGTTAGAAACTGGTTGAGGAACAGAAAGCAGAGGGTGGTAGTAAATGTGATAAAATCTGAGGAGAGGAAGGTGACCAGTGGGATGCCCCAGGGATCAGTCCTGGGGCAAGTCCTTTCTAATATCTTTATCAGTGACATTGCTGAAGGGCTAGAGGGGAAGGTTTGCCTATTTGCAGATGACACCAAGATCTGCAACAGACGTGACACCACAAAGGGGGTCGAAAGAATGAGGAGGGTTCTGGGAAAACTGGAAAAATTGTCCAAAGTGAGGCAAGTAAAATCTAATGCTAAGAAGTGCAAGATCATGCAGCTGGGGTGAAGAAACCCTGTGGAGAGTTACAGAATTGGGGGGGGTGTTGACAGTTACCAGGGAAGAAAGGGATTTAGGGATACTCATCTCAGATGATCTAAAGGTGGCTAAACAGTGTAACAAGGCTGTGGGGAGAGCCAGTGGGATTTTAGGATGCATAGGAAGGGATATATCTAGCAGAAGAAGGGAGGTGATAATGCCATTGTACAAAACACTGATGAGGCATCATCTGGAATACAGCATCCAGTTCTGGAGGCTGCATCTTCGCAAACACATAAACAGGGTGGTGGTGGTCCAGAGAAGGGTGACCAAGATGATGCAGGGCTTGCATTAGAAAACATATGAGGCAGATTAAAAGACCTCAATATGTATACACTGGAGGAGAGGAAGGAAAGGGGGAATATGATTGAAATCTTCAAGTATCTTAAGGGCTTGAACAAAGTGCAAGTGGGTGACATCTTTTAATACAAGAGTTGTACATGGTCAAGGGGGCACGATATAAGGCTGGAGGAGTGCAGGACATAGGAAAATGTGAGGACATTTTTCTTCACAGAAAAGGTGGTGGATGCCTGGAATAGCCCACCACAGGAAGTAGTGGATGCTAACACAGTCGGGGGATTCAAACAATCATGGGATAGACATAAGAAAGAGGAGTGGTTGGACCACAGTGGGCTCAGGGAGGGTGAGGGTGGTGGAACAGAGGTGCATCCCTCCAGTTGTACCTCACTGCAATTCATTTGCCACTGTGGTGAAGCATGGTTCCTCTATGGAGGCACCTGCAGTGGAGACCAAGTAGGATGCTGGGAACCTCCACAATGGAGACCCACAGGAGGGTGGCCCAGGACCCCACAGGAGAAGACAACTCCTGGTGGGGACTCAATTGTAGGAGAGGTAGAACTGGGGAGGAGGGGAAGGGAGGAGGAGTGCCTGCCCGGCGCCAAGGCTTGGAGGGACAGGAGATGAATCCTCAGGATCGTGGGAGCAGTGGCAAGAGGGAGGGAGCTGGATGTCATTATTCACCTAGGGACGAATGACCTGGCTGAGAATGGGATCAGAGCAGTGCAACAGGAGTTTGTGGAGTTGGGGAGGGGCCTTAGACAAGTAGCACATGTGGTAACTTTATCAGAAGTGCTACCTGTCTATGGCATGGATGAGGCTAGGGCACTCTGTACCATGGGATTCAATGACTAGTTGAAAAGCTGGTGCAGAGCTCAGAGATTTTGCTTCATTGGGGAGTGGGGCTCCACCTGGAGGGATGTAGGCCTATACAGGTGTGATGGTCTACATCGATCCTGGAGGGGAATCAGGATCCTAGGTGATAGGTTTAAATGCTTCAGTTTCAAGCATTTAAACTAGCCAATTGGGGAGGCACTGAAGAGGAGAAGGGAAATCCTAGCCCCCCCCAAAAAATCAGGGTAATTAGTGAGGTAAACGCCAAGATGGAGTAGTCGATAGGGAGAAGCACAGGGGTAAATGAAGAAAAAGACAAAGGCAGTAGGGACAAGGATGGGGCAAAAAGAAATAAAGCCATAAAAAATGGAGAGTAATGAGTACCAATACCCATAGTCTAGGTAAAAAGCTCCCTGAAATGGTGGCCTTGATGGAGGAGGGATGCCTGGATATTGTGGCAGTCACAGAAACATGATACACAGAGAACCATGACTGTGATGTCAACATACCAGGATACACAATCTACAGGAGGGACAGGGAAGGAAGAAGAGGAGGAGGAGTAGCTCTCTATGTAAGGGAAGGGATCAAAGCAACAGAACTAAAGGGTGAACAGGGAGGCGAGGAGGTGCTGTGGATCACCCTGGAGACTGGAAATGGCTCCACAATCCTCACAGGGGTTGTATACAGACCCCCGTCTCAGGAGGAGGAAACAGACAAGAAATGATAGAAGACATCCTTGGGATGGCAGAGAAAGGGGAGATATTGCTGATGAGGGACCTGAATATGCCAGATGTTGACTAGAGCACCTTTGCTGCAGCCACATCCAAGAGCAAGCCATTCTCGATGCCCTACAGGGACATGCCTCAGACAGCTAGTTTTGGAACCCACTCAGGAGAGAGCAATCTTAGACCTGGTGCTCTCAAATGGGGATGGAGAGAGGATCTCTGATCTTGAAGTGGGTAGCCATCTAGGAACAAGTGACCACCAAACAGTGTGGTTCACGATAAACTTAGCTGTAGAGTCGAGCCACAAAAAAGTGAAGGTACTGGACTTCAGGAGGGCTGATTTTGTCAAAATGGAAGAGTGCCTCAGAAAAGCACTAGCAAACAGACAAGAAGGTGGGGTGGAGCAACAATGGGGAAACATTAAAACCGCCATCACAGAGGCAACAAGCCTTTGTGTGAAGCAAATAAACAAATCAAAATGAAAGAAAAAAACACTATGGTTCTCAAAGAGTGGCAGAGAAGGTAAGGGAGAAAGCGATAGCATTCAGAGTATAAGGAAACACAGAAGAGCAGGACAGAGAACTGTACCAGTTAAAGCAGAAAGAAGTGGGAAGGCAGTCAGAATAACAAAGACCCAAACCGAGGAAAAGATAGCAAACTCGGTTAAGAAGGGGGATAAAACCTTTTATAGCTACATTAGGGAGCAAAGAAAGACTAAGGCAGGAATACTGAGGCTGAACAAAGAGGATGGTGGTTGGGCAGAGAGCGACAGTGAAAAAGCAGGGATATGTAACAAATACTTCTGCTCAGTCTTCACAGTGGAAAAGCAGGGAGAAATATCTAATCCAATCAATAGAAGCACTCTGGATAGGGGGGTTGATATTGGTCCTTTCACAGTAGAAAGGGTTCTGAAAGATCTCTTAAACTGAAGGTGGATAAAGCAATGGGGCCTGATGGGATTCTGCCCAGAATTCTAAAAGAACTAAGGGAAGAACTAGTAACTCCACTGACTACCCTTTTTAATAAATCATGGGAGGATGGTGTGGTACCTGAGGACTGGAGGAGGGCGAATGTGATTCCCCTTCACAACAGTGGGAGCAAGACAGAAGCAGGAAACTACAGACCTGTGAGGTTGACCTCAGAGGTAGGGAAAATAATGGAATCACTTCTGAAGGAAAGAATTGTTGAGTACCTAGAGGCCAGTGAGACACAGGACCCAAGGCAGCATGGATTCACAGAGGAAAGGTCATGTCAGATGGATCTAATTGATTTCTTTGACTGGGTGACCAAAGTAGTAGACCAGGGAGGGGCTGTGGACATGGCCTACCTAGACTATAGGTAGGCATTTGACACAGTCCTGCACAAAAGATTAATAAACAAATTAGCCAACCTGGGAGTGGGTCCCAGGGTGGTAGCCTGGGTACAACACTGGTTGGACAACAGGACATAGCGGGTAATAGTAAATGGAGTCCACAGTGAAGAAAGGATGGTTACTAGTCGGGTACCGCAGGGTTCAGTGCTGGGGCCGGTCCTTTCTAATGTCTTTATAAGTGACATTGCAGAGGGACTGGAAGGAAAAGTATGTCTCTTTGCAGATGACACAAAGATCTGCAACAGGGTTGATACACAAGGTGGGGTGGAAAGGATGAAAAGGGACTTGGCAAAGTTTGGAGGAATGGTCAAATGTACGGCAGCTTATATTCAATGCAAAGATGTGCAAAGTAATGAACCTGGGAAACAAAAACCAAGGGGAAGAGTACACAATGGGGGGTGAGATCATGACAACAACAAAAATGGAAAGGGACCTGGGGGTAGTCATATGAGATGACCTAAATGTGGGCCAGTTATGTGAGAAACGGCAGTAAGGAGGGCTGGGGGGATACTGGGATGCATAGGGAGAGGCATCACCAGTAGAAAACAAGAAGTTGTTGGCCCTCTGTACAGACAGTTGGTAAGACCACATCTGCAGTACCGTGTACAGTTCTGGAGTCCCTATCTCCGCAAAGACATAGACAGGGTGGAGGCTGTCCAGAGGAGGGCAACCAAAATGATGCAGGGTCTGCATCAGAAGACATATGAAGAAAGACTAGAAGAACTAAAGATGTATAGCCTCGAGGAAAGGAGGGGGGTGGGGACATGATAGAAACTTTCAAATACCTCAAGGGAATCAACAAAGCCCTAGAGGGTAGTAGCTTTCAGAAAAAGAGATGTGCAAAAACAAGGGGGCACAATTTGAAGATAGAGGGGGAACGGCTCAGAGGTTATGTGAGGAAGTATTTCTTCACAGAGAGGGTTGTGGATACATGGAACAGCCTTCCTGAGGAGGTTGTGGAGTCAAAAACAGTGGGGGAATTTAAGAATGCATGGGACAGACATAAGGCAATTCTAGTGGGGGGTAGGAGGAAACAGGCAGGAAAAATGGGCAGACTGGGTGGGCCTAGCAGTCCTTATCTGCTGTCAGCTACTATGTTGCTACATTATTCTTCACATACGTAGATGACCACTCATTGTCTTTTATTATTCTGTTGCTACTGTACCCCCATGTGACTGTCACTCCTCCTACTGTCACTGTCACTGAAAGTCATTATAAAATATCTATCATACACATACTGACAGCCGTTAGAGGCCATCACCTTCACTTGGTGCTGAGGTTCCCTGGAATCCATTCCGAAAACACCATGTCAGAATTTCAAAATACTGATTCTGATCTAATCCCATTATGGCATTGGAATGGAGTCAGAATTTCTGATTCCACATCTGTGTCTACAAATACCCCCAACCCACCCAGTGCACACAACAGTAGTAACATAGAAACTGATGGCAGATAAGGACCACTAAGCCCATCTAGTCTGCACGTTTTCCCTGCCTACTGTAAAAGCCACAGACCCTACTTGATTGCTGGCTTTACCTCCTTGTTCTTACTGCTAGGATTCCCCTATGCTTGTCCCATACATATTTGAATCCCCCCTCCCCCACTGTGTTTGCCCCCACCACCTCTGCTGGAAGTCTATTCCATGCATCCACCACCCTTTCTGTAATAGTAAACAGCAGTCCACAGTAAAGAAAAGGGAGGTTTTCAGTGGTGCAGCGGGATTCATTACTGGGTCCGGTCCTGTTTAATATTTTTATAAGTGACATTGTAGAGGAACTGGAAGGAAAAGTATGTCTCTTTGCAGATGACACAAAGATCTGCAAGAGGGTTGATACACAAGGTGGGGTGGAACGGATGAGAAGGGACTTGGCAAGGTTGGAGGAATAGTCAAATGTATGGGAGCTTAGATTCAATGCAAAGAACTGCAAAGTAATGCACCCTGGAAACAAAAACCCTGAGGAAGAGTACACAATGGAGGGTGAGATACTGACAACAACAACAATAGAAAGGGGCCTGGGGGTAGTTATATCAGATGACCTAAAGGTGGGCAAGCAATGTGAGAGGGCAGTAAGGAGGGCTGGGGGATACTGGGAGGCAATAGGGAGAGGCACCACAACTAGAAAACAGGAGTTGTTATCCCTCTGTACAGACAGTTGGTGAGGCCCTCTCTGGAGTACTGCATGCAGTTGTGGATGCCCCACCTTTGCAAAGACATAGACAGGGTAGAGGCTGTCTGGAGGAGGGCAACCAAAATGGAAAAGAGAGACTAAAGGAGCTTAATATGTATACCCTCGAGGAAAGGAGGGAGAGGAGGGACATGATAGAAACTTTCAAGAACCTCAAGGGAATCAACAAAGTCCAAGAGGGTAGCATCTTTCAGAAAAAGAGATGTGCAAGAACAAGGGGGCACAATTTGAAGATAGAGGGCGGATGGCTCAGAGGTAAAGTGACAAAGTATTTTTTCATGGAGAGGGTTGTGTATGCGTGGGACATCCTTCCTGAGGATGTCATGGAGTCAAAAACAGTGGGGGAATTTAAGAATGCATGGGACAGACATAAGGCAATTCTACTGGGGGGTAGGAGGAAGTAGGCTGTTGGTTAACTAGGATCTGCAGCTTATTCATTAGGTAGGGAAATGGGCAGACTAGATGGGCCAAGCGGTCCTTATCTGTCATCAAATTCTATGTTTCTGTGTTTCAGTGAAGAAATACTTCCTCACAGTACCAATTTGTCTACCTCCTTCCAACCTCTTGTCATGCCCCATCATTCCAGGACATCTTTTCTGAAAGATGCTACCATCCAGTACCCTGTTTATGCCTTTTAGATATTTGTAGATTTCTATCATACCTCCCCTGTCTATCCTCTCTTCCAGAGTATACATATTGAGATCTCCCAGTCTCTTGTCATATGACATTTGATGCAGGCCTGCACCATCTTTGTTATCCTTCTCTGAACTGCCTCCACCCTGTAAATGTCCTTATGGAGATGCGGCTTCCAGAACTGGACACCATATTCCAAATGAGGCCTCACTCATGATCTGTGCAGTGGCATCACCACCTCCTTCCTTCTGCTGGTGATACCTTTCCCTATGCACCCCAGTATCCCACTGGCTCTTCCCACAGCCTTGTCACATTGTTTGTCCACCTTCTGGTCATCAGATATGATTACCCCCAAATCTCTTTCCTGTTTGGTGATCATCAGATTCCCCCATCATGTAATCCTCCCCTGGGTTCTTGAGCCCCAAATGTGTGATTTTGTACTTTTTCACATTAAATCTCAGCTGCCACACCCTGGACCATTCCACCAGTTTACTTAGGTCCCTCATCATTTTTTCCACCCCTCCTGGAGTGTCCACCCTGTTGCAGATCTTAGTGTCATCTGCAAAGAGGCACACATTCCCCTTCAGTCTCTTGCACTGTCACTTATGAAGACATTAAACAGGACTGGGCCCAGGACTGATCCATGTGGCACTCTGCAGGTTCCTTTCCTTAGAGTGAGCACCATTTACCATGACCCTCTGTCTATTTTCACTCAACCAGTTCCTAACCCAGTTTACCACCATGTGACCCACTCCCAGGCTGCCAAGCCTGTTCACAAGTCTTCTATGTGGAATGGTATTGAAGGCCTTACTGAAATCCAGGTAAACCATATCCACCACTCCCCCTGATCCACTACCTTAGTCACCCAAAGAAATCAATTAGATTTGTTTGACATGCTCCCACTGTGAATCCATGCTGTCTCTGATCCTATGCTCCCCTGGATTCAGGGTGTTCCAGGATCCTTTGTTTAAGTGGTGATTCCATAATCTTCCCCAAAAATTAGGTGAGGTTTACTGGTCTATAGTTTTGAGCCTCCTCTCTACTGCCACTTCTGTGAAGAGGGACTACATCTGTCCTCCTCCAGTCCTCCTGAACCACTCCCGTATTGAGTGGCTCATTGAACAGGGCTGCCAGTGGTGCCGCCAACACCTCCTGTAGTTCCTTTAATATTTTAGGATGTATCCCATTTGCTCCCTATGCCTTGTCCAGTTTCAATTTTGCGAGTTCTTTTAAGACTCTTTCTTTTGTAAATGAACTGGTGTCTGTCTCCCTCCTATATTTGTTCATCTTGCCTAACTGAGCTCCCTCACCTTCTTCTGTGAATACACAAATATTTGTTCAATATTGATGTTTTTTCCAGGTTCTCTTCCAGACACTCTCCTCCTCCTTCTTCTTCCCCTTTAAACCTTACTATCCCACCCTTGGTTTTCCTCCTTTCACTAATTTAGCTATAAAAAGTCCTGTCTCCTTTTTTACCTCCTGCGCTATTTTCCCTCCATTTGTGCCTTTGCACACCTAGTGTTGTAACAGTAACACACCTTTGGCATCCACAGTGAAACATATCTCCCCCAGAGCCCACTTCCATTCACTAGCTCCTACACTACCTTCTGACTAGTAGACAATACTGTGATCTGCTCTGGTGGTCACAGCATGGCGGTGGTAGTGGTGTACAGGAGACTGGGGTCAGTACAGCCCCATCTGGCATTAGCTCTGTTTTTTTCATGTCTTTCTTGTGATCAATGTTCAATCTACTTCCCCATCCCAGCCACTAACCTCCACCCCCGCCACAAGGAGTGTGAGTCCACTTACTCAGCTCCGTCATGGATGGTCACAGTCCCATACCTCTGGTCCCTCTCATCCCTGAGTCCATCCCCACCCTGACTTGCTCATCCCTCTCACCCCATAGTCTGCTGTGATGATGAGATGAGCAAGACCTCCTGCTGACTAGAACTGAGCCAACAATGTATGCTGGCAAAATTGGAGGGGGTAACTAAGCTGCATAAATACCTGTGCATTCCCAGAATACCCCTACTTTCTTTGTGTGAACTAGGTGCCCAGGAACCTAGGGATTGACTATGTTAGGCCATCTCCCACCAGCATCCTCTGTACTATGTCATCCGTACAGTAAGCTAGCTGCAGTGTCCAGTCCAGGAGGAAGTCATGGATTGTGAAATTGCGACAGATGAGAAGACTAAATGAGGGGATGGAGGACAGCTGCAGTCGTGGTCAGTGACCACCATCTGTTCCAGGTCCAGGACATGGGATTTCTGAGTTAGTCTCCTTCTGTGAAACGGTCAGGTTAGTAAAAGTAGTAGCACTGGGGAGAATTCAGGTACTGCAGGCCAGTACAGTTTAGCTCAGGCCAGAAAGCCTAATGACCAGCAGTAACTGCAGAGCATGTCCTTCTCAGAAGATGCACAGAACAACACAAAACTGAGGGGCCAGTGTTGAGTGAGACTTTTCAGATGGGAAGGGAGGGAAACACAAAGGCGGCACTGAAGGTAAAGGGGACAAACTGGTGGTGAAAAAGAGGAAGAGATGAGGAATTTAGTAATATTTGAACTGCAGCATGATCTGGATTTGGGATCTGATTCCGATTCTGCGTCCAAGCATTTTTTGATTTCAGATTTTCAGCCTTTAATACTGAAAATATGAATTCTTAAAAAAGTTCAGAATCCAGTGTATCTAAATCCAATGGGTGGATTCTGAGCACCCTTAATTGTATATATCTTTGCACCTCTCCCATTCCTTCCTTACAGGACAAAATATTTTGCACTGACCAGAACAAATTGTTACACCTCTGTCAGACTGTACCAGCGGAGCACAGTGGGTAGGATGAAGCAAATGGCGCAAGAAATGATGGCACTGGTTCATGCCAACCTTTTCAGTGCAACAGATCCACACCAAATGGAAGTGTAACACTAGCAATATTACTCTGAATCTTGTTTTTTTTTTCTACTGATGCCACCATTATGCCAACTACAGTTACTTTTTTCTTCTGTGACTTGATAATTTCAATCATAATTCTGTTGCTGTTACTGCACACCCCTGACCACTGTCACTCTTCTCGCTGTAAACTGTCCCTACATGTCTTCTCTCTTCATTTATTTCATAATTCTGTTGCTGCCATTGCTTGCCCCAGACCACATTCACTCTTCCTGTCATTCATTGTCCCTGTGTGACTCCTCTCTGCATTTCAATCTTGATTCTGTTGGTGCCACTGTGCACCGCCAATCACTGGTGCCATTGCACACTGTTGATCACTGGTGCCACTGCACACCGCCGATCACTAGTGCCACTGCACACCGCCGATCAGTGGTGCCACTGCACACTGCTGATCATTAGTGCCACTGCACACTGCTGATCACTAGTGCCACTGCACACCACCAATCACTGGTGCCACTGCACACCATCGATCCCTGGTGCCACTGCACACCACCGATCACTGGTGCCACTGCACACCGCTGATCACTAGTGCCACTGCACACCGCCAATCATTAGTGTCACTGCACACCACTGATCACTGGTGCCACTGCACACCGCTGATCACTAGTGCCACTGCAAACCGCCAATCACTGGTGCCACTGCACATCGCCGATCACTGGTGCCACTGCACACCACCAATCACTAGTGCCACTGCACACCACCGATCACTGGTGCCACTGCACACCGCTGATCACTAGTGCCACTGCACACCGTCAATCATTAGTGCCACTGCACACTGTTGATCACTGGTGCCACTGCACACCGCTGATCACTAGTGCCACTGCACACCGCCAATCACTGGTGCCACTGCACATCGCTGATCACTGGTGCCACTGCACACCACCGATCACTAGTGCCACTGCACACTGCTGCTCACTGGTGCAACTGCACATTGCTAATCACTGTCACTCTTTCTGTTGTAGATTGTTCCTAAGTGTCTCCAAGGGCTTGAGTTTTCAAATGGTGATGCAAGGCTTGTGTCACACCTTGCATGAAACCCTTGTGCGGCTGCAGCTGTGGCATTGTTGATTGCCCCAACTGCATAATCTTGGGCCAGTAGGAACAGTTGACCTCCTTAACAGCAGCTTGTTGCAAACTTCAGCCACAAGCTGCGTGGAAGAGTTTCCTGGGAATGACGCAAGCTGGACCACAAAAGGTGGTCTAGTGAGCATCAGTTTGATGCAGGGGATGCAAAATCCCTCTAGTCTGCCACAGGTCTAGTCACCATATATTAGACGTAACCAGTGCTTGCAGCAATTCTCAAAAAAATAGAAAATCTGGCCTTCTTCTCATTTCTTTATCACAATTCTGTTGCTGCCACTGCATGCCCCAGTCCACTGTACTGTCACTGTGCTGGCTGTCTCTGTAACTGATAAACAAAATCACACACATTTGCAGTAAGATGTCCTTTGATTTTGAAAGAAAGTTTTCTAACAGTACTGCTTGTATCAATCTATATGTGCACGTCTTCCTTTCCTCCTATGTTGGACAAACATCTGTTGCACTGACAAGGACAATATTTATACCTGTGTGATACAGTGTCAGTAAAGCAGGGTGGTTAAAATAGAACAGACTGAGCAAGAAATAATGCAACTGGTTCTCACCAGCCGTTTCAGTGCAGCAGATCCAGAACTACTGCGTAACACTAGTCTTGGGATGTTCCATTGATTGTACCACTAAGTGTTACTAAATACTACACTTTTGGTTCTGACTTTGGTTCTGATTTGCCCAACCTGACCTATCCCAGCAAAGCAGAATTGGAAAATCTGACCTGCACACCCCTAGTGACAGCCAGTAGTACTATCTGTATGCCACTTTATTCTTTTGCAGCATTAGGCTGTGTCTTTCTCAGCATGTGGTGAGATTTAAAGCAATACATTTTCTATGCAAACAGCCTTCTGCTGATGGTGTGTGCTTCTTTAGATGGTGCTTAACGCTGTTGGTGTATTTTATTCATTATTTAAATATTTCTTTCAACTGTTTTACCAGGAAGACATACTGAGCTCATAGTAGCTCATTTCCAGATGTGTCAAGAGCAGGAGGAAGGTAAAGTAGACAATACAATAGATGTGAGAGGAACACTAAATCAACAGCTTTGCCAGTAAAAATTAACTGCCATTTATAGCAGTGCAAAAAATAACATGCAAAGTATAAAACATCAACAGATGTGCAAAAACCATGTTCAGTACAAGGTAAAACTGCTCAACAAGACACCTAGGGTAGAGTACACCCCCTGGGTGAAGGATGGCGTTAGGGTCAGAAACAGTTGCAGGATGGAGATGTAAAGTCATAAAGAAGAGACTTTAGGGAGATGGAGAAGAGGCTGAGAGGATAGATAGGGGAAGAGAAGCCCAGAGCTTAGGGAAGTGTTATGAGAAGGCTGGTTAGACACTTTGGTAGCAACACCATAGAGGCCAATGTAACCCACTATTTTTCTTGGTCGTTTCTTTGCAGAGACCCTGCCTGAAAAGATCTGTTGGTCTGGGTTAAGGACTTTAACATCAAAACGGCTTTGCATTTTTCCCCAGCTAGTGTGATATTTGTTTGATCTTTCCAACATTTGCTCTCGAATGATGTTGAAGAAGGGAGTAGTACAAGGCTGCCTAAAGCCCTGTAGCACACAACAGCCCTCTGCAGAGCAGCCCCATGCAAAGTGGATCCATTGCGGTGGGAAGCTGCGGGGAGGCTGCTTTATTTCTACACATGTGTTTGTGCCCTATGTTACTTTACGATTGGCAAGTGTGATTTATATAGTAATGCTTTGTCTATGTATTCAAAAAGACAAGCTAATTTTCACCCTTCATGTGAAAAGGCATTGCTTCTTTCTTCCATTTGATGACTGACCTCAATCACTGCAACATCAACTTCACCATTCAACCAGTGCCACAACATACCTGAACCTTCCTTCTACCTCCTACACCCTTCTTCTCCTGATGATATTGCCAATATAATCCATTCTCTGAGAAAGATTACTTCTATCTTTGGTAATAAAGACATGTTTTTTTTTAAATGAAGTAAATTATCAATATTTAAATTTCAAACAATAAAACTACATGGTAAAATGCCTTACAAATATATAAAACCTGGTATTATACATGTTGGCCTTAAACACAAGACTTTTAACCCAATTTATTCCCTCAGAGGATTCCTTTGCAAAGCAACAAGATGTTTTTGCTAGTCAACTATATTCTAGAATTGAAATGGATCAAATACAAGTTAAAATAGAAGAAATGCATGTACAATAATTAGAAATCAGTGCTTATCAAATAGAAGTGCAGTATTGACTAGTGTAAAAATTTTAACTGGAAATAAAGGGAAGGGATCTATCTTAATTCTACTGTTAGCAGCTTGTGGAGATTTATTTTTATTTAAAACATAGTTTACCAGGTAAGCAAGCAGAGTCCAGGAAGGGTTTATTTCCATTTCTGACCTAGGAAGTGGGGGAATACATGAGAAAAGGAGAGAGTGATTAATTCACAATTAGCACATGGTATACAGATTGTAAAGATTCAGATATACATAAGCAAATAGATACATATAGTGTTCAGCGACACTGTTGCAGGGGGGACTCCACCTCCTGCTTGAGTGCTCCAACATTAGGCATGGCAGAAAAGTGTGGGGCCACTACATGGTACCTGTGTGCCCTGCTTAAGGCCACCACATCTTTTTACAATGGTGTATGGATTCTTACGTGTTACAAACATACAAAATTTTCCAGCAGATAAAGGCCTAGATGTCCATCAAGACTGCTCGAATGTGCAGCTTGCACCCCATTTTGCAGCTGCCCTCCTCCCACCCTTTCTCCATTGATCCTTTCCCTGTTCCAGCCCCTTTGAAGCAGTCCACTGTTATACTGGATACCACTTCTGCCAGTAACGCATTCCACCCAGCTACCACCGTCTCTGTAAGAAAGTGTCTCCTCATCTCCCTCCTGAACCTTTCTCCCTCCCTCCAGCCTCATATCATGGCCCCGGGTGTCTCTCGCTCCCTTACTTTGAACAGCCCCTCTGTACCTGTCTTGTTTATTCCTTTCATGTACTTCAAGGTTTCAATCATGTCCTCCTGTCCCTCCTCTCCTCCAGAGAGTAGATGTTCAGTTCCCTGAGCTTCCTCTCATATGGCAAGTCCCCCAGCCCCTTGATCATCTTTGTCACCCTACGCTGCACCACCTCCAGTAACTTAACATCCCTCTTCATATAAGAGCACCAGTACTGCACACAGTACTCTAGATGTGGTCTAACTAATGACCTATACAGTGGCAACATCACCTCCCTCCTTCTTGAGGAGACACCCTTTGCAATGCAACCCAGCATTTTCTTGGCCTTTGCAGCTGCCTTCCTACATTGTGCAGAGTTGTTCATTGACCCTGTAATGAGCACACCCAGACCCTTTTCCTCCTCTGTCTGGGCTAGCTGCACTCCACCCAGCTGGTAACTCCTCCTTGGGTTCTTCACCCAAAAATGTAGCACCCTGCACTTGTTGGCATTTTGGGGCATTGGGAGTTTTGAACAGTGTACAAACATTTTCCTGCCATAGTGGCTAGCAACTGCAATATCTGGGGCTTTTGAACAGTGTTTAGGATACTGAATAAGCATGATTCAGTGAACCTGTATTGTTGGATTGCTTACCTGCCTGGTTCTCAGCGTGTTTGTTGTGGTGATCGTCATCGCTAGTGTCGGGACATTCTCCCACGCAGGCACAGTAACGATCCTGTCCTTAGCACTGCATACTAATCTAATCCTTTGTCCTCCTCTCCCTGTATAGGCCCCAGTCCTGTCCTCACCCCACAGACACAGCTAAGCAACACAAGTGCTCCCTCCTGGAGCGGGACATTCAAGCCGGGTGCTCAGAGGTAATTAAACTGCCTCCTGCACTAGCACCCTTGTGAGGGCTGTTAGCCCGTTGATGCACTGCGCACGTCAACTGCCCCACCCACCCAGGCTCGTCACTACTTATATAGTCTCATACTTGTGATGTCACTTCCTGTGTATTATTGTACTAAGTCCCCACTTTCCCATTAGCAGATTATACCAGCCAGCCACCAGAGGGCCCCCTGACTACTCACGTCAGTTTCACTACCTGAACTTCCCCCTCCTCCTACTTCCTGGAACCCCTCTACCCACATACACTACTTCTCTTCCCTTACTCTCAGTCCTGTTTCTGTCCACACCTCATATCTATACCCAGACTCCAAGCTAGCCCTGCATACTGTGGCCCCTGCCCAACCATCAGACCCTTACCCTAGCTTGACACTAACCCTCAGTGACCACTAGGAGTCGCTATTTTCACCCTGGATTTGGCCTAATTCCAGCCCCCTTTAAGTCACCCAGAACGTGGACTCCCACACTCACCCAGGTCCTTTTTCACTTGCCCTACCAGGGTCTTGAACCTTGTACTCTGTCCACCAGAGTCCGTGACCCTACCACTAATCCAAAGTGGTATCCACACTTTCTGAGGGGCAGCCAAGATACTTGAACCCTTTCTGCCTTGCTACTACTGTAGGCATTATGTTTGTACACCTTCTCCTCAAATGTCTCCCCCTCATTTTCCTGCTAGTACACACATCCCATCAGCCAGGCATATTCACGGGCCCACTTATCCCAGCACCCCAACTCCCCTGACCTAGTTTGATCCCACCCACACTGATCATGTACCCTGGCCCATGGCACCCACCCCCAGCTACCCCCCCACTGCCTACCCTGACTCTCCATGGTTGCAACTCATCCTTGCCCTCCCAACCCTTTGAACCCTGCCCATTCCTTGCTCCACTATGGCCACCTCCCCATCCCAGTGTGCACCCTGGAAGTTGACTTGCTGCCACCCCTGGACCAGAGCCTCCTACTACTCCTATCTGGCAACATACATCCCAACCCAGGTCCTGCCACCTCCTGCCCACCTACTTGGCCCACTGGACTCCAAATAGCCTCCATGAACATATACAGCCTGCTGAAAAAATTTGATGCCCTCCAGTGCTGGGCCATGGCACATCAACCAGACATCACAGCCCTAGTTGAAACCTGGCTGTCAAATCCACCCTGACTCATTTGTCTCCCTCCCAGGCTATACCCTATACCGGGAGGCCGAGTAGGCAAATGAGGGGAGGCTGAGCAATCTACACTAGGGACACAATCATTGGAAAGTGCTCCTACCCTGCCCTTGTAAATGGGGCCCAGGCACATACCCTCAACCCACTCCTGACTCCTCTAGGGGCCCTCTCTATCTCACCACTGCCTATGTTCCCCCAAAGAACCAGAACCCAGCACTGGTATCTATAACTGAATATCTGGCCACCCTCCACCACACAAGGGGAACAAATCCTAGTTGGGGACCTTAACATAAACTGGATCAGCGCCTCCTCTTCCACGATCTGAGACTCGTTTGCTGCCCAGACCTGACGCAACTCCTCACCCAGCCCACTAGAATAAACCCAAAAGAGAACCAGTACTCTTCTGGATGTAATTATCACCAACCCCCAAAAATCCAAATCATCCAGGTCCTCCCAGATTCCCTAAGTGACCACTCCCCATCCTATTTCTTTGGGCAGCCCCACTACAAAACCCAAAGCCCAGACCACCTCCATGAGTGCCTCCGCCCTGGTGGGCTGAAAACTTAAACAGTTTCTCACCCAGATAAACTGGTCCCCAGTCATCGTGCACCCGACATTGACACGGCCTCGCCTTCTTCTCCCAAGCCTTCAACAAGGCCTGTGATCTCTTTGCACCCCTCACCAAAATTTGATCCAAAAAACAGAATGCACCCTGGGTTACCCCTGCCCTACTACAGTTGCTTAGAAGTCGGGATAACCTCTGGCACCTTGCCACTGAAACGGGCCAGCTGTCTGATAGACGAGCTTACAATGCAGCCTGGAATAGGTGCTCTTGGGCCTTCTGAAAAGCCAAGGCCAACCATTACCAGGCCACCCTCACCTCCTCCTGGGGATCTGCCCGGACTTTCTGGGACAATATTAAACAGTTAAATGGAAAATCATGCTCCCCACCCCCATCCCAGCTCACTAGTGATGTCACTACCTCCACCGATCCTTCCTTCATAGCTAACTGCCTCAACACCTCCTTCACTGACCTTAGCTCTGTCCTCCCCAGTAATTTCTTTGACCCTCCCCCGACCAACCTCCCCCTGTCCTCCACCACTCCAGCTTCCACCTGCACAAGGTATCTGCCCAGGAAGCCAGACCCCTCCTAATCAAAGCATTAAATGGCAATATTCCGGTAGTGACTCACTGGATCCCAGTATTCTCAGACTGGTGCTGGATGAGAAGTCCTTGCCCGCTCACCAAGCCTACTAAACCAATTCCTCTGCCTGGGAAATTTCCTACTGCTTGGAAAACAGCCATAGTCACGCCCATTCATAAAGGGGTGACAGGTCTCGGCCAACAACTACCGACCAATCTCCATCCCCCCCTCCAAAGCCCTAGAAAAAGTGGTGGCCATTCAAATCACTGAATATCTGACTAAGCATAACATCTTATGCCCAGAGCAGCATGGCATCCATGCTGGTCACAGTACCAGCACCGCGCTTATTGAGTTCTCCAATTTCCTACACTCCTCCCTGGACACCAGCTCCCTAGCTGGCGCAGTGTTCATTGACCTATCTAAGGCTTTCGACACTGTCTGCCACCCTCTTCTGCTGAACGTCCTCTGCCACACTGGTCTCTTGGCTGGCCCCCTCGCATGGTGCACGAGCTATCTATCCGCTCGCTCACAGTGTGTTAAAATCAATGGGACACTTTCTGATACCCATCCCATACACTCGGGGGTACCCCAGGGCTCCATCCTGGGCCCCCTTCTCTTCTCACTCTATCTGAACACCCTGCCCAGTGCATGCTCTGGCAAAATTCTTCTGTATGCAGGCGATGCTGTCATTTTGCCACCACATAATCCCATCAGCCTTCAGGACTCCTACAACAGTCATACAATGATGCGAAGCCTGGTTTAAGGGCGCAGACTCATCATTAATCTTAAAAAGACAAAACTATGCTCTTTGCCCATCCCCAAAACAAACCCGGCAACCACCCACTCCATATCCTTCCTAGTACCAAACTACCACTTGAACAAGTCTGCTCCTACAAATACCTTGGGGTTACCTTCGATTCAGCCCTCACATTCCACACCCACAATGATGCCCTTGCATCCGCCACTAATACTCGGCTTGGCATCCTCTACTGCCATAGAAAGTGCCTTCCCCCAGATGCTCTCTGGCTCGCTGTTACGTCTTCAGTATTGTCCCTTGTAGACTATGGCTTACCAGTCTATGGTGCTGCCGACACGACTGCCCTCAAAAAAATTCACCTAACCCTAAATAAGGCTTGCAGACTGATTACTGGTGCCCCCAGGCTCACACATACCTGTCAACTGTATGACAAAGCTAAACTCCTTATGCTAGATGAATGGCTTTGCTATCAAACCTGCCTCCTCACAAAAAAAAACTACTCAGGCTCTCCCCTCCTGGGGTGACAGCCTCCATCCACCAGATCCCACCTACTATCACAACACGGTCCTCCAACAAGACCGCTCTACTGGTCCCCAGATCAAGAACCACCCATGGTGAGAGGTCCTTCTGCTACAGAGCCCCATCCTGGTTTAACTCTCTCCTCCCCCATCTCCAATGCCACTACAATCTCCAATTTCAAAACCGCTCTTCAGAGCCAACTCTTTAACACTCATAGCTGCTCCTGTCTCTGAATGCAGCCTCAACCTCTCACTCATGATAACGCCATGGGTGATCTCCACCTAGCCCCACCCACCACCTCTTCCCCGGTGCACCATACCTATGTATAACCAGGTCAGTGCCTGCTGTATTATGGTAATGCCACTAGATTGTACAATATATTAATTCAACTTGTGTAACACCAATTCAGTTACATGTATTCTGTAACTTAAATGTATTTTGTTTGACCTCAATGTGATGTGGCACCTCTGGTGAATGCCTATTTCAGCAACCTGTGCTCTGTAACATAAAATTGCTATGTTTGTCCTCAATGTGACGAGGTACCTTTGGAAACGAGCCCCGGGCTCAAAGGTTATAAACTGATTTACAAATAAATAAACAAATAAAAACCACTGTTTCCAGGTATCTGACCAGGTTTCCAGCTTTTCCAGATCATCCTGCAACCCCTGCCATCCCCCAGGTCATCCACCACCACTCCCATCTTTGTGTTCAACAAACAGACTGATCTTGCTCTTGATGTCCAATGATACGTCTGCAATGAATATCTCAGACAACACTGGTCCCAACACCAAGCCCTGTGGAACACCACTCATCACTACCCTTGGGGATGAGACAGCCCCACCACCACCACCCTCTTTTGCCTTCCCTAGGTAGTTCCCTACTCATCTCACCCTCCAGCATTACACTGCACACTGTGCCTTCTAACTTACTTCCCAGCCTCCCATGGCACCCAGTCAAATGCCTTGCCACAGTCCAGATACAGGATAGCTACCGCGCAGTCTCTTGTCCACTGCCTAGCTACCCAGTCATAGAACTCCACCAGGTTGGTTTGGCAGGATCAACCATGTATGAAGCCATGCTGTCTGTTGTTCTGTAGTCTTTTGGCCTGCTGCTTATCATTGTCAAAAAGCACTGGGTTATGTTAAAAGGTCCTGGGGAAAACCAGAATGGGGTCTGACAACACTGACATGAAACTGCTGACAATCAATGAAGTCATCACTCCCCATCTCCGATTTTCAATAAATCCTCCAGCTGCATAAATTCCCTTCTCCTTGAAACAAGCGCTGGTGACCCGGTGCATAAGGGAGGTGATAGGTCACTGACCACAAACTACAGGCCCATATCTATTCTCTCCCCCCTCTCTAAAGCACTGGAAAGGATTGTGGCAGACCAATTCACTGACTGTATTCACAAATACCAGCTGCAATGTCCCCAGCAGTACAGCTTTAGGAAACTCCACAGCATGGACACTGCACTGGTGGATTTCACTGAGTATGTCCATAAGGCATTGGATGAGGGAAAACTGGTTGGGTCCATCTTTATTGACCTAACAAAGGCATTTAATACAGTTTGCCACACACTCCACTTGTCTCAACTTCATGCCCTTGGTGTTTCCCCAAATGCTGCTCCATGGTTCCAGGATTACCTAACATTCTGGTCTCAAAGGGTCAAGATAGGTCACACCATATCTGCAACAAGGAAGTCTCGCTAAGGGTGTCTCAGGTCCATCCTGGGTCCACTGCTCTTCAGCATGTTCCTGCATGACCTACCTGATGCCTGCACTAGCAAAGTCATTCTATATGCCGATGATGCTGTCCTACTTAGCTGTCATTCTCGCATAGAGCACCTAGAGGCCAAGTTAAAATCATCCTTCCAGCAACTGGAGACCTGGTTCTACTCCCAAAGGTTGCTACTAAAGAACAAAAAAAAACAAGACAATGCTCCTCTCTAGCCCTCAACTAAAAAGGAGAAGCCCAGAACTAACAATCACAAATCATCTGACTGCCACACTGGAACAGGTTCACTCCTTCAAGTACCTGGGTGTCATTGTGGATGATACCCTCTCGTATGTTCAGCACATTGACATGGTGGTGAAAGCTGTGAACACTAAATTAAGGATCCTGTTTAGGCACAAGAAAAGTCTAACTGCTGAAGCCCTCTGGCTCTCAGTCTCCAGCTCTGTCCTCTCCCTGGTCGACTACAGGCTGGTGGTTTATGGTGCTGCCACTGATATGGCCCTCAAAAGGGTTGCCACTACCCTTAACAAGGCTTGCAGATTATTGCTAAATGCTGACTGCTTCACGCAGACTTGTACCCTGTATGGCCTGGCCCACGTACTACCACTTCAATCCAGAATCAGATACCAAACTTGCCTGCTAGGGAGAAAGGCCATGCTCTCCCTAACCCCTACCCGCATTGCAGACCTGGTAAAGGAAGCAAGCTCCAAATACAACACACGAAGAACAGTGACAACACAGCTTGATGTTCCAATTTGTAGAACTTTCCTAGGACAAAGATCCTTCATGTACCGAGCTCCACTATGGCTAAATGAGATCCCTGCTGCAGCTCTTAATACAACAAATGTTCGGTCCTTTAAAAGAGAACTGAAGCAATATCTGCTGAACTCAAATGCCTCGACTTGCCTTACCTGAATCCATATCTTCAATCTGGATGCCCCCTCTTAAACACCTCTGACTCCCTTACCTGTGTCCATATTCACAACCGGATACCCCCTCATCTGTCTAAGCTTTCCTCCTGTTTTACCTACCTGGACCCCACCTGCCATCCCTGCCCACCCCTCTAGCTCCCTCCAACTCCCTCCCTCCATACTCCCCACACCTCCCTTTCCACCCACTCGCCCTAATTTTCTCCTTCTTCAATCTCCTTCTCTCTCTCTCTCTCTCTCTCCTCTCTCTGTCTCTCTCTCTCTCTCCCCTCCTCCTCTCTTTCTCTCTCTAATCTACCCCTCATTTGCACTCTCCCTCCTTTCTTTCTCCTACCCTTTCTGATACTCTACCTTAACAGGCCCCACCGGGGCAGCTATGCCATATATTGGCTAATTGGGAAACCTCATTTGCACTCTCCCTCTTTCTTTCTCCTACCCTTTGCAATACCTTACCTTGACAGGCCACCCCGGGGCAGCTATGCCATACGTTGCTGATTAGGAATCTCCTCCCACTGTTTAATTTCAGTTGTCTAGGTTACTCAAATGTATTATTTATCTATTTTCTGTATTACATAGCAAACTTATGTTTTATGTTAACTGTCAAGTTGTTGTTATATCTCTGCTGTTTTACATCCTGATGAGGAACCTTAGTAAAAGAGTGTATACACAAAGGTTGTATCCAAATTACCAAATAAATAAATCAATAAATTATAGCAGTTTCAATACAAAGGTATCCCGTTTGTTAAGGGAAGTTGTTCAATCAACACTAAAACAACATGGGCAGTTTGATGTTTACAGATGTGAAACGCAGCACTGGCTGCCCTCTGACTCTGACTTGCATGACTTCACAGTCCAACACAGCATTTAGAGTGAATACTCATCAGATTTGAAAAGCCCTTGGGGGAAATGGAAATCACTAAGCTTTGAGAGGTCCTAAGAGAGAAAGCATAGAAACTGGAAATGTTACAGCTGTAAGGGGCCCTGATTCTGAGCTTGCTGCTTACACCGTTACTTTTATGGATGCAATCCCATAAGCATATCCCAGTTAAACTTTATTAGGGGCCTAACCTCTGATATGATAGTAACATAGGCAGCAAACCAAGTAGTTTGAGAGTGTCTCATCTAGTGTCTTGCTTTTTATATTAGTGGACCAATTCCATTTGCTCACTTCCCTATACTACAGTTTCAAAAAGAGTTGTATTCTAGTTTAGTACTGTAGATCAGAGTTTGGCTGTTTTGGTTTTGAGGGTAGGATGCTGAATTTATAATCCAAAACTACATGAACCTATGATAAATCATGATACAGGTTCATCCATGTAGCAAAGGCAGCAGAAACTGATGTGTGTTGCAAGTTATACAATACACTCTTCTCCTATCAAAGTGCTAAATATTTGCATAGACCAGTGAGGGTGATCTCATGCTACTGAAACATTTTATTTATCGTGCTGAGTTGATACATATTTGTTGAGGCCTGTAAATCTCACATGTCTTCTTCACCAGCCCTGCCGCTCCTCTTAAGAATAAACAGTCAAAGGGGGAAAAAGAAGACAGTCAAATGAGCAGGCGACAAGTGGAGCAGCACGCCACCAACAATTACAGTACCTTTTTAATTTATGCTAATGTGCAGGGCTGTGGAAACAATAAGGCACTGCAAAAAATTACAGGGTAGGTTCCATCTGATAATTATCCCATTTTGTCATCCTGCAGACGTCGGTGATGAGTTTGGGAGATGGACACACACAATTATGCTTCTCTTGTTGTCTGTTAATACAGATTCTTGACATCTTCTGCCAGACCTGGAACTGTCATCCTGCTGAAGTATTTTTTTTTTTGTCTGTGCTAATTGAAAATTAATGGTTGGTGCGTCGCTGTGGAAACCAGGACTAATGGTCGCCAACAATGCTCACATATCAAATAAGATACCAGTGGCATTGCCTGTCTCTCATGACCTTGGGAGAGAAAGAGAAAAAATAATGAAAAAATCTATACAGAAAAATAAAGGATTAAATAATAGTGCAACATTTTGAACAGAGAAAACATAGAAAGTCACTGCAATTATATCTAAAAAAGAAAAATGTCCATGAAATAAATGTTAGGATGGCAAGGCAGGGGAGTTATTTTTGAGTAAAAAGCATTACAACTTGTCTTTTGATTTGGAGCCTAGAAATTTCTTTCTTGCCTTTGATGTTGCGGTGTTAGTTACAAGGTGCATTATGCCATCATATAATGCCAGAGAAAAGACCCTGACTCAGGAGTCACACATCTGAGCGGATAGTGTATGTGGTGATCTATAAGGATGAAAGGAGAATTAGGCTTATCTTATTGTGGGTATCAGCTAAAAGGACATGACAAAAGGAAGCAGAGGAATCAGGAGAAAACAAAAGGAAATAGGATGTGTGAGGACATGGACAAAGGAGACAGATATCAGGCGGGCTCTATGCTAGGCATATTCGGAATGATGGTGACATGTGGGGAAGGTTAGGAATAATCAGTCATAATATTTGTGTGCAATTTTTCTTTAAAAGCCAACAATTTCCCCATGCCTATGCCAAGTCATATTAGTTGAGAGTGGGAGTTTAAACTTTGCAGATACCAACAGTTAAAATTATTCCACGGACTACTAACCTCTGAAAAGCTAGTTTAGAATAACCTCAAGAAGCTTTTTGTATCAAACTCCCTCTTACCGGAAGCAGCCAGTATTCTATTGCATGGTTACTTTTTTTCCCAAAAGAGTAGACCTTTAGAGTTCCAATGACTAAAAAGCTTTAAAGGGACACTGTCACCCCCCCTCCAGCCTCCAAGTGTCTCTCATTTAAAAATACATTTTATGATTGCCACATTCTGTAAAATGTGTTGCTGTAGCTAATTGTGTGATTCTAATTCCTTTTTTAAAAGTGAAAAAGAGAGTGCTTACCACAATGGAGTTACCACACCTAACATGTTTGTTTATAGCCCTTGATTAACTCCCACTGCATCTTTCCAGGACTTGGGAACACTCCCAACACAGTCTAGCCACTCATGCAGTGGTGGGAGGAGGGGATACTAATACATCATGAGTGACTGCAATGTTTTGGGGTGCATCCAATTTTCAAGAAATATGCAATAATATGGAAAGCATAGACCTCCTAGAGACAATAGATCCTGTGACATGATAGGGTAATATGAGCAGGCTAGATGGACCATCGGTTTTTTTCTGCCATCATCATCATCAATATTTCTAGATCAAGGATCTGAAACAAACAGGGTTGGGTATAATTACACAAGTAGCATGCATTTCAGTGTAACCGGTGGGTTACCCCAGGGGTCGGGTTGATGGTATTTTTGTGTTATTAGCGCTGTGCGGTGCCTCCATATGTAATCCCCTACCTGGGGCCTGGGTTCGGGGAGAAAACTGTTGCTCGCTATTTTGGCTAGGTTTGACTTCTAGTCGGGGCACCCAAGTAACTCCGGACACAGGAAACAATAACTGTAATGTCCAAACCAGGAGTGGGATTCTAAAGTGTGGCTTTTATTCACGACCAATAGAATAACAAAGCATAGATGGACCCCCATGGGGCTACACTCCTGGTAATGCAGATTATGGAGACCAGAACACATCCTCATATACTGTAGCCCTCAGGCTTAGAAACACACTGGGCACTCAGCCCGAACTTGTACTCTTCTCTGGGTTACCCTAGCTCGGCTCCCTTGCCAGCCCTTGGACTACCTTCCTTCCATGGCTTGGCTCTCATGCCAGCTCTTGGACTACTTTCCATATAGCATGGATCATTTCTCGGTGGCTCCCTAAACCACCTCTAAGCACTTCTGGCTTCATCAGGGAATCTTCTTCAACAATCCCATGTCTGGGTACTTTCCTCAGGCACTGGCGAAGTACCTGAGAGAAAGCAAACAGGTGTCCCAAAGCAAACCCATAGAGGTGACTCTGGTCACAGCAGATGGGGGGGTGTCCCACCTCTTGCTCCCATAAATCACACCCAGCCATTCCTCTGGACTTTAACACCTTATCTCTGAAAACACTTTACTGTGTAAATTCTCTTTAAATGTAAGTCACATTTAATTTACTGTTTCTTCCATCCCACATGTACTGAACTTGAAACATACTTAATGAGTGGCTCTATCCATTTCTCTAGACCCCCAGAGTTAAGCAGTCCAATTCCCACAACTTTTAAAACTATACTTGGCTGTCTTTCCTGAGCCCACAGTAGCAGTCACTTAAATTCATCTCATCTCAGGTGAAAACACATTGACCCTTTAGTAGAGCAAACTCACCCCTTGGTTGCAGGTGCCCCACAGGCATTTTCTCTTCAAAGAAATCTCAACAAACTTCTGGTGCCTCAGCATGAACCTAGATTTAGGCAGTTTCTTCTTCCTCTTTACCCCTGGAAGTAGGTGGAATCCTTCCCCCCCAGCCCCGCAGGGATGGGGCCCTGAACCTTGTGCTAAGGTCTCTACCACTTCACTTGGCTCTTCTTGTATTCCTCTTCAGGTGAGAACACACACCTCAACAAAAATATAGCTCTTTCTCAGAGCTGAGGGCTCTGAGGTCTGCAGCTGCAGCACCTCCTCCCTCTTCAACACTCTACTGCAGACTGACTTCAAATTCCCCAACATTCTATCCTAACCTCCAGCTGCAACATTCCAGTGTGGCTTATGCAGCTGCAACAGTTCTAAATGATGTCATCCCTCAGTCTCAGCTGAGACTGAGAACAGAGGAGACAGTGTGAAATCCATTTAACTGGAATTTCACAAGCTGCCTTCCTGCCTGCCACTAGGTCTAACTGGGATTCTTGTAATCCCAGGTAACAGTGAAATTTACTCACCCTGGGCCAGGAAAATGATTGTCCGCAGTCATTAGTCACCCGGCTTAGGCCATCTGACCTTATGTGTTGACTACAGGGAGGTAGTGCCTTCTTCTCCCCTACCATGTGCTAGCACAGGCAGACAACACTAAGGGCCTAGAGGCCTTTGGCTGACACATCAGCCTCTACTCTACCTGCTGACTATGGGTATCTAGTGTCCCTGGTAGAATTGTCCAGAGCATATCTCTAATAGATCAGTACTGCAACCCCTACTGCAGGTTAGGGCCACAGCCTGTCTATCCCCCCATAGCCCTCTAGGAAAATCTATCTGCCTCTAACTCAAAAGTCCCAAAACAAAACAAACAGGAGACCTCCCCCCAACCCTGGACACCATGCAACCACACACTAGGAGCTAATACCATACACTATGATTTACTCCCATACTCCCCCACAACCATGCCTGTGGAAGGAAAAGTTACACACAGTAACCACCACAACAACAGTACTTTAAACACTACACTCTAAAGTACTACTGAGGAACTCTGCTGAGTCCCTCCTCCTCTTCTTGTCTTCTCTTCTTATCTTCTTCTTCAGGAAGAACTGCAAGAAAAGGAAAGACAACACACTCCTAATCTGCATACTCAGTCTATCTAAACCCCTACCATCAAAACACTGGAGAATCCCCCCCAAAATATTTTTTTTTTAGAAAAATAGAAAAAAATGTATAAACATTAAAAAACAGTAGAAAACAATGACATTGTTTACAATACACAATATCTGGGGGGATGGAATGCCCTAATAGTCCCATCTAGTGACCACAGTGTCTGAAGGCAAGTCCATTAAAGAGTCTCTCCTGGGCTGGAGCCCGGTGAAGCACAGTTCTAGCAGGCCAAAGTCCCGAAGGGGAGATTCTTTGAGGACAGTTCAATCATCTGGAGTCTGCTAGTGTAGGGTGTGTACTGCAATGTCATAAGAATAGGAAAGTCTGGATTTACCAGTCCCTTGTAGAATGAAAACGGTACCACACCTGGTCCTCGGCCAAAGATTCTCACAGCTTGGAGGACATCTTCCGGAAAACAACAGGAGGGCACATCTGGAAACTGCTGGGATGATGTCATTTAGGAGATGGAAACTTGGAACAGGAAAAAAAAAAGAAAACAGCTGGTCTGAAGTCATCCGGCATCCCAGGCGATGAATCAGGATACAGCTGGGCTGGTGTCCTCTCTGGATCTGAAGTCATCTGGTGGGCCAGTTGATAGATTCTGGAAAGCCAGTACACTGTAAAACTGATGAATGTGGGGCACCTGATTCCTGGAACGCCAGTCTGGCGGAACAACACAGGCACGGCAACTGCTGGATGGCAGCACTAGCTACCACTGCTCTGCTTTCCACTTGGTAGGCATGGGCACATTCACAGGGAGGTATTTGCATTGTGGCTAATAGCACAATGGGTCAGGTGCTAGAATTATTACCCTGTCTGGGCACTCATAATCCACACTGTGAAGGTTTCATGTCCTCTTCTCCATCCACAATTCAAACAGTGTCAATAAACAGTGTCCTGCCCTTTTCCACTGGCTGTATTTTCTTGAAACATTCTGTTCTTGACATACTTGTTTGTACCAGGATAAACACATTTCATTGCCTCTTCCCAAATCCAGGATTTCCTGCTTTTTCAATCTCCTCTCAGACTCTCCGAGGAAAGGTAGGAAAGTATATCCCAAAGATTTCATTCGCTTTCCTATGAACCAGTCTTTCCTCTTTACTAGCTTTGGTCAACTTGAGACCTCTGGCCTGGCTTGGGGTGGCCAGGCATGGTTCTGCCAGCTACGCATACTCAATGCGACGTAGAATGGATCTCTAACTCTTCCTGGTGGGGACAGAGCTGCAGAGTCACCACTCTCTTCTACCATTGCTTCCTCTGAGGCAAGAGCTTGAGGCTGTGTACCAGTTCCTTCTTCACAAGGCCACATAGATTCCCTTCTTCTTCTTCCTCACTGAGATTCTGTGCCCAGGGTGAGCAGTCATCCTCACTCCTGAGACTGTCCACTCTTCGCTAGGCGCAGGTTGAAACCTCCCATTCAAAGGCCTCCCTCATCTTGTCTTCACCTATGAGACCGGGCTAGGCCCTCTGTCAAGGGTCTACTGATGCTCTTCCGAAATGTCTCTCTGTGACTCAGACTCTGAAATATCAGCACATTGTTCTGTCTGTAAATCTGCACCCTCTTGCTTCGTGCCACACTGTGAGGCCTTCTCAATAGCTCCACCTGGTGCTGTGTGCTCAAACTGCAGATTCTTGAATTTTGTCCATGTGGAGCCAAGCAGAATCTTGGGCACTTGGTCAAACCATATTTCTCTAGGCACCCAGAACAGTGAGGTACCATGAAGACGTCCCTTCCAGCATTTACGCACATCACACATACTCGCACTGGATATCCATGAATCGTCACATGAGGAGGCAGTCATCCCCAATAGTAACATTTCTCAATGTCCCTTAGCTTGTTAACTTCTACTGCTATCACAGCCCAGGCATGATCCGGGAAGCGGACTGGTCCTGAAGCCATGACTGCAGAGAAAAACAAACAACGCTCACTGTTATTGCAAGTCCCACATCACTGAAAACTTTTTTTCTTTCAAAATGGCTCCTCTGCTGCTGTGTTTACATACTACCCTACCCTGTAATGGTGGTGGCCGCACTCCTGATGCATCAATATTCTGTAAATGGGTCAAGCCACTGCGCATCCGATTTATACACTCTACTGATAGCATTGCTCAAACTACACAAACTTGCACTGTTCTTTTGGTAGCACATTTATATGATTTACCACAAACTTTTTATCGGCTGAAGACAATGCTCTAGCTTACAGTCCGATAAAGCCTCAGTATTTCAAAGCACAGGATTGCCTGTATTTCTTGCTGCATATTTCATATCTCACAGTCTCTCACATGGTTCTGAAAATTATACTGTTGCTGAACCTATAATTATGCTCACCGTCTATTGCTTAGAATTCTTATTTTAGCTTCTTTCAAACTTGGCACAGTCCTTCTCTGCAAAGCGACTACACTGTTACACACAGATTCAGCCGCCTTTTTGGTAAAATCACACAGTTTGAGCTATTTCTGTTGGATGGTACTCACTGTTAGCAGTAACTGTTTTGCTGCAATGAAAAGACGCCTGCAGCCAGTCTTGGAGGCCTCTGGAGGAAGCGGGCTGGCAGTCCTGCCGATTGTCCCTCGGAACACCACCTCACAGTCCAGATGATCGAGATGAGGTTGAGCCCAATTTAAACAGAAAAGTCAGATTTTAATTTTTACAGTGCTTTCAATCACTGCGAATCTTCTCTAACAAGCCAGTTCACACCTCCCTCACTCTCCCTCTCCTCTCGAATGCTGTGCAGTCACTCTAAAGCTGGCTTGGGCGAACTGATTGCAGTCTCACCAATCAAACAAGCAACACAAGCAACACAAGCAGCTCACCTGAGGAGCTGAGGAAGCCGAATTTCCAGCCTGATAACTTTCAAGGTAAAGGCCTCTTCTCTTCGTCTGGAGCGCCTGCAGGGGTGCTAGCCTGATGGTGCCGCGCCATCTGCCCCTCCCTCCCCAACCACCCACCCACCCCCAGGGGCTGTGAATTTGAGGATCCACCCCGTGACATCACATCCAGTGACATCACGTCCTGTTGCCCAGAACCTATCTCCCACTTTCCCATTTCAGGTACCTGCTGGCCACTAGAGGACCTATGCTCCTTGCTACTTCCTACTCCTACCTGTACAGTACTCCTTCCTTGGATCTTGCTCACCACAATGTATTGGCCCTGCCCTCATGCTCTGCCTGTGCCTATCCCCACTAGCAGTGCACTTGCCCACTTACCCATCTGCTACTCTGCACTGTGCCCTGGCACCCTCCCTCCCTTGCTCCTGAACCTGCTCTCTTGACCCTTGGGACCTCTGTGTCTCAGTCCTCCTGCCCTCCCCTAGCTTCCTCCTTGCCTCAGGCACATCTGGGTGTCTTCTTATTCTTGTCTTCCCTTTCTGTACCACCCTGCCCATCCCCTGCTCCCTTAACGTCCCCTCCCCCCCTCATGTCAATCGTAGGAAAACCTCTCACCATCTCCCAGCCAGGGTGTTAGTCATGCTACTACTCCTGTCAGGAAACATTCATCCAAACCCTGGCCTGGTTCCCAGGAGCTCCCCGACTAGCACCACAGGCCTATGCATGATCTCCATGAATATCTGTAGCCTCCTAAAAAAGTTTGACGCACTACAAATCCTGGTCACATCAATTAACCCTGATGTCATCACTCTGGTTGAGACTTGGCTGTCGAAATCCTCCCGACTCCCTGGTCTCCCTTCCTGGTTTCACCCTCTTCCGGTCCGACCGTGTTGGGAGACGGGGCGGCGGCTGCGCTATTTATGTCAAGGAATCTCTCCCCGTACTAGCCCTGCCTACTCCAATCCTTGACTCCAGGGCCCAGGTGCTTACGCTGAAACTAACCCCTGACCCTTTAAAGGGACCCCTTTATCTGACTACTGCATACGTGCCCCCCAGGGACCAAATGCAGGCCATTGCCTCTCTTACAGAATACCTTTCCTCACTACCTCTTTCTGCTGATCAAGTTCTGGTGGGTGACTTAAATGTCAACTGGCTCAGCCCCTCCTCCTCCTCTACCTGTGACTCCTTTTCTGCAATAGACCTAACACAACTAGTTACCCAACCTACCAGGACTAACCCCAAGAGAGCTCCAGTACCCTGCTTGATGTGGTACTCACCAACTGCCCTAATCGGATCCCCAATGTACAAGTCCTCCCAGACTCTCTCAGCGATCACTCCCCATTCTATTTCACTGGTCATCCTCAGTCCCCAAACCCATAGCACAGTCCACATGCCGGGCGTCTAATACCTGGTGGTCTGACAAACTTAAGGAACTTCTGTCCCAAATTGACTGGTCTCCTATACAGGCAACTCCTGACATTGACACAGCTCTCTCTTCTTTACCCAAACTTTTAATAATGCCTGTGATATCTTTACCCCAATGTCGACCCATGCGTTCTAAAAGGCAGAATGCCCGTGGTAACCCAAGCTTTGATCCACCAACTCAAACAGGGACAACCTATGGCACCGTGCCATTGAGACTGGCGGCCCAGTGACAGGCAGTTATATGTTGCCACCAAACAAGTGCACTCAGGCCATCAGAAAGGCCAAGTCTGAGCACTATCGGTCCTCACTCACAGCCTCATGGGGGAACCCCAGAACCTTCTGGGATAACATTAAACAGTTAAATGGGAGTGCACACTCCCCTCACCCACCTAGATCAACATTAATGGTGTGATCTCTTCAGACCCAGCCCTCATAGCCAACCACCTCAACACCTCATTCACTGACCTTAGCCCTATCCTTCCTACAAATTTTTTTGACCCTCCTCCCCCAGCACCTGCCGTAAATCTTTCTTGCCCTTATTTTCTCCTCCACGTGTTTCTGCCCAAGAACTTAGGCTGCACCTTGTCACTGCCCTCAAGAGTAATAGTACGGGCAGTGACACCCTGGATCCGTGTATCCTACGGCTGGTCTTAGACACAGTCCTTACCCCGATCACGTGCCTCATCAACCAGTCTCTTTGCCTGGGGAAGGTTCCAACTGCCTGGAAAGTCACCACTGTCGCCCCTATCTTTAAAGGTGGTGATAGGACTGTGGCTGGAAACTATCGTCCAATCTCCATTCTCTCTCCTCTCTCCTCTCTCCAAGGCCTTGGAATAAGTGGTAGCCTCTCAAATCTCTGACTACCTCTCCACCTACAATGTCCTATGTCCTGAGCAGCATGGCTTCTGAGCGGGCCACAGTACCAACACAGCCCTCCTAGAGTTCTCCAACTTTCTCCTCCTCCTTAGACACTGGTTCTCTGGCTGGTGCGGTCTTCATTGACCTCTCTAAAGCTTTCAACACTGTCTCCACCCCTCCTTCTTGATGCCTTAGTCTCTCTGGTTTTGCTGCTGGGCCTATCTCCTGGTGCACCAGTTATCTGTCTGACCACTCACAGTGTGTAAAATTAATGGGACCTACTCAGACATCTGTCCCATCTTTTCTGGGGTTCCCCAGGACTCATTCTAGGCCCTTACTATTCTCCTTTACCTTAACACCCTTTCATGCTCTTGCTCAGGGAACATTCTATTGCATGCTGATGATGCAGTCATCTTTGCCTCAAGTCATAACCCTATTGCCATCCAGGACTTGCTGAGAAGTTCTTCGCTGAAGCTGAGGGCTGGTTCAAGGAACATAGATTGGTGATAAATCTTAAAAACAAAAACCACGTTCTTCACTCATCCTCAAAACAAGTCTTGCAACTTCAAACTCCTCATTCACTTTGGGTCCTCTTTCCACTCAAACAAGTTTGCTCCTATTAATACCTAGGGATCCATTTTGACCCCGCCCTGTCCTTCCATGGACACATCGCTGCCCTAGCCAGTGCCACTAGTATCCGATTGGACATCTTACATCGGTATAAACACTGCCTCCTCCAGGAGGCTCTTCGACTCACAGTCACCTCCTCTATCCTGTCCCTAGTGGACTATGGACTGCCGGTGTATGGTGCTGCTGATCAGACCGCACTCCATAAAATTCACACTACTCTGAATAAGTCCTGCAGGTTAATTACTGGGGCACCTAGGCTAACTCACACCTGCTGTCTACTGCGCTAAACGCTTGTACTTGATCTTGATGAGCGCCCTCAAATACCTGACCTGTACCCTTGCAAAAAGACCCTCCTTGGGCTATCCCTGCCTGGATTGACCACCACCATCCGCCGCTCTGTCCCACTAGTTCATACTCAGACCTCTGGGAAAACATCTCTTGTTATCCCTAGAGCTAGGACCTCTCACGGCCAAAAAGCCTTCAGCTTTAGGGCCCCCTCCTGGTTCAACACACTGCCCCCCTCCATCTCCAAAGCTCCAACTATATCGTGCTTCAAAACGTCCTTACGGAACCACCTTGTTAACACCCGAAGCTGTAATTGCCACTAGTCAAAGCCGTACTCAATACTAATGACAAAGCTTACTACTAAGCTGCTAAGGACAACATAACGCTGGTATTGTTTGCATCAATCCTACCTGTACCAGCTTGTTTGTATCTATGTCTTAAGTTACTGTTATACTGTGTTATACTGTTATACTGTGTATTTTCGTTTGTCTTACTGTGACAAGGTACCTTTGTAAATGAGCCTATGGCTCAAAGGTTTTCCAAACTGCTGTCTAAATAAATAAATCACTCAATGCCATGCAAATGAGCCTCTTTCCTCTTGAATGTTCTTCTCCTCACAGTGATCATCGAGCAGGCAACATTTAAACTGCAAATCACACTCTCTTTTTTTTTAACTGTAGCTCCTCAGTGGGAGCCCATTTTAACAATTTTTCATGGCCATTAAGCACAACAGGTCTCTCAGGCCACACAGAAAGCATTTCCAACATCTAAGGCACAATTTTCCTTTTGCTACCCACAGTTTTCCACACTTTCCTTTGTCACAAACACTTTTAAAAGCTGGCAAATGCTGTAATTTGATGCAGGACAAGGGCATACACACTCGGACATTACTGCTCCTTGGTAAATAGTTGGCAATATCACAACAGCACAAGACAGCACACAGTGGTACATTTAGTTTACATTGTTCACTAGCCACCATCCAAGCAAACTTTCTTGCATTTTCCCCAAATTTCAACAGAATCCCAGTGGTCACCTCCATTTTGTAACTGGTGGGTTACCCCAGGGTCAGGTTGATGGTATTTTATGTGTTATTAGTGCTGTGCGGTGCCTCCATATGTAACCCCTACCTGGGACCTGGGTTCATCAGAAAAACTGTTGCTCAGTATTTTGGGTAGATTTGACTTCTTGTCAGCGGCACCCAAGTAACTCCAGACACAGGAAACAATAACTGTAATGTGAAAACCAGGAGTGGGATTCTAAAGTGTGGCTTTTATTCACGACCAATAGAATAACAAAGCATAGATGCACCCCCATGGGGCTACACTCCTGGTAATGCAGATTTATGGAGACCAGAACACATCCTCATATACTGTAGCCCTCATGCTTAGAAACACACTGGGCATTCAGCCCAAACTTGTACTCTTCTCTGGGTTTCCCTGGCTCGTCTCCCTTGCCAGCCCTTGGACTACCATCCTTCCATGGCTCGGCTCTCATGCCAGCTCTTGGACTACTTTCCATATAGCATGGATCATTTCTCAGTGGCTCCCTAAACTACCTCTGAGCACTTCTGGCTGCATCAGGGGATCTTCTTCAACAATCCCATGGCTGGTACTTTCCTCAGGCACTGGCCAAGTACCTGAGAGAAAGCAAACAGTTGTCCCAAAGCAAACCAGTACAGGTGACTTGGTCATGCCAGAGGGGTCTCCCACCTCTTGCTCCCATAAATCATACCCGCCATTCCTCTGGAATTTAACACCTTTATCTCTGAAAACACTTTACTGTGTAGATTCTCTTTAAATGTAAGTCACATTTAATCTACTGTTTCTTCCATCCCACATGTGCTGAACTTGAAACATACTTAATGAGTGGCTCTGTCCATTTCTCTAGACCCCCACAGAGTTAAGCAGTCCAATTACCACAACTTTTAAAACTGTACTTGGCTGTCTTTTCCTGATCCCCACAGTAGCAGTCACTTAAATTCATCTTGTCCCATGTGAAAACAGATTGGCCTTTAGCACAGCAAACTCACCCCTTGGTTGCATGTGCCCCACAGGGTTTTTCTCTTCAAAGACATCTCAGCAAACTTTTGGTGCCTAGATTTAGGCAGCTTCTTCTTCCTCTAGCTGGGCCAGTGGATCGCCCCTGGAAGTAGGCAGAATCCTTCTCCCCCCCATCCCCGCAGGGATGGGGCCCTGAACCTTTGTAAGCAGTCTCTACCACTTCACTTGGCTCTTCTTGTATTCCTTTTCAGGTGAGAACACACACCTCAACAAAAATATAGCTCTTTCTCAGAGCTGAGGGCCTGCAGCTGCAGCACACCTCCTCCCTCTTCAACACTCTACTGCAGACTGACTTCAAATTCCTGAACATTCTATCCTAACCTCCAGCTGCAACATTCCAGTGTGGCTCATGCAGCTGTGACAGTTCTAAAATGATGTCATCCCTCAGTCTCAGTTGAGACTGAGAACAGAGTGAGACAGTGTGAAATCCGTTTAAATGAGATTTCACAAGCTGCCTTCCCCTGCCTGCCACTAGGTCTAACTGGGATTCTTGAAACCCCGGGTAACAGGGTAGTTAAATCAGTGCATCTCAGTTCTGATAAGAAAGAAATCAAATAAAACAACCAGCAGCACCAATGTATTTTAAAGATATAAGCAGGTTTTCAACTAGCAATAATAGGATGCAAAAAGAGTTGCCAGTGTCCCTTTAAAGGCTTTGATTGAGTTTAGTTGTTTGAGTTTCCATAATGGATGATGGCCTAAATTTTAAATACACTCACATACTTATCACTGCCTCTGCAACATTTCTATCTGCTACTGCACAGGTAAAAAAATAATTGCCGAAAACAGAGGATGTGTAACACTTACAGATCAACACTGCTGAGATAGCAGGTAGAGTTACACATTTTGAACACTGACTCCTCCATTCTAGGTTGTAGAAAATATAACCTAATTTTAAATGGTTCCAGTTGCCTGACTACTTATTTTTAATACTGTAGATAGTAGTTTAAAGAGCATGTCATCTAGTATGGCAGAAGCCATCATATCAAAAACATCATGTAGAGGCATGGTTTAAATCCACGCTTATTCTTAACTACAGCAAAACCAAATCAATGTTGTTCCATGGTACCCACAGCAAACATAAAAATAGTGACTCTCTACCTCAAACAGCAAAGGGCCTCCCTTGAACAAGTACATCTATTTAAATATCTGGGTGATTCTTGACCCAACACTTGGATAACTCTGAACATATCGACTACGTGAGCAAAACTGTGAATACCTTAGGCCTGCTCTGTAGACATAAGAACTGCCTCATGGATGAAGCCCTAAGCACTGCCATATTCACAGTTCAGTAATCTCTATAATAGACTATGGGCTTGTGATCTGGGTCTGCCACTGACACAGCTCTCTGACGCATCGCCACAACACTAAACTAGGCATATAATTTCCAAACATCTGCAAACCACCTTACACACACCTGCGAGATCTACGAACATGCAAACTGGCTCCAAATATCTGGCAGAATTAAATATCAAACCTGCATCCTAGCAAAAAAGCTAACATTGGACCTACTACCCCCTGGAGCACAGGCACTGCTGATACCATATAGCGGCCCATGCCAAACCAGGAATTCAAACAACCTCTCCTTCATTGTTCCCCATTGCAGGCTACCCAAGGCCAACAATCCTTCTGTTTCAGGGCCTCATCCTGGTTCAACACCCTGCCAATAGAAGCTAACAGCAAAGCAACCCTGGGCACCTTTAAGCTCAGCCTGCATCAATACCTCATCTCCTGTGCCTCCTGCAACTACTACACCTAGCAGGGTCATCCTCCACCCCCATACCTCACTCTTCCCCCTTACTCCTTTTCTCCCTCCTCCCCTACCCACCACACACCTCCTCCTCACCCTGCCCCAGACCCACCCCTCTCCCTCCTCCCCTACTCCCTCCACACACTCTCGCTGACCCTGCCCCAGACACACACCCCACCCTCTCTTTCTCCCTCTTTCCACTAGCCTCTGGCCTTGTCTATCTCTGCCAGATGGCTACCTATATGACTCTATATTGTTTAAATTGTTATAGACGTGCTTTATACAATTGTGATGTGGTAATTATGACAAAGCCTTCTGGCTGCTGTTATGTTTGTTTCTGTTTTGCACATAACCACTGCCTGTCCTAATTGTTTTAAGTAACCTGACATGGAACCATTGTAAAAGAGCCCCTGGCTCAAAGGTGTATCTGATTTCCTTAATGAATAAATAAATAATCACAGCCAGTCTGAAGCCAACAGAGCAAGAACATGGTTTGCATCTGTAAAATGTACTGGACAACAGGCTGAAGTGAATTGTATAAGGTGCTGGTTTTACTGAATTGAGACAGGTGCCCTTTTTCTGGTGTTTGGCGAGGCCATGGGCCTGGGCAAAGTCCCGGGGGAGTTTTATGATAAGCTGCAGGATCTGCTGCAGTGTAAATATGTTTATATATATATATATATATATATATATATATATATATATATATATATATATATATATACACACACACACACACACACTTGGGGGTAACATGATATTAATTTTTAAAGCCATTCCAAATAAAGACCAGAAAACAAATCTGAATATTGATTTTTAAACAATGAAAGAGAAACTAGGTGTCATAAATTACAACTAAGGGGTATGCAATTTAAAACTGAAAGGAGGAGAACATGGTTCTTGCAGAGAATGGATTCACTGGAGGATCAGATACACTGTTCCGGAAGTCAAGGGCTTGGGAAGGAGAGGATGGAAGGGGATCCAGAGGGGATAGACCAGAGGTGGTAACAGACAGCAGCAAGTCCAGAGTTGGAACAGGGACACCCGAGACAGGAGGAAAGGGGTCAGTGGGAACTGACAGCAGGAGGTCTGGAGACACAAAAATGATGCCTATAGCTACAGAAAAGGGGTCAGCCTGGGATCAGAAGGAGTGGAAGACAGTAGGCTCAGGAAAAGGCAGACAGATACCTAGAATGAAGAATGACATGGGCATGAGGTGAAATGGGCCAGAGGGTGGAAGTAACAAATGAGTTGCCCCTAGGTATCCTAGTGGGGACATTTTGGAGGAAGGGGTCTGGCAGGGGCCATCAGAGAAGGGGGCAGAGTGGCTGGGGGACGTGGGGAAAGATCTCAGGTGCAGTGGAAAGGGAGAGGGCACACATTGCATGCAGGGAAGGGGTGGAGGAGGGACGGGCATTAGGGACACACCAGAGGGTGGCACTAGGGGAACTGTGGCAAAAAGGGTCGGAAGGAAGCACTGGAAGAGCTGGAGTTGAGCTCCTGGGAGGCTGAAAAAGAACAGGAGGAAACCCTGCAGGGCAGGAGCTGCAGTAGAAGGCTGGTGCAGGTACCAGGCAGGGTGCAAGAGAGGGAAATATGCAGACAGGGCAGGTGATGAGGAGGAAGACTTCCCAAGTGGGTATGGTGCTCAAAACCTTATGCAAAGATGAGTGGGACAGGAACAGTTGGAAGGATCAAGCACAGTTAGCACAATCTCACACAGTGATGCAGATGGGAGAGGCCAGGAGCAGATAGAGGGGGGGGACAGGTGAAGTTGGCTCATGCTTAAGCAATGATGCAGGAAGGGTTTGCAGGGATGAGGACGTACAGGAGGGGGAAGTCTGAGGCAAGCTAAAGGGAGAGGGTGAAGAGGGACTGATGCTGGGTGTGGGTAAAAATCAGGATAGGTTAGGTGATGGGGAACAAAAGATAAGCAGGGGCAGAAACCAAGTAAGGATGGAACATGAGGAGGAGGAGTCCAAAGGGAGCCAAACCCCATGGCACAAACCTAGAGGCTAAAAGGACACCCAGGAAGCAGGGGGCAGTAGGCTGGCACTCTTGGGGGACTCAATAATTAAGGGGCTAAAATGGGGAAGGAAGGGTGTAAAAAATAATGCAGTATGGGTACAATGCATGCCAAGGATGATGGCGCTGGAGGTGAGGCATCATATTCCTTCCTGGGGTAAGAAGTAGGATGAAAGGACACATCTGGTGTTCTACCTGGGCACAAATGACTTGGAGGAACAGTCTGATGGAGGTACAGAGAAGGTTCGAGGAACTCGCTAGTTTCTGTAGGAACAATACTGTTTTTCCTTCCATTTCCTTCTCTGAGGTGTTGCCAGTACCAAGAGGGAGCACAACCAGAAAGGAGAAGATAAGGGCATTCAACAATTGGCTACAAGGTTGGTGCAGTCGGATGGGGTTCAGCTGGATAGGTGACTGGGGATCTACATGGGAGGAGAAGGGGCTGTATGCCCATGACAGGCTGCACCTGAACTCTTCAGGGGCAGCTGCACTAAAGAGTAAACTGGGGGACTTCATGGCAAGGAAGTTCAATTTAAACTAAATGGGGGGCTAAGGACAGGGCCATCCTTACATGAGGCAGAGCAGAGAGGCTATCAGCCTCCCCCCCAAGTCACAACACTCAACAAGGGAGCAGTTAGCAGTAGGAAGGATGGGATGGAGCTACATGTTGGAGGGCTTTGGTTGCAAATTGCAGGAGCCTGGGGAATAAAATGGGAGAACTGGAGGCCACTATGATGGAGGAGAACCGAGACATTGTAGCAGTGAGTGAGACTTGGTGGAATGAGCACCATGCCTGGGAGATGGAGATCCCAGGGTATCATTTGTTTAGGAAGGATTGGGAGGAGAATGGGGAGGGTGGCATTATGTGTCAGGAAGGGATTGGGGTCATGGAGGGCAGGATGAGGAGGGAAACAGAGATATTGTGGGTCACCTAGACAGGGGACAAGGGGAAAACCTGGGCATTGGGGTAGTCTATAGGCCTGCTATGCAGGGTAGGAAGGGATAGACACTTTGTGGAATCTGTAGCGAGGATGGAACGGAACGGGAAATTGTGCTAGTTGGGGATTTAAACCTTCCGGACATCAACTGGGAGGCCCAGACAGCAATTTCTGCAAGGAGCAGGGGCATCTTAGAGGCTCTTCAGGCCATATTCCTGCAGCAAATGGTCAGTGAACCCACTAGGGTGTAAACCTGTTGGATGTGGTCCTCACAAATGGGGACAGTGTGGGGGAGGTGGAGGTGGGAAGAGCTTGGCACCAGTAACCACAGGGCTGTCAAGTTCAGGGTGAGAGGCAGGGTGAGGATTAGGACAAGAACCAAGGTAATGGACTTCAGGAAGGCTGACTTTCATGGAATGAGAAAGGAAGTTAGGGAAGAAATGTTGAGGATAGGAGATGTGGAGGGGGTGGAGGAATTATGGGCAGCCATCAAGAGAGGGGTATTTAAAGCAATGGACTCATGTATAAGAAGGGTAAGAAAGAATAGAAGGCAGAAAAGACCTCTATGGTTCACTAGAGAGGTGGCTTTAGGGGTCAAGTAGAATACTTGAGCATTCAAGAGGTACAGGAGGACACAAAAGGATGAGGACAGGGAAACCTACAGGGAAAAAGGAAATGTGGCAGGGCAAAAGATAAGGAGGGCTAAGGAGGCCACTGAGGAGAGGATAGCGAAGCAGGCAAGGAGGGGGGACAAAACCTTCTTTAGGTACGTTGGAGCAAGGAGGAGGGCACAGCATGGGATTGGGAGGATAAGGGGGGAAAGTGGAACATTACTGGAATGGGATTTCGAAAAAGCAGAGGCATTAAATAGCTATTTTGCCTCAATCTTCACGGAGGAAAGAGAGGGAAGGGGACCAGGACAGGCTGGGGAGGGTGACAGCCACAGGTAGGTGGGTGTGGCAGAATTCACAGCTGAAGGAGTAAGGGAAGAGCTGGGTAGACTTAGGGTGGACAAGGCAATGGGGCCTGATGGAATACACCCAAGGGTTCTCAAGGAGGTGAAGGATGAACTGGCGCCACACCTGGCGAGACTGTTTAACATTTCCTTGGTCACAGGGGTGGTGCCAACATACTGGAAGAGGGCAGAGGTGGTCACACTTACATAAGGGGGGACGGAAGGACAAGGTCAAAAACCTACCCTCCCATTAGTCTTACCTCAGCAGTGGGGAAGGTAATGGAAACACTACTTAAGATCAGGTTGATAGAATACTTGGAGATGAATGGCTTGCAGGATGACAGGCAGCATGGCTTCACCAAGGGAAGGTCGGTCAGACTAACCTGATAGAGTTTTTCTCTGGGGAGACACAGATAGTGGACCAGGGAGGAGGCGGTGGGCGTGGCCTATCTGGATTTCAATAAGGCCTTCAACACCGTTCCACATGGTGGAATGGTGCATTAGCTGGACAGACTAGGGTGGACCTCAGGATCACCAGGTGGATGGAAACTGGTTGAAGGGAAAGTGTCAGACGGTGGTGGTAAATGGGACACATTCCAGGGACGGGCAGTGACCAGTGGGGTGCCACAGGGGTCAGTGCTAGGACCAATCATTTTTAACATCTATGTTAGTGACCTAGCAGAGGGTCTGGAGGGATGGGTGTGCCTGTTCGCAGACGATACAAAGGTCTGCAATAGGGTGGATTCACCTAGTGGGGTACAAGCCATGAGGTGGGACCTGGAGAGGCTGGAGATGTGGTCTGACAACTGGAAATTGAAGTTTAATGCACAAAAGTGCTCACTGATGCACCTGTGAAGGAGAAATAGGAGGGAAACTTACTCCCTTGAGGGGGTGGTGATTAAGGAGAAGGAAACAGAAAGGGACCTGGGGATTATGGTATCGCGTGACCTCAAGGTGGGCAGCCAGTGTGGAGGACAGTGGAAAGGCAAATGGAATGTTGGCCCATATTGTAAGGGGTTTTAATAGCAGGAAGAGGGAGGTGCTAATGCCTTATACAGAACCATGGTCAGGCCAAGATCTGGAGTATGGGGTGCAGTTCTTGAGGCCTCACCTATGAAAAGATGTTGAGTTGATGGAAAGGGTACAGAGAAGGGCAACCAAAATGGTACAAGGGATGCAGGATGTACCCTATGAGAGAAGATTGAGAGGCCTGAACTTGTACCCTCTGAAGACTAGCAGGGAGAGAGGGGACATGATTGAGACCTTTAAGTATCTGAAGGGAATAAATGAGGTGGAGGGTGATAGCTTGTTCAAACTGAAGAAGGGAGCGAACACGAGGGGACATAGCCTCAAACTGGAAGGTGGGCAATACAGAGGTAATGTCAGGGGGCAGTTTTTCACAGAGAAGGTGGTGGAGGACTGGAACAAGCTGCTGGAGGAGGTAGTGGCAGTTGAAATGGTGGAGGGGTTCAAGAGGGCTTGGGATAGATTTAAGGGGTTGGAAAAAAAGGGTGGAAGCATAACAGAAGGGGGGAGGTAGGGTGTTGGGCAGACTAGATGGGCCATGGGGCCTTTCTCTGCCGTCACATTTCTGTGTATCTGTGTAAGAAGAAGTTGAAGACCTGTAGAGGCAGGCAGCAGGAGCTGAAAGGAAGTACTTTTCTGGGCTGTTGTTTGTTTTCTTTAGTATTGTGGTAGCATTTACTGAGAGGACAATGTGTGCTGTGTGATTTAAACTGTAACTGCAAAACAAATGATTTTGTCTTGGGCTGGGAGGAGGGGGCAGCTGACTGAGGGAGGGAGAGGGTGAGACTACACAGTAGCGGGAGAGGTGGTCAAGTGTCTAAGATCAGCCAATAGCAGGGCTGGGATCTACTTATATTACAAGGAGGACCAAGCGACCCAGAAGCTTGAGTGCCACAAAGCAGGAGTGTGGTATCTGACTAGGTGGTTCTGCAGAGCATCAGCAGGGAGGACAGCAGGCAGCAGGCCATGCTGGGGAGGGGAGAGCAGGACACAGAGGAGAGGAGAGGAGTCTCTAAAGGCAGTTCTGACCAGGTATAGCTCAGAAATATACCATATGGCAGGATGCACAAGGAGGATGGGGGTCTTATGGAGTGGGCCAGTAAGCAGGCATGGGGAAGGAGGGTGTTTGTGGGCAGTCAAGAGGGACAGGTGGTAAGCTGTAATGGATGTGGGGCAGCCATATTCTTGAGGATTGCATGGAGGGCATGGGGGTGTATGGTGTATGGGCAGTTGATATAACTTAGGGAGGAGCTTGAATGGCTGAGAAGGGAACTTGGTAGATGGATGGGGCAGGGGTAGGGGGAACCCCAAGGAAAACGAGACCTGAGGATGCGCCGCTACCAGAGGTTGCAAAGAAAAGGATAAACAAAGTGGGGGAACAAGAGGAGCAGTAAATCAGGAGCAGCTGGGGAAGGCACTGACGACTAGAGGGTGGTCCAGCAACAGGGGAAGATAAAAACAGGGTCAGAGGTATAAGTCACAGAGAGGGGTGGCTGGAGTAGCTCAGAGAAGGGAGAATGGAAATAGGAACAGATTCTCTGTTTTGGCTAGCCTGGAGGAGCAGAAAGGGGCGGGGAGGGAAACTGCAGTGAATGGAAGGGTGGAGGGCACTATGAAGGGTAAGGGATACAACAGTGAGGCAGAAGCTAAAAGAGGTAGCCCAAGCAGCAGCAGATGCAGTGCAGTGCAGAATGAAGATGGTGAAGCAGCAGGTATGATGGGGGATGGAGGGGCAGGTAGAGATCAGACAGGGGGCTGCAGCAGGCAGCCCTAGAAAGGATAGCACAGGGAAGAAGGGGAAAACAGGGAAGAGGATGAGAACAGGTCAGTGGGGACACAGGGAGCCAGTGGCAAGGGGGGGTGGAAAGGCAAGTTCAGAGATGGTGGAGGTAGAGCAGAATAGAAAGGGTATGAGGGTGGAATCAGACAGCCTGGGCACAAGTGGTACAGGAGAAAGGACGGGGCAAAGAAAAGGGGACATACATGGCTCAGTGAAGGCACAGTGGTACCGAGGCAGGGGGGAAGGAGGGAGGAGATCAAGATGGAGGCAGAGGATTAGCAGGCAGCAGGAGGTTGAAAAGGATACTGTAAAGGAGGAAAGATCATTATTCTGGGGGACTCAATACTTAATGGTGTAAGATGGGGAAGGGCACCAGGAAAAGCTGCATTTGGGTGGAGTGCATGCCTGCTGACAGTGGGTAGAGGGGACAGCATATTGGCAGATGTGTGAGGAACGTAGGGAAAAACAGCGCATTGGTACACCTTGGCACAAATGACTCAGAGGGCAGAAGGCTAGAAGAGGTGCAGGACAGTTTCAGGGAACTGGGGAAACAATGCAGTATGGTGGGAAGGTGGGTAGCTTTCCCAGAAATCCTACCAGTGCCAAGAGTGAGTACAGCCAGGAAGCAGGGAATCACTGAATTCAATAGATGGCTGAAGGAATGGAATGGGTCCATGGGGTATGGATTGGTGTGGGTGTGGGGCATCAAGTGAGAGAACACAGACCTGTATGCAGAGGATAGGTTGCACCTTACTAAAGTGGGCTCACAGGTACTGAAATATAAGTTGTGGGAATTTATCAAAGAATATTATAATTTAAACTACATAAGGGGGCAAAGGGGTGGGAATTCACCAAGAGAGAGGGTGCTTTGGACCCCCCCCTACAGCAAGACAGGAGCAAATTCAAATAGGAGGGGAAAAGGAGGGGAGAGTAAAGGGACAGAGTGCAGTAGATCAAAATGGAGTGCGGTATCACTGAATGTTAGGAGCCTAGGAAATAAGATGGCAGGCATTGATGGCAGAAGGGAAGGTGGACATAGCCACCATCACTGAGACATGGGCAACCCAGCACCATGATTTTAATTCTGGAAAGACTGATGTGTTGGTGGTGGATCCAGGTTGCTGGACAGAGGGGTTGGTGGCTGGACAGCCTTCTGGACTTTGCTTCGGTGGTGTCCGGCTGCCTTCTTCTGAATGGGTGCGAAACCTGGGGGTGGTTTTTGACAATGGGTTGACACTGCTTTCACAGGTGTCAGCAGTCATCAAGTCCTCATTTTACCATCTTTGAAACATCACCAGGATTAAGCACCTTGTTCTATCTGGTGACCTTCCGACACTGATCTTTGCCTTCGTGACCTCGCGCCTTGACTACTGCAACTCCCTGTACTTAGGGCTGCTGGGGGTTGATATCCACCACTTGCAGCTAGTGCAGAACGCTGCAGCATTTTTGTTGATGGGGACTCCTTCTGTGAGTCAAATCACACCAGTGCTGCGTGAACTGCACTGGATGCTTATTCAGTGGCGGATCACCCTCAAGGTTGGGATTCTGACCTTTAAGGCCCTTCACAGACTGGGTCCAAGCTATCTGCAAGACCTCTTGAAGCCTTACTGCCCCGGCCGGCCTCTCAGCTCAGCTGTTGAGGGGTTGTTAGAGATTCCCAGGGTACGGCTTAGAGCATCAGCATTTTATGTATGAGGCTCTGACCCTGTGGAATTCTCTACCTCATCAGATTCGTGAGTGCACGACTGTGGAGAGCTTCAAGAGGGCCCTGAAGACCCATCTATGACATCTTGCTTATGGTGTTTAAATTGTTATATTTGGACTAGTGTTTATTGCCTGCTGTAGTTGAATTTTTATGCTTTTTATTCACTTGATTTTATTTGTCTTTAAGTTGTATGGCACCTTGATTAAAGAAGGGTGCTTTATAAATAAAGTTATTATCTTTTATTACTATTATGATTGGGATCTAGCCATCCCAGATTTCAAGCTATATCGGAGGAATAGGGAAAGGGGGGTGAGGTGGCCATCTATGTTAGGGAAGGGATAAGGTGTAATAGGGAGGAGGGGGGGAGGAAGGCAGGGCAGAGGCCATATGGGAGCAACTATACAACCTGAGAGGTAGCAAGATTAGACTGGGGTTAGTTTATAGGCCTCTGACACAGAATGAGGAAAGTGATGGGAAACTAGGGGAGCAGCTAAAGAGGCTTAGTGGCAACCCACTGTGGTGGTGGGGGACTTCAATCTACCATGGGTGGATTGGAGCATCCCGTCTACCTCATGTGCCAGGGAGCAAATCCTCCTGGAAGCCATCCAGGACAGCTTCCTGACACAGAGGGTAGCAGAACCAACTAAGGAGGGGAACATCCTGGACCTGGTGCTGAAGGATTTGGAGCAAGTCAGGGATGTTGGAGTAGAGGAACCCCTGGCAATAAGCAACCACCGCACATTGTGGTTCTCAATCTAGGTAAGGAGGAGACTTGTAGGGCTATGGTCCTGGATTTCAAAAGGGCAGACTTTGGCAGGATGGGCAGTATACTGGAAGGGTACATAGCTAGCATCCACCCAAACATGGACACCAAACAAAAATGGGCAATCATCTAGAGAGGCCTGGCTGAGACCAGTAGCACGTGTGTCAAGAGCCAGAGCAAGAAATCCAGGACCCAGAAGCTGCCAAGCTGGCTGATCAAGGAGGTAGGGGAGAGGATAAGGAAAAGACAGCTGCATTTAGAACCTACAGAAGATCCAGCAGGGAAGAGGACAGGAGGAATACATGAGGAAATCCAGGGAGTGAGTAGAACAGTAAGGGCAGCCAAGGCATTGAGAGAACTGATGCTGGCCCAGGGAATCAAAGAAGGTGAAAAGGATTTCTTCAGGTATATAAAGGAGAAGAGAAAGAGTAAGGATCAGATTGTTAGGATCAAGAATGGCAGTAGGTGGGCAGAAAAAGGGGCAGAGCAGCCAGAAGTACTAAATGAGCACTTCTGTTCAGTATTCACCAAAGAGAGGGAAGGGCCCATTCCTAAGGGGAAGGGTGGAGGAGTAGGGTGAGGAGATCACAGATGGGGAAGGGTGTAGGAGGTCCTTAAGTCCCTGAGGATTGATAAGGCACCTGGACCAGATGGAATTCATCCAAGAGTACTGAGAGAGTTAGCAGAATGCCGAGAGTCATTGATGGACCTGTTTATCATCTCTCTGGAAATGGGATGATACCCAGGGATTGGAGGGTGGCACAGTGGTGCACCTCCACAAGAGTGAGCTCAAGATGAACCTAGGAACTATAGATCAGTCAGCCTAACCTCAATTGTGGGGAAGCTAATGGAGACTGTTCTCAAGGAAAGGCTGGTAAAACGTCTGAAGGATAATGATCTCCAGGACAGCAGACTGCATGGGTTTGTCTCTGGCAGATTCTGCCAGATGAATCTGTAACCCCTAGGTGGCGGTATCCCAAGGGCTACTACCCCTGTCTGTTTGACTACGGACAGGTTGAGGGCCCTAGATCCTATGGCGGGTGCCTCCACCCAGAGGTCAGGTTTGTAGTGGTTAGACTAGCTTGGTCACAGCCCTCTGGGACCCTGAGACCCCCTTTGATTCCCTCTAGTGGCTCTCACAGTACCCCGGAGTTACAGCCCCACTACCCCACGTATACACACTGTTCACTCATATAGCTACCACTTACCCTCGAGACTGATTCTGCAGCACGTCTCTGAGGACCCCTGTAAAATAAGGTTAAACAACATACACAGCAAAACACAATACTGTTTCCATAAGTACCAACACCACAGATATAGTATAACAACAACAAATCTGATTTATTTAGGGGGCAGTAACACGGAAGGGGGAAATCAGGCTAATTGGTGGCATTAAATCACAGTACTGTGCACACATACAGGGTCTGAAAAGTCACACCCTGGGTACCCCAGTGGGGGGGGCTAGCCAGGTCCATTGCCTGGGGTTGGCCAGCAGGTGCAGATGGATGGGGCCCTGTAGAAGAAAATATATGCACAACACCCAATTGTAATCCAGAGTCGGATGGCTCAGTCCATGAAGCAGGGAAACAACAATAATTGTAGGGCCAGCCCGTGAATTCAAGGGTGGGGATTCCTATAAAATACTGACATGCCCAGCCCTCTCTGCTTAGTGTTCTCAGTTTGAATGCCAGGCTGGGCGTGTGGTTCTGTCCTCGCTGGGCTTACCTGTGTTGCCTTGTTTCTCGCTCGCCGCTTGCGCATGCATTCTTTCGATGCTCTCCTGCTGCTCTCTCCTCCTTGCTCCCCCCTTCTCTTTTACCTCCGTGGTTTGGAGTGCTGGATAGCCCGATTCTCACTCTCCTTCTCCTGCTATGCGCCCGGCCCTTCCTTGGTTCCTCCAGAGTACTTCCTGCTGCAGGTTCAGCCATTTTTCGGTATCTCCTGCCCCCAGCTTTTTCTTTTTCATTCTGCCTTCCTGGCGGTTCGTTTACACTTTCATTTGGAATTTCGTGGCCTCCTGCTTGTCCTGGATTTCTTGGTCACTACCTCCTGGATATCCGGACTACTACATTGGACATCTTTGCTGTTTTTTGTTTCTGCTATTCATTCCTGGTGTTCAGCTCGTGATTGCATTCTTGGATCCTCCTGCTCCACCTGAAGGACCTCCCCGGCTCCTCAGAAAAAAATCTTCGAAGTCTCACCATTCCTTTAAGAACTGGACTGTTCCTCGTCTCCTTGCTGAACTAAAGGTTATTAGGGTCCCTGTTCCTGCTGGTGCTAAAAAGCAGAAACTGTATGATTTATGGCTTGAAAATCGAGATTGCAATCCTTGCCCAGAGCCAGCCTGCCCTGCTGCTCCTGCTTCTGATGCCTTTGCTGAACTGAAAGATTTGATTTCTCATCTGGCTTCCTCTATGACTGATATTTCCAATCACCTGGATGTTATAGAACGTCGCCAGTCCTCCTCTCCGCTTCTGCAGACTCGGCCTGCCCCTCTGCCTGCTCCAGCACCGATGCCTCAGCCCTCTCCTTCAGTGCCTACCATTGCTTCCAACTCAGGTAATTTGGCTTCCAGTTCCCCTATGCCTGCTGTCTCCCCTGTTCATTTGGTTCCCACTCATCTCTGCAAGGATATCATCGAAGGGAAGGATGTCAACCTTATCTCCTTGCTTATTTCTTCTCATGATACTATTGAGAACAGAGTCATCTCTTGTGGTGACTTCTCCGTTGTTCTGTGTTCTAAGGACCCTAGGCTTTCCAAGAAATTGACTATTCTGAATTCGTCCTGGCATTTAGTCTGTTCAGAGACATTCTGTGTTCTGCCTTTCTGTCTTGAAGGGAGGAGCAGGATACCTATTTATATCTCGTAGTCGCACCTCGGCCCTGCTATGGTGGTACTTACCTTTTACTACCATAAATCTTTTTTCGCCAAGGCAGCTGCTGCTTTATCTCACCTGAATGTCCGCCTTTCACTGGGTTTCTTTCGACAATGAATTGTTTTGCCGCCATTTCACTGGCCAGCAGGCTCTTACTTGCCAGATTTGCGCTCCTTTTCCATGCTGCTTCTTTTGCCCTTTATCCGTTCCAGATTCATCTGCTTCCTGTAATTCCCCTTCAGGATCCACTATTACCAGGACTATACGTAATCATATTGCTATGCCCTGCTTGTCCTATGACAAACATGGTCGTCCAATTACTTTCATGGCTGGTAGATCTGTCTGTAATAATTTCAACGATATGGGTTTCTCCCTTCATCCCTGCCGTATGCTGCACGTTTGCAGTCATTGTGGTGAACTCATGTGAAATCAATCTGCTACTAACATCAGAAGCAGGACCTGACTATTCAGTCATCCCTCACTCCTATTAATGTCACCACGCTGGCCCATTTCCTCGGATCATCCATCTCAGCTTCCTTGGTGCAATTTTCTACTGATTTATTTTTGGATTTCATACTGGCATATGTTCTCTTCCTCAGGACTTCTACGGATCTCCTAATTTGCAAACAGCTCTCTCTCTAACCAGACTTGGTCTCCCTCTCTTACAGAAGGAACTGGATAAAGGCTATATCATCGGACCATTCCTCCATCCTCCATTTCTCTCATTCATGTCAGCCCTATTGGCATTGCTACTCGCAAATTCTCAGGAAAGCAGCATCTTATATTCAATTTATCCACTCCACGTGCCACTTGCATTCCTAGTATCAACTCTCTTATCCCTTCTCAGGATTTTTCCCTGGCATATGCCAAGATTGACAATGCCATATTGACTATCAAATAGATGGGCAGAGGTGCATGGCTTTCCAAAGCTGACATTGCCGATGCATTTAAACTCCTTCTTATTCATCCATCCCTTTGGCATCTCTATGGCATCAAATGGGAAGATTCCTACTACTTTGCTGTGCGAGTAGTCTTTGGTTGCAAAAGCAGTCCAAAACTGTTTGATATATTTTCTTCGACATTTTGTTGGTTGTTGTTGAATCGTTGTCGGGTGACCTCAGTGATTCATTTGCTTGACGATTTTCTTCTTATTGAGCCTCCTCCAGCGGCAGCCCTTTCTGCTTTATATTGTTTATTTCATCAATTGGCTGTGCCTGTTTCGAAGGAAAAGACTTCTGGTCCTGCTACTTCCCTTGAATTTTTGGGCATCATTCTCGACTCGGTTCGCATGGAAGCCAGACTCACTATGGACAAGTTACACAGAATCAAGATTCTGATCCTATCATTTTCCAATCGCTTATCTTGTACAAAACACAAACTCCTGTCTTTGCTAGGTTATCTCTCCTTCACTCCACATGTAATTCCTCAAGGACGTACATTCATAGCATATTTGCTTGAATTGCTCCCTTCAGCTTCAGCCCTCCACCATCATATTTCTATTACAGCCACTGCAAAATCCGACCTTGCCATGTGGTTCCTCTTCCTAAACCAATGGAATGGTCACTGTATGTTCTACAAAGACATTTCTCAAAAACTTTCTACTAAAGTCTTCATGGATGCTTCACCTACTCATGGATTTGCTGTTATTTTCCATCAATCCTGGATCTCTTCAACATGGCCTCACGAATTTCTACACTTACCCACGGCCACAAGTTCTTCTCCATTATTTGAGATATATCTGGTAGTTGCAGCAGCTGCCACTTGGGGTCATGGCTGGTCTTTGTCTACAGTATTAATTTATACAGACAATCAAATAACAGTAGCTATTATTAACAAAGGCAGATCATCTTCTCCTACAATCATGCTATTCTTGCGGAGATTAACTTGGCTTTCTCTGATTCATAATTTTTGTATTCGGTGTCTTCATATTCCTGGTCATCTCAACACAGCAGCTGACTACCTTTCCTGTTTTCAATTTCAGAAATTCCGTATTCTCCTTCCTACGGCAGATCCTCTACCAACTCCAGCTCCTCGTTTCAAGGCTCTAGTCATGCCATGAGCAGTTACCTGACTACAGCACAAAACCTCACGTGGTCAGCATTATCAGTCAGCACACAATCAGCTTACCGCACAGCCTGGAGAAAATACAATTCATTCTTCACCATGTCAGCCTCCTCTGCATTCCCAATTTCCTTACCTACCATATTAGCTTTCACAACCTATTGCCATTCAACCAGTAAATTATCCTATTCTACCATTCGTCAATACTTAGCTGGCATTCAATTTCATTTCTGCTTACAAGATCCATCATCTGGCTCCTTGACATCTTATCCTGCAGTTAAGCTCCTCCTTTCAGCAATCCAAAAACTTTCATTCAAAAAGATGCCTACTCGCTTGCCATCGATGGTATCATATTCAAACAGTGAATTACTTTACTGAAGTCCAAACCTCCTACTTCACACTCCATCATTCTACTTGCAGCTATATCTTTGGCATTTTACGGATTTCTATGCCCCGGAGAATTCACAGTCTCATCAAGTTCTGCAACATCTTTTCTCAAAGCTAAACATCTTACCAAGCAAGCTGACTACTATGTTCTTCATCTACCCGCATCAAAGACAGACAGACTTCGAGAAGGCGTAGACATTCGATATTTTCCTACTAATACGGCTTGGTGCCCCGTCTACTTCCTGAACCAGCTATGCAACCTTCATAGTCAATCCAGTCCTGATTCTCCCCTACTTACTTCTCATAATAATGCTCCTCTAACCACCAAAGAATTTGTGGATTCCATTCGATCACTATTGCAACGCCTGGGGCTTGATCCTTTCACTTACTCTGGACATTCATTTAGAATCGGTGCTGCTACCTCCGCATCTCGAAAGAAAGTTCCAGCCTACATCATTAAACGTCTAGGAAGATGGACATCATCTTGCTTTGAGACATACATTCCTAATCCCAAAGCAGAAATACATTCAGTCTTTATTTCCATCTCCTCATAGTATGCCTAGAAGGAAGGCAACTTGGTAGCCATGGTTCCTCAGAGGTTTCCTCAGTTAAAGGGGGGTTTTTCCTCTCCTGAGTGCTGCCAGGTATACTCTCCATGAGTTGGAGAAGGTGGATTCTATTCTATTCTTTGGGCCTTCAACTATCAGCTCATACTCAAGATGGGAGCAGTAAGGCCAAAACAAATAAATGTACAAACAAGTGGCACCAAGCACAATTCATAAACATTATCTACACAGTGAATTGTAAGGTCAGCCCATAATTCAAGGGGCAGGATTCCTATAAAATACCGACACGCCCAGCCTCTCTGCTTAGTGTTCTCAGATTCCTCCACCCTCCCCCCCTCCTCCTTCTCCGGCACTCTTCCCATCTATAGGCCTTCAACTATCAGCTCATACTCAAGATGGGAACGAGTAAGGCCAAAACAAATAAATGTACAAACAAGTGGCACCAAGCACAATTCATAAACATTATTCCCACACAGTGAATTAGATGACACACTTGTGATTGAAAACAGACTGCAGGGGAGTACCTTGATTTGTACTCACAATACCCAAGCTGATGACCGGATGATAGATGTTCTTCTGGATAGCCAGAACAACAGAGCATAGAGACATGGTCCTTGTGACTGGACCCCACTGCAGTTGATAGCAAATGTATTTAGTCCAAGCTAAGCTGGGGTTTGCTTCCAGTTTCAGTACACAGCACACAGCACAATGGATTGGAAATAGTGATTCCTACAAGCACTACGCATATTCATATGTAAAGGAAAGTACTATACTAGGCAGGCTGCTCCTCGATCCCAATTGCAATTACTGCAAATACCTGGAGCACACAAGCAGCTTCAGTTCCTGACAGACCGAAAAGGATTCAACAATTTCTCCAGTCTTCTACAGGGTGAACCTGGTTTCCACACTTCTAGTGCTTCTTTCTCCTCACAACTTGGATTCAGTCCAAACTGGCACTCACAAAGGCTGCAGACCGAAACTCAGGGCCTCACACGCACCTCCCGCGCGAAACTATACACCACAGAAGCACACAGCCCCTTCTCTCTTCACTGCCACAACTGATCTGATCTTTCCAGTCACAGAGCAGGGCACTTTCTTTAGCTCCACACTATTCTGTTGGATGATTCAGCTGTCACTCACAATAAGACTCCCTCTGTTGGTAGAAAAAGCCGCCATGGTCAAAACTACATTTTCCAGAGTCACTGCCCATACAATCTCCTTGTGGCTGGCTCAAATTAGGAGTCCAAGTTCTGATTCATCCACAGGCTCCATTTTAGGGCTCCCTTAATCCAATTGGCCCAGCACAGCAGTTTAGGTCCAAAATGGAGAGGTAATGTACACAGAGTCCCAGCTGCAATAAAAGCATGTTAGACAAACTACAATTTTGCCGGTGCTTTGAATGATTACAGGCAAACGGTTACAGCTTTCAGATGGACTCCCTTTGCACCTTCAGCGACCGCAAAATGGAGCGATTACTCCTCAGCTCGGGCAGGATTTGAGCATTAAATACACAGTTCCCCCATACAAACTAATTAAGTCTGCAAGCAGACAGCTCTTAAAGAGACAGTACGTGGAGGCTCAAATAGCACTCACTTGGAACCACATTTAAACAGCTCAGACACCAAACTCTACCCAGACTTGGAGCATTCAGGCAAGCTCCTGGAAGACTTTTGGGAACCCCCATTTGCAGGGGGGTTACAAACCTGGTGGACTTTTTTGATTGGATGATACAGGCAATGGACAAGGGTAATGAAGTGGATGTCCTATACCTGACTTCAGCAAAGCCTCTGATTCAGTGCCACATGGTAGGCTGATCAGCAAACTGAGCAACTTAGGAGAGGGGGAGGGAACTGGTTAGATGGGTCAGGAGCTGGTTGCAGGATAGACAGCAGAAAGTAGTAGCTGGGGGTGAGGTATATGAGCCCAGGATCACAACAAGTGGTGTCCCACAAGGCTTGATACTGGGACCAGGGCTGTTTAACATTTTCATTGCCGACATCACAGAAGGGATAAAGAGTAATATCAGTCTCTTTGCTGAGGACATCAAGATCTTTTTTTTTTTACTAGGAGAGACGCACTAAGCTAAAAGCTTGCTTACAGGTGCGACTTGGGAGCACAAGGAAGTTAAGTGACTTGCTCAGGGTCACACAGTGTGCAAGTGGGGACTGTGGGATTTAAACCCAGGTCTCCAGGTTTGCGGCTCAGAGCTTTAAACCACTGCGCTATACTGCCACCGAGATCTGTGTGGAAGTTGATGGGGGAAAGACGGTACAGTACTCTAGAAGGATTTGACAAAACTGGAGGAATGAAACATAGAAACACAGACACATAGAAGTTGAAGGCAGATAAGGACCACAAGGCCCATCCAGTCTGCCCATTTCTTTTTCTACCTTATGAATGTGCCATAGGCCTTTGCTCTGTCAATGACCTATCTATTCATACTCATCTGTATTGCTCCCTTATGCCTATCCCATGCCTGTTTGAAGCCCTGCATTGTATTCATTTCCACCACTTCCTGAGGTAGGCAGATCCATGCATCCACCACCCTTTCTGTGAAAAAGAACTTCCTCACATTACCCTTTAATTGGCCTCCCTAATGTCATGCTGTGTCCTCTTGTCCTGCTTTTTTCTTATATTGAAACATGTTAGACTCTTTCACCTTGTTAATGCCCTTAAGGTGTTTGAATGTTTCAATCATATCACATCTCTCTCCTTTGCTCTAGGGTATACATATTGAGCTCAGTTAATCTGTCCTCATATGTTTTGTAATGCAGTCCCTGCACCACTTTGGTTGCTCTTCTGGACTGCCTCAATTTGGCTAATGTAGGTTGTAATGTAATGAAGGTGTGGCCTCCAGTACTGCATGCAATACTCAGAAGGGCCTAACCAGTGTGTCTTGTAAAGAGGGATTATTACCTCTCACTTCCGACTTGTGATACCCCTACTAATACTCCCCAACATTCCTCTAGCCTTACCTACTGCTTTAGAGGTCTGCTTGGATGATTTCAGGTCATCAGTGATGATGACGCCCAAGTCTCTTTCTTCCCTTGTGACTGCCAGCAACTCCCCTCCCAGCCTATGGGTGGCTTCAGGGTTTCTCTTCCCTATGTGCATGATCTTGCGCTTCTTTGCATTAAACCCCAGTTGCCACTCTTCCGACCACCTTGCTAGTTTATCCAGATCTCTTCTCATTCTGCCCACCCCATCTGGATCATCTACTCTGTTGCAGATCTTGATGTCATCTGCAAACAGACAAACCTTACCCTCCAGTCCATCTGCAATGTCACTGATGAAGATATTGAAGATGACTGGCCCCAGGACTGATCCCTGAGGTACCCCACTTGTGACTTGCATCTCTTCTGACTGTATACCATTTACCACCACTCTCTGTTTTCTGCCCATCAACCAGTTTGCCAGCCAGTTGACCAACATCTGACCCACCCTGAGCCCACCCAGCTTATTAATCAATCTATGTGGAACAGTATCGAAAGTTTTGCTGTAGTCAAGGTAGGCAATATCAACTGCTCCCCCTCTTGGTCCACCACTCTGGTTACCCAGTCAAAGAAATCTATGAGGTTAGTTTGACGGGACCCTCCTTTTGTAAACCAGTGCTGTCTTGGATCCTGTGCTTCTATGGATTCCAGGTGTTGCACTATCCTTTCCTTAAGGAGAGTCTCCATAATCTTGCCCACTACTGAGGTATGGCTGACTGGTCTGTAGTTCCCTGCCTCCTCCCTGCTACCACTCTTGTGGAGTGGGATCACATGAGCCCTTCTCCAGTCTTCTGGGACCTCTCCTGTGCTCAGAGATTCACTAAACAGTTCTGATAATGGCTCTGCTAGTTCCACCCTTAGCTCCTTTAGTACCCTGGGAAGTATGCCATCAGGTTCCATTGCCTTGTCCACCCTGAGCTTATCGAGCTCTTGTAGGACCCTTTTTGTGAAGGGACTATTGCACACCCTCCTCCCTGTGTCCATGATGCAGAGCTGTGGGCCCTGCCCTACTTTCTCTTCAGTAAATATTGAGCAGAAGTATCTGTAACCCCCTATAAATGGGGGTTCCTAGGGGCCTTCCCGGGGCTTGCCTGAATGCTCCATGCCTAATTGGTGTTCAGCGTAAGGCCACTAAATGCAGGCATTGTGAGTGCTTTTAAACGCCTCCAGTACTGTCTCATTAAGAGTTGCCTGCTTGCAGGCTTTAATGGTTTGAATGGGGGGACTGGGGTTTCTCTGCTCAAATCCCACCCTGGGATGCTGTCTGATCGCTCCATTTCTGCAGTCACTAAGAGTGCAGAGGGAGCCCATCTGAAAGATGTAGTTGTGTCCCTGAAAACATGTAGAGCATAGGTAAGATTGCAGTTTGTCTAACTTGTTTTTATTGCAGCTGGGATTTTGTGCTGTGCCCCTTCCTCTTGGACCAGGACTGTTCTGAAGGGTCCAATAGAAGCCCGGGGGCTTTAAAATGGTGTATTGGTGACCAACCAGAATCAGGATTCAGATGGGAGCCGCCTGACCAATGGGGATATGGCTAGTGATTCTGGGAAGTGGAGTTCTGGACCATGGCACCTTTTTTGCACCAATGGGGACAGTATTGAGTGACTGGCATCTGCAGCCCTCCAATAGGATCGGGTGGTGCCTGAATGAGGATTCCCTGCCTGGACTGCCGAGGGAGAGAGACGCTGTGGCTGTGAGTGAGGAAGGAGCTCGGGGCTCCTGTGCCATTGAGCATTCACGTGTGAAGCAAGTGTAAGCCCAGTGTTGGTGCATTTGAATCGCCAGTAGACTCAGACTAAACTCGCTGGGTAGTAGTCAGGAGGCTGTGCAGGAGCGTGGTTACCTACCAGGCTCACCCTGCAGAAGACTGGAGAATCTGCTTGAATCATGCTTGATCTGTCAGGAACAGTGAAGCTGCATCAGTTTGGCCCAGTGTATGCTGTGCAGATGATCGAGAAGGACAGCAGCTGCCTGGTATGGTACCCTCTGCCTTGCATATAAATTTGTGGAGAAGTGTTTGAAGTCCAGGCTTGGTCCTGCGAGGTGAGCGAGAGCGATCTGTTAACTCGAGTTGTGAGTACTAAATCAGGGTAGCTCCTGTCAAATGGTCCTAGTGAGGCAGGACTTTCTGGGTTCTGTACTGGTGACACCAACTGAGCCCGCTGGCTCTGCTTAAATCTTCGTAGGAATCAAATGCTTGTTTTGTGTCAGGGTCCCAACTAGTTACATCGAGGGACTAGCCTTTAGGGCTTGGGTACCCAGAGACAGTGACTTATAGGTTAGGCCTGTGCGCAGAGCCCTAGATAGATACTCATATATTATAGTGGTAAGCTAATTAACCTGATCACTCCCAGCCCTTGTTATTGCCCCCTAAATAAATCAGATTGATCATTTTGCAAAGATACACTGGCTAGTTTGTGTGTTAATGGTGAATTACTGTACAGTGATTATTGTATAACAGCAACTTACTTTTCAGGGGGTCCCCGGAGCAAACTGATTGGTTCAAGCCGGGGGGGGTAAGTGTATATGGTAAGGACACTGTGATTGATTTGTGTGGGCCACTATTGGGAAGAAAAGGGGGTTGCAGCAACCCAGAGGGCTGTGACCAAGTCATGCTCGACTGTCTTAACACTGACTTCTGGGTGGAGGCACCCGCCAACGGATCTAGGCCCCTCACCCTGTTACAGTCAGAGCAGGCAGGGGTAGTAGCCCTTGGGATAGTGCCCGCTGGGGTTACATTGTGAAGGCACCACTGGGATTAGCGTCCCCTAGTGGCCGAGTGGACAAAGTACCTAACTATGGATAAATTGAAGGAAAAGCTAGAAGGGGATATCATGGCTAAAATTAAGTTGGACCCCATTAAGACAATGGTACATAAACTGATGGAGTGGGGTGAAGCCGAAGAGTTGGACTCTCAGAGAATTGTGTTACTACTAGATGTACCTCTGGGGACAATGAATGCTGACCTTATTTTGGTAGTGGACCATGTTAAATGTTTGGGTAAGGTAGAGGTGAAGGGGCGTATGGCTGATCTACTCAATCAGACTTTGCAGGTGTTACTTTTATGTAGTATAGTCATTGACCCCAAGAGGGTACCCCCAGTGATCTACCCGGAAGGTGCCCAACAGGGGTGGAGGGTCATTCACATCCAGAGTGGGTCAGTCACCCATGGGAGGTCTCCCCAGACTAATAGCTTCAAAGATAAACTGCTTAAATTGTTAGCTGTGGAGGGGAGGACTACCCAAGAGTTACTGCAGGCATTGGACCTTTCCAGTGACCCCACCCCTCCAGGCTTCCCCCGGGACATCTTCTGGGCCCCCCAACAGTTCTATTTTGGCCCCACCACCCCAATGGTTCCCTCTATACAGCTAGATTCATACCATAGGCTAAAAATTTTTTCTGGCACAGTGCCAGTGCCTTCAGGGCAGGATGATTTGGAGGTGTGGATGGACTATGCCACTCCCCTAGTTCAGGAGTGGCAATGCTCTGAGGGGGAGAAAAAAAAGAGACTGATGGAGAGCCTGCAGGGTCCAGCTTTGGAAGCCATTCAGTTCTTGCGGGCTACTAGCCCAGAAGCTACCGCAGCAGAGTATCTTTCTGCTTTAGAGGGAGTGTTTGGAAGCATAGAAACTGGGAAGACTAATTATGGAAATTCAAGTCTACAACAGTGAAGGAATGAAAAGCTGTCCACCTTTGTTACTAGGGTGGAATGGGCTTTTCAGAGGCCTATCAAAAAGGGGATCACCGCTGCAGCCTTGAACCAGGTAAGGTTGGAACATGTTTTAAAATCTGCTAGATTTTCCAGTGTGATTTTGTTAAAACTTAAGTTACATAATCGATGAGCTGCCCTGCCTGAGTACTGTCAATTGATGAGGGAGATTAGAGAAGTAGAGACTGATGAGGAGGGGTGGGAGCCCTATGTGGGGCTGTGAATCTGTGCCAAACCCCTGAGTCTAGTGAACCTGATGAGACCCACCTTTCGGGGGCCTGATGTATCCCAGAGTCACAAGGATGGGTGTGGGTGCCTGCCATTTCCTGTGATCCCCAAGTAGAAAGTGAGTTGAGGGAAGAGATAGAAATTTACGAGAACTGGTGGGGAATTGAAGCAAACCACTACCCACCCTGTTAGGTTTGGGGAACCAGAGTTATCTAGAAACAAACGCCCTAGCCAAGGGAGCCCCTCACCCCAGGATGGCCCCAGCAGATGAAGTATTCCTCTTCTAATAAAGACCCGGGACCCCAAGTTCTGTTACCATTGTGGGGAGGATGGACACTTTCAGACTGAGTGCCAGTGAGAATTTAAGGAAGGTCAACAGCAGGCTGATCACCTGGCATTGCAGGGCCTACACCGACCCCCTAGGAAGAGTTTTGTGACCAGGGCCAATGCCCAAGCAACTGTCAATGCTGTGCCCCCAAATGGTCTGATGTGGTGGGGCCTCAAAGGAGGCCCCATAGTAGTAAATGGGATAACCACCTGGGCTGTATTGGATAGTGGCTTCAGGTGACCATTATGTTCCAGGACTGGTATCAGACACACCTGCCTGAGGTGCCACTACAACCTTTGGATGGTCTACATGTATGGGGGGGCTGAGTGACAAGGCTTATCCGTATTTGGGGTATATCTGGATCTGGTTGTCATTTCCTACTTCTATTGCTGGGGTGGATGAACAAGTGGAGACCTCGGCCTTAGTGTGCTCCCCCCACTGAACTGTATGATGGGGTACCTTTGTTGATTGGGATCAATGCTCACATGTTTGGTCAATTATCACAATTGTGTTCTGAAAAGCAGGTATCCAGGACTGGGTGAGCTCTTAGGATACCCGCCTTGATCCAGAAGGCCTATGAGACAGAGAAAGGCTAGCCAGGAGGAACCTGAAGGCCGGTGGGTGTCGTCTGGAGGAAGGATCCGGAGCCATTTCTATTAGCCCCAAATGCCCAGTGTGTTTTGCAAGGGGAAGTCTGGATTAAAAAAGATGTTAAGAATAAGCTATTGATACTGGATGCACCTGGGGAAGGAAAGTTGCCTGGGGGACTGCTGGTTAAACCCAGTATCTTGCCTGCTATAGCCCATGCTTATGCCAGAAGGGTGATGGTTCAAGTTCATAATGTGTCTGACAAAGAGATTCAAGTAAATAGAGGCTGCACCCTGGCTAGTGTGCATTGTGCAGACACTGCAGTGCTCCCCAATAGCAAGGGTTTGGGGAGGGATGACAGAGTAACGCCCGACTTATTTGATTTCGGTGACTCCCCGTTGCCTGCTGAATGGAAAGTGAGGATCAGTGAAAAGCTTGCCCAAAGAGACCAGGTATTTTCCCTAAGAGAATGGGACACGGGATGTGTGCAAGGAGCTGAGCACCACATCCGACTGCATGATGAAAGGCCTTTTCGGGAGAGATCTCGGCGCCTGGCCCCTGCTGACATAGATGATGAGACGGCATCTGCAAGAGATGCTTGCTGCTGGTGTGATACAAGAATCCAGGAGCCCTTATGCTTCCCCCATTGTCGAAGTGAGGAAAAAGAATGGGGCATTCGGATGTGTGTGGATTACCATACCTTAAACCGCGGACCATCCTGACCAATATTCCATGCCATGCATACAGGACGCCTTGGACTGTCTAAATGGCAGTAAGTGGTTCTCTGTGTTAGATCTCCACAGTGGGTACTATCAGATCCCGATGGCTCTGGAGGATCGAGAAAGACTGTGTTCATTTGCCCTCAGGCTTCTATGAGTTTATCTGGATGCATCAAGGATTTCAGGTGCCCCAGCTACTTTTCAGCACCTGATTGAACGTAAGGTTGTTGGGAAATGAATTTGCTCAAATGTTTGGTTTATTTAGATGATGTTGTAGTGTTTGGCAGCTCTTTGGAAGAACATGAAAGTCGATTGTTCAAGGTCCTGGATCGGCTGGAAGATTTTGGTCTTAAATTATCTATAGACAAGTGCCAATTCTTTCAAACCTCTGTAAAATATGTGGGCCACATAGTATCCACTGAAGGCATAGAGACTGACCCCAGAAAAGTAAAAGCTTTAACCACTTGGCTCCAACCCAGAAATTTGAAGGAGCTACAGCGGTTCCTGGGGTTCTGTGGGTATTACCGACAATTTATTAAAGACTACTCTCAGGTGATCTGCCCCCTGCTTAATCTCATGTAAGGGTACCCCCCGACCCATAAAAAATATAAGAAGACTGTACAATCTGGGACTGAAAAAAATTATTTCCGCCAAAATTATGTGTTTGGTACCCACTGGACTGCCGATTGTGTGGAAGCTTTCTATGACATTATATATCAACTTACTTATGCCCCAGTGCTGGCCTATGTTGACCCTGCTAAACCCTATGTGCTTCATACTGATGCCAGTCTGCAAGAATTGGGGGCTGTACTGTACCAAGAGCACTTGAATGGTCTGAGACCTGTAGCTTTTGCCAGCCATAGCTTGACCCCTTCTGAAAAGAACTACCCAGTGCACAAACTAGAGTTCCTAGCTTTAAAGTGGGCTATTGTTGATCAATTCCATAACTATTTGTATGGGGTAAGATACTGGTGAAAACTGATAATAATCCTTTGACATACGTTCAGACCTCAGCCAAGCTGGATGCCACTGGTCATAGGTGGCTCTCTGCATTATCCACCTACAACTACACTGTTGAGTACAGAGCAGGCCTAAACCATATAGATGCTGATGCTCTCTTCCAGAGACCTGCGTTCCGAGCCAATTGGATCAGGTTGTCCGAACCCAACATTAGAGCCCTTTGCCAGAAATTGACAAGGAAGAACAGGCATCTCCTGATACTGTGGACTGCATGGTGGATTGTTTGGGTCCATCTGAGAACTGTGAACACTGCTGCTTACTGCCATTTTTCTGCATTAGATACTAGTACGCTGCCTCAGTTCAATAATTATAGTCTCCAGCTGGCACAGTCTCGAGATCCTATGATACAACCTGCTTTAGAGGTGCTGCAAGTAGGGAGAGATGTGTCCCAACTGTGGTCTGTTGACTTGAGAACCTCCCTGTTAAACAAAGGAGGCCCAGAGTTGAAGCTGAACAATAAACTATTATACCAGGAGACTGTAGACAAAGAGATGTGAGTAGACAAACAACAACTGGTGCTGCCACTGCTTTTAGAGAACTGGTGTTGAGGTCCCTGCATGACCACATGGGGCATCTTGGCATAGACCGAACTTGACCTAGTGCGGACCCAATTTTACTGGCCAAAATGAGTGCTGACATAGAGCAGTATGTTAAGACCTGCTGCTGCTGTTTACAAAGAAAGGCCCTGCCTCAGAGAGCTGCTCCCCTGGTCAATATCACTACCAGAATCCCTATGGAACTGGTCTGCATTGATTTCCTGAGTTTAGAACCTGATCTGAAGAATATCAGCAACATATTGGTAGTCATTGATCATTTCACCCGATATGTCCAGGCTTTCCCCACCAGGGATCAGAAGGCAACCACGGTGGCTAAAGTCCTTGTTGAAAATTTCTTTGTTCACTGGGGCCCCCCCAGTGAATCCATTCCAATCAGGGAAGAGATTTGGAAAGCCATCTGATTAAAGAGATGCTATCCTTGTGGGGGGTGCGGAAATCAAGAACCACCCCGTACCACCCCCAGGGTGATCCCCAACCTGAAAGATTCAATTGCACCTTGCTCGATATGTTGGGCACCTTGCACCCTAAAGACAAATCTAGATGGAGCCAGCAGATCAGTGCCTCAGTCCATGCCTACAATTGTACCAAGAGTGATGCCACTGGGTTTCCCCCATATCGGCTAATGTTTGGAAGAGAAACCAGGTTGCCAGTGTATGTTTGTTTTGGGGTTTCTCCCGATGGGGTTCAAGCAGCTAATCATCTACACTATGTGCAGAAGCTGAAGGCCCAACTCATTTATGCCTACCAACTAGCCCAGACCATGTCTGCTAAGTGGAATTTGGCCAATAAGAAAGATATGATAAGAAAGTGAAAGTAGTGGAATTGAAAGAAGGAGATAGAGTGCTATTGAGGAACCTGGGATTACACGGTAAACATAAGATTGCTGACAGATGGCATCACCTCCCTCATATCGTCATAGGAAAATTGAAAGATCTGCCTGTGTATAAAGTGCAGCCTGAAAACAACTCAAAAGATGTAAAAACTTTACACCAAAATCACCTGCTGCCAATTGGACAAATTTTGATAGAGGCTGAACCTTCCAATGCCCCCCCCCGGGCCTATAACTAGAGCTGCTGCCAAAAAGAAATCCAGAGGGGTCAACTCCTCAGAACTTAAACTCCAGGGGCTTTCCCCTTTCCCCTCTGATGAAGTTGATCCTCCGTCTGTGTCTGAAGACAGTGAACATGATGTTGAGTATTACCCCTCTTATGAACTGAGTCAACTCTTTAGGGGCAATCCCCTAGCTAACTCTGGGGACAAAGTTGGGTTTCATGGACTATCTGAGCCCCCAGCTTTGTCCCTGGAGTCTATGCTTCCAGAGGGCGAAGTGGGTAGCACCAAGGGCGAAGAAGTGGGATCTTTGAGCCTGGCTGAATTATCTGGTCTGGCTGAGCTGTCTGACTTTTCAGAAGAGGGAAGTGATGTGGGGGAACCCGTTAGGGATCTGCCTGAGCAAGAAGAATACTTTGAGTGCCCTAATAACATCCCAGTAGTTCCAGAAATTCCCTTGACTGAACCAAGTAGTGGGTCCTGCTATAGAGGGTCATGTCCCGAAAGTACTATGGGCACTGGGTCCCTTCTCCTATGGAGGTTCCCCTACTAATCTAAGTGAGGCTGAAATGGAGCCAGGGCCTGAAGCAGATTTTAATAAGATCCTGCCCTAAGGGAAGCAGGTAAGGCAGTAAGGCAGGCAAAGTCCCAAACTGAGGAAACACTAGCACGAACAGTAAAAGAAGGTGACAAGACTTTCTATAGATTCATTAGTGAAAGGAGAAAGTCCAGAGGGGGTATTGCTAAGCTTAATGGAGAAAAGGGAGCATGTGAGGAGGAGGACCCTGTAAAGGCATCTATCCTAAATAGATACTTTTGCTCAGTATTTACTGAAGAGAAGGTGGGGCAGGGCCCACAGCTCAGCATCATGGACACAGGGGGAGGAGGTGAGCACTACTCCCTTCACAAAAGAAGGGTCCTACAAGAGCTTGCTAAGCTCAGGGTGGATAAGGCAATGGGGCCTGATGGCATACATCCCAGGGTACTTAAGGAGCTAAAGGAGGAACTAGCAGAGCCATTAGCAGAATTGTTTAGTGAGTCTCTGAGCACAGGAGAGGTCCCAGAAGACTGGAGAGGGCTCATGTGATCCCTACTCCACAAGAGTGGTAGCAGGGAGGGGAGGCGGGAACTACAGACCGTCAGTCTTACCTCAGTAGTGGGCAAGATTATGGAGGCACCTTAAGGAAAGGATAGTGCAACACCTGGAATCCATAGGCACAGGATCCAAGACAGCATGGGTTTACAAAAGGAAGGTCCTGTCAAACTAATCTCATAGATTTCTTTGACTGGGTAACCAGAGTGGTGGGACCAAGGGGAGCAGTTGATGTCGCCTACCTTGACTTCAGCAAAGCTTTTGACACTGTTCCACATAGAAGATTGATAAATAAGCTAGGTAGGCTCGTGGTGTCAGAGTTGGTCAACTGGGTGGCAAACTGGTTGACTGGCAGAAACAGAGAGTGGTGGTAAATGGTATACAGTCAGAAGAGATGCAAGTCACAAGTGGGTACCTCAGGGATCAGTCCTGGGGCCAGTCCTATTCAACATCTTCATTAGTGACCTGCAGATGGACTAGAGGGTAAGGCTTGTCTGTTTGCAGATGACACCAAGATCTGCAACAGAGTAGATGATCCAGATGGGGTGGGCAGAATGAGAAGAGATCTGGATAAACTAGCAGAATGGTCGAAGAGTGGCAACTGGGATTTAATGCAAAGAAGTGCAAAATCATGCACATAGGGAAGAGAAACCCTGAAGCCACTTATAGGCTGGGAGGGAGTTGCTAGCAGTCACAAAGGAAGAAAGAGACTTGGGCATCATCATCACTGATGACCTAAAATCATCAAGCAGACCTCTAAAGCAGTAGGTAAGGCTAGGGGGTGTTAGGGTGTATTAGTAGGGGTATCACAAGTCGTAAGAGAGAGGTAATAATCCTCTGTACAAGACATTGGTTAGGCCCCATCTGGAGTACTGCAGTATTGGAGGCCACACCTTCACAAGGACATTAACCAAATTGAGGCAGTCCAGAGAAGGGCAACAAAATGGTGCAGGGACTGCATCAGAAGACATATGAGGACAGATTAACGGAGCTCAACATGTATACCCTTGAGCAAAGGAGGGAGAGAGGTGATATGATCGAGACATTTAAACACCTTAAGGGCATAAACAAGGTGAAAGAGTCTAACATGTTTAAATATAAGAAAATAGCAGGACAAGAGGACACAGCATGAGATTAGAGGAGGCGATTAAGGGGGAATATGAGGAAATTTTTTCACAGAAAGGGTGGTGGATGCATGGAATGGCTTACCACAAGAAGTGGTGGCTATGAATACAGTGCAGGGCTTCAAACAGGCATGGGATAGGCATAAGGAGCAATACAAATGACTATGAATAGATAGGTCACTGACAGAGCAAGGCTGATGGCACATTTATGAGGTAGAAAAGAAATGGGCAGACTGGATGGGCCTTATGGTCCTTATCTCGTCATAACTTCTATGTTTCTATGTTTCTATCCCTAGATGCACTGGATGAGAAGTGACGGCCTGTAGTAAGGTTAAGTTATGATTCTCTGGGTCAGCCTGTGGACCTGCCATTAAATATAGTCCATAAAGTAGTGTATGCATCTCTGAGTTCCTTGCCCAAGTTAGTCTTGAGGAGCGATGCCCAACTGTTAGTGTTGTCCTCTGAGTATGGGCCTACTGCTCCGTTAGCCCTCAGATAGCTAATGGGAGGGTACCTTACACAGGTGCCCGGGCAAGAGGTAATGACCTGAGTTATAAAAAGAGAACAAGGTTGGGTGTGTGGTAATATTGTATAAACCATTGAGAATCTGTGTATTACAGTATTTAATGTATGTAACCCAAGGTCTGATGATCTGTCAATGTGAACTGTTTGCCTTAAAGTAATTTAAGGGTAACCACTTGACGCGGACTCCAAGTTCTTTCCAGGCCAGGAAGGGTGTAATCTCCCTATAAATGGGGGTTCCTAGGGGTCTTCCCGGGGCTTGCCTGAATGCTCCATGCCCAATTGGTGTTCGACGTAAGACCACTAAATGCGGGCGTTATGAGTGCTTTTAAATGCCTCCAGTACTGTCTTGTTAAGAGTTGCCTGCTTGCAGGCTTTAATAGTTTGAATGGGGGGACTGGGGATTCTCTGCTCAAATCCTGCCCTGGGCTGCTGTCTGATCACTCCGTTTCTGCAGTCGCTAAGACTGCAGAGGGAGCCCATCTGAAAGATGTAGTTGTGTCCCCGAAATCATGTAGAGCATTGGTAAGATTGCAGTTTGTCTCACTTGTTTTTATTGCAGCTGGGATTTTGTGCTGTGCCCCTCCATCTTGGACCAGGACTGTTCTGAAGGGTCCAATAGAAGCTCGGGGCCTTTAAAATGGCATATTGGTGACCAACCAGAATCAGGACTCAGATGGGAGCCGCCTGACCAATGGCGGATACGGCTAGTAATTCTGGGAAGTGGAGTTCTGGACCATGGAATCTTTTTTGCACCAGTGGAGACAGTATTGAGCGACTGGCATCTGCAGCCCTCCAATAGGATCGGGTGGTGCCCGAATGAGGATTCCCTGCCTGGACTACCGAGGGAGAGAGATGTTGTGGCTGTGAGCGAGGAAGGAGCTCGGGGCTCCTGTGCCATTGAGCATTCACGCGGGAAGCGTGTGTAAGGCAAGTGTCGGTGCGTTTGAATCACCAGTAGACTCAGACTAAATCCGCTAGGTAGCGGTCAGAGGAGGCTGTGCAGGAGCGCAGCTACTTACCAGGCTTACCCTGTAGAAGACTGGAGAATCTGCTTGAATCACGCTCGGTCTGTCAGGAACAGTGAAGCTAGGCCACTTTGGCCCGGTGTATGCCTGCAGGTGATCAAGAAGGACAGGAGCTGCCTGGTATGGTACCCTCTGCCTTGCATATAAATTTGTGGAGAAGTGTTTGAAGTCCAGGCTTGGTCCCTCGAGTGGTGCAAGAGTGCTCTGTCGACTGGAGTTGTGAGTACTAAATCAGGATAGCTCCTGTCAAATGGTCCTAGTGAGGGCAGGACTTTCTGGGTTCTGTACCGGTGACACTAACTGAGCCAGCTGGCTCTGCTTAAATCTTCATAGGAATCACATGCTCATTTTGTGTCAGGGCCCCAAGCAGCTGCATCGAGGAACTAGCCTTTAGGGCTTGGGTACCCAGAGACAGTGACTTATAAGTTAGGCCTCTGCACAGAGCCCTAGATAGATACTCATATATTATAGTTGTAAGCTAATTAACCTGATCACCCCCAGTCTTTGTTATTTCCCCCTAAATAAATCAGATTGATCATTTTGCAAAGATACACTGGCTAGTTTGTGTGTTAATGGTGAATTACTGTACAGTGATTATTGTATAACAGCAACTTACTTTTCAGGGGTCCCCGAGCAAGCTGATTGGTTCAAGCCGGGGGTAAGTGTACATGGTAAGGACACTGTGATTGATTTGTGGGCTGCTAGTGAAGAAAGGGGTTGCAGCAACCCAGAGGGCTGTGACCAAGTCATACTCGACTGTCTTAACCCCGACCTCTGGGTGGAGGCACCTGCCAACAGATCTAGGCCCCTCACCCTGTTACAGTCAGAGCAGGCAGAAGTAGTAGCCCTTGGGATAGCGCCCATTAGGGGTTACATATCTATTTAGGATAGATGCTTTTACATGGTCCTCCTCCTCCTCACATGCCCCCTTATCCCCTTTGATCTTAGCAATACTCCTCTGGACTTTCTCCTTTCACTAATGTATCTATAGAAAGCCTTGTCACCTTCTTTTTACTGTTTGTGTTAGTGTTTCCTCGGTTTGGGCCTTTGCCTGCCTTACTGCCTTCCCTGCTTCCCTTAGGGAAGTTTGGTATGCCTCCCTATCTTCATCCTGCTGCATTCCTTATGTTGCCTGAAGGCCAGCCTTTGGCTCTGACCTTTTCTGCTACTGTGTTTGAGAACCAAAGTGGTTTCCTTCTTCTTTTGCACTTCCTTATCTCACTAACACAATGGGATGTTGCTTCAAGTATTGCATCTTTGTTGCTTGCCCACTTTGTCTGTATCCCCTCACCTGTATTTCTTTTTGCCAGGGCTACCTTAACTCTGTTGGCCATCTTATCAAAGTCAGCTCCTCTGAAGTCCCCAATTTTTGCCTTGGAATGGGAATATTTTGTTCTAGTGGCCAAATTGAACCATACCATGCCTGCAGGTCTGGGATCTTGTTTCCCAGACTGCAAACATCTGTGTACATGATTTTCCATTGGTCAGATTTCAGTGCGTTAGTTGTTGGGCGAGGTCTGCCGTTTCCCCTGTGCATCGTATGGGGAGCCAGACCTTTTTCTTTACCTGGTGATGCAATGAACTACAAACATGCTGAACTCCTGTTTGACCACTAGCTGAGGGGAAGGGGTGTTCTTCCCATTCAATGAATTGGGTGCTGTACCCCTCTCCCCATATGCCAGTTTAAATATTCTGTAAAGACATCAAACTTCTGCCCCAATGCATTGACTCCCTTCTTAGTCAGATGCAGTCCATCAAATTTAAAGAACTTTCGCTCCCAAAACTGTTGCCAGTTCCCTACAAATTTGTGTCCTTTTTCCTGGCACCAGCCCTTCAGCCACATGTTTAGCTCCCCATCTCCCCTTCTCTGACCTTCTGTCCATCTGTTCTCCTCTCTCAGACTGGCAGGATCTCAGAGAAGAAGATGCCGGACGAAATGGATAATAGTTTGTCACCCAGCATGGTCAGGTGTTCCTTGGTCTCACAACTGACCAGCTGGTGATCGTTAGTCCCTATGTGTACCAGGACATCAGTGTTTTCTCCTGCTTCCTGAACAATTTTAGCAATGCGGTCAGTGTCTCTCCATGCTGATGTACCTGGGAAACATCTGATCATTGCCTCTGGCTGAAGATACTTATCAACTCCCAGAATCATGGAGTCTCCTATGATCAGAAGTTTTTTGGATTTCCTTTTTGCTTTTTTTGTTTTGGTTCCTATTTTGGGTGAGTTTTGTTGTGCTAGCTCCTGTGCTGCAGTGTCCTGCTCTGCAATGTCCTCTGCCCCTTTGTTTGATTTCGGAGATAGAGGCAGATACCTGTTTGTCGTTTTTATATGGTTTGTGGAGGTGATATGTTGGAGAGCACCGAGTGATGAGGCACCCAATTTGCCCCTCCTAACCACCTGCCAACCTCCCAGACCAACTACCCTCTGTGGTTGAGGTGCTTCTGCTGGATGCTGGGGAAATGGCAGGCGGTTCTTATAATATATTTCCTCTCGAATGTTCAATTTGAGGCACGCAATCTCTGCCCATGCTTCCTGGAGCTGAGCCCTTAGATCTCCAATGGCTCAGCATGTAGAACAGTGTCCCAAATTTTGTAAAACTGCCCTTCTGAAAAGTGTTCCACAGTACCTGCAGTTAATGATATCCATTATAGGTAAGTTTCTTGGTTTATAACCTGGTCAGAGTAATTAGAAGGAAGAAAATGAAAGCAAAAGTTTGATTTTGTGTTTTGTTTGTTTGTTTTTGTATAACTTGTTATAACAAGTTAAATTACTAGTACCCCTGTAAATGAGGTCACTGTGTGGATACCCCTCTGATCTGCCCCTTCCTGCTTTGCTACTAGAAATGTCACAACTGTGCTACCCTATAAAAGGAGTGTAGTGTGGGGTGTTTGGGGATGGTGGTGGGTGGCTGGACCCTTCCCCTGCCAAAAAAGAAGAACCACAGATGAAAGAAACAAGGAGATAAGAGCAGAAACAATCAGCCAGCAGCAAATGCAGTAGCTCTGAAAGCTTATCCTAATGACAGATAAAACTGTGAAACAGGTAAAACACCATCTGTAATAATTTCACCAAAGATATACCCTGTAAGAAACACTTTGCTACAAAGAAAAATGAAGCAGTAACAGAAGATATACCTTGCAAAAGACAAACTGAATCAGAAGATTACAGCAGTAATCTGTAAGTACACACCTGTAGGCACATCCCATAATAATGCAGCAGACGGTATACCCAGCAACAACAATTTGAATCAGAGAAAAATAAAGCAATAAAATGTTAGCAACAAACAGTAAGAATCCCTGTGAGTAAAAAATAAAAATAACGACACACAGTAAACCTGCCTAGCTAAAAGAATTCTTGTTCCGTATTGTTGCTCTGGTAAGGGTCTTTGCTCTGTCCTTTCAAGCAACCTAGAAGAAAAAGAACTCAGGTGAAGCTAGGTGCCTGGCCAGCAGACCTAGTCTTCCACATGGCAACTTGGGTTCAATGCCATGAAGTAGAAAGTCATGCACTTGGGAGTCAGGAATCCCATAGTTACTGGTTGGGGGAGTGCAGTTATCAAAGTCAAAGGAGGAGATGGATTCTATACACTCCAGAAATATACACACCTAAAGGGGTGAGCTGTAGGGTTGACAATCCCTAGAAAGAGTCCATCCCTGATTTGCTTTAGGGGTGGGGTTGGATTTTTAGGGATGGAAACCCTAAAGCCATATTTCCCTATTTTTGTTGCTTTACTTTGAACCCTAAATGTTGCATTAACACACTTTTTGTTGCAAAGAATTTCCATAATTTTTGAGAGAGTACAATCATATCCTAATTTGCATATGTGAGTGCAGGGCCCTCTGGGTCCTGTGTTCCCATGCATGCATTCTTTTTAGATAGTGTAATTGTATTTTTTTTTATCTGACAGAGCACAGAGCCCTCCGGGCCTTGTGTTCCCATCCCGCCATAGATGCATATATGTATGTTAATGTGTGGCCCTTCACTTCCATTTGCAGGACAACACCAACCAAATTGTCAACATATCCTTCTTATTACCCCACCTCATGAATCTGGTACTAAAAATTGACAAATCCTCGCTGACCTGTCATTCTGTGCCACTGCAGCATCATTCTGCACTACAGGCACAAAAAGACAATTTAGCCATGATTTGAAAATTGTCAGTTGTCACATTCATGAGTGGTTAGATAAAATTACCATGTTGAAAATTTGGGGTGAAAATATTTAAAATTATTAAAATTGCGAGAGAGCTTAGCAAAATGTCAATGGATGTGCACAGTTTTGCCATTTTAACATATTTTGACCCACATTTCAGCATACCCTCTCAGGACCCCATCTCATGAACAAGTACAGTGAAAGTTTGAAATCTGGCCCAAAAGGTGATTTCACCAACTGACCACAAAATCACCTTTCAGGCAGGATTTGCAAAATGCCACCAACATTGCTCATGAGCAGGGTCTCAAAAAGGATATGTTGAAAATGTTGTATCAAAATCTTTAAAAATGACAAAGTTATGCACCAGAGTTGAAACCCCCATTGAAACATATTGAGCCACCTTGCTTACCTTGCTTTCTCATATTGCAGTCTGTGGTCCCAGTAGTAAGATGTGTTTTCAATCAGAGGGTGAATCTTCAGCCTGAGACTAGTTCCGGTGAGTGAGGGTTTGTGGGGGGGTGTGGGTGTGTATGTGTGTGTGTGTATGTGTGTGTGGTGGTGTGGGGTGGTGGTTGCTCAGTGAAAGGTCGGGGTGTCAGATAGGTGAGGGAAAGTTTCCTTTTTTTACAGAGAAAGACAATGAGGGAATGTTTTCTTTATTAGTGATTATTATATATGGAGATGTCAATTGGAGGGGTGAGGGAGTGCCACTGGAAACCGGGAAAAAAACTAAAAAACTATAGGGACAATGATTTGATGATGGGGGTTGCCACTGGACACCAGAGAAACAAACACCATTACAGGGACATGATTGGAGGTGGGGCTGCCACTTAACACCAGGGATAGAAGAAATATTTACAGGGATACCATTGGAGGGTGGGGTACCACTAGACACCAGGGCAACTAAAAATTATGTGGATGATGGTTGGAAATGGTGTCACCACTAGACACCAGGAAAACTAAACAACTTTATGAGGACATGATTGGAGAGTGGGGTACCACTAGACACCAGGGATAACTAAAAACAATTACAGGGATGACGATTGGAAGGTGGGAGCACCACTAGACACCAGGAGACACTAAACAACATTACAGGGACACTATCAGAGGGTGGAGGGCACCACTAGACACCAGGAAAAAAAAAACTATGAGTATGATAATCAGAAGGTAGGGGGCACCAGTTGATACCAGGGGAAACTAAATAACTTTATGGGGATGTGATCAGAGGGTGGGGTTGCCACTAAACACCAGGGATAAAACAAAAATATTTATGGGGATGATAATTGGAAGGTGGGGGGGTGCCACTAGACACTAAGGACATATAAGTTAAACACAGAGATGACACTCCAGCTCAATGGTTTGTTGCTATTTTTGCCATCGACTTGTGGCCAGATGGCTTGGAATTTTGGTCTGAATTTTCAGGCAAGAAGGCATAGGCTCACAGATGTTTCCTTTGCTGGTCTGGCAAAAAATAGTAATCCATTCTGAAGTTACTGTACAGTATGTAGTTTTAAACTTTTGGGTTCTTAGCATGCTCAGAGAATATGAAAAACCCAGAAGCGAGTCACTAGAAGGAATTTAAAAATCAAAACCCCAGTTTAAAAGTAAACAACTTTAGAATGGAATAATATTTTTTTTGCCAAACTAGCAAAACAAACATCTGTGGGTAAAGCCCTTTCTACCCAATGTCAGACCAAAATTCCAGACATCTAGCTGCAAGGCAATGTCAAAAAACAGCAACACAACACTGTTAACTGTGGACATTTTTCATATCACAGAATACAAAAAGCCCTCAGCGAGTTACAAAAAAGGATTTAAAAAAACAACAACCTTGGGGTCCTTTTTTTCAACAGTTAACTGAAGAATCAACCTAATGTAGTCCCAATGACCAACATACATCAGTTGATCTCCCCCTACCATGACATTTTCTGTCTGTTTTAATTTTCTTTTCTCAACGAAAACAAAAATCAAGACGGTGGCATATGAAAAAACCTCATGAAAATGATTCCCCATATGAAAACTTCATATAGCTATTTTTTTAGCTTACTGAGCATGCTCAGAACCCAACATTTTTAAAACGTAATACCATTGTAATGAATTAATATTTTTTCACCAAACCAGCACAGGAAATCCTTCTGAGGTAAGCCCTTTCTACCATACAGTGATTTTTTGTTTTCTTTTATTTTTTTACTATCGGCAGCTCGAAATCCCTACATCCAGCTGGAGTGAAGTTTTCATGTCAAGAGATCTACCCCATGAGACCACACATGCAAACTTTTGTCCAAATCCGTCGAACAGTTGTAAAGTTATTAAGTGCAAAATTTGGGAATTAATATAGACAATCCTGCTTAACCCTCAATATAGTAATTTATTTATAATTTTTGGCCAGAAATGGCACACTAAGCTATGAAAGCTTGTTTTCAGGTGTGTACTTGCAGATATGCTTTACTGACATAATGTCAGAGGGTTTGAAGGGTGGGTCTTTACCTCTTCCCTACATATGACAACTCAGGCGGTCTTCTGCAAGGTAAAGACCCCATTAATGTGGCTCATATAGGCCAATATCTCAGCTTAATACAAATACTACAGTAATTGAAAAGATGGCTGCATAGCCAGAAGGGTTGTACCGGCCTTATTAATTCTGACCAGGCTGAATGTGTTAAGGGGTGCTGGTCAAGGCACAGTATTAGGAGGACAATCAATATTAGGTGGATGTGGTCTGGCCCCTAGTGTTAGATACTGAGAAAGCTTTTGACTGGGTCAAGTGGTTCATCATGTTTGATACCTTGGTGGTATGTAAGGTTGACCAACCACTGACACATACAGTGAAACAAGACACCATTAAGGGATACCATAGGATCATGTTTTTCAGTAAATAAATCTGGCAAACATGGTATGAAATGTGGTAATTTGATACCAAAAATATGGGCAAAATAGCAGACAAGTCTCAAGCAAACAAAAAATCAAGTCCTAGTGGTGGGACAAATGACAGACACTAAATCCCTTAACAGATGAGCAGACAGCAGTCACCTCACTTGAAGACAGTAGGTCAAAAGGTTATGTGGTGTTTTAGTGTTGGTCTGCCACAGAGGACCCTTATCTTCATTGTAGTCTGCCTTGCCCATCTGTTTCTTCTGCTATAGTTGCCTTCTGGTACCAAATGAACTGAGTAACACGCATAAAATAATAAACAGTTAGTTTTATTCAGACACATAAACAGGAGCAACTGTTCAGCATGAGGTACAACTCAGAACTGACTGAGGAACAGAAAACCAGAGTTTCCAACCCCCTGTAGGAAATCATTAGCATGACAGATTCATACATTCATACCATAGTCTCAAGTTGCACATAACTGTTCTATTTAAAGGGGTGGCAGCTATTCTTAAGCCCCATACTTAATTGTACTCTATATCACCCTGGGGATTGAAAATGTGAGAACCACTCCAACAAAAGCAAGAACATGGCATTTAAACAACAGTAAAAATTATCAAACTTTTTAAACATGAGATCAACATTGATTGACACCTTTGATTATGTTTTTAAGAAAGGACATTTTGTTTGATTCAAAAACACAATACTCCACTGCGGGGAGGGGGGGAAATAATCGGGGCTACACTAGTGACCAGTCAGTGTTGTGACAGGGAAGAGGAAACACAATAGCAACTTAAAGCTTGGTCATGCAACAAGTGCTAATGTGCAGGGGAAGGGAAAAGGGAAGGGAAGAGAAGGAAGGGGAGCAGTGGGAGGCATTCAAATGCAATTTAAATAGATGTCAATATTGCAAACCACAGCATTGCTAAGAAATCAAGGAGAAAACAAGTTATTGCAAAATAGTAATTTCAAAACATTGAATGCAACAGTTAAATGACTATACTGATGCAAAAAAATTATGACCACACAGAGTTCAGGAAATGACCACTGAGTTCAATTATTAAAGTTCACACTTTTCGGTGACTTTTGCAGTCAGTGGGAATGGACTCACTTGTGGATTGGGACCAGTTCCTGACAGGATGGGATCAGGTCATGGAAGGGGACCCAAGAGTTCTGTGAGCTGTCATAACCACACCAGTTGGCATGGTAAGTCCAGGATCAGTTGACATACTTTTGCATGATACCTTCCCAATCTGGTATACGAGAGTCCTGAGAAGAAGCAGCAGCAAAGATTGAGAAGTTCCAGGAAGTTCATCAGGCTGAGCTGGCAAAACAGGATCCAGCTGAAGCATGTCAGGACCATGGGGTTGTGGAGAAACTGGTCTCAAATTGTCTGCAGGAATTTCAGCTTCAGAAAGTATAGCAGGTTCAAGTGCAGCTTCATTGGTTGGAGGACTGGGACCATCAGGAGGGTATCATCCATGTACCCATGTTTCACTCAGTTGATGTGGATTTTATTGTATACCAGCTTTCCATCGGACTGGTGGCTCAAGCAAACATGAATAAGAGGAAGCTTTTCCACAATGTAGCAGGGACTAGTCCAGGGGCAAAGCAGTTTTGTGGTGGTGCCCAGAACTAGAAAAGGTCAGTACAAGTACACAATGTCCCTAACAGCAAATGAAGGTTCATGCAACTTGGCTGCTGATGTTTTCTGTATTGTGGATTTTCTCTGGCCCAGTGTGTCAATTGCAACACGTCTGGCAAGTTCAAGCTGTTTCAACATTGGAATGATGAAGGATGAAGCTGACTTTGGACCTCTAGCAGCTAGAGATCCTTGTCCAGAGGTGTTCTTGGGTGATGTTCATGGACTAGAAAAAATGGTGTGTACTCTGTACTGTCGACACATGGACTGGTGTTGTAAGCAAATTGAATGAAGGGAACAAAATGATCCCAATTGTCGTGAGTGTCATCCAGGTACTTGGAGAGTGTGTTAAGAATGGTAGACATGATTCTCTCACTTTGTTCATTGCATTGTGGTTGATAACTGGTTGTGTGAGTCTTTTTGATGTTGAGAAGTGTGCATATTTGTCACACAATAGTTGAAAGATAGTTAGCACCTCTATCTGAATGCAGGTATGCTGGGGTACTGTGATGACAAATGATTGTGTTGAGGAAGGCACTTGCCACTGTGGCAGCTTTGATGTCTTTAAGGGGAGCTAATTCCAAATACTTTGTAAGGTAGTCCACAAAAACAAGAATGTACTTGTTGCCAGAGTCAGAGCATGTAGGCAAGGGGCCAAGAATGTCCATGCTGACTCTTTGGAATGGTTCAGTGGTTACAGGCATTGGAATGATGTGTGCTTTTGTCAGTTTGATAGGAGACTTTCTTTGGGAGCAGGGCTGCCAGGATTTGACAAATCAGACAATGTTCTTGTTCATGTGAGGTCAGAAGAAGTGAAGCCTTGTCTTTTCAAGAGTTCTGTGGATTCCCATATTACCTGCAGAAAGTGGAGCGGTATGAGTGGAGAGAAGAACTTCATTGATTACAGAGGCTGGCACAACTAGCGGTACATGAGTTCTACCCGTGCGATGACCCTTGCCCTCCTTGGCTCAAATGTGAAAAGCACGCCGTCATTGAGGAAGTATTGTGACGCAAAGAATAGTACATTCTGGCAGTGTTTCTTCAGTTGTTAATGTTCCATTCTCTAAGTATATGATTATATCTGTGAATTAAGGATCACTTCTTTGTTGCATTTTAATTGTCGCCCGAGAGATATCAGTAGTAGAGGAGGCAAGAAGCTCTTCATCTGCTTGCAGTAAGTGAGGATTGGTGCTATTCTCTGAGGAAGCAGTTGGCAGCAGCAAAGCAACTTGAGGTCCTGTAGGAGTGTCCACAGGGAGCTCATCTGTGGTGTGAAAAGAAGAGCTAGTAGACAGGATTCTTTGTCTGTTGAGGATGATGCAGTGGGATACCATCTCTGACTTACAGCATCAGCATTAGAATGAATTTGACCTGGTCGGTATTGAATTTCAGAGTTGTAACATTGCAATATGGCAATCCATCAGATGAACTCACCTACTGGATCCTTCATTTTGAAGAACCATCTGAGGGCAGAGTGATCCACAATAGCTGTGAAGGAGGAGTAGTGCATGTAACAGTCAAATTTCTTTACAGCAAATGCCATGGCTAGACATTTCTTTTCTGTGATGCCATAGTTTTGTTCAGCTACAAATAGAGAATGCCCGGCATAGGAAACAACTCATTCTGTTCCATTTTGGATTTGACACAGCACAGTGCCCACTGCAAATGAGTTAGCATCGGGGTAGAGTTTGAAGGGTTGGTCGAACCTTATGTAGGCCAATACTGGTGAAGAGATTGTTCTTTCAAGGTTTCAAATGCCTCTTTACATTCAGAAGTCCAAATATAGTCACATCCCTTTTTAGTGAGGGTGTACAGTGGAACTGCATCTTGGCATAGTTGCAAATTCATTTTCTGTAGAAGCCAGACAAGCCCAGGAAAGCTCTAAGGTTTTTGAGGTTGGAAGGTTCTGGGTAGTCTTTTACTGCTGAGAGCTTATCTGGATATGGAGAGATGCCTTGAGAACTAACCACTTGTCCCAGGTAATGAATTTGATGCTGAGCAAAACAACACTTCTCTGGGCAAAGCTTGAGATTGGCTTGTCTGAGACATTCAAACACCTCTTTGAGATGGTGGAGGTGCTCTGAGAAAGTTCTACTGAAGATGATAACATCATCCAGGTAGACTAGGCAAGATTTCAAGATAGTCCATGTCATAGGCTTCCATAATACATTGAAATGTGGCTGGACTGTTCCAAAGTTCCATAGGCAGATGTTTAAGTTGAAAAGTCCCAAGTGGCAGCTCCAGGCTGTGCATGGGTATGAAGCTGGATTAATAGTAACTTGATAGAATCCACTCTGAAGGTCTAGAGTGGTGAAGTAAGTTGGACTGACTACACCAGTGTTCTCTAAGGCATCTTCAGTTGTAGGTAAAAGATGAGCATCCTGCAACATATAGGAATTGAGCTTTCTGTAATCCACCATGAATTGATACCCTTTGTCTTTCTTCACCAGCAACCAAGGTGCACCCCAGGGACTTGTAGATTCTTCAGTAATGTTCTGGTCAAGCATGCCCTTGATGATGTCCTTCTGGACCTGATTCTGTTTGTGTCCCACTTTGTAGGCTCACTGATGCACTGGCTGCTGGTTGGGCTGCACTTTGATGGTGTGTTGTAGGATATCACAGCATCTGAGTTTGTTATCTGGACCAACAAAGACATCCAGGTATTTCTCCAGGAATGCCAAAAGTTGCTGTTTCTCTGTTGGACATGCTGGAAGTTTTGAAGAGGGTAGTATCTGACTGAGGGTAGCTCTGTGGAGGCTGAAGTGGTCACAATTGTACTTACAGAACGAGAGTTGATGAAGCCAGGTTGAGGCTCTTGAAGGAGGTGAAGCTGGTCCCCTGAAGACAAGCAGACAAACTTTCCAATGTTGGCACCCTTTGAGATGACCACTGGCTCATCTGTGAAGTTGCAGCATGCTTGGAAGACTGCGCCACCATGCACCACTGATAAAATGTTTCCTGGAAGGAGACCTGACAAAAGCAGCATGGGGGATCCCATGGTGATGCAACAACACCTTGTGGAAGTGGTTTATCTCGAATCATGGCAATCAAAAACATCTCTGATTTAGGAGGCACAGTAACTGAGTCTGTAGCTGCAAGTTGCCTCTGGGGATCTAGTGACAGTTTGAGGCAAATTCTAGGATGGCTCTGTGAACTTTAAGGGAGTCCAAGCCAAGAATCACTACTGGTTGAAGATCAGGCACTAGATAAAACTTAACAGTAGCTTGCTGTGAGCCAAAGTGGAGCTTGAGATGGATCATGCTGGTGATAGGTACAGTAGCAGTACTTGCTGTGATAATGTACTTGAGATCGGCTGGAGAGACTTTAGGTACATGATGTATTGCTAAGTTGTCTAGAATACTGCTGTGGATAACTCAGATTTCTGCTCCAGAGTTGGCCAAGGCATGGGTGGACCAATCTCCAATGGTTTCAGGGACATAGTTCACTAGGAGGGTGACCTGATGACAGGGACCTTTGCCTAGAGATGAGGGTGTGCCTGAGTTTAGTAGCTAGAGGGTGCAGGTTGTTTGTGTTGTGAAAGTCAGAGGGGCGGTCAGTTGCTGTTTTTCCCTTCCCAACAAAAGCACTTAGTTTGTTGGGCAGCACTTGTTTCCCTGAGCCTGTGAGTAGTTGCTGTCATTTTGTTGATTGCGCTATGGAGGATGCCTTTGGTTGTCTTGGTTTCTGAGGTAGCCTTTTAGCTTGTGGCAGACAGCAGCAGCATGTCCCCTGAATCCACACCACTGACAGGTCACTGGTTCTCATGAAGGTAAAGGTGGCTCAGGACGCTGTTGAGGTGGCTGCAGAGTATTAACTAAAGTTGCAGGAGAAGCAAGGAGCATTGAGGTATAAGCTGTTAACAGTAGTGATGAGCTTATCAAGTCATTGCTTCTTGGTGTTGAATACAAGTTGCAAGTGCAGCCAGTTGTGAGGTTCGTGGCATCTGAGCACTGGCAGATTGGAACATTGAGAGGAACTCTTCAGCAAGCTGTGCAGCTTGGATTATGTCCGTCCAGGTGGTTGTCTTCTGCTATATGACATAGGTGTGGAATTGGGGAGGCAGTCCCTGGACAAAGGTGTGATTTGATCTTTTTCTGATTTTTGCAGACATTTATAGTGTGCTGAAATGTCCACTATAAAGGTTTCCAAGGACTCTGAAGGTTGCATGGTGCTTTCCCCCAGTTGTTGTTCCAATAGCCAGGGTGGGTGTGTTTGCAGGAAATGATCCTTGAAGGTGGTATACAGGGTGGTAGTTTCTACTTTCACCTGGTCTGTAAGTGCATTGAACCAGGAGATGGCAGTCCCTCGTAACAGTAAGCACATGGCATTGGAAATACGAGGGGTTGGTCCCTCATTGAAGGAGCTCCAGGCCTGATATTGCTTGAGGCAGTCAACAGCATCTTCATGAGGCAGTGCCAAGAAGGGTGCTGGCTGTAAACGGTATGAACCATGGACTCTGGTGTTATAGCCTTAATGTAGGCCAGATCATTCTGGATAGCTTGTATAGTTGGCACACTGGAAATGGATGACTGGATGTTATGCAGGGTAGTTCCTATTTTGAGGCCCCACACTCTTGAGGTGGGTGAAGATGGAGCCCTGGACCTTCCAGTGCTCAGAGTGGCATCTTCTTTGGACCTCATGGTCGGAGATGAGCTGTTCTTCACTGAGTGAAGATCGTAGGAATGAGAAGTTTCCATCATGGAAGATATGAGACTTTTTGGAATAGATGGAGGGCCAAGAAGAAATATTTTTGCAGACAAAAGTACAATTATTTGTAAGCTATTTCCATCAAATAACATCTTAATAAACAATTCCCACTCAGTTCTGTGTTATCTGATATTTAAATAAAACTTTTTGTAAAATCAGTTATTTGTTGTAATGTCCCTTTAATTCAATAGGTTTACCATTGATTCCTATAAAGGATGTCATTTTGTGCCGTTCACAAGATGGTCACTGGTTGTGACTTCAAGAGTTGCAGTACTGACTGTAGCAAGATGGTCACACCAGGGGAGTTAAGGTCACTGTTTTGTCATTAACTCGAGATGGAGGCTGCTTGCCATGAGGTTGCAGGGCAAGGACAATATGGCATTTGCCAGGCTGTAGGTCTTCTTCACACACACACAGAAAAATTGTGAGCTTTCATTTTGTTGGGGTGAGTGGCTGAATGCTGGAGAAATGTCTATAGTAATTTGCAGTGCTAAAATTGCTTTATGAGGATCGTTTAGTTAGTTTATTTTTTCTTGTAAGTCTCCCAGACTTGTAGTGTAAATACATATTTTTTTCTCTGCCTCCAGATTTTTTTCCCCTCACTCTGCTCCCGTTTATTTCTTTATGTTTTATCTGCTTGTACTGTGTTTATTTTGTTTATTCTCTTGCTGGGCACCTTTATTTACTTTCAGTCATTGTGTTTTGTGGCCATTTTGAGCATGGCCGAGTGGGAACTGTGGCTCCATATTGCTGCTGGAGCTAGCCTGGTTGAAAATCAGCTCCGTTATGGTCCTTTATCTGTGGAGCAGCTGTGACGGCATGGGGCAGCCAGACTATGGTGCACCTTGTGGCAGTGGGGGTACATAGGGCCACTGTGAACTGAACTGGTGGCCCTTAGAAGAAAAACTGAGTGACGTAGTTTGGAGCAACAGTGAGGGAACAGAACAGCTGCTGTGCAGATGGAGGGACAGAGCCACAAGGAGTGGAACAGGTTGCACCAAGCGGCTGTTGGCAGACAGGATTTGGTGAGCGCTGTGCAACTGTTGAGCCAGGTAAGCATGAAGCTGGTGTGGCTGGGCTGGTAAATGGAGCAGTCCTCATTGTCACTGGAGAAGCTGACTTGGTGGACCACCACGTGGGAGGGCTGGAGGCACAAGGATTTCTTGTGGCTCCATGTGGCTGGCAGTTACTATGGGTGGGAGGTATGAGCCACAGCCGTGTTTGTTTTTAAAAGTTGGAGCAGTCCCCTTTTCAGTAGCTTTCCCAGGCCACGGAATCTGGCACTGAAGTTGTGGTGGGGAGCACAGAGCACTAGATTGTTGCATAGGCAGCAAGGGGCTGATTTGACATTTTGGCACCCTTTCTGTTGACTGACTCCTGTTGATAAGCCGCACTAAGGGTTGGTTTGCTGAGCTCTGCCACCAGTTATGAGCTGAGGGTTTGCAGTTCACAGCTCTGTGGAGTTGTAGAGATTTGTAAATAAAGAACTTTGTACTGCAGCATGGAAAAGGCTAGAGCAGCAATGTCTCACATTCAAATGCGTTTATATCCCTGAGGCAGATTTGCTGGAGGGTATGTTGAATTGGATGCAGTTCGAGTGTTACATTTACATTTCAGTTTACTTTTCCTCTCTGCTACTAGGGGTGAATGTTATTCAGCATGCAAACAGTCCAGGTACACTTGGGAAATGACTCTGGGGTACCCGACACATGCAAGGGAGATGAGGGTCTGGACAGAAGAAGGGCCGCATTCTCCGCCATGTGTGGCATTTTTGTGTTGATCTGCCACAGAGGACCCTTACCTTCATTGTAGTCTGCCTTGCACATCTGGTTCTTTTTCTATAGTCACCTTCTGGTACTGAATGAACTGAGTCGAATGCATAAAATAATAAACAAAGTTAGTTTTATTCAGGCACATAAGCACAAGCAACTGTTCAGCATGAGGTACAACTCAGAACTGATTAGGAACAGGAAATCAGGGTTTCCAAGCCTCTGCAGGAAATCATTAGCATAACATATTCGTACATTCTTACCATAGGCTCAAGTTGCGTGTACCTGTTCTGTTTAAAGGCAGCAGCTATCCTTAAGCCCCATACTTAACTATACTCTACAGTTAACAGCAAAATCAATATTTGTGATAATGAGACACAAAGGTAAGAAAATGAAAAGTACAGCAGATGAAATTTAATTTCAATGTGTATTTATGTAATTTATTGAAAACTTCAGACAATACCTTTGAGTACAGGTGCTCATTTACCAAGGTTCCACATAAAATACATAGTCACAAAAACATTACAAGTACAATAGCAGTTCCAGAGGAAGTGCAGTTAATTCAGGCTCAAAGCATTTAAGACAGATCAAGTTACATACAGTTTTGAAAAACTACATAGAAATCATTGTATAAAAAGTCACAGGATATGTACATAGAAAACTGAATAAAACAGCTGAGTGGTTACAGTTGCAATGGCCTGCAAGGAAGACTGCAAAGATCTCTTAACTTGATTAATCTTGAGGAGATTTAGCAGAGTATCAGGCAGGTCGTTTAACTAGTTAGCAGCCCTGAGAGCAAATATCCCCTTCCAGCAGTGCTCTATTGGTTAGCAAACCAGTATGGAGCTTTATTATGCAGGGTAAAGGTAGCTAGTTAGTGAGTGTGTGAAGGGTACAACTATGAGTGTGGTTATCTGCACCAATGACAAAGTGGGTCCATCCTGTCACTGGTCAACTATGGGCTCCCTATATATGTGACTGCTGACCCCACCGCCCTCACCAAAGTCCAGACCTCGATCAACAAGGCTTGCAGGCTTCTGACCGGTGCCCCCAGCAGAATGCACACATGCCAGCTCCACTCCTCCTTGATCTTATTCACCTTTCATGAGCGTCTGTGCTACCACACCTGTATACTGGCAACAAAATCACCACTCAGTCACCACCTGAAATGCAACCAAAGCCACCTTTCAGGTCCCAAGAGCCAGGACCTCTCTTGCCCAAAGATCATTCCACCACAGAGCCCTGTCTTGGTACAACTCCCTCCCCACTCATATCACAAACATCCTCAAAATCAGCCCCTTCAAAATCACCCTCCAAAACCACCTCACTGACACTTGGAGCTGTAAATGCCCCTGACTGGCCCATACCTAGAGCTCCACCTGGCCCAATTATAGACATCGTCCTTCGGACTGAATTCTCCACAGCAACCACCTTTCCCCCCAGGTATCGCCCTAGAACTCCTAGAGGTACCTTATTATTTATATACTAGACTAATTGTAACTAATTGAAGGTTTTGTACACCTTGGTATTACTGGAATTGTTTTGTGTGTTCTTTTATTGTATCTCACCTGTAATTGTTTCTATAGTTGTACTCCACCACCAATTGTTATCTAACCTCCCTGCAATGAGGTGCCTTAGTAAATGAGTCTTTGACTCAGAGGTTGTAAATCCGAATTGTGAAATAAAAAAATTAAAAAAAGTGGCGCAGCTTATTACAGATCAGCTTCACTCTGTTTATTACCATGTCACAGGCAGCTGTGTAGACAGGGAGGACATAATCTATAAGTGATAGCATGGAGCTGGCTACAATAAGGCGTCTAGCATCCCTAGTGAGATTGTTCTGATTACTTTACAGGGCATGCAGTATTCTGTTAATTATGACCACTAAAGGTATCTGAAGGTCTCCACTTGTTCAAGGTTTTGTCTTTAGCCATTTTGAACAGGGCACACAATGTTTGGATTCCCATTTGTGGACAAAAATAATGGGTGTTTACTCACCTGGTAAAGGTGATTGTGTTGGTTGGCATCCATGGCACTCCAGACATTACCTCATGGGGTTACAGCCCACCTGATAGGCTAATGATGCACATGACCCAGATCAGATTTCCAGTACATCCAGGTCCCAGGAACCCCTGTTCTCCAGTTTGAATTTTCCATAGCTGAAAGGAAGAAAGCAGAACACAAGCAAGCAAGCCACAATAGAGACTATTAAAAATGAGACGTGCAACGATAAGGTACAATAATGGGCGGAGGCCAGAATTTATTGCCTATTCTGTACACACTACCTCGAACCAAGGTTCAACTTAGGTTTACTTGTAGCAGAATAAGGTTGAAGGAGTAGGGACCTCCAGCTTCTGTCCTTTTCTTCTGTTGTGGAACGCTCCGAACATACCCGAGGGAGGGCCTTGGAGTGCCATGGATGCCAACCAACACAATCACCTTTACCAGGTGAGTAAACACCCATTGTGATTGGTTGGCATCTCATGGCACTCCAGACATTACCTCATGGGAGCTAAGAAGCAGTTCAAGTCCCCGGGTGGGATTCGGATGTGTCGGAGTGTTCGAGGTGTGTGGCCGCTGCGAGGACATGGGAGGCGAAGGCCGGTCTGAAGTCCTGCAGTTGCTCCAGCCTGTAGTGCCTTGTGAAGGTGTGTAGGGAGCTCCAGGTGGCTGCCCTACAGATGTCCTCAGAGGATACCAGTGCTCGTTCCGCCCAAGGGTGGAAACGCCCTAGTGGAATGTGCTCTGAGCCCCTGTGGTGGGGTCAGGCGTCTTTCCCTATAGGCGTGGAGCACGACCCGTTTGATCCACCCTGCGATAGTGGTCTTGGATGCTGCTAGCCCTGGCGTGGGCCCTTGGAGACGATGAAAGTCTCTCCATCTTGCGGATGGGTTGTGACTTGGCCAAGTAGACCGAGAGGGCGGTCCGGCGTCTAGAGGGTCCGGGAGCTGTGTCCATCATGAGGGATGGGGGCGGTTCAGGGTGGGTAGGTTCTGGTTGTTCCTATGGAACTTCGTGAGGATCTTTGGTTGGAATGCGAATGGTCCGGTCGTACTCATGAGGGTGAAGGTGGTATAGGGTGGTGCGCAGGACAGTGCACCCAGCTCCCCGATTCTTCTGGCCGAGCAGATGGCCACGAGAAAGGCAGTCTTCAGGCCTACCCAGAAAAGGTCTGCTTTGGTGAGAGGTTCGTATGGTGGTGCCCTTAAGGAGTCCAATACCAGGGATAAGTCCCAGGGAGCGACCCCAGGTCTGGCTCTGGGTCACCACGAGATCCCACGGCCCTTAGAAACTGGATCGCGTCTGGGTGGGCTCCTGGGGGTGCCCTCGACCAGACCTCCGCCCCTATGGCCGCCAGCTGCACCCTCAGAGGAGGGTGCCACCCTTATCCACCCTTGCTGCAGGAACAGCAGGATAGTGGGGAGATCCACCTGTTCTGGTGCGAGCCTTGGCGGTGGCACCACTGTCTTGAAGATGTGCCTCTCGTATGTGGAGGTGGTGGAGCCGCGATGAGACGAGCAGCGTGCCTATGACCAACTCATGGTACCCCTGAGCTGACAGCCATTGCCTCTCAGGAGCCAGGCCGTGAGCTTCAGAGTTCAAGGGCGGGTGTAGCACAGGGCCCTGTAGTAGCATGTCTGGTTGGGTGGGATCAGAAGCTGGCTAGGGCAATCTCTGTGATTGCTGCGAACCATGATCTTGAGGCCAATGACGGGCCACTAGGATGACAGTGATTTGGGATCTCAGATCTTTTCCATGACTTGAGGAATGAGAGTGGGGGAAACACATATGCGGCCTGAGGCCACTCCTGAGACAGTGCGTCTGTGCCCTGGGAGTGCGCGTCCCTGAATCTGGACAGGTACTTGTCCACTTGGGTGTTGTACCTTGGGGCCATTAGGTCAATGGACACTGGGCCCCACGTCGTCTGGATTAGGTGAAACAGGTCTGGGTGCAGGCAGCCATTCTCGGGGTGAATCTGTTGGCGCTGAGCCAATCACCCTTATGTTCAGCTTCGGCTAAATGGACCGCCCCAGGTGTGTTAGGTGGATGGGCCCAGTTCATTACTTCGCGGTTTCCCATGACATGGCCCTGCTTCTGGTGCCCCCTGTTTCGCTATGTATGCCACCGTCATGCGGTTGTCCAATTTGATCAGAACCGATTGCTTCTGTATGAGGTGGCGGAAGGCCTGGAGCGCGTGGAACACCGTTCTCATCTCCAGAACGTTTATAGAGAGTAGGGCCTCTGCCGGAGACCAGGTGCCCTGCGCTGACTCGTCCCCCAGGCAGGCTCCCCAGCCAGTGAGATTTGCGTCCGTCTCAATGGGAATCAGAGGGGGTGCTTCCAGTGGGACCCCTCTTGTCAGATTTCCTGGAGTGGTCCATCACATCAGGGATGATCTCACTCCTGTGGGCAGCTGTACCGGGCAGTGCAAGTTGAACTCGTTTGGCGCTCCGCTTGCCAGAATGAAGTTTTGGAGAGGGCGCATGTGCCACCTGGCCCACAGGACGAGGTCGATGCAGGAGGCCATGAACCCCAGGAGTTTCGACTTCTGCTACTGTCATCGCGGTTGTGACCTTAGATGTCCAGCCAGGTGCGGAGGCCTGGGATCAGCTGGGGCGGTTTTGTCCAGCCATCTGCTGAGTCGATGGCGGCACCAAGATGCTCGATCTGCTGGGTTGGGTGGAGGTGGCTCTTTCCTCATTCACCACCCATCCGTGGTCCCTGAGTGCCCATACGGTGAAGTCTGTGTGGGCTTGTGACTGATCCCTGGACCCGTGCCCATATGAGCCAGTCATCCAGATACGGGACTATGTCCAGCCCTTGTTCCCTGAGCTGGCTACCAAGGTGATGGAGACCTTGGTGAAGACCCTGGGGGCTGAGGACAGGCCGAATGGAAGTGCCCGGTACTGATAGTGCTGGCCCAAGATGTGGAAGTGAAGAAACCTTCTGTGGTTCTTGATTATGGGAATATGTAGGTAGGCGTCCTTTAGATTGATTGAGGTTAGGAAGTCACCTACCCTGATCCCCCTTAGGATGGATCAAACCGTCTCCATCTTGAACCGACGTGGGTTCACGTACTTGTTCAGCTGTTTTAGGTCCAGGATGGGCCTGAGTTCCCCCGACTTCTTTGGCACTAGGAAGAAGATGGAGTACACGCCTTCCCCCTGCTCCTGAACTGGGACTGGTTGAATGGCCCTGTTCTGGATCAGATCTGCCAGGATGCCCTGTACCTGGTGTGGTGAGGCCCTTCTTCTGGAGATGGGGGACGAGATGAACCGTTGGGGTATGGACTGGTGAGTCAGCTCTATGGTGTATCCCCTGGAGACCACGTCTCGGACCCACCTGTCCGATGTGGTGACCTCCCAGCGGTGGGTGAAGAGAGCCAACCGTTGGCCGACCGGGGGGTACTGAGGGGGTCTCGGGGGAGAGGAGTCACTGTTTCCCCCTGAATCCTCTTCCGTGGCCTCTGGACCTTTGACCTCGAGGTCTGAAGGAGGAGGGGGATTTGTAGTTGTTGAAGGCGGAAGTGCGTGGGAAGGATTTGGGGACCCTACTCTGAAAGGAGTCGATTTGTGAGTAGGGTTCCCTGCGGCCTTGGCTCTTGGCTCCTGGCCGAAATCTGCATCTGGCGGCTGGTAGATGTGAGGGTCTTGACCTATTCCTTAAGAGGTCCCTACCCTCTTCCCTCTGTTTCAGATAAGCCTGTAGGCCTTCCCCAAATACATGACCCCCCTTGAGGGGTAAATTTTGAAGCAAAGTCTTAGATTCTGTGTCGGTGTCCCAGAGTTTTAGCCATAGTGCTCTGCGGGCCCGGTTTGTGATGGCGGCCGCCCTGGCCTGGAGGCGTAGAGAGTCCACTGCCATGTCAGCGAGGTACTTGGCTGCATCGAGGGTGTAGTGTAACAATTCAGCCTCCCTTGACTTGGGATTGCCTGCTCCTGCAGTTCCTCCAACCAGCGGATCTGGGCCCTCGAGGAATAGATTGCCGCTGTCATTGCCTTGGCCATGGTACCCTCGATTTCGAATGTCTTTTCAACAGTCCTCAATTTTCTTGTCGGTAGGGTCCTTGGGTGCTATGGTGCTACGGCAGTATAGTTTTCTTACTCAAGGCTGCCACTTGGGATCGATGGAGGGGCCTTGCACCATGTGTCGGACTTGTCGCCCTGAATCGGGTACATTTGAGTAGGTTTCTTCTGTTCGGCATTCTGCCGGATCAGTGGATTGCCATTCGGCCTGAATCAGTTCCTCGATGGCCGGGCAGACTGGGAAGGTCTCTGGAGTGGTGGTCCTTAGCTGGATCATAGGGTCTAGCTTGGATTCCGTCTTCTCCCCTTCTTGTTCCTCTGTGGTAAGGCCCATTGTGGCCTTGATGACCTTCATGAGACCGGGAATTGCCTCAAATGCGCACAGTTTAGAGGTCAGAGAGGGGGTTGGCTGTTGATCGAGGTCCTCTATGTCGGAGTCCGGGCCATGCTCCTCCTCCTCTTCCTCCTCTTTGAACTTGTCCTTCTCTCTCTCTCCTCAGGGTTGCCATCCTGGGGAATCGTGAATCCTCTGGTGCGGTGCTCCTCCTCCTGTCTCTTCTGGAGGGTCTCTTTGAGGGAGGCTCCGCTGGCCAGGTCTAGGTCTGTTCTGTGTAAGCGCTTCCAGCTTCTCCATGATCTTCAGCATGAAGTTTTGCTGGCTCTCCATCATGGCCACCGCAGCTTGCTGGTTTGAAGCAATAGGGAGCCCGGGTCCACCCATGTCGAGTTGCTGGGGCCAGGAAGGGAAGGGGCTAGAGGTGGCGTTCTCTCCATTGAAGCCAGCTCTTCGTCCACGAGGCAGGCTGCGCATAGGGGGCCCGGAGTTTGAGGGAGGAGGGTGGCGCTGCACGCGTGCATTTCTTTGCCTTAACCATCTGCAACACAGAGAGAGATCTGAGCGGAGGGAAAAGACTTGGCTTCTCCCCAGACCCAATAGGAGGGCTGCTATGGTAAGGCGCTGTGTGAGGCCCTAGACCGAGCCTCAAGGTGGAGACTTTTTCCAAGACCTCTTCCATCCATCCCCAGAATGGTCGTCCTGCTCAGGGGTGCGTGCCCACTGTGGGAGGGGGCCACGAGCCCCCAAGAGCTGGGGATGGGGATCACAGGATCTGCCTGGGTTGCTGTGTGAGGTACCCGGGCAGTGGCTCTGCGTTGTTCTCCTGGGGTCGCTATGAGAGGGACCCGAGGGATTCATGGAGTCTCCAAGTTGTCTGTCCCTTTTTTTTTCTCTCTAAAAGATTCAGAGTCTGAGGCCCCTAGCTTGTGATAGGGCCGGGGGGGGCACTCCAGGGCCCAAGTCACTGGACCAGAGTGCCGCTGGCTGCTGAAGCGAGGATGGGTGAGGGGTGGTCAGTTCAGCCTCCCTTTTCCCCCCACTGGCCTGTGCGGGTGTGTTCTCGCTCACAGGAGGAGAGTGACCCCCCTCGAGACCCAAAATCCCTGTCGCGCCCTGGGCCTCGCTGTGCTGGAGGCCTGAGCAAGATAGGCAGGCAGGTCGGCTTTTGGGGTGGCCCTGGGGCATCGCGCATGCCTCACCCCCCTCCTGAGTTCCCCCGAGGTAGGCATTGTGGTGAGGCGAGGAGGAGTGCATGATAGGGCCTTGGGTGGGGTCGCGGGGAGCAGAGGCGACTCGCGACGTTGGACTTCTCCCCTTATTGGTGCTAAGAGGACTAGGGAGGCGTGGGAGGGTAGAGAGCTCCTGGAGTTGCGGGAAGCAGAGGCGACTCAGGGATGTGTAGGCCGAAGCCATGGGAGGAGTTGGGCTGTCAGGCGGCCCGTTGCCGTGTGGTCGGCGGTCCTCGGGAAACACGCATTTGCCTAAGGGTGGGGGAGGAGTAGACAACCCGTGGAGTCGCGGGGGCAGAGGCCTTGCGGGCCTATCTATGGGCTGCGTGGCCCGTCGGGGAGGACCAGGTAAGCCGCGGAGTCACGGGGAGCAGAGGCGACTCGTGGGCAGGCCAGAATCCGTGGGACCCTGCGGTAGATTAAAGGAGGAGGGACAGGGAACCGCGGAGTCGCGGGGCAAAGGCGACTCGCGGTAAGCCAGGGTGCCATGGAGTCATGGGAGAGAGGCGACTAGCGGCGGGGATTGAAGGGGAAGGAGGCCTCTGAACGCAGGCCGAGTGGGACCGCGGAGTCGCGGGGAGCAGAGGCGACTCGCGGGGCGTTCCTGGTGGCGTGGGCCTGTTAGGGGAAAGGCAGGCCGCCACGTGGTTGAGCGAGCAGGCAGCACGCTGGTTTCAACTGAAGCTCAAGACGCCGGGAGGCCTCCAGGAACGGGGAACAGTGCAAAACAATTACCAGGATAGTCCCACAACACATGAAGAATAAATAACAGCAACAATAAATCCCTAATACATAAACTGAATTTTAGTCAAGAGGATCTCTGGAGCCAAGGGCTCCTTGCTTAAATAATAAAAGGCACAAGGTGCTATCCATAATCAAGAATACTAGCACAAAGTGTGATAAGAAAACACATTTCCTACCTTAAAGATAAAGGGCAGACAGGGGTTCTCTGGATGCCTCTTGCCTATTCAGATGCACAAATTACAACTGGAGAACAGGGGTTCCTGGGACCAGGATATACTGGAAATCTGATCTGGGTCATGTGCATCATTAGCCTATCAGGTGGGCTGTAACCCCATGAGGTAATGTCTGGAGTGCCATGAGATGCCAACCAATCACAATGGCATTAATAAATAAATGGAAGAAAAGGATTTTGAAAATTATAAAAAAGTTGCAACAATTCCCAAATTCAAAATAGAGATCATTTCTGTCATATCTTTGATGACTGTTGATTGCACATTGACCAGTAAGAGACATTTTGGCAAGAAACATGTCATCCACACAATAAGCAAACAAGTTTTGTGTCATGACTATGGCACAACACAGTCCATTCTATAGATACAGTAGATGATAACAATGAATCACATGATCCAAGTGAAGACATTGCTTCTTTTACAGATCCAAGAGGAGACCTGCCCAAAAATGGACATGCAATGATATTTGCAATATTATGCAAAGATTTTGACTAGGTCAAAGTTTTATTAATCTTTCATAGTGAGAACAACAGGAAACACGAAAGTATTGAACAATTAGGCCAAATGCCCAATAAGATCTTCTGGAAATGTGTTGAGTCACTTCTTGGCATGTTTGCATAGTGGAGTTCATAAAAGTGTGTTTTGCAACATGCACACCATCACTGTGCATAATTCTGGAAGGCACACATTTATTTCTGCAATATACTGGGTCAAAAATGTTGACAAATTGACATGTTTACATATTGACTCACCTCCACCGTTCTCTACCCCATTCTATTTCTTCTTGCCTGTCTTCCTCCCTACTGCCGCGGTGGTCATCAGGCCATGCTCTGCGGGAAGGGGGGCCGTACCTGTGTTGTCGGTGTTGGGGTGCTTCATGCACACCCCTGCACCACTGCGTCATGGCTGGGCTGTGCAGGCATGCACACAGCTAGGGGGGGCTATGTTACTGATGTGTACTGATGTTACCTTCTCCATGTTTGCAGTCTAGGCCAGGAGGATCACTGTAGGGCCTGATTGGCTCATGAACAAGGATGGCAGGCTGGCACTGGAGGAGTGGCCTTGCAGGCAGGGCACAGTGGTGGTGCCAGGGGTCAGCAGTACCATGTTGACCAGGGCACAGGTGAGTGCTGTGTTTCCCCTTACATCTGTGCATAGTGGGTTGCATGGGTGGTGGTGGGGACATGGCCCCTTCACATGGCCCTACTGCGTGCATCCCATGGTGCCCTCCGCACCATCCTGTGGTCTCACATATGGGTAGGTGTCACAGGTGGGCTGTCGTGCACTGGGCACCTGGCTGTGCCACTGCCATCACACTGCATAGCCACGTCACTGTACGGCCACGATGGTGCTGTGCAGTGCATGGGCAGTGGGGTGTGCAGTGGTTTGCATGGCTTTGGGTGCCTGGGTAGGTGGGTCATGTGGGCACACCCACTGTGGGTGGTCACATGCCATCACAGGGGCACAGGCCACAGCTGTATGCCATGCACATTGGGTGGGCTGCGGTGGTCTTTCCAGTCACATGCGTCACTCTACTCCCTTGTCCTGGGTGGACAACGCTGGACGACCCTGGAGCATCACATTCAGGAGATCCTACAGGTCACCTGGGCCACACTGGAGCTGCTGCAGGGTATGGAGTGAAGTGAATGATGGCAGCACAGAAGGCGCCACAGGGAGTGCAGGGATGAGAGGGGCTGCCAGTAGGGCCTGCTGCACCCGCGCTGTTCCTTTCCCTCCCTGGACTGTCCCTCACACCCCTTTGTCCCCCTCCTTGCTATTCCCTTTTCCCCCTGCCTGTCACCCCCCAGGTTGTAGCCTTGTACTTTCCTTCCCCCACTTTGTATATAGCAATGTATATAGTTCATGTTGATTTTGTTACCTGTTCCAATATAGCTGCTTTCCATACTACAACAGTGGTGGTCTCTGATTTCCAGTGGGCATCTGGTGCCTTGCTGCAGTGGTGTGAATGGCATCTGAGGGGTGGTGCCGGCCTGGCCATGGGTGTATCTGCCAGGGATCCTCCACTGGTGTGGGTGGGGGCCATGGTCCCTGTCTGTGGTATCTGTGTTGTGCCCTGTGCACTCTATGCTTGTGTGCAGTGGTCTCTGATACATGCGCTATGTCCCAGTCACCCCTGGCAGTGTGTTCCTGGCCCTGTGGCTGTGCCTTGTGTGTCTGTGGTACACACGTTGTACCGACCTCACCACTGCATGCATGACTGCTGACATGACATTGGTGGCAGTCCATGCCAGCCACCCTCTGGACAGCGCCCTGACAGCTGGCGTCCTGACTCCCAGTCTATTGCACATCTGCCTCTGGTGATACTGTGGGCGGTGCTGTTGTCCCTTCCATGCTGTCTGTGGTGTCTGGGGCAGTGCCTGTGGTCTGCTGTCTGTCACATGTGCTCCAGCTGCATGCTGGTGGCAGACAGGTTTGTGATCGCACACCACATGGCTGGCTCACCAGCACCATGGTGGTGCAGGCCATGGTACACAGCACCATTGGACTCACAACAGCAGCATCTGTTGCCCCGCTATGTGGCTATGTGACAGGGTATCCTTGGGACCAGGTGGGGGTTTGTTCATGCCCTGTGTTGCTTCTGTGTGGCACATGCCTCCATGCACCTACAGTGGGCTGCTGTGCTGTCTGGTGGGGCTAGTGCTGGGACTGGGTGTGTGCATGGGTGGGTGTGGGGGTGCGTCCTGCTGGTGGTGGCGTCAAGTTGGGCCTTGTCACATGCGGGGTCCTCAGGTACTGATGCAAGGTCAACCTCTTTGCTGTGCCACTGTGGGGGCCATGCAGGGGGTCTTGTGCTGTGGTGGTGGTGTCAGTGGCTGGTGTCACCTGCTGCGGGGTCATGGTGGGACTGTCATGCATGGGGCACTGGGTTGCATTGCACGGTGGTGGTGGTGGTGGTGGTGGCATACCTTCAGTGCCATGAACTATTTGATCATGCTTCTGAGCTGGGTATCTTGGGATCACTGTACAGGGGGTGGTCAGCATTGACATGGTGCTGTGGCATGGGAGGGTTCTGGCCCTCCTTGTGTTGTGATCACTGTTTGTCGGAGGGGAGTGCTGGGGCATCTTGCCATGCGGGTGTGGACTGCTGACCCGCATCTGCTGTTGGATCGGTGCTGGGGTTCATGGGCTGGTGGTCCGTTCAGCTCACCTCTGGTTGTGCAGCTCATGGGGGCCTTGTGGGGTGGTTGATCTGTCTGGCCTGCTGCATGCTCCTCCATTGGTACACCCATGGTTAGTGCACTTCTGCTTCCTGTCCTTGTCCCTGCACATCCCTGGATGTGCTACTGCCCATTGTCCCTGCTCCACTGCGCATCCCCGGTTGTGCCATGGTGCATCAGGCACGATATTCAGCTGTGTTGGGCAGGCGTACCTTGGCCTGCGCTTGGTTTGAATATTGCATCCATTGTGCAATGGCACACTGATCTTGCACCTGTTCCTTCTATTCCTTATCTTTTTGGTGCAGTCTAAATATCCCAACCCAAGAGTATATAATTCACCCTCTTCATGGCAAGGACTTTGTAACTGACAGTGCTGACCACAACCTAATGAAACAGGTTGAAATTTGCCATGTCAGTATATGGGAGAGAATATTGGAAACACAATGCTTTCCTGATCTTTTTTGATTTGATACAGGTGAGTGTTTAGATGAACGTGACATCCATGTTCCTATAGCTGAATATTTGCATCTAGAATTCTAAATTCTAATAGGAAGTTCAGAAGGAACATATAATACTGTTCCATCTCTTTTGAGAACGTGAGCTAAGTATATTTTATGCTGCAATTGCACACACTCTGTTTATGACCATAACACTTCATGGTCTTACAGATGTGGATCTATTGCAGAAGCTGGAAAAGAAGGACAGGACTCTTAACAGATAACCTTAATTCTTTTCTGTCCATCATGGATGGTACAAAAGAATATTGGTATTGCAGAGACTTTGAACGCTTGCGCATATTACATGAGTATGGTCTAAACTGTGCTGAATGCAGCTGAGAAGAGTAACCAGACATTCTAAAGTGAGTAAATGAAGAAGTTGATGGTATATCATCAATGCCTTTCTTGATGAGATGTGTTTACTGGGTCCAGTGTCTGTCCCTCACCATTTCCATCACCATTTCAATGCACTGCTCAGGTTCATTCTGTCAAAGAATAATTCACCTCTTTGTATAGCTGAGCACTACTTCTGGAGAGTGGAATACCAAGAACTTAGTGCTCCTCATATCCACCTGTTCCTGTAGATTAAAGATGCACCACACATCAGTGACAGTAAGGACAATGACATTCTGGTGTATATCATACAGTATGTTACATTTATTTATTTAAAAGATTGCAACCAGGAAAGGCACACTGAGCAGAGTTTCATTTCCAGGTGTGACCTGGGAAGGACGAGGGAGGTTACAAATACAACAGAGGTTAAGAAGTGGCAGCCAATAGGAGGCCTAATATCCTTTTATGGATATTATTTACTGTAAAACACTTTCTACTCTAGCTATGTTCCCATCACCCCACATCTCACTTGCCTACAAAATTTTGCTATTATTGGGGATACAGTCCTGCCACAATACTTAGTATTAAATCTAAAGTGGCTGTTACCTAATTGCTTGTTATCCTGTATCAGGGACTTAAAATACAAGTTACATGAAAACCCATTCATGAATGTGACTCCTAAATAACAATAACACTTAACGATCTCCAGTAGCTTCCCTTTAATGAACAATTTCATATTGGTTTTATTAATCCCAATAAATAATGCTTTAGATTTGGCTAAGTTTGTTATAAGTACAGAGTGGTTGCATACAGTAATTTCACTAATTTTTTCAATTTTTGCACACCACCTCAAGAGAGTGAAAAGAGAACAAGATCATCCGCATGGGCCAAAACCAGGATGTCAACCTATAAAATCTTAGGAGAGTGGAGGTTAACATGACTTACTGTAGCTGTATTAGAATATCATTTAAATAGATATTAAAAAGAGTGGGGGCTAACACACATCCCTGTTTAACACCATAATTAGAAATAACCTTGTCAGTGAGACTACATAGAATTTGAAACATCGAAACATAGAATTTGACGGCAGATAAGGACTACTTGGCCCACCCAGTCTGCCCATTTCCCTACCTAATGGATAAGCTGCAGATCCTAGTTAACCAGCAGCCTACTTCTTCCTACCCTCACCCCCTAGAATTGCCTTATGACTGTCCCATGCATGATTGAATTCCACCACTGTTTTTGACTCCACAACCTCCTCCAGAAGGCCGTTCCATGCATCCACAACCCTCTATGTGAAAAAATACTTCCTTAAATTGCCTCTGAGGCGCCCCCCCATTTTCAAATTGTGCCCCCTTGTTCTTGCACACCTCTTTTTTGAAAGATGCTACCCTCTTGGACTTTGTTGATTCCCTTGAGGTACTTGAAAGTTTCTATCATGTCCCCCTCTCCCTCCTTTCCTCGAGGCTATACATATTAAGCTCCTTAAGTCTCTCTTCATATGTCTTCTATTGTATTTTACCTTGGCCCATGTCTCTGTATAAAGATTATTAATTAATAAAATTTAATCTGGATCAATGCCACTATGAAACATTTTTCCCCAGAGTTTACTTCTAGCCACAGTATCAAAAGCAGAACTAAAATCAATTAAAATGATAATCAATTTCTTCTTCCTAATCTTAACATATTTCTTTAAAAATGAGCAAAAATAAGACAGTTATGAATCGTGCTCTGCCCTCTCTAAATCCAGCTTGGAACTTGGATAGAGCAGAATTATTCTGTAGCTGATCCAAGAGTATGCGATAATGTAGCCATTATATCTAGCAGACTGATGGGCTTGTACATATTAGTTTTGTTACCTTTTTTATGAATTGGAACAATTTTATTGGGACAATGTAATTACCTTTCCAAGTGGGGGACAGTAATAATTTCGGATGCACTTATTAAAAAAGAAAGTAAGCACCATACTCCGCCATTCAGGGTCCAGCTTGGTACCCAGTTAGATGAGCACTACATTAATAGTGCCAGTCAAGAGAGCGCTAGTCCATATAGCACTACCAAAGACAACAAGCAGGGATTTACAGTGCTAGCCATATGCGCTCCATTGGTCACTGTCCATGGTACCAGTATATGGATAAGGGCAGCAGAATCCACAAGCCTGGCTGAGCTGCTCCCATGGTGTGGCAAGTTGGGGTACAGAGCAGCTCAACCAGCAGCAGTGGAGACCATGGCTCTAATTCTGGTCTCTGACATTTTTAACATATTGGGACTTTGCTTTTTTTACATGGGGCCAGGAAACAGTATTCCATGGCCTCATGAATTTCTTTTCCCAGGATCCACTCCCCTCAGAGTGAGAATCTTTTAGACTGGGGGTACAGGGTGGCGCACCCCCACACAAAACAAAAATGGTGCTATTTTACAGTGTGTCCTTGTCGATGCTATTGTTGTCAGCTCTCTTTGGACCCAGTCCCATACAACTTATAGAAATCCATTGAGTGTTATCTGGACCAGGGACTTTATTATTTTTAGTTGCTAGAAAGGCTTCAAAAACTTCTATCTTCTGAAACCATTGCAAAGTATGGGAAATCATGTTATATCCTGAAATAAATTTTATATTATGAGATTCATCAGGGTTATGCAGCAAAGAAGAAAATATTTAACCCATATATGAGGTTCAAAATAGCTGTCAATCTGGGTTTTATAATTCAATGCACCATTGGCCACAAAGTGGCAAACACTTCTATCAACCTCCATATTCACCACCATCAACATTTTTGCTTTAGTTATTTGGCATATTCATATTTTACTCTTCTGATATATGCCTTATATTTTTCTTTTATTTCCTCTAAAGAATATTTTTCAGTGAATCAGACATCTCTCTAGTGTTTTTTTTTTTTTTTTAGATATGTAAGCACTATTATACCACGGGGGATTTGTGGATATGGGTTTGACTATTTTCTTAACTCTGGATATATTGCTTTTTATTTTATCCATTTGATAAGTGGAAGTTGATAAACAATGGCAGGGCTCACATCACCATTTACAGCAGGTTACAAATTATTTGTAACTTACAGATATTGCTGACAATCCAGTGTCACCTGATTCTATCAATATATAACTTTGCTTTTATTAATTATGATCCCAGATTCTGATTATACCTTAACTGGAGCTGCTTTAACCAACCGTATAGTGATCAAAGGGAAATGATCACTTTCGGCTTTAGTAATGATCTTCATCCATGAATAGTTAACTAAATCACATATGAGATTTTCAAACCTGACAAATCAGATGTAAACATCAAATGATTAGAATAAGAGAAACAAAAGAGAAAGCAAGAGACAATCTCGATAAGGATACTCTAGTCAATGCCCAAGACAATTGTGATCTAAAGGCACAGAGTACACTACTGGTGTCCCATGTCATATGAGTGATCCTACTGTGTTGAAGTCTGAGACTGAAACAGCAATGCAACAAGCATGTCAATCAGTAGATATTTCTGAAATTGAACAGCAGCTGAATCCATATTAAAAAGTTGTTTATGAAGCAGATACACATGCTGTTCATAGTGGTATTTAGTCTCAAAATCACAAATGTTCTTCTGACCAGTATAGATCGCTGTCTGTTAGTGCTTTAACTGGCACAGGAATGAGTTCCTTCTTAAAATAAAAGCTGTGCTATTATAAGAAGACATACTGGGGTAGAAATGCCTGCAGCTGTAACTGCTCCAACTGGACTTGCAGCATATAATATAAATGAAGTAACTCTACACTGTATGTTGATGGTCCCAGTTGAGCATGGGAAAACTGGTGAGTACTGTAAGTTGTCATTTAACATTGCAAGTAATCTATGGTTCATATTTGATAAAATGGAGCTCTTGACTATGGTTGAGATCAGTATGGTTTCCAATATTTTGCTTGCCCTCATCCACTTGTGTTTGTAAGGGATTGTTGGCACAGATGATGAAACTGTATTTGGTAGCAAAATTCATGTTATTTTTGTGACCTACTTCAATTTGCACCTTAAATGGAAACATACCTTTTGTTGCCTTACTACTGAAGAAGCTAGAAAAACAAATTGGCATAATTATCCTATGGGAGTTATTCACCTGTGTTGAACTAGCTCAAAATATGCATTGGTGCTGATCTACAATACTGAGCTGTCCTTGAAGATGCACAAACTAAAATATGTCAACTTCCAGTGTTGCTATTTTTTCTTCTTAAGTTTTTAAAGTTTTTATGAGTATATCAACGTTTAGATAATACAATAACAATATTAATATTTCATCACAAAAGTATAAACTTAAATTCTATCAGAAACAAAAACTTTCACTATGAAAAGAAGACTAGAAAAACTAGGTTAATTAATAATTTACAAAATTCTAAGAAAAGGAAAATAAAAACACACTTCCTTTTCTACTTTTATTTTTCTTTCTCTGTCTCTTTTCTCTAAATTATCTATATGTACATTGGGTTCTGCTTACAGTTTAAGGATAGTTATTTTCCATCACAGATAGAAAAGGGGTCTAAATGTCTTCATTGCAATTATTTTGGATTGTAAAGCCAATTCCTATTCATTACTTGCAAGCTTCCCCATGTATTCAACCCAGTCTTGTAGTACTGGTACTATTTTTATCATTCCAGTTGGTCAAAATGATCCTTATTAGCCCAGGGCTTCAGCCAGAATCCATAGTTTGATCTTCCTATATTTGAAATAAATCTGAAGTGTCCCCTAATATGAACAAGCTAGGGTCTTATGGGACTTTATAATTAACTACCCAAAAGAATATATGACAATCATCTAACATGGTGACATAGTAGTTGATGGCAGATAAGGACCGTTAGGGCCCACCCAGTCTGCTCATATTCCCTCCTGCATCAGCGGTGTCTGGTTAAACCTCTTTTCTCCTAACTTTTCTACCTTTCCTTTTTTTGTTGGCCTCCCCTTAATCCACTAAAGTATATTATAATAAAGAAATAACTAGATGTCCACAGTTTGGAAAAATTTCATTTGAAATGGGTTAAGTTCCAAGTGTCATATACAAAAAAAATTCTCTTGGATTTGTAAATTAATAAAAATCTTTCCTCTCTATTAGTAAAAACAAAAATAATGTCATAATTTGAATCCTAAACTATAAAACCTCTATATATTATGTTATCCCATAATTCAGTCTCCCGAACTACACTATTCTGAGGTCAGGAGACTGAATGTCAAAATCCCAACTGGGACTTGTGTTATGCTGGAGGCTTTACCACCTGCACCCCCTAACTAAAATAACCAGCTCTGAGGGGGAGCGGACCTCGGAGTTGGTAGTAAAGTTGGGGGATGCTAACATTAAATTTGCAAAATATTCCCTTACCAGAAACAGAACTCTGTTCCCAAAAGCCTTCTGGCCGAGCAGCAGGAGCATTAGTGCTCACACACCACAGAGCAGCGTGGCTAGCACCGCTTCTGTTGAAAGTTCTCAAAAGGTTACACCAGGTGGAACCATGTTCCATGGGCAGTAACCTATGCTTTTGGACAGAAATATTGGGAACCCCTCATTTCGATGCTGGAAGCCGGTCCATGAATGTTGGGACCCTCAGCTTTGGTATCCTAATAGGATACCTAAAACTTTCTTCTAGTATATCTGATTTAAGATACAGTACATATTATAAATTGAATGGGAATCTATCAGGTTCTTGGTCAGTCTTCTCTTTGTCTCCCACCCATTGCCTTAGGTTTTTCCTTTTGCTTATTGATAACATTTTGACCTTCGTTTACTCTTTCAAATTTAACCAGTGCACCTAAGCTTTTCTATTTTTGCATTCCTGAATTTATTTGCACGCACTTTTGTATTAATTGGGAGTAGGCCAACTTTGTACATTTTATTCATATTGTATAATTCTTGATTATTAAGCAAAATGTATCTGTATGTCACTTTAAGAAATTCACTTTAAAAGGGTAGCACAACTTGCATTATGTCACATCCTCTCAGGAAGGCCCGATTGTGCAGCTAAGGCGTTAAGGGATACCATGTCTGTGGACAAAATATAAATTCCACTGAGACTTACTTCTGCTGGTGTTTGCATTTGTATTTTTTCAAAATTATTGCCCTTGAGTGCATGCGGTCTTTTGGATTTTCTGCAAATATTGAAGGTTCAGCCTCTTTCCTCATGTGTGCATCCTGGTATTCATCTGTGTTGCACCTGTTCCTTAAACTAATCAGTGGCTGCTGACCCTACTTGGTCATTGGCTTTTGGATCTCTTTCCTACACCTAGGGTTCCCGTATGTCTATCCCATGCATGTTTGAATCCCTCGACTGTGTTAGCACCCACCACTTCCTGGGGTAAGCTATTCCAAGCATCCACCACCCTCTCTGTGAAGAAAAACTTCCTCACATTGCCGCTTATCCTACCCCCTACAATCTCATATTGTGTCTCCTCATCCTTGTACAACTCTTGTACTGAAAGATGTCACCCCCAGCATATTGTTCAAGCCTTTAAGATACTTGAAAGATTTTATCATATCCTCCCATTACCGACTCTCTTCAAGTACATACTTATTGAAGCCTTTTAATCTGTCCTCACATGTTTTCTGATGCAAGTCATACACCATCTTGGTCACCCTTCTCTGGACTGCCTCCACCCTGTCTACCTCTTTGTGAAGATGCGGCCTCCAAAACTGAACACAGTATTCTAGATGAGGCCTCACAAGTGTTTTGTACAATGGAATCACCACCTCCCTTCTTCTGCTCATGATACTCCTTTCTATGCACCCCAACATCCTACTGGCCCACCCCAAAGCCTTGTTACACTGTTTTGCTACCCTTAGGTTATCTGAGATAATTATCCCTAATTTGCTGTATTCCCTGGTGACTGTCAGCAATTCCCCCCATTCTGTAGGTCTCTGCAGGGTCTTCTTGCCCCAGATGCATGATCTTACACTTTGCTTACATGAAATTTCAACTGCCACAGCCGGCTCCATAGCTCCGAGTGAAGGGGTTCACTTGGCACTCTGGCTACCTGGGTTCATTCCCCAAGCCTGGGTACCAGGAGCAGAGACCAGCAGGGGATGGGGGATCCTGGGGGATGGGGGGCCTTCAACACCTGGCAGTGGCTTTGTGATGTATTAGGTGGTGTGATGTACTAGGTGGTGTGATGCTTCAATACAGCACTATGTGTCCCCACCCCAGGCCACTGTCGTAAAAGAGGAAAAAGTGGAAAAACTGATCTCCTGGTTGACCGGCAGATGAACACTGGTCCCTATCACCATGAAGCCCAGAAGTGTCTAAGCCAACCCTGTGTTGCCTGGGATATGTATCTGTGCCTGGGAGGTGCTTCTCCCTTGGAAGAGGGAGACCCACCCAACAAAGGGCTATGTTGGGTTAACTGGGGGCTGTGGCACTAAAGGGCAGTGGATGGTGATGGGTCATAGTGGTGGTGAGGGGTCTAGGTGGCATGAAAGAGTGGCCAGCTGTGGAAGCCTGGGAAAGAACAGAAAAAAAAAATTCAACTGCCACACCTTTGACCATTTTTCCAGCTTTCCCAGAAACCTCATCATTCTTTCTGTTCACTCTGGAGTGTCTACTTTGTTGCAGATCTTGGTATCATCTGCAAATAGGCAAACCTTCCTCTCCAATCATTCAGTAATGTCACTGATGAAGACATTGAAGAGGACTGGCCCCAGAACTGATCCCCAAGGCACCCCACTGGTCACTGTCTTTTCCTCGGATTTGATCTCATTTACTATAACAGTCTGCTTCCTGTCCCTCAACCAGTTTCTAACCCAGTTTTCCACTTTGTGGGCCACCCCCAGGCTCCCTAGCTTGTTCACCAGTTTTCTGTGAGGTACGGTGTCAAAGACCTTACTGAAATGGAGGTAGATGATATCCACCGCTACTGCCTGATCCACCTGCTTCATCACCTAGTCAAAAAAGTCAGTCAAATTTGTTTGACATGACCTTCCTGCTGTGAAACCATGCTGCCTTGGGTCCTGTACTCTAATGGTTTCCAAGTGTTCCACAATACTTTCCTTAAGCAGTGCCTTCATAATCTTACCCACTACTGAGGTGAGGCTGATTGGCCTGTAGTTTCCTGCCTCCTCCCTGTTACCATTCTTGTGGAGAGGGACTACATTTGCCCCATTCCAGTCCTCTGGAACCATCCCTGTATCAAGCAACTCACTAAACAGGGCCACCAGTGGTGCTGCTAGCACTGTCAGTAATTCCTTTAATATTCTGGGGTGTATATCATCTGGCCCCCATAGCTTTGTCCACCCTCAATTTTGTGAGTTCCTCCAGGACTCTCACCTCTCTGCTGTAAAAGTATATAGTTACATCTCTCCCCCCCATTGTTTCTGCTGCTTAGCTGTGGTCCCTGACCCTTCCCCTCTATCATGAACAGAAGTATTTATTCAGTATCAATGCTTTTTATAGGTCACCCTCTATACACATTCCTTCCTCCCCTTTGAGCCTTACAATCCCTTCCCTGGGCTTCCTTCTATTGCTAAGGTACCTATAAAATGTCTCGTCCTTTCTCTTTACTGGCTGTGCTTTCTTTTTTCCCATAATAATTTTTATTGATTATTAAAAATGTACCAAGACAAGCAATTAAGCAACAAAAAAATAACAAACAAGAATCTCAAACAAAACACAATATACAACATATTAGCAACTTGTAAGTTTTGTTGTGGTAAACATTGAATCTCATTTAAATAAGAGCTAGACTGTAATAACAGATTAGAGAAGACCAATACAGTTAAAACTTTTCAAGTTCCTTTTCTAAACACACAAAGAGAAAAAACTGAAGCCAGCACTTTGACCATCCTTTTGTATATCACCTAAGTTAATATTAACCCCAGCATCTACTGCAGGGACCATAAGGGGGCCCATATATCCTGCATAACATGTAGTTTATCTGCTAGGGAGTAGCAAATTCATTCATTATTACATAAAAATACCATTTGATTGTACCACTCTGACAATGTGGGCACTTGTGCATCTTTCCATCTTTGCTGTAAGATTCTCTTTAGAGAAAGAGATGCCTGGGAGATCAAAATTTCCTCTGTCTACTTAAATTTAAAGATTCTGGATAAATCCTTAGCAGAAAAATTACAGGTGAATGAGGAATATAGTTCCCAGTAACTAGATTACAGATGGACTGTACACGTCTCCATATTTCTTTAATCTTGGGGAAACCCCATAGTCTGGGCAACAAGCTCCCTGAACTGGTGGCCTTGATGGCAGAGGGATGCCTGGATATTGTAGCAGTCACAGAAACATGGTACACAGAGAACCATGACTGGGGTGTTAACATACCAGGGTACACAACCTACAGGAGAGACAGGGGGGCAGAAGGGGAGTAGCTCTGTATGTAAGGGAAGGGATAAAAGCAACTGAACAAAAGAGTAAACAGGGAGGAGAGGAGACACTGTGGGTCACCTAGAGACTGGAAAGGGCACCACAATCCACACAGGGTTTTATACAGACCCCCATGTCAGGGGAGGAATGGACAAGGATATGATAGAAGGCATACTTAGGGATGGCAGAGAAAGGAGAGATACTGTTGATGGGGGACCTAATATGACAGATGTTAACTGGAGCACTTTTGCTGCAGCCACATCCAAAAACAGGGCCATTCTTGATGCCCTTGGGTGGCATGCCTCAGACAGCTAGTTTTGGAACCTACTCATGAGGGAGCAATCTTAGACCTTGTACTCTCAAGTAGGGACAGTGAGAGGATCTCAGATCTAGAAGTGGGTAGCCATTTGGGAACAAGTGACCACCAAACAGTGTGGTTCATGATAAACTCAGCTACAGAGTCAAGCCATACAAAAATGAAGGTTCTGGACTTCAGGAGGGCTGACTTTGGCAAGATGGGAGAATGCCTTAGAAAAGCACTAGCAAACAGGCTAGAAGGAGGGGTGGAGCAACAAGGGGAAATATCAAAACTGCCATCACAGAGACAACAAGCCTTTGTGTGAAGCAAATAAACAAATCAAAATGAAAGAAAAAGCTACTATGGTTCTCAAAAGAAGTGGCAGTGAAGGTTAGGGAGAAAAAGATAGCATTTAGGAAGTATAAGGAAACACAGAAGGAGCAGGACAGAGAACTCTACCAGTTAAGGCAGAAGGAAGCAGGGAAGGTAGTCAGAATAGCAAAGGCACAAACTGAAGAAAAGATAGCCAACTCGGTTATGAAGGGGGATAAAACCTTTTATAGGTATATCAGGGAGCGTAGAAAGACAAAGGGAGGGATAGTGAGGCTGAATAGAATGGATGGTGGGTGGGCAGAGAGTGACAGTGAAAAAGCAGGGATACTGAATGAATACGTCTGTTCAGTATTCACAAAAGAGGAAGTGGGGGAGGTGCCTAATCCAATTAACAGAAGCACTCTGGAGAGGGGTTGACCCCAGTCCTTTCACAGAAGAAAAGGGTTCTGAAAGAACTCTGAAAACTGAAGGTGGACAAAGCAATGTGGCCAGATGGAATTCACCACAGAATTCTAAAAGAGTTAGCAGAGAACTAGTGACACCACTGACTACCCTTTATAACAAATCATGGGAGGATGGTGTGGTACATGAGGACTGGAAGAAGGCTGTTGTGATTCCCTTCACAAAAGTGGGAGCAAGACAGAGGCAGGAAACTACAGACCTGTCAGTTTGACCTCTGTGGAAGGGAAAGTGATGGAATCACTTCTGAAGGAAAGAATTGTTGAGTACCTAGAGGCCAGTGGGGCACAGGACCCAAGGCAGCATGGGTTCACAGCGGGAAGGTCATGTCAGATGAATCTAATTGATTTTTTTGACTGGGTGACCAAAGTGGTAGACCAGGGAGGGGCTGTGGACGTGGCCTACCTAGACTTTAGCAAGGCATTTGACACAGTCCCACACAAAAGATTAGTAGTCAAATTAACCAGCCTTGCAGTGGGTCCCAGGGTGGTAGCCTGGGTAAAACATTGGCTGAACAACAGGACACAGAAGGTAATTGTAAATGGAGTCTACTCTGAAGAAAGAGGGGCTACTAGTGGGGTACCACAGGGTTCAGTACTGGGTCCAGTCCTTTTTAATGTCTTTATAAGTGACATTGCAGAGGGACTGAAAGGAAAAGTATGCCTCTTTGCAGATGACACAAAGATCTGCAACAGGGTTGATACACAAGGAGGCATGGAAAGGATGAGAAGGGACTTGGCAAGGTTGGAGGAATGGTCAGAAGTATGGCAGCCTGGATTCAATGCAAAGAAGTGCAAGTAATGCACCTGGGAAACAAAACCCAGGGAAGATTACATTAACGGGGGGATGTTGTAACAACAACAAAATGGAAAGGAACCTGGGGTAATCATATCAGATGACCTTAAGGTTGGCAAGCAACATGAGAAGGTGGTAAGGAGGGCTGGGGGATACTTGGATGTATAAGAGAGGCATCACCAGCAGAAAACAGGAAGTTGTTATCCCCTGTACAGACAGTTGGTGAGACCCATCTGGAGTACTCAAGTCCAGTTCTGGAGACCCCATCTCCACAAGGACATAGACAGGATGGAGGCAGTTCAGAGGAGGGCAACTAAAATGGTGCAGGGTCTGCAAGAGAAGACATACAGGAGAGGCTAAAGGAGCTTAATATGTATACCCTTGAGGAAAGGAGGAGAGGCGACATGATAGAAATGTTTAAGTACCTCAGTGGAATCAACAAAGTCCAAGAGGGTAGTATCTTTCAGAAAAAGAGATGTGCAAGAACAAGGGGACACAATTTGAAGATAGAGGGAACGGCTCAGGGGCAATGTGAGGAAGTATTTTTTCACAGAGAGGGTGGTGGACACATGGAACAGCCTTTCTGAGGAGGTTGTGGGGTCTAAAACTGTGGGAGAATTCAAGAATGCATGGGACAGACATAAGGCAACTTTTGTGGGGGGTAGGAAGAAATAGGCTGTTGGTTAAATAGGATCTGCAGTTTATCCTCTAGGTAGGGAAATGGGCAGACTAGGTGGGCCAAGCGGTCCTTATCTGCCATCAAAGTCTATGTTTCTATGTTTCTGTGTTTCTATGTAACCCCATAGCATATGTGCCAGATTGGCATCTTGTTTTTACACTTCCAGCAACTAGTTTTCTCCGTTAACCCCATGGAGTTCAGTTTTTCCAGACAAAGATAATATCTGTGCAAAATTTTGAATTGCAGTAACCTATCTTGCTGCTCTTTTTGAGATCTGATAGCCATTCCCCAACTGGCGTCCCACTCTTCATCACTTACTGTATGTCAGTAAGAAGCTTCTCCTCCCATTTATGTAAGTATAGTCTTGATGGTTAGACATGTAGAGGATAGATCATTAGTAAGGAACTTGTATAAATGACCAGCCCCTTTCTTAAGCACTGATAATCAAATCAATTAATCCCATTCATTACAACTGGGCAGTTCATAATTCTTATCTAATATCTTAAAGTTCCTAAGTACTTCCCTCAACTGCAAGTAATAATGGAATGGATAATTACTTAGACCATATTTAGCTTTCAATTCTTGGAAGGATAGCATCCCTCTGGATTGGGGTATATCAAGTGCACAAGTCTTTTGATACCCACTTTACACCATTCATGGCTATTCAGTACCTGCTTAACCTCTATTAATTTAGTATTATTGCATATGGGTGCTAAACCTAAGGATATTTGTTTAGGGTTGATAATTACTTTTATTTTTTAAGTGCCTTAATAGATCCTTGTAAGCAACAGTTATCCAGTAAAGTTTTTAATGGCATGTATATATAATCAAAGAGGCTACTTGGCTCAACATTTCCTCTCTAATTTAAGCCATAAGGGTTGAGATTTCTTGTTTCTTGTTTCTCCCTTACTCCCTTATTCTTACATTTTTAAGGGTGTGTTTAGTTTATGGCTTAGTCTAGTGGTATCTGAGTTGTCTGTAATGTCAGTTTCCATTTAGCTTTTATTCTCAAGAACTGCGTCATACTGTTATGACTTACATTTCATTTTTTTCTTTAAAATACTGATGAAACTCTGTAGTTATTTCATATAATCACTTATCTTGGTCTTTCTATATTGTATGAGCTCTGAAATATGTCCTCTATGCATATGTCAATTTGTATGATTAATTATTTGTTTTTCTTGTGTGTATTGCCTCTCCTGGTAATTTTCAATAAAACTACAATATAAGAAAAAGAACATTAAAGTTATATGCTCTGTAAGCTACTTTATGTTGAATGATCCAACAATTTGTCTTTCATGGAGTCAGATTTGAGACACAATAAGTAAGCAATAATACCCAACAGGGTGGGCAGTATTGTGCTATACGGATAGCCAAGGCGTAATGAGGCCCGGCACTCAGTGCGGAGGGCCTATAACCCCTGGAAGGTCGTATAGCCAATACCGCCACCCTGAGAGTATATTGCATAGAAAAAATGGCACTGTAAAAAAAAAGTCAATAAAAACTGTTAATAAAATAGTTCAATGTAAGTTTTGAGATAAAATAGTTCCTCCACCTGTATCAGAATGACTAGAAAGCACCCTCCCCAGCCTGTTAAGATGAGGCACCTTTGCTTTTCTATACCATTTTTTTTATTTTTTGTTCATGCCACCCCATCGCCACTGGCAACAGAAGTTTGTTTGTGAGACTTCAGCTTAAATAGCGTTTCATTAGATCAGCATGATCACAATAGCGTTTGCTATTGTAAGTCATCTGCTTCATTTTTTATTGTCTATTATATGCGGCTGTATTTTTCAAGGAGAAAAGAGGACAATTTCACGTTACCATCACGGGAAAAAATAACTAATTTACAGCATACTGTACAAGGAGAGGCAGCTGAAATTTGTAAAGAGGCGCTCTCGCCTCCCCGCCCCCACACAAACAGTCCGTAGCTGTGTCCCGGAGCTCACACTGAAGCTTTTAATGCGTCTACCCAGAGAGAGAGAGAGAGAGAGAGAGAGATGCTGCTTGTTTCAAAAAGGAAACTAATATACTGCAGTCTCTCTCTCTCTCTTTCCCACCACCAGAAAGAGTCCCTGAGCTGTCTCCTGGAACTCACACTGAAGCCGTTACTAGTGCCTACACGGAAAGAGCCACTGAAAATGATAAAAGGGCTGTCTCTCTCTCCCCACCAGCTGCAGCTTGTACAGCAATAAACTGGGCTGTGTAAAATAAAAATGGATTACTGAGACTCTTTGATTAATGACACTCCTGTGCCCTATAGTGCAAGGACTTGCACTGTTCAGTCAGTTTTTTTTTCCTGCAGCGAGCATGGAGGAGGTAGGGCATGTCTGGAAGAAAGTTACGGACGTGGTAACGGTGCTGGAGCACGCTGACTGTGCTGGTGCTTTTAAAAAGACCACAGGTTGAAAGTTTGAAATGGGCTGCTGGAAAACCGAACCTCGTTTTTTCAATAAAATAATTTTATTTATATTTTTTTATGTTGGGGGGGGGGATGATTAGTCACTTGGAGAAATCAAGTTATGGGAAAGACATCGGATTCTGCTGATGACGGAACGGCTCTTGCTAACCGAGATTTAAAAGATGGCTGTGTTTTTTAATTGAAAGTTCTACTGGCACAAGCATTTGGAATGTAATCAGACAACAGAGACTGGGTCTCATTGTTTTCGTCTCTGTTGCCTGATACCGCCCGGTAGCTGGTTGCCTAAGCCAATCAGATTTAGGATTTTCCCAACACATTTTCTAACAGATGGCATCATGGAAGAATTATGTTGTCACAACAACACTTTGAGACTCAGGCAGTCATCTTCTACCATTGGGCTTCTGTACATTCTGGGCATTATGTTGTTTGGCCCAGACACAGAAGTGCTTGGATTGAGTGCAACAATGCAACATACACCTTCAAACAGAGGTTACTGAAGAACCTGAAGGATGCATATGTTTTAGTTTTAATTAGAGGGTTGCTGGCAACTGTAGAAGAATAGACACATAAAAGTATCTCTTACTTTGGAAAAATGTAAACGTATCTTAATAGTACTTCAATCATATTGTTAGGTCTGAATTTATTTTTGCCTGTTGTGGTACACTCAGCTCATAAATTACTAAGTAAAACCTTGGTTACAATCACACACAACACCTGTACTTTTAAATGATCACATCTTTAATTTGTGTACAGAAAGGTTTTCTGATTATATATTAAATACTGATATAGTTACAGTTCAAGTAGGCTATAACTAGGATGCCAGCCTAGTAGCATATTTTGTTTTATAACCAAACTGTTGATATGCACTCTTAACCCCCCTTCCCACCACCTACCAACATAAATAATTCACATTAAATCACACATGTTACATATAATACATGGATAATCAAACGAGTTACACACTACAATACACAGTTGTATAACATGCTTTGTGCACTTTAAGAACACACCATTTGTAAATATCTTACATGACTGTTTTATACTGTTAATGTTTTAATGCTCTAAATTATTACTGATATCAGAATTTATTTTAAATAGTCCACTGGCTTTCATAGTATGACTATAGTATGTGCATAAGTATATAACAGGTTTTTTTTTTTGGCCCACATGTATGTTGCTAAATTTCCTTGACATCAGATATATACTGCTAATTTACTGTGATGAAAGTTTCACTTTTAAGATTGTCACAGACTGGTTCATGAACTCAGTCTGCACTGCTAACGGTTTTCACAACACTTCACATGCCTGAATGTTTACCTTGGGATGCTATCACCACACAGCTTGACTTTCACTCATGATATTTTTAGGTCCAAATCTCACTAGTGTCACTACTCATGCAGTACAGTGCTATTTCCCTAAAGGGAAATGACCCACCCTTTTTTTCATAGCTGAGAATGTCATACTTTAGATATGGTAGTTTTGCAGCCTGTCTCTTTAAAAAACAGATCACATACTTTATTTATTTATTTAGTGATTCAGAAAAGACCTTTGAGTGCAAGCTCTTTTACAAAGTGTGATAGGTTAGATACCCCACCCCTGACAATACCTCTATACTTTTTCCTGCTACAAAATCTACTGCAGTAGTATCAGTATATTCCTTTTCTGGTCTTTCTTACTAAAATTTCACCTTTCTACCATGATGGGGCTGGCCTCCTATCGTGGTCTCTCCTCCTATTCTACCTCTATTTTCCTTCTAAGTTCAGAAGGTGTGGGTATCTTGAAACTGCAAATGCAGTAGGAAGTATTACTTTGTTTTTATAATTTAGTTTTATAAGGGTTTAAATAGGATATCCTGAACCCCATCTTTGTAGTCGTCTCCCTTGTGTAAGACCACAATATTATTGCCACATGGTCTGCCAACAGGATTTTCTTTATATTACATTAATCCCTCCTCGTTGTTATGTGCACACCATACTTCATTTATTTTGCTTGTATTTCAATAATTCAGAAAGTTAGAAGCCCTTCGTTATGAAAAATATCTATATCATAAAGACAACCTGTGTAAGAATGTAACTTAGGCAGTAGAATAAGCCTGAGTAACCCCTCCCCCTTTCTTTCATTACAAAGTTCTCTGGGAATATTGTTCCAGTTCGTAGAGGAATGGTGCTATTCAGAGGGTAGTTGGATAATCCTCCATAACGGCAGTTTAACTCCCTGAACTACGAGCACATCTGAAGCGAGGTAAATAAATAAAGTTTAACAGGGTACTGACCGGCAGTTTAAGAGTCAGGAAGGAGAGTTCCTTCTTGCTGGTCAGCTTGCTTGTGAGTGCTGTGGAGACATCTGTAAGAAGCAGGTCTTTAGGCTAAGCACTCGTAAAACAAAAATAATTATAACACAAATGGACTTGTTCTCTTCTCATACTTGCAAGGACAGGTTCTTAAGAAGATTTTCTGAAAGGGACCTTATATTTTAAAACTGGCAAGCCTTTTGTTTGTTAAAACTTGTACAGCCCATAATATTAATGTATATCCCATAATTGTCAGAAAGCACCCAGATACAGTCCTAACAAACAAAGCTCTGCACTGTATACGTGACATTAAGGGGAATAACTAGAAACAAATTGTGTTTTGTAGAGAAATATATTTTTATATCAACACAGAGAGCTGTAGAAATTTAAAACCTACCAAGGAACTGCTACATTACCTTTCTAGGATATAATGATGGTCCTATAGGGCTAGCAGCCCTCTAGTGGACTACTTTATAGTACAGTTTAATGGTGAGGTCACATTTAGTAGGAGGCGTCTAAGGTATTTAGTGACCCTTTATTATGCATGGTTGAAATAGACCATATTGAGCTGTTATATCTATAAAAGCTGGGAATGCATTGCACTAATATAATAGAAAACAAGCAATTTGGTCCCTGTGATGCCCCAAAATTGTATTAGTTCAGATTTTATTCATGTATTAGTGGTAGGGGCAGATCAGATGACCTATGATGTCACTTATCTAGCATTATAAAAAGCTTCACTCTAGAGAAACCAAGTAGATAGGTCTAGAGCACAGAGGATAGTGGTCCTGTTGTTCCACTGGTACCACTCTGTGGCAGTACTGTTGTTTGAAGTACTGAAGCTCTGAAAGAGAGTTGTTGACATGTTTTTCTTTCTTTTTGAAGTACTTTTGTTTATTTTTTTATTTTCTTTTAAAATAAAAACTTAGCCACACAAAGTTTGTGTGAATGAACTTATCTATTGGATATTGTATTGTCACTTCACACCCACACCTTCTACACAAAGGTTCCACATCATAGATTGGAAAACAAAGCACAATAGAAGAAAGCAAAGGTACATCACAATAAACGATACAGCTTGGATTCAGAACTTACAAAACAACTCAAAACATAGGTACAAGTTAAATAACAAGAAAAACACTTTATGAGGGTGGGGGATAAGCAGCCACAAAGTGCCTTTTCAGTAGTTCAGTGGGGATGGGGATGCTGGCAGTGTGGTGAAGAAGGTACGAGAGAGAGGTAGGTACTGCGGTGGAGGTGAAGGATGGGGAAGAAGGGCGATAAGGTATAGGGAGAAATGGGAGGTGAGGAGCTGAGCAGAGAAGACATGCTAGAATAAATTGTGGAGTGTGAGGGGGCATGGTCAGGCAGCCTGCATTAGTAGTGACTGTTAGACTTTCCAATTTACACCTGATTATCTATATCTAAAATGACTCAGTCACAGCAAGCAGGTAGCACATAAAGGTAACATTTAATACTTCATGATAATTGCATATTTCACAGGATCATACACACTAAAGACTATGGGAAATACAGTATTTTTACAGAGACGAATAAATCACATTTAAAAATATGGAGATCATGTAGGAAAACCTAACTTAAAGCTAACTAAATTTCTAAGTCAAGAAGAAGAAGCTTATCCCAACTGGGAACTAGTGAGTTAAGACAGAATTGAACTTGTGATATTACATGTCAAAATCCCAGATACAAGTGAACTCTCATTGCAAACAAACAGAAATATCTTCAGCTGGCTAACCCACAATATATATGTATCATTGGGCAGGCCTCCCTGATATCATACCTGGAAATACCTTTGATCTCCAGGGACAACTTTTTTACCAGACTGGTCCAAACTGGTTTTGTTGAGTAGAGCTTGGTCCTTTGTTGTCCTGAATGACTGCTCAGCATAGTGCCATCTCAGTGAACCACCCATGTATTTATGGAAAAGCATAGCCTTTATAGATGAAAAGGGGCTTCACCCTTTGACATTTGCTCAAAACAAAGGGTGTTTACAGGACAAGAAGTAAAGCTGTTCCTACTTCAATCTCTTTGTACTTTGAGTACAAAGGACTTCTTACACAAAAGCCACTCTTAGTGGAGTGCCCTGAAGCTTGAACAATAGAAGAATGCAATTTCCTGTTTCCACCAGACTTCACCCTCAGCTGAAATACCTTATAGATGTATAAATGAGAATACACATAAATAGCACACAAAAATGCATTGCATAGTTGTTACTAAGATATTGACTTTAATAAGTTTTGAATATAGACAGGTATGGCACAGGAACTTAGTATGCTGTGTTACACAGCCCCCTGTTTCAAAGGGTTGCCTTAACTAAGGGGTCCAGTAAGGAATTTTCCAAGTACACTTTATAAATATGTTAAATATAGTACTAAGACATATGAAAACAGTAATCTTTCTGAAGATTAGAGATGATTGTGTGTATGCTTGATTTTTCACCTTTTCTAAGAACAGCTACTAGTTTTGGTATTGCTTACCAATTTAATTGGCATTTTCAATAATTTTATTGAAAATGTAACTGTGTTGTGCTTATTTTTTGATGTTTGCATTATGTTTTTACTGTTGTTTTTACACATAAATTGATACTGCTTTTAAGTTTGACAAGTATGAATACAGGCCCAGATATTCAGAAATCCGCTAAAGGCCGGCGCATGTCCAGCGCAGCACAAATCCAATGCGCTGTGGTGCAACAGGAGCCATATTCAGAGGTTGTGCAAGCCACACTGTGCCAGTGCAATCCAGCTGAATATGGCACAGTTGCACCATGGTGCTACCAGAGTTATACCATGGTGCAAATGCAGTTGTGCCATGGTGCAGAAAGAGATGCTCCAGCTCAACTGTGGGAGCAGAGTAGCAGAGCAACAGTGGGGGGCATGGCCCATAGAAGAGACCAAGAGACAGAGACAGGGAACCACAGTGACAGGTCATAGGAGGCCACCACCAGAAGGGCACAGCAGGGTGCCTGTAGGCACCCAGACACCCCCCCGAACACAACAGTGGTACAGATAGTAGGCAACAGGAGGTGCCAATGGAAGGCCACCAAGGTAGCCCCCTGCAGGCTGCAGGCCATGCCCCTCGCACACTCAGACCAGAGCAGGCCACACCCAGGACCACGCTGCCAAGCACACACAGATGCCACACAGGAACACAGATGGCCCACACAGTAGGCACGGAATGTGCCGGGAGGCATGTAGCACAGCAGACCACATGGGACAGGCTGCACAATGCCAAGCAGGGGCCCCAACACAGAGTGTGGCCACTACCCGATCAAAGACTATGGCCATGTGCCATCACCTTGCACATACCCACCACAAACCCCTGACAGCCACCCCATGGGCACCCCAAGGCACAGCCACAGACCGAGGGGAGGGACACCACCACAGTGAGACACACCACAGCACACAGCAGTGAACCACAGAAGCACAACATGTGCCCCGATACATGCACACCACACGGACATGCACTGGGCCACTGCACAATGGCTCCTCACGCAACCTGCAAAGCAGACACTGACACAGGCAGGTAAGTCAAAAATAATATATTGCAAAAACAAGCTATTTACATCAACAAGGGGGTGGGAAAGGGTAGGAAAGTGAGATAGAAGGGGACAGGGAACAGGGACTGTACAGTGGGATGGGGGACTGTAGTGGGGAGGTACAGTAGGGGAAACAGGGGAATGCTGGGGCCAATCTACCAGTGGCCACAGCCTGCCTTCCCTTGGTGCCCTCACTGCCTCCTTTCCTCCAGCAGCAGGCAGCAAACATGCAGGACAGCCTCCATCGTGGTTGACGTAATAAGGATCAGCTGCTGGAGCAGCCTGCAGTAGATGGCCTCTGGCATCTTCACTGGGCAACTGTGACAAGGGACAGGACAGGTGATCAGTGAAATGTCCCAAGGAACCATGCCCACCAACAGCGTGCAATGGGCAGTGGGAACACCCCCCCAGAGAGCCCTTACTGGCCACCTGCAGAGGGTGAACCAATGCCTGCCAGCAACACGGCACACCACGACAGTGCACAGAGGTGGCCCCCGCCACACAATGGCCACAAGACTGCACAATGACAGTCACATGGCATAGTGCAATGGTAGCACAACAGCAATGTCAGTGGCAGCCAGGTGCACACCCACCCCACCAACAGCTGGCACATGTGTCCAATGGATGCACCACAGTGGCAAGCACCACATACAGTGTGACACACACACACACACACAGCTGCCATAGCACATGGCACAAATATTATGCCAGCCCATGCCCCCTCCACCCCCCATGTAATGTGCAAAGGACCATGACAGTGCCTACCTGCCCTCCATGGCCCCTGCAGTGCCAGAGCTGCTCCTGCGCCACCTCCATGGCCCACTGCAGCCTGCTGTCCTGCTGCTGCTGCCACTGCCTGAATCCTCCTGTGATTCTCAGGCCCTGGGAATGGAACATAGAGAGGTACACCTCAGTAAACATCCACAGCAGCTGCCCACTACCCCTACCCCTGTGCACAGGATGAGCCCCTGCCCAACACATCCCGCACAGCTGCATCACAATGCAAGAGGTGGCTGGCAGTGCCACCCTGTGATGCACACAATGGAAGTTCACTGCTCTGCAGGGCATGCCAGGCAGTCTAGCCAACACCACAGTACAGCACCAGGGCACACATGCAGTATGGGCCTACTTACCTGGCTATGGCACAGCCCCATGCCTGACACATGCCTCAAGCCTCTGCAGGTGCTCTGGGTCCCTCTGCAGCAGGTCGCCATACTGGTGGTGGCACTGTTCCCCCGTCCTGGCCACCTCAGTCCTCTGCTGCAGTGTGGCAGCAATCCCTGTCACCGTGACCTGGCTGCTGCAGGGCACCTGGCCAAAACGTTAGGGGGTGAGCTGGACACAGGTGACCAGGTTGACCAGCTCAACCTGTGTCCAGTTCTGTGCTCTCAGTACCCATTGCTGCACCATGCTGTGTAACAAAGCCGGTTATCAAAATGGTGACAGTAAGCACACGTGGCCACGACATGTGCCAGTTGCATGATGTGAGGGAACATGTGATGCGTTAGCCCATCACACAGTCTCGGAGATGCACGGCATGGGTGTGGCTAGGTGGGGTCACCGGGTGAGTGGAGTAAATCAAGGGGTCAGGGGTCAGAGCAGGGGTCAGGGTTCACCCACCTCTGCACAGTGCGCATGTGCGAGATAGCAAGCCTGGCACATCATGCGCTATGCTCCCCATTGTGCTGTCAGTGCACAGTGCTTGATTGACACCATGATACCATTCAGCACATGCACAACTGTGCATGTGTGCGCATTGTGCCGCTTCTTGCTCCAGCGCAATCGTATTGTGCACGGTGTAAAATTGTGATATTCAGACACCACATGCAAATGATCTCATCAGCCAATGTGTGGTGCATTGGGTGCATAGGCATGTCATTACCATTGTGCCAAACCTCATTTGCATGCATTGCACCAAATAAGCACCACGCAACAGCACAGGCCATGGACCAATATTACATCCTTCCGGGGTAAGTTGCACATGCCACTGCAGCTCACTGGGAGCAGCCAGCACAGCAGGGTGGGACAGAACAGGGTGATGCTGCCACTGACACACTGTGATGTCCATGTCCACAGGAAGCGACATGTCAGAACATGAGGAGGGTGAGTAGTGTGGGCTTGCTCACAAAAGCAAGCCCAATTTCACAAAGGCAGAGACAGAGGCCCTGTTTGATGCCTACCTTGATGGGGAACCCCTGTTGAGTGGTGCCATGGGCACACCACAGGCCAGTGCTGGGGCCTGGGAGGAGGTGGCAACATAGTCAACCAGCATGGCAGCCACCAATGGTCAGCGCAGGAGTGCCGGGAGAAGGTGGGCACAGACAAGAGGCACATCAAGGAGAAGGTGGTGGCCATCTGTGCACCCCAAAATGCCACCAGAGGGGGTCTGCAGATGCGCCACTGCTCATGGTGCAGGAGGAGTTGATGGCAGCCACCATGTACCTCAGCACGGTGGAAGGTGTGCCTGGTGGCAGATTCCAGATGGGTGGCAGCCTATCACTGCATGGTAAGTATATCAGCCATGCACAGCTGAGGGCATGGAGGGTGTGTACATGGCCATGCTGGAGTGCATGCAGCCAGCATGCATGTCATGTGCATGTGTGTGCAGCCACATGCATGCCATGCTGCAGGACACATGCAGTGGCAGTGTGGGGGCACATGTGGGCAATGCATCACTAACACACCTCTCTTTCTCCTGCGGCACCAGCATGCCTCCATGCAGATGACGGGGTGGCAGCAGCAGCCGTGGATGCTGGACTGGCCCCAGAGGACCAGCCTTCCACCTCCACTGGCATCTGGGGGCCCGACAGGATGCAGCTCACCACCACTGTGCAGGCGGATGTCCTGGACCTGGGGTCGGGTGAGGCCCTGGTTGTGTTCCTGCAGGATGCCAGCCTTGGTGTCCACTATGCAGAGACACAGATTGGGGCAGGGTACAACACCGATGATGACATCACGCTCATCCTGGACAGCATGGCCACCGTTGTGGGCCAGATGCCCTGCTGGCCACAGAAACAGGCAGCATGCCCAGCACTCTGCCAGTGGTGGAACAGCTGCCTGCCACCACTGCAGGTGCGCAGTATGTGCTGCCCTGGCTGTGCCCTGTGGTAGAGATGGTGCAGCTGCACAAGCACTGGGTGGTGTGTAGCGGCCAGACAGGTGACAGAAGCAGGCTGTGGGTGCCACTGGGCAGCCGGACACAGAGTCCACTGCCGGTGCATCTGCCATGCCCAATCCCCCCTACAAACCCCACTGTGCAGCATCCACCAGAGAGGGTGGCTGTACAGCATGGCCAGTCACGACCTGGGGATTGATGTCTGGCCTTGGAGCCCCAGGTTGCTGACCCGCTGGCTGAGCATGCCCATTTGCTGTGGGCATCCATTCAGCAACAGGTGCTGCTTACCACTGCGGTGTGCGCACTGCATGTGGAGGTGCACCAGTTAGCCGAGCAGCAGGGGAGGGGCACTACACAGATCCTGGCAGGGATGCAGCACATGCAGGATGCCACAACTGCATCCCTGGATTGCATTGCCACTGTGATCTTGGATGGCTTTGCGCTGCTGGCTGCCACAGGGCATGGCCAGGCACAGATGACCCCCACAGTGTGCTGTCCACCCTGGGAACCCAGTGTCAGATGCCCCCAGTGCAGTCGACATTGGGCTCTGATGTTGGCATCCCAAGCCCAGGGCTGGCCTGTTTGGGTCCCTTGACACCCCCGCATGGACACGGTCATGGTCCTGTGGTTTAACCCCTGGGGGGCCTGTTGCACACACCCCCATGGCTGATGCACAGCCTGTGGCTGCTGAATGGCCCAGGTGTGGCTGCCCCCATGGCCGTGGTGGCCATGGTTCCATGCAGTGGACCTGATGTGCAGGCTGCCCCACCTGCAGTCTGCAGCTGCTGCCCAGTGCACACATGGGCAGTGTGTGTGTGCCTACCACTGGTGTGGCACCTGTGTGTCACACCACACGCTGCCTGTGTGCATGCTTGCCTGATGCTGGGCCATGTGGCATGGGTGTGATGATGGCAGTCTTGCACCAGTGTGCTGTGCACCGGTGTGATGCATCTGATCCATGCCACATACCCATGCCTGTGTGTGTGTGTGTGTGTCTGTGTGGGGGGCAGTGAGAGGTGCTGTGTGTGGTTGTATGACCCTGTCTACCCTATTCCTGCTTCACACCTCTGTGTGTGCTTGCACAATGCTGTGCACACTCCTGCATGTGTGCTATACTTGTTTGTGCGGCCCATGCATGTGTACGCACCACCTACCTGTGTGCACCATAGTGCTCGTGCAATGATGTCCCAGTGTCATCTTGCCTGCTGTTGCAGCTGGGGATCCACTGTCCAGGGGGTGACTGTCCACCTCCCTCTGGCCCATTGCCTCTGTCATCCCCATTACTGTCACCCTCATCAGCCTTGACAGCTATCCCATGGTCAATGGCCATGTTGTGCGGTATGCAGCAGGCCAGGAATAGGCCACAGGCTTTCAAGGGGCTGTACTGTAGGGTACCACCTGACCTGTCTTGGCAATGGAACTGTGCTTTCAGCATACCAAAGACTCACTTGATGATGTTGCGTGTGCTGGCGTGTACCTCGTTGTAGTGTTCCTCTGCTGGGGATGATGGGTGCCGATAGGGGGTGAACAGCCAGGGCCACAGTTGATAGGTGCTGTCCCCTGTGTGGATAATGACATGGTTAGCCCTCTGCTATTCTATGCTGAACCTCTTGCCTGTCCCTGGCTCCCAGGCCAACATGCACACCCTGCCCTCCCCCATCCCAACGTGATGCTTTGCCCATCGCCTTTGCCCATGCCATATTCACCCACTAGGTGGCCCATGAAGATGTCCCCACATTCAAACCTGTGGCACAGCACAGAGCTGTACCAGATGAATGCATCATGTGCACTTCCAGGGTGTGTGGCGCAGACATTGGTTATGCGCCCAATGGCATTGCACGCCACCTGGCAGTTTTACACTCGGGCTCCCCTTCCTGTTGATGTATGCCACACCCTTAGGGCAAGTGGCATGTGGATGCCCATGTGGGTGCAGTCAATGGCCCCAATCATGCCAGGTATATGTGCTACACTGTGGAAGTCCTGCATGGTTGCTGTATGCTCCACCTGTGTGCTGGGGAAATGGATGTATTCTGATGCACATGGCAGCAGAGCATTGAGAAACTGTGTGAGGAGGTGGGACATGGCCAACTGGGTTATGCCTGTGGTGTCCCCTGTTGGTCTCTGGAAGGTGCCCATGGTGAGCAGGCACATGATGGCTGTCACCTTCGTCTCCATGGACATTGCGTGGCTCTGTCTGGTGGGTGCCTGCATCTCCTCACTGCACAACTCACAGAGCTGCTTCAGAATGGCCCTGTTCAGGAAGTACCAGCCCCAATCTCTGTGTCACTGTACTGCTCGAAGTTGACGAGGGCGCGGTACCACCTGTGTCAGGTATACCACCGATGGGCCTTCCACGGCCCACATCGCTGTTCCTCCAACCTCATCGACCTCCATCATGAAGGGTGCACTATCCATGACCCTTGCTATTCAATATCCCCCTTGGGCGGTTGGTTGCTGCTGGCTGTGTGCCACCCTGGTGCACTGCCTGGCAGTGTGTGTGTGTGTCTGTCTCTCTAACTCTCGCTGCCCCTGTCTCCCTCTTCAATGTCACCTCTGTCCCTCTCTCTCTTTCTGTCTGCCTTGGTCTGTATCTTTCTTTCTTTCATTCTTTCTTTCTCTCTCTCTCCCTCTTGCCTGGTGCAAGTGCTGTCTGTGTGCTTGCACCCTGTATTTATAGGAACAAGTCTGCTCAGCACATCTTTGATTTGCTCCACAGTTGCACCATGATTTCACGGTTGAATATCCCACTACACTGGATATTCATGGGGACGCCCCCTGCATTTGTGCCTGCATTCATTATAGTTGCACATTGGCACAATGAGATTTGTGCTGTGCACTGGCTTCCGCTGAATATGGCTCCTTCGTGCAAGTCTGCACTTGCGCTGGTGCAACTGCTTTGAATTTCTGGGCCACAATGTGCAGAAGGAGGTCATGATATCCCCATTCTGTCAAATAACATAGAGTGATCATAATTACTGTTATTAAAAAAATGGTAACCCATCCCAATAGAACAACTCTGCAGACATACCAAGTGACATCACTGGGTGAATAAGGAGGGTTATTAAATGGAGAACAAGAAAATGATTTCATCATTGAATAGATCACTGTTTCATTCTTAATCGAAGTCTTTGTGAAGTTCTTGAAGTCCCATCTCTAAAACAACACTGACACAGTGGAGAATGTATATCGATAGCGACATCAAACAAGATAATAAAACATGAGCAGGACAGGACAGATGAGTAGCATCAATGCAAATACATTTATTAGTCTTTTGGTAGGAAAGGGGTAATAAAACTACATACAGTATTTATTTTATTAACTATCAAAAGAAATACAAATTGTTACAAATAAAATGTGTTATTGCAACCAGTTAGGGTTCAGCTTAATGCCACTAAAGAGGAGAAATGTGGCATTATAGTTTTCAACCCTAACTTGCCCCCAGCAACAAAATGACACAACACAAGCAACCACACACAGCCATCATCAGGTAAGACAGGCAACAGACAACTGTTTCCAGGTGAGACGAATGCAGCAGCACTGATGTGCTACCTTCAAAATGACAATACAGAACACTGCACTTTAAAAACATAATCCATCAGTGCTGTTTAGAAATGTAACATTGTGGACAGTTATGATGAGAGGCAGAGCGCTCACTCTCTATATGTACAACCTGGAAGGTGGGGGCATGATATAGACCTATAAATACCTCACAGTGTTGAATAAGGTACAGGAGGGGAGTATATTTCCACATCAGAAAGAGAACAAGGAGGCATAAAATGAAGCTGGAAGGGGGAAAATTAATGTAACCAGCCAGTTCCTGAGGTTACTAGAATCCCATCAGTTTTAGATCAGGCAAACAGAGTGGGCAGTGTTAGAGGGTTTTAAATGTTCTCTGTAAAACATTACATCATCACTTGCCTGGCTCTGCTGAGCAGAGGATGACGTATGCTGTTCAGAACTCTTGCAGCAGCATAAACCACACTTGGCCAACAGCTGTTGCTGCAGCAGTCAGTTGTAGTCTGAAGTTGTAGTCTGACATAAGAGGCATTCACTGAGAGTTCTGAGGGCAAAAGCTGCTTGTGGCACTCTTGTCAAGAGGAAGGATCCTCTATTTTGTTTTCTGCTATAGTCCAGTAATCCAAAGGCTGGTTTCCTGGGAAATGGTGGATATCAGATCCTGTAAAGCCCCAATGGTGGGAAAATTCTTCACAATAGAAAGAGAATGAGCCTGAAGGTTCAGTGAGTATTTGGGACAATGTCTTCTGTTGGCATCCTTTGCAAACTGTGTGAAAGGCTTTTCAGCACCATACATTTCTGCTAAAGTTGAACCAGCATAATATTCTGTGGTGATTTGCATAGGCAGCCCATGATAATTTGCATTGTGTGGGCATGTGTGATTTTGCATCACTTGAGAATTCCCAACAAACTGTAAGAGCTATCAGCTGGCCCAAAGGTAGACACTTTAAGTGTACAAGTTAAAGAAATGGACTTGTGTGAGATTTGAGGATTTCAAGTAATTTCAAGTGTTCAAGCTGGGGTTTTCTGATGTTTATCAGATACAGGTGCCATGGACCCTGTAGCAAGTGTGTGAAATGTAAACTGTTTGGGGGGCTTCTGGTTTCTGTCAGATACAGGTGCCATGGACCTTGTACCTGATGTTTTTACAGTAGGACATCTCTTGTAGCCCTGTGGCAGAGAATCCTGAATCCTAAAGTAATGGCAGAGATAATCTAGTTTGTGACCAGAGTGAGCTATCCCTCATTCCAGGTACAAATAGATCTAACTGCTTACCGAGGAAAATGTGTTTTAGGTGTTAAACTTGTCACCTAATGGTGCTTTATTTGGTATGGGAACCCTGCATAGGGCTAGCAGCAGTTTGTAAAAGTCTGTGTCTCCTGAAATAGGGATGGACAGGTGTGGAAAATGTGTTATTTGAAAGTCTGAGGTTCCTGAAACAGGGCTGGCAGAAGTAAGTCTATATATCCTGAAATAGGACTGGACATCTTTTGGAAGTGTTTGTGGAAGAAATCAATTTGTCAGCAAGAATGTCTGGAAATGTTTTGCCTGAAACAAGTGCCATCTATAAATTACAGTTACAAGCCTAGCGGTGCCACATTATTTGCTGTTAACCCTGTGCCTGGAATAAAAGCCATACAGTAACATCCCAAATTCATGGTTATGGACAAGCCATCTCTTTAGTGATCTGAGTGATGTTTGGGGCCCCACAGATAGGAGACACAGCATAGCCCTGGCAATTCCCTCACCGACCTTGGGTTAAAATAGAAATGTTGTTGAGTGCTCCACCCCCGATCTCTGAGATGCCCAAACCAAGTATTTACCTTAATGCCACAAGTGATACTTACTTTCTGCCAACTTGTGGTCTGTTGCCTTGTCTGAGTAACAAGTGGGGGCAGGGTTATACCGAGGCTCATCCAGAATTTGGAGGAAAAGGTTGCCATGCCAGTCTGTCATCTTTCTGTCAGGTGGATGGTGCACCATGCCAAGATCATAGGAAAAAAGTTTGCCTTTGCCAAGAAACTCATGTCTCTGATAACAAGTAACAACACTTACCATGCTTAGAATACAAAGAAATATTTATTATTAACACCTATACAATAATTCTAAATAGTCCTATTAGCATAAATATACCTTGTAAACATAGTAAACTGTAAACATAAACAACAAAGGTTTCAGAAAATCAAACAAACCACAAAAAGAAATAAAACAAATTTCAACAAACAATGCAAATGAATAAGCAATATTCAGCACAATAAATGGTACTAGCCATATACTATGGTTTCAGCTTACTTAGTATTTAGCATGACCTTCTGATATAAGAAGATGCAAACTCATTATATTAGTGTTTCAGATTATATTATGTGTAAGACTTATTTCAAAACTTCATAGCATGCAAAATGTATTTCTTTTTGTCTAAATTTTAGCTCAACTATATACCCATGGATTTGTGGTTAAAAATGCACTATGTTACCACCCCAAATAGCCAAATTGAAATATTAAGATATTGTTAATTGAAATTATTAAAAATAATACATACATTTCTGGTTATCTGTAGGCTTGGTCTTCTTTACTTCTAACTTTGAAAATCTTGGTGAGAAGTGCTTCTTCTGATTCTGGATGATAAAAGCCCTTCAGTGGCTTGGCTATAGTCCTCTGTCTTTTCCGTGGTTCACCCATGAATATGGGACTGTAGAACCTTCTGACATCGATGAAGCTGCAGAGGCTGGATCCTTCTTGCTTGACATCACAAATCATCTAAAGTCAATTATTAAGATTTGGTGGGAAAAATCAAGTAGTTAAGTACTGACAGTTCAAGGCACAATGACAAGCTTCTTCCCAACTGCAGTTGTTTGCTGAAAAGGGTTCCCTTATGGATGGCAACAACTTTTGGTTGGCTGCTGGATCTGTGACTTTTTCTGTTTTAATTAATTTCCACTTGGCTTTAGGATCTTGGCTTGAGCAGAAGCTTGAAACATTATTTCAGTCAAAATGCCCAGGGTAAACCATATTCTTTGCTCTGTCCAGTATTAGAAAAATTCCTTTCTTGTAACAAGCAGCTGGACCTCGTTGCAGTGTTTTGAAGACTTTCAAGCTTGTCCTTAGCACCTCCTTGTGGAAGCAATGGCATGACTAAAATGCTGGTCCCAAGCAGGTGTGGCTTTAAGCATTCAACCTAGTAAAAGTCCAAGATAACCAGGTTTTTCAGTCCAAACAACATGAGGTCCTTCAGCAGCAAGAAACAGGAGTTCTGAAGTTGGCTTGGCCAAATTTGCCTATATGTTTTCACATTGGATGACATCATCACCAAGCTCTGATTGGTCCTTCCAGATGATATAGGATGACATTTATCCACACCAGTATTCTAGTATCCCTTTATAAAGAATATAAAATAGTAATTAAAAATAGTTTTGATACTAGAAATATAATAATTTTTTCCATCAAGGTTTTGTTCACATTTCCCTTTGCAGTAAAAATACACCCCAAAATGTATTTTGCAATTCAAAACTATAATTCTACCATATGGGTATATAGGTTAAGCACTGAAGGAAAATGAACCCTAGAACACAAAGTTGCATCATCATGTAACTTATGACATCATCAGCGCTGACATCATCACATAAGACATCATTGGATGTGACATCATAAGATGTGAACACTAGATGACATCATTGTAAATGTACCTTTGGCACAGACATATGTATAGTATTACATGAATAAACATGTTTACAATGATATACACTTTTCCTTTAACTACTTTATCATTTTTATGTTGATTGTGGCATGCGCATGAAACATATGCGACGCTTTCTCCAGAAGGAGGTTAGGAGGCATGGCACTGTTGTGGGCCACGGCCCCACAGCCTTAAAGGTTTGGCTCAGCTTTTCCCCCAATGCCGTGGCATGCTGCTGCTGACACTAGTTCAGCCAGCATGCCACCAACTTGTAAAATTTTAGCCAATGCAGTCAGGGGCTGCCTAGTCATTGCAGCATCAACCATTCACTGCAATGAGAGAGTGACCCATCATTGCAGGGTGGAACCTTGAAACACTGATATTGTTTGTGAACATGATGGCGGCTTGCCACTGTGTTCACAAACAATATAAACCTCCCCACCGAGGGGCAGCTTCAGTGCCCCAAGGTTTATGTTACTGACGGGGGAGCCCACTCCCAATCAGCATTATGCAACCCCCCCACTTTTGTTGTCTGCTGATGGGGTGCCCAATCCCCTGTCGGCATAATGTCACCCCCCCTTTTGTTGTGTGCCAATGGGGGTGCCCAATCCCCCGTCGGCTGCAGCCACCCCACAAAAAAAGACTCAGTTGGCACACTGGGAGCCCACCCCAGCATGCCACATGCCCCTGTAAAATCAAAAATGATCCCACACTGTCTTTTTTCTAACCTGTAAAAAAGGAAACGGTCCCTCGGCGGTCTCCCTGCCACCTCCCATAACCCACGCCCACCCACTGCACACCCTGCCTCCCCACACCCCCCTCACCCCACACTTACCTCCAGAGTCCGGTGCAATGATCTTCGGTGGACCAGGAACATGTCTGTACTCTTCAAAGTCGACCGCAAACTGAGGAAATGCTGGTAAGTTGTATAATGGAATAAATAGGGTTTTTTCAACTTTGATGCATATCTCAGGCATTTTTTGGAATTTTGGCACCAAATTTTCAACATGGGGTTATTGGGACCCTTCCCCTTGAATTCTGGCACTGTCATGGCGTTATTCAGCCCCAAAAGGTGATTTCACAGTCACTGCATGGAATACCCTTTAGGGACTTATTAATGAAATGTCAGTGCCAGTGTTCATGAGGCGGGCTCTCAAAAAGCCTATACTGCAAATTTGGTGGGAAAAATAAAAAATTACTGTTTTATTTAGGTGTGTTGCGCAGTTGCTACACATGCTCATAACTTTGCGAATCTGCAATATTTTCTTGCCAGATTTTCAACATTGGCATTTTTCAGACCTTCTTGTATACAATACAGCTATAATTAACGGTCTCCATTTTCTTCTATTGTAAAAACCGTGTGTTAAACGCCGTAACACCTGAGTAGGTGTTACGGCATTCACGCGCTCCCTTCAACAACAAAGCGCTCGAGGAAAGTAAACATAGCGCATTCACATTGTCCCTCTCACTTCAGCTGCCACTGACAAAAAACACTTACCTCCATCCCAGATAGCCTCCAGCAGCCTCACAGACCCCCGAAAAATGCAAACATTTAACTGTTTTTTCTATCCACCTAACTTATGCAGTTAACACTTAAACGATGATCCCTAACTCTCTCCCTTTCAACCCTAACCTTTCATCCGCAGGTCAAACGAGAATACCATTCAACCAGGAAATGATATGAAGAATCACCATACCGGACTTGTGGCCAGTTAATTTTATTGTTTAATGAAATTTAATGTTATGTTAATGTTTATCTTAAATGTTTAACCACAGTTCTGTTCTCCTCACACAAATAAAAGCTTTTATCTGCAATGTATGCACAAACGACTTTTTTGGGGAGAAAACGGATCCCTTCAATTATATAAAATAAAATATGGGGAGAAGTGTGTAAAACTCGAATTTAACACACCCTCATTGTTGGATGGCATTCATAAACCCCTGGTCCGCCTCGGGTTTATGTGCCATCCAACAATTCAGGTGTGTGTTAAATTACAAACACACTTCTCCCCATACTTTATCCTATATGTCATTTTCCACATCCTGGCCGAAATGTGTTTTTGCACTTCCAGCACAGAATAGCTTGATCACTGTGGGAAATCAGTGTCCAGGACAGATTAAGAAAATGACAGTGGCACTGTTCATGAGCAGAGGTCCTAAAATGCCTATGTTGAATATTTGGTGACGATACTCCATAAAATGACTGTGTTACGAGCGTGCGTTGCACAGTTTGCATGCATGCTCATAACTTCACAAATTAATAATATTTTCACTCCGGATTTTCAACACTGCCATTGTTCTGCACCTCCTGATGAACAGTACAGCTGTCATTTTTCAGATCCTGGCCAAAATGTGTTTTCGTTCTTCCAGCGCAGAATAGTGCAATCGCTGTGGGAAATCAGTGTTTGGGACATATTAAGAAAATCACACTGACACTGTTCACATGCAGAAGTCCTAAAATGCCTACGTTGAAAATTTTGTGATGAAACGCCATACAATGACTGTGTTGCGAGCGTGTGTTGTGCAGTTTCCACGCACCCTTGTAAGTTTGCAAATTAGTAATATTTTCAAGCCAGATTTTCAACACTGGCATTTGTTCACACCTCCTTATGAACAGCACAGCTGTCATTTTTCACATCCTGGATGAAATGTGTTTCCGCACTTCCAGTGCAGAATACTGCGTTGCTGTCAGAAATCAGTGTTTGGGACAGATTAGGATCGAGTGACTGAGAGAGTGGGGAGTGACCGAGCTCAACTGAGCTCTGTCGGGACTCCTGCAGATTTCTTTGTGGGCAGGAAGGTGACAAGCGCGGGCAGGGCCCAGTACAAAAGGCAGCCTGCAGCACTGGGAGAAACAGAACGAGCAAGTGAGAGAGGGGAGTGAGCGAGCTCACAGGTCTATCATGACTGCTGTGGTTCTTTTGTGGGCAGGAAAAGGCAGAAAAGCAGGCAGGAGCCCAGTACAAAGGCCAGCCTGCAGCGCTGGCAGAAATGGAATGAGTGAGTGAGAGAGGGGGAGTGAGTAACCTCAACGGAGTTGTGTCAGGACTGCTGCACATGTCTTTGTGGGCAGACAAAGCCGGTAATGCAGGCAGGAACCCAGTACAAAAGGGCAGCCTGCAGCAGTGGGTGACACAGAACGAGCGGGTGGGGGGTGGTGAGTGAGCTCAACAGAACTCTGTTGGGACTGCTGCAGATTTCTTTGTGGGCAGAAAAAGGCAGCAATACATGCAGGGATCCAGTGCAAAAAGGCAGCCTGCAGCAGCGGGAGAAACAGAACGAATGAGTGAGAGAGGAGGAGTGAGTGAGAAAGCTCAATGGAACTCTATCGTGACTGCTACAGATTTCTTTGTGGCCAGAAGAAGGCGGCAATGCAGGTGAGCCCAGTACAAAAAGGCAACCTGCAGTGCCGACAGAAACGGAACGAGTGAGTGAGAGAGGGGGAGTGAGTCAGCTCAATGGAGCTCTATCATGACTGCTGCAGAATTCTTTGTGGGCCGAAAAAGGCAGCAACGCAGGCAGGAGCCCAGTACAAAAGGCCAGCCTGCAGCACCGGCAGAAACGGAATGAGCGAGTGAGAGAGGGGGAGTGAACTATCTTAACAGACCTGTGTCAGGACTGCTGCAGATTTCTTTGTGGGCAGAAAAAGGCACCAACAGAGGCAGGAGACCACTACAAAAGGGCAGGCTGCGGCGCCAGGAGAAACAGAATGAGCAAGTGAGACAGGTGGAGTGAGCGACCTCAACAGAGCTCTCTCGGGACAGCTGCGGATTTCTTTGCGTGCAGAAAAAGGTGCCAATGCAGGCAGAAGCCCAGTACAAAAGGGCAGCCTGCAGTGTCGGGAGAAACACAATGAGTGCATGAGAAAGGGGGAGTAAGCGAGCTCAATGGAGCTCTATTGTGACTGCTGCAGAATTCTTTGTGGGCTGAAAAAGGTGGCAACGTAGGCAGGAGCCCAGTACAAAAGGCCAGCCTGCAGCGCCATCAGAAACAGAATGAGCGAATGAGAGAGAGGGAGGACCCACCAACGGAGCTCTGCTGTGACAGCTGTAGATTTCTTTGTGGGCAGCAAAATCGTGCCAAAGCAGGCAGAAGCCCAGTACAAAAGAGCAGCCTGCAGCACCAGGAGAAACAGAATGAGCGAGTGAGATAGGTGGAGAGAGAGCGACCTCAACGGAGCTCTGTCGGGGCAGCTGCAGATTTCTTTGTGGGCAGAAAAAGGTGCCAACGGAGGCAGAAGCCCAGTACAATAGGGTAGCCTACAGCGCCAGGAGAAATGCAATGAGCGAGTGAGACAGGGGCAGTGAGCGAGCTCACCGGAGCTCTATCGTGACTGCTGCAGATTTCTTTGTTGGCAGAAAAGGCGGCAATGCAGGCAGGAGCCCAGTACAAAAGGCCAGCCTGCAGCGCTGGCAGAAATGGAACGAGTGAGTGAGAGAGGGGGAGTAAGCAGGCTCAAAAGACCTGTGTCAGGACTGCTGCAGATTTCTTTGTGGGCAGAAAAAGCCACCAACAGAGGCGGGATCCCAGTACAAAAGGGCAGCCTGCAGCACGAGCAGAAACAGAATGAGTGAGTGAGAGAGGGGGAGTGACCCACCTCAACAGAGCTCTGTCGGAACAGCTGCAGATTTCTTTGTGGGCAGAAAAACATACCAACGCAGGCAGGAGCCCAGTACAAAAGAGCAGCCTGCAGCACCGGGAGAAACAGAATGAGCGAGTGACAGAGGGGCAGTGAGAGAGCTCAACGGACCAACGCAATCAACATTCGGCATTGACAAATGCTTGTTCACATTGTTTCAAACATTTTAAAAATACAACAAATTCTCTTTGTTCAGAAGTTCAAAGATCAGTATCAATTAACATTTTAACTTGACTCTTGCTCATCATTTTCAGTCTTTAGTGTTGCAGTACACGTAAGGCTAGTAGGCTACTTTTTGTTATATTTCATAAGTTCTTTTCTCCCTTATTTGCTGAAGGTACTACTAAACTGTCCCTTGTAACCTTTTTTTTTTTTGCACTTTCTTTTTTATCCCCTCCTTACTGCTCACTCGGTCCATTCCTTCAGACTTATCAGTCCCCATAATCCCTCCCACAGGGTCTGCTCCTAGAGTGCCAGGCTTACTCCATTGTCCCCCTACCTTACTCCCCTTTCCTCTGGAGAGCCTGCACAGCTGGGTCTGCCCATGGGTAGGTTACCGGGGCTGGGATCAGTTGTCATCCTGGCCTGAGAGGATGTTTTTCCACTTTTTCTTCCCTTGGTCCCTCTTCCCCTGAGGGTGTCGGCAAAGAAGACTGACGTCCAGACAGACGGTGTGCTGACACATGCCGTTGTCAAATGCCCACAATATCCTCCCCACCCCAACTCTGAAGAGCTGCCTGGTGCCCCAGTGCCTATGCTTCCACCGGCACCTGTACTTCGGGTGCTCAGAGCACCCCAGGAACCCACCATAAGAGGAGGAGAGCATCCATTGGCACGCTGATCCTCCCTCTGACCCCGATGACCTTTTAACCTATACCAGTTTTACCAAGATATCATTCCTTGATTGGAAGTTACTCTTTTGGTATTACATGGACTTTACTTTTAAGGTCTATTTGTAGTTTTCATTTTAGCAATCATAGTTATATTGGGATTCCTTAATGAAATTACAAAAGTTTTCTACTGTTTTGTTACCTTATTGTACTTTTACTAAATCAAAAATCAGATTTTATTTCTATTTTTGTACGTTTTCTTTAAGTCAAAGTTAAAATCAAAATTAGGCTCATTTAACATTTTCTTATTTGTGTTTTAAGATGCATGTGGTATTTTGTACTGGATCATTACTAGGAGTTTGTGGGCACCCTGGTAACCTGAAGGTCAGTTACCCACAATGATGGCATCACTTAAAAACCTGTCTTGCAATGGAAAAAATATTTTACAAACATTTTTTTTGTCTAATTTAGTTTTACCAGTACACGCTTGATTAATTTGTTGTTTAAAATTATGAAAGTAAATTTTTACCTGAATTTACCTTATTTCTCAACATTTTATTCTTTTCATCATTATCAACTTCAGTTTTTCATCAATTACATATGCTTCTTTGAAACTCTTTTGTTTTATCTCTTTTAGGTAATACTTTCTAACATAGAAACATAGAAGATGATGGCAGATAAGGACCGCAAGGCCCATCCAGTCTGCCCATTTCTTTTTCTAATTTATGAATGTGCCATTGGCCTTTGCTCTGTCAATGGCCTATCTATTCATACTCATCTGTATTGCTCCCTTATGCCTATCCCATGCCTGTTTGAAGCCCTGCACTGTATTCATATCCACCACTTCCTGAGGTAGGCGTTCCATGTATCCACCACCCTTTCTGTGAAAAGAACTTCCTCACATTGCCCTTAATTGGCCTCCCTCTAATCTCCTGCTGTGTCCTCTTGTCCTGCTATTTTCTTATATTGAAACATGTTAGACTCTTTCACCTTGTTGATGCCCTTAAGGTGTTTGAATATTTCAATCATATCACCTCTCTCTCTTTGCTCAAGGTATACATATTGAGTTCAGTTAATCTGTCCTCATATGTTTTCTGATGCAGTCCCTGCACCATTTTGGTTGCCCTTCTCTGGACTGCCTCAATTTGGTTAATGTCCTTGTGAAGGTGTGGCCTCCAGTACTGCATGCAGTACTCCAGATGGGGCTTAACTAGTGTCTTGTAAAGAGGGATTATTACCTCCCTCTTCCGACTTGTGATATCCTTACTAATACACCCCAACATCCCTCTAGCCTTACCTACTGCTTTAGTGGTCTGCTTGGATGATTTCAGGTCATCGGTGATGATGACACCCAAGTCTCTTTCTTCCCTTGTGACTGCCAGCAATTCCTCCCAGCCTATAGGTGGCTTCAGGTTTATCTTCCTATGTGCATGATCTTGCACTTCTTTGCATTAAACCCCAGTTGCCACTCTTCTGACCATTTTGCTAGTTTATCCAGATCTCTTCTCATTCTGCCCACCCCATCTGGATCATCTACTCTGTTGCAGATCTTGGTGTCATCTGCAAACAGACAAACTTTATCCTCCAGTCCATCTGCAATGTCACTGATGAAGATATTGAAGAGGACTGGCCCCAGGACTGATCCCTGAGGTACCCCACTTGTGACTTACATCTCTTCTGACTGTATACCGTTTACCAACACTCTCTGTTTTCTGCCCATCAACCAGTTTGCCACCCAGTTGACCATCGTCTGACCCACCCCGAGCCTACCCAGCTTATTAATCAATCTTTTATGTGGAACAATATCGAAAGCTTTACTGAAGTCAAGGTAGGCAACATCAACTGCTCCCCCTTGGAAAGCCACTCTGGTTACCCAGTCAAAGAAATCTATGAGATTAGTTTGACAGGACCTTCCTTTTGTAAACCCATGCTGTCTTGGATCCTGTACTGCTATGGATTCCAGGTGTTGCACTATCCTTTCTTTAAGGAGTGTCTCCATAGTCTCCCCAATAACTGAAACAAATAATTTCTAAATTATAAGAGCTCTCTCCCTTTCACTTTTGTAATCCGTAGTTAACGTTAAAAGTGACAGATCCTGTTTTTGGATTTATGTACTTGGGGGAAAACATGCATTACTCTAGTGCACATACCTAGGCAAGGTGTGTAATGGATATTCAAATTCATATCACTACTGCAGACTAGGCACAAACAATGCAGTTTTGTTAAACCTTTTCCATTAACCCTAACATATGCTTCCTTTACTTTATCTAAAACTGTTGTAGTGAGCACACGCATTTGGCACACTTGAGGAATAGTTCATCCAGACCTCAAGGCCTGTGATGTCACTTTTTCTTGAGTAAGGGGTTTCCTTAGTTGTGACCACAGAATTTTATTGGTTAGGCTTATGTGCACATCCAGTTGTGCTAGTACATCTTACCCAAGGCATGGGAGATGTCAAACCTTGCATGACATAAAGGAGGTTGTATATTTTCACCCTTCTGGAGTTTCAAGACAAGTGCTTGTACTTTTCAAACTTTATTTGTGGCTTGGAACATTTTGTAACCATTCATTTTAACACTGGATAAATCTGTGCACTGCTTGGACAATGCAAAACTGTTTTTACAAGTCCTGTTTTGTCTGGCACCTTGGATTTACCTCTTGTTTTATTGAGTGGCACCTCCTTCCCATAGTCTTCAGTGGGCCTTGTACTTAGAGTTTAAGGCTTTTGTCAGAAACAGGATGGCACTGAGGAAAACAGTATTTACTCTCTTTGTGAAGAAAGTTAAGCATCTGTTTTAATTACAGATTTTCCACATCCTGTCTTGACACACAAACCACATAAGCTTTACTTCTCCATTTAACCAATGTTTAGAATTACAAAACTTGATACATTAATACTTTAGAACCTAAAACATTCAGTGTAATCATTATATAATTTTTCTGAAAGTAGCATGAATTTCATTGTTTAGAAATGTTCGACTCTTTCTAAATGGAATAGGCCTTTTACTTGTGACCATAAGAATTTTTGGCTGTAGTCTAGAATAGGTTTAACCTCTTTAGAAGGTCACTTCAAATCAAAAAAATCATTGCCTACTTTGTTTATAACATACACTGGATGCTTAATCACCATTTTACCAAATCTCAATTTTAACCAAACTTTACTTAAGGTCTTTTGAGCTTCCTCCCCATTACTTATAATTTGTAAGTTGTTAGGAAGGGTTTTTAGCTTCTTTGAGTTACCTAAGGCATCAGTCTCTTTATCAAAGAGACTTTTAGACATGAAACTTACTTCAGCCCCAGAATCCAGCAAAGACCCATGATGTACCTGTAGACTCTTTTCAATGTTTATGTCAAAATAAATCTTCCTGCTTTTCCTTTAGATAAGAGTTGAGGCAGAATTGTCTGTCTTTCCTGGCGACACAGCAGTTTTACCATGGCATCTTACGTTGTTATGGAACCTAACCCTGGATACCTTTTGAGAAAGGCTAGGCACAGAGATAGAAAGAAGACTCGTTGGAGTCAAGGCGCTAGGGGCATATAGCTTGCCTCTTTGCAGAGATTCTCTTTAACAGTCTCTGATTTGATTTGTACTCTGTGATTCTGCTACTATATATTTGTGGAATAGAGTCTATGAATAAATTTTGGTCCTTTGTATATTTTGAAACTTGGACTGAACTCTTAATTTCCACATATTTGTCTATAGACTGTGACAATTATTTGCCACTTCGCTGCTTTGGATTTCTTATGTGTGGGGTGAGCCACCCTCTTAGAAGTGCTGCCTACCAATTCTGGGCTGAGTTGATTGCGGTAATTCTTCTGGATTTTTAGGCACAGAGATAACATTTTAACTTCACTTGGCATTTTCTTTTCAAATCTTATTCCAATCTCATTATCCTTTTTAACAATAGTGTTTCTGTTAGCATGTCAGCAGTGGAGTGTACAGGATCTACAAGTAACACAACTCTGCTAGTCCCATCTGTACTGGGTATCAGTTGAGGATTTGCACAGAAAGAAGGTAAGGAGGTGATTGAGCAACGTGGAGTACATAGCGCTTGAATAAGAGCTGTACCTCCTCTAGTTCCTTTTTAATTCTCCATTTCTTTCTTATTTGTAGAATTATGCTGAGACCTGTTTTGAGTTGCACTACCATTTTGATCATAGAATAGTGGCGCTCGCTGTGGTCAGTTCTGTCACCATGCACACTGCCCTACCCTGCACCTGGGCCTCCCCCCCTTTTTGAGAGGGACTCCAGTGTTGGCATTGGTCTGAGCCTTGATAAGGTTGTCAAAACACAGTTGGACCAAGCATGGGCTTCAGTTGTTTTTTCTTGTTAGACATAGGTGATTTCTCCCCCCCCACCCTTAGCTGAAGTGTTAGAGGTTTTAACCTTTAACCCATTAGCTTGAGGTTCAGTAGAATTTCCTTTTTGCCTAATCATTTGCCTTTTCTTGTATTTCTTAAATGTTTCTCGTTCTGAATCAGAATTTGAATCACTTGTTTGTTTAGGGATTTTGCTTTGCCTCTGTAATTTATTTTCTAAGTCAGGTGATTCATTTAATGAGATGCCACAATCAGTCAAGCAATCTAACCTTGTGAATGCTCTAATTTTTTTCTTTAACCTGACTTTTACTCTGTAAACTTTCATACTTTTCTTTTAACTCGACCAGATCTTTGTTACCCTATGCATAAGGATCTGCTAGCTCAACTTTTTCTCTTGTCAAATTCAAACACTGTCTTTGCCATTCTCTAGCTTTAAATAAATCACTTTGTAAAGCCACACAGTCGTGTTTACTTTCTTGCAACAGCTTCTGTAATATTTCAGCCTGATCTGCAAGTCTACCACACTCAAAACATTTATCCCCCAACATTTTTCCAGCAGGGTTATTCTTTTATTTTTACTTTTAATAAGAGTCAGTTGCAGGCGCCAAACCACTGTTTGTATTTTACCGCACCTTAACGGGGTTAGTTCGAGATCACCCAGCCTATTCGACTGAGGTGGGAGCAGGATCTGGGTGTCACAATTGATGATTATATCTAGAGTCCTGCTGTGACACATCTTAACATCTGCTCTAGGAGCAACAGGCTGAGACAGATACAGCTGAACTTCCTATGTAGAACATATCTCGCGTCAGACAAACTCCATATAATGAACCCAGAAAATTTACACTGATGCCCAAAATGTAAAGGGGCAATGCAGACTTTATACACATGGCACTGGTATGCCCTAGGGTTGCATCTTTCTGGTATGAGGTGCATAGAGCAATACATGAAGTCCTGAAGCAACAGCTGTCCTGCTGCCCTCTCGAACTGTTACTGGGGGCTGACCCAGTGGAGCCACAGGGAGGGAGGGAGCATGCACCCATTATGGGTGGTGGCTTTAGTAAATGCTAAAAGACTATAGCCCAGTCATGGCTAGCTGCCAACCCTCCTCCAATTCAACAGTGGGTTAACAATATGAAGCAATGTCTTGCCCTGGAAATGATACAACACACTGCCAGTGGCAATGAAGAGAATTTAGTAAATTTGGACCCCACTGGCAGGGTCCATGTTGGAGGGAATTTTTCCTGTATAAGGTTGTGGTGTTAATAGGGGCTCTCCTATGTTTTAGTGACCACCTTGGTGACAGGACTGATTTAGGCCTCGTAATCCTACCTTTTCTATCTGTTTTGCTGGGACCCATGGTCATTCATGCTCCACCATCCATTAGTCATCAGTCAGTACCCACCAACTACTGTTTAGCTTTCACCATTCTCTTCTCCTTAACCACCACATAGCTCAGACCACTACCTCACAAAGTGCTTTATATGGTTTATCAATTTCTCTTATATAACAGCACTGAAACCGAATGTAATGTTTGGAGTGCATGCACCCAAGATGAAAAACTCTGTATGTAACATTGTTTTAAAACAAGTTTTGTTATTTCCAATAAAAATATTTTACAAAAAATAAATAAATAAAAGCTGTGCTGGGGTATAAATTACTGCCTCAGTGCTAAACATATTCAGTTACAGCTAAAGTTGTCATGGCTATGCAACAGTGATTATCAACTTCAGCAACAACAATTAAGTATTCTTTTAAACAACAGTCAAAGTAGTAATGACTTTCTACAACAATTTAAACCAAACAAAATCTTTTCTCTTGATGCTTTAAATATTTTTTTATTGCAGTTTGTACTGTCAGTCAGAGGTTCTATTTTGTTTACTTCTAGGCTTTAGCTATTTCCTTTTATAAAAGGTAACTTCAGACTATTGTGAAAGCAAAGCAGAAAAATATTATTTCTGAAAATCAGCGATGTTGCAAATAATAATAATAATAATATTTATTTCTCCTACACTAAGTGTGGACTGTTATTAGCTAACAATTATCCCATGGACGAGCCCCCCAAATTATGGCATAATTTTCTTTGTTCATTGTTTCATTGTTTCTTTGTATGCATAGTTTTCATTGTGCTTTTAGTTACTCAGGTGTCAGGTGTTGCTATTGTTTGTCAGATATCACAGTGTGCCATCCAACTGCGAATAGGGGCTGAATAAGCACTAACCACAGAAGTGTGTGTGTGTGTGTGTGTGTGTGTGTGTGTGTGTGTTGGTAGTGGCACATTGCATGTTGACAGCATAATCGAGTGAACTAAAAGAGACCCTCCGTATCCATCCCACCCATCACCCTGAAGCGCTTGAAGGTCCCTACCATGTCATCTGTATCTTTCCCTTGTCCTCCAAGAAGCAGATGCCCAGTGCCTTCAACCTCTCCTCTTATGCCCTACTCTGTTAACCTGCTATCATCCCTTTAGCCCTCCTCTATACCCACTCCAGCAGGTCAAGTTTTCCCTTGTTATGTTGGCACCAGTACTGAACTTCATACTCTAGATGTGGCCTTATCAGTGTATAGTACAAGTGAATTTTGATTTTGGCTTATTAGTACCAACCTCCATGTTCTGTTCGCTAGATCCTCTCCACATGCCACTGTATCCCCCCACACACACACACACAAACAACCCTCCACAAATGTGGCAGAGACACTTGATCATACACTGTGAGACTATGCAAGTGCGGTTTATTGTAGTCAAACATTTGTTGCCTGCTGAGTGTATCAAGCTCATTCATAACTGGTTATTGTAAGTTTCTGATTTTCACTGCCTGCACATCTAACCTCTGCCCTGATTTACTTACTTTATTATCCAGTTAAAAGAAAAAGATCAGGTTTTTCTGACATTACCTCTATCTGTCAATCCATGTAGCCTCGGATTCCAAGTGGGCCATTGTTCTTTATTTCAGCAGCTCATCCATGATGTTGTCCACTAGTGATGTATTGACTGACCAGAATATAGCTCCCTGTATCCTCCCTATAACCACTTTTGTACATGCAGATTACATGTGCCTTTTAAAGTCCTATGTACAAATCCTGTGTTGTGCAACTTGTCGAACATGTATGTCAGAGGCGCTGATAGCTGTCTACAGCAGAACTATCACAGATCACTGAATATCATATGGTGTAATCTGCAGTAGTAGTCCATCCTATATCTCCTCTGTATCACAGCCCCTCCCCGACTCACCACCACCACCTCAGCCAACAGTGATGTATTATTTTATGGTGTATAGTAGAGCATTGTTCTGTATACAAATCATCCTTTTAAAAATGCTGTTGTACCACAGTTCAAAGGTCATGGAATGTGATTGTACCCTTCTGTGGTAGAACAACATTCTAGAACCTCTAGAGACTGCACAAATCAACCTTATTGTGAAAAATAAAAAAACACAGTGCACTCATTTCACATAGTACTATACAGTATACAAAATGCAGGATGAGCAACTTTATGCATAACCAGTGTATTCTGCCACCTCGGGGTTCTGATTCCCACTGACCTCTCGAGCTATGCTATTGAGGTAAGAATGAACCAGAACCTCTCTGTGTTAGAACACACTGGTGGTGCATAGTTGCCTATCAAATATTCTCTGTGTTTATCCTACATGCTTGGGCTGGTGTTGTTTCATTGATTTCTCCTCCTACACATCCAGTCATAGGTTGGCTGGACATTGTGTGAGTGATGGCCCTTGACATATTATCGGTGAATGAAACATTTAACCTGTGTTTGTTTTAATTTCTGGTATTGGGCACTATTGTAGCAGGACCCAGGTTTCCCGAGTCTTATTCTGCTAAAAGCTCACTACAGGTTGTACTTAAAACAGCTGTACACATTACTTTTAAATTGTCGAACTGTTCAGGCTCTTCTCCGAGCGCTGCAATTAACCGCTTATCCACTTCCAGGTTGGAGACTGATTAAAAGGCTCGCGCTTGCGAGTGACTAGTGATTGCTCAGTTGAGCTGGAGTAGCTACGTGCCTCTGGTGAGAGGTGGTACTGTTATTAACAGTGAATTAAACATTCAACCTGTGTTTGTTTTAATTTCTGGTATTGGGCACTATTGTAGCAGGACCCAGGTTTCTCTGAGTCTTATTCTGCTAAAAGCTCACTACGGGTTGTACTTAAAACAGCTGTACATTACTTTTAAATTGCCAAACTGTTGGGCTCTGCTCCGACCACTGCAATTAGCCACTTACCCACTTCTGGGTTGGATACTGATTAAAAGCTTGTGCTAGCGGAGGGCGGCAACATAGAACCATGTGTAGAGACACACGCTGGCCCGCGCTGTTCTGTGTGTTCGTAGGGTCACTGTGTTGTTGTAGAAAATACAGTTATTTTGGCTAAGCTACTGTTTGCAAGTGATTACAGCCCAGTTAAGCTAGAGTAAACTGCCCCCTCCTTTCTGGCGCCCACTCTAAGTACTTCCTTTCTCTTGCAAATCTTCTGCCCCTGTGCTATGTGACCTTGCTGTACCCTAGCTGCCTATAAATCTTGCTTTTCTCACCTTTTTCTCCAGCGGCCCCCGTATAAATCTTGCTTTTCTCTCCTTTTTCTCCAGCAGCCCTCCTACGACTGGGGAAAGTGCTCGCTCCACCGGCTCACATAACCCAGCGGTCGGGCAACGATTTCTTAACCGCCGAACCAACAGCCAGCCAGATTCCACTCCTCAAAGTGCGGCACCTCCACCAGCCTATCAGAAGCCGGCGCTTTTTTGCTGAGTGGCCCCAATTGGTCAGGAGCCAAGGGCTTTCAATTTGAACTTTCCCCCGCCTAAAGGACTCTGCTTTCCCTTCGGGGATTGAATTTGAAACATTTAGAAGAACTGCCTTTTGAATCAATTGTGTTTGTTGTAGAAAATACAGTTATTTTGGCTAAGCTACTGTTTGCAAGTGATTACAGCCCAGTTAAGCTAGAGTAGACTGTTAAACTGCCCCCTCCCTTCTGGCACCCACTCTAAGTACTTCCTTTGTCATGCAAATCTTCTGCCCCTGTGCTACATGACCTTGCTGTACCCTAGCTGCCTATAAATCTTGCTTATCTCTCCTTTTTCTCCAGTGTTCCCTGTATAAATCTTGCTTTTCTCTCCTTTTTCCCCAGCAGCCCTCCATGACTGGGGAAAGTGCTCGCTCCACTGGCTCACATAGCCCAGCGGTCGGACAGCGATTTCTTAGCCACCAACCAAGCAGCCCAGCCCAGATTCCACTCCCTCTAAGGTACAGCACCTCCACCAGCCTATTGGAAGCCGAGCACCTTTTTGCTGAGTGGTCCCGATTGGTCAGGAGCCAAGGGCTTTCAATTTGAACTTTCCTCCGCCTAAAGGACTCTGCTTTCCACTCTGGGTTTTTCTCCCAGCCCTACCCCTACCCAGGCCCCCATTAAATACACTCTAGCCCCACCCTCATCTAGAATCACTCCACTGTCATTGGGCAATAATTGGACCTATCCCTAGGGCTCCCCATTTTGCTCCAGGAAAGGCACTCTTCAAACAACATGAAGTCTTGCTGTATTCTGACAACAGCAGTGAGTCCCAACCTTCAAACTGCCCCGGAGATGAAAGAGTTAACTTTCCATACCAGGCATGGAACGCTGAGCTCGAGCTCAGTTGAGACTCTGTCTGTTGTTCTTCAAACTCAAACCGTCAGATTATTTACTCCGCCTCACTGAACAGTCGCTCCGGAGATTTCTCCTTCTGCTCGGTTTAATTTGTCGGTTAAAGTACCGCTTTTCTCTGTTTTCGACCGAATTTAAACCGTAACCTGTCGGTTCAGTCTCTGTCTGTGGTATTCGTGAATACTAGATAGGTTTTATTTTATTCTATTCTGTGTGGAACTTGTAAACGGTTATCGGTTCGGTTTGAACCGATCAAGTTGTTTAAAAAATCTTAAATTGTGCTTTTAGAGTGTGGTTACCGGTTCTTATCGGTTCTAAAAAAATGGATTTTATTACTTTTTTCCATGACCCGTGACACGGTTGGGAACCGATAAGAGGGTCTTGCCTGGCGGATTGCCATAAAAGGGTAAGTTTGGTTAGGACTGGCACTATGTCTGAGAAACCCAAAGGAAAAACCGGACCCACTGGGTTTCAACACTGCAGTGTGTGTGGGGAAGTCTTTGCCAAGGCTGACCCCCACACCACCTGTGTTTATTGTCTGGGGTTTGACCACCTCAATGCAGACTGCCAGATTTGCAAAAATTTCCCTGCAGCTACCCTAGAAAAGAGAGCTGGTAGGCTCAGGGATAGGGAGGCCAAAAAGTCAGCTGAACCGGATGGCCAGCCCGGTTCGGTTCAAACCGAACCAGAAGGAGTGCCCTCTGACCAGGGCGAGACTTCTTCGGGCAAAAGGAGAGCTGATTCTGAGGAGTCGGTTCCGGCTAAAAGAACTAGAAAAGAAAAATCAGCTGGTGTGGAGCCAAAACTTTCCTTTCCAACCGCTGAAGAAATAGCCAAAGCGATCAAAATTGTTCAGTCGCTTTCCCCGGTTCCGACCGAACCGGCACCATCAGGCAGGCGCTCGGTTCGGCTGGTTCCACCGGTTCAAGAGTATGATTTAGAGGAATTTTATGAACCGGAAGATGAGTATGAGTAAAGTGAATGTGGATTTGAAAGTCTGGATGTGCCCATTGACCCGGACATCTCCCCAGACAGACCTTCAGGAATGTCTCCTCCTAGGCTTTCTGAGTCCCCCTCCCATTTCATGTTTTATAAAAAAGTGGCTGAAACCCTCCAGCTTCCTATGGAAGAAGCTGTGGATGACCAGGAGGAGCCTGACTATGTTGAAATGATGGATATCCCAGAGTCTAGGAGGCTGTCTATTCCCTTGCACAAATCTTTTGGGAAACAGACATTTAAGATTTTAAAGACTTCTAACACTATACCTCCTGTGGATAAGAGAATGGACAAGAGGTATACATTGTCAGGCTCTGACACGGAGTTCCTTACACAACAATGCAGCCATGTTGGGGTAGTGCAGGCTGCAGCCTGTGATAAGGCAAACATTCCCTTGGCTTCACACCCCTGGACAAGGACTCCAGGAGGATTGATGCCATGGCAAAGAAACAGTACATGGCAGCATCCTTGGGACTCAGACAGGCCAATTATATGGCCTATACTGCTAGGTATCAGAAATCCAGATGGGACACTGTTATGGCCCTAGCAAAACAGGTCCCTGGCCAGCTTGCCAAGGAGCTGGAGCAGGTGGCTGCTGATGGTATTGAGGCATCCAAGGTGCAATTCCATGCTGCAGTAGACTCCAATGATGTGTCATCTAGAGTCATGGCTACATCTGTGGCACTTCGAAGAATGGCTTGGCTCAGATGTACTAGCCTGTCAGAGGATACCCAGACTAAGGCCATGGATTTTCCTGTTGTGGGTAATTCTCTGTTCGGGAGCAAACAGAGAATTATATGAAAAAATGGATGAGTATAGGACCACCTATAGGAGTGCACAGGCCAAGAAAGGCAGGCCACTCCTCAAAGGCAACTTCCCAGGGCAGGGGCAGGCCTTTCATGAGCCTTTTGCAAGCAGGCCTCCTCTTCTGCTTATGCCAGAGGGGTTCCTTAGAGGGAGGCAGACGGGGTACAAGCAGGCCTGCTTCCACCCCTCAGCCCAAAGCCCCTGCCAAACAGGCACCCTGATGGGGTTGCCAGGCCGATTCTCAGCTACCAGTAGGGGCAGGCTGGCTTACTTTGTCCAGGACTGGGAGTCTCTGACATCAGACAAATGGGTCCTGGAAGTAGTAAGCCAGGGACTGGTTCTCAGCTTCAAAAAGTTTCCAAAGATGAGAACCAGATCCTTTCCACCTGCAAGTCCATCAGAGGCACTTGCCTTAGAGGCAGAGGTCTCTTCCCTCCTAGCTCTCAGAGCTGTGGAAAGGGTTCCACCCCTACACCAGGGCAAAGGGTTGTACTCCAGGTACTTCCTTACCCATAAAAGACAGGAGAATGGCGGCCTATCCTGGATCTCAGATACTTAAACAAGCATCTTTTAAAACCAAAATTCAAAATGGTGACTCTGGGAGTTATTCTACCCTCTCTAAGGCCAGGGGACTGGCTAGTGTCCCTGGACCTCAAGGATGCCTACTTTCATATTCTCGTCAGAAGCTCCCATCGAAAGTACCTCAGGTTCGAGCTGCCCTCAGGCCATTACCAGTTCAGAGCAATGCCCTTTGACCGCACCTCTGCTCCAAGGGTATTCACAAAATTCCTGGCAGTGGTGGTTGCTTCTCTAAGAAGGCAGAAGATTGCCATCTTCCCTTACCTGGACGACTGGCTCATAGTAGGTCAGTCTCCAGACCAAGTCAAGTTACACTTACAGATAACTCAGCAACTTCTCACTTCCTTGGGTCTCCTCTAAATCTTCCAAAGTCAGTTCTAGAGCCTGTCCAGCTCCTCACCTTCATAGGTGCAGAGCTAGACACAGAGAAGCCAGAGCCTTCCTTCCCTGGACAGGGCAAGGACCCTGGTCTCTCTGGCCTCCTCATTCACCCTGCAGGTGTCTCGACCAGCAAGCATTTTCTACAGCTCCTGGGGCACATGGCTGCTTCTACAGCAGTAGTGCAGGAGCAAGATTTCAGATGAGGACATTCAGTTCCATTTGAGAGCCTTTTGGTCTCAAAGGAAGGACCCTCTGACCAAATTGATCCCAGTAACTCGAACCCTGATCCAGGCCTTACAGTGGTGGCAGGATCAGAACAATCTGAGACAAGGGTTCCTTTGTCACTCAGTCTCACTCTTTAATCCTTACTGCAGATGCCTCCCTCTTGGGGTGGGGGGCTCACATGGGCTACCTCACCACCCAGGGGTTGTGGTCCCCTCAGGAATCTCTGCTCCACATCAATCTGTTTGAGCTCAGAGCAGTATTTCTAGCACTTCAAGCTTTTTCCAAACCTGTTCAGAACAAAGCTGTACAGGTCAGAACAGACAACACCACCACAATGTGGTACATCAACAAGCAAGGAGGCACTCGGTCTACGGCCATGCGCACCGAAGCAATGAAGTTGTGGTCTTTGGTATACTCCCTGAACACCTCCTTCATGGCAGTTCACCTACCAGGCAAGGACAATGTCCTGGCAGATGCTCTCAGCAGGATTTACCAGGGCCATCACGAATGGTCACTGGACCCCTGGTCTTGAGGTGATATTTTCCAGATGGGGCACTCCATGGATAGATCTTTTGTAGCCCCAGACAATCACCAACTTCCCTTTCTGCAGGCCCCCAGTGTTGGGCTCAGTCCCCTGGATGCTAGTTCTCAATTGGGAGGAAAGTTTCTCTATGCTTTTCCCCCCTTCCTCTCCTGTTCAAAGTGCTAGTCAAAATCAGATCTCAACCCTGCAAGATGATCCTGATTGCTCCAGACTGGGCCAGACAGCCCTGGTATCCACTCCTACTGTCCTTAGCAGTCCATCTTCCCCTGTGTCTTCCCAGGAATTACAACCTGTTAACCTGTGCTCAGGGGAGGGTTTGGTACCCGAACCTCAAATCTCTCAATCTCAAGGCCTGGCTCTTGAAGAGTTAGAGTTTGCTGATTTACACCTCTCCCAAGGTGTAATGGATATCCTGAAGACTTCTAGAAAACCTTCCACCAGGGCTACTTATAATTCCAAATGGAAAAGGTGTTCCATATGGTGCTCTGGGAAGCATATTTCCCCAGAATCTGCTGATTTGCCCACAGTCCTTGATTATATGGTCCACTTAAATAGCTTGGGGCTGAGACCAGCTACACTGAAAGTGCATCTGGCAGCTGTGTCTGCCTTTATTTCAGCAGGTAAGCCCTCTTCTCTTTCAGCTCACCCTGTATTCTCCAAGTTTTCAAGGATTGCTTCACACAACCCTCCATTCAGGGCCCCTGCCCTGCCTGGGACCTTATGTTTGCATTGCTCAGCTTATGCAACCCCTTTGAGCCTTTGTCCTCAGCAGAGCTTAAGTACTTGACTTGGAAACTGTGTTTCTGGTAGCCATCACTTCTGCCAGAAGCATAAGTGAATTACAAGCTTTGTCAGTGGAGCCTGATTTTTTCTCCTTTCATAGAGATAAGGTGGTCCTCAGGACTAACAGGAAGTTCTTGCCTAAGGTGGTTTCAGATTTCCACCTTAATCAGTCTATGTCTCTTCCAGTGTACTTCACTGACCATTCCTCCTCTGGTGAAAGGAGGCTGCACAGTTTAGATGTGAAAAGAGCCCTTAGCTACTACATAGAGTGTACCAAGGGTCTCAGGTTTCACTCCCTCCAACTCTTCCTCACTTATGGCGAGGTTGGTAAAGGGAAACCTGCCACTAAAAGATCCATTGCCAGGTGGATTGTCTCTTGTATCCAATTTTGTTATGAAAAACTGGTAAGATTCCACCCTCAGGCCTGAGGGCTCACTCTACCAGAGGTACAGCTGCTTCCCTGGCTGCTGCCAGGGACATCCTATTCTAGAGATATGTCAAGCAGCTACCTGGAAAACCAGTTCACACTTTACCAAGCATTACTCCTGGATATCCAGGCTAGGAGTGATGCTCGTTTCATCACAGCTGTGCTTCAGAGCCTATTCCTAAGTAGGTTCTGTCCTCCTCCATGGAGGTACTGCTTTGTAGTCTGCTATTGTCAGAATCACAGCAAGACTTCATGTTGTTTGAGAAAAAATTACTCACCTTAGTAATGTTGTTTCTTCTAATGGAGTCTTGCTGTATTCTGACCTCCCTGCCTGCCCCTCTCAGAACCTCTGTTTTTGGCATGTGGGTGGGCAGTGCAGTGTTGGCACTCAGTAGGTGCCCACCTTGTTGTTTTCACCCCCTTTTGCTTGGGGTGAGTGGGTGTTGTGTTTTTCAATTTTTGGGTCTCTTGACTTGAGTCTTTGTTTTGGGACCAAAAAATGTGTTTTTATGTTTAGTAGCCAGTTGACTAGTTTAGGTTTACAGCTTCCACACAGGGCCTTAGTGAGTTTAGCTCGTAAAGATCTGACAGTTTGAGTTTGAAGAACAACAGACAGAGTCTCAACCGAGCTCAAGCTCAGCGTTTCATGCCTGGCATGGAAAGTTAACTCTTTAATCTCCGGGGCAGTTCGAAGGTTGGGACTCACTGCTATTGTCAGAATACAGCAAGACTCCATTAGAAGAAACAACATTACTAAGGTGAGTAATTTTTTCTTTCTAGGCATCCTCTCTCCTTACCCCCCTTACCGAAACTATGGCATACTACACTTTCAGCATCCTGCTGTTCTGCTGCTGTGTACCTCTTACTCTGTACACTATTGAGGAGTTAGGCACTGAAACATTACCTGCCCTATTATATCCTTTCATTCAAGCCTCCTACACCCTACCATATCCAGCATCCCCCCAGCTCTTGTCCTTATGCCAGTGTCCCTTAACCTGCTCCATCGCCATTCACGGCTTCTGCACTCCCTTTACTTTCTCTGCAGAGCCACATCTCATCAAACTCTACCAGCAACGTCTTGTTTACATCACCATCACCAAATAAATGTTCAAGGAAAAGAGCTTAGGTGTTCCATCTGCACACTTAAGAAACTACTCCTCCTGCTTCTACTTTGCTCAGGCAATGTCGAGGTAAACCCAGGCCCTCGCTCACTGTTTAGCTCACCAACTGAGTACGCATCAGCCTCAGGCCTTAAAATAATGTTAGTTAATATATTAAGTCTTGCAAAAGAATTGATCAATTGCAAGTTTGGGCCCTCCACACAAAGCCTGACCTCATTGTCATTATAGAATCCTGGTTAAAAAATCAATTCTGGATCAACAAGTCTCTCTCTCTGGGACATTCTTTATAGAGCAGATAGGGTATCCAGAGGAAGAGGAGTAGCTGTATATGCAAAACCAAATTCTCAATTAGTGAAATCTTTGCAGCACTAAGCACAAGGAATATGAAATAGTCTCCTAAAATTACACCTCCCATCTATGGAATGTATTACAATCATAGGTGGTTATAGGCCCCCTAACAGTGGCACAGACATCTTGAAGACTTTGAAATCTTTAACCACCTCTGTAAATATGGAAGTTTTAATCCTAGGAGATTTTAACCTTAACTGGCCACACATAAATCTCAAACCCTCAAATCTCTCTGTGATGAATTGGGTCTCATCAAATAGTGACCGAACCAACCAGGACTAACAAGATAAATGATGCAAATAGCTCCATTCTTGACCTCATTCTTACTACCCATCCTAACAAATTCCTCTGCACAGCTGTGTTTCACAATGACATGAGCGACCATGGAATAGTAGTATGTACCAGGTCCCAAGCAAAAACGCAAAACCAAACCAAGTTCATAACCAAACGATCATTCAGAAAATTTCTACCAGCAAATTCCCTAAGCAACCTTAGTAAGGTTAGGTGGCAAAACCTTTACCTCGCTACAACTCCAGATGAGGTGGTTACAGTCTTAAATGAGAAACTCAACCATATAGTAAACAAACATGCACCGATCATTAAAGTTAGGATTCGGAAGTTCCCTCACCCCTGGTTTTCACCAGAGCTCAAGTCTGCTCTCTCTGAGTGCGACAAGCTGTGGGCAAAGGCGAGGCATACTAAGAGTCCGGTAGACTGGCAGGCCTTCTGAACCTCGAGGAATGCCTGTGTCAAGCTTATCTGCTCTGTCAAAGCCAATTTCTATGTGACCACACTAGAACAGGCCAAAGGGGATGCCAAGAAAATCTGGAAGACCTTGAAGTCAATCGAAGGGAAACCGGTGGCATCACCCTTACCAAAGAAAATCATTAAAAGCAATGTAACCATTGAAGATAGTAGCCAAATCCTAGAAGAATTTAACTCTCACTTCGCTACCACTGGGCTAGCATTTGATTCATCCTCCTATGCGTCATGAGTGAACAGACAGGTTGACTCAGACCTCGCCATGCCTGCAACAAGCTGCCCTTTTTGGCTGCTCCCTATCAGCTTTAAAGAAGTGGAAGATGCCCTTATTAAGCCAGACACCAAAAAAGTGCAGGAAATGATGGAATCAAACCATTCTTCTTAAAACTCAGATTCCCCCACCTTACTGCCCTCATCCTCTACATTTTCAACCTTCATATTTCAGCATCCACTGTCCCGTTATGCTGGAAGCTAGCCCATATCCTTTCGCTTTTTAAATCAGGTGACCCTTGTGATCTGAATAACTACAGACCTATTTCAATCCTTCCAGTCCTCTCCAAAGCTTTCAAAAAATTGATTTATGCACAACTAAAGCAACACATGGACACCTCCCTGCTTCCGAACCCAGTTCAATCTGGTTTCTGCTCCAGCCATAGTACTGTTACTGCCCTCGCCAAAGTAACCGATGACTGGATTACCGCTATGGACTCTAAGAAGATTACGGGGGCTGTTTTTGTAGACCTAAGCAAGGCATTCGATACAGTAGACCACTCCATAATCGAACACAGCTTTACCAATATAGGTGCTACTCCAATGACCATATGGTGGTTTAGCAGCTATCTCTCAGGGAGGCCGCAAAAAATTAAAGCTGGTAGCACATTCTCCACACCCCTACCAATCACTAGAGGAGTCCCACAAGGCTCTATATTAGGTCCAATCCTTTTCTCTATATATTAATAAACTCGACCGTTATATAACACAATCGAAACTCCACTTCTTTGCCGATGACACGGTTCTCTATACTTCTGAGGCATCTCTATCTAAGGTTAGGGATATCCTCCAAGCTGACTTTGCCCAACTCGAAACTAATCTCATTAATGCCAGACTTCTCTTAAATGCTAAAAAAACCAAAGCTATGATCTCTCCCAAAGCGGTGCCCTCATTAACTTCCACCCTGCCGAAAGAATTCTTAGTTACATCCTTAGGTGAACTTCTTGAAGTCACCCGAAGTTTAAATACCTCAGGGTTCTGGATTGACAACAAGCTTACCTTCTCGAGACATATAGATGACCTTGCCAGAAAGTTAAAAATACGCTTAGGTTTCCTGTTCCGAAACAGGACACTTTTTCCATTTGACATCAGAACCAGGCTTGTACAAGCCATGTTCCTCCCACTCATTGACTATGGGGACATAATTTACACCTCATCTACAACTTCAAATCTAAGGAAACTGGACATCCTTTATCACCGGGCCTTGCGCTTCATTCCGAATTCCCCAATACAGACACATCATTGTAACCTATATACAGCCGTAGGCTGGACGTCACTCACTACTAGACATATGCTCCACGTTGGTACTTGGGCCATAAAACTCCTTCTCAACAAGCTGCCTAGTTATCTAACTTCCCTTATCCGGACTGCTTACAGTATCTACTCGCTCAGGAACTTAGACTTTATAACACTAAAGGTCCCAATTACCCGCACCAGTCTGGGAAAACGTGCCTTCTCAGTCACCCTCCCTACCATCTGGAACCAGTTACAAACATCCCTGAAACTTCCCAAACTGGTCTTGCCAGCCTTTTCAAATTGCTATCTAATGCAAAGATAAAAGACGTATGTAACTGCCGCTAAGATCTTTGTTGTCTCGGCCTATCTAATTACACTGGTCTTGAATGTCGGTACTAGCATGCTTGATAGGCATGTAGCTGCACTGTTATCTGTTGAGCACTTAATGTATGCACTAAGCGCTACTGTATGTATGTAGCATCAGCCTTGTCTGTATATATGTTTCAGGACCTCCTTGTGAATGAGCTTGCTCAATGGAGTTTTTTTCCTGCAATAAACTTGAACTTGAACTGTGGGGGCATAGAGGAATGCTATTCACAGATTTCTAAACACTTTAGCAGTCACAGTTAGTTCGTCAACTGCACAAGCTTTCGACTCCCTATTGTTTGGACGTAGCTGATTAGTGCTGATAAAAAAAAACAATTTTTAGCCGTTTTTGTCCGTGTCCTATACGCGCTGCATTGTTGCCATTTCTGCTTCATCTCCACTCTCAGGTTCATATTTAAAGTTTGACAGTGGCTTCCACCATTATAATGTTGGATGGCGATGTAGGCTATAAATGCAATTGCTGCAGTATGTATGCATTGCTGTCTGTTCCCCATAATATAGAATTTTTTTTTATGCTCTAAATGTATTGAAAACACATCTCTAAAGAGGAGATTACTTTATTTGACTCACGACTTTTAACCCTAGAGACTAGTCAAAAGAAATGGCTGTCGTTTTGCTTCCCATGAATCTTTAAATATCACTGCTACAAGTAACATAGAGAGGCTAGCTCTAAACTGCAAGAAGTCACTAGAAATGTGGTCAATCAAGAACTGGGTCAGGACAAAACCTCATACAGTCTCCCTGTTGACAACAGTATAGGTAATAAGAAACGTCCTAGGGATCCTGAATGTACAGCTGACGAACAATGGTACGAAATGCAGAGCAAAAGAGTGTTTAAAAAAGGGCGCAATGCCTCCATATTTACACTGGACACTCAAAATAAATATGGTTTGCTTGAGAATTTATCTGAATCAAATAATTGTGATGGTGCTTCAAGTTTAAATGCAGAGAACCTACCAAATATCACTTCTACTCTGGCTTCTGTCCCAAATAATACTCCTACTCACCCTACTTTAGTAAATGAGACTTCCCCAATGGAATATTCTAATAACACCTCTATCAATACTAGCCAAAGACAGATATTTGTTTTGGGGATTCTATTACAAAACACTTAGACAGAGCCATTTGCCACCATGATAAAGCTAACGGAATGTGCTCAAGTTTTGAGAGCACACATTAGTGATATCACTGCTATGCTACCCAATATTTTAAAAGACAGGGGAATAAATCCACTGGTTATTTTACATCTGGGAGCTAATAACATTTTTCATGATGAGTTAATTGATATTAAAAAAGACACTGTCGCCATGGCTAGTATCCTAGTGGAATTGGGCCGTGAAATTGGCTATTCTGAAAGTCTGCCAATCCCTAGAAAATCCTATTCAATCAACCAGAAAATCAAAACTACAATAATTGGCTTAGAAAATGGTGTCTGAAGCAGAACCATAAATGCATTACACTCTGAGAAGAATTCTTATATAGGACTGAATTTTACTGTGGTGATGGGCTCCATTTAATTGCGTGGTTCCTCTATTCTTGCCAAACACATCATGGATTTCATAACCCTAGTTTACACTAACTTGGGAAGGTGAAGGATATTCTTCCTCTCTGAACAGGAGTAGATTTAGTAAAACATATTATAAGCAACTTGAATTTTTATATTTAAATGCAAGAAGTCTTACAAATAAATTAGACGAACTAAATGTTAGACTAGCTTCCGATAACATTGACATATTAGCTGTTACTGAAACATGGGGTGACAATAAGTCCAATTGGAATAACATGGTACCTGGATACACTCCTTATGTAATAAATAGACTCCATAAAAAAGGGGGGGTTACTTTTTATTAAAAAATTCCTTACAATCATTTGATATATCCCACAATATCAAAAAGATACCATGTGACACTAAAACCATCTGGATTAAATTGACGATAAGTAAAATGCAAGCAATAGTCATAGGTGTTTGCTTTCGACCCACTGGATCACCATTTGATATACTTGTAGCTATTATGAGTGAAATTGAAGAAACCTGTATGTTGGGTGAAGTAGTAGTAATGGGCGATCTTAATCTTGGAGATATATGTTGGGAGAAGTTATCTGCCATATCAGGCCAAAGCAAAATATTCTTGAGTCTCTGTCAACAGTGTAATCTAATTCAGAGTATTCGACAGCCTACTCGAGGAGATAATATCTTGGATATTGTAGTCCATGATGCTAGTTTATCCATAGAGAACATAGAAGTTATTGCTCCTGTGGGTAATAGCGATCACAATACCATCATATTTGTGTTAAAAACCATGGTACATAACACTATTTCTGAATCAACTGTTCATTTTTATGACAGAGCGGATATTGACTCAATTACATTAGAATTAAATAAATATGATTGGGAGTGTTTCTATACGTCCTATTTCAGAATGTTGGGATATATTACATTGTACATTAATTGATCTGAGAGACCGTTATGTTCCTCATAAAGAAAAAAAAAATCACACAATAGGCACTACCCAAAATGGATGAATAAAACAATAAAAAATAGTATTAATGAAAAAATAAAAACATTCTAAGTTTTTAAAAAATAAAACTATAGATAACTGGAATTCATATTTGCTTAGTCAAAAAATGTAAAGGGTTATCATGAAGGCAAAATTAAGTGGGAGCATAATCTAGCTATTAATGCTAACAAACATAACAGAAAATCTTTTTCTCATATATAAATTCACTTAAAAAACATCTTGCCAAGTTGGTCCATTACAATATAATGATCAGATAATTAATGACCCATGTGATATGCAGAAATATTTAATGCAAAATTTTGTGAAACATTCCAAACATCTCATGATAAGTCCCTGTTGTTCCATACTGCATACTGATCAACCTATTACCATCTCGAAGGAGAATGTCGTACTTATTTTTTTTGAAATTGAACTTTTATTATGAAATGCCAAACATCAAAGTCAAGCACATGACAAGAAACATTTTACACCTTCATAACATTGAATTAATGACTGAAACAGGTATACTATATCTACTGTCTCCCTATTCCCCACCCTCCACCCTTCCCTCCTATCAACTCTCACCCCACCCAAAAACAAACAAAAACAACCCCAAGACCCCTCCTCCACTCCCCTCCAAATCCCTGAAGGAAGATCTGCTCACCCACGGTCCATACCTAAACTACCTTACCCATTACAGCTATCTGGGAAAGGTATAACGGTAAAACGGCTCCATATCTTCGTAGATGAAGCTGGTTTGCCCTTCCCACCTCAAGTTTCCCCATATTCAAATTAAACAACATTTCTTGTAACCATTCCAGATAAGTGATCGAGGTGTCTGTCATCCAATGTCTCAAAACTACCTTTTAAGCGTAGCATGAAATTAGGGCCATATAATATCTACGGTCCTTAAATTTAATTTCAGAATAATCCCTTATCAAGCAGATCTCGGGTAAAAAACTGGTCAATACCCAATAATGGATCCACTCTCTGCTTGATTTGCAACCACAACTGCTTTATCGATGGGCAGTCCCAAAAATATGATATAAATCTCCAACCCTTATGGCACGGAAACAGCTTTGGTCAGGCCTACGAACTACTTTATATATAACTTGGAGGGTCCAAAACATGTTATTCAGGAAGTGAAATTGCATCACTCTCAACCTATCTTGCTTGACATATCTGTGCAGTATGACTCCAGATCTGAACCCTCTCTGATCCCCAGCACAACCAGTCCAATATCTAGGTATATGCTCAATACCAACAAGAGTTTGGTCAAGTAATAAATTATATATTCTGGAAACCATGTGGTTCCCATACCACCTGATCTAACAACTACCAGCTGCCATTTATATCCTCAACCTAAGTTTAGTCCTCACCTGCGCCAACAAGTGGGTTATCTGAAATAACTTAAACACTTGCTTATGGTCTATATTATGCCTATCTAAAATCTCTTCTATTGGCAGGACCCGATCCTCCTCGATGAAATCCTCTATCCGTAATCCCTTGAGCTGTGGGAGCCAATCTACAAGTATGATTTTCCCTCCAATCTTCAAGTTAGGGTTATGACAAATCGGTTGATGCTTATCTCTGTCTGGGACAAAACCCAATTTTGCACATAGTTGCCAATGAATACACAGAAATTTTACTATTGGGGTGACAAGCAACTTAGAAGGCACTGTCTTAGGAGTAGAATAACAGTGCTACCGGATCTATTCCACTCTCCCTAATTACCTCTATTTCCATCCTAACCCATGAGGGAACATAGGGCAGAATGTCGTACTTAAATTATCATTACAGAACGGTACAACCAGTATTTCCCCAGACTATTTAGCAGGCCATTATTTGTACTTATTAAGTCATTCTCTTGTGCTTCCACTTTGGCTATTGTTCAATAATTGTATAGTGCATAATTTCATCCCTGACTCTTGGAAAACAGCATTTGTTATACCAATTCACAAAAAAGGACTGAAAAATAACTGGGAAAATTACAGGCCCATTAGTTCAACGTCACCGCTTTGTAAAATGTTGGAAAGTTTAATAAAAGACATAATCTCTAATAACTTTGATGTATCTGAGTCATCCCAACATGGATTTAAAAAGGGACGTAGTTGTTTAACCAACTTGATGTGTTTCTATGAAAATGTCAGTTATTCACTTGATAAGAAGATACCATATGATGTCATCTTTATTGATTTTAGTAAAGCCTTTGACACTGTGCCACATTTAGGCTTAATTACAAAGCTATATGATCAAAAAATTAATGGATTTATTATCAACTGGATTTCTAATTGGTTATCCAACAGAACCCAACGTGTAATCATAAATGGTCACTTGTCTGATATTGGTGGTGTTACTAGTGGGTTCCCAAAGGGTTCCATGTTGGGACCATGCCTGTTTCAAATTTTTATAAGTGCCCTAACCATAGATTACATTTCCAGTACAATAAAATATGCAGATGATGTAAAAATAGGTGGTCTATGTTTAACTGTGGACCAAATAGACACCATCCAGTCAGATCTGAATAACATATCTAATTGGGTTGTCAAATGGAAGATGCAATTAAATCCCGATAAATGCAAGGTTATGCATCTGGGTGCTTCAAATAGGCAGGTGACTTATCACCTAGCTGGAAAAACTTAGACTTCAGTAAACAAAGAGATTTGGGAATAATCATATCATCGGATTTTTGTCCCACTACACAGATTAATGAGACTATTGCTAAAGATAATAAAGTTATCTGGTCCATTAGGCATAATATAAAATCTAAGGACAGGAGAGTTTTAATGCCTCTGTTTTGAGCCTACGTTCGGCCCCATTTAGAATATGCTTCCCAATTATGGAGCTCCTTTAAGAAATACGACATTAACTTACTTGAAAAGGTCCAGCGTAAATATACTAAACATATTACAGGACTTTATAATGATCCTTATGAATCAAGGCTAATATCACTGAATTTGATGTCATTAACGGTTCAACATATGCGGGTGATCTTTTGTTTATGTGTGATGTTATGCAGGACCCTTTTCTAATTACCGAACTTGGATTTGAGTTCAAACAGAACCATATAACACAAGAGGTCATCCACTTCAATTATATGGTAAAACTTTTAATTTAATAGCAAGGAAAGTTTTCTTCTCCTTACGTGTAATAAAACCTTGGAATTCCCTGCCTCAGGGGCGTTGTCATTAGTAGTTCTAAACATATGTTTAAAAATCATCTGGATAAGTACATACTATCTGGTAATATAATTGATTATTATTAGTATCTCAAGAGCATTATGGGCATAAAAGCCCCCTAGCTCTTACAAAACCTTAGAATGAACCTTAGGATTGAGGAATTCAGTTTTGATGGTCACCATGTCCTATACAAGTAAATCATACTACCACCTCCAAGCCACAACCACTGTTCTATGTCTTCCAGGGGCGATAAATCAGGAGGCACAAGTACAGTATGCATACTCCCACATCCCTCCCCTTTGGTCATATCATTGCAACTATGCATATTTTAAGGATTTTATCACTGTGAATGTTGGTTTGCCTCAGTCATTAGCTTATGTATTGACTTCATTATGTATTTATTGACACCAAATTCTTTGAAAGACACGTATGAACCCAGGTAATCATTTCTTCTTGCTATGAAACATGTTCTATTCGTAGGACACATGTTCATTGCCATGTGTCAATGAGCATATGTTTGCACAATGTGCTTCATGTAGATATGTGAATGCATGAATCATGCTGATTGTGACTGAATGTGCAATTATTAATATGAATCAGTTAAGTGTGATGATTCTCAAACCTGAAACACTAGGATTTTGGTTCCTCTAGCTTTTCAGCTAGAATGGGGTTCAAATCCCCATGTGTGTGATTGAGGGCACTACATCTGTAACTGATATTTATTTAAATAATGTGTGGGTTTACATTAAGTGCACTGTCTGACTGTGCTTTTATCATTCTATAATAAAACAGTGTTAAAGATTTCAATATGTGGCACATTATGCATCCTTCAAAGTATTTATTTTAAAATGCAAGGAATATCATACTTTGTTGTGGCAAACCAGCAATTTCAGTACTCAAAATCATTTAATCATGAAGTCAATAAGGCATGACAAGGTGTTACATTAATGGTCTGCTAATGACCCTCTTGGGATGTAATGTGGCATGAAGGCATAGCCTAGTGTCACATTCCACTAGATATTTAACATAACACCTGATTATATCTTATTGTCATTATAATAAAAAGTTTTTTAACAGCATTACACCTTTGGCAGCATATGCTTAAGCTCTACCACGTATGTTAATCAAACCTGTGCAGCACCAGGCTGCAGTATCTTTAGTTTCCACCCAACTCTTGGTAGCACCAGACCTTCATCCACCGGTACTGTTGTTATTCCAGTGTACTTCTATTTCATCACTCTCCATTTCTCATTGAATGGCATACCATTTGTGCTACATTGACCTAATTGTGTACAGTTTTTCATTGAGTATTCTCTTTTTGTAATGTGACATCTGATGTTCCTTATAATTATGCTGCTACTAGAAGTGCATATGGTATGTTCTGATATCTCAAATGGCCTCACATATACATACACTGAAGTCTGTTTCATCCACATTGTTCACACTTCATTTTTTTTTATTTCGTTGTTTAACCAGGTATAGCACACTAAGCTGAAAGCTTTTTTACAGGAGCAACCTGGGAGCACAAGGAGGTTAAGTGACTTGCTCAGGGTCACACAGTATGCAAGTGGAAGCTGTGGGATTCAAACCCAGGTCTGGTCTGCTGGATGTCACCAGATTTGCAGCTCAGAGCCTTAGACCACTGCGCTATACTGCCTCCGCATCCAGTGTCAGCCGCCACATTAATCACTGAATAATGCTTAAAGTCCTGAATTGACGTACATGAAATGGACTACAATTCTTACTGTAAGTAAGGCAATATACTTCTGTATTGCACTCTTACAATGTAAATATAGTAATGCCATCAAATAAACTTGACATTTGTATTGTTTTTCTGAATGGTGATATTTTTCCATTGTACAGTTTTTTAGGATGTCATCAGATTCTGAGTACAGCAATGATGATGAACTCCATTATGCTGCATGAAGTGGTTCAATCCGCCCACACATGTTTGAGCCAGAGTACCCACCCGGTCATGCACCACAGTATGCACCAAATGATTCTAGTTCATCAGATGGTAAAATGATTCCATCTTTGGAAGAACACATAGGGGATACAAAATGGTGTTCCTGTGAGAAATTTGAACCCATGCCTACTGACTGCAAAAGCTTATGCTGTCATGAAGTACAGTTTGCCAGTGATAACTGTCAAGGTATATACAGTATGTGTTTAGTATGATTATAAAAGGTTTCTCAGAAGTGCTGCAATCTGATTGACTGTTAGGATTCTGACAGCCGTACATTAATCCATGTTATACTGTCATGTATAGCCTGATCACCTTAGCACATGGATGAAGTGCTCCTCACACTCTCAAAAATCTTTCTTGGACAGTTTCCCTCTGTCTGGAAGTCTGTGGTGGTGACTCTATTTAATAAAAAATGGTGATCAGTCCTTGCACACCAATTGCACCCTATTTCCATTCTTCCCCCCACCACAAATTAGAGTGCTTAGTCTCTGACCAACTCACTGATTATCTGTCCAAGGACAAAATTCAGTGCCCAGAGCAGCATGGTTTCAGGAAAGGCCACAGCATGACAACTGCTCTCATCATGTACACGGACTTCATCCATAAAGCACTTGACTCTGGTCACCTTGTGGGATCAGTGCACATTGATCTCACCAAGGCCTTCGACACTGTCAATCCCAACCTGCTACTCGCATCACTTCTCGACATGGGCATCTCCTTGTATGTATCCAACTGGTTTAAAGATTACCTGACTGACACATCCCCAAAAAGTCAAAATTGGGGGACGCATTATTTCCACCAAACCTGTCCACTTGGGTGTTCCACACGGCTCTATTCTCAGCCCACTGCTGTTCAGTATCTTCCTCAACTCCCTCCCTCAAGTCTGTAACATCAACCTCCTCCTCTATGCGGATGATCAATGCCACGCTCTACACTAGTGATGCTGACCCCACCGCCCTTGGGCTAAGACTTCAGTCTGACTTTGCAGCTGTTGAGGGTTGGTTCTCACACAAAAAACTGATTATCAATTACAAAAAAAAAAAACAAGTCCATGATCTTCTCCAGCCCCCAAAAACAAACAAAATCATCCACCCTCTCCATCTCAAATGCTGTAAACACCCCCATTGACCAGGCCCACACCTACAAATACCTGGGCATTACCCTTGACAGTGCCCTTTCTTATAAGGTGCATGTCAGCAACATCTCTAAGGTTGTCATCACAAGAATCGGTATGCTGTACAGAAATAGACACAATGTTACGCAGGATGCCCTTGCCACAGCCATCACCAGTTCTATACAATCTATCATTGATTATGGCCTGATTATTTATGGTTCCACCACAGATAAGACCATAAGTGAATCTATACCACTCTGAACAAATCATGCCAGTTGATCACTGGTTCCCCATAACATACTCCATACTTGCCACCTCTGCTCCAGTACCAACTGGCCTTAACCTCCAGGGTAGTCTCTCCTACCACACCATTTTATTCACCAAAAATCAGCTTGTTACTTGTCACCCATCCTGCCAGCCTCTTCTCAACCTGGCCACTAAAGTCCATGGCATCAGGAATGGCACCAGAATCTCCTACCAGACCCCTTTTGCTACACTTCCCAGGCCCAATGCTCTTTCAGGTACCAGGCTCCCAGCCTGCTTAATGCCCCGTTGTTCTTGATGCCCCTACCCTGGGCCATTCAAGCAGATGTAGGAGCACCTTGTGATGCTCTGCAGATGTGACTGCCCACCTAACCCACCATCCCCACTTTTGGGACTAACAGAAAAGCTCTGTTATCTACTAACTGCTCTTAAATGGTTCTGCCTCTTCCTGCATAATTTTTATACTACTACAGCTGTAACTGCCTTGATCCTACTGTTCTGACAAGATCAACACTCAATTGATCACTGTACTCTTGATTATATTAGCCTGCACAAATGTACTCTGACAAGATCAACATTAATTGATCGCATTACTGTTGGTTATTCCTTAACCTGCAGCAATGTAAACTGTACATCTTTAACTGCCAGTATTTTACTGGCCTTTGCCTCGTGGTCCATATATTACTGTCTTTTTATACTTACTGTATTTTTTGTTTTCCTCCCCATGCCACTGCACTGCTGTGTACTGTCATTCCTTTTGTTACCCTGACTGGAACCTTTGTAAAGAATCCTTCATCTCGAAGGTTGTAATCGAGACAATAAATAAATAAATACAAACAGTTGAGCTTAATTATATTCATTTTTGACAGATAATAAGGGTAAGAGGGCAATTTCTCAAACTAATTTATCATGCCACCAGATAATGCACACTGTTATACTAAAATATGGCCATAAGAGGGGTAAATTCATACGGGGGGGGGGGGCCCTTCTTATAACAGTACATTAAGCAGGTGTATACCTGATTTTAAATTAATCCCTTAAAGCATTAAGCACCTCTTCAGAGAACAAAATCCTTCCTATCTTTCATTATATAAAGGGCCCATCTTCACCAGAGCAGATCAAACTTGTCTCTGTCATGGCGTACTAAGGCAGTTAAGCGTTCCATCTGGTACACCTCAATCATTAGGTTCTGCCACTCTTTTATGGTAGTAACCACTGCGGAGAACCATCTACAGTACACGTTATGGCTTTCTTAGCTGTGTGAAGGCTAATAGTCAACAATGTCCTTGAGGCCTGTTCTTGAAATTCTCTAGGTTATTGGGAAGACAGAAAAACTTCTACTGTGATCTGAATTTGAGAATTCAGCGTCTCAGACATACTGTAGCATTCTGAAGTGCTGTGAAAAGGGCCTCAGAGCAGGGCATCCCCAAAAACATGCCCACGAGTGGAAGGAGACATCCACAGTTTCTCTAACATATGGCCCCCCCTTATCTGGATTATATTTTACCTGTATAGCTGGGGTCCTAAAACATCTACTGTAACTGTTACTTTCCAGCTAAACTCCTTCCACCTATATGAGGCAGTACCAGAGTGCAAAAATCTAATATGGTGCTCCCAGGCCTGCTTTGAGATAGGAATTCCCAGATCCAACTCCCACCTTTGTTTTAGAGAATCTATGGGGTCACTTTGAAGTGCTAGAAGCACTTTAAACTGTATATATAGAAGATCATGTGTGTTAGGAGAGCCCTTCTCAATACATCTGTAATAGTAGTACTATACCCTGCTCACAAGGACTCCTAAGGGAATTGCAGAATAATTTTTCATAATTGCAATATGGCAGTCACAGGAGTTAACAGGCAGTTAATCACTCTACAGGGGGCAATATGGCACTCGACTGTGCCTCATGCCACATTACACCCCTAGGAGTTGATTAACAAACTGTTTATGTAACCTCTGATCATGCCTGATTGCTTAATTATAAATACAAGTGGGACACTGACTTTTGCTTGTGTCACTTTGATGTTTGCTAAAAGCAACTTAACACCTCAAAGTGACAGTACCAAATCATGTGAGACATCTGATAGGCATCGTATTGGTGCTGGAGTATGCATGTGATTAGAGGATTGAAAGTCCTATTGACTACTCCCTAGTCATGAGCATGGTTGGTTATTGCTGCTTTGTCATATGTGAGACCTTTATTGGGCCAATTATTCTACATACGGGTGCCCAGTAAAGTCAGGAAGTGGTGTATACACCGTCATAAGAACATGTTGTTATGACCAGTTATACAATGGCAAGAAAATTTCCTGAACTCTGATTGGTCAGTGTGTGCCCAAGACAGTGATGATATTACACAATAACATCACTGTGTTGATTATATGGATTTTATGTATTTTTTTCAGAAACAAAGATACGCTGCCTCACTAAAAATCTACTAAAAACATTTTTATTTTTATTTTTTGTTTTCTATAACATCGAGCCATTGTATAGTGCAATAAGGCACTCCAAGTTGTGTGTTATCGTGTAATAACGTCACTCCTGGGGTTGCAGAAGCACTTGGCTTCGCCTCGTGCTTCAACCCACCTCAGGATTGACGTTATTACACAATAACACACACCTTGGAGTGCCTTATTGCTTAATTATACAATGGCAAGAAATTTTCTGAACTCTGATTGGTAAATGTGGGCCTGAGACAGTGATGTTATTACACAATAACATCACTGTATTGATCTTTTGGATGATTGATTGGAGCTACTTTTAAGAAACAGAGATATATTACTACACTAAAAATCTACTAAAACTTTTTAAAAATATTTTTATTTTGTATAACATTGAGCCATTGTATAATTGCAATAAGGCACTCCAGGGATGTGTGTTATCGTGTAATAACATCACTCCTGGGGTGGTGGAAGCACTTGGCTTCACCTCGTGCTTCAGCCCACCCCAGGAGTGACGTTATTACACGATAACACACACCCTGTCATGCCTTATTGCTGAAGTAAACTGTGCATATGCATTGCCATTTCTCTCTGTACTTCACTGTGAGGATAGATATAATTTGCTAAGTCAGATTTGCTTAGTAATGCATATATTGCCTGCTAACTCCCCCAGACTATAGTGAAATTTTATATAACGTTACATTGACATATTCGGGATAATAAGAGTTTGTTCAGCTGACTAGCGATGCTATTTGCACTTTTTGTGGATCGTTTATTTACAGATAGCTCAATTCTGCATTATAAGTTATGATATCAACTGCATTCTTATTCAGTGCAATGAATTGCAGAATTCTAATAAGTATTAGATTTATATTTTCAGATGAACAGTATGTAACATGTCTTCCGGACTTTGACATGGTGTGCCTAAGCCAAGAGTTTCTTCGTTGCACCCTTATACTGCTGCATGAAGTTCGTCATGGTTCTACTCAGGACCCAGTTCCTAACAGCTACCTTGGATTTAATCTAGTCTCCATGTTACTCACAATAAAGAGAACACAGTACCATGGAAACTGTACACAACTAGTCTGATCCTTCACATCGTGGTCCTGAATCCACAGCAGTCAGACTGCCAGGTGACTACCCAGGTACGTAGTCACCAGCTTCCTCCCTGCTCTCACTCTTGTGCAGAGTGCACACATCAGCACTCCTCTATTATTCTGTCACCTGTCATATATTCACTGACCATTTTCCAGTCTCCTTTGCTTTTCTATATAATTCTTTTTGAAGTATGCACTCCTGAAATACAGAGACCCTCTCCTTTCTGTGGTATGACTCTGTTCCTGCCCATATTGAACAGCACATGGGTCAGTGGTAACTTGACACCAAGGGTCACCCACCCTGGCAGCCTCCACAATTCTGAAGCATTTTTCATCTTATGTAATGTTTTACATCAGTGTTTTGAGTGGGACGTATATCTATAGACACAATGCTAGTACACTATGCAGCACTGAGTATTCATCATTTTGAGTTAAAGGTAATCTGTTTGATGTCACTGAACATGTCCATTTTTTAAGTACAATGAATGTGTTGAAGTGTCTCACAAGTGTTGCAGTCTTATTGTATGTTAAGACTTCAGATGCCTTAAATGAATGCATGTTACACTGTAATGTAATTCTAATAGTTCATTTTTCCCTCTGGTCATTGGTACCAGATGTCCCACTGAGATGTAACCACTTACAGGCGGATGTGACATGTACAGCCTGAGATTACCCCTGCATTCTGCACCCCGTAGTCTCTGTCATGCCTACTACCTGACAACAAAACACAACCAGGCTTGTCCCCAGGCATGACTAACACTACCTAACGGCACTCCAACCATCTGGATGCCATGCTGGGGATAGGTGAAGGATACATTGGGCACCTGGTCATGCATTGTGAAGTGTTTTGCATGGTGCTGCTGGAGAGCTCACTGTAGTCCTCTCTGGTGCTGGTGTTCTTACTCACAATAGTTCCCAACACCAACACGACGAGAACGTGTAGTGTTGTCCGCTCCAACCCCCGGCTGCCCAAACATGCTCCCGTTCATGGGTAGCCAGAATGGAATATAGAGGATTGTGTATGAGCAGTCATACACAACAAGGATATTCTTGAATCAAGAGGTTTTCTTGGTAACAGATGACCTCGAGAGCACAGATGCCAGAATATTCTTGTTTGTGTGTGACTGCCCTTTCCGTCTTTATAGTGTGTTGGCAGTCACAGCATAGAAAATCACGCAAAACCAGCTAGTGCCACAGTGTGTTGCAGATGTTTCTGCAAGTTTTAAAAAAACAACTTCCAACTTAATTAGATAGAGGAAAGCAGCTATGTAGCAGCATTCCAAGTTGTTCTGCTGCAGTAGTGACATCACTACTGCAGCAGAACAACATAATGATGTTGCTGCTGCAGCAGAACAAGCATATTCCAGGCATGGAATTCTATGCATAACAGGATTCCACCATATACTATTATAGAATAATGGATAGGGAACTGTGCACAACAAGGCTGTGTTTCCATCGAGGGGGTTGACGACATCATAGACCTCGAGAGCGAAGCTCGAGAGGTCCCTGTGATGTCATCAACCCCCCCGAGATGGAAACACGGCCTTGTTGTGGACAGTTCACTATCTGTTATTTTATATAGTATATGGTTCCCCCAAAATGTGCCAGCAAGTATCTGTCGGTTTCTGTACCTTTCTGTAGCTTGTTCTGACACTGCCGTTTCCTCTCGGTGTGTGCTGGGGTCCCGCTCTGCTACCGACCCTGAAGGTTCTCGCTGTCGTCTTTATTCCCCAGGACCACTGATTTACTAAAAAAAAATAAAAGACTTGACAAATTGATAGTTTGGAAACACAGCACCGACTATGGCAGTCCATGTCCAAACTATCTGAGAAGCTCGTGCCCAACCACTTGCTTAGCGGCGCCGCCATGTTGTACAGTTTTTTTTTGTGAAGCTCAATGTTTCAGCCAGTGGGGAAACAGTTGAAAGTTAAGAAGTTGTTGTACTATCGTTGTGATGTCAGAACGATAGTACAACAACTGTTTTGACCTTTGAACTGTCCTACAACAGGATTTGGAAAACCACTGTTTTCCATCCACAATAAACCCTAACCATATACTATAACGTAACGCAGGTGTGTGGACCCTATGCACAACCAGCCCGCATAAGCCATATCTTTCACATACTTTTTGCAACCAGCATATCAAGCACTACCCATTTGATGTTGAAATGTAAGTAGACTACTTATCAATCTAGAAAAGTGTTAACATTTTTTTATGTACAAGATACTGAAGTTTGACAGATTCTACATGTGATAGAAATGAATTTGAACAATGCATAGCATTGTTAGACCGGCATTTGGTATAGATTACACATACTTAAAAGTTTAAAACAGTAAATGCAGAAAACGTTTAGACTCTGTATGATCACCACATCAAATTTGTACTTGCTAGAGTAAGGTTAAGGGTATTAATATTTTGCATTTACCTGCATTAGTTTCAGTACAGCTATGTAACTTTATTCATCATAACAGTGACATAAATGTCAAGAAAGGTATCGTAGTACAATTCTCTAATTTTTTTCCTGTGACACAAAGGTCATACAGATGGGCTGCGTACACTCAGTTCACTCACTGGGCTCATCAGAAGCTGGGAAGGAAAGTTCATTGGGTGACCCCATCCTGTGCCATCTTGGCTATTAGACACAGATAGCCAGAAGAGTTGGGAGTTTACAAGGGTTTTCATGAAGCTATGAGGACAGTTGTTTAGCACTGTAGATTTAAAAATGCAATACCGCCTTAACTTCATAGCATAGATATTTACAGGGTTTAGTTACTGCTCTAGCAGCTATAAAATATGTAACTTCAGTGTTCTAAAAATGTTATTTTAACACTATGCTGAGTGTTGGCATCATGTATTTTTTAGAAAATCTGGATTTGTGCATGGAAATCATAGTGTCTCTGGTCATTCTTTGCCCGCAATGTTTTTGGCTTGTCGCTTAAGCAATAATGCACGGCAAAGTGTGGGTCGTACTGAGATAACCTCACGCCTGGGGTGACTGGGCACGAGGCTGCAGGCCAAGTGCATCCAAATCCCAGAACTGAGGTTATCCCAGCACGACCCACATCCTGGAGTGGATTATTGCTATTATTTATTTATTTAGTTAGTTTCTGTTGACCGGGTAGGTGCACTAGACAAATCCTGCCTATTTTCAGGCATGACCCGGGGAAGGGGGATACAGATGAATGCCAACTGACCTTGAACCAGGTTAAGATGTTGGTGGTATTTTTAGTGAATGAGGAAAATTTGGCCAAGACACCGAGGAAATTCCCCTACTGTTTTTGATAAGTGCCATGGGATCTTTAACATCCACCTGAACTACCACCAATCCAGGCAGATAGGACCTCAGTTTAACGTCTCATCCGAAAGATGGCACCTCAGAAGTGCAGCACCCCTCTCATGCTGCACTACAGTATCAGTACTGGGATATTAACCCAAGTGCCAGGTATGGGAACTAAACCCATGGCCCTCTGATCTCCCGGCCTCAGAAGTGAGTGTGCTACCTACTGAACCACTGACTAGAAATTGTACAGATTATACAATGGCTCGTTGTTATGCAAAATAAAAAATTTAAAAATATTTTTAGTAGATTTTATTGTGGCAATATATTTTTTTCTGAAGAGAAGATAACAAAGAAGTGACAAATCAGTACAGTGATATTATACTCAGATATCATCACTGTCTCAGGCACACACTGACCAGTCAGAGTCCAGGAAATGTTCTTGCCACTGTATAATTACACTTAGTCAGTGTTGGCGTCTGTCCATCTGCACGGCTTGTCCCAACTTTCTGTATCATCTTCCTCTGAATGTCATATGATTTCTTCTGCCCTATTGGTTTTGCAACCCACTCTTTCTTGCTTTTAGGGTGCACAACAGGGATTTATTTAACTCTAAAAATTGATTAGCGTTTTGCTCATAAAAGTGTTAAATCTTTGTGAAAATGCATAGCTCTTGCCTCACTGTGTTTAACAATCACGGCACTTCTAGAAAATCTATATAAATACTTTCTGTACAGTTAGTACAGTCCCAAGAAAAAAAACTGCTAATCAATTATTTAAAACCCTGCACAACCTTATATCTCTTTTCTCCTGCTTTAGTTGTAGCGACAGACCTAGAAATATTCTGGTTGTGGTCAGTTGTCACCAACTGGTGTCAACAACCATTGATTCAAATCCATAATCACTCCTTTTTGGCACAGACTTTAGAATGAGTTAATGAACGACCTCCAGTCCCCCCATGTGGCAGAAGTCTGTCACCTTCTCAGTGTCCTCCATAAATTTTTTGTTGAAAATGATTTTTTCTGGCTCTCGTGGGACACCGAATTTGGTTTCAGCCACATCTTATGCTGTCTGTCCTCTGTTGCTATCCATGGATGTGTACATTTCTTAAACTTCTTACTGTCAGACCAGCTGTGCTTGTCTTTAGTATACTGTGCTATTGAGCTAACCATTTCTCTTAGTAAAGTGGCATCTCCATTACATTGGCTACTGGACCACCAAAAATGATTTGATATTGAGGTAATCCTTGGAAACAGTTCTTCACAGCCTTTAACCTTTGTTTTAGCATATAGTTGCTTTTGTATCCATTTACAAATGCGCCATACGTCAAACTGGTGCTTGATCTTCTTTTCCAGTGTGTATTTTTTGTTCATGAGGAATATACCGACATGCCAATCTGTGGCAACAGTCATTATTGGCACTCCTTCAATGAGCACGCATTCGATTGTCCTGATGAAGCCCTCTTTTTCCATGTTGGTGGAATTTCCAACCTCCACAACTAGGATGATGGTGAAGTCCACTATTCACTCCATGTCCATTTCCATGAATACGAACATACGAAATTTGCCAGCAGATAAAGGCCTAGAGGTCTATCAAGTCTGCTCGAATGTGCAGCTAGCACCCCTTATTCTGCAGCTGCCCCTCCCTTCCACCCTTCCCCTTCATTAACCCTCCCCCTTGTCCTGTCCCATCCTCATTTGAAGCAGTCCACTGTTCTACTGCATACCACTTCAGCAGGTAAAGCATTCCACCCAGCCACCACCCTCTCTGTAAAAAAGTGTCTCCTCATCTCCCTCCTGAACCTTCCTCGCTCCAGTCTCATATCATGGCCCCTGGTGGCCCTCCCCTCCCTTACTTTGAACAGCCCCTCTGTACCCATCTTGTTTATTCCTTTCATGTATTTAAAGGTTTCAATCATGTCACCCCTGTCTCTCCTCTCATCCAGTGAGTACATGTTCAACTCCTTTAACCTCTTCTCGTATGATAAGTCCCCCAGCCCCTTGATCATCTTTGTAGCTCTGTGCAGCACCCCCTCCAGTAACTTAATGTCCCTCTTCAGGGATGTACAGGATCTGTGTTTGGCAGAAAAACCTGTGGAGTTGCAATGTCCATCGCCACATAGCATCACACTATTCTTATGCATCAGGTCAGTTATGATGGAATCATGCATTATCATCCACTCCTTGTCCACTATAGGAAGAAGGTACTTCTGCTGTAGGTGTGTACACTCATGAACTTCAGTTTCAGTAACCCACATAATTGCTAGATCTTGCTATATGAGTTGCCACTGAATAGGATAGATTGACCATCACCAGTCCTAGTCCTCCTAGTCCTGTTGTGATCATTTAGAGTGAGAGCTTCAATAAGTCTTGTCTACCTGTCTCTATGTAATTATGATTTGAAGTATACCTGTTTGGAAATGTTAATCTGTAACCCCCAATTGCAGAAATATTTATCTGTAACCTCAACTCTATGTCTATATGAAATGTAGATTACTTGTAAATAATTTCAGGTTGCCCCTGAAAAAGGCACCTTCAGGGCTCAGGGGGTCTACCTGGTTACCAAAGTTGAAATGAATAAATAAAATAAAATCTCCAGAATTTCAGCTGCCATATGGTTTATGAAAGGTTGTGATGTCTACTGAGTCACACGTGCATTGCGACAATGCATTTCAATCACAAGCGCCATTGTGTTATGACACACATTGCATTGTATCACATCTGTAGAGCACACCAAACAGTACTTACTGTACATAATTCAAGTAGTTGCCCATAACAGACAACAAACGTGGTATCAGATGCAATGTTACTACTCTCAAACTGTTCATCTGCAGAGGCTTGTTCACCATCAGACGAGTCTGCAGTGTCTCTATTTTGTTGATGATGACACATATTCACTACAAGATGATTCTTTATCACTTGATCATTCACCATCACTGGATAGAGAATGCATTTCCTCATTGAAGAGACCAGCTGATGATGTAAAAGGCATTTCTTCTAGGTCTTCAATCATCGATGAACAGAGGTAAGAGTGGTCTTTGCTGACCTTGCTAATAACTCCTTGAAAATTGAATTCATATGCGGGTCATTGAATTCCTTTATCCACCATGTCTGGTTCTCTTTATGGTGACACTGTGCTGTATAATTTTAAAAGTGGGCAGTGAGTACAACACAATGGTTCTTGTTCTGTGACCCGAAGATAAGAAGGTCAACAAACTGACTACTTTTTAATAAAGTAACTACAACTAATAACAGATGTAAACCTTCAGAAGATAAATGTACCATAACAATGCATGTCTGAGCAGGTGTATGGCTGATGTTGACACCAGACTCGCTGTAATCTATAAATTCAATCTCCACATGATCCATCTCTTGTTCCATTGCTGATGTTGCTGCAACTGTTACTTCACTATCGGAGTTGACTGTTTGCTTCCTTCCATGATGCTTTCTGTGATCTAATAGGATAAAATAAACTTGTGTCAGCAGTGAACCACAGTTATAAAAAGGATTTCAGAAATGTTGCAACCTGATTAGCTGTTAGGATTCAAACAGCTGTATGTTAATCCCCGTTACACTGTCATGTACAGCCTTTCCACAGTGACACGTGGATTCTACCTGTCAGCAGTCCATCCTGTAGCACTGTCAAATGACTGGAATAATGCATTCTGATTTTGAATCAGCATTCTTATACTCATGGTAGAAGAAGTAGTTTATTAAAAAACTCTACATAACATAGGGACATATCATTCTGAAGTGCAGCTCTGCACTTGTTATAGATGTGACTGAGGTAGCCTGTATACCTGTGGTCCCCACCACCAATTGCCTCTGTTCTCACCACACCTCTTAACCTCTTGCATCATAAATCATGGTCAAGGAATAAACAAATCCATGAAAATAAACCCAGAAAAACAGGGACACATCTTATCTGGTAAAATTACTTATAAAGCTCATAGAATAAGGTGATTTGTGCAAGCTGTTCTTTATGAAGAAGAACAAGTGTGTAACTGAAATGTATGACGTGCAGGGGTACAGATAATTTTTAGGACTGGGAAGTATTTACTGGTAGTATTACATGGTAGTAATACCATGCATTGACCTGTTCCAGACCCCCATCTCTAAAAAAAATGGTCACATTTCCACTGGGTGTCTACAACCACTGAACCTCCTTCTCTGATAAAAGTGAGGCGTCCTGAGATACTATCCAGCTGCTATGCAGTGCGGTGGCAGTATTTTTTCATTTTATGTTCTTCAGTGAGGTGACGAGGGCAGTTGATCAGAGTGGGGCAATGGACATGGGCTTCCTGAACTTTGGGAAGGCCTTCAACATGGTGCCCCACAAAAGACTTGTTAATAAGTTGGGGATTCTAGGTGTGTGGCAGAAAATAACAAGATGGGTGAAATGCTGGCTGATGGGTAGAAGCCAAAGGGTGGTGATCAAAGGGGTACATTCTTGGGAGACATGAGTGGTGAGTGGGGTCCCCAAGGGGTTGATGTTGGGGTCCATTCTGTTTAACATCTACATCAGTGACATAGCAGAGGGTTTTCAGTGAAAGGTCTGCCTTTTCACAGATGACACAAAACTCAGCAGCAGGGTGGACACACCAGAGGAGAGAGTCATTGAAGAAAGATCTAAGATTACTGAAAGAGTAGTTGGTGTAAGCAATAAGACATGGCTGGGTGTTGGTAGTACTGAGATACCTGCACACCAGGAGGTGTAGTTAGGCACGAGACCGCAGGTCAAGTACCTTCAGCCTCTGGGTGTGCGGGTATCTCAGTACTACCAACACCCAGCCATGTCTTATTGCTTGTGTAAAATGTGCCCAAAGGCAACTTTGAAAAGAAAGAACATTCTAAAAGTTTTCAAAGTAAAAAAAAAAAAGTGACATTTTGCTAAATAATGTAAAATAGTCCGTCCACAGATGTTTTTCACCTGTCAGTCATATGTCTTTCTACACACTAAGTACATGGTGTGATTGTTTATCATGGAATAGAAGAATTCAAAGCTCTGCATTATTCCAGTAGTATAATGCCCCCCTCCCCCAACACACGGAATGGTAACATGGAGTTCATGAATTCATCATTCTGTAGAGCTCAACTGGCATACAAGCAAAAGACACACACAGAGGCCTGCAGCTGAGCCAGAACCTCAGCTGTATCTGTTGCCAGGTAAGGAGCAAGGAGTTCTCTGTAAAAGTGGTAGGTATAGGAGGGGGATTTTCATGGTCATGGAAACTCTGAATAGTACTTGATTTTTTAAATTTATGTATGTGTTTAAGAGAGGCTTATGAGTGTAAATAACGTTAAATTATTTCCTTACTTTATTTAATTTCATGGACTGTTTTTAGGGCCTAGCAGAAGTGTTTTATAGATGATTAAACGCTGCAACAATGTTTGTGGTGGAAACTAAGAAATAGGTGGCTTATGAATTCTGTGAGTTGCCCTGGTAGGTAGGGACTTATTTTAACCAGTGGTGGCACTCTCTTACTGCAATGGCTAGAACCAAGTCTCAGCCAGTCAGGACACAGGGATTTCTTTGCCCATTTTACATAACATGGCAGCTAACATTCAGTGCCTGGAAATGCACAGTGATGCACTTGGGGAATAGGAATCCAAATACCACATACACACTGGGGTGGGGTGGGGTGGATAATGGCCGCAGCCAGTCAGGAGAAGAATCTAGGAGTTATAATCACTGATGACCTTAAGGTGGGGACACGGTGCAGCAAGGCAGTGGGCAAAGCTAACAGGATGCTGGGATGCATAGGGAGAGGGATAACCAGCAAAAGCAGGGAGGTGCTGATGTCACTGTATAGTTCCATGGCTAGGCCATACCTGGATTATGGGGTACAGTTCTGGAGGACCTATCTATGAAAAGACATAGATGGAATGGAAAGGGTGCAGAGAAGCAGTGGCGGATTCATGCATTGGTGCACCCATGTGTGCCACTCCCTTTCAGAAGCAGGGCATGTGGCACCCCTGTGATTAACTGCAAACTGTCTTCATTTGAAGCTGAAGCTGATATGTGTCTTCTAATCTTCCCCCACGTAATTCAAAGACAAGCAACAGACAGTTACGTGGGGGAAGGCACGTACTAATAGCTGCAGTTGATCTCGGCTTGAGCTGACAGAGCCCAAAATTTCCAATCCTCTAGAGACTGGTCCAGCACTCCACTCGTGTGTCACATGCACACAGTGTTGACACTGGAGGCTGGACCAATCCTTACCAATTCTAGCCTGAATGCTTTGTTTTTTATTTCTCACCAGCATGCCAGCAGCCCTGAGGTGCATAAGATTGCCTCAGGGACTGCTCGGTTCATAGATACTGCTGCCTTGCTAACTTGGTTTAAGTTCCACTTGGCTCCATCTGAATAGTGCCACTGTTCCATTCCTTGACTGTCTCGGATCACTGCCATTTCCATTTGTATGGGGTCCTGTTGTCAGACCATTGGATTCAGAGTGCTGCTACAGGAGTGCAGGTACCGGCAAGTTAGACAATTAATTCCAGTAACCTGTCATGATTTATTATGTCAGAAAAACTCCAAACAGTTAACCTTGCCTCAAGTTTTATATTGCAGTCACACAATGTGCTACTGTAGGTCAGAAGGAATAAACGGTAATGTTCTAACCCCAGTAATGCTCAGTATATTCGTAGATTTATGCAGTAAGCCTTCTAAGCAGAACTGCCGGGAGAGATGGAACATATACAAATGATGGAATCTTTTGCATGAGCCATTTTTCAAATGCTGCATTCTACTAACTGCCTTTGCTCTAAACCCCTCAGATTTTTCTCTACGCCTGTCAAGACTAGACGCTTGGAGATCCTCTCCTCATCATCTTGTTCTGATGGGAGAAAACTTATAAAATATATATAAGTATTCTTTACATTTCATTTGCTGTCTTTTACTTTTTATAATTTTAAGTAAACCCATAGTTTTAGTGTTTAAATTGTAAGTTTCTTGGTTTCTCCCAGTTCGGTATAACTAGGGGGGAAACCGAGGTTTATTTTACATTTATCTGAGTTTTCTGACTGAAAAAACTCTGTTAGTTATGTTTAATTTTATTTAATTTAGCTTGTTTTAAGAACCTCTAATACTAGTTCCTGAAATGATAGCCTCGGTTCATTTTACTTTGGTTTCTGGTCCTGATCGGTTCCTCATCGGTTCCGGAACCGACTGCGAATGTTAAATAAAGTTTAAATAAATATATTTTTTAGCGGTTACAACTTTTATCGGTTTTATATGGAAAATGTCAGAAAAACCTAGAAAGAAAACTGGTGATCCCGGTTTTGAATCATGTATTGAGAGTGGTGATATTTTGTTAAGGCAAACAGTCTTTGTTTGCCTCTCTGGGCATGTACATTTCCAAGCAGAGTGAAATCTGTATTACATGTCCTGAGAAAACTATTGAAACATGCCTGGATAAGGCTAAACAAAAAAAGTTGTCACCACCTAAAGGTCCCTCTAGCTCTGACCAGCAGACACCCTAAATTACTGTAGCTGAAACCACAACAATTATTGTAACTGCTACCCCTGAGGTGGGTATTCAGCAGTTCCTAAGAGACTTACTGAACCGGCTGACTCCCTGGTTCTCTCAAATAAATCAAACACAGAACCTCCTGCTGGACAGCATTTCGGAACTTCTGTGCCTGCTATAAAGCCTAACAACTCCTGCAGAAATTGTAAAACTTTCAAAGAGAAAGTGTGGAAAAATGCATGGAATGGTTTAAAAAAAAAAACTTTTAGGCTTGCAAGGGCTGTCTGTTTCTCAACAGCAGACCCCTGCAAAGCAGTCTGTCTCCTCTGATCAGTCTTCCTATTATTAAGAGGAAGAATATATGTTTATGATTAAACAGAAGAAAGGGGAACCTATTAAACTGAGGTTTTCCCTGAACAGGAGTTGGGCTATTCCCACAGAGCATTTGAGGATTATTCCTCACTTTTCGTATTGTGAGAAATGACTGGGCTGACACCCACAAAAAGCTTCTCCTTCCTGTGAATACATTCTTCAGGAAAGATACTTTAAAGATTTCTACAAATTCAAAGCTCTGTCTTCCCCTCTTGAAAAGAGGCTGGATAAGAAACATCAGCTGGACAGGGAGGGAGATGAATTTTTATTTTCCCACCCTGTCCACCAAGGAGTAGTACAAGTGACAGCCTGTAACAAGGCAAAGATACCCCTGGCATTCCTCCTAACAAGGATGTCAGGAAAATTTACAGCACGGCTTTCAAACCTTTGTTGCTCAATACCAAAAGTCACTATGGCGGTCTATCCTTGCTATGGCAGTCAAGGCTCAGACTTCCCTGTCAGATGATCTAGCTGAAACAGTTAAGTTGGGTTTGGGAGCAGCCAAATACCAGTAATATGACTGCTGCTTTTTCTGACACTGCTGCAAGATAAATGGCAGATACAGTGGCTCAAAGGTGGTTTGCCTTGCTGAGAGTCACAAACCTCATTTAGGATACTCAAACCAAGGATATGTATTTTCCAGTTGAGGATAATTCCCTCTTGGAAGAAAGATAAAGGTTTACATGACAAAGGTGGATGTATACAAAATCTGCCTATAGTAGCAATTCTGCAAAAGAAAGCTTTCCCTCCACTAAAACATATGGAAGGGGAGGCAGAGACAGATCATTTATTTATTTAGTTTTGTTAACCAGATAGGTGCACTAGCCAGCAAGTGACTATTTTCAGGCACGACCCGGGAGGTACAGGTACAATACATAGTACAGTGCAATTAGACAGTTACATAATAAGGTGCATTGAAGTAATTAGACATTGTTACAAATAAGCAGGAGAGAACAGCGGGTACTGGTGCTGGGATAGACTTCAGAGTAGAGGAGAGAGAAAAGGGGGGGACATGATAAGGGAGAGGGTCAAGGATATGTAGGGTAAGTGCACAGCTAAATTCAGCGGGAGGTGGCGGGGGCAAGAGACCGGGATCAGGTGAGCCTTACCAGCTAGCAGAGCAGGTGGGGGCAGGGGATGGAACCTGTGGCATCAGCGACTGCTAGCAGGAAAAAGTGTCCGGGTTGATGGTTCTAGAGGCCAGGCAAGGGGGCAGGCTCCAGTCGGGTGGGACGAGAAAAGTTACGGCGTTAGCTACGGGAGGCTAGAGCCTGCAACTGGGCTCATGGAACCGATTCACGGCTTGACATGAATCGGGAGGCAGGGGACGGGGTAAAAGATGGTAAGGGCTTGTGGCAATAGCGGATAGTAGAGGGAAAAGTGTCCGGGCTGCTGGTTCTGTGACCCGGCGTGGGAGTAGAGCTACTGTGGGAGTTGAGCTACAATTAGGTGACAACGAGCGATTACGGTTTTTGTGGAAAAGGCAGGGGGCTGCGACCAGGCTCGTGGAACCATGAGCCAGCTAGAGGATGTTTCAGGATGCAGGGGCATGGATGGCAAGACAGTTTTGGTGGCCTGAGCGTGCGAAGAGTACCCGGCCTCATGGTTTCGTTCATGGGTCGGGAACCAGTGAAGAAGTCAGAGATGGGGGGGTTAGGTAGACAGGTGGCTTAGGAAGCTGGGTAGTAACTAATGAGCAATTCCATAGCAAGGCAGCAGGAGAGACACATTACTAGGTATAGTGACATTGAAAAGGAGGTGGGGGGTGCCAAAATAGAGTCAGGTTGCCATTAATAGGTTTAGCCAGGGGGAGACCCAACAGAGTTAGGGGGCTTAAACCAGGGGTGTAGCCAGAGATTTCAGATCTGCACATCAAGTGGACTCACTGCTACCTCCTCCACCCCGGGTGTAGCCAGACAGTATACAAATGTACACCAGGACCATGTTTGTTGCCTCATTTGGCACAATAAATACAACTTTTGTATTCCATGACAATGGTTGGTGCCACGCATGGGTAAAAACAAATGCCATGTATTGCTCCCTAAGACACCCACATACCAGCCCAGAGCCTGTAAAGTTGTATTGTCCTTGGGATGCAAAGACAGTATTAGTGACCAGTCCTTCTAGTTTCAACTCTTATGAATAAAATTACAGAAAGGTTCAGTATTTTCTTTGTTAGTTTTCATGGAAAAAGGAAACAGTTCAGAGCCTATTTGCTACCCCCCTGAAATAAAATTGCACACCATGGAGTACTTGGAGTATGCCTGGCTACACCCATGGCTTAAATGGCAACAAGGACGAAGTCCTGACCACTGAGTCTTAATTCAGTTATAGGAGCTGAGGAATCCGGGCAGGGTGCAAGAGGGAAAATTTACGGCAAGTGTGGCAGATGCTAGGATCTGCGTCCGGGCTCATGGAACTGATCACCAGCGAGAGCAGGTGAAGGACGCAGGGTACGATGTGAGAATACGGCAAGAGGCAGCTTTAGCAGTCATGGGTGCGGAAGAAGCCCAGGCTCATGGAACTGAAAGCAGGGGGGTAATAGGTCTGGGCTTAGTAGGTGTACGGGGGAGGAGGGGGGACAGAAGAGGCTAAGATATTTAGGGTGTACCAGTACCCAATACAAAAAACTTACATCTCAGATTGTACAAGCAGAAAGTTGAAAACAGGCAAAACAGTATGGTGATGAGAGGCTTTGTCATACACATAAGCATTGGAGAGGCATAAAATAGTAGGGCCTTATATTTTAGAGCATCAACACAAAAAGTGCAAGTAGTCTGACTGACATATCAGGCAGACAGGGGAGATATAGACATTCAGCATATACATAGGATAAGAAAGCGATGGTAGACGGGGGGAGGTCTAAACACAGTGGGGAGAAAAGTGGGCATGAAGGACAGGCTCAGGTAGGATCATAACAGGCACATTGGTCCATAGAAGTTAAGTGATTCCTTAGCCTTCACTTGTAAATGTAGTGCAAGGAAGCATATTTTAGGTCGAGTGGTTGCAAGTTCCACATTTGTGGGGCAGCATGTCCGAACGCACCTGAACCCTTAGAGGTGCGGCAGAGGGGAATTTTCAGGAGAGACTTATCCGATGATCTCACTTCACGTGAAGGGATATTAGGCTGAAACAGTTCCGATAGTGAAGCTGGTCTATCCACTCTGATGATGGAATCTGAGAGGCAGCATAGATAGTACAGTCTAGTGGCAGAGGGGGAGAGCCAGCCTAGGTCTTTGTACAGTTGGCAGTGATGCTTGAGATGGGGTGCCTTTGAAGCATACCGACAAACATTGTTGTAGGTGACATCCCATTTTTGCAATGTGGTTTTGTGCACCTTAGGCAGGATGGGGGCACAGTAGGTTAGAGTGGGAAGGAGGATTCCCCTGGCAATGGCCAGTTTGGCAGTAGGTGTGAGCATGTAGATGGTTCTGTAGGCAGCCCCCAGTTTGATGTTTACAGTTTTGCAGGTTTCTTGAATATGCAGGTTCAGGTCTAGGGATTGGTCGAGCAGTATGCCCAGATAGCAGAACATGCTGATCACCTCAAGAGGGGTCCCTTCCAGGTCGAGTATATTTAAAAGAGATGAGCAGGATCTTAGCTTGTGGGTCGTACCCAGTACCATCACTTTGGTTTTGCTGGCGTTTAGGATAAGGCGATGTGCGCTCAGCCAGTGTTGAGCAGAGTGGAAAGCAGATGTCAGAGTTGCGCTTAGATGGTCAGTATTATCTGACCTAGCATAGATGACCAGGTCATCTGCATAGAGTAGCGAGGCACCTGATACTATACTGCTGGGAAGATTGTTTATGAACAATGAGAACAGGAGAGGGCCCAGTATTGAGCCCTGAGGTACTCCAATATTGATAGTGGTGCTGTCAGAGGTTGCAGAGTTGAGTTTGACAGCTTGGGTCCTGTCAGTTAAGTAGCTTCTGAACCAGCTCATTACAGGAGATGAGAAGCCAAGATCTTTAAGGGTAGTTAGTAGTAGGGGGTGATCCACAAGGTCGAAGGCCTTGGTGAGGTCGATGAACACAGCCCCAGTAAGCTAGCCTTCATCCATGTTTGTAAGAGTATCAGAGGTGAACTTTGCTAATGCAGTTGTGGTGCTGTGATATTTCCTAAATCTATGTTGTGCTTCACAGAGCAAATTTGAGGATTCAAGGAACTCAGTGGCCTGGGTGGCTACTATTTTTTCTAGGATTTTGCTGAGGACCGAGAGAATGGCTATAGGTCTGTAGTTTGTTTTCTTTTTTGAAAATGGGGTGATTCTTGCAGACTTCCATATGCCTGGGACAGTGCTGGTGGTGAGGGACAGTGTGAATACCCTGGCTAGTGGATAGGAGATGAGATGAGCAGCAGTCTTCAGCAGTCGAGGTTCCAGTGAGTCGGAGCCTGGGCTGGTATTGTTGGATATGGTGTTTAGTAGTTTAAAAACCTGTTTTCTAGACAAAGCTTTGAAGTAAAAAGTCTTGGTTGCTGTTGGCACAGGCTTATTGGTCGAAGGGTAGGCTGTTTCATTGGTAGAAAGGGGCTGAGGGGCAGCAGGTGCCATTCTTAGTGTGGACGTTTAGGGAGACAGGTCAGAGAACTGTTGATTGAAGGTGTTTGCTATGGTAAGGGAGTCATTGCAGTGGATACCTTGTAGAATCATTTCCGAGGGGGTGACTGATTGTGGGGTGCCCAAGAAGGTCTTGATATGACCCCAGAATTTGCGTGGATCATTTGCAGAGCTAGTTAACAGATTTTGGCAGTACTTGCTTTTTGCAAGCCTGATTTGTTTTTTGCAGAAACTTCTATGTTGTTTGTATATTATATATACTGGTAGGCCAGTAGTTTTGAATTGCTTCCAGAGATTATCTCTGGTTCTGAGTTGATGTAGTAGATCTTTATTGAGCCATCTCATTTGTTGACTTCTGACCCTTCTCTTCATTTTAGGTGCATGCCGATTTTGTACATCACTTAACCTGGTCAGGAACACATCTAGGGCATCTTCAACTCTTGTTGCTTGATAGATTTCAGTCCAGTCAATGTTGGCTATGTCTAGGAGAAAAGAATTTAGATCCATTTGTGCAAAGTTAGTAAATGTGACCAGGCAGGACTGAGGAGCGGGTGGTGGACAGGAGCGCCAGTGGCAGATCGTGGGCGTGTGGTCAGTTATAGCGTCTGCCAGTATGGATGCCTTTGTTACATGATCTGGTCTGTTTGTGAGGATCCAATCTAACAGTGTTCCCGATAGGGAGTTGGTCATTCTTGTGTTCTCAGTTATAAGCTGGTGGAAGTTGTGCCTTTGGACTAGTGATGCCAGAGTGCTATGATACGGACCTAGCCAGTTTAGATTTACATCACCAAGCATGGTGGTCTCATTCATGTTAACAACTTGTGATGTTTGTTGGAGTAGTTCCTGAAGACAATCCACTCCACCAGTGGGCGGATTGTAGAGACTTATTATGTGCAGATTTTTCGCACCTAGGGACAGGGTTACATGCAAGGACTCACAGAGCTGTTGGGGACTAGGGACAAGAGCCATTTTTAGAGTGAGGTGGGATTTGTGGTAAATGGCAACACCCCGGCCCCATTTTGAACCAGCCCTGTCCTGTCGGATAATAGCGTATCCAGGCAGGATACACTGGGCATCCAGGATACGGGGTTTTAGCCATGTTTCTGTGAGGCACAGAATGTCAGGACCAACCATTTGTATCCAAGCCTCAAGTTCAGTCAGATGACCTAGCAGACTTCTGATATTCATGTGAGCAATTAGAAGGCCTTTTTTTGGTTTGATATGAGGGTTTATCGGGATGCTGCTTTGGTGAGGGCCAGGGTTAAGTTCAACCTCACCTGGCAGAAGAAGTAGTAGTAGAGGTGCTAGGAATTTAAGCTGCCCCCTGTATAGAGAATTGGAGGATTTCTGCTTTTTCCTTTGTGTCAGATAATTCATGATAACCAGGTACGTGCATCCTTTTTTTAAGAAGGTAGTGAATGGCAGGTTTTGGGTGGTGATTGAAGAGGAGTAGGTTGGAGAAACTAAAGTCACTAAGTGATGGTGTGGCTTGTTGTAGGCTATGAGGTAGAGACAGAGAGATTCTGCTTAGTCCAAGCAGTAAAAGAAGGCAGAGCAAGAGGGTCAGTCCTTTTAGACTAACACACAAGGGCGATGGACTCTCGTGAAGGAGAAGCATGATAGTGATTTTGGAGAGGAGAGCAGGATTAAGAAGGAGCAGCGGAAAGGGGGGGAGGCTGGAGGTTATTTGTAAAGCCACGTAGAAATGCGGTAGGTTTGAGAGTGCAAGTATTCAGCGAGGGAGAGGTGTCCTGGGAAGGTGCTTGGGGAGAATATGGACTAAAGTTAAAGGAAAGGGCCGAGACCACCGTGAGCTACAATAGAAAAGTGCAATCTGCCAGTGTGTAGAACTAATGCCCCAGTGTTTAGAGCGTATAAGAGCCAATGGGAAAGTGGACACTTAGTCATATGACCAACGGGAGCCTATATAGCTAAAGGGTTGACCAGGGTGGGTGAGGTGGGGGCGGGTGGGGAGCCAGTGCGAGCGCCTGTGGGACGAGTGCTCATTGGAGGTGTAACACTTAGCAGCGGAGATGGCGTCACAGTCCCGGGTCGATTAGGCAGTCCAAAGTCCCAAAAATAAGGTGAAAACAGCCGCTTTCAGTGAAGGGTGGAACCAGCTATAGCTCCCAGCCCCTACTGGAGAGAGCCAGCGGGAAGAAATCCATAGAACGTACCTTACAGCTTTAATGCCTTTAGTGGCATGAGGTACCAGTGAGCGGCCGAGCTCCTGGTTCCCTTCCTTGGCGAGCGTGCGGCGGTTCGGCCCCTGACAACAGGCTTCCTGGAGGAGCGTGGCTTTTCTTTGGTGGGGGCCGCTGGGCAAGCAGAGACCACAGAGGCTTCTTTGGGTGCAGCGGTGGGTCCTTAGGTCCTGGGAGGAGCGGGTCCGAAGCCCCGGTGTGCTTGGAGAGGTCCTGAGGAGAGTAGCAGGGTGAGGTTGTTAAGTAGGCAAGCCAGGTAAAGCAGGACAAAAGGAGAGGGTGGGAGGTGAGAAAAAGGTGGAGATTAGCTTAGAGGGAGGCAGTATCAGCAGTTAGGCAGCTTGTTTACGATTTTAGGTAACCAGCACAGCTTTAACAACAGAGAGCAGAAATTCAAATAGAAAAAAGGTGGGAAGAGAGTAGTTAGCAGCAGAGTACAGTTTAGATTAATTTACAGGTTTAGGTCGGCTAGCTTAGGGCTTTACAATTAGGAGAGACTGAAATAACTGATTTATATTAAAACACACTTGGCAAGTAGGTCTAAAATGTACACTGGAGGAGCTGTAACACTTAGCCACAGAGACGGCGTTCACAGTCCTGGGTCGATTAGGCAGTTCAAAGTCCCAAAAAATAAGGTGAAAACAGACGCTTTCAGTGAAGGGTGGAACCAGCTATAGCTCCCAGCCCCTACTGGAGAGAGCCGGTGGGAAGAAATCGGTAGAACGTACCTTACGGCTTTAACGCCTTTAGCAGCACAAGGTACCAGTGAGCGGCCGAACTCCTGGTTCCCTTCCTCGGCGGGCGTGCGGCCCCTGACAACAGGCTTCCTGGAAGAGCGCAGCTTTTCTTCGGTGGGGCCACTGGACAAGCGGAGACCCTAGAGGCTTCTTTGGGTGCAGCGGTGGGTCCCTAGGTCCTGGGAGGAGCAGGTCCGAAGCCCCAGCGGGCTTGGAGAGGTCCTTACGGCTTTAACGCCTTTAGTGGCATGAGGTTCCAGTGAGCGGCCAAGCTCCTGGTTCCCTTCCTCGGCGAGTGTGCGGCGGTGTGGCCCCTGATAACAGGCTTCCTGGAGGAGCATGGCTTTTCTTCGGTGGAGGCCACTGGGCAAGCAGAGACCCCAGAGGCTTCTTTGGGTGCAGCAGTGGGTCCTTAGGTCCTGGGAGGAGCGGGTCCGAGGCCCCGGGCGGGCTTGGAGAGGTCCTGAGGGGAGTAGCAGGGAGAGGTTGTTACGTAGGCAAGCCAGGTAAAGCAGGACAAAAGGAGAGGGTGGGAGGTGAGAAAAAGGTGGAGATTAGCTTAGAGGGAGGCAGTATCAGCAGTTAGGCAGCTTGTTTACGATTTTAGGTAACCAGCACTGCTTTAACAACAGAGAGCAGAAATTCAAATAGAAAAAAGGTGGGAAGAGAGTAGTTAGCAGCAGAGTACAGTTTAGATTAATTTACAGGTTTAGGGTGGCTAGCTTAGGGCTTTACAATTAGGAGAGACTGAAATAACTGATTTATGCTAAAACACACTAGGCAGGTAGGTCTAAAATGTACACTGGAGAAGCTGTAACACTTAGCCGCAGAGACGGCGTTCACAGTCCCAGGTTGATTAAGCAGTCCAAAGTCCCAAAAAATAAGGTGAAAACAGCCGCTTTCAGTGAAGGGTGGAACCAGCTATAGCTCCCAGCCCCTACTGGAGAGAGCCGGTGGGAAGAAATCAGTAGAACGTACCTTACGGCTGTAACGCCTTTAGCGGCACGAGGTACCAGTGAGCGGCCAAGCTCCTGGTTCCCTTCCTCGGCAAGTGTTCAGCGGTGCAGCCCTTGACAACAGGCTTCCTGGAGGAGCATGGCTTTTCTTCAGTGGGGGCCGCTGGGCAAGCGGAGACCCCAGAGGCTTCTTTGGGTGCAGCGGTGGGTCCTTAGGTCCTGGGAGGAGCGGGTCCAAAGCCCCGGTGTGCTTGGAGAGGTCCACAGCAAGCTGTTCTTTTATCAGGCCAGAGTTGTGCCTCAGTATCAGCAGTACCCACAGCAGGGGTACTTTAGGCAGCACAGTAAGTTAGGGATTGCCTCAGAGTTCAAATCCCTGCCAACAGTTAAAAAAAAAAAAAAAAACGTCAAAACATGTTATCACACAGTGAAGCCTGTCCTAGAACAGCAAAAGGTACCACAAAGAAAACGGGGAGTGCTGGCCTGTCTTAGACTTCAGGGTACTAAAAAGGCATTTTTTTAACAAGGCCAAAGTCCAAAATGATAACTTTGTCACTGATTCTGCCAACACTCCAGACAAGGGAAGGGTTGGCATCACTGGACTTAAAGGGTGCTTATTTCCACACCCTCATAAGGGAGTTTCACAGAAAGTATTTCAGGTTCATACTCCCATCAAGTCACTCTCCGAGTCTGCACAAAGTGCTTGGCAGGGGTTCTGGTACACCTTCGAAGACAAGGTGTCACAGTTTTCCCATACCTAGATGCCTGGCTGGAGGTTGCAACATCAACCCAGCAAGTGGCCCAGAGGCTGCTAGAGTTACGAGGGTTCCTGATAAATCTAAAGAAGTTCTGTCCTTCAGCCTGCTTAGGCACTATGGTTCATAGGAGCAGAGCTAGATACCTTGCAAGGCAGGGCCTACCTACCTCTCAGCAGGGCAAGATGTATCCCACTGCTAGTGGGCTCATTCAGCCTGAACAAACTAAAAGCCAAAAGACAGTTTCTTCAGCTACTGGGCCCTGACACCTGCCACTGGCATAGTCCTGGAATCCAGGTTATGGATGAGGGACATTCAGTTTCACCTCTGGGTTCACTGGGAGAAAGGTCCCTCTCTTAAAACTAATTCTGGTAACAAAAAACATTGTTACAGGTCACCCTAGCATGGAAAGAAGAAATCAACCTGAGGAAAGGGGTCCCTTTTTCAGCAAGAGTCCCCATCAGTTGTTCAGTCAACAGATGCATCTCTGCTAGTGTGGGGCTCCAATCTGGGGGTTCGCACCATCCTAGCACAGAGTCACTTCTGCATACAAACCTGCTGGAGCCAAGATTAGTGTCACTTGCACTAAGGGTTTTCACACAACTAGTACAGGGAAGGTGGTACGGATCAGAAGAGACAGTACCACCACAATGTATTACACAAACAAGCAGGGATGAATAAGGTCAAGCCCTGCCTGCAGAAGACTCATGATAATAAGGAGTCAGTCTAGGATGCTCTATGGGGGGGGGCCTGTAGGCTATTCATCTGCCAGGCAAGGACACTACCTGGACAAATATGCTGACTCAAATCAGATAGTCCCATCATGAATGGGATTTGGACAGTCAGGTGGTGCAAGTAATTTTTAGGAGGTGGGGCACCCCAGAGGTAGACTTGTTTGTGTCCCACCAGAACCATCACCTGCCATTTTACTATGGCAGACCACCAGATATGGGAACAATCCCTCTGGATGCTTTTGCTCTGGATTAGTCAGGGAAGCACCTACATGCTTTTCCTCCTTCCCTCTGGTGTACAGAGTATTTCTTAAGCTCAGGTGCCAGTCAGCGTCAGTGCTCTTGATAGCACCAGACTGGGCCAGGCAGCCACGGTACTCTCTGCTACTCTCCATGTCCGGGTTTGAACCAATACACCTTCCTCGAAGGCACAGTCTGCTAACCTCCAACCAAGGGAGGCTCCTGTACCCAAAACTCGGGCTCGAGGCATGGCTCTTGAAGGCCTAAAATATGTAGGCTTGTATTTTTCTGAAAATGTCTTGGACATTTTAAGTGGTTACAGGAATCCCTTTATTAAGAAAATCTATGCTTCAAATGGAAAATATTTTTTCTATTGGTATTCAGCTAGGAACTGGTACCAGCACATGCTGGGGTCTCAGCTGTGTTTGATTATTTTCCTACTTACATTCATTGGACTTGCAGTCCAGCACCCTTAAGGTCCACCTAACTTTAGCGTCAGCCTGCATATCAGCTAGACAAAATGTTTCAAGTTGCTCCAGATCCTATCTCCAAAAGGCTCTTTAAGGGCTTCACCCATAACAGTACAGGCTGGTGTCCCAGCTTTGCTGGACTATCTTACCTATTGCATTTACTGGACTTACAGTCCAGTACCTTAAAAGCATATATTTATATTTCAGTGGACAGAATGCTTCTCTGTTTCTCTGTGCCTCAGACCCTGTTTTCAAAAGGTTCTTTAAAGGCCTATCCCATTTGCACACACCCTCACAAGGAACCAGTGTCAGCATGGTACCTAAATGTGTGTATGGTTAGGCTCATGGGTTCCCCTTTTGAGCCTGTGTTTTCAGTTTATTTGAGATATGCCACATGAAAATTGTTTTTTCCTTATGGTAATTTCTGTCAGAGAAATCAGTGCGTCCCAGTCTTACTGCATTGAACATGGCTACATTTCATTCCACAGAGGCAAAGTGGTCCTGAAAACAAACAGGAAGTTTCTTCCTAAAATGGGTTTTAATTTCCATTTGAACCAAACCATTACCTTACCTGTCTTTTCACTGAACACTTTGGTTCAAGTGAAAGGAGTCTTCATAGTTTGAATGTCAAAGAGCTTTTAGCTACTACTTGATAGCCACTACAGTCCATAGACAGGACAGAAAACACCTGTTCCGGACCTATGAAATGTGGGAAAGGGTAATCCAGCATCAGAAGGTTCATTTCTCAATGGATAGTCTAGTGTATCCAGTTCTGCTACACAAAGGATGGTGAGGAGTCCCCATCAGGTTTGAGGGCTCATTTCACAAGAGGAACAGCTGCCAGGGATGTTCCATTACTGGACATTTGTAAAGCAGCTACCTGGAAAGCAGTACACAGCTTTACAAAGCATTACAATCTGGATATTTTATCTAAGGGTGATGCTAGGTTTGGTACAGCAGTCCTGCAAAGTCTGTTTCCAAACTAAAGTTCTGTACCCACCTCCAGGGATACTCCTTGGCAGTCTGCATAAAGTTATGAATATACTGAGCATTAATTGTATTTCTTCCCAGTGATGCTCAGATATTCATAACTTCCTTCCCTACCTCCCCTTCCAGAACTTCAGCCTCTGCACTCCTGTATACTGTTCTCTCAGGGGTATAAATGCCATGTCTGGCACATATGTTGTGATTGTGTTCACTGTTGTTATTCCCCCTTGTCAGGTGATTCTGCCATTCAGGGGTATTCTTTCATATGCTATGCCTTCCTGTTGGAGGCCTTTTTCTGGGTGTTAAACGAGTTCCTACTATAATTATTGTTATTTTTATTATTGTTATTATGTTCAATATTGTTATCATTGTCACACTTAGTCCTTGTGGGCCGGTCTTTCCCAGCTTCTAGGAAATCTGACTTGTTTAAAGCATAGGCAGTAAGTAGAATGCAACATTTGAAAAGTGGCTCTTGCAAAAGATTCCATCATTTGCATATGTTCCATCTCTCCAGACAGTTCTGCTTAGAAGGCTTACTGCATAAAGTTATGAGTATCTGAGCATCACTGGGAAGAAACACAATTACTATGGTAAGTAAATTTTTCTTTCTGTAGTTTGACTGCTTTGCACCCCATAAAAGTTACTGTATATCATACAATATGATCTCTGCCAGTACGGTAATTTTCATGGGGTCATGGTGCACTCCATAAAATGCAGTGCCACTAATGGAGAGTGTTGTTATGCTTTTAACATTTCATTTCAGTCAGTCTCACCTCCAGCTTGTAGAGAACCACCCTGAACTTTCACAGGAGATACTGTCCTTTTTATAGCACATTTACTGCAGTCATGTCCCAAGGCACCATCTGTTCCTGGATGCTGACAAGCTGAACATCTTCTGTGGGGTTCAGTGTGCTTATCTGTCATAGAATACTTCATGCTCCCATCCATTATGTAAATGTGATGCTCCCTCTATGCTGTGCTGCCTGTGCAACAGAATGGTCCACCACTCAGTCCCCTTATGAATAATGACATGACACTGTACCTGTCATTTGTTTCTGTGTGTTTACACTGTACCTGTCATTTATTTCTGTGTGTTTACTCTGTACCTATCATGTGTTTCTGTGTTTTTACACTATACCTGTCATTTGTTTCTGTGTGTTTACACTGTACCTGTCATTTATTTATGTGTGTTTATCCTGTACCTGTCATTTGTTTCTGTGTGTTTACACTGTACCTGTCATTTATTTCTGTGTGTTTACACTGTACCTGTTACTTATTTCTGTGTGTTTACTCTGTACCTGTCATTTGTTTCTGTGTGTTTACACTGTACCTGTCATTTGTTTCTGTGTGTTTACACTGTACCTGTCATTTATTTATGTGTGTTTACGCTGTACTTGTCATTTATTTCTGTGTGTTTATACTGTAAGGTCTACCTGATGTTCCTGTTACTTAACATGACAATGTAAGATGAAACTTCACATACCCTTCTCGTTAGCCAAAGGGATGAAACAATATTGTCATATAAGTACATTTAAATTATTTGGAAAGCTAAAACTGACTAGACATTGGTAATAAGCCTACATTAATTTTAAACCTGGGATTTAACAACTAATTTGATCAACTTCTGTCTTTATTTTTATTTCGATAACCCCCTGACCTATAGCTCTCAATATTTTGCATAGAACTAAGGCTCCATACTCTGACAATTCTAATATAATAACTGGTGACCCCAGTATCAGCCCATTTTCAAGTACTGTAAAAGTCATATCAACCTGCAAAGAAATCATTATCAACCTACTTGGGTTGGTCACGACTTCTTACAGTCTCAGCAGAAGCCTACAGCACTCGCATTCCAGACTAAACAGATTGTGGCACTATGATAAAGTTCTCCAGGCATAGATTCAAACTCACAGCACAACCTCCATTTAAAATGAAATGAACAAATCCAAATCAGAAAGTGTAATCATTTCAAATGAAGTATTTACCAGCTGAAAAGCTCTCCACTAAGCATGTACTTTCCCTGACTCACCCTTATCATTTCCATTCCGGCATGAACTATTACCTCATTTCCACAGCAACTGGAATGACCCCTGACCCATCGAGATGAGGAAACAACACACACTGAAGTCGAAGGACTTGGGCAAATGATTTAAACTGAAAAAAATGTTTTCTAGTTGTTTGATATATATTTTTTTGCTTTATTTCAACCCGATTGTAATTTACTTGACCCATCAACTTTACCCAATTGGAAGCCACGACCATAAGGTAGCGCAGTCTTTTTGCACCAGTTATTATAAAAAATAAAACCTATGTAGTAGGTTGATATGCATTTTTTTCACACCCAAGGTGTATGATAATAGAGAAACCTCGAGAGCGCTCTCCAGTTACCATGTAAATCTCTTGAATGAAAAATACCCTTGTTGTGTATGAGCGATCATACACAATCCTCTATATAGTATATAGTTAGGGCTTATTGTAGATAGAAATCAGTGACTTTTCAAATATTGTTGTAGGACAGTTCAAAGGTCAGAAAAGTTGTTGTACTATCATTTTGACATCACATCGATAGTACAACTTTTCAGTCTTGTCCTACCTCCTGATTGGCTGACTCGAGCAGCTGCATCGTAGAAGAAAAGAAAAAAATGGCGGCACGATTAAGCAGGCGCAGAGCAGTGGATCCTACTCCTCCCACCACAAATAGCCTCAGACACTCCGTGACATGGAACAATTTTTTTTGTAGTTTAATTTCTAAAAATGAAAACTGCCGCTGTGAGAGAGAGTGAGTAGAAGTGACGAGAAGCCCCAGCCAGCGGGAGTGCAGTAAACCTGAAACGAGTGGTAGTGACGATGTAGAGCGGGAGCAGGAGCTGTGAGGTAACCAACAGTTTTCAAAAAACAATAAACCCTAACAGTAAACTATTTAAAACTGTGGATGTTTGCCCATCCACAACTAAGGCTGTGTTTCCCTCTCGGGATGTTGATGACATCAGTGAGACCTCTTGAACTTTGCTCTTGAGGTCTGTAATGATGTCTTCAACATCCCTAGAGGGAAAAACAGCCTTAGTTGTGGATGGTTGCCCATCCACTATTCTATATGGGGTCTGTGTGAACAGTGCAGAGGAAAGGATGTGTTTACCAGTTTCAGAGACAGACCAGTCCTTACTGTTCTATCTGGTGGCTAATATCTATGCCTTACTTCTAATTTAAAACACAGTTGTTTTTCCCCCTTTGGTAAGTGGGTAAGGTCCACTGGGCATGACACCTGTTTTCAGGGGTGACCCAGGAGCACTGAGGAGGTTAAGTGGCTTGTTCAGAGTCACACAATATGCAACTATTTTCTCCATAAAAATCTGAAAACATATGCATTTTCCCATTGAAATACACTGCCAATCTTGACAGTAAAGATTTTCTGACATCATAATTCAAGAATTCTGCTGGGTTCTTTTTTACTAGCAGTTCATTAAATACAAATAAAATGGTCACAATGCAAGTAAAGAAACTAATAAAAGCAAAATGAATAATTTTACTGTAGTGTGTTATATTTCAGCTGTCCTACCCAGGACCTCCTTGTGAATAAACTTGCTCAGTGGAGCCTTGTTCCTGGTAAAATAAATAAATTGAATTGCAGAGGTATCAAAAGGCCCCAGACCTTCATTGTTTAAAGGAAAGCAAACATTTGCAGGGGCTCTCACCCCTGCAAACCTTGCAGTCCAGTTAAGCTTTTCAGAGAACAGTGCCTTTTTTCTTGCGCCACAAAGTTGTTTAATTTAATTATGAAAAGTCCACTACCCGGAAGTATGGTGGACGCTGGGGCAGCTCCATTAACTGTAAAGGTGCGGCACCATGCTGCGCATTTCAATACAAATGCATTGAAGCGCAAGGTGCGGTGCCGCACCTTTACAGTTAATGGAGCCTCCCCAGCATCCGCTATACTTCCAGGTAGCAGACTTTTTGTAATTAAACAACTTTGTGATGCAAGAAAAAGGTGCTTTTCTCTGAAAAGCTTAGCCAGAGGGTAAGGTTTTTAGGGGCAAGATCCCGTGCAAATGACTGTTTTCCTTTGAGATGTATATCTTTACTAAGCACTTGCTTTTTAACTTCATTTTATATGCTAATACAGTTCATCATCTGTATTAGAATGGTGCAGAATAGGCTGTGATTGAGAGGTATGTCTTTATTATGAAAGTGTTTGCCTTATATTTGGAATAGGCTTTGGTTTTATAAAGCATTTTTCACACACAATATCATGACTCAAGTAAGCATTAAGCCACTCCGAAGGTGGCATTTAATGGGGCATTAATGCATGGTTGGGAGGGTTGTGGCTCGAGGCCAAAGGCTGAGTGCCTACAACAGCTCAACCATGCATCAATTCCCCATTAGATGCCACCTTCTGAGTGGCTTAATGCTTTTGTAACATGGCTTCTAGGACAATATAGTTACTATCAGTCTTATTTTGATAGTGTGAATGAAATACTACAAACACATTTTGCACGGTTTCAATTTATTTTCTGCACTCTTGCAACATTTGCCAGACTGGCATTTATATGGTGATGTTGTGAAAAAAATAGTTCACATAGCTGTGAAGACAGTATGTCTCAACATTTTTTCCTGACAATTACGCAGATCTCCACAGCTAATATTTCAACACGAGCCCTAGGAGGTCCATGATACGGTCATTCGTGGGTTCCTGTATCTCCCACTGAATCTGCTTTGCATATTTTGTGCCCCTGTCTGTGTACCTACCGTATCACTCCGATCTCCCTACCTCTCCTGTTTCATGTGTCTGGTTCCGTTCACTGTTTCTTGCTTTCGTCACTCAATTGCAGCTGTTCAGGGTGTCCTCCATGGGTTGACATTCACATTCCTTCACATTGCCCGTCCCATCTACGGCAAACCTTTGCCACTTGAGCGCACATTGTATTTCCACTTGCCGTCCCCGTGAGGGTGCGTTGCACTCTGGGACTGCCTCGCTGGTTGATCTACTCTCTTGCTTCGCGTGACTGACACTTCCCGGTCTACATTACTGTTCATTATCCATGACTCATGTGCAGACAGAGTCATGGGCATTTGGGTGGGTGGGTGAGACAGACAAGTACCTGTCCCATGTGATACAGTACCATTTCCTCCTGTGCTGCTTTTCAAGGTCTGTGGCTCACCCTGGTACTTCAGTTTGGGGACGGCATTATTATAAAATTAATGCCGTCTCCAAACTATGCCATGTGATGCCTTTGCACCAATCGTTATTGCTTATTTCAGTCTCTGTAATTTAGCCATGTTACAAAGTGCTTTACTTACCTTGAAAGAGCAGAGAGTAGTACAAACACAGGAACATCTATCACACAACACTAATGCAAAGATAGGGCTTCAGTTAACTCCCCTTTTGGAGATATCTGGCTTCCAAATATAAGGCAAAATCTTTCACAAGAAAGACATACCTCTCGAGCTCGTGCCTCACAAATGAGGGAGAAAGGACCAAATCAGGGACACATCTTGAATACTGGTGATATCCACTCAGGAAAGTAATAGAGTAAGGAAGGGGCTTAGCGTATAGAGCATTTTGTGAAGAAAAATGATTCTGTAAATCTAGATGTGAGGAATTATTTTGTGCTCACAATGCTCACTGGTCAGTCACAGAAAAAAAAAACAATTTTAGGAGGAACAGAGGAAATGTTTTTAGCAAAATCTAGGATGTTATTAAAATGTGGACATATGAAAGGTTTGTTTTTAATTGAGTATGCATTCTCATTTATTTGTGCAAGGTTGGATACAGTCTGCTTTACTTGTTTTTTAACTCTGTTTATGTCTTCTCCTTCAGGGGAGGACAGGCCGTAACTCTGTCAGTTCCTCTTCCTCTTCTGGTCAGGGAAACACCTTCCATTAGCCAAGGCCCTCCACACCACAGCTTTCCTTTTTCCAACCTCAACAGGACTGATGCCCTCACCCAGTAGTACAGCTGAGCCAGTCTAGCCACCTGAGAAATACTGTTTGCAGCTGCTTTGTGATGGAAAGGGAACTAGGAGATTTTTTTTGGGGGGAGGGGGTAGTCAGTACTTTGTTCCTGAAACTCGGCCTAAAATGCACCAAAATGCATCATTTCACAGCTTACATTTTCAAAACTTTATGGGGGGGGGCATGCCCCCAGACCCCCCTGGAGAGGTTTGTTTTTTGCAGTCAGGTGCATCCTTCCCTTCTATCAATTCCTGGATCCACCACTAACGGCCACTAAAATGGTGCATAACAAGAAGGGAGAGAGGGGACATGATTGAAACATTCAGGTATGTGAAGGGGATCAATAAAGTGTGGGAGAGCTTATTTTTTAGGGAAGGTAGATACAAGAACTAGGGAGCATGGACTGAAAGTGGAGGGGGAAAGGTTTAAGGAAAACAATTAGGAAGTATCACTTCATGGAGAGGTGGTTGGGCCCTGGATTGGACTGCCGGAGGAGGTGGGGGCCAGTACAGTGGAGAGTTTCAAGAAGGCCTGAGACAAACACAAGGGTCTGTCAAGGTGAGGAGGGTGGAATCTTGGAGGGGGGACAAGTTGGGGTGGTAATTGGGCAGACTCGATGGGCCAGGAAGGTCACTTTCTGATGACACATGTTGATGAGTCTATGAATGTATGCTGCAGCTGCCCTTCTTAACTTCCATGCCAACACCTCACTAAGAGAAAAGAGCTGCCACACGGCGTATAAATCAAACTCCTACCTCCCCCTGACCACCTGACAATGCGTTCTAGAACCAGGGTCATTGCCGCAGCATGTGGTGTGATGTACAGCACGTTAACAATCAGCCCCACGCACAAATGGAATGTATAATTACGTACCATTTTGTGTGTTATTGCTAACATCATCCAATAAATAGAACATTATATCATCCTATCATCATATCTTATCATACCTCTATTTGTCTTTTTTGCTCTGCCCTTCGAACACTAGCTGGACATTGTTTCTTTGGTTTATCCACATTATGTTGGAATGGTGCCTGGTTTTGGCTTGGGTGGCCTTTTTCAAATTTAGTAACTCTGTCTGCAATGAGATTGTGAACCAAGGATAAAGTTGACTAAACTAGAGCTGCTGCCAAAAAGAAATCCAGAGGGTCAACTCCTCAGAACTTAAACCCAGGGGCTTTCCCTTTCCCTGATGAAGTTGATCCTCCGTCTGTGTCTGAAGACAGTGAACATGATGTTGAGTATTACCCCTCTTATGAACTGAGTCAACTCTTTAGGGGCAATCCCCTAGCTAACTCTGGGGACAAAGTTGGGTTTCATGGACTATCTGAGCCCCCAGCTTTGTCCCTGGAGTCTATGCTTCCAGAGGGCGAAGTGGGTAGCACCAAGGGCGAAGAAGTGGGATCTTTGAGCCTGGCTGAATTATCTGGTCTGGCTGAGCTGTCTGACTTTTCAGAAGAGGGAAGTGATGTGGGGGAACCCGTTAGGGATCTGCCTGAGCAAGAAGAATACTTTGAGTGCCCTAATAACATCCCAGTAGTTCCAGAAATTCCCTTGACTGAACCAAGTAGTGTGGGTCCTGCTATAGAGGGTCATGTCCCCGAAAGTACTATGGGCACTGGGTCCCCTTCTCCTATGGAGGTTCCCCCTACTAATCTAAGTGAGGCTGAAATGGAGCCAGGGCCTGAAGCAGATTTTAATAAGATCCTGCCCTAAGGGAAGCAGGTAAGGCAGTAAGGCAGGCAAAGTCCCAAACTGAGGAAACACTAGCACGAACAGTAAAGAAGGTGACAAGACTTTCTATAGATTCATTAGTGAAAGGAGAAAGTCCAGAGGGTATTGCTAAGCTTAATGGAGAAAAGGGAGCATGTGAGGAGGAGGACCCTGTAAAGGCATCTATCCTAAATAGATACTTTTGCTCAGTATTTACTGAAGAGAAGGTGGGGCAGGGCCCACAGCTCAACATCATGGACACAGGGGGAGGAGGTGAGCACTACTCCCTTCACAAAAGAAGGGTCCTACAAGAGCTTGCTAAGCTCAGGGTGGATAAGGCAATGGGCCTGATGGCATACATCCCAGGGTACTAAGGAGCTAAAGGAGGAACTAGCAGAGCCATTAGCAGAATTGTTTAGTGAGTCTCTGAGCACAGGAGAGGTCCCAGAAGACTGGAGAGGGCTCATGATCCCACTCCACAAGAGTGGTAGCAGGGAGGAGGCGGGGAACTACAGACCGTCAGTCTTACCTCAGTAGTGGGCAAGATTATGGAGGCACCTTAAGGAAAGGATAGTGCAACACCTGGAATCCATAGGCACAGGATCCAAGACAGCATGGGTTTACAAAAGGAAGGTCCTGTCAAACTAATCTCATAGATTTCTTTGACTGGGTAACCAGAGTGGTGGGACCAAGGGGAGCAGTTGATGTCGCCTACCTTGACTTCAGCAAAGCTTTTGACACTGTTCCACATAGAAGATTGATAAATAAGCTAGGTAGGCTCGGGTGGTCAGAAGTTGGTCAACTGGGTGGCAAACTGGTTGACTGGCAGAAAACAGAGAGTGGTGGTAAATGGTATACAGTCAGAAGAGATGCAAGTCACAAGTGGGGTACCTCAGGGATCAGTCCTGGGGCCAGTCCTATTCAACATCTTCATTAGTGACCTACAGATGGACTAGAGGTAAGGAGCTTGTCTGTTTGCAGATGACACCAAGATCTGCAACAGAGTAGATGATCCAGATGGGGTGGGCAGAATGAGAAGAGATCTGGATAAACTAGCAGAATGGTCAGAAGAGTGGCACTGGGATTTAATGCAAAGAAGTGCAAAATCATGCACATAGGGAAGAGAAACCCTGAAGCCACTTATAGGCTGGGAGGGAGTTGCTAGCAGTCACAAAGGAAGAAAGAGACTTGGGCATCATCATCACTGATGACCTAAAATCATCCAAGCAGACCTCTAAAGCAGTAGGTAAGGCTAGGGGGTGTTAGGTGTATTAGTAGAGAGTATCCAAAAGTCGTAGAGAGGTAATAATCCCTCTGTACAAGACATTGGTTAGGCCCCATCTGGAGTACTGGCAGGTATTGGAGGCCACACCCTCACAAGGACATTAACAAATTGAGGCAGTCCAGAGAAGGGCAACCAAAATGGTGCAGGGACTGCATCAGAAGACATATGAGGACAGATTAACGGAGCTCAACATGTATACCCTTGAGCAAAGGAGGAGAGAGGTGATATGATCGAGACATTTAAACACCTTAAGGGCATAAACAAGGTGAAAGAGTCTAACATGTTTAAATATAAGAAAATAGCAGGACAAGAGGACACAGCATGAGATTAGAGGGAGGCCGATTAAGGGGAATATGAGGAAATTCTTTTTCACAGAAAGGGTGGTGGATGCATGGAATGGCTTACCACAAGAAGTGGTGGCTATGAATACAGTGCAGGGCTTCAAACAGGCATGGGATAGGCATAAGGGAGCAATACAAATGACTATGAATAGATAGGTCACTGACAGAGCAAAGGCCGATGGCACATTTATGAGTTAGAAAAAGAAATGGGCAGACTGGATGGGCCTTGCGGTCCTTATCTGCCGTCAACTTCTATGTTTCTATGTTTCTATCCCTAGATGCACTGGATGAGAAGTACGGCCTGTAGTAAGGTTAAGTTATGATTCTCTGGGTCAGCCTGTGGACCTGCCATTAAATATAGTCCATAAAGTAGTGTATGCATCTCTGAGTTCCTTGCCCAAGTTAGTCTTGAGGAACGATGCCCAACTGTTAGTGTTGTCCTCTGAGTATGGGCCTACTGCTCCCGTTAGCCCTCAGATAGCTAATGGGGAGGGGTACCCCTACACAGGTGCCCGGGGCAAGAGGTAATGACCTGAGTTATAAAAAGAGAACAAGGTTGGGTGTGTGGTAATATTGTATAAACCATTGAGAATCTGTGTATTACAGTATTTAATGTATGTAACCCAAGGTCTGATGATCTGTCAATGTGAACTGTTTGCCTTAAAGTAATTTAAGGGTAACCACTTGACGCGGACTCCAAGTTCTTTCCAGGCCAGGAAGGGTGTAATCTCCCTATAAATGGGGGTTCCTAGGGGTCTTCCCGGGGCTTGCCTGAATGCTCCATGCCCAATTGGTGTTCGACGTAAGACCACTAAATGCGGGCGTTGTGAGTGCTTTTAAATGCCTCCAGTACTGTCTTGTTAAGAGTTGCCTGCTTGCAGGCTTTAATAGTTGAATGGGGGACTGGGATTCTCTGCTCAAATCCTGCCCTGGGCTGCTGTCTGATCACTCCGTTTCTGCAGTCGCTAAGACTGCAGAGGGAGCCCATCTGAAAGATGTAGTTGTGTCCCCGAAATCATGTAGAGCATTGGTAAGATTGCAGTTTGTCTCACTTGTTTTTATTGCAGCTGGGATTTTGTGCTGTGCCCTCCATCTTGGACCAGGACTGTTCTGAAGGGTCAATAGAAGCTCGGGCCTTTAAAATGGCATATTGGTGACCAACCAGAATCAGGACTCAGATGGGAGCCGCCTGACCAATGGCGGATACGGCTAGTAATTCTGGGAAGTGGAGTTCTGGACCATGGAATCTTTTTGCACCAGTGGAGACAGTATTGAGCGACTGGCATCTGCAGCCCTCAATAGGATCGGGTGGTGCCGAATGAGGATTCCCTGCCTGGACTACCCGAGGGAGAGATGTTGTGGCTGTGAGCGGAAGGAGCCGGGGCTCCTGTGCCATTGAGATTCCGCCGGGCGTGTGTAAGGCAAAGTGTCGGTGCGTTTGAATCACCAGTAGACTCAGACTAAATCCGCTAGGTAGCGGTCAGAGGAGGCTGTGCAGGAGCGCAGCTACTTACCAGGCTTACCCTGTAGAAGACTGGAGAATCTGCTTGAATCACGCTCGGTCTGTCAGGAACAGTGAAGCTACGTCACTTTGGCCCGGTGTATGCCGTGCAGGTGATCAAGAAGGACAGGAGCTGCCTGGTATGGTACCCCTCTGCCTTGCATATAAATTTGTGGAGAAGTGTTTGAAGTCCAGGCTTGGTCCTACGAGTGGTGCAAGAGTGCTCTGTCGACTGGAGTTGTGAGTACTAAATCAGGATAGCTCCCTGTCAAATGGTCCTAGTGAGGGCAGGACTTTCTGGGTTCTGTACCGGTGACACTAACTGAGCCAGCTGGCTCTGCTTAAATCTTCATAGGAATCACATGCTCATTTTGTGTCAGGGCCCCAAGCAGCTGCATCGAGGAACTAGCCTTTAGGGCTTGGGTACCCAGAGACAGTGACTTATAAGTTAGGCCTCTGCACAGAGCCCTAGATAGATACTCATATATTATAGTTGTAAGCTAATTAACCTGATCACCCCCAGTCTTTGTTATTTCCCCCTAAATAAATCAGATTGATCATTTTGCAAAGATACACTGGCTAGTTTGTGTGTTAATGGTGAATTACTGTACAGTGATTATTGTATAACAGCAACTTACTTTTCAGGGGGTCCCCGGAGCAAGCTGATTGGTTCAAGCCGGGGGGGTAAGTGTACATGGTAAGGACACTGTGATTGATTTGTGTGGGCTGCTAGTGAGAAGAAAGGGGGGTTGCAGCAACCCAGAGGGCTGTGACCAAGTCATACTCGACTGTCTTAACCCCGACCTCTGGGTGGAGGCACCTGCCAACAGATCTAGGCCCCTCACCCTGTTACAGTCAGAGCAGGCAGAAGTAGTAGCCCTTGGGATAGCGCCCATTAGGGGTTACATATCTATTTAGGATAGATGCTTTTACATGGTCCTCCTCCTCCTCACATGCCCCCTTATCCCTTTGATCTTAGCAATACTCCTCTGGACTTTCTCCTTTCACTAATGTATCTATAGAAAGCCTTGTCACCTTCTTTTACTGTTTGTGTTAGTGTTTCCTCAGTTTGGGCCTTTGCCTGCCTTACTGCCTTCCCTGCTTCCCTTAGGGAAGTTTGGTATGCCTCCCTATCTTCATCCTGCTGCATTCCCTTATGTTGCCTGAAGGCCAGCCTTTTGGCTCTGACCTTTTCTGCTACTGTGTTTGAGAACCAAAGTGGTTTCCTTCTTCTTTTGCACTTCCTTATCTCACTAACACAATGGGATGTTGCTTCAAGTATTGCATCTTTGTTGCTTGCCCACTTTGTCTGTATCCCCTCACCTGTATTTCTTTTTGCCAGGGCTACCTTAACTCTGTTGGCCATCTTATCAAAGTCAGCTCCTCTGAAGTCCCCAATTTTTGCCTTGGAATGGGAATATTTTGTTCTAGTGGCCAAATTGAACCATACCATGCCTGCAGGTCTGGGATCTTGTTTCCCAGACTGCAAACATCTGTGTACATGATTTTCCATTGGTCGAGATTTCAGTGCGTTAGTTGTTGGGCGAGGTCTGGCGTTTCCCCTGTGCATCGATGTGGGAGCCAGACCTTTCTTTACCTGGTGATGCAATGAACTACAAACATGCTGAACTCCTGTTTGACCACTAGCTGAGGGGAAGGGGTGTTCTTCCCATTCAATGAATTGGGTGCTGTACCCCTCTCCCCATATGCCAGTTTAAATATTCTGTAAAGACATCAAACTTCTGCCCCAATGCATTGACTCCCTTCTTAGTCAGATGCAGTCCATCAAATTTAAAGAACTTTCGCTCCCAAAACTGTTGCCAGTTCCCTACAAATTTGTGTCCTTTTTCCTGGCACCAGCCCTTCAGCCACATGTTTAGCTCCCCATCTCCCCTTCTCTGACCTTCTGTCCATCTGTTCCCCTCTCTCAGACTGGCAGGATCTCAGAGAAGAAGATGCCGGACGAAATGGATAATAGTTTGTCACCCAGCATGGTCAGGTGTTCCTTGGTCTCCACAACTGACCAGCTGGTGAGATCGTTAGTCCCTATGTGTACCAGGACATCAGTGTTTTCTCCTGCTTCCTGAACAATTTTAGCAATGCGGTCAGTGTCTCTCCATGCTGATGTACCTGGGAAACATCTGATCATTGCCTCTGGCTGAAGATACTTATCAACTCCCAGAATCATGGAGTCTCCTATGATCAAGTTTTTGGATTTCCTTTTGCTTTTTGTTTTGGTTCCTATTTTGGGTGAGTTTTGTTGTGCTAGCTCTGTGCTGCAGTGTCCTGCTCTGCAATGTCCTCTGCCCTTTGTTTGATTTCGGAGATAGAGGCAGATACCTGTTTGTCGTTTTATATGGTTTGTGGAGGTGATATGTTGGAGCACGAGTGATGAACACGCAATTTGCCCCTCTAACCACCTGCCAACCTCCCAGACCAACTACCCTCTGTGGTTGAGGTGCTTCTGCTGGATGCTGGGGAAATGGCAGGCGGTTCTTATAATATATTTCCTCTCGAATGTTCAATTTGAGGCACGCAATCTCTGCCCATGCTTCCTGGAGCTGAGCCCTTAGATCTCCAATGGCTCAGCATGTAGAACAGTGTCCTAAATTTTGTAAAACTGCCCTTCTGAAAAGTGTTCCACAGTACCTGCAGTTAATGATATCCATTATAGGTAAGTTTCTTGGTTTATAACCTGGTCAGAGTAATTAGAAGGAAGAAAATGAAAGCAAAAGTTTGATTTTGTGTTTTGTTTGTTTGTTTTTGTATAACTTGTTATAACAAGTTAAATTACTAGTACCCCTGTAAATGAGGTCACTGTGTGGATACCCCTCTGATCTGCCCCTTCCTGCTTTGCTACTAGAAATGTCACAACTGTGCTACCCTATAAAAGGAGTGTAGTGTGGGGTGTTTGGGGATGGTGGTGGGTGGCTGGACCCTTCCCCTGCCAAAAAAGAAGAACCACAGATGAAAGAAACAAGGAGATAAGAGCAGAAACAATCAGCCAGCAGCAAATGCAGTAGCTCTGAGCTTATCCTAATGACAGATAAAACTGTGAAACAGGTAAAACACCATCTGTAATAATTTCACCAAAGATATACCCTGTAAGAAACACTTTGCTACAAAGAAAAATGAAGCAGTAACAGAAGATATACCTTGCAAAAGACAAACTGAATCAGAAGATTACAGCAGTAATCTGTAAGTACACACCTGTAGGCACATCCCATAATAATGCAGCAGACGGTATACCCAGCAACAACAATTTGAATCAGAGAAAAATAAAGCAATAAAATGTTAGCAACAAACAGTAAGAATCCCTGTGAGTAAAAAATAAAAATAACGACACACAGTAAACCTGCCTAGCTAAAAGAATTCTTGTTCCGTATTGTTGCTCTGGTAAGGGTCTTTGCTCTGTCCTTTCAAGCAACCTAGAAGAAAAGAACTCAGGTGAAGCTAGGTGCCTTGGCCAGCAGACCTAGTCTTCCACATGGCAACTTGGGTTCAATGCCATGAAGTAGAAAGTCATGCACTTGGGAGTCAGGAATCCCATAGTTACTGGTTGGGGGAGTGCAGTTATCAAAGTCAAAGGAGGAGATGGATTCTATACACTCCAGAAATATACACACCTAAAGGGGTGAGCTGTGGGTTGACAATCCTAGAAAGAGTCCATCCTGATTTGCTTTAGGGGTGGGGTTGGATTTTAGGGATGGAAACCCTAAAGCCATATTTCCTATTTTTGTTGCTTTACTTTGAACCTAAATGTTGCATTAACACACTTTTTGTTGCAAAAGAATTTCCATAATTTTTGAGAGAGTACAATCATATCCTAATTTGCATATGTGAGTGCAGGGCCCTCTGGGTCCTGTGCTCCCATGCATGCATTCTTTTTAGATAGTGTAATTGTATTTTTTTTTATCTGACAGAGCACAGAGCCCTCCGGGCCTTGTGTTCCCATCCCGCCATAGATGCATATATGTATGTTTATGTGTGGCCCTTCACTTCCATTTGCAGGACAACACCAACCAAATTGTCAACATATCCTTCTTATTACCCCACCTCATGAATCTGGTACTAAAAATTGACAAATCCTCGCTGACCTGTCATTCTGTGCCACTGCAGCATCATTCTGCACTACAGGCACAAAAAGACAATTTAGCCATGATTTGAAAATTGTCAGTTGTCACATTCATGAGGTGGTATAAAGAAATTACCATGTTGAAAATTTGGGGTGAAAATATTTAAAATTATTAAAATTGCGAGAGAGCTTAGCAAAATGTCAATGGATGTGCACAGTTTTGCCATTTTAACATATTTTGACCCCACATTTTCAGCATACCCTTCATGTGACCCCATCTCATGAACAAGTACAGTGAAAGTTTGAAATCTGGCCCAAAAGGTGATTTCACCAACTGACCACAAAATCACCTTTCAGGCAGGATTTGCAAAATGCCACCAACATTGCTCATGAGCAGGGTCTCAAAAAGGATATGTTGAAAATGTTGTATCAAAATCTTTAAAATGACAAAGTTATGCACCAGAGTTGAAACCCCATTGAAACATATTGAGCCACCTTGCTTACCTTGCTCTCATATTGCAGTCTGTGGTCCCAGTAGTAAGATGTGTTTTCAATCAGAGGGTGAATCTTCAGCCTGAGACTAGTTCCGGTGAGTGAGGGTTTGTGGGGGTGTGGGTGTGTATGTGTGTGTGTGTATGTGTGTGTGGTGGTGTGGGGTGGTGGTTGCTCAGTGAAAGGTCGGGGTGTCAGATAGGTGAGGGAAAGTTTCTTTTTACAGAAAGACAATGAGGAATGTTTTCTTTATTAGTGATTATTATATATGGAGATGTCAATTGGAGGGTGAGGGAGTGCCACTGGAAACCGGGAAAAAAACTAAAAAACTATAGGGACAATGATTTGATGATGGGGGGGGGTTGCCACTGGACACCAGAGAAAACAAACACCATTACAGGGACATGATTGGAGGGTGGGGCTGCCACTTAACACCAGGGATAGAAGAAATATTTCCAGGGATACCATTGGAGGGTGGGGGTACCACTAGACACCAGGGGCAACTAAAAAATTATGTGGATGATGGTTGGAAAATGGTGTCACCACTAGACACCAGGGAAAACTAAACAACTTTATGAGGACATGATTGGAGAGTGGGGGTACCACTAGACACCAGGGATAACTAAAAACAATTACAGGGATGACGATTGGAAGGTGGGAGCACCACTAGACACCAGGAGACACTAAACAACATTACAGGGACACTATCAGAGGGTGGAGGCACCACTAGACACCAGGAAAAAAAAACTATGAGTATGATAATCAGAAGGTAGGGGCACCAGTTGATACCAGGGAAACTAAATAACTTTATGGGGATGTGATCAGAGGGTGGGGTTGCCACTAAACACCAGGGATAAAACAAAAATATTTATGGGATGATAATTGGAAGGTGAGAGGTGCCACTAGACACTAAGGACATATAAGTTAAACACAGAGATGACACTCCAAGCTCAATGGTTTGTTGCTATTTTTTGCCATCGACTTGTGGCCAGATGGCTTGGAATTTTGGTCTGAATTTTCAGGCAAGAAAGGGCATGGCCCACAGATGTTTCCTTTGCTGGTCTGGCAAAAAATAGTAATCCATTCTGAAGTTACTGTACAGTATGTAGTTTTAAACTTTTGGGTTCTTAGCATGCTCAGAGAATATGAAAAACCCAGAAGCGAGTCACTAGAAGGAATTTAAAAATCAAAACCCCAGTTTAAAAGTAAACAACTTTAGAATGGAATAATATTTTTTGCCAAACTAGCAAAACAAACATCTGTGGTAAAGCCCTTTCTACCCAATGTCAGACCAAAATTCAGACATCTAGCTGCAAGGCAATGTCAAAAACAACAACACAACACTGTTAACTGTGGACATTTTCATATCACAGAATACAAAAGCCCTCAGCGAGTTACAAAAAGGATTTAAAAACAACAACCTTGGGGTCCTTTTTTCAACAGTTAACTGAAGAATCAACCTAATGTAGTCCCAATGACCAACATACATCAGTTGATCTCCCCTACCATGACATTTTCTGTCTGTTTTAATTTTCTTTTCTCCAACGAAAACAAAATCAAGACGGTGGCATATGAAAAAACCTCATGAAAATGATTCCCCATATGAAAACTTCATATAGCTATTTTTTAGCTTACTGAGCATGCTCAGAACCCAACATTTTAAAACGTAATACCATTGTAATGAATTAATATTTTTCACCAAACCAGCAATCCTTCTGAGGTAAGCCCTTTCTACCATACAGTGATTTTTTGTTTTCTTTTATTTTTACTATCGCAGCTCGAAATCCCTACATCCAGCTGGAGTGAAGTTTTCATGTCAAGAGATCTACCCCATGAGACCACACATGCAAACTTTTGTCCAAATCCGTCGAACAGTTGTAAAGTTATTAAGTGCAAAATTTGGGAATTAATATAGACAATCCTGCTTAACCCTCAATATAGTAATTTATTTATAATTTTTGGCCAGAAATGGCACACTAAGCTATAAGCTTGTTTTCAGGTGTGTACTTGCAGATATGCTTTACTGACATAATGTCAGAGGGTTTGAAGGGTGGGTCTTTACCTCTTCCCTACATATGACAACTCAGGCGGTCTTCTGCAAGGTAAAGACCCCATTAATGTGGCTCATATAGGCCAATATCTCAGCTTAATACAAATACTACAGTAATTGAAAAGATGGCTGCATAGCCAGAAGGGTTGTACCGGCCTTATTAATTCTGACCAGGCTGAATGTGTTAAGGGGTGCTGGTCAAGGCACAGTATTAGGAGGACAATCAATATTAGGTGGATGTGGTCTGGCCCCTAGTGTTAGATACTGAGAAAGCTTTTGACTGGGTCAAGTGGTTCATCATGTTTGATACCTTGGTGGTATGTACGAAGCTGACCAACCACTGACACATACAGTGAAACAAGACACCATTAAGGGATACCATAGGATCATGTTTTTTTCAGTAAATAAATCTGGCAAACATGGTATGAAATGTGGTAATTTGATACCAAAAATATGGGCAAAATAGCAGACAAGTCTCAAGCAAACAAAAAAATCAAGTCCTAGTGGTGGGACAAAATGACAGACACTAAATCCCTTAACAGATGAGCAGACAGCAGTCACCTCACTTGAAGACAGTAGGTCAAAAGGTTATGTGGTGTTTTAGTGTTGGTCTGCCACAGAGGACCCTTATCTTCATTGTAGTCTGCCTTGCCCATCTGTTTCTTCTGCTATAGTTGCCTTCTGGTACCAAATGAACTGAGTAACACGATAAAATAATAAACAGTTAGTTTTATTCAGACACATAAACAGGAGCAACTGTTCAGCATGAGGTACAACTCAGAACTGACTGAGGAACAGAAAACCAGAGTTTCCAACCCCTGTAGGAAATCATTAGCATGACAGATTCATACATTCATACCATAGTCTCAAGTTGCACATAACTGTTCTATTTAAAGGGTGGCAGCTATTCTTAAGCCCCATACTTAATTGTACTCTATATCACCCTGGGATTGAAAATGGAGAACCACTCCAACAAAAGCAAGAACATGGCATTTAAACAACAGTAAAATTATCAAACTTTTAAACATGAGATCAACATTGATTGACACCTTTGATTATGTTTTTAAGAAAGGACATTTTGTTTGATTCAAAACACAATACTCCACTGCGGGGAGGAAATAATCGGGTACACTAGTGACCAGTCAGTGTTGTGACAGGAGAGGAAACACAATAGCAACTTAAAGCTTGGTCATGCAACAAGTGCTAATGTGCAGGGGAAGGGAGAAGGGAAGGGAAGAGAAGGAAGGGGAGCAGTGGGAGGCATTCAAATGCAATTTAAATAGATGTCAATATTGCAAACCACAGCATTGCTAAGAAATCAAGGAGAAAACAAGTTATTGCAAAATAGTAATTTCAAAACATTGAATGCAACAGTTAAATGACTATACTGATGCAAAAAATTATGACCACACAGAGTTCAGGAAATGACCACTGAGTTCAATTATTAAAGTTCACACTTTTCGGTGACTTTTGCAGTCAGTGGAATGGACTCACTTGTGGATTGGGACCAGTTCCTGACAGGATGGGATCAGGTCATGGAAGGGGACCCAAGAGTTCTGTGAGCTGTCATAACCACACCAGTTGGCATGGTAAGTCCAGGATCAGTTGACATACTTTTTGCATGATACCTTCCCAATCTGGTATACGAGAGAGTCCTGAGAAGAAGCAGCAGCAAAAGATTGAGAAGTTCCAGGAAGTTCATCAGGCTGAGCTGGCAAAACAGGATCCAGCTGAAGCATGTCAGGACCATGGGGTTGTGGAGAAACTGGTCTCAAATTGTCTGCAGGAATTTCAGCTTCAGAAAGTATAGCAGGTTCAAGTGCAGCTTCATTGGTTGGAGGACTGGGACCATCAGGGAGGGTATCATCCATGTACCCATGTTTCACTCAGTTGATGTGGATTTTATTGTATACCAGCTTTCCATCGGACTGGTGGCTCAAGCAAACATGAATAAGAGGAAGCTTTTCCACAATGTAGCAGGGACTAGTCCAGGGGCAAAGCAGTTTTGTGGTGGTGCCCAGAACTAGAAAAGGTCAGTACAAGTACACAATGTCCCTAACAGCAAATGAAGGTTCATGCAACTTGGCTGCTGATGTTTTCTATTGTGGATTTTCTCTGGCGCAGTGTGTCAATTGCAACACGTCTGGCAAGTTCAAGCTGTTTCAACATTGGAATGATGAAGGATGAAGCTGACTTTGGACCTCTAGCAGCTAGAGATCCTTGTCCAGAGGTGTTCTTGGGTGATGTTCATGGACTAGAAAAATGGTGTGTACTCTGTACTGTCGACACATGGACTGGTGTTGTAAGCAAATTGAATGAAGGAACAAAATGATCCCAATTGTCAGTGAGTGTCATCCAGGTACTTGGAGAGTGTGTTAAGAATGGTAGACATGATTCTCTCACTTTGTTCATTGCATTGTGGTTGATAACTGGTTGTGTGAGTCTTTTTGATGTTGAGAAGTGTGCATATTTGTCACACAATAGTTGAAAGATAGTTAGCACCTCTATCTGAATGCAGGTATGCTGGGGTACTGTGATGACAAATGATTGTGTTGAGGAAGGCACTTGCCACTGTGGCAGCTTTGATGTCTTTAAGGGGAGCTAATTCCAAATACTTTGTAAGGTAGTCCACAAAAACAAGAATGTACTTGTTGCCAGAGTCAGAGCATGTAGGCAAGGGGCCAAGAATGTCCATGCTGACTCTTTGGAATGGTTCAGTGGTTACAGGCATTGGAATGATGTGTGCTTTTGTCAGTTTGATAGGAGACTTTCTTTGGGAGCAGGGCTGCCAGGATTTGACAAATCAGACAATGTTCTTGTTCATGTGAGGTCAGAAGAAGTGAAGCCTTGTCTTTTCAAGAGTTCTGTGGATTCCCATATTCGCAGAAAGTGGGCGGTATGAGTGGAGAGAAGAACTTCGTTGATTACAGAGGCTGGCACAACTAGCGGTACATGAGTTTCTACCCGTGCTGATGACCCTTGCCCTCCTTGGCTCAAATGTGAAAAGCACGCCGTCATTGAGGAAGTATTGTGACGCAAAGAATAGTACATTCTGGCAGTGTTTCTTCAGTTGTTAATGTTCCATTCTCTAAGTATATGATTATATCTGTGAATTAAGGATCACTTCTTTGTTGCATTTTAATTGTCGCCCGAGAGATATCAGTAGTAGAGGAGGCAAGAAGCTCTTCATCTGCTTGCAGTAAGTGAGGATTGGTGCTATTCTCTGAGGAAGCAGTTGGCAGCAGCAAAGCAACTTGAGGTCCTGTAGGAGTGTCCACAGGAGCTCATCTGTGGTGTGAAAAGAAGAGCTAGTAGACAGGATTCTTTTGTCTGTTGAGGATGATGCAGTGGGATACCATCTCTGACTTACAGCATCAGCATTAGAATGAATTTGACCTGGTCGGTATTGAATTTCAGAGTTGTAACATTGCAATATGGCAATCCATCAGATGAACTCACCTACTGGATCCTTCATTTTGAAGAACCATCTGAGGGCAGAGTGATCCACAATAGCTGTGAAGGAGGAGTAGTGCATGTAACAGTCAAATTTCTTTACAGCAAATGCCATGGCTGAGACATTTCTTTTCTGTGATGCCATAGTTTTGTTCAGCTACAAATAGAGAATGCCCGGCATAGGAAACAACTCATTCTGTTCCATTTGGATTTGACACAGCACAGTGCCCACTGCAAATGAGTTAGCATCGGGTAGAGTTTGAAGGGTTGGTCGAGACCTTATGTAGGCCAATACTGGTGAAGATTGTTCTTTCAAGGTTTCAAATGCCTCTTTACATTCAGAAGTCCAAATATAGTCACATCCTTTTAGTGAGGGTGTACAGTGGAACTGCATCTTGGCATAGTTGCAAATTCATTTTCTGTAGAAGCCAGACAAGCCCAGGAAAGCTCTAAGGTTTTGAGGTTGGAAGGTTCTGGGTAGTCTTTACTGCTGAGAGCTTATCTGGATATGGAGAGATGCCTTGAGAACTAACCACTTGTCCCAGGTAATGAATTTGATGCTGAGCAAAACAACACTTCTCTGGGCAAAGCTTGAGATTGGCTTGTCTGAGACATTCAAACACCTCTTTGAGATGGTGGAGGTGCTCTGAGAAAGTTCTACTGAAGATGATAACATCATCCAGGTAGACTAGGCAAGATTTCCAAGATAGTCCATGTAATACGGCTTCCATAATACATTGAAATGTGGCTGGACTGTTCCAAAGTTCCATAGGCAGATGTTTAAGTTGAAAAAGTCCCAAGTGGCAGCTCCAGGCTGTGCATGGGTATGAAGCTGGATTAATAGTAACTTGATAGAATCCACTCTGAAGGTCTAGAGTGGTGAAGTAAGTTGGACTGACTACATCAGTGTTCTCTAAGGCATCTTCAGTTGTAGGTAAAAGATGAGCATCCTGCAACATATAGGAATTGAGCTTTCTGTAATCCACCATGAATTGATACCCTTTGTCTTTCTTTACCACCAGCAACCAAGGTGCACCCCAGGGACTTGTAGATTCTTCAGTAATGTTCTGGTCAAGCATGCCCTTGATGATGTCCTTCTGGACCTGATTCTGTTTGTGTCCCACTTTGTAGGCTCACTGATGCACTGGCTGCTGGTTGGGCTGCACTTTGATGGTGTGTTGTAGGATATCACAGCATCTGAGTTTGTTATCTGGACCAACAAAGACATCCAGGTATTTCTCCAGGAATGCCAAAAGTTGCTGTTTCTCTGTTGGACATGCTGGAAGTTTTGAAGAGGGTAGTATCTGACTGAGGGGTAGCTCTGTGGAGGCTGAAGTGGTCGAATTGTACTTACAGAACGAGAGTTGATGAAGCCAGGTTGAGGCTCTTGAAGGAGGTGAAGCTGGTCCCTGAAGACAAGCAGACAAACTTTCCAATGTTGGCACCCTTTGAGATGACCACTGGCTCATCCTGTGAAGTTGCAGCATGCTTGGAAGACTTCGCCACCATGCACCACTGATAAAATGTTTCCTGGAAGGAGACCTGACAAAAGCAGCATGGGGATCCATGGTGATGCAACAACACCTTGTGGAAGTGGTTTATCTCGAATCATGGCAATCAAAACATCTCTGATTTAGGAGGCACAGTAACTGAGTCTGTAGCTGCAAGTTGCCTCTGGGGATCTAGTGACAGTTTGAGGCAAATTCTAGGATGGCTCTGTGAACTTTAAGGAGTCAAGCCAAGAATCACTACTGGTTGAAGATCAGGCACTAGATAAAACTTAACAGTAGCTTGCTGTGAGCCAAAGTGGAGCTTGAGATGGATCATGCTGGTGATAGGTACAGTAGCAGTACTTGCTGTGATAATGTACTTGAGATCGGCTGGAGAGACTTTAGGTACATGATGTATTGCTAAGTTGTCTAGAATACTGCTGTGGATAACTCAGATTTCTGCTCCAGAGTTGGCCAAGGCATGGGTGGACCAATCTCCAATGGTTTCAGGGACATAGTTCACTAGGAGAGGTGACCTGATGACAGGGACCTTTGCCTAGAGATGAGGGTGTGCCTGAGTTTAGTAGCTAGAGGGTGCAGGTTGTTTGTGTTGTGAAAGTCAGAGGGGCGGTCAGTTGCTGTTTTTCCCTTCCCAACAAAAGCACTTAGTTTGTTGGGCAGCACTTCCCTGAGCCTGTGAGTAGTTGCTGTCATTTTGTTGATTGCGCTATGGAGGATGCCTTTGGTTGTCTTGGTTTCTGAGGTAGCCTTTTAGCTTGTGGCAGACAGCAGCAGCATGTCCCTGAATCCACACCACTGACAGGTCACTGGTTCTCATGAAGGTAAAGGTGGCTCAGGACGCTGTTGAGGTGGCTGCAGAGTATTAACTAAAGTTGCAGGAGAAGCAGGAGCATTGAGGTATAAGCTGTTAACAGTAGTGATGAGCTTATCAAGTCATTGCTTCTTGGTGTTGAATACAAGTTGCAAGTGCAGCCAGTTGTGAGGTTCGTGGCATCTGAGCACTGGCAGATTGGAACATTGAGAGGAACTCTTCAGCAAGCTGTGCAGCTTGGATTATGTCCGTCCAGGTGGTTGTCTTCTGCTATATGACATAGGTGTGGAATTGGGGAGGCAGTCCCTGGACAAAGGTGTGATTTGATCTTTTCTGATTTTGCAGACATTTATAGTGTGCTAAATGTCCACTATAAAGGTTTCCAAGGACTCTGAAGGTTGCATGGTGCTTTCCCCAGTTGTTGTTCCAATAGCCAGGGTGGGTGTGTTTGCAGGAAATGATCCTTGAAGGTGGTATACAGGGTGGTAGTTTCTACTTTCACCTGGTCTGTAAGTGCATTGAACCAGGAGATGGCAGTCCCTCGTAACAGTAAGCACATGGCATTGGAAATACGCAGGGGGTTGGTCCCACCATTGAAGGAGCTCCAGGCCTGATATTGCTTGAGGCAGTCAACAGCATCTTCATGAGGCAGTGCCAAGAAGGGTGCTGGCTGTAAACCGGTATGAACCATGGACTCTGGTGTTATAGCCTTAATGTAGGCCAGATCATTCTGGATAGCTTGTATAGTTGGCACACTGGAAATGGATGACTGGATGTTATGCAGGGTAGTTCCTATTTTGAGGCCCCACACTCTTGAGGTGGGTGAAGATGGAGCCCTGGACCTTCCAGTGCTCAGAGTGGCATCTTCTTTGGACCTCATGGTCGGAGATGAGCTGTTCTTCACTGAGTGAAGATCGTAGGAATGAGAAGTTTCCATCATGGAAGATATGAGACTTTTTGGAATAGATGGAGGGCCAAGAAGAAATATTTTTGCAGACAAAAGTACAATTATTTGTAAGCTATTTCCATCAAATAACATCTTAATAAACAATTCCCACTCAGTTCTGTGTTATCTGATATTTAAATAAAACTTTTTTGTAAAAATCAGTTATTTGTTGTAATGTCCCTTTAATTCAATAGGTTTACCATTGATTCCTATAAAAGGATGTCATTTTGTGCCGTTCACAAGATGGTCACTGGGTTGTGACTTCAAGAGTTGCAGTACTGACTGTAGCAAGATGGTCACCACCAGGGGAGTTAAGGGTCACTGTTTTGTCATTAACTCGAGATGGAGGCTGCTTGCCATGAGGTTGCAGGGCAAGGACAATATGGCATTTGCCAGGCTGTAGGTCTTCTTCATCACCCACACACAGAAAAATTGTGAGCTTTCATTTTGTTGGGGTGAGTGGCTGAATGCTGGAGAAATGTCTATAGTAATTTGCAGTGCTAAAATTGCTTTATGAGAGGTCGTTTAGTTAGTTTATTTTTTTCTGTTGAAGTCTCCCAGACTTGTAGTGTAAATACATATTTTTTTTTCTCTGCCTCCAGATTTTTTTTTCCCCCTCACTCTGCTCCCGTTTATTTCTTTATGTTTTTATCTGCTTGTACTGTGTTTATTTTGTTTATTCTCTTGCTGGGCACCTTTATTTACTTTCAGTCATTGTGTTTTGTGGCCATTTTGAGCATGGCCGAGTGGGAACTGTGGCTCCATATTGCTGCTGGAGCTAGCCTGGTTGAAAATCAGCTCCGTTATGGTCCTTTATCTGTGGGCAGCTGTGGCGGCATGGGGCAGCAGACTATGGGTGCACCTTGTGGCAGTGGGGGTACATAGGGCCTGTGAACTGAACTGGTGGCCTAGAAGAAAAACTGAGTGGCGTGGTTTGGAGCAACAGTGAGGAGCAGAACAGCTGCTGTGCAGATGGAGGACAGAACCACAAGGAGTGGAACAGGTTGCACCAAGCGGCTGTTGGCAGACAGGATTTGGTGAGAGCGCTGTGCAACTGTTGAGCCAGGTAAGCCGCAGAGCTAGTGTGGCTGGGCTGGTAAATGGAGCAGTCCTCATTGTCACTGGAGAGAAGCTGACTTGGTGACCACCACGTGGGAGGGGCTGAGGCACAAGGATTTCTTGTGGCTCCATGTGGCTGGCAGATTACTATGGGTGGGAGGTATGAGCCACAGCCGTGTTTGTTTTTAAAAGTTGGAGCAGTCCCCTTTTCAGTAGCTTTCCCAGGCCACGGAATCTGGCACTGAAGTTGTGGTGGGGAGCACAGAGCACTAGATTGTTGCATAGGCAGCAAAAGGGGGCTGATTTGACATTTTTGGCACCCTTTCTGTTGACTGACTCCTGTTGATAAGCCGCACAAGGGTTGGTTTGCACAGGGTCTGCCACCAGTTATGAGCTGAGGGTTTGCAGTTCACAGCTCTGTGGAGTTGTAGAGATTTGTAAATAAAGAACTTTGTACTGCAGCATGGAAAAGGCTAGAGCAGCAATGTCTCACATTCAAGTGCGTTTATATCCCTGAGGCAGATTTGCTGGAGGGTATGTTGAATTGGATGCAGTTCGGTGTTACATTTACATTTCAGGTTTACTTTTCCTCTCTGCTACTAGGGGTGAATGTTATTCAGCATGCAAACAGTCCAGGTACACTTGGGAAATGACTCTGGGGTACCCGACACATGCAAGGGAGATGAGGGTCTGGACAGAAGAAGGGCCGCATTCTCCGCCATGTGTGGCATTTTTGTGTTGATCTGCCACAGAGGACCCTTACCTTCATTGTAGTCTGCCTTGCACATCTGGTTCTTTTCTATAGTCACCTTCTGGTACTGAATGAACTGAGTCGAATGCATAAAATAATAAACAAAGTTAGTTTTATTCAGGCACATAAGCACAAGCAACTGTTCAGCATGAGGTACAACTCAGAACTGATTAGGAACAGGAAATCAGGGTTTCCAAGCCTCTGCAGGAAATCATTAGCATAACATATTCGTACATTCTTACCATAGGCTCAAGTTGCGTGTACCTGTTCTGTTTAAAGGCAGCAGCTATCCTTAAGCCCCATACTTAACTATACTCTACAGTTAACAGCAAAATCAATATTTGTGATAATGAGACACAAAGGTAAGAAAATGAAAAGTACAGCAGATGAAATTTAATTTCAATGTGTATTTATGTAATTTATTGAAAACTTCAGACAATACCTTTGAGTACAGGTGCTCATTTACCAAGGTTCCCACATAAAATACATAGTCACAAAAACATTACAAGTACAATAGCAGTTCCAGAGGAAGTGCAGTTAATTCAGGCTCAAAGCATTTAAGACAGATCAAGTTACATACAGTTTTGAAAAACTACATAGAAATCATTGTATAAAAAGTCACAGGATATGTACATAGAGAAACTGAATAAAACAGCTGAGTGGTTACAGTTGCAATGGCCTGCAAGGAAGACTGCAAAGATCTCTTAACTTGATTAATCTTGAGGAGATTTAGCAGAGTATCAGGCAGGTCGTTTAACTAGTTAGCAGCCCTGAGAGCAAATATCCCCTTCCAGCAGTGCTCTATTGGTTAGCAAACCAGTATGGAGCTTTATTATGCAGGGTAAAGGTAGCTAGTTAGTGAGTGTGTGAAGGTACAACTATGAGTGTGGTTATCTGCACCAATGACAAAGTGGGTCCATCCTGTCACTGGTCAACTATGGGCTCCCTATATATGTGACTGCTGACCCCACTGCCCTCACCAAAGTCAGACCTCGATCAACAAGGCTTGCAGGCTTCTGACCGGTGCCCCCAGCAGAATGCACACATGCCAGCTCACTCCTCCTTGATCTTATTCACCTTTCATGAGCGTCTGTGCTACCACACCTGTATACTGGCAACAAAATCACCACTCAGTCACCTGAAATGCAACCAAAGCCACCTTTCAGGTCCCAAGAGCCAGGACCTCTCTTGCCCAAAGATCATTCCACCACAGAGCCCTGTCTTGGTACAACTCCCTCCCCACTCATATCACAAACATCCTCAAAATCAGCCCCTTCAAAATCACCCTCCAAAACCACCTCACTGACACTTGGAGCTGTAAATGCCCCTGACTGGCCCATACCTAGAGCTCCACCTGGCCCAATTTATAGACATCGTCCTTCCGGACTGAATTCTCCACCAGCAACCACCCCTCCCCCCAGGTATCGCCCTAGAACTCCTAGAGGTACCTTATTATTTATATACTAGACTAATTGTAACTAATTGAAGGTTTTGTACACCTTGGTATTACTGGAATTGTTTTGTGTGTTCTTTTATTGTATCTCACCTGTAATTGTTTCTATAGTTGTACTCCACCACCAATTGTTATCTAACCTCCCTGCAATGAGGTGCCTTAGTAAATGAGTCTTTGACTCAGAGGTTGTAAATCGAATTGTGAAATAAAAAAATAAAAAAGTGGCGCAGCTTATTACAGATCAGCTTCACTCTGTTTATTACCATGTCACAGGCAGCTGTGTAGACAGGAGGACATAATCTATAAGTGATAGCATGGAGCTGGCTACAATAAGGCGTCTAGCATCCTAGTGAGATTGTTCTGATTACTTTACAGGGCATGCAGTATTCTGTTAATTATGACCACTAAAGGTATCTGAAGGTCTCCACTTGTTCAAGGTTTTGTCTTTAGCCATTTTGAACAGGGCACACAATGTTTGGATTCCCATTTGTGGACAAAAATAATGGGTGTTTACTCACCTGGTAAAGGTGATTGTGTTGGTTGGCATCCATGGCACTCCAGACATTACCTCATGGGGTTACAGCCCACCTGATAGGCTAATGATGCACATGACCCAGATCAGATTTCCAGTACATCCAGGTCCCAGGAACCCTGTTCTCAGTTTGAATTTTCCATAGCTGAAAGGAAGAAAGCAGAACACAAGCAAGCAAAGCCCACAATAGAGACTATTAAAAATGGGGCGTCAGCGATAAGGTACAATAATGGGGCGGAGGCCAGAATTTATGCCTATTCTGTACACTACCTCGAACCAAGGTTCAACTAGGTTTACTTGAGCAGAATAAGGTTGAAGGAGTAGGGACCTCCAGCTTCTGTCCTTTTCTTCTGTTGTGGAGCAGCTCCGAACATACCGAGGAGGCCTTGGAGTGCCATGGATGCCAACCAACACAATCACCTTTACCAGGTGAGTAAACACCCATTGTGATTGGTTGGCATCTCATGGCACTCCAGACATTACCTCATGGGAGCTAAGAAGCAGTTCAAGTCCCCGGGTGGGATTCGGATGTGCCGGAGTGTTCGAGGTGTGTGGCCGCTGCGAGGACATGGGAGGCGAAGGCCGGTCTGAAGTCCTGCAGTTGCTCCAGCCTGTAGTGCCTTGTGAAGGTGTGTAGGGAGCTCCAGGTGGCTGCCCTACAGATGTCCTCAGAGGATACCAGTGCTCGTTCCGCCCAAGAGGTGGAAACCGCCCTAGTGGAATGTGCTCTGAGCCCCTGTGGTGGGGTCAGACGTCTTTCCCTATAGGCGTGGAGCACGACCCGTTTGATCCACCCTGCGATAGTGGTCTTGGATGCTGCTAGCCCCTGACGTGGGCCCTTGGAGACGATGAAAAGTCTCTCCATCTTGCGGATGGGTTGTGACTTGGCCAAGTAGACCGAGAGGGCTGGTCCGACGTCTAGAGGGTCCGGGGAGCTGTGTCCATCATGAGGGATGGGGCGGTTCAGGGTGGGTAGGTCTATCGGTTGTTCCCTATGGAACTTCGTGGGGATCTTTGGTTGGAATGCCGGAATGGTCCGGTCGTACTCATGAGGGTGAAGGTGGTATAGGGTGGTGCGCGGGACAGTACCCAGCTCCCGATTCTTCTGGCGAGCAGATGGCCACGAAAGGCAGTCTTCAGGCCTACCCAGAAAGGTCTGCTTTGGTGGGAGGTTCGTATGGTGGTGCCCTTAAGGAGTCAATACCAGGGATAAGTCCCAGGGGCGACCCCAGGTCTGGCTCTGGGTCACCACAGATCCACGGCCCTTAGAAACTGGATTCGCGTCTGGGTGGGCTCCTGGGGGTGCCCTCGACCAGACCTCTGGCACTCCTATGGCCGTCAGCTGCACCCTCAGAGGAGGGTGCCAGCCCTTATCCACCCCTTGCTGCAGGAACAGCAGGATAGTGGGGAGATCCACCTGTTCTGGTGCCGAGCCTTGGCGGTGGCACCACTGTGCGAAGATGGCCCATTGCCTCTCGTATGTGGAGGTGGTGGAGGCGCGATGAGACCGGAGCAGCGTGCCTATGACCAACTCATGGTACCCCTGAGCTGACAGCCATTGCCTCTCAGGAGCCAGGCCGTGAGCTTCAGAGTTCAAGGGGCCGGGTGTAGCACAGGGCCCTGTAGTAGCATGTCTGGTTGGGTCGGGATCCAGAAGCTGGCTAGGGCAATCTCTGTGATTGCTGCGAACCATGATCTTGGGCCAGTACGGGCCACTAGGATGACAGTGATTTGGGATCTCAGATCTTTTCCATGACTTGAGGAATGAGAGGTGGGGGAAACACATATGCGCGCTTACGAGGCCACTCCTGAGACAGTGCGTCTGTGCCCTGGGGTGGCGTCCCTGAATCTGGACAGGTACTTGTCCACTTGGGTGTTGTACCTTGAGGCCATTAGGTCAATGGACACTGGGCCCCACGTCGTCTGGATTAGGTGAAACAGGTCTGGGTGCAGACGCCATTCTCCGGGGTGAATCTGTTGGCGGCTGAGCCAATCAGCCCTTATGTTCAGCTTCCCGGCTAAATGGACCGCCCCCAGGTGTGTTAGGTGAATTTGGGCCCAGTTCATTACTTTCGCGGTTTCCCATGACATGGCCCTGCTTCTGGTGCCCCCCTGTTTCGCTATGTATGCCACCGTCATGCGGTTGTCCAATTTGATCAGAACCGATTGCTTCTCTATGAGGTGGCGGAAGGCCTGGAGTCGTGGAACACCGTTCTCATCTCCAGAACGTTTATAGAGAGTAGGGCCTCTGCCGGAGACCAGGTGCCCTACGCTGACTCATCCCCAGGCAGGCTCCCCAGCCAGTGAGATTTCAGTCCGTCTCAATGGGAATCAGAGGGTGCTTCCAGTGGGACCCCTCTTGTCAGATTTCCTGGAGTGGTCCATCACATCAGGGATGATCTCACTCCTGTGGGCAGCTGTACCGGGCAGTGCAAGTTGAACTCGTTTGGCGCTCCGCTTGCCAGAATGAAGTTTTGGAGAGGGCGCATGTGCCACCTGGCCCACAGGACGAGGTCGATGCAGGAGGCCATGAACCCCAGGAGTTTCGCGACTTCTGCTACTGTCATGCGCGGTTGTGACCTTAGATGTCCAGCCAGGTGCCGGAGGCTGCGGATCCGCGCTGGGGCCGGTTTTGTCCAGCCATCTGCTGAGTCGATGGCGGCACCAAGATGCTCGATCTGCTGGGTTGGGTGGAGGTGGCTCTTTTCCTCATTCACCACCCATCCGTGGTCCCTGAGTGCCCATACGGTGAAGTCTGTGTGGGCTTGTGACTGATCCCTGGACCGTGCCCATATGAGCCAGTCATCCAGATACGGGACTATGTCCAGCCCTTGTTCCCTGAGCCTGGCTACCAAGGTGATGGAGACCTTGGTGAAGACCCTGGGGGCTGAGGACAGGCCGAATGGAAGTGCCCGGTACTGATAGTGCTGGCCCAAGATGTGGAAGTGAAGAAACCTTCTGTGGTTCTTGATTATGGGAATATGTAGGTAGCGTCCTTTAGATTGATTGAGGTTAGGAAGTCACCTACCCTGATCCCCTTAGGATGGATCAAACCGTCTCCATCTTGAACCGGCGTGGGTTCACGTCTTGTTCAGCTGTTTTAGGTCCAGGATGGGCCTGAGTTCCCCGACTTCTTTGGCACTAGGAAGAAGATGGGTACACGCCTTCCCCTGCTCCTGAACTGGGACTGGTTGAATGGCCCTGTTCTGGATCAGATCTGCCAGGATGCCCTGTACCTGGTGTGGTGAGGCCCTTCTGGAGATGGGGGACGAGGATGAACCGTTGGGGTATGGACTGGTGAGTCAGCTCTATGGTGTATCCCCTGGAGACCAGTCTCGGACCCACCTGTCCGATGTGGTGACCTCCCAGCGGTGGGTGAAGAGAGCCAACCGTTGGCCGACCGGGGGGTACTGAGGGGGTCTCGGGGGAGAGGAGTCACTGTTTCCCCCTGAATCCTCTTCCGTGGCCTCTGGACCTTTGACCTCGAGGTCTGAAGGAGGAGGGGGATTTGTAGTTGTTGAAGGCGGAAGTGCGTGGGAAGGATTTGGGGACCCTACTCTGAAAGGAGTCGATTTGTGAGTAGGGTTCCCTGCGGCCTTGGCTCTTGGCTCCTGGCGAAATCTGCATCTGGCGGCTGGTAGATGTGAGAGTCTTGACCTATTCCTTAGAGGTCCCTACCCTCTTCCCTCTGTTTCAGATAAGCCTGTAGGCCTTCCCCAAATACATGACCCCCTTGAGGGGTAAATTTTAACAAAGTCTTAGATTCTGTGTCGGTGTCCCAGAGTTTTAGCCATAGTGCTCTGCGGGCCGGTTTGTGATAAGCGGCACGCCCTGGCCTGGGGCGTAGAGTCCACTGCCATGTCAGCGAGGTACTTGGCTGCATCGAGGGTGTAGTGTAACAATTCAGCCTCCCTTGACTTGATTGCCTGCTCCTGCAGTTCCTCCAACCAGCGGATCTGGGCCCTCGAGGAATAGATTGCCGCTGTCATTGCCTTGGCCATGGTACCCTCGATTTCGAATGTCTTTTTCAACATGTCCTCAATTTTCTTGTCGGTAGGGTCCTTGAGTGCTATGGTGCTGCACGGCAGTACGGTTTTCTTACTCAAGGCTGCCACTTGGGGATCGATGGAGGGGGCCTTGCACCATGTGTCGGACTTGTCGCCCTGAATCGGGTACATTTTGAGTAGGTTTCTTCTGTTCGGCATTCTGCCCGGATCAGTGGATTGCCATTCGGCCTGAATCAGTTCCTCGATGGCCGGGCAGACTGGGAAGGTCTCTGGAGTGGTGGTCCTTAGCTGGATCATAGGGTCTAGCTTGGATTCCGTCTTCTCCCCTTCTTGTTCCTCTGTGGTAAGGCCCATTGTGGCCTTGATGACCTTCATGAGACCGGGAATTGCCTCAAATGCGCACAGTTTAGAGGTCAGAGAGGGGGTTGGCTGTTGATCGAGGTCCTCTATGTCGGAGTCCGGGCCATGCTCCTCCTCCTCTTCCTCCTCTTTGAACTTGTCCTCTTTCTCTCTCTCCTCAGGGTTGCCATCCTGGGGAATACGCGAGTCCTCTGGTGCCGGTGCTCCTCCTCCTGTCTCTTCTGGAGGGTCTCTTTGAGGGGGAGGCTCCGCGCTGGCCGGTCTAGGTCTGTTCTGTGTAAGCGCTTCCAGCTTCTCCATGATCTTCAGCATGAAGTTTTGCTGGCTCTCCATCATGGCCACCGCAGCTTGCTGGTTTTGAAGCAATAGGGGGCCCGGGTCCACCCATGTCGAGTTGCTGGGGCCAGGAAGGGAAGGGGCTAGAGGTGGCGTTCTCTCCATTGAAGCCAGCTCTTCGTCCACGAGGCAGGCTGCGCATAGGGGGCCCGGAGTTTGAGGGAGGAGGGTGGCGCTGCACGCGGTGCATTTCTTTGCCTTAACCATCTGCAACACAAGAGAGAGAGATCTGAGCGGAGGGAAAAGACTTCGGCGTTCTCCCCCAGACCCAATAGGAGGGCTGCTATGGTAAGCGCTGTGTGAGGGCCTTAGACTGAGCCTCAAGGTGGAGACTTTTCAAGACCTCTTCCATCCATCCCCAGAATGGTCGTCCTGCTCAGAGTGCGTGCCCACTGTGGGAGGGCCAGAGCCCCAAGAGCTGGGGATGGGGATCACAGGATCTGCCTGGGTTGCTGTGTGAGGTACCGGGCAGTGGCTCTGCGTTGTTCTCCTGGGGTCGCTATGGAGGGACCGAGGAATCATGGAGTCTCAAGTTGTCTGTCCTTTTTTTCTCTCTAAAGATTCAGAGTCTGGGCCCCTAGCTTGTGTGATAGGGCGGAGGCTCCAGGGCCCAAGTCACTGGACCAGAGTGCCGCTGGCTGCTGAAGCGAGGATGGGTGAGGGGTGGTCAGTTCAGCCTCCTTTCCCCCACTGGCCTGTGCGGTGTGTTCTCGCTCACAGGAGGAGAGTGACCCCCTCGAGACCCAAAATCCCTGTCGCGCCCTGGGCCTCGCTGTGCTGGAGGCCTGAGCAAGATAGGCAGGCAGGTCGGCTTTGGGGTGGCCCTGGGGCATCGCGCATGCCTCACCCCTCCTGAGTTCCCCGAGGTAGGCATTGTGGTGAGGGAGGAGTGCATGATAGGGCCTTGGGTGGGGTCGCGGGAGCAGAGGCGACTCTGACGTTGGACTTCTCCCTTATTGGTGCTAAGAGGACTAGGGAGGCGTGGGAGGTTAGAGAGCTCCTGGAGTTGCGGGAAGCAGAGGCGACTCGGGGATGTGTAGGCCGAAGCCATGGGAGGAGTTGGGCTGTCAGGCGGCCGTTGCCGTGTGGGTCGGCCGGTCCTCGGGGGAGGCACGCATTTGCCTAAGGGGTGGCGGGAGGGAGTAGACAACCCGTGGAGTCGCGGGGAGCAGAGGCAACTTGCGGGCCTATCTATGGGCTGCGTGGCCCGTCGGGGAGGACCAGGTAAGCCGCGGAGTCACGGGGAGCAGAGGCGACTCGTGGGCAGGCCAGAATCCGTGGGACCCTGCGGTAGATTAAAGGAGGAGGGACAGGGAACCGTGGAGTCGCGGGGCAGAGGCAACTCGCGGTAAGCCAGGGTGCCATGGAGTCATGGGAGAGAGGCGACTAGCAGCGGGGATTGAAGGGGAAGGAGGCCTCTGAACGCAGGCCGAGTGGGACCGCAGGAGTCGCGGGGAGCAGAGGCGACTCGCGGGGCGTTCCTGGTGGCGTGGGCCTGTTAGGGGAAAGGCAGGCCGCCACGTGGTTGAACGAGCAGGCAGCACGCTGGTTTCAACTGAAGCTCAAGACGCCTGAGAGGCCTCCAGGAACGAGGGGAACAGTGCAAAAACAATTACCAGGATAGTCCCACAACACATGAAGAATAAATAACAGCAACAATAAATCCCCTAATACATAAACTGAATTTTAGTCAAGAGGATCTCTGGAGCCAAGGGCTCCTTGCTTAAATAATAAAAGGCACAAGGTGCTATCCATAATCAAGAATACTAGCACAAAGTGTGATAAGAAAACACATTTCCTACCTTAAAGATAAAGGGCAGACAGGGGTTCTCTGGATGCCTCTTGCCTATTCAGATGCACAAATTACAACTGGAGAACAGGGGTTCCTGGGACCAGGATATACTGGAAATCTGATCTGGGTCATTGCATCATTAGCCTATCAGGTGGGCTGTAACCCCATGAGGTAATGTCTGGAGTGCCATGAGATGCCAACCAATCACAATGGCATTAATAAATAAATGGAAGAAAAGGTTTGAAAATTATAAAAAAGTTGCAACAATTCCCAAATTCAAAATAGAGATCATTTCTGTCATATCTTTGATGACTGTTGATTGCACATTGACCAGTAAGAGACATTTTTGGCAAGAAACATGTCATCCACACAATAAGCAAACAAGTTTTTGTGTCAATGACTATGGCACAACACAGTCCATTCTATAGATACAGTAGATGATAACAATGAATCACATGATCCAAGTGAAGACATTGCTTCTTTTACAGATCCAAAGAGGAGACCTGCCCAAAAAATGGACATGCAATGATATTTGCAATATTATGCAAAGATTTTTTGACTAGGTCAAAGGTTTTATTAATCTTTTCATAGTGAGAACAACAGGAAACACGAAAGTATTGAACAATTAGGCCAAATGCCCAATAAGATCTTCTGGAAATGTGTTGAGTCACTTCTTGGCATGTTTGCATAGTGGAGTTCATAAAAGTGTGTTTTGCAACATGCACACCATCACTGTGCATAATTCTGGAAGGCACACATTTATTTCTGCAATATACTGGGTCAAAAATGTTGACAAATTGACATGTTTACATATTGACTCACCTCCACCGTTCTCTACCCCATTCTATTTCTTCTTGCCTGTCTTCCTCCCTACTGCACGGTGGTCATCAGGCCATGCTGCGGGAAGGGGGGGCCGTACCTGTGTTGTCGGTGTTGGGGGTGCTTCATGTACACCCTGCACCACTGCGTCATGGCTGGGCTGTGCAGGCATGCACACAGCTAGGGGGGGCTATGTTACTGATGTGTACTGATGTTACCTTCTCCATGTTTGCAGTCTAGGCCAGGAGGATCACTGTAGGGCCTGATTGGCTCATGAACAAGGATGGCAGGCTGGCACTGGAGGAGTGGCCTTGCAGGCAGGGCACAGTGGTGGTGCCAGGGGTCAGCAGTACCATGTTGACCAGGGCACAGGTGAGTGCTGTGTTTCCCCTTACATCTGTGCATAGTGGGTTGCATGGGTGGTGGTGGGGACATGGCCCCCTTCACATGGCCCCTACTGCCGTGCACATCCCATGGTGCCCTCCGCACCATCCTGTGGGTCTGCACATATGGGTAGGTGTCACAGGTGGGCTGTGCGTGCACTGGGCACCTGGCTGTGCCACTGCCATCACACTGCATAGCCACGTCACTGTACGGCCACGATGGTGCTGTGCAGTGCATGGGCAGTGGGGGTGTGCAGTGGTTTGCATGGCTTTGGGTGCCTGGGTAGGTGGGTCATGTGGGCACACCCACTGTGGGTGGTCACATGCCATCACAGGGGCACAGGCCACAGCTGTATGCCATGCACATTGGGTGGGCTGCGGTGGTCTTTCCAGTCACACGTACTGACTCTACTCCCTTGTCCTGGGTGGACAACGCTGGACGACCCTGGAGCATCACATTCAGGAGATCCTACAGGTCACCTGGGCCACACTGGAGCTGCTGCAGGGTATGGAGTGAAGTGAATGATGGCAGCACAGAAGGCGCCACAGGGAGTGCAGGGATGAGAGGGGCTGCCAGTAGGGCCTGCTGCACCCGCGCTGTTCCTTTCCCTCCCTGGACTGTCCCTCACACCCCTTTGTCCCCCTCCTTGCTATTCCCTTTCCCCTGCCTGTCACCCCCAGGTTGTAGCCTTGTACTTTCCCTCCCCCACTTTGTATATAGCAATGTATATAGTTCATGTTGATTTTGTTACCTGTTCCAATATAGCTGCTTTCCATACTACAACAGTGGTGGTCTCTGATTTCCAGTGGGCATCTGGTGCCTTGCTGCAGTGGTGTGAATGGCATCTGAGGGGTGGTGCCGGCCTGGCCATGGGTGTATCTGCCAGGGATCCTCCACTGGTGTGGGTGGGGGCCATGGTCCCTGTCTGTGGTATCTGTGTTGTGCCCTGTGCACTCTATGCTTGTGTGCAGTGGTCTCTGATACATGCGCTATGTCCCAGTCACCCCTGGCAGTGTGTTCCTGGCCCGTGTGGCTGTGCCCCTTGTGTGTCTGTGGTACACACGGTTGTACCGACCTCACCACTGCATGCATGACTGCTGACATGACATTGGTGGCAGTCCATGCCAGCCACCCTCTGGACACAGCGCCCTGACAGCTGGCGTCCTGACTCCCAGTCTATTGCACATCTGCCTCTGGTGATACTGTGGGCGGTGCTGTTGTCCCCTTCCATGCTGTCTGTGGTGTCTGGGGCAGTGCCTGTGGTCTGCTGTCTGTCACATGTGCTCCAGCTGCATGCTGGTGGCAGACAGGTTTGTGATGCGCACACCACATGGCTGGCTCACCAGCACCATGGTGGTGTGCAGGCCATGGGTACACAGCACCATTGGACTCACAACAGCAGCATCTGTTGCCCCGCTATGTGTGGCTATGTGACAGGGTATCCTTGGGACCAGGTGGGGGGGTTTGTTCATGCCCTGTGTTGCTTCCTGTGTGGCACATGCCTCCATGCACCACAGTGGGCTGCTGTGCTGTCTGGTGGGGCTAGTGCTGGGACTGGGTGTGTGCATGGGTGGGTGTGTGGGGTGCCGTCCTGCTGGTGGTGGCGTCCAAGTTGGGCCTTGTCACATGCGGGGTCCCTCAGGTACTGATGCAAGGTCAACCTCTTTGCTGTGCCACTGTGGGGGCCATGCAGGGGGGTCTTGTGTATGCTGTGGTGGTGTCAGTGGCTGGTGTCACCTGCTGCGGGGGGGTCATGGTGGGACTGTCATGCATGGGGCACTGGGTTGCATTGCCACGGTGGTGGTGGTGGTGGTGGTGGCATACCTTCAGTGCCATGAACTATTTGATCATGCTTCTGAGCTGGGTATCTTGGGATCACTGTACAGGGGGTGGTCAGCATTGACATGGTGCTGTGGCATGGGAGGGTTCTGGCCCTCCTTGTGTTGTGATCACTGTTTGTCGAGGGGGAGTGCTGGGGCATCTTGCCATGCGGGTGTGGACTGCTGACCCGCATCTGCTGTTGGATCGGTGCTGGGGTTCATGGGCTGGTGGTCCGTTCAGCTCACCTCTGGTTGTGCAGCTCATGGGGGGCCTTGTGGGGTGGTTGATCTGTCTGGCCTGCTGCATGCTCCTCCACTCTTGGTACACCCATGGTTAGTGCACTTCTGCTTCCTGTCCTTGTCCCTGCACATCCCTGGATGTGCTACTGCCCATTGTCCCTGCTCCACTGCGCATCCCCGGTTGTGCCATGGTGCATCAGGCACGATATTCAGCTGTGTTGGGCAGGCGGCGCCATGCTTGGTTTGAATATTGCATCCATTGTGCAATGGCACACTGATCTTGCACCTGTTCCTTCTATTCCTTATCTTTTGGTGCAGTCTAAATATCCCAACCCAAGAGTATATAATTCACCCTCTTCATGGCAAGGACTTTGTAACTGATAGTGCTGACCACAACCTAATGAAACAGGTTGAAATTTGCCATGTCAGTATATGGGAGAGAATATTGAAACACAATGCTTTCCTGATCTTTTTGATTTGATACAGGTGAGTGTTTAGATGAACGTGACATCCATGTTCCTATAGCTGAATATTTGCATCTAAATTCTAAATTCTAATAGGAAGTTCAGAAGGAACATATAATACTGTTCCATCTCTTTTGAGAACGTGAGCTAAGTATATTTTATGCTGCAACACTCTGTTTATGACCATAACACTTCATGGTCTTACAGATGTGGATCTATTGCAGAAGCTGGAAAAGAAGGACAGGACTCTTAACAGATAACCTTAATTTTTTCTGTCCATCATGGATGGTACAAAAGAATATTGGTATTGCAGAGACTTTGAACGCTTGCATATTACATGAGTATGGTCTAAACTGTGCTGAATGCAGCTGAAGAGTAACCAGACATTCTAAAGTGAGTAAATGAAGAAGTTGATGGTATATCATCAATGCCTTTCTTGATGAGATGTGTTTACTGGGTCCAGTGTCTGTCCCTCATTTCCATCACCATTTCAATGCACTGCTCAGGTTCATTCTGTCAAAGAATAATTCACCTCTTTGTATAGCTGAGCACTACTTCTGGAGAGTGGAATACCAAGAACTTAGTGCTCCTCATATCCACCTGTTCCTGTAGATTAAAGATGCACCACACATCAGTGACAGTAAGGACAATGACATTCTGGTGTATATCATACAGTATGTTACATTTATTTATTTAAAAGATTGCAACCAGGAAAGGCACACTGAGCAGAGTTTCATTTCAGGTGTGACCTGGGAAGGACGAGGGAGGTTACAAATACAACAGAGGTTAAGAAGTGGCAGCCAATAGGAGGCCTAATATCCTTTTATGGATATTATTTACTGTAAAACACTTTCTACTCTAGCTATGTTCCCATCACCCCACATCTCACTTGCCTACAAAATTTTGCTATTATTGGGGATACAGTCCTGCCACAATACTTAGTATTAAATCTAAAGTGGCTGTTACCTAATTGCTTGTTATCCTGTATCAGGACTTAAAATACAAGTTACATGAACCCATTCATGAATGTGACTCCTAAATAACAATAACACTTAACGATCTCCAGTAGCTTCCCTTTAATGAACAATTTCATATTGGTTTTATTAATCCCAATAAATAATGCTTTAGATTTGGCTAAGTTTGTTATAAGTACAGAGTGGTTGCATACAGTAATTTCACTAATTTTTTCAATTTTGCACACCACCTCAAGAGAGTGAAAGAACAAGATCATCCATGGGCCAAAACCAGGATGTCAACCTATAAAATCTTAGGAGAGTGGAGGTTAACATGACTTACTGTAGCTGTATTAGAATATCATTTAAATATTAAAAAGAGTGGGAGCTAACACATCCCTGTTTAACACCATAATTAGAAATAACCTTGTCAGTGAGACTACATAGAATTTGAAACATCGAAACATAGAATTTGACGGCAGATAAGGACTACTTGGCCCACCCAGTCTGCCCATTTCCTACCTAATGGATAAGCTGCAGATCCTAGTTAACCAGCAGCCTACTTCTTCCTACCCTCACCCCCTAGAATTGCCTTATGACTGTCCCATGCATGATTGAATTCCACCACTGTTTTTGACTCCACAACCTCCTCCAGAAGGCCGTTCCATGCATCCACAACCCTCTATGTGAAAAAATACTTCTTTAAATTGCCTCTGAGGCGCCCCATTTTCAAATTGTGCCCCTTGTTCTTGCACACCTCTTTTTGAAAGATGCTACCTCTTGGACTTTGTTGATTCCTTGAGGTACTTGAAAGTTTCTATCATGCCCCCTCCTCCTTTCCTCGAGGCTATACATATTAAGCTCCTTAAGTCTCTCTTCATATGTCTTCTATTGTATTTTACCTTGGCCCATGTCTCTGTATAAAGATTATTAATTAATAAAATTTAATCTGGATCAATGCCACTATGAAACATTTTTCCCCAGAGTTTACTTCTAGCCACAGTATCAAAAGCAGAACTAAAATCAATTAAAATGATAATCAATTTCTTCTTCCTAATCTTAACATATTTCTTTAAAAAATGAGCAAAAATAAGACAGTTATGAATCGTGCTCTGCCCTCTCTAAATCCAGCTTGGAACTTGGATAGAGCAGAATTATTCTGTAGCTGATCCAAGAGTATGCGTATAATGTAGCCATTATATCTAGCAGACTGATGGGCTTGTACATATTAGTTTTGTTACCTTTTTTATGAATTGGAACAATTTTATTGGGACAATGTAATTACCTTTCCAAGTGGGGGACAGTAATAATTTCGGATGCACTTATTAAAAAAGAAAGTAAGCACCATACTCCATGCATTCAGGGTCCAGCTTGGTACCCAGTTAGATGAGCACTACATTAATAGTGCCAGTCAAGAGAGCCGGTCCATATAGCACTACCAAAGACAACAAGCAGGATTTACAGTGCTAGCCATATGCGCTCCATTGGTCACTGTCCATGGTACCAGTATGGATAAGGGCAGCAGAATCACAAGCCTGGCTGAGCTGCTCCCATGGTGTGGCAAGTTGGGGTACAGAGCAGCTCAACTAGCAGCAGTGGAGACCATGGCTCTAATTCTGGTCTCTGACATTTTTAACATATTGGGACTTTGCTTTTTTTTACATGGGGCCAGGGAAACAGTATTCCATGGCCTCATGAATTTTAACTTTTCCCAGGATCCACTCCCCCTCAGAGTGAGAATCTTTTAGACTGGGGGTACAGGGTGGCGCACCCCCCCACACAAAAACAAAAATGGTGCTATTTTTACAGTGTGCTCCTTGTCGATGCTATTGTTGTCAGCTCTCTTTGGACCCAGTCCCATACAACTTATAGAAATCCATTGGAGTGTTATCTGGACCAGGGACTTTATTATTTTTAGTTGCTAGAAAGGCTTCAAAAACTTCTATCTTCTGAAACCATTGCAAAGTATGGGAAATCATGTTATATCCTGAAATAAATTTTATATTATGAGATTCATCAGGGTTATGCAGCAAAGAAGAAAAATATTTAACCCATATATGAGGTTCAAAATAGCTGTCAATCTGGGTTTTATAATTCAATGCACCATTGGCCACAAAGTGGCAAACACTTCTATCAACCTCCATATTCACCACCATCAACATTTTTGCTTTAGTTATTTGGCATATTCATATTTTACTCTTCTGATATATGCCTTATATTTTCTTTTATTTCCTCTAAAGAATATTTTCAGTGAATCAGACATCTCTCTAGTGTTTTTTTTTTTTAGATATATAGCACTATTATACCACAGGGATTTGTGGATATGGGTTTGACTATTTTCTTAACTCTGATATATTGCTTTTTATTTTATCCATTTGATAAGTGGAAGTTGATAAACAATGGCAGGGCCACATCACCATTTACAGCAGGTTACAAATTATTTGTAACTTACAGATATTGCTGACAATCCAGTGTCACCTGATTCTATCAATATATAACTTTGCTTTTATTAATTATGATCCCAGATTCTGATTATACCTTAACTGGAGCTGCTTTTAACCAACCGTATAGTGATCAAAGGAAATGATCACTTCGGCTTTAGTAATGATCTTCATCCATGAATAGTTAACTAAATCACATATGAGATTTTCAAACCTGACAAATCAGATGTAAACATCAAATGATTAGAATAAGAGAAACAAAGAGAAAGCAAGAGACAATCTCGATAAGGATACTCTAGTCAATGCCCAAGACAATTGTGATCTAAAGGCACAGAGTACACTACTGGTGTCCCATGTCATATGAGTGATCCTACTGTGTTGAAGTCTGAGACTGAAACAGCAATGCAACAAGCATGTCAATCAGTAGATATTTCTGAAATTGAACAGCAGCTGAATCCATATTAAAAAGTTGTTTATGAAGCAGATACACATGCTGTTCATATAGGTATTTAGTCTCAAAATCACAAATGTTCTTCTGACCAGTATAGATCACTGTCTGTTAGTGCTTTTAACTGGCACAGGAATGAGTTCCTTCTAAAATAAAAGCTGTGCTATTATAAGAAGACATACTGGGGTAGAAATGCCTGCAGCTGTAACTGCTCCAACTGGACTTGCAGCATATAATATAAATGAAGTAACTCTACACTGTATGTTGATGGTCCCAGTTGAGCATGGAAAACTGGTGAGTACTGTAAGTTGTCATTTAACATTACAAGTAATCTATGGTTCATATTTGATAAAATGGAGCTCTTGACTATAGTTGAGATCAGTATGGTTTCCAATATTTTGCTTGCCCTCATCCACTTGTGTTTGTAAGGGATTGTTGGCACAGATGATGAAACTGTATTTGGTAGCAAAATTCATGTTATTTTGTGACTACTTCAATTTGCACCTTAAATGGAAACATACCTTTGTTGCCTTACTACTGAAGAAGCTAGAAAAACAAATTGGCATAATTATCCTATGGGAGTTATTCACCTGTGTTGAACTAGCTCAAAATATGCATTGGTGCTGATCTACAGTACTGAGCTGTCCTTGAAGATGCACAAACTAAAAATATGTCAACTTCCAGTGTTGCTATTTTTTTCTTCTTAAGTTTTTTTAAAGTTTTTATTGAGTATATCAACGTTTAGATAATACAATAACAATATTAATATTTCATCACAAAAAGTATAAACTTAAATTCTATCAGAAACAAAAAAACTTTCACTATGAAAAGAAAGACTAGAAAAACTAGGTTAATTAATAATTTACAAAAATTCTAAGAAAAGGGAAAATAAGAAACACACTTCCTTTTCTACTTTTATTTTTCTTTCTCTGTCTCTTTTCTCTAAATTATCTATATGTACACATTGGGTTCTGCTTACAGTTTTAAGGATAGTTATTTTCCATCACAGATAGAAAAGGGGTCTAAATGTCTTCATTGCAATTATTTTGGATTGTAAAGCCAATTCCTATTCATTACTTGCAAGCTTCCCCATGTATTCAACCCAGTCTTGTAGTACTGGTACTATTTTTATCATTCCAGTTGGTCAAAATGATCCTTATTAGCCCCAGGGCTTCAGCCAGAATCCATAGTTTGATCTTCCTATATTTGAAATAAATCTGAAGTGTCCCCTAATATGAACAAGCTAGGGTCTTATGGGACTTTATAATTAACTACCCAAAAGAATATATGACAATCATCTAACATGGTGACATAGTAGTTGATGGCAGATAAGGACCGTTAGGCCCACCCAGTCTGCTCATATTCCCTGCCTGCATCAGCGGTGTCTGGTTAAACCCTCTTTTCTCCTAACTTTTCTACCTTTCCTTTTTTTGTTGGCCTCCCTTAATCCACTAAAGTATATTATAATAAAGAAATAACTAGATGTCCACAGTTTGGAAAAATTTCATTTGAAATGGGTTAAGTTCAAGTGTCATATACAAAAAATTCTCTTGGATTTGTAAATTAATAAAAATCTTTCCTCTCTATTAGTAAAACAAAAATAATGTCATAATTTGAATCCTAAACTATAAAACCTCATATATTATAGTTATCCGATAATTCAGTCTCCCGAACTACACTATTCTGAGGTCAGGAGACTGAATGTCAAAATCCCAACTGGGACTTGTGTTATGCTGGAGCTTTTACTCACCTGCACCCCTAACTAAAATAACCAGCTCTGAGGGGGAGCGGACCTCGGAGTTGGTAGTAAAGTTGGGGGATGCTAACATTAAATTTGCAAAATATTCCCTTACCAGAAACAGAACTCTGTTCCCAAAAGCCTTCTGGCCGAGCAGCAGGAGCATTAGTGCTCAACACCACAGAGCAGCTGGCCAGCACCTCGCTCTGCTGCCCTCAAAAGGTTACACCAGGTGGAACCATGTTCCATGGGTGTAACCTATGCTTTTGGACAGAAATATTGGGAACCCCTCATTTCGGGATGCTGAAGCCGGGTCCATGAATGTTGGGACCCTCAGCTTTGGTATCCTAATAGGATACCTAAAACTTTCTTCTAGTATATCTGATTTAAGATACAGTACATATTATAAATTGAATGGAATCTATCAGGTTCTTGGTCAGTCTTCTCTTTGTCTCCCACCCATTGCCTTAGGTTTTTCCTTTTGCTTATTGATAACATTTTGACTTCGTTTACTCTTTCAAATTTAACTCAGTGCACCTAAGCTTTTCTATTTTTGCATTCTGAATTTATTTGCACGCACTTTTGTATTAATTGGGAGTAGGCCAACTTTGTACATTTTATTCATATTGTATAATTCTTGATTATTAAGCAAAATGTATCTGTATGTCACTTTAAGAAATTCCTTTAAAAGGGTACTACAACTTGCATTATGTCACATCCTCTCAGGAAGGCCGATTGTCAGCTAAGGCGTTAGGGATACCATGTCTGTGGACAAAATATAAATTCCACTGAGACTTACTTCTGCTGGTGTTTGCATTTGTATTTTTTCAAAATTATTGCCCTTGAGTGCATGCGGTCTTTTGGATTTTCTGCAAATATTGAAGGTTCAGCCTCTTTCCTCATGTGTGCATCCTGGTATTCATCTGTGTTGCACCTGTTCCTTAAACTAATCAGTGGCTGCTGACCCTACTTGGTCATTGGCTTTTGGATCTCTTTCCTACACCTAGGGTTCCCGTATGTCTATCCCATGCATGTTTGAATCCCTCGACTGTGTTAGCACCCACCACTTCCTGGGGTAAGCTATTCCAAGCATCCACCACCCTCTTGTGAAGAAAACTTCTCACATTGCAGCTTATCCTACCCCCTACAATCTCATATTGTCTCCTCATCCTTGTACAACTCTTGTACTGAAAGATGTCACCCCAGCATATTGTTCAAGCCTTTAAGATACTTGAAAGATTTTATCATATCCTCCCATTACCGACTCTCTTCAAGTACATACTTATTGAAGCCTTTTAATCTGTCCTCACATGTTTTCTGATGCAAGTCATACACCATCTTGGTCACCCTTCTCTGGACTGCCTCCACCCTGTCTACCTCTTTGTGAAGATGCGGCCTCCAAAACTGAACACAGTATTCTAGATGAGGCCTCACAAGTGTTTTGTACAATGGAATCACCACCTCCCTTCTTCTGCTCATGATACTCCTTTCTATGCACCCCAACATCCTACTGGCCCACCCCAAAGCCTTGTTACACTGTTTTGCTACCCTTAGGTTATCTGAGATAATTATCCCTAATTTGCTGTATTCCCTGGTGACTGTCAGCAATTCCCCCCATTCTGTAGGTCTCTGCAGGGTCTTCTTGCCCCAGATGCATGATCTTACACTTTGCTTACATGAAATTTCAACTGCCACAGCCGGCTCCATAGCTCCGAGTGAAGGGGTTCACTTGGCACTCTGGCTACCTGGGTTCATTCCCCAAGCCTGGGTACCAGGAGCAGAGACCAGCAGGGATGGGGATCCTGGGGATGGGGGCCTTCAACACCTGGCAGTGGCTTTGTGATGTATTAGGTGGTGATGTACTAGGTGGTGTGATGCTTCAATACAGCACTATGTGTCCCCACCCCAGGCCACTGTCGTAAAAGAGGAAAAAGTGGAAAAACTGATCTCCTGGTTGACCGGCAGATGAACACTGGTCCCTATCACCATGAAGCCCAGAAGTGTCTAAGCCAACCCTGTGTTGCCTGGGATATGTATCTGTGCCTGGGAGGTGCTTCTCCCTTGGAAGAGGGAGACCCACCCAACAAAGGGCTATGTTGGGTTAACTGGGGGCTGTGGCACTAAAGGGCAGTGGATGGTGATGGGTCATAGTGGTGGTGAGGGGTCTAGGTGGCATGAAAGAGTGGCCAGCTGTGGAAGCCTGGGAAAGAACAGAAAAAAAAAATTCAACTGCCACACCTTTGACCATTTTTCCAGCTTTCCCAGAAACCTCATCATTCTTTCTGTTCACTCTGAGTGTCTACTTTGTTGCAGATCTTGGTATCATCTGCAAATAGGCAAACCTTCCTCTCCAATCATTCAGTAATGTCACTGATGAAGACATTGAAGAGGACTCCCCAGAACTGATCCCAAGGCACCCCACTGGTCACTGTCTTTTCCTCGGATTTGATCTCATTTACTATAACAGTCTGCTTCCTGTCCCTCAACCAGTTTCTAACCAGTTTTCCACTTTGTGGGCCACCCCAGGCTCCCCTAGCTTGTTCACCAGTTTTCTGTGAGGTACGGTGTCAAAGACCTTACTGAAATGGAGGTAGATGATATCCACCGCTACTGCCTGATCCACCTGCTTCATCACCTAGTCAAAAAAGTCAGTCAAATTTGTTTGACATGACCTTCCTGCTGTGAAACCATGCTGCCTTGGGTCCTGTACTCTAATGGTTTCCAAGTGTTCCACAATACTTTCCTTAAGCAGTGCCTTCATAATCTTACCCACTACTGAGGTGAGGCTGATTGGCCTGTAGTTTCCTGCCTCCTCCCTGTTACCATTCTTGTGGAGAGGGACTACATTTGCCCATTCCAGTCCTCTGGAACCATCCCTGTATCAAGCAACTCACTAAACAGGGCTACCAGTGGTGCTGCTAGCACTGTCAGTAATTCCTTTAATATTCTGGGGTATATCATCTGGCCGCCATAGCTTTGTCCACCCTCAATTTTGTGAGTTCCTCCAGAACTCTCACCTCTCTGCTGTAAAGTATATAGTTACATCTCTCCCCCCATTGTTTCTGCTGCTTAGCTGTGGTCCCTGACCCTTCCCTCTATCATGAACAGAAGTATTTATTCAGTATCAATGCTTTTATAGGTCACCCTCTATACACATTCCTTCCTCCCTTTGAGCCTTACAATCCTTCCTGGGCTTCCTTCTATTGCTAAGGTACCTATAAAATGTCTCGTCCTTTCTCTTTACTGGCTGTGCTTCTTTTCCCATAATAATTTTATTGATTATTAAAATGTACCAAGACAAGCAATTAAGCAACAAAAAAATAACAAACAAGAATCTCAAACAAAACACAATATACAACATATTAGCAACTTGTAAGTTTTGTTGTGGTAAACATTGAATCTCATTTAAATAAGAGCTAGACTGTAATAACAGATTAGAGAAGACCAATACAGTTAAAACTTTTCAAGTTCCTTTTCTAAACACACAAAGAGAAAAAACTGAAGCCAGCACTTTGACCATCCTTTTGTATATCACCTAAGTTAATATTAACCCCAGCATCTACTGCAGGGGACCATAAGAGGCCCATATATCCTGCATAACATGTAGTTTATCTGCTAGGGAGTAGCAAATTCATTATTACATAAAAATACCATTTGATTGTACCACTCTGACAATGTGGGCGCTTGTGCATCTTTCCATCTTTGCTGTAAGATTCTCTTTAGAGAAAGAGATGCCTGGGAGATCAAAATTTCCTCTGTCTACTTAAATTTAAAGATTCTGGATAAATCCTTAGCAGAAAAATTACAGGTGAATGAGGAATATAGTTCCCAGTAACTAGATTACAGATGGACTGTACACGTCTCCATATTTCTTTAATCTTGGGGAAACCCCATAGTCTGGGCAACAAGCTCCCTGAACTGGTGGCCTTGATGGCAGAGGATGCCTGGATATTGTAGCAGTCACAGAAACATGGTACACAGAGAACCATGACTGGGGTGTTAACATACCAGGGTACACAACCTACAGGAGAGACAGGGGGCAGAAGGGGGAAGTAGCTCTGTATGTAAGGGAAGGGATAAAAGCAACTGAACAAAAGAGTAAACAGGGAGGAGAGGAGGCACTGTGGGTCACCTTAGAGACTGGAAATGGCACCACAATCCACACAGGGTTTATACAGACCCCCATGTCAGGGGGAGGGAATGGACAAGGATATGATAGAAGGCATACTTAGGATGGCAGAGAAAGGAGAGATACTGTTGATGGGGGACCTTAATATGACAGATGTTAACTGGAGCACTTTTGCTGCAGCCACATCCAAAAACAGGGCCATTCTTGATGCCCTTCGGGTGGCATGCCTCAGACAGCTAGTTTTGGAACCTACTCATGAGGGAGCAATCTTAGACCTTGTACTCTCAAGTAGGGACAGTGAGAGGATCTCAGATCTAGAAGTGGGTAGCCATTTGGGAACAAGTGACCACCAAACAGTGTGGTTCATGATAAACTCAGCTACAGAGTCAAGCCATACAAAAATGAAGGTTCTGGACTTCAGGAGGGCTGACTTTGGCAAGATGGGAGAATGCCTTAGAAAAGCACTAGCAAACAGGCTAGAAGGAGGGGTGGAGCAACAAGGGGAAATATCAAAACTGCCATCACAGAGACAACAAGCCTTTGTGTGAAGCAAATAAACAAATCAAAATGAAAGAAAAAGCTACTATGGTTCTCAAAAGAAGTGGCAGTGAAGGTTAGGGAGAAAAAGATAGCATTTAGGAAGTATAAGGAAACACAGAAGGAGCAGGACAGAGAACTCTACCAGTTAAGGCAGAAGGAAGCAGGAAGGTAGTCAGAATAGCAAAGGCACAAACTGAAGAAAAGATAGCCAACTCGGTTATGAAGGGGGATAAAACCTTTTATAGGTATATCAGGGAGCGTAGAAAGACAAAGGGAGGGATAGTGAGGCTGAATAGAATGGATGGTGGGTGGGCAGAGAGTGACAGTGAAAAAGCAGGGATACTGAATGAATACGTCTGTTCAGTATTCACAAAACAGGAAGTGGGGGAGGTGCCTAATCCAATTAACAGAAGCACTCTGGAGAGGGGGGTTGACCCCAGTCCTTTCACAGAAGAAAGGGTTCTGAAAGAACTCTGAAAACTGAAGGTGGACAAAGCAATGTGGCCAGATGGAATTCACCACAGAATTCTAAAAGAGTTAAGCAGAGAACTAGTGACACCACTGACTACCCTTTATAACAAATCATGGGAGGATGGTGTGGTACATGAGGACTGGAAGAAGGCTGTTGTGATTCCCCTTCACAAAAGTGGGAGCAAGACAGAGGCAGGAAACTACAGACCTGTCAGTTTGACCTCTGTGGAAGGGAAAGTGATGGAATCACTTCTGAAGGAAATAATTGTTGAGTACGTAGAGGCCAGTGGGGCACAGGACCCAAGGCAGCATGGGTTCACAGCGGGAAGGTCATGTCAGATGAATCTAATTGATTTTTTTGACTGGGTGACCAAAGTAGTAGACCAGGGAGGGGCTGTGGACATGGCCTACCTAGACTTTAGCAAGGCATTTGACACAGTCCCACACAAAAGATTAGTAGTCAAATTAACCAGCCTTGCAGTGGGTCCCAGGGTGGTAGCCTGGGTAAAACATTGGCTGAACAACAGGACACAGAAGGTAATTGTAAATGGAGTCCACTCTGAAGAAAGAGGGGTTACTAGTGGGGTACCACAGGGTTCAGTACTGGGTCCAGTCCTTTTTAATGTCTTTATAAGTGACATTGCAGAGGGACTGAAAGGAAAAGTATGCCTCTTTGCAGATGACACAAAGATCTGCAACAGGGTTGATACACAAGGAGGCATGGAAAGGATGAGAAGGGACTTGGCAAGGTTGGAGGAATGGTCAGAAGTATGGCAGCCTGGATTCAATGCAAAGAAGTGCAAGTAATGCACCTGGGAAACAAAAACCCAGGGGAAGATTACACAACGGGGGGATGTTGTAACAACAACAAAAATGGAAAGGAACCTGGGGGTAATCATATCAGATGACCTTAAGGTTGGCAAGCAACATGAGAAGGTGGTAAGGAGGGCTGGGGGGATACTTGGATGTATAGAGAGAGGCATCACCAGCAGAAAACAGGAAGTTGTTATCCCCCTGTACAGACAGTTGGTGAGACCCCATCTGGAGTACTGCGTCCAGTTCTGGAGACCCCATCTCCACAAGGACATAGACAGGATGGAGGCAGTTCAGAGGAGGGCAACTAAAATGGTGCAGGGTCTGCAAGAGAAGACATACAGGAGAGGCTAAAGGAGCTTAATATGTATACCCTTGAGGAAAGGAGGAGAGGGCGACATGATAGAAATGTTTAAGTACCTCAGTGGAATCAACAAAGTCCAAGAGGTAGTATCTTTCAGAAAAAGAGATGTGCAAGAACAAGGGGACACAATTTGAAGATAGAGGGAGCGGCTCAGGGGCAATGTGAGGAAGTATTTTTTCACAGAGAGGGTGGTGGACACATGGAACAGCCTTTCTGAGGAGGTTGTGGGGTCTAAAACTGTGGGAGAATTGAAGAATGCATGGGACAGACATAAGGCAACTTTTGTGGGGGGTAGGAAGAAATAGGCTGTTGGTTAAATAGGATCTGCAGTTTATCCTCTAGGTAGGGAAATGGGCAGACTAGGTGGGCCAAGCGGTCCTTATCTGCCATCAAAGTCTATGTTTCTATGTTTCTGTGTTTCTATGTAACCCCATAGCATATGTGCCAGATTGGCATCTTGTTTTTACACTTCCAGCAACTAGTTTTCTCCGTTAACCCCATGGAGTTCAGTTTTTCCAGACAAAGATAATATCTGTGCAAAATTTTGAATTGCAGTAACCTATCTTGCTGCTCTTTTGAGATCTGATAGCCATTCCCAACTGGCGTCCCTCTTTCATCACTTACTGTATGTCAGTAAGAAGCTTCTCCTCCCATTTATGTAAGTATAGTCTTGATGGTTAGACATGTAGAGGATAGATCATTAGTAAGGAACTTGTATAAATGACCAGCCCTTTCTTAAGCACTGATAATCAAATCAATTAACCCATTCATTACAACTGGGCAGTTCATAATTCTTATCTAATATCTTAAAGTTCCTAAGTACTTCCCTCAACTGCAAGTAATAATGGAATGGATAATTACTTAGACCATATTTAGCTTTCAATTCTTGGAAGGATAGCATCCCTCTGGATTGGGGTATATCAAGTGCACAAGTCTTTTGATACCCACTTTACACCATTCATGGCTATTCAGTACCTGCTTAACCTCTATTAATTTAGTATTATTGCATATGGGTGCTAAACCTAAGGATATTTGTTTAGGGTTGATAATTACTTTTATTTTTTTAAGTGCCTTAATAGATCCTTGTAAGCAACAGTTATCCAGTAAAGTTTTTAATGGCATGTATATATAATCAAAGAGGCTACTTGGACTCAACATTTCCTTCTCTAATTTAAGCCATAAGGGTTGAGATTTCTTGTTTCTTGTTTCTCCCTTACTCCCTTATTCTTACATTTTTAAGGGTGTGTTTAGTTTATGGCTTAGTCTAGTGGTATCTGAGTTGTCTGTAATGTCAGTTTCCATTTAGCTTTTATTCTCAAGAACTGCGTCATACTGTTATGACTTACATTTCATTTTTTTCTTTAAAATACTGATGAAACTCTGTAGTTATTTCATATAATCACTTATCTTGGTCTTTCTATATTGTATGAGCTCTGAAATATGTCCTCTATGCATATGTCAATTTGTATGATTAATTATTTGTTTTTCTTGTGTGTATTGCCTCTCCTGGTAATTTTCAATAAAAACTACAATATAAGAAAAAGAACATTAAAAGTTATATGCTCTGTAAGCTACTTTATGTTGAATGATCCAACAATTTGTCTTTCATGGAGTCAGATTTGAGACACCAATAAGTAAGCAATAATACCCAACAGGGTGGGCAGTATTGTGCTATACGGATAGCCAAGGCGTAATGAGGCCAGCACGCAGGCGGAGGGACTTATAGCCCCTGGAAGGTCCGTATAGCACATACCCCACCCTGGAGGAGTATTATTGCGCTTAAAAATGGGCACTGTAAAAAAAAAAGTCAATAAAAACTGTTAATAAAATAGTTCAATGTAAGTTTTGAGATAAAATAGTTCTCCACCTGTATCAGAATGACTAGAAAGCACCCTCCCCAGCCTGTTAAGATGAGGCACCTTTGCTTTTCTATACCATTTTTTTTATTTTTTGTTCATGCCACTTCCATCGCCACTGGCAACAGAAGTTTGTTTGTGAGACTTCAGCTTAAATAGCGTTTCATTAGATCAGCATGATCCACAATAGCGTTTGCTATTGTAAGTCATCTGCTTCATTTTTTATTGTCTATTATATGCAGGCTGTATTTTTTCAAGGAGAAAAGAGGACAATTTCACGTTACCATCACGGGAAAAAATAACTTAATTTACAGCATACTGTACAAGGAGAGAGACAGCTGAAATTTGTAAAGGCGCTTCTCGCCTCCCCGCCCCCACACAAACAGTCCGTAGCTGTGTCCCGGAGCTCACACTGAAGCCTTTAATGCGGTCTACTCAGAGAGAGAGAGAGAGAGAGAGAGATGCTGCTTTGTTTCAAAAAGGAAAACTAATATACTGCAGTCTCTCTCTCTCTTTCCCACCACCAGAAAGAGTCCCTGAGCTGTCTCCTGGAACTCACACTGAAGCCGTTACTAGTGCCTACACGGAAAGAGCCACTGAAAATGATAAAAGGGCTGTCTCTCTCTCCCCACCAGCTGCAGCTTGTACAGCAATAAACTGGGCTGTGTAAAATAAAAATGGATTACTGAGACTCTTTGATTAATGCCACTCCTGTGCCCTATAGTGCAAGGACTTGCACTGTTCAGTCAGTTTTTTTTCCTGCAGCGAGCATGGAGGAGGTAGGGGTGTCTGGAAGAAGTTACGGACGTGGTAACGTGCTGGAGCACGCGACTGTGCTGGTGCTTTTTAAAAAGAAGACCCAAGGGTTGAAAGTTTGAAATGGGCTGCTGGAAAACCGAACCTCGTTTTTCAATAAAATAATTTTATTTATATTTTTTATGTGGGGGATGATTAGTCACTTGGAGAAATCAAGTTATGGGAAAGACACGGATTCTGCTGATGACGGAACGCTCTTGCTAACCGAGATTTAAAAGATGGCTGTGTTTTTAATTGAAAGTTCTACTGGCACAAGCATTTGGAATGTAATCAGACAACAGAGACTGGGTCTCATTGTTTTCCGGTCTCTGTTGCCTGATACCGGCCCGGGTAGCTGGTTGCCTAAGCCAATCAGATTTAGGGATTTTCCCAACACATTTTCTAACAGATGGCACTGCGGGAAGAATTATGTTGTCACAACAACACTTTGAGACTCAGGCAGTCATCTTCTACCATTGGGCTTCTGTACATTCTGGGCATTATGTTGTTTGGCCCAGACACAGAAGTGCTTGGATTGAGTGCAATAATGCAACATACACCTTCAAACAGAGGTTACTGAAGAACCTGAAGGATGCATATGTTTTAGTTTTAATTAGAGGGTTGCTGGCAACTGTAGAAGAATAGACACATAAAAGTATTCTTACTTTGGAAAAATGTAAACGATCTTAATAGTACTTCAATCATATTGTTAGGTCTGAATTATTTTTGCCTGTTGTGGTACACTCAGCTCATAAATTACTAAGTAAAACCTTGGTTACAATCACACACAACACCTGTACTTTTAAATGATCACATCTTTAATTTGTGTACAGAAAGGTTTTCGATTATATATTAAATACTGATATAGTTACAGTTCAAGTAGGCTATAACTAGGATGCCAGCCTAGTAGCATATTTTGTTTTATAACCAAACTGTTGATATGCACTCTTAACCCCCTTCCCACCACCTACCAACATAAATAATTCACATTAAATCACACATGTTACATATAATACATGGATAATCAAACGAGTTACACACTACAATACACAGTTGTATAACATGCTTTGTGCACTTTAAGAACACACCATTTGTAAATATCTTACATGACTGTTTTATACTGTTAATGTTTTAATGCTCTAAATTATTACTGATATCAGAATTTATTTTAAATAGTCCACTGGCTTTCATAGTATGACTATAGTATGTGCATAAGTATATAACAGGTTTTTTTTTTTGGCCCACATGTATGTTGCTAAATTTCCTTGACATCAGATATATACTGCTAATTTACTGTGATGAAAGTTTCACTTTTAAGATTGTCACAGACTGGTTCTCGCCCAGAACTCAGTCTGCACTGCTAACGGTTTTCACAACACTTCACATGCCTGAATGTTTACCTTGGGATGCTATCACCACACAGCTTGACTTTCACTCATGATATTTTTAGGTCCAAATCTCACTAGTGTCACTACTCATGCAGTACAGTGCTATTTCCCTAAAGGGAAATGACCCACCCTTTTTTTCATAGCTGAGAATGTCATACTTTAGATATGGTAGTTTTGCAGCCTGTCTCTTTAAAAAACAGATCACATACTTTATTTATTTATTTAGTGATTCAGAAAAGACCTTTGAGTGCAAGCTCTTTTACAAAGTGTGATAGGTTAGATACCCCACCCCCGTACAATACCTCTATACTTTTTCCTGCTACAAAATCTACTGCAGTAGTATCAGTATATTCCTTTTCTGGTCTTTCTTGACTAAAATTTCACCTTTCTACCATGATGGGGCTGGCCTCCTATCGTGGTCTCTCCTCCTATTCTACCCCTCTATTTTCCTTCTAAGTTCAGAAGGTGTGGGTATCTTGAAACTGCAAATGCAGTAGGAAGTATTACTTTGTTTTTATAATTTAGTTTTATAAGGGTTTAAATAGGATATCCTGAACCCCATCTTTGTAGTCGTCTCCCTTGTGTAAGACCACAATATTATTGCCACATGGTCTGCCAACAGGATTTTCTTTATATTACATTAATCCCTCCTCGTTGTTATGTGCACACCATACTTCATTTTATTTTGCTTGTATTTCAATAATTCAGAAAGTTAGAAGCCCTTCGTTATGAAAAAATATCTATATCATAAAGACAACCTGTGTAAGAATGTAACTTAGGCAGTAGAATAAGCCTGAGTAACCCCTCCCCCCTTTCTTTCATTACAAAAGTTCTCTGGGAATATTGTTCCAGTTCGTAGAGGAATGGTGCTATTCAGAGGGTAGTTGGATAATCCTCCATAACGGCAGTTTAACTTCCCTGAACTACGAGCACATCTGTGCGAGGTAAATAAATAAAGTTTAACAGGGTACTGACCGGCAGTTTAAGAGTCAGGAAGGAGAGTTCCTTCTTGCTGGTCAGCTTGCTTGTGAGTGCTGTGGAGACATCTGTAAGAAGCAGGTCTTTAGGCTAAGCACTCGTAAAACAAAAATAATTATAACACAAATGGACTTGTTCTCTTCTCATACTTGCAAGGACAGGTTCTTAAGAAGATTTTCTGAAAGGGACCTTTATATTTTAAAAACTGGCAAGCCTTTTGTTTGTTAAAACTTGTACAGCCCATAATATTAATGTATATCCCATAATTGTCAGAAAGCACCCAGATACAGTCCTAACAAACAAAGCTCTGCACTGTATACGTGACATTAAGGGGGAATAACAGAAACAAATTGTGTTTTGTAGAGAAATATATATTTTTATATCAACACAAGAGAGCTGTAGAAATTTAAAACCTACCAAGGAACTGCTACATTACCTTTCTAGGATATAATGATGGTCCTATAGGGCTAGCAGCCCTCTAGTGGACTACTTTTATAGTACAGTTTAATGGTGAGGTCACATTTAGTAGGAGGCGTCTAAGGTATTTAGTGACCCTTTATTATGCATGGTTGAAATAGACCATATTGAGCTGTTATATCTATAAAAGCTGGGAATGCATTGCACTAATATAATAGAAAACAAGCAATTTGGTCCCTGTGATGCCCCAAAATTGTATTAGTTCAGATTTTATTCATGTATTAGTGGTAGGGGCAGATCAGATGACCTATGATGTCACTTATCTAGCATTATAAAAGCTTCACTCTAGAGAAACCAAGTAGATAGGTCTAGAGCACAGAGGATAGTGGTCCTGTTGTTCCACTGGTACCACTCTGTGGCAGTACTGTTGTTTGAAGTACTGAAGCTCTGAAAGAGAGTTGTTGACATGTTTTTCTTTCTTTTTGAAGTACTTTTGTTTATTTTTATTTTCTTTTAAAATAAAACTTAGCCACACAAAGTTTGTGTGAATGAACTTATCTATTGGATATTGTATTGTCACTTCACCCACACCTTCTACACAAAGGTTCCACATCATAGATTGGAAAACAAAGCACAATAGAAGAAAGCAAAGGTACATCACAATAAACGATACAGCTTGGATTCAGAACTTACAAAACAACTCAAAACATAGGTACAAGTTAAATAACAAGAAAAACACTTTATGAGGGTGGGGGATAAGCAGCCACAAAGTGCCTTTTCAGTAGTTCAGTGGGGATGGGGATAGCTGGCAGTGTGGTGAAGAAAGGAGGTACGAGAGAGAGGTAGGTACTGCGGTGGAGGTGAAGGATGGGGGAAGAAGGGCGATAAGGTATAGGGAGAAATGGGAGGTGAGGGGAAGCTGAGCAGAGAAGACATGCTAGAATAAATTGTGGAGTGTGAGGGGGCATGGTCAGGCAGCCTGCATTAGTAGTGACTGTTAGACTTTCCAATTTACACCTGATTATCTATATCTAAAATGACTCAGTCACAGCAAGCAGGTAGCACATAAAGGTAACATTTAATACTTCATGATAATTGCATATTTCACAGGATCATACACACTAAAGACTATGGGAAATACAGTATTTTTACAGAGACGAATAAACTCACATTTAAAAATATGGAGATCATGTAGGAAAACCTAACTTAAAGCTAACTAAATTTCTAAGTCAAGAAGAAGCTTATCCCAACTGGGAACTAGTGAGTTAAGACAGAATTGAACTTGTGATATTACATGTCAAAATCCAGATACAAGTGAACTCTCATTGCAAACAAACAGAAATATCTTCAGCTGGCTAACCCACAATATATATGTATCATTGGGCAGGCCTCCCTGATATCATACCTGGAAATACCTTTGATCTCCAGGGACAACTTTTTTACCAGACTGGTCCAAACTGGTTTTGTTGAGTAGAGCTTGGTCCTTTGTTGTCCTGAATGACTGCTCAGCATAGTGCCATCTCAGTGAACCACCCATGTATTTATGGAAAAGCATAGCCTTTATAGATGAAAAGGGGCTTCACCCCTTTGACATTTGCCTAAAACAAAGGGTGTTTACAGGACAAGAAGTAGTGCTGTCCCTACCCACCCTCTTTGTACTTTGAGTACAAAGGACTTCTTACACAAAAGCCACTCTTAGTGGAGTGCCCTGAAGCTTGAACAATAGAAGAATGCAATTTCCTGTTTCCACCAGACTTCACCCCTCAGCTGAAATACCTTATAGATGTATAAATGAGAATACACATAAATAGCACACAAAAATGCATTGCATAGTTGTTACTAAGATATTGACTTTAATAAGTTTTGAATATAGACAGGTATGGCACAGGGAACTTAGTATGCTGGTTATACGCTGCCCCTGCTGTTTCAAAGGGTTGCCTTAACTAAGGGGTCCAGTAAGGAATTTTCCAAGTACACTTTATAAATATGTTAAATATAGTACTAAGACATATGAAAACAGTAATCTTTCTGAAGATTAGAGATGATTGTGTGTATGCTGATTTTTCACCTTTTCTAAGAACAGCTACTAGTTTTGGTATTGCTTACAATTTAATTGGCATTTTCAATAATTTTATTGAAAATGTAACTGTGTTGTGCTTATTTTTGATGTTTGCATTATGTTTTACTGTTGTTTTACACATAAATTGATACTGCTTTTAAGTTTGACAAGTATGAATACAGGCCAGATATTCAGAAATCCGCTAAAAGGCGGTATGTCAGCGCCAGCACAAATCCAATGTGGCTGTGGTGCCAACAGGAGCCATATTCAGAGGTTGTGCAAGCCACACTGTGCCAGTGCAATCCAGCTGAATATGGCACAGCTTGCACCATGGTGCTACCAGAGAGTATACCATGGTGCAAATGCAGTTGTGCCATGGTGCAGAAAGAGATGCTCCAGCTCAACTGTGGGAGCAGAGTAGCAGAGCAACAGTGGGGGCATGGCCCATAGAAGAGACCAAGAGACAGAGACAGGGAACCACAGTGACAGGTCATAGGAGGCCACCACCAGAAGGGCACAGCAGGGTGCCTGCAGGCACCAGACACCCCCGATACACAACAGTGGTACAGATAGTAGCAGCAGGAGGTGCCAATGGAAGGCCACTCAGGTAGCCCCCAGGCTGCAGGCCATGCCCCTCGCACACTCAGACCAGAGCAGGCCACACCCAGGACCACGCTGCCAAGCACACACAGATGCCACACAGGAACACAGATGGCCCACACAGTAGGCACGGAATGTGCCGGGAGGCATGTAGCACAGCAGACCACATGGGACAGGCTGCACAATGCCAAGCAGGGGCCCCAACACAGAGTGTGGCCACTACCCGATCAAAGACTATGGCCATGTGCCATCACCTTGCACATACCCACCACAAACCCCTGACAGCCACCCCATGGGCACCCCAAGGCACAGCCACAGACCGAGGGGAGGGACACCACCACAGTGAGACACACCACAGCACACAGCAGTGAACCAGAAGCACAACATGGCGCGATACATACACCACCACGGACATGCACTGGGCCCTGCACAATGGCTCCTCCATAACCTGCAAAGCAGGAACACTGACACAGGCAGGTAAGTCAAAAATAATATGTGCAAAAACAAGCTATTTACATCAACAAGGGGGGAAAGGGTAGGAAAGTGAGATAGAGGGACAGGGAACAGGGGACTGTACAGTGGGATGGGGGATCGTAGTGGGAGGTACAGTAGGGAAACAGGGAATGCTGGGGCCAATCTACCAGTGGCCACAGCCTGCCTTCCCTTAGTGCCCTCACTGCCTCCTTTCCTCAGCAGCAGGCAGCAAACATGCAGGACAGCCTCCATCGTGGTTGACGTAATAAGGATCAGCTGCTGGAGCAGCCTGCAGTAGATGGCCTCTGGCATCTTCACTGGGCAACTGTGACAAGGGACAGGACAGGTGATCAGTGAAATGTCCCATGGAACCATGCCCACCAACAGCGTGCAATGGGCAGTGGGAACACCCCCAGAGAGCCCTTTACTGCCACCTGCAGAGGGAGAACCAATGCCTGCCAGCAACACGGCACACCACGACAGTGCACAGAGGTGGCCCCGCCACACAATGGCCACAAGACTGCACAATGACAGTCACATGGCATAGTGCAAATGGTAGCACAACAGCAATGTCAGTGGCAGCCAGGTGCACACCACCCACCAAGGCAGCTGGCACATGTGTCCAATGGATGCACCACAGTGGCAAAGCACCACATACAGTGTGACACACACACACACACAGCTGCCATAGCACATGGCACAAATGGCCATGCCAGCCCCATGCCCCCTCCACCCCCATGTAATGTGCAAGGACCATGACAGTGCCTACCTGCCCTCCATGGCCCCTGCGTGCCAGAGCTGCTCCGCGCCACCTCCATGGCCCACTGCAGCCTGCTGTCCTGCTGCTGCTGCCACTGCCTGAATCCTCCTGTGATTCTCAGGCCCTGGAATGGAACATAGAAGGGTCACCTCAGTAAACATCCACAGCAGCTGCCCACTACCCCTACCCCTGTGCACAGGATGAGCCCTGCCCAACACATCCCGCACAGCCGCATCAACAATGCAAGAGGTGGCTGGCAGTGCCACCCTGTGATGCACACAATGGAAGTTCACTGCTCTGCAGGCATGCCAGGCAGTCTAGCCAACACCACAGTACAACACCAGGGCACATGCAGTATGGGCCTACTTACCTGGCTATGGCACAGCCCCATGCCTGACACATGCCTCAAGCCTCTGCAGGTGCTCTGGGTCCCTCTGCAGCAGGTCGCCATACTGGTGGTGGCACTGTTCCCCAGTCCTGGCCACCTCAGTCCTCTGCTGCAGGTGGCAGCAATCCCTGTCACCGTGACCCTGGGCTGCTGCAGGGCACCTGGCCAAAACGTTAGGGGGTGGAGCTGGACACAGGTGACCAGGTTGACCAGCTCAACCTGTGTCCAGTTCTGTGCTCTCCGTACCCATTGCTGCACCATGCTGTGTAACAAAGCCGGTTATCAAAATGGTGACAGTAAGCACACGGTAGCCCGCGACATGTGCCAGTTGCATGATGTGAGGGGAGCATGGATCGTTAGCCCATCACACAGTCTCGGAGATGCACGCATGGGTGTGGCTAGGTGGGAGTCACCGGGTGAGTGGGTAAATCAAAGGGTCAGGGGTCAGAGCAGGGGTCAGGGTTCACCCACCTCTGCACAATGCGCGTAAGCGAGTAAAGCAAGCCTGGCACATCATGCGCTATGCTCCCCATTGTGCTGTCAGTGCACAGTGCTTGATTGACACCATGATACCATTCAGCACATGCACAACTGTGCATGTGTGCGCATTGTGCCGCTTCTTGCTCCAGCGCAATCGTATTGTGCACGGTGTAAAATTGTGATATTCAGACACCACATGCAAATGATCTCATCAGCCAATGTGTGGTGCATTGGGTGCATAGGCATGTCATTACCATTGTGCCAAACCTCATTTGCATGCATTGCACCAAATAAGCACCACGCAACAGCACAGGCCATGGACCAATATTACATCCTTCGGTAAGTTGCACATGCCACTGCAGCTCACTGGGAGCAGCCAGCACAGCAGGGTGGGACAGAACAGAGGTGATGCTGCCACGCACACTGTGATGTCCATGTCCACAGGCGACATGTCAGAACATGAGGAGGGTGAGGTGTGGAAGCTTGCTCACAAGCACGGCAATTTCACAAAAGCGAGACAGAGGCCCTGTTTGATGCCTACCTTGATGGGAACCCCTGTTGAGTGGTGCCATGGGCACACCACAGGCCAGTGCTGGGGCCTGAGAGGTGGCAACATAGTAAACCAGCATGGCAGCCACCAATGGTCAGCGCAGGAGGCCGGGAGAAGGTGGCACAGACAAGAGCACATCAAGGAGAAGGTGGTGGCCATCTGTGCACCCCAAAATGCCACCAGAGGGTCTGCAGATCGCCACTGCTCATGAGTGCAGGAGGAGTTGATGGCAGCCACCATGTACCTCAGCGGTGGAAGGTGTGCCTGGTGGCAGATTCCAGATGGGTGGCAGCCTATCACTGCATGGTAAGTATATCAGCCATGCACAGCTGAGGCATGGAGGTGTGTACATGGCCATGCTGGAGTGCATGCAGCCAGCATGCATGTCATGGCCATGTGTGTGCAGCCAATGCATGCCATGCTGCAGGACACATGCAGTGGCAGTGTGGGGGCACATGTGGGCAATGCATCACTAACACACCTCTCTTTCTCTGCGGCACTGCATGCCTCCATGCAGATGACGGTGGCATGCAGCAGCCGTGGATGCTGGACTGGCCCAAGGACCAGCCTTCCACCTCCACTGGCATCTGGGGCCCGACAGGATGCAGCTCACCACCACTGTGCAGGCGGATGTCCTGGACCTGGGGTCGGTGAGGCCCTGGTTGTGTTCCTGCAGGATGCCAGCCTTGGTGTCCACTATGCAGAGACACAGATTGGGGCAGGGTACAACACCGATGATGACATCACGCTCATCCTGGACAGCATGGCCACCGTTGTGGGCAGATGCCCTGCTGGCCACAGAAACAGGCAGCATGCCCAGCACTCTGCCAGTGGTGGAACAGCTGCCTGCCACCACTGCAGGTGCGAGTATGTGCTGCCCTGGCTGTGCCCTGTGGTAGAGATGGTGCAGCTGCACAAGCACTGGGTGGTGTGTGGCGGGCCAGACAGGTGACAGAAGCAGGCTGTGGTGCCACTGGGCAGCCGGACACAGAGTCCCACTGCCGTGCATCTGCCATGCCCAATCCCCCTACAAACCCCACTGTGCAGCATCCACCAGAGAGGGTGGCTGTACAGCATGGCCAGTCACCACCTGGGGATTGATGTCTGGCCTTGAGCCCCAGGTTGCTGACCCGCTGGCTGAGCATGCCCATTGCTGTGGGCATCCATTCAGCAACAGGTGCTGCTTACCACTGCGGTGTGCGCACTGCATGTGGAGGTGCACCAGTTAGCCGAGCAGCAGGGAGGGGCACTACACAGAATCCTGGCAGGGATGCAGCACATGCAGGATGCCACAACTGCATCCCTGGATTGCATTGCCACTGTGATCTTGGATGGCTTTACGCGCTTGGCTGCCACAGGGCATGGCCAGGCACAGATGACCCCACAGTGTGCTGTCCACCCTGGGAACTCCAGTGTCAGATGCCCCAGTGCAGTCGACATTGGGCTCTGATGTTGGCATCCCAAGCCCAGGGCTGGCCTGTTTGGGTCCCTTGACACCCCCGCATGGACACGGTCATGGTCCTGTGGTTTAACCCCTGGGGGGCCTGTTGCACACACCCCCATGGCTGATGCACAGCCTGTGGCTGCTGAATGGCCCAGGTGTGGCTGCCCCCATGGCCGTGGTGGCCATGGTTCCATGCAGTGGACCTGATGTGCAGGCTGCCCCACCTGCAGTCTGCAGCTGCTGCCCAGTGCACACATGGGCAGTGTGTGTGTGCCTACCACTGGTGTGGCACCTGTGTGTCACACCACACGCTGCCTGTGTGCATGCTTGCCTGGATGCTGGGCCATGTGGCATGGGTGTGATGATGGCAGTCTTGCACCAGTTGTGCCTGTGCACCGGTGTGATGCATCTGATCCATGCCACATACCCATGCCTGTGTGTGTGTGTGTGTGTGTCTGTGTGGGGGGGGCAGTGAGAGGTGCTGTGTGTGGTTGTATGACCCTGTCTACCCTATTCCTGCTTCACACCTCTGTGTGTGCTTGCACAATGCTGTGCACACTCCTGCATGTGTGCTATACTTGTTTGTCGGCCCATGCATGTGTCGCACCACCTACCTGTGTGCACCATAGTGCTCCTGTGCAATGATGTCCCAGTGTCATCTTGCCTGCTGTTGCAGCTGGGGATCCCACTGTCCAGGGGTGACTGTCCACCTCCTCTGCCCATTGCCTCTGTCATCCCCATTACTGTCACCCTCATCAGCCTTGACAGCTATCCCATGGTCAATGGCCATGTTGTGCGGTATGCAGCAGGCCAGGAATAGGCCACAGGCTTTCAAGGGCTGTACTGTAGGGTACCACCTGACCTGTCTTAGCAATGGAACTGTGCTTTCAGCATACCAAAGACTCACTTGATGATGTTGCGTGTGCTGGCGGTACCTCGCTGTAGTGTTCCTCTGCTGGGGATGATGGGTGCCGATGGGGTGAACAGCCAGGGCCACAGTTGATAGGTGCTGTCCCTGTGTGGATAATGACATGGTTAGCCCTCTGCTATTCTATGCTGAACCTCTTGCCTGTCCCTGGCTCCCAGGCCAACATGCACACCCTGCCCTCCCCATCCCAACGTGTATGCTTTGCCCATCGCCCTTTGCCCATGCCATATTCACCCACTAGGTGGCCCATGAAGATGTCCCCACATTCAAACCTGTGGCACAGCACAGAGCTGTACCAGATGAATGCATCATGTGCTTCCAGGGTGTGTGGCGCAGACATTAGTTATGCGCCCAATGGCATTACGCCACCTGGCAGTTTACACTCGGGCTCCCTTCCTGTTGATATGCGCACACCCTTAGGGCAAGTGGCATGTGGATGCCCATGTGGTGCAGTCAATGGCCCCAATCATGCCAGGTATATGTGCTACACTGTGGAAGTCCTGCATGGTTGCTGTATGCTCCACCTGTGTGCTGGGGAAATGGATGTATTCTGATGCACATGGCAGCAGAGCATTGAGAAACTGTGTGAGGAGGTGGACATGGCCAACTGGGTTATGCCTGTGGTGTCCCCTGTTGGTCTCTGAAGGTGCCCATGGTGAGCAGGCACATGATGGCTGTCACCTTCGTCTCCATGGACATTGCGTGGCTCTGTCTGGTGGGTGCCTGCATCTCCTCACTGCACAACCTCACAGAGCTGCTTCAGAATGGCCCTGTTCAGGAAGTACCAGCCCACAATCTCTGTGTCACTGTACTGCTCGAAGTTGACGAGGGCACGGTACCACCTGTGTCAGGTATACCACCGATGGGCCCTTCCACGGCCACATCGCTGTTCCTCCAACCCTCATTACGGCCTCCATCATGAAGGGTGCACTATCCATGACCCTTGCTATTCAATATCCCCCTTGGGCGGTTGGTTGCTGCTGGCTGTGTGCCACCCTGGTGCACTGCCTGGCAGTGTGTGTGTGTGTCTGTCTCTCTAACTCTCGCTGCCCCTGTCTCCTCTTCAATGTCACCTCTGTCCCTCTCTCTCTTTCTGTCTGCCTTGGTCTGTATCTTTCTTTCTTTCATTTCTTTCTCTCTCTCCCCTCTTGCCTGGTGCAAGTGCTGTCTGTGTGCTTGCACCCTGTATTTATAGGAACAAGTCTGCTCAGCACATCTTTGATTTGCTCCACAGTTGCACCATGATTTCACGGTTGAATATCCCACTACACTGGATATTCATGGGGGCGCCCTGCATTTGTGCCTGCATTCATTATGGTGCACATTGGCACAATGAGATTTGTGCTGTGCACATGGCTTCCGCTGAATATGGCTCCTTCGTGCAAGTCTGCACTTGCGCTGGTGCAACTGCTTTGAATTTCTGGGCCACAATGTGCAGAAGGAGGTCATGATATCCCCATTCTGTCAAATAACATAGAGTGATCATAATTACTGTTATTAAAAAAAATGGTAACCCATCCCAATAGAACAACTCTGCAGACATACCAAGTGACATCACTGGGTGAATAAGGAGGGTTATTAAATGGAGAACAAGGAAAATGATTTCATCATTGAATAGATCACTGTTTCATTCTTAATCGAAGTCTTTGTGAAGTTCTTGAAGTCCCATCTCTAAAACAACACTGACACAGTGGAGAATGTATATCGTATAGCGGACATCAAACAAGATAATAAAACATGAGCAGGACAGGACAGATGAGTAGCATCAGCCAAATACATTTATTAGTCTTTTGGTAGGAAAGGGGTAATAAAACTACATACAGTATTTATTTTATTAACTATCAAAAAGAAATACAAATTGTTACAAATAAAATGTGTTATTGCACCAGTTAGGGTTCAGCTTAATGCCACTAAAGAGGAGAAATGTGGCATTATAGTTTTCAACCCTAACTTGCCCCCAGCAACAAAATGACACAACACAAGCAACCACACACAGCCATCATCAGGTAAGACAGGCAACAGACAACTGTTTCCAGGTGAGACGAATGCAGCAGCACTGATGTGCTACCTTCCAAAATGCACATACAGAACACTGCACTTTAAAAAAACATAATCCATCAGTGCTGTTTAGAAATGTAACATTGTGACAGTTATGATGAGAGGCAGAGCGCTCACTCTCTATATGTACAACCTGGAAGGTGGGGGCATGATATAGACCTATAAATACCTCACAGTGTTGAATAAGGTACAGGAGGGGAGTATATTTCCACATCAGAAAGAGAACAAGGAGGCATAAAATGAAGGCTGGAAGGGGAAAATTAATGTAACCAGCCAGTTCCTGAGGTTACTAGAATCCCATCAGTTTTAGATCAGGCAAACAGAGTGGGCAGTGTTAGAGGGTTTTAAATGTTCTCTGTAAAACATTACATCATCACTTGCCTGGCTCTGCTGAGCAGAGGATGACGTATGCTGTTCAGAACTCTTGCAGCAGCATAAACCACACTTGGCCAACAGCTGTTGCTGCAGCAGTCAGTTGTAGTCTGAAGTTGTAGTCTGACATAAGAGGCATTCACTGAGAGTTCTGAGGGCAAAAGCTGCTTGTGGCACTCTTGTCAAGAGGGAAGGATCCTCTATTTTGTTTTTCTGCTATAGTCCAGTAATCCAAAGGCTGGTTTCCTGGGAAATGGTGGATATCAGATCCTGTAAAGCCCCAATGGTGGGAAAATTCTTCACAATAGAAAGAGAATGAGCCTGAAGGTTCAGTGAGTATTTGGGACAATGTCTTCTGTTGGCATCCTTTGCAAACTGTGTGAAAGGCTTTTCAGCACCATACATTTCTGCTTAAAGTTGAACCAGCATAATATTCTGTGGTGATTTGCATAGGCAGCCCATGATAATTTGCATTGTGTGGGCATGTGTGATTTTGCATCACTTGGGAATTCCCAACAAACTGTAAGAGCTATCACATTGGCCCAAAGGTAGACACTTTAAGGTACAAGTTAAAGAAATGGACTTGTGTGAGATTTGAGATTTCAAGTAATTTCCAAGTGTTCAAGCTGGGGTTTTCTGATGTTTATCAGATACAGGTGCCATGGACCCTGTAGCAAGTGTGTGAAATGTAAACTGTTTGGGGGGGGCTTCTGGTTTCTGTCAGATACAGGTGCCATGGACCTTGTACCTGATGTTTTTACAGTAGGACATCTCTTGTAGCCCCTGTGTGGCAGAGAATCCTGAATCCTAAAGTAATGGCAGAGATAATCTAGTTTGTGACCAGAGTGAGCTATCCCCTCATTCCAGGTACAAATAGATCTAACTGCTTACCCGAGGAAAATGTGTTTTTAGGTGTTAAACTTGTCACCTAATGGTGCTTTTATTTGGTATGGGAACCCTGCATAGGGCTAGCAGCAGTTTGTAAAAGTCTGTGTCTCCTGAAATAGGGATGGACAGGTGTGGAAAATGTGTTATTTGAAAGTCTGAGGTTCCTGAAACAGGGCTGGCAGAAGTAAGTCTATATATCCTGAAATAGGACTGGACATCTTTTTGGAAGTGTTTGTGGAAGAAATCAATTTGTCAGCAAGAATGTCTGGAAATGTTTTTGCCTGAAACAAGTGCCATCTATAAATTACAGTTACAAGCCCTGGCGGTGCCACATTATTTCTATTAACCCTGTGCCTGGAATAAAAAGCCATACAGTAACATCCCAAATTCATGGTTATGGACAAGCCATCTCTTTAGTGATCTGAGTGATGTTTGGGGCCCCACAGATAGGAGACACAGCATAGCCCTGGCAATTCCCTCACCGACCTTGGGTTAAAATAGAAATGTTGTTGAGTGCTCCACCCCCGATCTCTGAGATGCCCAAACCAAGTATTTACCTTAATGCCACAAGTGATACTTACTTTCTGCCAACTTGTGGTCTGTTGCCTTGTCTGAGTAACAAGTGGGGGGGCAGGGTTATACAATTGGGGGCTCATCCAGAATTTGGGGGAGTGAAAAAGGTTGCCATGCCAGTCTGTCATCTTTCTGTCAGGTGGTGGTGCACCATGCCAAGGATCGTTTTGTGGAAAAAAGTTTAAATTTTGCCAAGAAAAATGCCTGCCTCGCAATGTACTGGGACTAGACTATAGTATAAATGTGCTGATATGGACTGTTTTTGTAGAGTTGAGGAACTGTGCTTAAAACTGTTAAGTGGTTAAAATGTGCCAGCTGCAAAATATTTTGTGCCAGAAAATGTTTGTGAACTGTGGATATGATTTTCCCCAAACCAGAGGAGGGAAAGTATGTCATTCGCTAGAAAGAACTATATTTTAAATGTGTTGCACTGTCAAAATTCAGTGAGAAGTGCTGTTTGGGCTGTAATCACAAGCCAAGGAAAAAAGTCCATCAGCTCAAGGAATCATCGAGGAGGAGAAAAGAGTGTGCATGAAGCTAATTTGCATGGTGTCAATGATTGCTTCTCTCAGCAAGTCTCACCCTTGGCTGGAGCTCAGTGGCCTGGCAAGTGTTCATGAGGAGAGAAAGAGAGGAGTATACGAGGCATCAGGCGAGTGTGAGTTATAGTGTTGGTGGACTTCGGATTTTTGCTAAAGAATGGTTAAAAGTGCTGAAAACAGTTTAATCAGTGCTTCTCTCATATGAACTGAGAAAGCAATCATTCCAGTAGCTACTACCGTGTGTTTTATTGCTAATCATTGGGCTGACCACCCAAAGAAATTAATGCAATTGCCATCGACTGGCTTGAAGGCAGCATCCAGCAAAGTGAAGCAAGTAATTTCAGTGAGTTCCTTCAAAGCTTTTAAAAAAGTCAAACAAAAAAGTTTTGGGGCGGTACTAAGTAAAGTAGCCAAGTTTGTGCAAATAACCAATGTCATCCAAGTAAATTGAGTACTAAGCAGATTAGCTAAGTTTGTGCAAGTAAACAAGGCTGTGCTAGTAAATTAAGTGCAGAGCAAAATAAATAAAGATTTGTGCAAAGTAACCAAGTCTTGAGCCAGAAAACAAACTATTGGTGCAAAAAGATTGAGAGAGCAAAACAATGTGAGTGTGCTATGTGATGCAGTGGAAAAGTGCAGCAGGCAGGTCTGAGGCAGGGGCAAACAAAAACATAAACAGCAGTGCAGTAAAGCAGAAAAAAACAGGTCACTCAGTAAAGTGGGCAGGCTAAAGAAAAGACTTTCAAAGCAATACAAACTGTGAGAATTTACGCATTTGCTAGCAGCAATTTTTCTGGATGTTTTGCAGAGATGTAAACATGGCAAGTGGAGGCAAACCCTATCCTTTGCATGAATAAGAGCTGGGTAGCCCAGTAAGAGCAGGAATTGAGAACATTTGAAGAGGAGTATGGTTGTCTAGGAGCTCCTCATGACAGCATTCCCTCGATTTCCAGCCAGTGTACGTTCAGTATGTTTAAAAATTCGAAGAGATGTGATAGCTGACCCCCACTGCCAGGACTGCAGAAAGAACTTTGGCATGTGACCTGGTGCAAACTATCTCTATCCTTACCAGACATAATCCACACACTCTAAATCACTCCCTACTAGACTGGGTGGTCACAAACAGGGAAGACAAGGTACTACCAGCAGGGACCTTGTCTGACTCTATCAGTGACCACCATCCCACTTAAATCATTAGGTCTTCTAAGGCTAAACACCCCCAAATGCCTATCTTCCATAACTTCAACTGCCTGGACACCTCCTACCTTCTGGAGTATTACGGTTGGTAAACTGGTCAGAACTATATTCCCTGATGAATATGACATCAGCCGTGACTTTTCTCACAGATGCCCTTCTGCAGATTCAGAATTGCCACTTCCACTCACAACCAGGACAGTGAGAGGTGGTTGTACCACTGGATCTCAAGGAACTCTTGGACCTCATGAAAGTTAGGGGACAGAAAGTGGTCCACCTATAAAAGAACCCCTTCCCTGCCCTCTGGAACGAATACAGGTGTTTGCATAATCACTGTAAACAAATGGCCAAGTCCAGAAACAGAACTTTACATAATACAGTCAGACCTGGTTAATCCATGCCTTGTAATCCATATGTCTGATTATCTGAATGAAAACACTGCATACAGATTTTTGTTGCGTTATTGACCTCTTTATTATCACTGTCTGGTTACTACGTAGATTTGTATTATGCTAACAAAATTGGCAAACACACAAATGCGTATGGATTAACCAGGTCTGACTGTAATAATATAATAGTAATAATAATTAATTTTATTTTGCACAAGTGCCTTTCAGGCCATCAAGGTGCTTTACAACAAGATAAAAGCAATCATGATAAAAACGAACATAAGAATAAAATACATAACAAAATGACAGAAGATCCAAATTATTCGGTGCCACCAGAAGCATGGCACCATAAAAAGGTTTTCTGCACCTGTTTAAACCCTCCCACAGTCATGCACTCTCATAGCTGATGGGGTAGAGAATTCCAAAGGGTTGGGGCCACGTGCATAAATGCATGGGCCCCAGAAGATTTCAAAGACACCCTAGGAATCTCCAGCAACCCCCCGTTGGCCTAACACAACTGTCGCACTGGGCGGTAAGGCACAAGGAGCTCTTTCAATGGTCAGAGCCCAGTCCATGTAGGGCTTCATAAGTCAGTAAACCAACTTTAAAGGTGATCTGCCACTCAATTGGCAGCCAGTGCAGATCGCGCAGCACAGGAGTAATATGGGAAGCACTTGAGACCTCTGTCAACAATCGTGCTGCTGCATTCTGCACTTGCTGCAGGTGGCAGATATCAACCCCAGGAAGCCCTAAGTACAGGGAGTTGCAATAACCAAGGCGTGAGGTCACAAAAGCATGGAACAGAGTAGGCAAGTCGCTGGATGGAACCAGGTGCTTAATCCTGGAGATATTCCTAAGATGATAAATGGAAGTCTTGACGACGGCAGACACTTGATCTTGTAAAGTCAGCCCGTCGTCAAGCACTACCCTCAGGTTTCGCACCCATTCAGAGGATAGGATCTAAGAGCCCCCGAGAAAAAATCCGGAGGGCTGATCAGCCCACAACCCATCTATCCGGTGACCTGGGTCCACTACCATCACCTCTGTTTTTCTGGCGTTCAACTTTAACCAACTCGAGTTCATACAGTCCTGGATGTTGGCAAGGCAGGTATTAAATACCAAGACAGCTCTATCCTGGTTGGGAGCAAAAGACAAGTAGAGCTGGGTATCATCAGCATAGCAATGAAACCTCAGCCCATACTGTCTTACAATGTCTCCAAGGGGCAGTATATACACTGCAAACAACATGGGGGACAGCACTGAACCCTGAGGTACTCTACATGGCAGGGAAAATGGGTCAGAGGAAAAAATCCCGGACACCACTCTGACTCCTGCCAGTGAGGAAAGATGTAAACCACCTGAGGACCGTACCTGTCAATCCACAGATGGACCTCAGGTGTCCAAACAGCACCCCATGGTCTACAGTGTTAAAGACTGAGGAGAGATCAAGGAGCACCAAGATAGAACAGCTTCTCTGCTCTCTCACCATTAGGAGATCATTAAGCACCCGAACCAGTGCCGTCTCTGTACTGTGCCTCTTTTGAAAACAGGACTGGAGAGGTTCTTAGATGTTATGGATGGGCAGGTGGTCATCCAGCTGTACCACTACTACTTTCTCAATCACCTTCCCTAAAAAGGAAGGTTTGAGATTGGTCTGTAGTTGGCCAGAAGAATCTGGGTCAAAGAAGCTTTCTTTAGGAGGGGTTACCGCAGCCTCCTTCAGGGAGCTTGAAACTCACCAAATCTCAGGGAGCACTGGACTATCTGAGCCAGGACCGGGCTGATCAAATCCCAACAAACCATAATCAGGAAGTTGGGCCTGGGTCCAAACTACAGCACATAGGCGCATACCTGGACAATCTATGTGACATCCATGAGCTCAGGTAAGGCAAAGAGTACTCCAGGAAGTTCGAGGTGAGGTGACCAAACACCGATCATCAACAGCCCCATAGGGGCGAGTTGAGAGAATTTCCGACCTGATGCTTCGACCTTATCTGCAAAAAAGAAACTGAACAAGGTCATTGCACTCCACTTGTGAAAAGGTCTTTGGGGCTGCAGACAGGTTGGGTTGCACAAGCCTGTCAACAGTTCAGAAGAGATAAGCTGGTTGGTTCTCTGCAGCAGTGATCTCACGGACTGGAATTCTGCCTTCTTATGGGAGATCGCTGATTGGTAAGCCTGATAATGCTCAACCAATCTAACCATAGCTTTCAACAGGGAAAAACTTGAAACCCCACTGCTTCTGGGGCTCCATAAGCTCTCTACTCAATCCTCACATTAATAATCCTGTTATACAACTGTGTTCCCCCACAGTCCCTGTGACTGATCCATATGATGTTACCCAGGCTTTCAACCTGAAATTCATAGACCTCACTGCTCACCTCAATAAGCTACCTATCGATCAACAGACTAGTCCAGGACCCAGTCCAGGTGGTTTGTCCTTTTCCTCCTCTCCCACTGCTACTCCCCCTCCCACCGCCATTTTACTTAAGGGCTATCTCCGAAAAGGATACCAACAAAATTCATTAAGAGTCTCCCTAACCAGGAAAGCTCTGGCTCTGATGGCCTCTACCCCTCCTTGTTCAAACTCATTTCCCCCGCCATCTCCAAACCCCTCACATTTATTTTCAGTCTGGCACTGTCCACCTTCTCCATACCAGACTCTTGGAAGACCACTAAGGTTGTACCTATATTTAAAGCTCTTAATCCCACTGACAATTATAGGCCGATTTCCATCCTCCTCACATAAACTAAGCTCCTTGGAAAATAGTCCACCACCAATTATCAGATCATATCGAGAAGTACAACCCAATATGCTTTCAACAGCATGGTTTCTGCAAAACCACAGCACCACAACTGCCCTGGTACACTTTATTGACCACATCGGCAGGAATATGGACCAGGAGAGCCACTGGTGCAGTAGTTGTGGATGTGACCAAGGCCTGTGACCTGGTCAACCACTCACTCCCTACACACAAACTCCACCTGCACGGCTGCTCTAATGAGACCTCCTCATGGTTTCAGAGCAACCTCTCAGGCTGCTCCCCAATCAGTGTGCATAGGTACTGCCATTTGTCCTGCCCAGCCTGTCTTGCCAGGTGTCCCCCAGGGCTCCATTCTGGGCCCCCATTAGTTTCCATTTTTATCAATGCCCTCCCCACTGACAGCTTCAACTGCAAAGCACTCTTCTACACAGATGATCTTGTCCTGTTTCACAGTGACAAGTCCCTATCAAACATATTCTCTGTTCTTTCCCAAGACTATGGATCAGCCCACCATTGGTTCATGTCTAATATGTGCCTAGTCAGTGGAAAGAAAACCAAAGCCATGTTTCTTGTGTCTAAACCCTACCTTGCTAATCCTGAAATCCAATTCCTCCCTCTTGGTGCTCTCTCCTGATGGTCCAGCTCTGGAGAATTTCACTACCTTTAAATATCTTGGTGTTACCCTTGACCCTTCCTCTCATATACAGAACACATCAGCTTCATCTTATGCAGGATCAATCAAAAACTCTGGGCCACTTATAGTCTAAAACATTACCTGATCCCAGAGGCCTGCCTAGCTATCATACAAGGTAATCTGCTTCCCATCATTGCTTACTGTTCCCCCATCTTCTCATGTGCATTCTCCACCCAGTGTGCAAGACTAATGTCAGTCTACAATAGTGTCTGTTGTTTTGCTGTCCTGGTCCCATACTCTAACCATCACTGTGACCTTTACAAGTCACTTAGTTGGCTTCCTCTCCAAGGCCAATTTGATTATGCCCTCAGCTGTATTGTTGATAACACCCTAGTAGGAGGTGCAGTCTTCCCATACTCATCCTTCCTTAAGGTCAAAGCCATACCCAGGTGTCTCCATGAATCTTCTGTGCCCCCCCGAGGTCCCTCAAGTCTCCACCAACATGGGAGACAAAGCCCTATCTGTCACTGACCCCTCTCTGTGGAATAGAATCCTTTCACCCCTCCATTGTCTGACATGTGCCACAGTTTCAAATCCCACCTTAAAGGCTGACTGATGGAGGAAGCCAAATGCTCCTGGTCCCAGGGTAACCCCTCATCACCACCCCTTTCTCTTGTCTCCGCCCTTGCCTGCCTCATGCTCCTAGCCTTTACCTGGGGTTCTCTCCGATCTCTTCACCTCTGCTCATTCCCTAGCTTGCAATAGCACTGAGCCTATCTACTTGTGCCTGCCCTGGTATTCACTGTTGTGCATCTATTGTGTCCTACCTGCTGGCAGCTCACTTTCCTATTGCATCTTGTCTCACTTAGAAACATAGAAACATAGAAGTTGATGGCAGATAAGGACCACAAGGCCCATCCAGTCTGCTCATTTCTTTTTCTACCTTATGAATGTGCCATCAGCATTTGCTCTGTCAATGGCCTATCTATTCCTACATATCTGTATTGCTCCATTATGCCTATCCTATGCCTGTTTAAAGCCCTGCACTGTATTCCTATCCACCATTTCCTGAGGTAGGCCTTTCCCTGCATCCACCACCCTTTCTGTTCAAAAGAACTTCCTCACATTACCCCTTAATCGGTCTCCCTCTAATCTCATGCTGTGTCCTCTTGTCCTGCTATTTTCTTATATTGAAACATGTTAGACTCTTTCACCTTGTTAATGTCCTTAAGGTGTTTGAATGTTTCAATCATATACCTCTCTCCCTCCTTTGCTCCAGGGTATACATATTGAGTTCCGTTAATCTGTCCTCATCTGTTTCCTGATGCAGTCCCTGCACCATTTTGGTTGCCCTTCTCTGGACTGCCTCAATTTGGTACATATCCTTGTGAAGGTGTGGCCTCCAGTACTGCATGCAGTACTCCAGATGGGGTCTAACCAGTGTACTGTAAAGAGGGATTATTACCTCTCTCTTATGACTTGTGATACCCCTGCTATTGCACCCTAACATCCCCCTAGCCTTACCTACTGCTTTAGCGGCTTGCTTGGATGATTTCAGGTAATCTGTGATGATGATGTCCAAGTCTCTTTCTTCCCTTGTGATTGCCAGCAACTCCCCTCCCAACCTATAGGTGGCTTCAGGGTTTCTCTTCCCTATGTGCATAATTTTGCACTTATTTGCGTTAAACCCAGTTGCCACTCTTCCGACCATTTTGCCAGTTTATCCAGATCTCTTCTCATTCTGCCCACCCCATCTGGATCATCTACTCTGCTGCAGATTTTGGTGTCATCTGCAAACAGACAAAACTTACCCTCCAGTCCACCTGCAATGTCACTGATGAAGATATTGAAGAAAACTGGCCCCAGGACTGATCCCTGAGGTACCCCACTTGTGACTTGCATCTCTTCTGACTGTATACCATTTACCACCACTCTCTGTTTTCTGCCTGTCAGCCAGTTTGCCACCCAGTTGACCAAGTTCTGACCCACCCTGAGCCTACCCAAATTATTAATCAAACTTCTATGTGGAACAGTATTGAAAGCTTTGCTGAAGTCAAGGTAGATGACATCAACTGCTCCCCCCTTGGCCCACCACTCTGATTACCCAGTCAAACAAATCTATGAGATTAGTTTGAAAGGACCTTCCTGTTGCTAACCCATGCTGTCTTGGATCCTATGCTCCTATGGATTTCAGGTGTTGCACTATCTTTTCCTTAAGGAGTACCTCCATAATCTTGCCCACTACTGAGGTAAGACTGACCGGTCTGTAGTCCCCTGCCTCCTCCCTGCAACCATTCCTGTGGAGCAGGATCATATGCACCCTTCTCCAGTCTCTTGTGGGTTGTTGTACCAGTTGTTTGAGGCCTTCTCCCTTCAGGGAATCGTCTATGTGTCTAGTTCTGGCAGATGTTCTAGCTGGTATTGACCAATCTATATCTGGCATGTTGAAGTCTCCCCATTATCAGAACCTCCCCCTTAGCTGTCATGTTTTGTATATCTTCTAACAGTAATGGGGCCCAATTCTAGAAGGGTGGTGCAAGTTGCCGCCAAACACAACTATGTGCCACACACAACTGCGACATTGACTCTGTGCCCTATTCTAGAAGGGGCAGGGTCTCCGCAGCTAAGCCCTCGCGACTTGCCAGACATGTGCCCAGGTATGCTGAACTGCGGGCACACCTGGCGGCATGTCACAACCGCAGAGACATAGGTCGCAAGGTACCCCCCTGCCCAGCAAGACACAATAGCATCTCCTCAGGGCTGCCCATACCCCAGCCCCCAAAGTGTACCTCAAAGCCCCACAGGGCTGACCACACCAACTGCCCCACCACCACTTGTGACATGCGCCCAGATATGGCTAACTGCGGGCACACTGGCGAGCATGTCACAAGCCGCAAAACGCAGGTGTGGTGCACCCGTGCCCAGCAAGACACAATAGCATCTCCACAGGGCTGCCCACAACCCCAGCCCCTGAAGTGTGCATATAGAGCCCCGCAGGGTTGCCCACACTCCCTGCCCCCTGAAGTGGTCTGAAAGAGCCCTGCAGGGCTGCCTCACCACCTGTCCCTCAACTCCATCATTCCGATAAGCCCCACAGGGTGGCTCAATCAGCCCCCCCACCTATGCCTCAACCCCTGAGTAGCTGGCTGAAAATGTATCAAATACCCTGCCCTGGTAGTCTAGTGGCCTCACCCAGCCATGCCATCCCACCCAGCACCCCTGCAGTAGAGCATGTACAGAAAAGACACACTCAGAAATAAATTTCTGAAATAAATTTCTGTTCGTTCCTTTTCTACGCTCAACTGGACTCAGTCGGCGGCTAGCCATGGAGGTGAGAAGTGAACTGTGCCAGTTGCGGCTGAGGACATGTGGGAGGCTGCTGGGTGGGATGGCACAGCTAGTGTGGGGCCACTAGACTACCAGGGCAGGGGTATTTGCCACATTTGTGGCCGGTGACTTGGGGGTCAGGAACAGGTAGGGGTTGATTGTGTGACCTTGTGGGGCTTATCGGAATTGGAGTCATGGACAGGGTGTGGGCAGCCTGTGGGTATTGAATGCACAGGGATTTGGGGGCAGTTAGTGTTGGAAGCCCTCGGGGGCTGTTACTGTGTGGGGGTATTTGGGGGGCATGTACCAAATGGGGGATGGGGCAGAGGGTGTGTGATGCCCATTGGGGCAACAACAGAGGTGGTCTGGGCATGGGGGGAGGGCACATGGATCAGGCTCTACAGGACCCTCTGAGGACGGATGTAAGTTACACCAGCTAAATGCAGGTGTAACATACATTGCCAGTTCTCTGGGGGTGCTTGTAGAATCCCGAGATTGGAGACTTTGTTGCTACCCTTCTGGAATGGGGCGTAACTGCTGATGTAAACCCCCTGGCACCCTGTTGCAGAGGGTTTATGGCACAACTGCCGGCGTAACAGCTGTTCAGTGCAAGTGGCCTGCTACATGTCGCAGGCCACTTTATAGAACAGCGCAAGTCACAACTGCTGACGTAAGTTGCTACTTGCGCGATTCTACTTGGTGCAAGTGCTGTTATGCCAAGTGGTTCTTTTCAAGAATCAGGGCCCATGTGTCTATGTCCTACCCCTGGTCTGGAGGCCTGTAGACAACCCCAGTTCATATGGCTGTCTCATTTCCTGCTGTTTCAGGGTGACCACAGTTCTTTTGGCTCCTTATGTGTATTCTGAATTTCTGTAGCTTTGATATTTTCATTGTCATAAAGGGCCACTCCACCCCGCTTTTTGTACCCGGTCTCTTCTGAACAGTACATAGCTGAGTACTGAAGTTTCCCAAGTGTGGTGACTGGTGAACCATCTCTCGCTAGTGGCTACTATGTCCAGTTTAGCTCTTGTGTCATTGCCTGCAGGTCTGGGAATCTTGTTTCTCAGACTGCAAGCATTTGTGTACATGATTTCCACTGGCCAGATTTTGGTGTGTTGGTTGTTGGGCAAGGTCTGGTGTTTCCTCTGTGTGTCGTATGGAGAGCCAGACCTTTTTCCTTACCTGGTGATGCAAATGAACTACAAACATGCTGAACTCCTGTTTGATCACTAACTGAGGGGGGAGGGGTATTCTTCCCATTCGATGTACTGGGTGCTGCACCCCTCTCCCCATTTGCTAGTTTAAATATTCTGCAAATACATCAAACTTCTGCCCCAATGCACTGACTCCTTCTTTGTCAGATGCAGTCCATCAAATTTAAAGAACTTTTCTCCCAAACTGTTGTCAGTTACCTACAAATTTGTGTCCTTTTCCTGGTACCAGCCCTTGAGCCACATATTTAGCTCCCCATCTCCCCTTCTCTGACCTTCTGCCCATCTGCCCCCTCTCCCAGACTAGCAGGATCTCAAAGAAGAATATGCAGAATGAAATGGATGATAGTTTGTCATGCAGCCTGGTCAGGTGTTCCTTGGTCTCCACAATTGACTGACTGGCGAGATCATTAGTCCCTATATGTACCAGAATGTCGATGTTTTCTCCTGCTTTCTGTACAATTTTAGCAATGCGGATAGTGTTTCTCCACACTGATGTAGCTGGGAGACATCTGTCCATTACCCCTGGCTGGAGATAGGTATCAACTCCCTGAATCATGGAGTCTCCTACGATCAGAAGTGTTTTGGATTTCCTTTTTGCTTTTTGTTTTGGTTCCTGTTTTGGGCGAGGTTTGTTGTGCTAGCTCCTGTGCTGCAGTGTCCTACTCTGCAGTGTCCTCTGCCCCTTTGTTTGATTTTGGAGATAGAGAAAGATACCTGTTTGTAGTTGTTATATGGTTTGCAGAGGTGATGTGTTGGAAAACACTGAGTGATGGGGCACGATTTGCCTCTCCTAACCACCTGCCGACCTCGAACCAACTACCCTCTGTGGTCGAGATGTTGCTGTTGGATGTTGGGGAAATGGCAGGTGGGTCTCAAAATATATTTCCTCTGGAATATGCAATTTGAGGTGTGCAATCTCTGCCCATGCTGCCTGGATCTGAGCCCTTAGATCTCCAATTGCCCAGCATGTAGGGCAGTGTCCTAAATCCTCTATAACTGTCCTTTTGAAAAGTGTCCTGCAGTACCTGCAGTTAATAATATTCATTCCAGATAAGTTGCTGGGTTTATATCCTGGTCAGAGTAATTAGAAGGAGGAAAATGAAAGCAAAAGTTTGAGTCTGTGTTTTGTTTGTTTTTGTATAACTTATTATAACAAGTTAAATTACTTGTGCCCCTGTAAATGAGGACACTGTGTGGATACCTCTCTGATCTGCCTCTTCCTGCTTTGCTACAGGAACTGTCATGACTGTGCTACCCTATAAAAGGAGTGTGGTGCAAGGTGGTTGGGGATGGAGGTGGGTGGCTGGGCCCTTCCGCTGTTGAAAAGGAAGAACCATGGATGAAAGAAACAAGGAAGTAAGAGCAGAAACAATCAGTCGGCAACAAATGCAGTAGGCCTGAAGGCTTAGCCTAATGATAGATAAAACTGTAAAGCCTGTAAAGCACCACCTGTAACAATTTCACAGAAGATATACCCTGTAAGAAACACTTTGCTGCAGAGAAAAATAAAGCAGTAACAGAAGATATACCTTGCAAAAGACAATTTGAATCAGAAGATTACAGCAGTAATCTGTAAAAACACACATGTAGGCACACCCTGTAATAATGCAGCAGAAGGTATACTCAGCAACAACCATATGAATCAGAGAAAATAAAGCAATAAAATGTTAGCAACAAACAGTAACAATCCCTGTGAATACAAAAGAGAATAATAACATACAGTAAATCTGCCTAGACAAAATAAACCTTAATCCTTTTCCTTATCTGGTAAGGTTCTTTGCTCTGTCCTTATGAGCAACCTAGAAGAAAAGAGCTCAGGTGAAGCTAGGTGCCTTTGCCAGCACTATATAAGGGCACCTGATCCCCTATTGGACTGTTAGCTGTGCCTGTACCTACCTTTGTAGTGCCCATTCCTAGGTGCATCTGTAACCATTGAATGCTTGCATTTTATTTGTAACTGTGTTGGATTCATATGTAACTGTTTTATAATAACCGGTTAGCAATTTTTTCAATGTGCTGATCCAGTTATAATTTGCCATTATGACCCGCGGCTTAAAACAGCGAGCACACGCTGAGCCACCCAACAACAACTGTTCTGTGCTTAGTTGTTAATGTCCTCCTGGGCGGGCTTTCACTCACTTGTAAACATGGAAGTTCCTTACCCGTGTAGAGAGGAGCTGCCAGATGGAAAGTCTTCATCGCTTTTTCTGATTAAAAAAAGTAACGGTCATGTCCAGTACATTTAAAAAATATCTGGTTGATCCCACCATTCGAAAGCTGCAGAGGACAACTGCCAGCAAGTATGGCTCCGACCTCACTGATTAAGGTAAAAAGATCACGATCTCAATACAGACATCTCCCAAACTAAATAAAAAAAAAAACTGTGAAAAAGTAAACAACAAGATAAAAAGAGGACGGGAAACAGACAGAGGGCGGATATTCAAACTGCGCCTAAAATGTGCTAATAGCAGGAGCAAGCACAAGTCTATTGTGCACATGTGCAATAGACATGATATTCAAACATGGAGCAAGGCAAATTGCGCAACTAGCCAACGCCTGAATATCGCACAACCCAGCCAGCGCAACCAGGAAGGGGAAGCTGAGCAGAAACAATGCGCTATAGCGCAACAAGGCCAGCCCAGCTGAGCAGACCAGAGGCGCCATAGCACAAGCAGGGAGCCCCCCAGCAGCAGAGCAATGGAACTGCACAACCAGGGAGGTAGGCAGGGGTCCACCACCCATGCCACAGATGGGCACAGAAACACACTGCAGAACTAAAAATGCACTCCCACACCCCAAGCACAGCATAAGTGGGGGAGGGACGGAATATCCACCGGCCCATGGGGACAAGCCAACAAAGCACAGCCAGGCCATGTTGCCCCAGCACACCCACTGGCAAGCTGAGACTGCCACACAAAGTGGGCGGATCACCCCAGTGCACATCAGCCCCCCCTTGTGCACAGCACACCCTGCACTGTGACCCCAAGACACCACCTATGAGCAGTGAACATCACTGCAGGAATCCCCATACATCCCCCGTCACACTGCAACCTCGTGTACCAAAGAACCATACAAGCCAGACCCACCATGAGCACCCAGCAGTGGGTGGCAGCACACGGCAAGACCATCTGAAAGCCACTCCCACACCAGAGACACCTCCCCATGCACTCACACACATACCCATGACAATATCACCCCAGATGCCATGCACACCACTGCAACTGAGCACCGATAGCCAGCTGCAAATCAGAGACCACCACAGTATTCATATCAAAATATATATTTCTAAGTAATATAACAATAACAATAGGAACAACCATAACTATATACAAATATACAATACAGGGGTGGGGGTATGGGTACAAGGTAGGGGTGGGTAAGGGGCAGGGGTGAACAACTGGGAGAGGGAAGGCAGGGTGTGAGAGATGGGTAAAGGGGGGAGGTGATGGGCAGCTACTGCCTACCAGCCTGCTCTCCATCTGCCTGGTGCTGGTCCTGGGGCCTCCTCCTGTGCCTAACGCCATGGTGTTGCAGGTCCCACAGGATGGCGAGGGAATCCATGGCCACCTGTATGAGCTGCTGAACTGATCTCTCAATTCACCGCAGGATCCGGACACCTAGGACAAGGGATCAGAGTCAATGGCTGTGACTCTCCATATCCCTGAAGCCCACCCATCATGAATGGCATACAGCCAAGTGCCCCGCTCCTGTGATGGACTGCACCCACCCACAGTGACCGTGCACAAGACATGCCCAACCAGGTAGCAACAGCCATGTGTGCCACTGCACACACACACCGCCCATGTCCAGCGCAGCACAACCAAGGCTGTACAGTGATGTGGCTATGCGGTGGGAAGGCAGTGCCACAGCCATGTGCCCAGTGCATGCATGGACCACCATTGATGCACTCCCAGACATGCAGTGCCACTGGACAGTGCTGACTGTCACATGTTGCGTGCATGGCAGTGTTGTCCATGGATGGTGACCATGCCCTGCTCCCCCACACAGCATGCAATAGCATTCATGATGTCATGTCACTCACCCTCATCATGCTGCTGCTGCTGCTGCTGTCATGGTTCATCACCACCACCACCAACACCACACACAGCCACTGCTGCCACCTCTTGCTGCACCTCAGCCCAGGCCCTCCTCCGCCTGCCACGCCTGTGGAAAACAAAGGTGAGAAACGATCAGTGAAATCCCAAGCAGACATCCCCTTCCCAATGAGTGTGCCCGCCCACCCAGCCAGACCCATACATCACATATCCTGTAAACACTGCCACAGCCAACCATAGACCAACCCTCCCCATGTGCTGGACACAATAGACAGTGTTACCCATACGGACCATACAGGTGCATAGACAGCTCACCCATCTGGCTGAGGCACCACGCCCTCCTGAGCGTGACCGAAGACATGCCAGTAGTGCGGCTTCCTCCTCCAGAGTCCCCATACTGGTGCCTGCACTGCTCTGTGGACCTCCACCGGCCAGTGGCCTCCCTCAAGGGCAGTGGCCACCTGCTGCCACGTGGGTTCCTGGCCATGTTGAGGGTTCATCCCCAAATAGTGGGCCATGGTGAGGCTCCACTATGGCCACCAGGTTTGCAGTTAGAGTGAACTCCATTGGGGGTCTCCTGCCTGCCATCCCTGCATGTATAGTAGGCAATATGGAGCTCCGCAGTGCAGCAACCCCAAGTGGAATTGTTGCGAAATACAACTCCACTATTCCCTATTGCGCTGTTGGTATAGCACTGCCAGTCCCTATTGCGCTGTTACCAAACAGCGCGATAGAGCTGCAGACATGCCATATGTACAGCGCCAAGGGGGCAAAGGTCAGGCACAGGGTCATGGGTCTCTGGTGCAAGGCCATGCACAGTGCCACTGGACGTCTATGTGTCCAGCGTGATTGGTCGGCTGTGTGTCATTGCCACAGTGGACTATTGCGCAGTTGTGCCACAGCGCCATGTAGTGACTGTCACTGTAGTGCCACTGGCACAATGGTGGCCATGTCCTGAATTGCCTATCATGCACAGAACGTCATCAGCATGGCAGATGCCTGCGAAGCTACCTGGGCATGCGCAGTGTGGTGTACTACGCAGTCACAGAACTGCGCCATTGGCTCAGCCGGCTCAACCATATTGCGCAAAGCGCAACAGCGCGATATTCAGCCGTCATATGCAAATCATCCGATCAGCCATTCAATGGTGCAGCGGCGCAATTTGCATCTCATTAAAGTTGCTCCAGTCCTAATTTGCATGCATTGCGCTATAAATATGCGACACTGTTCTGCAGTGGCCATATTTGATACGACAGTTGATAGGTGAGTTTCATGCATTGTGCTGTTCTGGACCATGGCCTCAGAGAATTGCTGTGTACTGCACAGTCACAGGTGACCACTCTCACCCATACAGGCTGTGAAATGACCGAGCAAGGACTGGGTGAGGAGGAGGATGATGGTGGGTGGAAGAGGAGGCCCAACTTTACGAAGGCTGAGATGGAGGCACTGTTCGAGGCCTACCTGGATGAGGATCCACTTCTCAGTGGATGGAAGGGCACCCCTCAGGCCCATGCTGCTGCATGGGAGGGGGTGGCATGTGCCGTCAACCTGCACAGCAGCCACCAGCGCTCTGTGCAGGAGTGTAAAAAGAAGATGGAGACCGACAGGAGGAGGGTGAAGGAGAAGGTTGCAGCCATCAGGGCGGCACATGCTGCAACAGGTGGGGACAGCTGGAGGTGGTGCAGCTGACTCCGGCAGAGGAATTGCTCGCTGCAAGCATGCAGCGCAGTGCCATTGAGGGTGTTCCTGGAGGTGGCTTCCAGACAGGTGGTAGCCCATCACTGCATGGTATGTCATGGTCGGGGGGAAGGTAGTTCACATACACTAATGTGTCCTTCCTTTCTGTTACAGATCCTGTGCATCTGCAGGGGTCAGCAGTGGAAGGCCTGTCCACTGTGGACAGCCATCCAGAGTTGGAGGAGGGACCATCCACCTCTGCAGATTGCCAGCGTGCACTGCGGCAATGTGCATGCCTGGCTACCTTCACTGATGTTGAGACAGGTGTAAGAGTGCCCTTCCTGTGTCTCAGCGGTCTGGCATGCAAGCATGCCAGCACGCTGCAGCTGTGGCTGTGGCACAGACCTGCACCATTGATGATGCACCGACCACTATGGGCATTGACATGTGTGTGTCACAGAATGGACACACAGCAGGACTGCTCATGCCCATGGACCTAGCTGGTTCCGACGTGTGTGCCAGCATGTCAGCAGAGTCCCAGGCTGTGCCTGTCAGCACTGGTGGGGCAGCACCAGTGGCTGTGCAGGTCACTGGTACTGTTGTGGCCACAGCAGTGGAACCACTGATCCCGTGGGCACAGCAGGCAGAGGGGCAGCAGCAGTCACCCACCAGGACTGGGGGTACAGGGCTCAGCGGTGATGTAGGTGCACCACCTGTGGACATGCCCATATCTGGTCCTGGTGAGCAGCGCCCACCCTCAAGAGGTGCTGTACATCAGGCCGTTCCATACCCTGAGGGACAGGTTGCCGATGTGGCAGACGACCTCTTTGATGAGCACACCCGCCTGCTGCAGGCATCGGTACAGTAGCGAGATACGGGTTGCAAGATCCGTGGAGGCACTGTGTGTGGCTCTGCAGTGGCACAAGCAGGGACACTGAGAGGATCCTGTCCTGGATTGACCATTTGCAGGTGGATGTGACCGCCCGCCATCGACAGGCTGACACAGGCAGTGGTCGGTGTCGTGGCCACATTGGGCACACAGTCAGGTGCCCCTGTGCTGCTCACACCGTGCAGTACGCTATCCACTCCCCATTCCCAGCATCGTGCGACACCCACCCTGTCAATGCCAGGTTCAGCTGTGGGCATCCTGAGCACCCCTGGTGCAGGTATGTTTGGTATGCTGCAGACCCCTGTGCGGGCAAGGTCGCGTTCACGCAATGGAACCCCTGGTGGTCCATCGGTGCCACCCCATGTGGCCAGTGCTCAGCCTGCCAGTGCTGCTGGGTCTCGGTGGGGCCGCCCACGCATCCGAGGTGGCCGTGGCACTGTGCCACATGACTGAGCTGTCTCCCAGTGCGGGCCCTGTCTGGTGCTGCACTGTGTGCAATGTGTGTTTCGGTGGGCAGTGCACCAGTGGGTGCCCTGCCCTACACGCAGACACACGGACCACCTGCACACCCTTCTGACTGCTGTCCACAGGTGCGTGTGCATGATGATGCCTGCATTGCGCTGTACACCAAAGTGCAAAGGTGCCCAGCATCTGACACACGTACATGGACAGTAAAGGTGGTGGTGGTGGCCTGTCGACGTGTGTGTTTTTAGTGTCTGTGTTACTGCTCTGTTGTGCACCTGACCCCTGTGCACTTTGTGCCTGTTGTGTGTGTGTGTGTGTGTGTGTCTGTCCATGTAGCGTGTTACTGTTCACCCCTCCCTGGTTGTATGTGTGTGCTTCTGTGCCCTGCCACTTCCCTTGCCATCATGCACCCCTGGTGTGTTTCCCTGTGTGTATGTGGGTTGTGCCCTAGCCACTGTTGGTTGCACATGGCCCATGACTTACCTGTATTGGCAAAGTGCTCCTCTGTGATGGTGTCCCAGTGCAGCTGGGCCAGCCGGATCGATCAGGCGGTCACGCTGTCAAGGGGCTGTTCATCCCATCATCCACCGGCAACAGCATCCCCATATGTCTCCCTCCTCGATGTATGCGGCTATCCCACAGTCTTTGGCCATGTTGTGCGGGATACAACGGAGCCAGGAATATCCACAGGCCTTTGAGGGGCTATGCTGTATGGCACCACTGGAGGTGTCTGGGCATCGAGTATTGCGTACAGCATCAAACACCCACTCAATGATATTGCGTGTGGCGGCATGCACTCATTGAAGCGTTGCTGCGATGGGGGTCGTGGGCCGCCGGTAGGGTGTGAGCAGCCAGGGATGGGTGGGTATCCACTGTCGCCTGTGTGGAATGGTGGAGGTTGGTGTCTTGTTCAGGCTCATATTGCCCCTGAAGCCCTGTGTGCCACCCATGGCACTCGCGGCCACCTGCCACCCTTGCCCCGATTTGCCAATCTACGTGCACCTCACCCACTGGATGTCTGTGGGGATGTCCCCTCTTGAATCGATGGCACAGTGCTGATTGGTACCATATATGAATGAATCGCTCCACCAAGGGTGCGTGACACAGACACTGATGATGCCAACTGGCATCACACACCACCTGGCAGTTGACACGGAAAATCCCTTCTGATTCCGATAGGCAGCCCATAGGGTCAGGTAGCATGAATGGTCACATGGGTGCAGTCTATCACCCCTAGCATACCAGGCATACGTGCTACCCTATTGGAACTCCTGTATGTTTGCTATGCGTTCAACAGCAGTGCTGGGGAAATGGATGTACTCCGCGGCATGGAGCAGCAGTGCGGCGCTGAGGAATTGGGTGAGGTTGCAGGACATGGTCGACTGTGTTATGCCTGTGGTGACCCCTGTTGGTCTCCTGGAAGGTATCCTTGGTGAGCAGCACATGTGCAAGCTGTTACCTTTGTCTCCACCCAGCAGAGCATGACTGCATCGTGAAGTTGCCTGCATCACATCACTGCACAGCTCTCACCAGAGCCACCTCAGTATTGTCCTATTCAGGCGGTGCGGCCCACAATCTCTACATCTGGAATAGAGCTCAAAGCAGATGCAGGCTCGTGCACTGTCTGTTCAGGCGTAGCACGGCAGGCCCTTCCACAGGCCCGTCCCCTGCAGCATGCCTTCTCACCCTTCATTACAGCTTCCATGAAGCTGGCACTGTCCATGTCCCTGGCTTGTGTTCCCCCCGCTGTTGTTGCTTGTTACCCCGCTGTCCTGACTGCTACCTCCACTGCACGGGTACACTTACTGGCCTCTGCACTCTGTGCCCCACACCTTCCCTTGCCCCTCTTCTGTCCTGTGCTCTCCCTGGCCTGCACTGTTTGTCACTGTGACCTTCTCTGTCTCCCTGCCTCATGTGGCTTCCCTGTAGCGTTCTTGTGCCTCTTCCTTGAGCCTTTTATTTTGGCTCATTTCCGCTATAAGCGCAACTTCTGCCTGATCACTGTTGCACATTGTGCAAACCTCTGAATATCGCATGCATCACTTTATGCATGGTTCCACCCCTTCGGTTCGCATACCTTCATTAGCATTCGCTGTTGCTCAGCATGTTTTCTGTGGTGCAACTGCCTCCTGCTGAATATCACGGAATAGCACAATTCGGACTTAGCTGTGCGCAACCCTATGCATGGCACAATCCTTTTGAATATCCCACCCAGAGTGTCTGTGTGTGTGTGTATATGTGTGTGTGTGCATGTGTGTGTGTTTGTGAGAGAGAGAGAGAGTCAGTGTGTGTGTGTGTGTGTGTGTGTGTGTGTGTGTGTGTGTGTCAGACTCAGTAAGACACAGGGCTGGAAAAACTTGCTGCCCAGCAATTATAAGTGATAAAAGATAGGGAAGTGTGCTTAAATTTGAAATTAATGGTTGCCCTCAGTGTGGGATACTTTAATAAACCCCTTGGGCTTCACCCTCGGGGTTTATGTAACATCCCACACCTCGGGCAACCATTAATTTCTCATTAAGCACACTTCCCCATGCATTATTGTATATATATTTGCAGTACTTGTATAACTCTGCTCTGTATGCTTTTTTGTGCCATCTTGTGGCCCTGGTCATGCCTGAAAATGGTCCTTTTGAGCAGTGCACTCACCTGGTATCTAGTGGTGGGTAAAGTGGCTCCAATTCGCTCCACGAAGTGATCCGTGGAGTGAAGTCAAATTCGCAGAGTGCTCCGCAACGCAAAGTGGAGTACTTCGCGCTATAATGGGAAACGCGAAGTCCATTGAAAACAATGACTTCTTGTTACTCTGCCTTCCCAAACCACTACTCCACCAATTCTTAAGGTGAAGTACATTGAAAACAATGTACTCCACCTCAATTCACATTGTTTTTAAGCTCCAAAGGCCAATTTTGCAGAGATTCATGGGGTTTCAGGTCACATGGGCTCTAGATTGTTCTGCACAGCCTCAGTATGGGGTAGTGTGTGTATGAAGCTGTAGGAGACAATCTGCTGTGACAGCTCTGTGATTCAAACCTTCTAAAAGCTGTTAAAAAAGCCTTTTGGGGTAATTTGTTTTGCTGAAACTTTAGTTCATTGATTATAGGAAACCCTCCTGTGGTTAAATCATCGAGCGTTTATTGTTTGTGTGTGGATTTTGAATGTTAATGTACAATATTCAGTCTGTGTACTGAGAGACAGTGGAAGTGTGCTTTGGGGGAGGGGTGTATCTGTGGTGTAGGTAGATTAACTTGGAGAAAAAGATAGAGCTTTCTGTTTTGGTGATATTTTTCTTGTATAACTGTGTTAATGTACACACAGTAATATTTTCAATAATTCTTGCCATTTTTATGATGATTGTTGTGGTGCAGCAGTGCATAATTTTAGTTTGTTTAAAATATGTGGTTATATTACTGAAGTTTTCAATTTGCCTACACATTACTTAGTGTGTGTGTGTGAGTATGTGTGTGACACGTGTCATCAAATCAGACACCTTTTATTGTGCCACATAATTTCAGCAATGTGAACCTACTATCCACTGCAGCTGTGTAATATTTGTACTTCTTTGTGGTATCTTTACTAGTACTAGTACTAGTGACTGTTACTGCACCAGTGCAGTACACTCCCCGAGCCCGCCCCAACCAGTAAAGGGATTATTTTCCAGATTTTTGAATTTCTGATGGTGAACATTGGTTAGGTGTTGTGCCTTTGCATCTGCATCTCTTCAGTGTGCAGTACAATCTTAATCTGTCTGTGCATTTTCATCTGTTTAGGGCCCAATCTCCATCTCTAACTTAAGTCAGTTTATTTGGCTTCCTTCAGAGTACTAGACAGGTGTGGTGCATAATCCTGCATGACCATTGTACTCATTAATATGTGTTTTAAGTCAGGACCATCATCACGAGTCACTCATGATACAAATCGCGTTCTTCATCATCATGGTCACAAATGCAGTCACAAATCATGATTTACAATCCGTCATGAATCACAACATTAATTTTTTTAATAGTTACTTGGATGTATTGTAAGCCTGTTTTGTAGAATCTCTCCATGCTTCATCACCACCCACCATTGTACTCATAAATGAGTGTTAAGTTGGAGAGTTTTGTGCCACACACCTCATCTGGGCCCAAGGAAGTACAGCTGTAGGCATTGCATTTCTTCATCATCACAGTCACACATGCAGTCACAAATCACAATTTACAATTATGTCACGAATCACAGTATTAATTTTTTACTAGTTACTTGGATGTATTGTAAGCCTGTTTTGTAGTATCTCTCCGGCTTCACTATCCACCATTGCACTCATTAATAAGTGTTTTCAGTCAGGGATTTGGACAGTGTCTGCAGTACATACACAGACTGGAAAGAAGACTGACTGCACACATGCAGTTTAGCACAATGTCCTTGCACTGCTCAGAATACAAAGTGTCACACATACAGAAGACAACAAAAAAGGGCATAATTACACACAATGGTCGGGGATGGTGGAGGAATACATTTTATAACACAGCAAGGAAGGTGTGGGGGGCACATGGTGTGAGGAAAAAAAATGTGGGATCCCATGGTGATCCAGAAGCAGTTCCAGCATGGACATAATTTGAAACTGATGTCCCTCTATGTGATCCTGGTGGAGCAGCAGGTGCTGCTGTGGCCCTCCTCTTCTTAGGGATGCCGCCATGCACAGCTACACCCTCTGCCATAGAATGGCCAGCAGGTACAAGCATGGTCTGTTTTGTGGCAGCCTACCACTCCAACTGGTGGTGATTGAGCATATGGGTGTGCTGGTCCCCAGTCCCCAGGTGAGTCCCACAGGGGCCATGGTGCATCTCTACCTCACATAGGCAGCACTTGACCACACTGCTGTCCCCCCGACACAGGCAAAAAACTGCCAAATAATGGAGGTGGGGGGAGGACCAGGAACAGGCAGGGGAGGGTCAGATAAACTGGCAGCCAACTGGTCACAGTGCTGAACAGGGATGGGATCACACCTGGGCCCAGGGAACAGGCACATCCTGCTCTAGAGGACCTGGTGCTACACTTGGTGGTGGTGGTGGTTCAACTGCCTCAGAGTCAGGACAGGAGATGGTGCTGGTCCTGCTTCCGGGGAGGAAAACAACTAACTACTTATAAAGGTAAGAAAATAAAATTTACAGAAAGAACAAATTAAGGAAAAAAAGTACAGAAAAGACAAAAAAATGTAGCTTTTAAAAAGCTGTTGGGCCTAAATCAAAGTTTACATCTCCTCCTCAATCTGATCTCAAAGTATCAGCAGTCACAAACACACTCCTCTCTCTCATCTGCACAGGAGAAAGTAAAAGTGTTTTCTTGTCGACTCACTTCCTTCCTGCTTAGCTAAAGAGCATGTGACTTACAGTACTGTAAGCCATGTGATGTGTGGGGGGGACTGCCAAATCTGAAACACCAAGTGGATCACTTAGAATCATAATGAGGAACGTGAAGTCCATTAAAAACAATGACTTCACCTTACTTTGCATTGCCATTCCGCCTTAACGTGAAGTGGTAATGACAAGGCTGATGAACACTTTGCATTGTCCTCTCTGCATAGCGTTGGCAATCACAGTGCTGCCTCCGTTCACTTAGCTGGCGGAATTTAAATTAGCTGCATCTCTACTGGTAACCAAGGCATAAATTAATTAATTAATAAATTGATTGATTAATTGTGTATGTAATGGCCCTCTAAAAGAGACTGTACCATGTGTCCTTTTGGCCCCTACATGGACCCTCAGAGCACAGCATAACTGTGAGAGACAGGTTGATACACAGAGTAAGCAGGAGAAAGCAGAAAATTTCCTGCAGGACTTTTATGTAAATATGGCTGAATGCAATGTGCAAGAGGTGCAAACAGCATGTAGCCCCTTGGCCGAGAAAGAGGCTGAGTGGGGTTTGGCAGTGGCAGAATTTGAACCTGCAGACCCATGAGCAAGTGGTCCAAGTCTGAATGTGCTCAGAGAAGATGAGGAATTGGAGGACCTCAGCACCTGGGAGGTCCATGCCTCCAGCAGTAGTGAGGAGTGGATGTTCTCAGGGATTGAACAGAACATATGGAGGCTTTGGAGGAGGTGGAGGCATCTGGTGAAGAGACTGGGTTACCAGATGCCACAGCTGCAAAAAGTTCAGAGCCCTCAGAAGAAGGGAGGGGCTCCAGTGTGCAAGAGACACAGAAAGACATGGGTGTGACTGCCTTGTATCTGTGTGGAACAAAGAGGTATGGTTGCTTCAGATCTGGCCACCCACAAGCCAAGCTAAGGGCCTACCTCTGCCAAAGAGCAGCAAAGAAGAATGAATAATTAGGAGGAGAGCTGAGAAAGAGTTTGAAGCCAAATATCCATTTATTCCAAGATGGATGTGGGATAAAATTGAGAACTGTAGAGAGCAATGGATGCTGGAAGAAGCCCGAGCACACCCAAGTGATCTGTGGTGCTGGATGAGAGGCATTGATCCAATTACTGGAGAAAAAGTTTGCCAAGATAAAGTCAAGTCTTGGAAGGTGGGTCGCACCCTCCACCTGGACTCAGAAATAGTAAATGATCATGGAGGCAAAGAGACTGTGCACTCCATAAAGATTGTTCATCCAGATGGGACAATCATCCATGATCCTCATCCCAAATGGTACTACCCCTGAAAGTACCTGGAAGAGCCAGATATGAGCAAGATCTGTGGTCAGTGGGCCACACCCTCAGAAGGCAACTGGCTGAAGAAAGAAAATTTGGAAGGTTGAAGTGCATTGTTCCCCCTGGGAGCAACAAGTGAGGTCATGGCTGCAGTTTCTTCTTTTGTCAACAGAACCAGATCCAGATGTGTCATGGAAGAAAATGATCCAAACACATGTTTCCAGCCTGGGGAAGAGAAAATACCCTGAACAAGGGGGAGAGAGGTGATGCAGAACTGTCAACCTGCACAGCTGGCATGGTAGGACAAAATGTCTCTTATTTTCTGTTGTATAACTTCTAAAGTATAATGCCCTATCACCTTAGTTCAGTGGACACCTGTCCAGGACATTTGCAGTAGGCCTTATGCCTGCTCACAGTAACAGTTTTGGATTGGAGTCGTCCATTATCCCCAAATGACTTTTTCTGCATGGAAGTGCCTTGTGCACTCAGGGCATTTATCCTTAGAAAGACTTTAGAACCCCCAAATTGTTTTTTATGCATTATTTTGTACTTTTATACTGCCTATTGTAGAATAAAGGCAGAAGGAGGCAGTATAGTGCAGTGGTTTAAGGATCTGAGCTGCAAACCTGGAGACCTGGGTTTGAATCCTACAGCCCCCACTTGTATATTGTGTGATCCTAAGCAAGTCACTTAACTTCCTTGTGCTCCCAGGTTGCAACTGTAAACAAGCTTCAGCTTAGTGTGTCTCTCCTGGCTAAAAAAAGTGGAAGATAACCCTTTAAAAAAGTTGTGGGGATTGTATTGTATCTTATAGTGGGAGGTTTGTTTCTGTTGTTTTTCTTGCAGGGTTTTTCTCTTACAGGAGTGGTTGGAAGAAGAAAAGAAGAGGATTTGGGTCACAGCTGGAGCCTCTGGTGTTTCCTAATCTTTTTAAAAGTGTTTTAAAATGTAATTTAGAAATGTTCAAACATTTTTAATTGCAGGTGTAAAGTGTGTAGTACTGGGTTGGGGAATATACAGCAATGTAATTTTTTTTTCCTCAAACAGTGAGTAATGTGAAATGTGTAAAGGCATAGGCTGCCCCTTGAGTAGTGTAGTGATAGATAACTTTTCCCTAGTGGGTTAGGGTTAAGATAGGCTGGTGATCCTGATCCAGATAGGGGTGACTAGTGGTGTCTTTTCAGGAGTTCTTCAGTATGTTCCTTTGGGACACTGTGGAGGGGTACCTAAGCTAGTTTGTTAGTGATGGCTAAAGTTTGCTTCATCATGCCTCAGAGTTCCTTCTGGTTACCTGCCTACATTAATTCTTAGGTAGGGGACCTGATCAACCCTCCTTGTAGGGCGCCCAACAGTTGGATGGCCTGTGTTGCATTACAAGACCTTGCTGTGGACAGCAAGCATGTCTGTGGTAGTGAGTATAACCAACAGTTCTTGGGATTACTAGAATCCCATCAGTTTTAGATCAGGTAGATAGCATGGGCAGTGTTAGAGGTTTTAAATGCTCTCTGTAAAACATATCATCATTTACCTGGCTCTGCTGAGCAGAAGATGAGGTAATGCTGTTTGGAACTCTTGCAGCATCATAAGCCACACTTGGCTAACAGCTGTTGCTGGAGCTGTCAGTTGTAGTATGAAGTTGAAGTCTGAAGTAAGAAGAGCTCACTGAGAGCTCTGAGGCAAAAGCTGCTTGTGGCAGTCTTGTCAAGAGAGGAAAGACCATCTGTTTTTTTTTTCTGCCATAGTTCAGTAATCCAAAAGCTGGTTTCCTGGGAAGTGGTGGCTACCAGATCCTGTGAAGCCCCAAGGGGTGAAGATTCTTCACAGTAGAAAGAGAATGAGCCTGAAGGTTCAGTGAGTACTTGGGGCAATACCCCCAACAGACTGAAAGAGCTATCAGCACTGCTCAAAGGTAGACACTTTGAGTGTACAAGTTAAGCAAAAGACTTGTGTGAGATTTGATGATTTCAAGTACCTTCCAAGCATTCAAGTTAGGATTTTCTTGTGTCTGTCAGATACAGGTGCCATGGACCTTGTATCCGATGTTTGTACAGTAGGATGATTCTTGTAGCCCCTGTGTGGCAGAGAATACTGAATCTTAAAGTAATGGCAGAGATAATCTAGTTGGTGACCAAAGTGAGCTATCCCCTCATTCAAGGTGCAAATAGACCTGATTACCCAGAGGAAAATGTGTTTTTAGGTGGTAAACTACAGTCACCTAGTGATGCTTTAAATAGGTTCAGAAACCCTGCATAGGGCTGGCAGAAGTTTGTAAAAGTTCATGTCTCCTGAAATAGGGATGGACATGTGTGGAAAATGTGTTCTTTGTAAGTCCAAGGTCCCTGAAATAGGGCTGGACATCTGTGGGAAGTGTTTGTGGAAGAAACCAGTTTACCTGCAAGAAAGTTTGGAGATGTTTTTGCCTGCAACAAGTGCCATCTGGTAAACTACATTTATAAGCCCTGGAGCACCACCTTATTCACTGTTAACACTGTTTCAGGAATAAAAAGCCATACAGTAAGATCTCAGATCTTTTAATTTATACTTTATGGCTCCTCCACAGAGCCGATGGGTTGCTCTGGCCCTCCCTCATAGGGACTTGTACACTGATCTGAACATGTTGGGTCATTATGGACCCAGTCAGCTCCTGGTCATTTTCTGTTTTTTCTCCCCAGGCACCCGGACCATGCAATGAGTGAGACAGCTGCCCCCACCTCCAGGGAAGCAGATATAGGTCCTGGACAGGTGCCCTCCCCTCATCTAGGCAACATGCCTGTGATGACACCCAGCCACTGCTGGGCAGAAGCCTACAGCATGCTGCACTGTCCCCCTCCCTGAGGAAGGAGAGCTTTCTACAGATGTTTAATCTTTCCTCCCCCTGCTGAGCACCAAGCAACCAGAGTCCATTCCTAAGCCAGGTCACCAGTGTGGTGTGAGGTGTGGCATTCAGCACCTCATCCCTCAGCACCACTGGGCTTGCACAATCCATCTTTTAGTGACCTTTATGATGTTTTTGGGGCCCCACAAATAGGAGACAGAGCACAGCCCTGGGACTTCCCTCCCCAACCTGGGTTAAAATAGAAATGTTGTTTTGTGCTGTACCCTCCCCAACCTTTGAGATGCCCAAGCTAAGTATTTTTCCTAATGTCAGGGGTGATACTTATTTTCTGCCAACTTGTGGTTTGTTGCCTTCTCTGAGTAACAAGTAATGGTGTCGGAGTTACATTAAATGGATTTGAAGAAATAACTTCACTTGAAAGAGTGGTGGATGTCTGGAACAGTCTTCCATCGGAGGTAGTGGGGGGGGAAAAGATTGGTAGGCTTCAAGCATACATGGGATAGGCACAAGGTAGGGAAGCGGTTGGGGAGAGGGAGGTAGCTGGAGATCTGGTAGGGCCTACTTTGTCAATATAGGCAGGGAAAAATGGGTAGACTAGCGATACTTATCTGCCAAACAAATTCTATGTTTGTTATGTTTCCTGTTATTGCAAAAGTGGATGTGTATGCCCTGCAGTGTGCATGGGTGTCTGTGGTGACAGACAGACATCATCGGGGGCCAGTACTTGTGCAGCCACATGTATACAAGAACAGTGCACAATATTACCACCCATCTCTGGAGCTGTACATACTAATACACAATACTCAAATTACAACACTACTTCTTTCTTCTGATGCACAGTCCCCCTTTGAGGTCAGTGCTTCTGCAGGCACAGATACTGTACACATGCACACTGTATTTATTCATTTCTCGTTGTAGAACAGCAGGTCATAGAGGACCATGCACTTCTGCAGACATACACACCTGTTACACGAGGTCCCTGCACCCTTATTGATACCCTCAGAGGTACACCGTAGACAGCTAGCACTAAAGTATATGTTATACTAACATATAGGGCTAAGGGCATCTACCGTACAGAGTAGATGTCAGGATGTGAATGCATTTTGTTGTAATACACTTTGCTTGCTAATACATATATTCTGCCATGTATTTTCTGTGTATTTCTTACTTGTAAGATGCCAAGGCACCTGTGTCCTTGGAATAATTATAATATGTAAGACGCATTGCCACCTTTGGTGATTTGTACTACTACACTGAGTTATGTAAGACTTTGTATAAGAACTCTTTGTTCTCAAACTGATGACTTTAAAGAATTGTATAGTTATCTTGGACCGTGGCGCCACCTCTAATTTAGCCAATAGGGCTCATCTCTGTAACTAGAAATGTTTCTAGTTTACAGTAACCATAGTAATTATCATAGGTATATAATGTAATGCACAAGTCTTATACCTCGGAGACCTCAGGAGAGACCCCAAGAAACACAGAGAAACCTCGAGGTATAGGGAATGCTTAGCACTGGCTCCCGGTTCGTATTGGTAAGAACTGCTTAGGGCAAGGGTGATTTATTCTTTTGTTAGTAATAAACTTGTTTATTACTCTAATGCAATAATGTCTGCGATTACTTCCATTCCCAATATAATCAAGAACCTGAAGTGAAGTTTAGACCTCCTAACAATTTGGCGACCGTGTGCGGGTGATATTTGGTGTTTGTAAGTTTTCACTTGTTGCTAAAACTTTTCCCTTTCCCACCGGGACAGTAGGTGTACATTCCCGTATCACCTCTCCCGTTTTAAAACCAGTTTGCAGTAACTTGCAAAGTCTGGCTGTCTTTTCAGGTGTGGTCGAAGCCATCTCGACTCACTCCATAGCAGCTTTGGATTGCAAGCCTACAACTCATACAGTAGTCTGGCTGTATATAAAGTGCTCCTGCTGTGGATCAATACGCAGCACGTTGCCCTTTTCACAGCTTGATTTTTCATTCCTCCCAACAATGGCCACCGTGTCAAATATCTGTGCAGAACTGAGACTCAATGTCTCAAACTTCCTTGCCTCCCATGGAGGATGGGCTGACTTAGTCCGGGATGCAAGTCAATCTGAAAACCCTATACTGGGGATTTCAACCCAGTACATGGAGATGAGACAATCATCCAATAAGCAACAAGCTAAAGGGTTGATGGTCGCGGCTCTCTATGCTGCTCTGGAAGCCTCCAAAGTGAGGTTTCGAACCCTTGATCTGCAAATTTCATCTCTTAAGCAACAGATGGGTTTGCAGGAAACAGAATGTATAAGACTGCAGCAGAACTTGGTGTTTGAACTCCAAACTCTGTGGAATGAAAAGGATTCACTATTGCATCATTCAGCTCAAGCTGGAGAACAGGAACTGTGTATGTTGAAGCAGGAGTGTGAAAGTTTGAGACAGGATATGAGTCAGGCATTGCAAATGAATGATTTTCTAAGTGCTACAAATGCTCAGTTAAGTGAGGAAATGCGTGAGCTGCAGGACAAGATAAACCAGGTATGGAATGATTTAGAAGTGTCTATTAGGGACAATCGTGATTGAGCGCCACGTAGAGTGTTGCAAAACAAGAGCAAGATGAGGTTGATATGGATGTTGCAAGTGTGAGTCATGATGAATGCAGAACCAAGATGGTGAAACTGCACCATCAGCGGGAGGTTCTGGCTGGCCACGTTAAGGCAATGGGAGGTGTAACCCCTGCCTTACATATGTCATCCGAAGGGGAGTTATCCGATGATGACGTTTCACAATACAATGCCCAGTCATACCCCTACTATGGCCCAGAGACCCCACCAGGCCATCCACAACATGGCGGGTCCCCACTACACCCTCACCATGTCATATATCATCGACGTTGTGACACCCATCATGGGAGATGCCACATGCAGCAGCCCCCATGATAGGGGAGCAGGCCCGGGCCTGGTCCTGACAGCACCACCGATAGCCGTTATTAATTGGAAGACAGGCAGGAGATAGAAACCATGATTGAAACTGCAATAGGCAATGTAACCCTTCCTGAGAGGAGTAAATGGGCCATTAAAACCCAGATTAGGCAGCTTCTGCAAGAGGCTGGCACTCAGGAAGGTATTGTCTGCACTGCAGCCGAGGCTGCAGCTCGGGCTGCCCTGGATAGCACTCAAGGCAATCTACCTCTGCCTGACCGACCCAGTAATCCCCTACAAATGACCTACTCTATTCATCAAATTGCTGACAGCATCGGTCGGATGAACCCGTCCGACAACTTCAGCTGTCACTTGGAAAAGGTGCATTCTAAATGTGAGATGCTTAGCCTCACTGCAGAATATCAGGTCCAAATACTACGCCAGACCGTCAATCCTGGTTTGAGGGCCAAACTCCCCAATGCCATTCGCCAGGATGGGAATACCACCTTTGACGAGGTTGCAGTTGAGTTCATTTCTGCTCACAGCCCAGGTGTAGTAGGAGTGATGCTTGCATATCCTGTAAAACAGAATGCAATGGAAAGTCCAGCGACTTACCACCAGAGACTCTGGATGGCCTACCGAGCAGGAAAGCACTTGGCACAAGAAGCTGTGGATGTAGATCTTATTGAATATAAGACCCTGTTCCTTAGGAACATGATTCCAGCAGTAAGAGAAAAGGTAGAGCTGACCACCTACCCCAATATGGATAGGTTTGCCAACATCCTTCAGAAAACTGAGAGAGTGTACCAACTCTATATCTGTGATCTGGGCTCCGGTTCAAAAAAGGTAGCCGCTGTGGAGCCTACACAGAGGCCACGATGCACTACACAGTGGAAGGGCAGGCCCAACACCAACAGACCCAACATCAGCAAGCCCCTTCAGCTGATAACCAACACCCCCAACAGGCCCATCAACAACAACTGCAACAGCAGCAACAGTGGATTGGGAACCAGAATTGGCATAAGTATAAAAGCATGAGGGTAGAGGTAAACCACAACAGCAAAGAACAGGCCCTTCATATAGGGTGACAGCTGAAGAGAATCAGAAATTCGAGAGCTCCTGGAACAAGTATGTCTGTGGCAGATGCTGTTCCTGCACAGGCCCTCATGACAGTACATCCAGCAACCCAGGCCCTAACTGGTCATGGGGACGCTGGGTACAGGACATCAGGCTCATTCAGGCCTAAACCCAGAAGTTCCTCCCTATATAGCATCAGTACAGCATGGTGAAGTGATTCACAAGAGTCAGGCCCAACCTCTCCATGTTTCCAGCAGTACAGATTGACAATTACAGGCCCCAGTCCGGATTGTAAACAAGCTAGTCTTGGATACAAACGGAAGGCCCTGCACTGAGGCCAAGGTCGGGGGCCGCCTACTAGTAGTTCTGTTAGATACAGGTGCAGTTGTATCTGTGTTACGTGATGAACACCCAGACACATCTCCTTGGTCCACCGGATGGAGGACCAACATGTCAGGAGTTGATGGTATGAGGCTACCTGCATACCGTTTGCTACCCCTACCGGTAGAGCTAGGCCATTTAAAGGCCTCACACACTTTCCAACTAATGGTATTGCATGATCATCCTAGTATCATAGGGATTGACTTCCTCACACCACACAGCTGTGTGGTGGACCTAGCTAATATGCTACTGATACAGATTCAGGGTCAATATCATACCATTTTGATTCCTGATTCACACGTTGTGGCAACAATATCTGCCAATGACAAAGAGTATGATGTCATAGATTTGTTCTCAAGAATCATGAACTTTTCCCAAAGCTTCTCCCTATTTTGCAACAACATCTGGAAGTGTTTGCAATCAATAAGCATGACTGTGGTAGAATGCACACTGTCATCGAAGTGCCAGGCCCAGCACATGAGAAGCAAAGGCAATATCCTTTCCCAACTGAGGCCTTGCCTTCCTTTAGAGAGACTATCAAGTCACTCCTCAAGCAAGGAGTAATCAGAACTTGTGTTTCCACTGCCAACTCCCCAGTGTGGCCCATGAAGAAACCCACAGGTGCCTGGAGACTTACTATTGACTACAAGACACTGATTCAGGTCACCCCCAGTTGTTCTCCAACTGTGGCATCAGCACCAGATGTGCTACGACTTCTGATCCCTGACCTAAAATGGTTCAGTGCCCTGGACATCTCTAATGGTTTCTGATCACTACCATTGGCCCTTAAGAGTCAATATAAGTTTGCTTTCACCTTTGAATGAAGACTGTACACGTGGACTTGCTTGCCACAAGGATTCCATAACAGTCCATCACTGTTCCATCTCCACATGATGGATGCCCTTGAGAGTTTCTCACTCCCAATGTCTCTTTGCAATATGTGGATGACCTGTTGTTGGCAACACCACACAGGAAAACATTTGGATCTCTTGGACGAACTACTGACTCTCATTCAGAGAGCAGGTTTGAAATACAATCAGCAAAAGCACAACTGTGTCAGAAAGTACTCTTTCTGGGTCTAAAATAACTGACCAAGGTAGAAGCCCCACCTGGAAGAAGGTACAGGATTGCAAGAATTGCCATTGCCTACCAGTGTGGCAACTCTTCGAAGGTTTCTAGGTATGCTGAAGTATTCAAGAGATTTTATTTGTGATTTTGCTCAAAGCTGCTCCTCTGTAGAGTTACTCAAAAAGGTTACCATGGACTTGGGGCCCTATACACACCCAGGCTGTGACATCACTGAAGCAGGCCTTGGCTTCCACCCCAGCTCTGGTGAACCCAAATCCAGCACTACCATTCCATCTGGAATGTGCCACTTCTGACATTGCAATGCCAGCAGTGCTGGCCCAGAAGGTGCATGGCACCCTGAGACCCATTGCATATGCCTCACAGCTCTCGACTCCAGTGGAACAGAAGTATGGCCTTTGAGAAAGGAACCTTCTGGCCACCTACTGGGATGTCAAAGCACTTCCTGTGTATCATGGGGTACTCAGCACTGAACATCAACACCAACCACACCCCAACTACCTTTCTGCTCTCAGATAGAGTGAAGGATGTGTCAGTCTCTAATACCAGACTGACACACTGGTCACTTCTTCTCCAGGACAGAGACATACAGGTACAACTGACTAAATTTCCGTCTATGTTAGCTCATGGCCTCCTTTTCCAGGGAGAACCCCATGACTGTACACTACAGTCACCTGATCTTCCAGATCCAGGTCCTTTCCTCCTGCTGCACACAAATACTTGATAACACCTCTTTGTGTCGTGTCTTTACTGATGGTTCAGCATCCTATTATCAAGGAAAACAAATTGCAGGGATGGGCATTCTAGCAATCTACCCGTATGGGAACACTGACAAAATATTTAAGCACTGTAGGTAGCATCATCACAATATGCAGAGATGGCAGCGGTGGCCTGTGCTCAAGTTCATCCAGCATGGAACCGAGATACCATCATTTTTACAGACTCTAATTGGGTTTGTTGTCTCTTACAGAATTTCTTCCTTTCTGGCAGAAGAACTCCTTCTTCTCTTCTGATGGCAACACAGTGAAGTACAAGGAATTGGTAATATACATACATTCACTGGCGCAAAGGTTGCACACAAACTCTCATCGTACACAAAGTCAAAGCTCACTCTCGCCATGACCCCTACCATGCCTTCAATGACACAGCAGACACTCTTGCTAAGGAAGGGGCCCGAGGGGGGGACGTCTGGATGATGAACCATCCAGAGGCCAATGCAGCCGTACAGATTGCAGCACTCAGGAAGAAACCTGAACCTTTTCCCCCTTGGACCTCTCCGCAGCCCAGCATTTTGAAACTGAACTTAAAGAAGTGCTCAGATTCCTTGACAAGGGTACCAAAGAGAAACTTCCCACACACAACCCCTATTGGGCATGAAGGTAAGCTACGCTTGTCACCAGATAACAAGATCATCTGGTTTCAACTGGATGACTCCAAATTATATGTAGTACTCACAGGTGTAATTGTATGTGTCCCATGGTGGATGTTGATTGCATGTCCTGTATCTGTGTCCTTTATCAGTACCATGTTACTGAAGGTTGTGCAACTTTAAAGAAAGAGCACTTACATACTTCTAACAGCAGCGTAACAACATTGTTTTTTGGTGATGAACAACATGTAATACATGTTTTATAATGAAGTGATGGTGGAGCACTGGAATAGAATGTAATGCACTTGCATATGTGCAAACATGTCTAGTTTCGCATGGCATACATTGTTGAATTTTGTACTTCAGAATGTGAATGGTGGACACATTGAAATTCACATATGGTAACATTTAATCCTTCACATGTCCAGCAGGATTGACATTGTGAACCTGTCAATGGTGAGATGACATCTAAAATATTGTACAAGGAAGCAATGGCTATAGGCAGCAGAATGCTGTGCTTCATCGGAAGGAGGATTATCAGTACAACAGCAGAGATCATGTTACCCTTGTACAACAGTACAGTTGAATTGCATGTGGAGTATGGGGTGCGCTTTTGAAGGCTATACCACTAAAAGGATGTGTGGAGAATGTGTGGAGGCAGGAGGGAATTGAAGATGGTGAAGGGGTGAAGCCACCTGTCCTATGAGGAATGGTTTGCAGAATTGAACATGTATTCAGTGGAACAAAGCAGGGAGAGGGTAGACAGGAATGACACCTTTAAGTAACCTAGCAATATAAAGAGTGTGTCACTGTAAAGCATGTTACAGCTGAAAGGGACTCACAGTAAGAGGAAGCATGTGTTATAGATTGAGGTTGGATAGTTCGGGTAACATTAGGAAATAATATTTCACATATAGGGTGGTGAATAAGTGCAACATGCAAGTACAAGACTTGCTTGCAGAAGCAGCAGTGGAAGTCAGAAAAAAGGCAGGGCACACACACACACAGGGGAGTGTTGGGGGTGGGGGTGATGTCCTACAAGATAGGTAGAGAAATGGGCACACTAGGTTGGCCTGTCAGTCATGTTTTGCCATCACACTTCTATATTTCAATGTTTGTAACACAGCATGTCTCAAGTCGGAAACATGCCACACCATGACAACTGGTACAAAGCAGCTGACATGTACATGACTGTGATGCATGTGAAATGCATCTGAAGCATGGGTGTCAAGGTGAGGGGTGTCAGGTGACACATCATGTTTGTAGCTGAAGTGTAATACCATCAGTGTAACAGTTCACCACGTACATTATGTCACATTCAGAGCAATACATGTTTTGAAAATTCTGCAACGTGTAACACATGACATGTATGTGATGTGTTGGCACACAGATTATTGTACACACGTTTGTGCAATAATATGTCATGACGAAATGCACCACCGCTTTTTCTTCACTTTACAAGTGGCTGTGAGGAAACAAGGAGGCAGGACTCAGACTCGGCAGTATCTTGAGCATCTGAATAAGGTATGGCCAATGCAAATGTTACTGCACTAACTGCCTCTGGTGCATGAATTGAGGGAACAGCGTCAAGTAGCAGATGTAGACACTTGGCAAACTTCATTTTGTACTGCATGTAAATTAAAGGGACAAAGCAGGATTCCTTGAAATGAAAGGAACACAACACACTATACTTTGATGGCCCTTTCCAGTCTGCACGTTTTGTGCTCACAAATTTATTCCATAACCTTGCAACGTGAGGATCCTTTGGAAATGTAAATAAGGAGAACCCATGGTTATTTGTGTTACCACAGTTTCCTGCAACAGAGCGTGAAGGCATGCCTGAATAAAAACTGAATACTCAACTATTGATGCAGTACAAAACAAAGTAGATCTCTGCTCTGCAAATAAAAGTGGAAGTTGTAGTGGTAGATAGAAGTTAAACAAAATGGTTAGACACGTGTTTCACAAATGTTAATGTAAGATGTACAGTAAGTTGAGAATATTAGTGTCACAAGCAAAAGCAACACCTTGCTTGCAGCACAATAGCTGCAATGAAAACAGTGGATGTCACAGCAAACATGAGACTTCTTAAATTCTGAAAGCAGAATATGTATACAGTAAAATCAACATGTATTGTGAGCCAAAATGAAGCATTTTCAGTACAACCGTCTGAAAACACACCACTTTCAAGAATATCAGAACCCAAAAAAATGTGATAACAAACCGCAGTTCTGCGCTGAACAGTCACTGCCTTGAAAAGAACACAGTTGTAAACTGCATTACCATAACATCATAAATCAATACTACACATGCAACTGACATTTAACTGGTGGTCACAATTAGACAGACAACTCAGTGATGACAGCTAGATACTCGTAAGCAAACAGTGACAGTATCAGTGGTAGGATATTTATAGAAGTTCAACTGTTGCGCTACACAGGTCAGTAACAGTGACACAAGTAAGTAACAGACAGGAGAAGTTAAAGTTAGTCTTTATTTAACTGAACTGAGAGCAAAAATAATAACGCTGCACAGTGAATGCGTTGTGAGATCATACACTAAGCATACGAGTGTCAGGCAGTCTTCCCGTGGAATGAATGAACTGTGACAGCGCGATCCAATAAGCGGATCCAGTCCATATGTCACTTCTGGTCCAGCGAACAGATCCGGCTCAAGGTAGATAATGCAGCTGTTGCATTTGACAAAACACATCCTGATTACATAAATAAATGCTTTTTCAGGATCTACACACTGGCAATCGCGTAAACGGACCACCGGACAGTCGGGGGTAAGTGAATTACATGACATTAACTCGGGAGTCCATCTTTAAATTCCAGCCTGTATGATTCAAGTTCCAAGCTATTTTTTGAAGGAATTCTTTTCAATAAACATTTTTTTCCCCAGTGAACATACTCCCAAATTTTGCAACTGGTTCCACAGTTGAAACGCAAAAAGAATGACAAAGCCAAGACCCACAGTCAAGTTGACACTGCCCCATCACAAGCTGCTTAGAAGCCTGTAAAAATACAAAAGTCTGGCAAATAGCTCATCATTGGTGGTCAGTATAAGACCCAGAGACAGAGACCATCCTATTAAAAATATAACAAATAAAGCCCAGCTCTGTAAACTGCATCATATTTATTGGTGGTCAGTAGCAAAGCCACACATTGAAGGGTCACATTTTTTTTCATTTCCTACCTTGACTCCTGTAATTTTGGCAACATGAGACAACATTTGGACCAGAGACCAATGGTTATTCAGACAGTGCGCGGCGCAGTTGTTGAGTGGGGTAGCAGACACTTCGATCGGTCGGCTCAGCCTCTCAAGACGTGATAGTGTGGTGGCAAAGCACGAAGCAGAAGCTCAGTATGTCTTCTCCACCAGTGCACACATATTTGTGTGCTGACATGGTCCATCCCAGTAAATTATCCCGTGTACCCCAGCGACTTCTGACTGAAAGGGTGCCCTGGTGGCATTATGGGTGAAAGTAAGGGGGGCACTAGACACACCAGGAAATACATTTTGTTTACTTTTTTTAATCCTCTAGCCATACGCAGCTGGCGGACCCGGACTCAGTACACTTGTGTAATGGATTCTTATTGATCCGGGTCCGCCGGGCCACACTGGATCCAGGGGGGTTCTGATTTTAGGTGGGTCAGTCCACTCATCTGGATCCATGACGGAGACACTGGCAGGTTGACTGCATTCTGCAGTCAGCGGCCAGTTCACACTTTGTTCTGTTGTTTCTTCTAGGGACTTTGCCCCCGAACCCCCCATGTGAGGGGCTGTGCCCCCCGCACCCCACCACTTAAGGATTCTCAACTCCAGTCAGAGCTTATTGGGGGGGTGCAGGACCCTCAACAGACAGTGCCATGTTCCAGCGGGTCTCCCACCGCGGCTAGGCACTGTAGTCACTGTGGGGGACCTCTCTGATGAAATGTCGCTGTCGGGGGGTAACCGCCCCCATCCTTGCTTGAAAACCTTACTGTTGTCTACAGCAGCTGAGTTCTTTAAATAAACACTACACCATCCTCCACTGTCTCTAAATTAAACCTTCATTGATACTGCGACCCAACAAAACAAGTTCCTTAATGAGCTTGGCAGAATTTCTTGCTGTTTTTCTTCTGTGTACACAATCCATATTCAATGATATCTTATCTCCTGAGATCGTTACAAGGGGATAAGGCAGAGGAAGGGAGGCAGAAAGGGAAATGAATTAGGGATGGAAGGGGGTACAGAAAGGAAAAGGTAGTAATACAAGGGGCATAGGCTGCAAAATATGGGCAGTCATGTATACGAATGCCCGTTCTCCGGGAAACAGAATCCCAGACCTGACAGCCTTGATGGCAGAGACAGATCTAGCCATAATGGCAATTACAAGGACATGGTACACTGAAAGCCATGACTGGGAGGTAAATGTACCAGGATACACTCTACACAGGGGGGATAGGGAGGGAGGGCAACGGGGGCTACCTCTATGTAAGAGAAGGTATTAAAACGATGGTATTATAGAGTAGACAGGGGGAGGCTGAGGGTCTGTAGGTCACCCTTGAGACAGGAAATTGCACAGCAATTCACACAGGAGTGATCTACAGGCCTCCAGCTCAGAGGGAGGATGTAGATAGGGCAATAGTGGAGGATATACACAGGATGGCATCAGAGGGGGAGGTACTGCTGCTGGGGGATTTCAACTTGCCAGATGTGGACTGGACTATCCTGGCAGCTGCCTCAGCCAGGAGCCAAGACATCATGGAATCCTTGCAGCGAGCTGGCCTCAGGCAGTTGGTACAGAAGCCCACCAGGGACAAGGTGATTTTAGACCTTGTATTGACCAGTGGAGACAGGATCAAGGAAGTCATGGTGGACCAGTCCACTGGCATGTCAGCAAAGCAACCGGTTGTGATGTCGATGTCCCGGATTCAGGAACAGACCCGAGAGTCAGAGGGCCGGCCAGACAGAGAAGGACAAAGTGCCTGAGAGGTGGCTCTCCTTCTCCAGGTTGCAGGGGTGAGTATCTGGTTTATTGGGCAACCTCTGGTGGAAACAGGAGGAATTGTTGGAAAGACCAGTACCTGCTTGTGTGGGAGGTGGGACAGATGCTGGCATCATTCCACACTCCGCCACGCAGGAGATCATAGCCACAGAACAAAATAAAAAAACTCCAGTCCCCTGGTTATGACACCCCACTCCACCACTGCTCCCACTGCCACCAGTGTCTTCTGGTGGGTTCCTGCTCCCTTTTCTCCACCCTGGTGGATAGCCCAGGACTTGCTTCTATTGACCACTGGGGGAGTTGCGGCCCAGCTCAGGGGGGTAAGCCTGGGCATGGTGGGTTGGTGTGTGGGGCAATGGCTGAGCTCCACTAGGAGTATTTGGGGGGGCAGACCTCAAAAGCATAACAAAAAAAAGGAAGTCGGGGTGGATGGGCACCTAAGATTTAGTGAACACCATACAGTGTGGTTTAATTATTGGTATGGGGTTGATTCAATTATTGTAAGATGGGTTGAACAATGGTTAACAAATAGGCAGCAGCAAGCAAGAATACAGGGTCATCTGTCAGAACCATTAAGGGTGGGGAGTGGGGTTCCCCAGGGTTTGGTGCTAGGACCATTGTTGTTTAGTGACTTTATGAGTGATTTGGAAGTTGTGAGTAACAATAAGCTAATAACATTTGCAGATGATGCCAAATTTGGGGGAATGGTTGATACATTCAATGATAGATTAATCTTTGGACAGGATTTAATTCATATTATGGAATCATTAAACATAAATGGGATGAACTGAAATAAGGAAAAATGCATTATAAGGCATTTTCATAGACATAACATTCAGCAAACGTATTACATGCAGGGCCTTAGTTTAAAGGTTTCAGAGTGTGAATAAAGACTTAGGGGTTCATATTCAAAATGACTTAAAAATGGTGCCCACAGTAAAATAACATCAAATAAAGCTATGCAGCTGGTACATTGAATAAGAAGGTGGTTTCTGTCAAGAAGTAGGGAGGTTTTGTTGCCATTGTACAAGACTATGGTTAGGCCCATTTTGGACTATTGCTCCACTGTCCCTTGCCCATTCTTCACAAAGAATATTAAATTAATGGAGAGGCCCCAGAGAGCATTTACCAGACTAGTTTCAGGCTGTCAGGGGATCTCATATGAGGATAGGCAGGATAGGTTGGGATTGTGGTCATTGGTTAATAGAAGGGCAAGGGGAGACTTATTGTTATTATATAAGGTGTTAGGTGATGATGATCTTAAATTGGAACTGGGATTGGAGATGAGGGTGAAATCATATCATTTGAGAGTACGTAATAGACAATTGAGGGAAGAAACGAGTAGGACTTAATGGAGAAGAAATGGTTTTAAGTGTAGGGTAATTAGGATGTGGAATAGACTGCCACAGGAGGTGGTGGATGCTGATAGTCTTGAGATATTTAAGAACAGATTGGATAGGTATTTTGTTGAAGTTGGTGATGTATGTTACTGCCGATAAATTGTGGGGGAAGTCTATATTGGCTTCGCCTTCTTGACTTCCTTAAATTTCCAGTGTGAAATCCAGTATGAAACATCAATACAGAGTCTTAGGAAAGCCACACAAAGATGAGGGTCCTGGATTTCAGGAGGGGCGGACATTGCTAGGATGGGGAGTATGATCATGGAAACCCTGGCAACAAGGGAACCAGGGGGAGGGGTTGAGGAGCAGTGGACAAACCTAAAAGAAGCCATAGGGGATGTGACAAAGCAATGAATTAGGCTTAGTAACAAGGGAAAAAGGAGGAACAAACCACTATGGTTCACAAAGGAGGTGGTAGAGAGGGTGAGGGACAAAAGGGCGGCTATCAAAAAATACAAGGAGATTTTGAAGGATGAAGATAGGGCAGTGCACTTAGAGAGACAGGAAGGCAGGGAAAGCAGTTAGGAGTGCAAAGGTGCAAACAAAGGAGAGATTAGCTCAGGTGATAAAGAAGGGGGACAAGACATGTTATAGATACATTAGAAATAAAAGGAAAGCTGGGGTGGGATCGTAGGGCTTAATGGGGAGGAGGGTGTGGGTGTAGAGGGTGACCTAGAAAAAGCATCAGTACTGAATGAATACTTCTGTTCAGTATTCATGATAGAGGAGAAGGGAGACGGACTACAACTAGACATCAGAAACAATGAGGGAGAGAGAGGTAAACACCAGTCCTTTTACAGAGGTGAGACTCCAGAAGGAACTCACAAAACTGTAAGTGGACAAAGCAATGGGACCATATGGTCACCATTTTAAATGAGTTTTACTCAATGGTCTAACCCATTTAATAAAAATGAAATTAAATGAATATACACCCCAGGATATTAAAGAAATTATGGATGTGTTAGCAGCTCTGCTAGTAGCCCTATTTAGTGAGTTACTCAATTCAGGGGTAGTTCCAGAGGACTGGAAGGTGGCAAATGTAATCCCTCTTCACAAGAGTGATAGCAGAGAGGAGGCTGGAAACTACAGGCCAGTCAGCCTCACTTCAGTAGTTGGCAAGATCATGGAAGCACTGTTTAAGGAAAGGATTGTGGAATACTTAGAAACCATGGGCACACATGATTCGAGGCAGCATGGGTTCATGGTAGGAAGGTCATGTCAGACAAATCTGATAGACTTTTTTGACTTGGTGATAAAGGAGGTGGATCAGGAAGGTGCGGTGAATATTGCCTACTTCAACATCAGCAAGGCCTTCAACACTGTTCCTCACAGGAGGATGATTAACAAGTCAGACAGCCTGGGGGTTGGCCACAAGGTGGAAAACTGGGTTAGAAACTGGTTGAGGAACAGAAAGCAGAGGGTGGTAGTAAATGTGATAAAATCTGAGGAGAGGAAGGTGACCAGTGGGATGCCCCAGGGATCAGTCCTGGGGCAAGTCCTTTCTAATATCTTTATCAGTGACATTGCTGAAGGGCTAGAGGGGAAGGTTTGCCTATTTGCAGATGACACCAAGATCTGCAACAGACGTGACACCACAAAGGGGGTCGAAAGAATGAGGAGGGTTCTGGGAAAACTGGAAAAATTGTCCAAAGTGAGGCAAGTAAAATCTAATGCTAAGAAGTGCAAGATCATGCAGCTGGGGTGAAGAAACCCTGTGGAGAGTTACAGAATTGGGGGGGGTGTTGACAGTTACCAGGGAAGAAAGGGATTTAGGGATACTCATCTCAGATGATCTAAAGGTGGCTAAACAGTGTAACAAGGCTGTGGGGAGAGCCAGTGGGATTTTAGGATGCATAGGAAGGGATATATCTAGCAGAAGAAGGGAGGTGATAATGCCATTGTACAAAACACTGATGAGGCATCATCTGGAATACAGCATCCAGTTCTGGAGGCTGCATCTTCGCAAACACATAAACAGGGTGGTGGTGGTCCAGAGAAGGGTGACCAAGATGATGCAGGGCTTGCATTAGAAAACATATGAGGCAGATTAAAAGACCTCAATATGTATACACTGGAGGAGAGGAAGGAAAGGGGGAATATGATTGAAATCTTCAAGTATCTTAAGGGCTTGAACAAAGTGCAAGTGGGTGACATCTTTTAATACAAGAGTTGTACATGGTCAAGGGGGCACGATATAAGGCTGGAGGAGTGCAGGACATAGGAAAATGTGAGGACATTTTTCTTCACAGAAAAGGTGGTGGATGCCTGGAATAGCCCACCACAGGAAGTAGTGGATGCTAACACAGTCGGGGGATTCAAACAATCATGGGATAGACATAAGAAAGAGGAGTGGTTGGACCACAGTGGGCTCAGGGAGGGTGAGGGTGGTGGAACAGAGGTGCATCCCTCCAGTTGTACCTCACTGCAATTCATTTGCCACTGTGGTGAAGCATGGTTCCTCTATGGAGGCACCTGCAGTGGAGACCAAGTAGGATGCTGGGAACCTCCACAATGGAGACCCACAGGAGGGTGGCCCAGGACCCCACAGGAAAGACAACTCCTGGTGGGGACTCAATTGTAGGAGAGGTAGAACTGGGGAGGAGGGGAAGGGAGGAGGAGTGCCTGCCCGCGCCAAGGCTTGAGGGACAGGAGATGAATCCTCAGGATCGTGGGAGCAGTGGCAAGAGGGAGGGAGCTGGATGTCATTATTCACCTAGGGACGAATGACCTGGCTGAGAATGGGATCAGAGCAGTGCAACAGGAGTTTGTGGAGTTGGGGAGGGGCCTTAGACAAGTAGCACATGTGGTAACTTTATCAGAAGTGCTACCTGTCTATGGCATGGATGAGGCTAGGGCACTCTGTACCATGGGATTCAATGACTAGTTGAAAAGCTGGTGCAGAGCTCAGAGATTTTGCTTCATTGGGGAGTGGGGCTCCACCTGGAGGGATGTAGGCCTATACAGGTGTGATGGTCTACATCGATCCTGGAGGGGAATCAGGATCCTAGGTGATAGGTTTAAATGCTTCAGTTTCAAGCATTTAAACTAGCCAATTGGGGAGGCACTGAAGAGGAGAAGGGAAATCCTAGCCCCCCCCAAAAAATCAGGGTAATTAGTGAGGTAAACACCAAGATGGAGTAGTCGATAGGGAGAAGCACAGGGGTAAATGAAGAAAAAGACAAAGGCAGTAGGGACAAGGATGGGGCAAAAAGAAATAAAGCCATAAAAAATGGAGAGTAATGAGTACCAATACCCATAGTCTAGGTAAAAAGCTCCCTGAAATGGTGGCCTTGATGGAGGAGGGATGCCTGGATATTGTGGCAGTCACAGAAACATGATACACAGAGAACCATGACTGTGATGTCAACATACCAGGATACACAATCTACAGGAGGGACAGGGAAGGAAGAAGAGGAGGAGGAGTAGCTCTCTATGTAAGGGAAGGGATCAAAGCAACAGAACTAAAGGGTGAACAGGGAGGCGAGGAGGTGCTGTGGATCACCCTGGAGACTGGAAATGGCTCCACAATCCTCACAGGGGTTGTATACAGACCCCCGTCTCAGGAGGAGGAAACAGACAAGGAAATGATAGAAGACATCCTTGGGATGGCAGAGAAAGGGGAGATATTGCTGATGAGGGACCTGAATATGCCAGATGTTGACTAGAGCACCTTTGCTGCAGCCACATCCAAGAGCAGGGCCATTCTCGATGCCCTACAGGGACATGCCTCAGACAGCTAGTTTTGGAACCCACTCAGGAAGAGCAATCTTAGACCTGGTGCTCTCAAATGGGGATGGAGAGAGGATCTCTGATCTTGAAGTGGTAGCCATCTAGGAACAAGTGACCACCAAACAGTGTGGTTCACGATAAACTTAGCTGTAGAGTCGAGCCACAAAAAAGTGAAGGTACTGGACTTCAGGAGGGCTGATTTTGTCAAAATGGAAGAGTGCCTCAGAAAGCACTAGCAAACAGACAAGAAGGTGGGGTGGAGCAACAATGGGAAACATTAAAACCGCCATCACAGAGGCAACAAGCCTTTGTGTGAAGCAAATAAACAAATCAAAATGAAAGAAAAAAACACTATGGTTCTCAAAGAGTGGCAGAGAAGGTAAGGGAGAAAGCGATAGCATTCAGAGTATAAGGAAACACAGAAGAGCAGGACAGAGAACTGTACCAGTTAAAGCAGAAAGAAGTGGGGAAGGCAGTCAGAATAACAAAGACCCAAACCGAGGAAAAGATAGCAAACTCGGTTAAGAAGGGGGATAAAACCTTTTATAGCTACATTAGGGAGCAAAGAAAGACTAAGGCAGGAATACTGAGGCTGAACAAAGAGGATGGTGGTTGGGCAGAGAGCGACAGTGAAAAAGCAGGGATATGTAACAAATACTTCTGCTCAGTCTTCACAGTGGAAAAGCAGGGAGAAATATCTAATCCAATCAATAGAAGCACTCTGGATAGGGGGGTTGATATTGGTCCTTTCACAGTAGAAAGGGTTCTGAAAGATCTCTTAAACTGAAGGTGGATAAAGCAATGGGGCCTGATGGGATTCTGCCCAGAATTCTAAAAGAACTAAGGGAAGAACTAGTAACTCCACTGACTACCCTTTTTAATAAATCATGGGAGGATGGTGTGGTACCTGAGGACTGGAGGAGGGCGAATGTGATTCCCCTTCACAACAGTGGGAGCAAGACAGAAGCAGGAAACTACAGACCTGTGAGGTTGACCTCAGAGGTAGGGAAAATAATGGAATCACTTCTGAAGGAAAGAATTGTTGAGTACCTAGAGGCCAGTGAGACACAGGACCCAAGGCAGCATGGATTCACAGAGGAAAGGTCATGTCAGATGGATCTAATTGATTTCTTTGACTGGGTGACCAAAGTAGTAGACCAGGGAGGGGCTGTGGACATGGCCTACCTAGACTATAGGTAGGCATTTGACACAGTCCTGCACAAAAGATTAATAAACAAATTAGCCAACCTGGGAGTGGGTCCCAGGGTGGTAGCCTGGGTACAACACTGGTTGGACAACAGGACATAGCGGGTAATAGTAAATGGAGTCCACAGTGAAGAAAGGATGGTTACTAGTCGGGTACCGCAGGGTTCAGTGCTGGGGCCGGTCCTTTCTAATGTCTTTATAAGTGACATTGCAGAGGGACTGGAAGGAAAAGTATGTCTCTTTGCAGATGACACAAAGATCTGCAACAGGGTTGATACACAAGGTGGGGTGGAAAGGATGAAAAGGGACTTGGCAAAGTTTGGAGGAATGGTCAAATGTACGGCAGCTTATATTCAATGCAAAGATGTGCAAAGTAATGAACCTGGGAAACAAAAACCAAGGGGAAGAGTACACAATGGGGGGTGAGATCATGACAACAACAAAAATGGAAAGGGACCTGGGGGTAGTCATATGAGATGACCTAAATGTGGGCCAGTTATGTGAGAAACGGCAGTAAGGAGGGCTGGGGGGATACTGGGATGCATAGGGAGAGGCATCACCAGTAGAAAACAAGAAGTTGTTGGCCCTCTGTACAGACAGTTGGTAAGACCACATCTGCAGTACCGTGTACAGTTCTGGAGTCCCTATCTCCGCAAAGACATAGACAGGGTGGAGGCTGTCCAGAGGAGGGCAACCAAAATGATGCAGGGTCTGCATCAGAAGACATATGAAGAAAGACTAGAAGAACTAAAGATGTATAGCCTCGAGGAAAGGAGGGGGGTGGGGACATGATAGAAACTTTCAAATACCTCAAGGGAATCAACAAAGCCCTAGAGGGTAGTAGCTTTCAGAAAAAGAGATGTGCAAAAACAAGGGCACAATTTGAAGATAGAGGGGACGGCTCAGAGGTTATGTGAGGAAGTATTTCTTCACAGAGAGGGTTGTGGATACATGGAACAGCCTTCCTGAGGAGGTTGTGGAGTCAAAAACAGTGGGGGAATTTAAGAATGCATGGGACAGACATAAGGCAATTCTAGTGGGGGGTAGGAGGAAACAGGCAGGAAAAATGGGCAGACTGGGTGGGCCTAGCAGTCCTTATCTGCTGTCAGCTACTATGTTGCTACATTATTCTTCACATACGTAGATGACCACTCATTGTCTTTTATTATTCTGTTGCTACTGTACCCCCATGTGACTGTCACTCCTCCTACTGTCACTGTCACTGAAAGTCATTATAAAATATCTATCATACACATACTGACAGCCGTTAGAGGCCATCACCTTCACTTGGTGCTGAGGTTCCCTGGAATCCATTCCGAAAACACCATGTCAGAATTTCAAAATACTGATTCTGATCTAATCCCATTATGGCATTGGAATGGAGTCAGAATTTCTGATTCCACATCTGTGTCTACAAATACCCCCAACCCACCCAGTGCACACAACAGTAGTAACATAGAAACTGATGGCAGATAAGGACCACTAAGCCCATCTAGTCTGCACGTTTTCCCTGCCTACTGTAAAAGCCACAGACCCTACTTGATTGCTGGCTTTACCTCCTTGTTCTTACTGCTAGGATTCCCCTATGCTTGTCCAATACATATTTGAATCCCCCCTCCCCCACTGTGTTTGCCCCCACCACCTCTGCTGGAAGTCTATTCCATGCATCCACCACCCTTTCTGTAATAGTAAACAGAGTCCACAGTAAAGAAAAGGGGGGGGTTCCTAGTGGTGCAGCGGGATTCATTACTGGGTCCGGTCCTGTTTAATATTTTTATAAGTGACATTGTAGAGGAACTGGAAGGAAAAGTATGTCTCTTTGCAGATGACACAAAGATCTGCAAGAGGGTTGATACACAAGGTGGGGTGGAACGGATGAGAAGGGACTTGGCAAGGTTGGAGGAATAGTCAAATGTATGGGAGCTTAGATTCAATGCAAAGAACTGCAAAGTAATGCACCCTGGAAACAAAAACCCTGAGGAAGAGTACACAATGGAGGGTGAGATACTGACAACAACAACAATAGAAAGGGGCCTGGGGGTAGTTATATCAGATGACCTAAAGGTGGGCAAGCAATGTGAGAGGGCAGTAAGGAGGGCTGGGGGATACTGGGAGGCAATAGGGAGAGGCACCACAACTAGAAAACAGGAGTTGTTATCCCTCTGTACAGACAGTTGGTGAGGCCCTCTCTGGAGTACTGCATGCAGTTGTGGATGCCCCACCTTTGCAAAGACATAGACAGGGTAGAGGCTGTCTGGAGGAGGGCAACCAAAATGGAAAAGAGAGACTAAAGGAGCTTAATATGTATACCCTCGAGGAAAGGAGGGAGAGGAGGGACATGATAGAAACTTTCAAGAACCTCAAGGGAATCAACAAAGTCCAAGAGGGTAGCATCTTTCAGAAAAAGAGATGTGCAAGAACAAGGGGGCACAATTTGAAGATAGAGGGCGGATGGCTCAGAGGTAAAGTGACAAAGTATTTTTTCATGGAGAGGGTTGTGTATGCGTGGGACATCCTTCCTGAGGATGTCATGGAGTCAAAAACAGTGGGGGAATTTAAGAATGCATGGGACAGACATAAGGCAATTCTACTGGGGGGTAGGAGGAAGTAGGCTGTTGGTTAACTAGGATCTGCAGCTTATTCATTAGGTAGGGAAATGGGCAGACTAGATGGGCCAAGCGGTCCTTATCTGTCATCAAATTCTATGTTTCTGTGTTTCAGTGAAGAAATACTTCCTCACAGTACCAATTTGTCTACCTCCTTCCAACCTCTTGTCATGCCCCATCATTCCAGGACATCTTTTCTGAAAGATGCTACCATCCAGTACCCTGTTTATGCCTTTTAGATATTTGTAGATTTCTATCATACCTCCCCTGTCTATCCTCTCTTCCAGAGTATACATATTGAGATCTCCCAGTCTCTTGTCATATGACATTTGATGCAGGCCTGCACCATCTTTGTTATCCTTCTCTGAACTGCCTCCACCCTGTAAATGTCCTTATGGAGATGCGGCTTCCAGAACTGGACACCATATTCCAAATGAGGCCTCACTCATGATCTGTGCAGTGGCATCACCACCTCCTTCCTTCTGCTGGTGATACCTTTCCCTATGCACCCCAGTATCCCACTGGCTCTTCCCACAGCCTTGTCACATTGTTTGTCCACCTTCTGGTCATCAGATATGATTACCCCCAAATCTCTTTCCTGTTTGGTGATCATCAGATTCCCCCATCATGTAATCCTCCCCTGGGTTCTTGAGCCCCAAATGTGTGATTTTGTACTTTTTCACATTAAATCTCAGCTGCCACACCCTGGACCATTCCACCAGTTTACTTAGGTCCCTCATCATTTTTTCCACCCCTCCTGGAGTGTCCACCCTGTTGCAGATCTTAGTGTCATCTGCAAAGAGGCACACATTCCCCTTCAGTCTCTTGCACTGTCACTTATGAAGACATTAAACAGGACTGGGCCCAGGACTGATCCATGTGGCACTCTGCAGGTTCCTTTCCTTAGAGTGAGCACCATTTACCATGACCCTCTGTCTATTTTCACTCAACCAGTTCCTAACCCAGTTTACCACCATGTGACCCACTCCCAGGCTGCCAAGCCTGTTCACAAGTCTTCTATGTGGAATGGTATTGAAGGCCTTACTGAAATCCAGGTAAACCATATCCACCACTCCCCCTGATCCACTACCTTAGTCACCCAAAGAAATCAATTAGATTTGTTTGACATGCTCCCACTGTGAATCCATGCTGTCTCTGATCCTATGCTCCCCTGGATTCAGGGTGTTCCAGGATCCTTTGTTTAAGTGGTGATTCCATAATCTTCCCCAAAAATTAGGTGAGGTTTACTGGTCTATAGTTTTGAGCCTCCTCTCTACTGCCACTTCTGTGAAGAGGGACTACATCTGTCCTCCTCCAGTCCTCCTGAACCACTCCCGTATTGAGTGGCTCATTGAACAGGGCTGCCAGTGGTGCCGCCAACACCTCCTGTAGTTCCTTTAATATTTTAGGATGTATCCCATTTGCTCCCTATGCCTTGTCCAGTTTCAATTTTGCGAGTTCTTTTAAGACTCTTTCTTTTGTAAATGAACTGGTGTCTGTCTCCCTCCTATATTTGTTCATCTTGCCTAACTGAGCTCCCTCACCTTCTTCTGTGAATACACAAATATTTGTTCAATATTGATGTTTTTTCCAGGTTCTCTTCCAGACACTCTCCTCCTCCTTCTTCTTCCCCTTTAAACCTTACTATCCCACCCTTGGTTTTCCTCCTTTCACTAATTTAGCTATAAAAAGTCCTGTCTCCTTTTTTACCTCCTGCGCTATTTTCCCTCCATTTGTGCCTTTGCACACCTAGTGTTGTAACAGTAACACACCTTTGGCATCCACAGTGAAACATATCTCCCCCAGAGCCCACTTCCATTCACTAGCTCCTACACTACCTTCTGACTAGTAGACAATACTGTGATCTGCTCTGGTGGTCACAGCATGGCGGTGGTAGTGGTGTACAGGAGACTGGGGTCAGTACAGCCCCATCTGGCATTAGCTCTGTTTTTTTCATGTCTTTCTTGTGATCAATGTTCAATCTACTTCCCCATCCCAGCCACTAACCTCCACCCCCGCCACAAGGAGTGTGAGTCCACTTACTCAGCTCCGTCATGGATGGTCACAGTCCCATACCTCTGGTCCCTCTCATCCCTGAGTCCATCCCCACCCTGACTTGCTCATCCCTCTCACCCCATAGTCTGCTGTGATGATGAGATGAGCAAGACCTCCTGCTGACTAGAACTGAGCCAACAATGTATGCTGGCAAAATTGGAGGGGGTAACTAAGCTGCATAAATACCTGTGCATTCCCAGAATACCCCTACTTTCTTTGTGTGAACTAGGTGCCCAGGAACCTAGGGATTGACTATGTTAGGCCATCTCCCACCAGCATCCTCTGTACTATGTCATCCGTACAGTAAGCTAGCTGCAGTGTCCAGTCCAGGAGGAAGTCATGGATTGTGAAATTGCGACAGATGAGAAGACTAAATGAGGGGATGGAGGACAGCTGCAGTCGTGGTCAGTGACCACCATCTGTTCCAGGTCCAGGACATGGGATTTCTGAGTTAGTCTCCTTCTGTGAAACGGTCAGGTTAGTAAAAGTAGTAGCACTGGGGAGAATTCAGGTACTGCAGGCCAGTACAGTTTAGCTCAGGCCAGAAAGCCTAATGACCAGCAGTAACTGCAGAGCATGTCCTTCTCAGAAGATGCACAGAACAACACAAAACTGAGGGGCCAGTGTTGAGTGAGACTTTTCAGATGGGAAGGGAGGGAAACACAAAGGCGGCACTGAAGGTAAAGGGGACAAACTGGTGGTGAAAAAGAGGAAGAGATGAGGAATTTAGTAATATTTGAACTGCAGCATGATCTGGATTTGGGATCTGATTCCGATTCTGCGTCCAAGCATTTTTTGATTTCAGATTTTCAGCCTTTAATACTGAAAATATGAATTCTTAAAAAAGTTCAGAATCCAGTGTATCTAAATCCAATGGGTGGATTCTGAGCACCCTTAATTGTATATATCTTTGCACCTCTCCCATTCCTTCCTTACAGGACAAAATATTTTGCACTGACCAGAACAAATTGTTACACCTCTGTCAGACTGTACCAGCGGAGCACAGTGGGTAGGATGAAGCAAATGGCGCAAGAAATGATGGCACTGGTTCATGCCAACCTTTTCAGTGCAACAGATCCACACCAAATGGAAGTGTAACACTAGCAATATTACTCTGAATCTTGTTTTTTTTTTCTACTGATGCCACCATTATGCCAACTACAGTTACTTTTTTCTTCTGTGACTTGATAATTTCAATCATAATTCTGTTGCTGTTACTGCACACCCCTGACCACTGTCACTCTTCTCGCTGTAAACTGTCCCTACATGTCTTCTCTCTTCATTTATTTCATAATTCTGTTGCTGCCATTGCTTGCCCCAGACCACATTCACTCTTCCTGTCATTCATTGTCCCTGTGTGACTCCTCTCTGCATTTCAATCTTGATTCTGTTGGTGCCACTGTGCACCGCCAATCACTGGTGCCATTGCACACTGTTGATCACTGGTGCCACTGCACACCGCCGATCACTAGTGCCACTGCACACCGCCGATCAGTGGTGCCACTGCACACTGCTGATCATTAGTGCCACTGCACACTGCTGATCACTAGTGCCACTGCACACCACCAATCACTGGTGCCACTGCACACCATCGATCCCTGGTGCCACTGCACACCACCGATCACTGGTGCCACTGCACACCGCTGATCACTAGTGCCACTGCACACCGCCAATCATTAGTGTCACTGCACACCACTGATCACTGGTGCCACTGCACACCGCTGATCACTAGTGCCACTGCAAACCGCCAATCACTGGTGCCACTGCACATCGCCGATCACTGGTGCCACTGCACACCACCAATCACTAGTGCCACTGCACACCACCGATCACTGGTGCCACTGCACACCGCTGATCACTAGTGCCACTGCACACCGCCAATCATTAGTGCCACTGCACACTGTTGATCACTGGTGCCACTGCACACCGCTGATCACTAGTGCCACTGCACACCGCCAATCACTGGTGCCACTGCACATCGCTGATCACTGGTGCCACTGCACACCACTGATCACTGGTGCCACTGCACACTGCTGCTCACTGGTGCAACTGCACATTGCTAATCACTGTCACTCTTTCTGTTGTAGATTGTTCCTAAGTGTCTCCAAGGGCTTGAGTTTTCAAATGGTGATGCAAGGCTTGTGTCACACCTTGCATGAAACCCTTGTGCGGCTGCAGCTGTGGCATTGTTGATTGCCCCAACTGCATAATCTTGGGCCAGTAGGAACAGTTGACCTCCTTAACAGCAGCTTGTTGCAAACTTCAGCCACAAGCTGCGTGGAAGAGTTTCCTGGGAATGACGCAAGCTGGACCACAAAAGGTGGTCTAGTGAGCATCAGTTTGATGCAGGGGATGCAAAATCCCTCTAGTCTGCCACAGGTCTAGTCACCATATATTAGACGTAACCAGTGCTTGCAGCAATTCTCAAAAAAATAGAAAATCTGGCCTTCTTCTCATTTCTTTATCACAATTCTGTTGCTGCCACTGCATGCCCCAGTCCACTGTACTGTCACTGTGCTGGCTGTCTCTGTAACTGATAAACAAAATCACACACATTTGCAGTAAGATGTCCTTTGATTTTGAAAGAAAGTTTTCTAACAGTACTGCTTGTATCAATCTATATGTGCACGTCTTCCTTTCCTCCTATGTTGGACAAACATCTGTTGCACTGACAAGGACAATATTTATACCTGTGTGATACAGTGTCAGTAAAGCAGGGTGGTTAAAATAGAACAGACTGAGCAAGAAATAATGCAACTGGTTCTCACCAGCCGTTTCAGTGCAGCAGATCCAGAACTACTGCGTAACACTAGTCTTGGGATGTTCCATTGATTGTACCACTAAGTGTTACTAAATACTACACTTTTGGTTCTGACTTTGGTTCTGATTTGCCCAACCTGACCTATCCCAGCAAAGCAGAATTGGAAAATCTGACCTGCACACCCCTAGTGACAGCCAGTAGTACTATCTGTATGCCACTTTATTCTTTTGCAGCATTAGGCTGTGTCTTTCTCAGCATGTGGTGAGATTTAAAGCAATACATTTTCTATGCAAACAGCCTTCTGCTGATGGTGTGTGCTTCTTTAGATGGTGCTTAACGCTGTTGGTGTATTTTATTCATTATTTAAATATTTCTTTCAACTGTTTTACCAGGAAGACATACTGAGCTCATAGTAGCTCATTTCCAGATGTGTCAAGAGCAGGAGGAAGGTAAAGTAGACAATACAATAGATGTGAGAGGAACACTAAATCAACAGCTTTGCCAGTAAAAATTAACTGCCATTTATAGCAGTGCAAAAAATAACATGCAAAGTATAAAACATCAACAGATGTGCAAAAACCATGTTCAGTACAAGGTAAAACTGCTCAACAAGACACCTAGGGTAGAGTACACCCCCTGGGTGAAGGATGGCGTTAGGGTCAGAAACAGTTGCAGGATGGAGATGTAAAGTCATAAAGAAGAGACTTTAGGGAGATGGAGAAGAGGCTGAGAGGATAGATAGGGGAAGAGAAGCCCAGAGCTTAGGGAAGTGTTATGAGAAGGCTGGTTAGACACTTTGGTAGCAACACCATAGAGGCCAATGTAACCCACTATTTTTCTTGGTCGTTTCTTTGCAGAGACCCTGCCTGAAAAGATCTGTTGGTCTGGGTTAAGGACTTTAACATCAAAACGGCTTTGCATTTTTCCCCAGCTAGTGTGATATTTGTTTGATCTTTCCAACATTTGCTCTCGAATGATGTTGAAGAAGGGAGTAGTACAAGGCTGCCTAAAGCCCTGTAGCACACAACAGCCCTCTGCAGAGCAGCCCCATGCAAAGTGGATCCATTGCGGTGGGAAGCTGCGGGGAGGCTGCTTTATTTCTACACATGTGTTTGTGCCCTATGTTACTTTACGATTGGCAAGTGTGATTTATATAGTAATGCTTTGTCTATGTATTCAAAAAGACAAGCTAATTTTCACCCTTCATGTGAAAAGGCATTGCTTCTTTCTTCCATTTGATGACTGACCTCAATCACTGCAACATCAACTTCACCATTCAACCAGTGCCACAACATACCTGAACCTTCCTTCTACCTCCTACACCCTTCTTCTCCTGATGATATTGCCAATATAATCCATTCTCTGAGAAAGATTACTTCTATCTTTGGTAATAAAGACATGTTTTTTTTTAAATGAAGTAAATTATCAATATTTAAATTTCAAACAATAAAACTACATGGTAAAATGCCTTACAAATATATAAAACCTGGTATTATACATGTTGGCCTTAAACACAAGACTTTTAACCCAATTTATTCCCTCAGAGGATTCCTTTGCAAAGCAACAAGATGTTTTTGCTAGTCAACTATATTCTAGAATTGAAATGGATCAAATACAAGTTAAAATAGAAGAAATGCATGTACAATAATTAGAAATCAGTGCTTATCAAATAGAAGTGCAGTATTGACTAGTGTAAAAATTTTAACTGGAAATAAAGGGAAGGGATCTATCTTAATTCTACTGTTAGCAGCTTGTGGAGATTTATTTTTATTTAAAACATAGTTTACCAGGTAAGCAAGCAGAGTCCAGGAAGGGTTTATTTCCATTTCTGACCTAGGAAGTGGGGGAATACATGAGAAAAGGAGAGAGTGATTAATTCACAATTAGCACATGGTATACAGATTGTAAAGATTCAGATATACATAAGCAAATAGATACATATAGTGTTCAGCGACACTGTTGCAGGGGGGACTCCACCTCCTGCTTGAGTGCTCCAACATTAGGCATGGCAGAAAAGTGTGGGGCCACTACATGGTACCTGTGTGCCCTGCTTAAGGCCACCACATCTTTTTACAATGGTGTATGGATTCTTACGTGTTACAAACATACAAAATTTTCCAGCAGATAAAGGCCTAGATGTCCATCAAGACTGCTCGAATGTGCAGCTTGCACCCCATTTTGCAGCTGCCCTCCTCCCACCCTTTCTCCATTGATCCTTTCCCTGTTCCAGCCCCTTTGAAGCAGTCCACTGTTATACTGGATACCACTTCTGCCAGTAACGCATTCCACCCAGCTACCACCGTCTCTGTAAGAAAGTGTCTCCTCATCTCCCTCCTGAACCTTTCTCCCTCCCTCCAGCCTCATATCATGGCCCCGGGTGTCTCTCGCTCCCTTACTTTGAACAGCCCCTCTGTACCTGTCTTGTTTATTCCTTTCATGTACTTCAAGGTTTCAATCATGTCCTCCTGTCCCTCCTCTCCTCCAGAGAGTAGATGTTCAGTTCCCTGAGCTTCCTCTCATATGGCAAGTCCCCCAGCCCCTTGATCATCTTTGTCACCCTACGCTGCACCACCTCCAGTAACTTAACATCCCTCTTCATATAAGAGCACCAGTACTGCACACAGTACTCTAGATGTGGTCTAACTAATGACCTATACAGTGGCAACATCACCTCCCTCCTTCTTGAGGAGACACCCTTTGCAATGCAACCCAGCATTTTCTTGGCCTTTGCAGCTGCCTTCCTACATTGTGCAGAGTTGTTCATTGACCCTGTAATGAGCACACCCAGACCCTTTTCCTCCTCTGTCTGGGCTAGCTGCACTCCACCCAGCTGGTAACTCCTCCTTGGGTTCTTCACCCAAAAATGTAGCACCCTGCACTTGTTGGCATTTTGGGGCATTGGGAGTTTTGAACAGTGTACAAACATTTTCCTGCCATAGTGGCTAGCAACTGCAATATCTGGGGCTTTTGAACAGTGTTTAGGATACTGAATAAGCATGATTCAGTGAACCTGTATTGTTGGATTGCTTACCTGCCTGGTTCTCAGCGTGTTTGTTGTGGTGATCGTCATCGCTAGTGTCGGGACATTCTCCCACGCAGGCACAGTAACGATCCTGTCCTTAGCACTGCATACTAATCTAATCCTTTGTCCTCCTCTCCCTGTATAGGCCCCAGTCCTGTCCTCACCCCACAGACACAGCTAAGCAACACAAGTGCTCCCTCCTGGAGCGGGACATTCAAGCCGGGTGCTCAGAGGTAATTAAACTGCCTCCTGCACTAGCACCCTTGTGAGGGCTGTTAGCCCGTTGATGCACTGCGCACGTCAACTGCCCCACCCACCCAGGCTCGTCACTACTTATATAGTCTCATACTTGTGATGTCACTTCCTGTGTATTATTGTACTAAGTCCCCACTTTCCCATTAGCAGATTATACCAGCCAGCCACCAGAGGGCCCCCTGACTACTCACGTCAGTTTCACTACCTGAACTTCCCCCTCCTCCTACTTCCTGGAACCCCTCTACCCACATACACTACTTCTCTTCCCTTACTCTCAGTCCTGTTTCTGTCCACACCTCATATCTATACCCAGACTCCAAGCTAGCCCTGCATACTGTGGCCCCTGCCCAACCATCAGACCCTTACCCTAGCTTGACACTAACCCTCAGTGACCACTAGGAGTCGCTATTTTCACCCTGGATTTGGCCTAATTCCAGCCCCCTTTAAGTCACCCAGAACGTGGACTCCCACACTCACCCAGGTCCTTTTTCACTTGCCCTACCAGGGTCTTGAACCTTGTACTCTGTCCACCAGAGTCCGTGACCCTACCACTAATCCAAAGTGGTATCCACACTTTCTGAGGGGCAGCCAAGATACTTGAACCCTTTCTGCCTTGCTACTACTGTAGGCATTATGTTTGTACACCTTCTCCTCAAATGTCTCCCCCTCATTTTCCTGCTAGTACACACATCCCATCAGCCAGGCATATTCACGGGCCCACTTATCCCAGCACCCCCAACTCCCCCTGACCTAGTTTGATCCCACCCTACACTGATCATGTACCCTGGCCCATGGCACCCACCCCTAGCTACCCCCCCACTGCCTACCCTGACTCTCCATGGTTGCAACTCATCCTTGCCCTCCCAACCCTTTGAACCCTGCCCATTCCTTGCTCCACTATGGCCACCTCCCCATCCCAGTGTGCACCCTGGAAGTTGACTTGCTGCCACCCCTGGACCAGAGCCTCCTACTACTCCTATCTGGCAACATACATCCCAACCCAGGTCCTGCCACCTCCTGCCCACCTACTTGGCCCACTGGACTCCAAATAGCCTCCATGAACATATACAGCCTGCTGAAAAAATTTGATGCCCTCCAGTGCTGGGCCATGGCACATCAACCAGACATCACAGCCCTAGTTGAAACCTGGCTGTCCAAATCCACCCCTGACTCATTTGTCTCCCTCCCAGGCTATACCCTATACCGGGAGGGCCGAGTAGGCAAATGAGGGGGAGGCTGAGCAATCTACACTAGGGACACAATCATTGGAAAGTGCTCCCTACCCCTGCCCTTGTAAATGGGGCCCAGGCACATACCCTCAAACTCACTCCTGACTCCTCTAGGGGCCCTCTCTATCTCACCACTGCCTATGTTCCCCCAAAGAACCAGAACCCAGCACTGGTATCTATAACTGAATATCTGGCCACCCTCCACCACAAGGGGAACAAATCCTAGTTGGGGACCTTAACATAAACTGGATCAGCGCCTCCTCTTCCACGATCTGAGACTCGTTTGCTGCCCAAGACCTGACGCAACTCCTCACCCAGCCCACTAGAATAAACCCAAAAAGAGGAACCAGTACTCTTCTGGATGTAATTATCACCAACCCCCCCAAAAAATCCAAATCATCCAGGTCCTCCCAGATTCCCTAAGTGACCACTCCCCATCCTATTTCTTTGGGCAGCCCCCACTACAAAACCCAAAGCCCAGACCACACTCCGCAGGTGCCTCCGCCCTGGTGGGCTGAAAAAACTTAAACAGTTTCTCACCCAGATAAACTGGTCCCCCAGTCATCGTGCACCCGACATTGACACGGCCCTCGCCTTCTTCTCCCAAGCCTTCAACAAGGCCTGTGATCTCTTTGCACCCCTCACCAAAATTTGATCCAAAAAACAGAATGCACCCTGGGTTACCCCTGCCCTACTACAGTTGCTTAGAAGTCGGGATAACCTCTGGCACCTTGCCACTGGAACGGGCCAGCTGTCTGATAGACGAGCTTACAATGCAGCCTGGAATAGGTGCTCTTGGGCCTTCTGAAAAGCCAAGGCCAACCATTACCAGGCCACCCTCACCTCCTCCTGGGGATCTGCCCGGACTTTCTGGGACAATATTAAACAGTTAAATGGAAAATCATGCTCCCCACCCCCATCCCAGCTCACTAGTGATGTCACTACCTCCACCGATCCTGCCTTCATAGCTAACTGCCTCAACACCTCCTTCACTGACCTTAGCTCTGTCCTCCCCAGTAATTTCTTTGACCCTCCCCCGACCAACCTCCCCCTGTCCTCCACCACTCCAGCTTCCACCTGCACAAGGTATCTGCCCAGGAAGCCAGACCCCTCCTAATCAAAGCATTAAATGGCAATATTCCCGGTAGTGACTCACTGGATCCCAGTATTCTCAGACTGGTGCTGGATGAAGTCCTTGCCCCGCTCACCAGCCTACTAAACCAATTCCTCTGCCTGGGGAAATTTCCCACTGCTTGGAAAACAGCCATAGTCACGCCCATTCATAAAGGGGGTGACAGGGTCTCGGCCAACAACTACCGACCAATCTCCATCCCCCCCTCCAAAGCCCTAGAAAAAGTGGTGGCCATTCAAATCGCTGAATATCTGACTAAGCATAACATCTTATGCCCAGAGCAGCATGGCATCCATGCTGGTCACAGTACCAGCACTGCGCTTATTGAGTTCTCCAATTTCCTACACTCCTCCCTGGACACCAGCTCCCTAGCTGGCGCAGTGTTCATTGACCTATCTAAGGCTTTCGACACTGTCTGCCACCCTCTTCTGCTGAACGTCCTCTGCCACACTGGTCTCTTGGCTGGCCCCCTCGCATGGTGCACGAGCTATCTATCCGCTCGCTCACAGTGTGTTAAAATCAATGGGACACTTTCTGATACCCATCCCATACACTCGGGGGTACCCCAGGGCTCCATCCTGGGCCCCCTTCTCTTCTCACTCTATCTGAACACCCTGCCCAGTGCATGCTCTGGCAAAATTCTTCTGTATGCAGACGATGCTGTCATTTTTGCCACCCACCTCAATCCCATCAGCCTTCAGGACTCCCTACAACAGTCATACAATGATGCCGAAGCCTGGTTTAAGGAGCGCAGACTCATCATTAATCTTAAAAAAGACAAAACTATGCTCTTTGCCCATCCCCAAAACAAAGCCGGCAACCACCCACTCCATATCCTTCCTAGTACCAAACTACCACTTGAACAAGTCTGCTCCTACAAATACCTTGGGGTTACCTTCGATTCAGCCCTCACATTCCACCCACAATGATGCCTTGCATCCGCCACTATCTACAGGCTTGGCATCCTCTACTGCCATAGAAAGTGCCTTCCCCCAGATGCTCTCTGGCTCGCTGTTACGTCTTCAGTATTGTCCCTTGTAGACTATGGCTTACCAGTCTATGGTGCTGCCGACACGACTGCCCTCAAAAAAATTCACCTAACCCTAAATAAGGCTTGCAGACTGATTACTGGTGCCCCCAGGCTCACACATACCTGTCAACTGTATGACAAAGCTAAACTCCTTATGCTAGATGAATGGCTTTGCTATCAAACCTGCCTCCTCACAAAAAAAAAAACTACTCAGGCTCTCCCCTCCTGGGGTGACAGCCTCCATCCACCAGATCCCACCTACTATCACAACACGATCCTCCAACAAGACCAGTCTACTGGTCCCCAGATCAAGAACCACCCATGGTGAGAGGTCCTTCTGCTACAGAGCCCCATCCTGGTTTAACTCTCTCCCTGCCCCCATCTCCAATGCCACTACAATCTCCAATTTCAAAACCGCTCTTCAGAGCCAACTCTTTAACACTCATAGCTGCTCCTGTCTCTGAATGCAGCCTCAACCTCTCCACTCATGACAACGCCCGCCGGGTGGCTCTCCACCTAGCCCCACCCCACCACCTCTTCCCCGGTGCACCATACCTATGTATAACCAGGTCAGTGCCTGCTGTATTATGGTAATGCCACTAGATTGTACAATATATTAATTCAACTTGTGTAACACCAATTCAGTTACATGTATTCTGTAACTTAAATGTATTTTGTTTGACCTCAATGTGATGTGGCACCTCTGGTGAATGCCTATTTCAGCAACCTGTGCTCTGTAACATAAAATTGCTATGTTTGTCCTCAATGTGACGAGGTACCTTTGGAAACGGCCCGGCTCAAAGGTTATAAACTGATTTACAAATAAATAAACAAATAAAAACCACTGTTTCCAGGTATCTGACCAGGTTTCCAGCTTTTCCAGATCATCCTGCAACCCCTGCCATCCCCCAGGTCATCCACCACCACTCCCATCTTTGTGTTCAACAAACAGACTGATCTTGCTCTTGATGTCCAATGATACGTCTGCAATGAATATCTCAGACAACACTGGTCCCAACACCAAGCCCTGTGGAACACCACTCATCACTACCCTTGGGGATGAGACAGCCCCACCCACCACCACCCTCTTTTGCCTTCCCTGAAGCCAGTTCCCTACTCATCTCACCCTCCAGCTTTATACCTGCCCCTGTGCCTTCTAACTTACTTCCCAGCCTCCCATGTGGCACCGAGTCAAATGCCTTACTGAAGTCCAGATACAGGATAGCCACTGCGTGGCCCTTGTCCAATTGCCTAGCTACCCAGTCATAGAACTCCACCAGGTTGGTTTGGCAGGATCAACCATGTATGAAGCCATGCTGTCTGTTGTTCTGTAGTCTTTTGGCCTGCTGCTTATCATTGTCAAAGAAGCACTGGGTTATGTTAAAAAGGTCCTGGGGAAAACCAGAATGGGGTCTGACAACACTGACATGAAACTGCTGACAATCAATGAAGTCATCACTCCCATCACTACGATTTTCAATAAATCCCTCCAGCTCGTCAAATTCCCTTCTCCTTGGAAACAAGCGCTGGTGACCCCGGTGCATAAGGGAGGTGATAGGTCACTGACCACAAACTACAGGCCCATATCTATTCTCTCCCCCCTCTCTAAAGCACTGGAAAGGATTGTGGCAGACCAATTCACTGACTGTATTCACAAATACCAGCTGCAATGTCCCCAGCAGTACAGCTTTAGGAAACTCCACAGCATGGACACTGCACTGGTGGATTTCACTGAGTATGTCCATAAGGCATTGGATGAGGGAAAACTGGTTGGGTCCATCTTTATTGACCTAACAAAGGCATTTAATACAGTTTGCCACACACTCCACTTGTCTCAACTTCATGCCCTTGGTGTTTCCCCAAATGCTGCTCCATGGTTCCAGGATTACCTAACATTCTGGTCTCAAAGGGTCAAGATAGGTCACACCATATCTGCAACCAAGGAAGTCTCGCTAAGGGTGTCTCAGGAGTCCATCCTGGGTCCACTGCTCTTCAGCATGTTCCTGCATGACCTACCTGATGCCTGCACTAGCAAAGTCATTCTATATGCCGATGATGCTGTCCTACTTAGCTGTCATTCTCGCATAGAGCACCTAGAGGCCAAGTTAAAATCATCCTTCCAGCAACTGGAGACCTGGTTCTACTCCCAAAGGTTGCTACTAAAGAACAAAAAAAAACAAGACAATGCTCCTCTCTAGCCCTCAACTAAAAAGGAGAAGCCCAGAACTAACAATCACAAATCATCTGACTGCCACACTGGAACAGGTTCACTCCTTCAAGTACCTGGGTGTCATTGTGGATGATACCCTCTCGTATGTTCAGCACATTGACATGGTGGTGAAAGCTGTGAACACTAAATTAAGGATCCTGTTTAGGCACAAGAAAAGTCTAACTGCTGAAGCCCTCTGGCTCTCAGTCTCCAGCTCTGTCCTCTCCCTGGTCGACTACAGGCTGGTGGTTTATGGTGCTGCCACTGATATGGCCCTCAAAAGGGTTGCCACTACCCTTAACAAGGCTTGCAGATTATTGCTAAATGCTGACTGCTTCACGCCAGACTTGTACCTATGTGGCCTGGCCCACGTACTACCACTTCAATCCAGAATCAGATACCAAACTTGCCTGCTAGGGAGAAGGCCATGCTCTCCCTAACCCCTACCCGCATTGCAGACCTGGTAGGAAGCAAGCTCCAAATACAACACACGAAGAACAGTGACAACACAGCTTGATGTTCCAATTTGTAGAACTTTCCTAGGACAAAGATCCTTCATGTACCGAGCTCCACTATGGCTAAATGAGATCCCTGCTGCAGCTCTTAATACAACAAATGTTCGGTCCTTTAAAAGAGAACTGAAGCAATATCTGCTGAACTCAAATGCCTGCGACTGCCTTACCTGAATCCATATCTTCAATCTGGATGCCCCCTCTTAAACACCTCTGACTCCCTTACCTGTGTCCATATTCACAACCCGGATACCCCCCTCATCTGTCTAAGCTTTCCTCCTGTTTTACCTACCCTGGACCCCCACCTGCCATCCCTTGCCACCCCCTCTAGCTCCCTCCAACTCCCTCCCCTCCATACTCCCCCAACACCTCCCTTTCCACCCACTGCCCTAAATTTTCTCCTTCTTCAATCTCCTCTCTCTCTCTCTCTCTCTCTCCCTCTCTGTCTCTGTCTCTCTCTCTCTCTCCCCCTCCGCCTCTCTTTCTCTCTCTAATCTACCCCTCATTTGCACTCTCCCTCCTTTCTTTCTCCTACCCTTTCTGATACTCTACCTTAACAGGCCCCACCGGGGCAGCTATGCCATATATTGGCTAATTGGGAAACCTCATTTGCACTCTCCCTCTTTCTTTCTCCTACCCTTTGCAATACCTTACCTTGACAGGCCACCACGGGGCAGCTATGCCATACGTTGCTGATTAGGAATCTCCTCCCACTGTTTAATTTCAGTTGTCTAGGTTACTCAAATGTATTATTTATCTATTTTCTGTATTACATAGCAAACTTATGTTTTATGTTAACTGTCAAGTTGTTGTTATATCTCTGCTGTTTTACATCCTGATGAGGAACCTTAGTAAAAGAGTGTATACACAAAGGTTGTATCCAATTACAAATAAATAAATCAATAAATTATAGCAGTTTCAATACAAAGGTATCCCGTTTGTTAAGGAAGTTGTTCAATCAACACTAAAACAACATGGGCAGTTTGATGTTTACAGATGTGAAACGCAGCACTGGCTTGCCCTCTGACTCTGACTTGCATGACTACAGTCAACACAGCATTTAGAGTGAATACTCATCAGATTTGAAAAGCCCCTGGAAATGGAAATCACTAAGCTTTGAGAGGTCCTAAGAGAGAAAGCATAGAAACTGGAAATGTTACAGCTGTAAGGGGCCCTGATTCTGAGCTTGCTGCTTACACCGTTACTTTTATGGATGCAATCCCATAAGCATATCCCAGTTAAACTTTATTAGGGGCCTAACCTCTGATATGATAGTAACATAGGCAGCAAACCAAGTAGTTTGAGAGTGTCTCATCTAGTGTCTTGCTTTTTATATTAGTGGACCAATTCCATTTGCTCACTTCCTATACTACAGTTTCAAAAGAGTTGTATTCTAGTTTAGTACTGTAGATCAGAGTTTGGCTGTTTTGGTTTTGAGGGTAGGATGCTGAATTTATAATCAAAACTACATGTACCTGATGATAAATCATGAGTACAGGTTCATCCATGTAGCAAAGGCAGCAGAAACTGATGTGTTGCAAGTTATACAATACACTCTTCTCCTATCAAAGTGCTAAATATTTGCATAGACCAGTGAGGGTGATCTCATGCTACTGAAACATTTTATTTATCGTGCTGAGTTGATACATATTTGTTGAGGCCTGTAAATCTCACATGTCTTCTTCACCAGCCCTCGCTCCTCTTAAGAATAAACAGTCAAAGGGGGAAAAAGAAGACAGTCAAATGAGCAGGCGACAAGTGGAGCAGCACGCCACCAACAATTACAGTACCTTTTTAATTTATGCTAATGTGCAGGGCTGTGGAAACAATAAGGCACTGCAAAAATTACAGGGTAGGTTCCATCTGATAATTATCCCATTTTGTCATCCTGCAGGCGTCGGTGATGAGTTTGGGAGATGGACACACACAATTATGCTTCTCTTGTTGTCTGTTAATACAGATTCTTGACATCTTCTGCCAGACCTGGAACTGTCATCCTGCTGAAGTATTTTTTTTTGTCTGTGCTAATTGAAAATTAATGGTTGAGGCTTCGCTGTGGAAACCAGGACTATCGGTCGCCAACAATGCTCACATATCAAATAAGATACCAGTGGCATTGCCTGTCTCATGACCTTGGGAGAGAAAGAGAAAAAATAATGAAAAAATCTATACAGAAAAATAAAGGATTAAATAATAGTGCAACATTTTGAACAAGAGAAAACATAGAAAGTCACTGCAATTATATCTAAAAAAAGAAAAAAATGTCCATGAAATAAATGCGTCAGGATGGCAAGGCAGGGGAGTTATTTTTTGAGTAAAAAAGCATTACAACTTGTCTTTTGATTTGGAGCCTAGAAATTTCTTTCTTGCCTTTGATGTTGCGGTGTTAGTTACAAGGTGCATTATGCCATCATATAATGCCAGAGAAAAGACCCTGACTCAGGAGTCACACATCTGAGCGGATAGTGTATGTGGTGATCTATAAGGATGAAAGGAGAATTAGGCTTATCTTATTGTGGGTATCAGCTAAAAGGACATGACAAAAGGAAGCAGAGGAATCAGGAGAAAACAAAAGGAAATAGGATGTGTGAGGACATGGACAAAGGAGACAGATATCAGGCGGGCTCTATGCTAGGCATATTCGGAATGATGGTGACATGTGGGGGAAGGTTAGGAATAATCAGTCATAATATTTGTGTGCAATTTTTCTTTAAAAAGCCAACAATTTCCCCATGCCTATGCCAAGTCATATTAGTTGAGAGTGGGGAAGTTTAAACTTTGCAGATACCAACAGTTAAAATTATTCCACGGACTACTAACCTCTGAAAAGCTAGTTTAGAATAACCTCAGGAAGCTTTTTGTATCAAACTCCCTCTTACCGGAAGCAGCCAGTATTCTATTGCATGGTTACTTTTTTTCCCAAAAGAGTAGACCTTTAGAGTTCCAATGACTAAAAAGCTTTAAAGGGACACTGTCACCCCCCCTCCAGCCTCCAAGTGTCTCTCATTTAAAAATACATTTTATGATTGCCACATTCTGTAAAATGTGTTGCTGTAGCTAATTGTGTGATTCTAATTCCTTTTAAAAGTGAAAAGAGAGTGCTTACCACAATGGAGTTACCACACCTAACATGTTTGTTTATAGCCCTTGATTAACTCCCACTGCATCTTTCCAGGACTTGGGAACACTCCCAACACAGTCTAGCCACTCATGCAGTGGTGGGAGGAGGGGATACTAATACATCATGAGTGACTGCAATGTTTTGGGGTGCATCCAATTTTCAAGAAATATGCAATAATATGGAAAGCATAGACCTCCTAGAGACAATAGATCCTGTGACATGATAGGGTAATATGAGCAGGCTAGATGGACCATCGGTTTTTTTCTGCCATCATCATCATCAATATTTCTAGATCAAGGATCTGAAACAAACAGGGTTGGGTATAATTACACAAGTAGCATGCATTTCAGTGTAACGTTGGTTACCCAGGGTGAGTTGATGGTATTTTGTGTTATTAAGCGCTGTGCGGTGCCTCCATATGTAATCCTACCTGGGGCCTGGGTTCGGGAGAAAACTGTTGCTCGCTATTTTGGCTAGGTTTGACTTCTAGTCGGGGCACCCAAGTAACTCCGGACACAGGAAACAATAACTGTAATGTCCAAACCAGGAGTGGGATTCTAAAGTGTGGCTTTTATTCACGACCAATAGAATAACAAAGCATAGATGGACCCCCATGGGGCTACACTCCTGGTAATGCAGATTATGGAGACCAGAACACATCCTCATATACTGTAGCCCTCAGGCTTAGAAACACACTGGGCACTCAGCCGAACTTGTACTCTTCTCTAGGTTACCTAGCTCGGCTCCCTTGCCAGCCCTTGGACTACCTTCCTTCCATGGCTTGGCTCTCATGCCAGCTCTTGGACTACTTTCCATATAGCATGGATCATTTCTCGGTGGCTCCTAAACCACCTCTAAGCACTTCTGGCTTCATCAGGAATCTTCTTCAACAATCCCATGTCTGGGTACTTTCCTCAGGCACTGGCAGTACCTGAGAGAAAGCAAACAGGTGTCCCAAAGCAAACCCATAGAGGTGACTCTGGTCACAGCAGATGGGGGTGTCCACCTCTTGCTCCCATAAATCAACCAGCCATTCCTCTGGACTTTAACACCTTATCTCTGAAAACACTTTACTGTGTAAATTCTCTTTAAATGTAAGTCACATTTAATTTACTGTTTCTTCCATCCCACATGTACTGAACTTGAAACATACTTAATGAGTGGCTCTATCCATTTCTCTAGACCCCCAGAGTTAAGCAGTCCAATTCCCACAACTTTTAAAACTATACTTGGCTGTCTTTTCCTGAGCCCACAGTAGCAGTCACTTAAATTCATCTCATCTCAGGTGAAAACACATTGACCCTTTAGTAGAGCAAACTCACCCCTTGGTTGCAGGTGCCCCACAGGCATTTTCTCTTCAAAGAAATCTCAACAAAC